>CM060935.1:685017329-686368996 GCA_030765085.1 Allium cepa
TTTGTACTTGTGTTCGTGGATGATATTCTGATTTATTCCAGAACTGAGGAAGAGCACAAGACACACTTGCGTATTATTTTGGAAATCTTGCGGAAACATCAGCTAAAGGCTAAGTTTTCGAAGTGTCACGTCTGGAAGAGTGAAGTGAGGTTCTTAGGCCATGTTATCTCTGGAAATGGAATAGCGGTTGATCCCGCTAAGGTGGTAGCGATCTAGGATTGGATTAGACCTAAGAATGCATCTGATGTGAGAAGTTTTCTTGGATTGGCAGGATATTATCGTCGGTTTATCAAAGACTTTTCCAAGATAGCTGCACCGTTAACAGGATTGACGAAAAAGAACCAAGTGTTCAGATGGGATGATAAGTGTGAGCAAGCTTTCGGAATCCTGAAAGAGCGACTAACGAGTGCTCTTGTTTTGACTATTCCGAGTGGGAATGATGAGATGGTGGTTTACACCGATGCATGTGGACTGGACTTGGAGCAGTGCTAATGCAGAAGGATAAAGTTGTTGCGTATGCAAGTCGACAACTGAAGCCGCATGAAAGGAATTACCCGACTCATGATTTGGAGTTAGAGGCGATTGTTTTTGCTCTGAAGATGTGGAGACATTATCTATTGGCAGTTCGATTCGAGTTGTTTACGGATCATAAGTCGTTGAAGTATCTGTTCTCCCAAAAGGATTTGAATCTTCGGCAGCAAAGGTGGCTAGAGTTTTTGGCATCATATGATTTTGATATAGCCTATACTCCGAGAAAAGGTAATGCAGTGGCCGATGCGTTAAGTCGAAGACATGCAGGATTGGGAGCCATGTTTTCGGAATGGAAGAATCTTGAATATTTGGCTGGATTTGACTTCAGGCCTAGATGTGAATTGGAACCTGAGATGTTGGCAAACTTATCGATTAGACCTACTCTTGTGGAAAGGATCGGCAAAAGCCAAAAGCGAGACGATAAGCTTGTCAAGATTATCCGCGATTTGGAATCTGGATTGAATCCAGAAAAGGATAAAGGATTTGAAGTCGATCGAGAGGGTTGGCTTCGGAAGCAAGGACGACTAGTTGTTCCCGATATAGATGGATTGAGAGATGAAGTTCTGAGGGAAAGTCATCACTCGAAGTTGACAATTCATCCAGGAGGAAATAAGATGTATCGGGATATGAAGAGAACCTATTACTGGGAAGGTATGAAGAAGAATGTTGGAAATTTTATTTCCAAGTGTATGAACTGCCAGTTGGTAAAAGCCGAGCAGAAGAAGCCCAATGGATTACTTCAGCCATTGGAGGTTCCTACATGGAAGTGGGAGCAGATATCGATGGATTTTATCGATGGTCTACCTAGAACCAGGGCAGGAAATGAAGGGATTTGGGTCATCGTAGATCGTTTGATTAAGAGTGCAAGGTTTATTCCTGTTCGATCAACTAAGACTGCATCGAAGTTGGCTGAGTTGTATGTTAAGTGGATAGTTCGATTTCATGGTATTCCGAAGAGCATAGTGAGCGATCGAGACCCATTGTTCACTAGTGGATTTTGGAAGAGCTTCCAGGAAGTTTTGGGAACCGAGTTGTGTTTGAGTACAACTTATCACCCCCAAACAGATGGTCATACTGAGAGAGCCAACCGAGTTTTGGAAGATCTCCTGAGGGCATACGTTTTAGATTTCAGAGGATCATGGGAAGATCATCTCCATTTGGTGGAATTTGCATATAATAACAGTTACCAGTCAAGCATTGGTATGGCACCGTATGAAGCATTGTATGGAAGGCCGTGTAACTCTCCGACATGTTGGTTGGAAACTGGAGAAAAGTTGATACTTGGGCCAGAGATGATTCGACAGACTACGGATTGTATAGAGATCATTCGACGACGAATGAAGGCAGCCCAAGATCGTCAGAAAAGTTATGCCGATAAACGTCGTAAGGATTTGGAATTCGACGTAGGCGATATGGTTTTCGTGAAGATTTCTCCACTGAAGAATGTTATTAGATTCGGGAAGAAAGGAAAATTGACTCCGAGATTTGTTGGACCATTCCCGATTATCGAGCGAATTGGAAATCTCGCCTATAGATTGGAGTTACCGGAAAAGATGGCGGGTGTGCACAATGTTTTTCATGTATCTTATCTACGGAAATATGTGCATGACTCGAATACGGTGGTTTCTGTTGATAGCTGTGAAGATTTAGAAGTTGATCCAGTTGTTACGAGACCTCGTAAGCCGCTTCGTGTTGTTGAAACCGACACGAAACAGCTTAGGAGGAAGACGATTACGTTGCTCAAGATACAATGGAGTGATGATGTTGACGACTGTACATGGGAGGAGGAAGAGAGGATGAAGGCAGCTCATCCTGAACTCTTCAAGGTATGACCCTAAGGTGTCGTGACATCTCACGAATTTGTAGCTTGTTCTAAGTCTTAGAATTCTGCATGCTAGGCTAGTAATTGGATGCATGGTTTGTTGATTGCTGTGGACGGTAGGCATGCGGAATAATTTTGATTGCTCTTGTTTATTTGGAATTTCGGGGGCGAAATTCCTAAGGGAGAGAGAATGTAACGACCCGTATTTTTACGGATCGAAACATTGTTAAACTATATGCTTTAAGTCGTATTGCCATAAGTTAAGTTGTCCAAGAGTTGAGTCGTATGGAGGCATGAGTCGTGACCGACTTAGTGGTGTTGAGCGACTCATGGTAGTGGCCGACTTAAGATAGGTAGCGACTTAAGGAAGGTGGCCGAGTTATAGAAGTTAGGTCGTGTGGAGGTTAGCTCGTGTGAGCGACTTAAGGTGTTGCCGAGTTAAGGTGTTGCCGAGTTAAGGTGTGGCCGACTTAAGGTGGTAGGCGAGTTAGTGGGTTGGACCGACTCATAGGGTGACCGACCTAAGAAGGCTACGGCTTAACAGGGTTAGCGGGTTAATGAGTTACGGCTTATAAATTTGAGCGACTTAGGGGGTAGACGACCTATGATATTTAGAGGCTTAAGGGTTTAGGTCGTGAGTCGTTTGGAACGACTTAACAAGATAGCGACCTAGTAGTTAGCCTATGTTGTAGTTAAGTCGTGAACGACCTAAGGCTTGAGTCGTGTGTGTTTTTAGGTCGTCTCATAGTTAAGTCGTGGGATCCTGTGTTGAGTCGCGCGTGTTAGGTCGCGTGCATGTTTTAGGTCGTATCTGGATAGGTCGTTGGGTCGTGTGGGGCTGTTAGGTCGTAGGTCGGCCATAGTTAGGTCGTGAGCGACCTAAAAGCGAGCGACTTAAGGGACGTTTCAGCCTATAAATATGCGTCCATATCTTCACTTTTTGGCACCGGACTTCGAAGCGACGAAGTGCTGCCATTTTGAGAGCTCGACTTCAACACTTATTCACTTCTTTTCTCCACTCTAATCTAGTGATTCCATCCATCTAAATTGAAGATCAAATCGAAGATCCAAGAGCCAAAGTTGAAGATCTTCATTCAACAAAGAGAGATTTCATCGATTGAAGCGAGAGTTTGCCGGATCAAGCTAGTTTCTTCGCTGTCCAGATCTGGAGTTGGTTGTTTTTGACGTGTTTAGGTGATTTGGTGAGTGGTAATTATCTCTCACACAGACCCAAGGGAGTATATTGGATTGGTGGCTTGTTTATGTGTTAAAGATAGTGATTTCTTGCATTTTCCTTAAGTTTGCATGTAGATCTATCACCTATGAAGTGTTGACACCTATTTTACTACATGTTCACTTATGCAAGTTCATTCATCAAGTTGTAGAGATATTGTTCATAATTCATGCTTGTTAGAATGCATGTTAGATTTGAACTCTTTATTTACGAAATTGCCATTATTGTTGTAATTGCTTATTAGATCTTGTTTGAATGATTGATTACTTGGATTGATGTTTGAATTGATTGATTAGTTGATCGATAACTTGATTTGGGACAAGTTGGTCGAAGATGATTCAAAAGCTAAGTGGAAAGGCTCTTGAATGGTGGAAAGCTGCTTGTGGCATATGAAGCGGATGTGGAAGCTCATATAGATAGATTCGATGGTGATGGACTTTGTCATGATGTGATGGAAGCAAACCATGATGTTGAGATGAGACTTTGCTATGATGTGTTGAAGCAAAGCATGATGTGTGAAAGCCTTGGTTTAATCCAGACGGGATCATCCCAAGCATGTTGATAACTCGATGATGCGGTCCGGGTTGGTTGATAATGGTGGGCTCGAGAGGCGCTTGAGCTAGTATGAGAATAGTCGTCGAGGAGGATGACTAGGAGGCTTGGATCTTATCGTTATTGAAGGTTCTAGCATGCTCAAAGCAAGAGTATGTTGGAACGGGTCACGATGACGTTCCAGCCACGGGTCATGATGACATGTTAGTACTCTGGGCAGATGCGATAGTCCTAGGCACGGGTCATGATGACGTGCGGAGTTATGTCTAGAACCGGGGTTGCCATTAGCCCTTGACGGACGGCTGAAAGAAGGTGCCGGTCATTTAATTAACGGTGAAATCGAGGCAATGATAACAGTGATAGCCAGAGTCATGGATGTTTGGTTGTATCGTCATTCGGACTCAAGAGCGGTGTTTTCTGGGTGCTTATCTGATCTTGGTTTAGGCCTTGGGGGTTTGTACTTGGAAAACATCGATCTTGACTCGAGTGATAATTACTTTACTTAAATTGTTTGCTTTGCTATGCTTGTTTATGCTTAGTGGGTCTGGGGGCTATCACTGTAGAATGAGGTGGAGTGGAATAGTTGAGTTCCTATTCCTTTTATCCTTTATGCTCTTTTGGTATGTTTGATTGTTAATTACTGCTCACTAAGACTGTTGTCTGACTCAAGGTTTTATGTTCAATTCTTATTACCTTGGGCTGTTCATCCATGTTGGGATGGGCAGACTAGGTAGCAGGTGACAGGTGTTGTTCTTGGCTACCAACGCTGTTGATGACAAAGACGAGCTGGAGGCTTTTGCATATTATTTTCTTATTATATGTACTGGATATTCCTCTGTTTGTTTGATACTCTGAGTGCTATGTAGTGAGGCCTGATGTATTGACTATTCAGATGACTGTATAAAACTATTATGAGTTTATATGATGAGACTCTGTTCTATAGAGCTTCACTATGTATACTTTCTATTGTATTTTATCCATGCGCTGTGAGTAATACGATAGAGTTTCTGTTTTATCTTACCCTGACTGTCGTCCATGGTTGTCTGGCACGCCTTCTAGCGCACCATTCTCTTGTTTTAGTGCGGGAGTCATGTGTGGTCGTCACATAGACGATCGTTATGTCCTATAACCAAAAGGATCCAACTTTCGATATTTTTTTCCATAATGTCAATAGGTTATTTACCTTTGGTTATTTCTACTATTAATAAGGAAATTCATTCTACTGATTTACTCGTGTCTTTTTGAAATTCCGATAATGCCCTTTCCATGTATAAAGCAGTAGCAGCAGTTGTTCCTAATCGAAGTTGAGGGAAGGCAAGCATTCTGCAATCGAAAAATGCAAAATGCAACAATCATCACACTTTCCAATTTTCGTGTGCCATCCAACTAGGAACTTGCTAATTTTCTAAACAACTTTCTAATATTGGATTCATCCCTTAAATTATATACAATAACAAATGACATATCCTAAAGGATGTGGGATTACTTATCTCAACATCATCAATTTTATGTTGTTGTACTTTATTGAATTCTAACATTGATGAAATCTGAAATCTCCACTCCGATTTGATAAGGAAGACACTACATTTGTTTCCTTTTTATTTTGTAAAATGAGCCCCATGTTTTCTAGTAATATTTGTTCATGCCTATTTCCTCTGGTATTCCATAGAGTAAGCTCAACCATGGAGTTCTAGAAGGTATCTAGCTACGTTTGTTTTTCAAGAATTATACCCATCTAATGCTAAGGCAAATGTATATAATACATAACTAAACCGCTTATTTTGGGCATGGATTCAAGTTCTGACTGTTACTGCATAATTTTGTTCTTACAGGCTTTTTTCATTGAAGTTATTATCGCATACTAAATTTATTCACACTTACGCATAGGTAAAAAAAAATTTCCAGGTTTCTTTTGATATTTTGCAAAAGCTCTACATATATAGATGGATGACCTAAAGCCAACGAGTGGGGTTCACCTGAAATTCACCATACTGGATCTCACTAATTATACCATATTTTAACTACTTTGGTATTTCATTGTTCAAACAATCCTGTAAAACAATGTTTTCTAACGAGATATTACTCTATTAGCTTTTTACTTTTTTATTTCATTCCTTCTCTTTATGAAAAATTTAAAATAACATTCTATCTGATAATCATAAATTGCTCTCTTTCAATTGTACTCTGGCTGCAAAAAAAAAAACTACTGCGAACTTGCCATCTACATGTTCACTTACCATACCCCCACCTATGTGCAAAAAGATATTTCATCCTATCTATATTTATTCTCCTTACCTACTAATGATTATACACTATTTTATCCAAAATTTTGCCTCAACCACACGCATGCTTCAGACTATATATGTGTTCAACATGTAATTTCATGCTCATTTAACCTTTACCAACTTTTGCTATTCTTTAATTGGCTACTACTACTGTGTTTTTCAAATTTTGGACATGGTACACATTTCCATGCATGACCAATTTTTTAGATTTATTATGAACTTTGCAATTCTTTCGCTACATCCACGTGCGAAGCACGGGTTCACACTAGTAACTCCATAAAGACAAAAGGTTGTAATAACTTTATAAACTGTAGTATGCCTCAAAGATATTTTGTAACATTGAATACAAAGTAGAATGTGACCAATGTGCGTGATCAAGATTCAAACCGAGTTATAAATGTCCTTTACATTCAAGCTACTGTAATTCTCCTGAACCATATAACTTATCAATACACGAAAGTTATGCCATATTTTTATAGCCTTAAATGAGGAATTTTTGAGCATACGAAACATATCAACTACTGCTTGATGTACTGACGTTCGCTCTAGCTTATGTTCGAATATGGGCATACGATCCAAGCAATCCGTGCATCAAAGTATTATGCGTTGAGTCACTTATCGGTAATTTGAGGATTTTACATGGACCATTATATTCTAGCATTTTCGGTCTTGGTAAGTGCGTGAGTCTCAGCCCTTAGGAGCTATTCTCTGGGTCCCTTCTGTGGGTTTTTTCCAATCATCTATTAACTCCATTAAAATACTTAGCTTTTATTTTCAAATGTATTACAATAAAGAACATCTATGATGGGAGGTAATTAGCCATAAGAATATTTTATTTACTAGCAAGTAGACTCCTTTGGATTACAATGATGACATCCCTGTGGGATCATCAGTTTTGCAATGTGGATACTTGAGTCAAAATTCATTTTTCAAAGGCATATATCTTGTATAGGATTAATAGTTTTACCATTCGTAGCAGAAGTGGGGAAAGGTTTTATGATTGCAATCTTTGGTTAATGCTAATGCCGAGAGTCAACAGTCAATAACAAAAATTACTATGCCAATATTATTGCAATGATTGAAAAACAATACCTCTTGGTTTCTTAGAGTTTGTTACCGAAAACCGTTTTTTTTTTAAAAAAAAAACTGACTTTATTTAAATAGTTTTTGTTCATAAACAACAATATTTTAAAAACTTTTCAAAGACATTTTTACTACGATAATATGTCATCATGAAGCATACTCAAATAATATTGCTTTAAGTATTTGCATTCCACATTCAAGGGATGATATAACCATCTGGTTTCTTTAGTCAATAAGTTCCAAGGGAAGAAATTCATGTATAATTAGGAATCCTTCCCGGTCAGGACCAAGGGGACCATCAATGGGGTTCCTCATGTTTTGCGTCATTTTTAGAAGTATTGAATCTCTTTTTTTGAAGACTCGACGTCTAACGTGCTAATTATAGTATATTCTTATCATATATTCAATTGTTTGTATAAAAGCTGGGTCTCAGAGTTCAAGTGGAAAATTTAAACACTCCACCTAGAGTTCTATGTTTTGCAATGCATTGTTGTACACTCTCCGGAGATAAGGTAGTCCGAGCTCGATCAATATCATAGCTTTACATTTATAAGTCAAAGTGCATTGATTGTGTCCCATCGATGTATGGGTACTGGTTTGGTATGTCCATAAAATTAAATAGCCCATCTATCCAATTTCCCTCGACCTAGCTTATACATACAATTATTTAAGAAAGTCAAAGTTTTCTTAGCTACATCTACGACATCGTTAACTTGAAGATGGGCTAATGAAGAGAAACTCTTAATGTTTCCATTACTTTAGCAGTAATTGATGAAATATCGACTTTGAACTGAGTTTTATTGTCAATAATTATATTATGAAATATACTAGTAGATGCTATTGCAAAATGTTCCAATCCTTACGTCATAAAAAGTGGGTTGATACCATCCATCATCCATATATCAAACGGTTATAGACTCATTATTTGTACTAGCTCAATGAGGGGTGCTTTCAGTATTTTTGAAAAACTTTATTGCATCTTATTGCATGGTTAGTCAATGGTTACTTTGTATATGTACCTTCTTACCCTGTTCCAGTCCTTTCCAGTATTCTCCTCATATGCCTTCATGGGCTTCTCGAAGTAACTGTTGACCTGGTTTCGTGGTACACAATTGGAATAGAGAGTTGCTGTTGGATCAGGTGCATTGGTAGTCAGGTGGAAGGGAGAAATTTCAAAAAATATCCTTTTTATTAAATTGCACTAGATCATATTTTGTGTTTATATGAACAATTTACTTTTTCACTAAATCATATTTAGTGCATTTAATAAAAGATTTTCGCATTTTAAATTTTAATTTAAATAACTTATATTAAAATTTTATGCTTGTATAAATGAATTATCTTTATTAAATATATATATATATATATATATATATATATATATATATATATAAAACATCTACTATTATTTTATCTTCTTTAGTTTAATTTTGTGTTTTATGGTATGATGTATTTGCATTCACAACGCAAACTTGGTAAGTGTGGTAAACTGATCTAGGGTGTATACAAGTGAATAGATTGCTGCAATTGGCCTGTTTGACAGTAGACAAAATTGGTAAATTTAAAAATATATTTCTTATTTGGATCTTAACGGGCCTAAGCAATCTACTATCTACCATTAGATCTAATCCTTATATTAACATACAATCTTTTCAAAAAATATTTTTTACTTATTTAATTAATCCTATCAATTAAATTTATTTATGTTTATTTTGAATATATCAAATATATTCATACACCACATGATATCATAATTGATATAAGCATATTTTTAACTATACACACACATACCTATAAATATCGTATCCATTGTGTGTGTATTATACTTATTTGTACATATAGAAAATTAATATGCATATTAATTTTGTATATGTATAAATAATTATATATATATATATATATATATATATATCTAAATCTAATATAGTAAATGTATATGGTTTGTATACACATATTAATAGTACAGTATATATAATTTAGATATATTTATGTGTACATTACATATATTAACATATGTGTGTGTATAACGAAATAAATATATAATTAAAATTAAATATATTTATAATTTAGTTGACTATGTAAAACCTACAAATTTGAATTAAAATACATGTAAAGTTTTCTAAATTCAAATCCAATTTTGACTGTCAAAAATATTTTAAATTCAAATTTCAAATTTAAACTATTTCAAACCATCTTATGTTCAAAAAAAATTAAATATATTTCTAGAAAATGAATGATTCAAATATATAAATAGTGTGTGTGTATTTTATTTGGCCTAAAATTATATATATATATATATACACGTAAAATATAATTTTATTTATTAAATAAAAATGTTACTAATTATTTAAAAAACTGTTTTCGGCATTAATTATTTTTAAAACAAAGCCACAAGCAAAACTTAATTATTTTATTTTAAAAATAATAATTCATAGGTAAATTAGTATGGTCGAAATTATTATTTAAAAATTAAACTTGTAAAATAAATATAATTTGAATTATATATATATATATATATGGCTGAGTGTTAGATGATATATATAATAAACTTTATTCATTTACAATTTATTCCATGGTTTAAATCTATCTAAATTTAAATCCTAAATTATTTAATAAAATATTTACATGATTGGGGACACACATATTTGGGGTTGGGTGATATATGTAAATATAGGATACTAATTATTATACATTAGAGGATCTAGCCCTTTATGACCTTTTGATTTTTGAATATCTTCCTAGATTGCTTGAATCACTACTCAATATTTCTGGGGTCGAATGAACCACTTATATTTATTTATATTTAAAGTTTTTTAGGTATGTGAGTTTGACCTAGGGGAAGTAAGGCTTGAAGATAAGGGTTAGGGAATGAAGGAGAAAAAGTATTAAATGAGTGAGGTTGGCTTGGTGTATATAGAGAGATAATGGAGAAAAGATCTACTACCTTTTACTCATTCTCTCTTACCAATTCAGACTCGGATCCAGATCCAAATCTGGATTATTCCACTCTATATATGGCCTGACATAGTAAGTCATATATAGACCAAAAATCTCAAATCCCATCAACTAATTAATTATATTGATAGTATATATATATATATATATATATATATATATCGATCATATATCAATACGTGCGTATATAACGTTTATATATACATCTAAATAATTGCTAATAACACCTAGAAAATTTCTACGAGCTATCCCATTTACTAATTGCATCCTAAACATAAACATTAATAATTATACTTCTTAAATATAAATTAATATATGACACTTAATAAACTAAAAAAAATCATGTAGCATTTCAGAGAATTCACAAATACAGATTTATGACTTAGAGGTATGGATTTACTCAGTGATTAATATAGAACAATTTGTCAAATTAACCACTTGTAGATTTTTTTGGTAAAACCGTATATTTTAGTCACCTTAAGTAGGACTGTAATGTGACGAAAATTTACACACATTCACTTTGTCAACATCATATCAATTTAGGATATATGGAGTTTGGTATTAGTCAAACTCTAACAATATCCACATTAAACTATTCAGTACAAATACAAAGTCCATAATTCAATAATAACATTTATTATTAATCATTCTACTTCGGACAAAGATTTTGACTTTGAGTTGTCTACAGTTGACTATGATACTAACTCCTTACAATTGAGGAGATGAATTTTTTATTGAATAGTGCTTCGCTTTCTATGATTATACTCAGACCTAACCGTAATCCCTCGATAGTCGCCATGCCACAATTTGCATATAATTAAATTAGAGTATCCATATAGAAGTTTTACAGCATTCTTAAGTTGAGAAAACTATGTGACATCGATACACTAGATTTTCTGTTTGACCTAGTTTTTATAAACCAACAAGAATCTTTCTGTCAAGTCATTCTACAGTTATTCAATAATTATAAGTACATAACCCCTTGGTGCCATTAACAGCCATGAGTAATAAACTGTCCAACATTAGAGAGCATACTGTCTCAATGGATGTATTGATATTCATTCACAAAACATCATGAACCTGAATATTTTAAAAAATGTTATTTGATACTATGATTGATTTCTTGCAACTATTTGTAACTACAATCACATATCATTTTATTTAAAGATTTTCTCATTGATACACTTTAAAGTAATTACTTCATTTATTTATATCACAATATAACAAAGAATATCACAGAAAACAAGCACTTCTATTACCAACAAGTTTGATAATAGAGTTAGATCTATGCAGAAAATTACATAATTTCTCCTTGGGATTACCACTAGCTCTCTCGATCTTTCACTTTCACTTGGGCCAATTATGGATTCCTAATCCTATTCCTCTGATTTGTTTACTCAGAACTGATCAAGATATTCCCTTCATGAATGGGTATGCAATATTATATTTATTTTCTATTATATTAGTCAACACCTCCCTATTGTTGATAAACTTCCTTTATCATATGGAACTTTCAAAGCATATTTCTTGATTTCTTTTGATCCTTACATTCTTTCGCGATCTACATCATGACATTATTATCGTAAACAATGTTATGGGATTATTAACATTTCGAATCACCCTAAAATCAGTTAGTATTTATATATACTGCTTTTAGCAGGTGCAATTTGTAACATTGTCCATTTTGAGATCTGAAAATGAACACAGATGATGATGCAGCCATTACCATAATTATTTTCAAGCTAAAAAATGGATAAGTATTTTTCACAATATAAAGTAAACAGAATAGCTAAATAATTTCATTATACAAATTGTCAACTACATCTTTCATAATCGCAACTGTGCCCATGTAAGGACATAAAATAATATAGATAAATAATTATGTCATGCCCGACATACGAAGATGCTGACTTGAACACTTACCAGTTATATACCTTGGTTTACAACAGAAGAATATAAAAATAACTTTTACTAGCTATAAGCTCCTCCTTCATCTTTAAATTCTTTATTCGTTTCCTAAAAATAACCAATTTAAGTCTTCAAACTTAGCCTACTCGAAATGAGTAACTATGAGTTAATGTGAAATAATAAAACATGGGTTGGACGTAAAGCTTGGTATGAGTAGAACCTTATGCTAAACATACACGCGGTGAGACCACACCTCTAAAGCATGTGTTATCTAGTATTTGAACTGAGTGGTTTTCAAGTGAACCTAGATGACGGGGTGAAGACGAAGTGGTTAATGAATTTGAAGGCAAGCTTGGAATGGTGGTGGAAAGGACTTCTAGATGTTTGAAGTCCCAAAATAAAGGGAAAAAAACTAGGTATCGACATGAATTCATATCGGTACGGAGTAGTTTAAAGGCGTAATACTTGGCCCTTAGCTTTAGTCAAGGAATGAGAAGCGGAACTAATCATCTTAGGGACCACATCTGAAGGAGTATGCAAACAAATCAAAAGTTGCACATACACTAAAAGAAGTAGATCAATTATTTACAGAATAATTGATGGACAAAATTACACTAGAGGATTGAGAACTTGAAGTAGCTAGCTAAAATGGAGGAAAGAGTACAAAGTGCATAAGGAAATCATGTCGGTACAGACATGAATCATGTTGACTTTTGCCATAGGACCTTGTCTTCCCTTTACTTTCATGGATCTGGATATTTACCTAATCTTTGATAATCTGACAACTATGGAAGGCAATTCTTCTATAAATAACAAGCCTAAAGCAACAATAAGAGGACTTTGGCCCTTATTTTCTTCATCTTTTGTCCTTTACCCACCGTTGATCTTACTTTTGCCATTCTAAACTGACAGTTAAGTTGCAATGCTCTTGTAATCATGACAATCAATCCATAATAATATTAAAGTGGATGTATGTCATAAAATTTGCCAAACCACTGTAAAAATCCATATGTCGTTTACTATTTTTTTATTCTACTCAGAACTACTTGTTATTATTCTATTTGGGGTTTTTTTGCCAACTTTTGGTTCAACATTTTCTGTTATTTCACTGGGAATAGAGCTTCTTAGGAGCAGATTTAGCTTTGTATTGTGGATTAGAGTGCCTTGAAGTTAGATCCAGAACCTTGTTGTTGTAAATTTGAAGAAATGGCCCTAGGAGATCCAAAAGATTTGGAGCTATAGGTGGTGGAGTAGATGAAGCTTCTTACCATAATAAAGAGACTAACCAACTGGAAGGTGCTTTGCAGGGACCGTTTGCCACCAAGAGATGGTGAAAAAAGTGAAGCTTGCTAGGATGATGACTGAATTAAACCAGAGGATGGTGAATAGCTAGAAAGCGCTTCTAGATAAGATGGATGCAAGTATTTCCTTGTTGACACAGTAATCCCAGAGGCCTAGGATGAGTAGGATAAATGCGTCACCTACTGGTTCTAAAGAAGAGAACTCATTTGCATTAGATCAAAATAGAAGGAATGAGAACAAAAAATGAAGAAAAAGGCTATTGGAGCCTCAAGGAAGAGCACCAAATGAAGTAGTCATGTACTGGCCAATGTTGGACAACTCGATACTGACATGAATCAGGTTGGTATTTATTATCCATATTATTGACCCGACTAACTCCAGACTACTGAAAAAAGTTAAACTCGATGGTAGATAGAGCAAGCAGCCCAGAGAGGTGATTATGGAGTCCAAAGATAAAACACAGACAATAATATGAAGCCATGATCAAGCAAGACCAAGATATAGTCTCTTTGAAATATTCTGAGTAGGGATTAGTACTTGTAACAATCCGTAATTTCAGAAAATATTTTATTGTGATTTTATTCGAAAATTTTGAATTTAAATTATTTAAATTTGATAAATTTGAAGTTTTTACATTTATTTTTGAGTTTAGATGTGAATTATTTATCCAAATAAAATATAATTAAAAAATTTCTAAAATTTCAAATTTTGGTTAAATGTGGTCGACATTTGACTTCTTGTTGAAAATTTTAAATTTGAGCTTTGAAATTTTATTTTCTTTGTATGAAGATGTATTTTATGCTATTATTTCTCTACTTTTCATTTTATTAAATTCTGATATATACTTTTCAAAACTGTAGTTTTTTAGCGTATTTCACGTGGTTATTTTTCGTAAATTATTTTCATATTTTGTTTTCGATTATGGGTTGAATTTATTTTGTAATTAACTTATTTATTTTTGGGTAGGCTAATAGACTAGAAATGCTACAAGTCACACAAAATTTCTCATTGGAATGAGGCGCCATATCTTTCAATTGAAAGTACACATTCATTATTTCTTGCACGTTCAAAAATGCATGTTCATTTTTTATATTTAATTTGCACGTTTCCCTTTTTGTGCCCGTTCACACTATTTATGCGTTCATATTTTTATGGGCGTTTTTTTTTGTGTGTATTCTTATTTCTTTGCTCTCCCGACTTTTCACTTTTCACATTCCATCTCGCGTGCATTCCTTTATTTAGCCTGACCTCTTCTCCCCTCATTTCTTTCCTTACTTCTCCTCTTCTCATTCATTTTCTGCTGCACAAAATTTATTCACAGTAAGTTAAAAAAACTTTTCTTCTTCATCATCTTTACATTTCCTTTCTTCTTCATAAGTTCGGCCATCAATTTCTGCATCACTCCTCATCTCCATAGCCGGCCACCACCATAATCATCTCCACCTCCTCACCAAAGTCAGGCCAAGCCACCCCTTGCCTGATCGCCACCTGAAAGAATTTTAGCAATCAAAGTGAAAGATAGAATGTTGTAAATTTGAATGAAGAATTGCACGCAGTATTTTGTAAAGAAATGATAATATGATATTGCTATTTTTGTTACAGCTGATGTTATAATATATATACAATCTACTTTGTGATGGGCCTTTGGGCCAGAATACAGATTTGCTTTAATACTAATGAGCAGTTACAAGAACCATCAGATACATAATCAACGGCTGGAGATACTTTTCTCACACTCTTATACTTCAAAGCTTTCCACTTCTGAAGACACAATCTTATACTCCCCCTCAAACCCCAGAGCGACTAGGGTTTGCGGCGATTCAAATAAATAAAAAGCTCTTGCGAGAAGATTCGTGAGAAATTGAGTTAGATGTGAGATCCAGATGAAATACTAATCAATTGTCATCTGAAGATGGCAATTGATTAGAGATTCAGTAACGGCTTCTCTCAGATTCAACAATTATGACTTTCGGTTGTATGAGAAAGAGTAAAGCTGAAGTCTTTGTGGCTTGACCATTTTCAGATTCAACAACTATGGTTACAACTGCATGAGGAAGAGAAAAATTGAATCTTTCTCAGATAAGTAAATGGTTACACGGATGTTTCAGTGGCTTTTACAAATGGGTTGAGGCATGCTCGACAAATAGACATGGCAGTTCATATGCTTTTGGTATGTGAATTGTCATCAGTGTTTCTGACCTTCAGTCTTTCTCTGAATCGAATGAAATTGTCTCTTGAGAGAGGCTTTGTTACTATAACGGCTTTCTGGTAAGTGGAAGGTATGTGATTTACATATAACTTTCCTTTTGCTACTTGTTCACGAACAAAATAAATGTCCAACTCTATATGCTTTGTTCTCGAGTGTAGTATTGGGTTGGCTGTAAGATGCACTGCACTCTGATTATCACACCAAATGGTTGTCTTATTTTCAGTTTTAACTTGTAACTCTCCAAGTAGTGATTCAATCCACATGATCTCCGCTGTAGCATTTGCTACACTCCTAAACTCGGCTTCAGTACTTGATCTTGATACAGTGGATTGTTTTTTTGAACACCACGATACTGGACTGTTACCTAAGTATATACAATACCCAGTTGTTGATTTTCTGTCATCTGGGTCATTAGCCCAGTCAGCATCTGCATATCCATTGATACTAATTGACTTGCTTGCATCTAGAATTAACTCATAATTGAGTGTTCCTTTGAGGTATCTCAATATCCTTTTAACTGCTTTCCAATGAATATCTGTTGGATTCTGCATAAACTGACTTGCTTTATTTACACTATATGCAATATCTGGTCTAGTAATTGTAGCATATTGAAGTGCTCCAACTATACTTCAATATTGTCTGTCATTAAGTAATGCTTCTCCTTTGAACTTTGACAGCTGCAAATTACTGACCATAGGTGTTGAAATAGAGTTAGCTTCATGCATTCTTGCTTTGTGTAGAATCTCTGTTATGTATTTCTTTTGACTTAAGTGAATTCTTGCATTAGTAGGCCTTTTTACTTCTATCCCCAGAAAGTAAGTTAAATTGCCAAGATCTTTAATGCTAAACTCTAGATTGAGATGCTTTATTAGATTGTTGATTTCCTGCTCACTGTTACCTGTAATAATAAAATCATCAACATAAATTAGTACAAATATTGTTATGTCTTTACTGAATTTTGTAAATAAGGAGCTGTCAGACTTGGTTGAATTATAACCAAGTTTGACCATTGTTTCTTTTAATTTCTCAAACCACACTCTTGGAGCTTGCTTCAAACCATAAATTGCTTTGTGTAATTTACACACATAATTTTCTTTTCCACTCTGTTTAAAGCCTTGGGACTGCTCCATGTACACCTGTTCCTGCAAAATACCATTCAAAAAGGCATTATTTACATCTAATTGCCTAATGGTCTAATTTCTATGTAAGGTTATAGTAATAACAATTCTTATAGTAGCAGGTTTCATAATAGGTGAAAATGTTTCAGTGAAATCAAAACCACTCTGTTGTGAATAACCTTTAGCTACCAACCTTGCCTTGTACTTAGAAATTGTACCATCAACTTTTCTTTTTAACCTGTAGGTCCATTTACACCCAATTATATTTTTATCATTTGGCTTAAGAACAAGATCCCATGTCCTGTTCTTCATTAGTGCCTGATACTCTTCATCCATAGCATTTTTCCAATTTTATTTGTATGGCATGATCATATGTAGTTGGCTCCTCAGTATCTAAGACAGTATGATAAATTTTTGGTTTAAAAATACCACTCTTAGATCTGGTTATCATATGATGACTTTGTCTGCCAGTATTTTGTTGTAGAGTAACTCTTTCACTTTCAAATTGAATGTTTAATTCTATACTTTGCATACTGCTTTGAATGTGATGTGGACTTGATTTTCCAGTAGTTCTTTGTTGAGAATCTTGATTGGATACATTAGTTGAACTTCTTTGATCATTTACTAAATCTGGCCCAATGTTAGAGTCTGTTTTTTGAGAATCTGAGCATGCAGCTTCATGATTGATAGTGTTTTGAGTTGACTTTTCTTCACCCTGAATTATCTCAACAGATGGAATAGATACAGAAGATATAGATTCTTTTGCATTGTACACTTTACTGTTTACTTTGATGTTTTCTTCTTTAAATGGAAATATTGTTTCATTGAATACTACATGTCTAGAGTGAATATTCTTCCATTACTACTTAGACATTTGTAACCCTTTTTATTACCGGCATACCCTATAAAGTACAGGGAGATGATCTAAAATCTAACTTGTGACTATTATAAGGCCTAGTGTATGGAAAACATAAACAACCAAATACTTTAAAGCTATGATAATCAGGACTGGCGTTTGTTAATATTTCCAAAGGACTTTTTAACTTTAAAACCTTTGAGGGTAGTCTATTAATCAAAAATAGACTGCTGTGGCAAAGGCATCTGGCCAAAATTTCTTTGGCATGGATGCTTGTGCAAGAAGAGTAAGACCAGTTTCTACAATATGTCTATGCCTTCTTTCAACTAGCCCATTTTGCTCTGAAGTGTATGGACATGTTGTTCTATGGTTGATCCCTTTTTTTAAATATTCCTTTAATGACAGATATTCAGTTCCACCATCAGTTTGCATGATTTTGACTCTGCAGTTTGTTTGATTCTCTGCTTGTGCTATAAATTGCATTACTGCATTGTGAGTTTCATTTTTTGATTTTAGAAAATATATCCATATATATCTAGAGAATGCATCCACAAAAGATATATAGTATTTGTATCCATAATAAGTATGAATTGGGGCAGGTCCCCATAAGTCAGTAGCAACTAGTTCAAGGGATTTACTATAATAAGTTTCAGAATTTGAAAAGGGTAATTTATGACTCTTACCCATTTGACAATAAGTGCAGATGTAAGGTAATGATATGTCATTAAAAGAAATGCTATTTTTATTCATTACATGCTTGACAATGTTGGCATTTGGATGCCTAAGTTTACAATGCCATTTGTCAAATATCTCATTCATTTCTTGCTGTTTGAATTCAGAGTTATTACACCACTTTCTTTTAATGACCGAGTTTCTTGAATTATCCACTTTGAACTTGTACAGCCCTTTACACTGTTTAACCTGCAAAAGTACTTCCTTAGTTAGAATGTCCCTAACTAAGCAGTTATGTGGATAAAACTCAAAATACACACTGTTATCTCTTGTAAATTGTGACACACTTAGTAAGTTTTTCTTAATATGTGGGACTCTTAATATATTATTCAAGTATAATTGCTTTCTTCCCATGATATATGACTTACCAGTGTGTGTAATTGCAATAGATTTTCCATTACCCATGTAGATAGAATTCATACCTTTGTATTCCTTACTTCCAAGATTTAAATTGCTCAAGTTATTTGTGATATGATTAGTAGCACCTGAGTCAGGATACCAATCTTCATCTTGAATATGATCTGACCTTGTGGTTTCAGTTTGAGAATTCTCATCTCTGATTGGTTGATTGATTCAGGTTGTAGGTGAGCCATATTGGCACTGTGATTTGCATTTCTTTGTGTATTTTGTACTTGTCCTAGAACATAGTTGAGGTTTAACCTGAAGTAACACTTTGCTGCTGTATGACCGATCTTCTCACATATTTGACATTTTGGTCTGTTGTTATTATTCCATCTGCTTCTTCCCCTTGATCTATTAGAATAGCCACCTCTTTGAGTAAATTGATCACCTCTATTATTGTTTTGTGTTTTGCCTTTGTGATTGACTGCAAAATTGATAGATAAATCTGATTCTTGAGGTTTCTTGATATCAATTCTTGCTTCATGTGATAGTAAAATGGAATGAACATCTTCAATAGATGGCAGATTTCTCTGAGATGTTAGAACTGCTACTACTGCTTCATATTCTTCACTAAGCCCATTGAGTATTGTCATAATCTGTTCAGAATCTGATACCTTTTGGTTTGCTGCTTCTAATGCATCACAGATTGATTTGATTTTGAACAGATACTCTCTCATGTTATGACTTTCCTTTTTGATATTGTGAAGTTGTCTTTTGTAGTATAGCACCTTTGCTGCTGATTGAGAGTTAAACACTCTTTCTATTGTAGACCATATCTCATAAGCTGTTTTGCAGCCTATTACATGAGTAAGAAGATTTGCATTAATAGATGACAATAGCCATGAACATATTAGCCTGTCTTGTCTGTGATGATTGACATATTCTTCATTACTGATCATTTTGTTTTGTTGATCAGCAATGAACATTGGAGGTACAGATATGGTTTCTTGAATATATTCATCAAGACCATATCCCTGTAGAGCAGTTTCAACCTGTAGCTTCCACATGAGATAATTATCCTTACTGAGATGAACTGTTACAAGTTGGCTTTGAGGGCTGACAGTGATTTTGACATGTTTTTCAACATTCGATGCAGTGTGCTGCAGATCACTACCATTAGTGGGTGCTGCAGAATTTGCTTCATCTGCCATGATGATCTTGAGATTTCAAACACAAGGATTGCGAGAGAAAAAAAAAAGAGACAATAAATCTTTAAACAGAGATACAGAATCAAGATCTGATCAAGATTCACTCAGGTAAGTTGCAACCAGAAAAGAAACTCAAGTGATGATGATAGTCTGATGATTTCTTTCTCTTTGGATGGCACTTTCCTTGATTTCGATTGATTGATGACTTTTAACTTCTTGATTCTGGTTTCTTTTCTGAATTATGATTTTTGTTTCTTCTGAACTCAATGGTGATTCTTTTATAGCCAGAACTTTGAAGGACTGGCACAATAAATGTAATTGCCTTGAGTTTTCTTCTCAGATGATGATATATTATCTGATGAGAAGAAAGTGTGAAACTCAGGTGATGATTCTGATTAGTTTTCTGATGAGTTTCCCTTTTTTTATAGGATCTTTCAGTGCTGTTATGCACAATGCTCTGATACCATGAAAGAGTTTTAGCAATCAAAGTGAAAGATAGAATGTTGTAAATTTGAATGAAGAATTGCACACAGTATTTTGTAAAGAAATGATAATATGATATTGCTATTTTTGTTACAGCTGATGTTATAATATATATACAATTTACTTTGTGATGGGCCTTTGGGCTAGAATATAGATTTGCTTTAATACTAATGAGCAGTTACAAGAACCATCGGATACATAATCAACGGCTGGAGATACTTTGCTCACACTCTTATACTTCAAATCTTTCCACTTCTGAAGACACAATCTTATACCAACGCCATCATCTGGGCCGAACACTTTATCATTACCACCATGACCTCCTCGTCATCACTATGCCGTGACCACCACCCTCATCTCCACGCCACCATCTCAGGCTGAAACCATGACACATCTCCTCTCACAGCAGCCATTGCCGAAACCCTTAAAACCTGTTACCTTCCACCACCTCCTGCCCTGCCGTGATCATCACCATCCCTCCCTCGCCAAAAAAAAGCAGATCGAACCACTCCAACATTCGATCACCTAGCCGAACCTCCTCATTGCCGAACCACTCCTCAAAACAATGCTGTGACCTTGCCTTGATCATAACTTGCTTTGCCTAACTAGAAGCATGGCCGAACCCTTGCAAGCTTAGCCGATCAATTCATGATCCACCACCTTGCCATTGCCTTGCCAAACCCAAAGCATCATGTAGCCTATTCATCATGTTGACCGAACCCTGTGCCATGTGGCTGAACCAAATCATAACCGAGCCCAGTTTCATGTAGTCGAATACAAAATCCTGATGGCCGAACACTTTTGCCTTGTGGCAGTGCACTTTTGCATGTGGTCGAGCCATTCTTCAAGTGGCCGAGCAATTTGCCTTCAGGCTAGCCCTTCTTATGGTTTTATAAATCCGTTTTGTTTATTTTATTTTTGTTTTGTGATGAGTTAAATTTTTTTCCTCATGTGTTCTATATAAAATTTATTTTGTATACTGTATTTATTTTGTATTGAAAACAAAACGAGAAACTTTTCATGTGTTTTATATAAACCTTATTTTGTGAAAGTTATTTCATCTACATATGTTTATTTATGTTTCCTTCATAATTTTATTTTTTTATGTTTTTATTTTATTTTGGGTTGAGTAAATTATTTACATATGTCTATTTTGTTTTCTAAGATTTGGGTTTGGATTCTCCTTCCACTCGAGCTCATTCGTGAATTGTCATGCTTATTCGTGTTGCTTTGTTGTGTTTGAAACATCGTCTCTAGCCAAAGAAGGTGAGTAAATCACTCTCGACACACATACTTATATTTTAATGAATTGATGTCATTTGTATTGTATGAAATGTATGTTCATGTTAGTAGTTTCATTATATGTTATGCTATCACATGATGTTTACCTTTTATGATCATATGACATGTTATTTTATCCTGTTTAATTTATTTTCTATTCTCATACTGCAAATTCCCTCACCATGGGTTGAAATGATACATACCCGAACGAACTTTAGAATAGGGAAAAATTGTTATGAGCTGAAATGATAGGCTCAAGCGATTTTTATTTGACTTGATATTGCGGGTTTGAAGTGATATAAAACCCAAGAGTTTAATAAATTACAGATTAAAACGATACATATCCATATCACTTGACCATAAGTTAGAAAATTTTATACAGGCCCGTGGTTGGTTTTAAAGTAATTTTCAAAAAAAAAATTATTAAGTATTTTGGATTTTAAATATATGAATTTTGACTTAAATTTAATTAATGACTTTATAAAAATTTATATATTTATCTTATATGTAATAAAAATGTTAAGTAAATATATGGTTTAAAAACATAATTTTGGAATTTAATTTTTTTTGTAAAAATTTGATTTTAATTTAATAGTCCAATTTTACTTAATAATAATATTTTTAATCCAACCTAGTAATATAAATTTTAATGTATGAAATAATATGTTTTAAATAATTAAAATAATGAAAAGTTAAGTTAATAGCGTATTTTAACTTAATATAAGAAATACTGTTTAATTGGATATTTTTGTAATAAATTTTATTCAACTAAACTCATAGTTTAACTAATATCCAAATAAATGTTTTATTATAACAAAATAGATTTTGTATAATAATTATGTTAAAATTGTAAGTATATATAACACAGTGATTTTATATAAACTGTTATAGTGGTAAAGATAATGTTTTAGAAATGCTATGATTTTAAAGGACACGTTTTCAAAGTGTTGTTGTTAAAGTGTACAAATTTGAAAAGTGTTACAACTTTGAAAGTGAACATTATTTTGAAGGAATAATGGAATTGGATTTAAATGAATATGTTTGATATGAAATATATACCATTTGAAAATGAATAACCACGGGTTATAATAACGATTGGTTGTTAAAGAGACCAGAACCGAATATTGTCATACTCTCTGCCAAATACCGAAAACCACTTTAAGAATCGTGTACACGGTGGAGATTCCAAAATTAAGTAGGATGGTGGCGACATCCTTGAGGTATATACGTGGACTCGACTCACGTGAGTTGGCATGAGGTGGCTAAAATAGGAGCAATTGACGGGCCAAGTGACGTAGCTCCTCCGATCTGACACACTTCTTTGTATGCCATTCTATTACTTTGTGATTGATTTGGTGTGCACCTTTGATTTGGGAGTGTGGCTTGAGGTGGGCGGTAGTTGCTGCTATGCGTTACCACCTCCCCGGAAGTGTAATTAGTATATCTACCCTGACATTGCCTTGTTGTGCCGTGTCACCTACCTTAGCGAGACCACTATGAGTTTATTTTGTACCATACCTATGGATTCTAACGATGCCCAGTACCGGGAGATTACAGTACTGTATAGACTATGGGAATATATAAAATGTGTTAAGGGGGATATGGGTAACGCCTTAATGCTATTTTAATAGTTTACTTTACTTTAGACATTATTATAATAGCATATATTACTACATAATACATAGTTTAACGGATCCTTAAAGGATGAGCGATCCCAAGCATCCTTTAGGTTACTAATGCACTTTTATGCAGTTCACTTAAGTTGATTTACATTGTATAAGTATGTATGTCCTAAGTCGAGTGCTTTGTGTTTTGCTTTACGCTCCGGTCAGCCTGAGTACCACAGCTTTGGATTCATCTTTGGAGCTAGAGATCTGCTGGAGATTTAGCTACCTATCTTTATTTCCATTTCAGTTATCCGTTCAGCTTTGTCAATGTATTAGTGGACTTATGTACTTTGTATTTCCAGTTATTTTCTTTCACACTCTATATTATATATCTGTTTTGAGACTGTGTATCTAGTAGCTTCATGAACTACTATGTTTATTTTATTTCCACTGTGAGTTATTCTGATATTCTATGTCTGTGATTCTATGATTGGTTTTTATTTTCTCCAAAATTTATTAACAATCTGTTGTTTTGAATTATTCAAGTCTGACTGTGTGGTTTTATTATCGATTTGAATGGTCGAAACGTGGGATGTTACAGATGGTATCAGAGCCTTGGTTTTAGGCAAACCTTAGCCTGTGGAGCAAAAACTCATTAGAGATAGGGTAGGAATACCTTTGAATGAGTAAAATGGTCTTAGAATCATTTCCTTGTGAGAGAACGTATTCTCAAGTATAAAATGGTTTTCAAAAGATTTTCAAATGATTTTTTAAAGACTATTGGATATAAAATTCTCTTGTTTTAAAATCTAATTTCTTTTCTTATAATTTCCTTCCTTTCGTGTCCACCTTATTTAATAGAATTCTTTTATTAGATTTCCATTCTATTTGAATCTTTCTCTATCTTCTATATTACCTTTGTCCTAAAATTCATTCTTGTAATTTAGGATGAATCGTAGGAATGCCAGAGGTCTCGGTTGTGGTGTTGCCCCAGTTCTAGCACCAGTTGCACCCATTAGGTTCACCACTCTCTATAAGGAGTTCATTCAGCTTGGTGGTACAAAGTTTACTATAGCAGAGAGTATCATTGAGGTTCAGTAGTGGCTGAGGAGTTTAGAGAGGATTTTCACTGGTCTTGATATCACTGATGCCCCAGAAGCGTCAGTTAGCAGCTTGGCAATTGCTGGAGGCCGCCTAGGATTGGTGGGAGTCTGTTACGACTCACACTAATGAGGTAGATATTTCTTGGGAGCAGTTTAGTTATTATCTTAAATTGGTTCTTTTTGGATTTGGTTTAGTTATCTATTTGGAATCTTTCTGTGGTTTGGATATCTTATTTCAGGTAGGCTTTTGTGGCTAATGGATGCCCGAAGCCGGGAAGTCTCAGCTGTACAGGGAGTTTATGGATCTTAAGTAGGGGGATATGTCATTTTTTGAGTATGAGCGGAAGTTCAATGAACTTTCCAAGTTTGGTTCTAGCCTGATTGATACCCCTTAGAAGAAGAATGAGAAGTTTATAGCTGGAGCTCGCCTATAGTTTTATGATCATCTCATCTCTCATGTGCATAGCCCTTTTACTGGATTGATGGATATGGCTATCAGATATGAGAACCCAACTTCTAAGGCTCCATCTGTTGCTCGTGCACCTTCATCTCAGCCTTTTTCTGGCAACTCTAAGAAGAGGAAGTCTAATTTCCATCAGCAGAAGAAGAATTGGCTTAAGAATCCAGGATTGTGATCTTCTTCTCAGAGGCAGCCTGTTGATCTTTCCTAGATCACTTGCTTCAAGTGTGACCAGAAGGGTCACTATGCCAATGGTTGTCCTACTTCAGTTGGAGCTGCTATTCCTCCAGCTCAGATGACTAGGCGTGATCTTTGCCATATTTGTTTGTAGTCTGGCCACTTCATGAAGGACTATCCTACTCAACAGAAGGGAAAGCCATCTGGTATCTTTGCAGTTACTTCATCTACTCCACCGGCTCCTAGTGACACTCAAGGTACTCTCCAGGGCACCTTTACTTTGTTTAGTTTTCCAGTTCGTGTTTTATTTGACACGGGAGCTTCTCATAGTTTCATTTCTGTGGATCTTTGTGATAAGTTTGAACATATTCTTTCACCTGTGTATGCAAGTGAACCTTTGTGTGTTTCTAATCCTATTGGTGGTCCTGCGAACCTTAGTAGGATTTGCAATCGAGTGAAGCTCTACTATTTTAATCATCGGTTTTCTAGTGATTTCTATGTCCTGGGTTTCGATGCTTTTGATATATTGCGTGGTAGTGATTGGCTAAAGAGGCATAAAGCCGTTATCTCTTGTAACACCTGATCTGTTTCTCTTGTTGATGATTTTGGTAATTCTTTGGTGATTTAGGGCTATATGCCTCAGGATTTTGCTGGCAGTTTTATTTATTATCTTGATTCTTATCCTGGTGATCTTGATTCAACTCTTGTGGTCAAACACTACCCCAATGTATTTGGTGAAGTCACTTCCTTACCTCCTAAGCGGGAAATCGAATTCCGTATTGATCTAATTCCTAGAGCTCAACCTGTTGTTCTTCCTCCCAGAAGAATGGCACCCCGTGAGAAGGTTGAGTTGAGGAAGCAAATTGAGGACTTGTTCTTCAAGGGTCTGATCAGACCGAGTCATTCAGAATGGGGAGCAGCAATGGTTTTTGTCACTAAGTCCGATGGTCTCTTCGGATGTGTGCTAATTATAGAGAGCTGAACAAGCTCACTATGAAAAATAGATATCCTATGCCTCGCATTAATGTATGTTTGATAAGCTTTATGGTGCTAGAGTGTTCTCTCAACTTGATCTCACCATAGGTTTCCACCAGCTCAAAGTTGTCGAGGAAAGTATTTCCACTGCTTTCCGTACTAAGAACGGTTTCTATGAATGGTTACTTATGCATTTTGGTTTTACTAATACCCCAGCTTTCTTTGTTGATCTGATGAATCGTGTTTCTCGAGATGTTCTTAGCAAATTTGTTCTAGTCTTCGGGGATGATATTCTTGTCTTCTCTAAGTCAGAGGAGGAGCATGAGTCTTATTTGAGCTTTGTTCTTAATACTTTTAGGAGTCACCAGTTAAAAGCTAAATTCTCGAAATGCAATATCTGGAAAGATGAAGTCTGATTTCTTAGGTATATTGTTTCTGGTGATGGAGTTTCTGTTGATCCAGTTAAGATCGCTGCGATCAATGTAGGTCTATTCTTCTCTCATCTCTCTTTTGTAATCAAAATTTTCTATCTATCTCTATGGTTCTTATTTTCCCTATTCTATTTCAGGATTGGGAAACTCTTAGGACTCCATCTGATATCCGTAGCTTTCTGGGCCTTGCCAGTTATTATCAGATATTTTGTAACGACCCGCTATTTTCAACCATTCGCATCCCATAAGTCGGACTTGAATTGCTCAAAATATCAGATTGTTAATTTAAATTTGGCAAACTTAACATATACAGTAAATAAATAAATCACAGAATCACGGATACAGAGTAGTACAATAATACACAGCGGAATAAATGAATAGTAGTTCATGAAGCTACTATATAAACATCAGAGTTAGAAATAAAATACAACAGAATATCTCAGATGCAGTGAAGTCTCCAGTACGAGCAGATGACTTCTCTGAACCAATCAACTGGATGACTGAATGGATAGATAGCTGGATCTTCAAGCAAAGCTCCAACTTCGAACGTGAGTCTCAAATGCTGTATCACTCAGTCTGACCCGAGCGTAAAGAAAAATCAAAAACACTCGAGCCAGGATTAACATTCTTATATCTATAAATCCAACTCAAGTGAAATATCAACTGAAATACAAATAACTTAAAGGATGTTTGGGATAACCATCCCCTAAGGATCTACAGAACTATCTACAAGGTAGAAATATACACTATAACACCGTGATCCTTTCAAATCAATTTATATTTCAAAACCAAAATATCATTTTCACTTCAATATATATATATATATATATATATATATATATATATAGATTCTGAAAAATTTATGAAGTAAAGTATTTATAATTTCCTCAAGTTTCACCGATCACTTCAAAAATCAACTCGACTTTCCTATTCAGATTAAATTAAATCTCAAATTTCAATTTCCATTCAATTTAGTCTTCTAAAGAACAAATTCAATTTTTATCAATTTCAAATATAGATCTGAATCACAATTTAACTATTTAAGTCCCGTATTTCAAAGCTTCAACATTTCAAACTAAACCTAACAGTTTCATATAGATCTTGATTTAACTTCATTATTATTTATTCTTGAAATATCCACTCAATATTACTTATATAGCCTTATATTACAATTCATTATATTTGCCTTCAATTTCTTTAAACGTGAATATTCATTAAATCACTAAAGTCAAAGTTATGTTATGAACTATATTTTAAGTTTTCAAATTCAATAAGTTTCGAATTTGATTTAATTAAACAAAATTATTAATTAAATACCATTCCAATCAATTCAACTTTATCTTCCTTAACATATACAAACATTGGAAATCTATTTAAAATAAAATACTTAAACATATTCTATTAATTAAATCAAACTTTATTAAATTAAAGTTTACTATTAAATCTACTTTACATCAAACATATTTATATATAAAATATTTCCAATATTAACTAAAACCCTATATTTCTCCTAAAATCATAGAAAACCATTTCAAAATATTTATATATGGACCAACGACGTATGTATATACTTCTATCATATGGTTAAGTGATACAGATATTTATCATTTCAATCCGTAATTAAGTATATGTATATATATATACGGGTAGATATCATTTCGACCCGTAATCCCAATTCAGTTCAAATGAAAATCGCTTGGGTTTATCATTTCGACCCATAACGATTTTCTCCTATTCTAAAGTCCATTCGGGTATGTATCATTTCAACCCATAGTGAATTCTATACTAACAGGGAACTTGCAGAGTGATAGCAGATAATAAAATAATAACAGGCACATATCATCAATAATTTAAATAAAATATAAACAACAGGATATGGTGTCATATCCTACAGGCGAACAGTTACAGATAATAGCATATATAACAAAATAACTACAACATTATATTTCAATTATCGTTTCAATTGAAATCAAATTTAATAAAATACAAGAACGTTAATCGTGAGTGATTGCTCGCCTTTCGAGGCTAGAGATTTTGACGACTCGACAAGATACGAACTGGATCACGATCTAGACCATCGAATAGTCCAAACAACAACTCAAAGCAAAGTAAGATTAGAACGCGAATTGGACGAACAAGGCTGATGATCAAGAATTGATAAAACGAATCAGAACTGGATCGATGAAGGTAAAAGGTATATAGGTGGATTTATATACTAAAGTCAAACATGTAAAATAAATTGTATGCTATAATTAAAACAATATCTGTTATAAATTTAGTATCGACGAAATCAACTTAAGTCCAAAATAGTATGTATATGTATATACAAATATATGTAAGATATTTATATATATACCACCCACTACATTCATGTTACTCAAATGTATACAGACCCATCAACATACAAGTATAAGTTATATAGTAACCTTTATAATTCTGTTATGACTCACACTTTAAAATATAACTGTAACTATTTATAACAAAATATATATAATAGGTTTTAGACTATGAATATATGCACAGCCTTTACAAAATATATGCACAGCCTTTTACAAAATATATGCACAGCCTTTTAAATTTCCAAATATCTACAAATCCTCACTGTTATAAGCTAACACACCCACTGCAACAAGCAACTACTTACATATGATTATTTATGTATTATTTTAAATATAAAGTAATGTGCCTGTAATGCAAATATAAACTTATATACTAATATATCTTTACGTATCAGTTATGCGCATAATTACAGTGACATATATAACTTATATTTTTATCAATAATAAAATTTATTACTGCAAACGATATATATAATAAATTTGAATATAACCAAGAGATTATAACATACTTTTTAATATAAATTGTAAATAAAAGGTCTGAATGTAAAACCCATGTGTTAAAACACATACATTAAAACTGTAAAATACATATACTTATATATATGTGAACATATTATTTATATAAGACTTGTTGCAAAAAAATGATCGATTTAAAAATAATGATATAAATCTAAATATATTCAGCTCTTACAATTATATATATAAACAAATATGCAAACCCTATATGTAAAACATGGCAAAATATGCACACTTGCTCCTGTTTATGTAACCAATTGTATGTTGACAAGTGTGTATATAACAATTGTATATATAAGCTATATACAAATCATCAGCGTACTATATATATAGATAGGACAACTTGTAATAATTTGTATGAATTCATATATATAAGTATAAAAAGGTAAACAGATTATAGCTTTTAACTTTTAGGTAAATACAACACAATATATTTATAATATAGATATTACCTTGTATAAAAGAATTGCAAAGGTTGCATAGGAAAGGAGAAAGGTGGGGTTCGGAAAATAAAGGAGGAGGGAACTGCTATCTACAAGCATGCGAAATATTTTTTTTCTTCAAAGAGAACAAAATGAGCAGTTGAATGGAGAAGAAGGCCACTTATATCCTTTGTTGTATTCTTTCACAAGCAACACCAGATGACTGAGAAGAGAAAGTGAAAGGACCAAAACAAACGTATAGATTTATATTGGGAATATCAAGGCCAAAAGTGAATAAATATAAAGGTGAATAAAGTGGGCCGTTTTAAAATTTAATGAATGCAAAGTAACCTATAACGTTTTATGAACGCAAAAATAACGTACCGATATAAATGTAAAGTAACGAATATGGAAAAATTCAAGCGCAAATAAATGAAATGAAACGTACACAAATAAATGAAAACCAATGAAGTTAAAAAGGCAATAATAGTGTAAATGTGAATCGTTGCCACATAAACAATTAAAACGTATACAAATCTTTTACCGGTTATGTGATGGCAACGGTCACCCTTAATTGAGATGAACAATAAAAGCCAATGCTTTAAACGTATGCCATAAATTAAGTAACAGACACTGATTTCTAAATTTATTAGTAGCTAGGAATAGCAACATTTGAACGTGAATTGGAAAAATTATTAAAGCAATTAATACCGTGGTCCAGCCTGTACGTTTCAAATTTGAAATGTAAAGTAAAAATATAAGAGAGGAAATAAATTGAAAAGTAAATGAAAAGCTGCACGTTTTAGGCCTATCCACTTTCTTTTGAACGAACATGTGTATGCGGTGCATTTTGTTTCAGTCTCAAGATGAAAGCAATATTATAAAACGTTATAAAGAAACGTATGGAATTAACTATAAGCAGTTTTAGTGGAAAGAAAATGAACGGCTTGAGTGACCAAGTGACGTGAAGATTTTTAATACATACATAACATATATATTAAAATTTTAAAGCAGGAACGAAACAGTGAAAAAAAGAAAGTAGAAATAAAAGGTCAGGAAAAGTAGCAATGAGTATATATGTTAGAAAAGTAATAATTTTATTAGCAACGGTCATCCACTGATTTAGCTTCCTTATTCAAGCGAATAAATAATGTGGTCCAGCTGTAACGTTTCAAATTTTGAAATGAAGGAAATAGAAATAGGATAGGTTGCAAAAGGAAAACCACACATAAATGGAATAAAACGTTAACCATGAAACGTGACACATTCAATGGAAACAAACTGAAATGATAATGTCAAGCACGGGAATTAAGGACAATAAAGTAGAAAGTATGAGAAACGTAAAAGTGAATAAACGAACGAATGCAAGCTACAGATATATATATAAAAGATGATGTAAAATATTATGTTTCTGCCAGAGAGAAGAGAAAACGTTTGAAATGGAATAAATAGGGAAGGAACAAACCCGAAATGAAACAGCACTTGATAGAAAATTAAAGAGCTACAGCACGAATATAGGTAGTAATAAAGGTAAGGTATTGATTGGTTTATAACTGATGTAAAATTTGAATGGACATGAAAGAAATAAAATTTATGGTAACAGTCGATTCCCTTGATTTCATGCAAATTTCTGAATCAATTATAATTATACGTAATCCAAATATATTTTTTCAAAATCTTATTATTAATAATTTCTCAAAAATCCAATTCAATACGTTATAAACCAATTAAAAATTGCTAAAATTTTATGGGTCGTTACAGATTTATTGAGAATTTTGCTCGGATTGCTGCATCTCTCAACGCTTTAACTCGTAAAAATGCTAAGTTTGTATGGAATGATAAGTGTGAAGCCATATTTAACGAGCTAAAGCAGAAGCTTACTTCTGCATCAGTTCTTACCATTCCAAATGGAAGTGAGGGATTAACAGTATATACTATTGCTAGTCGTGAGGGTTTGGGAGTTGTTCTAATGCAGGATGGTAAGGTTATTGCTTATGCCAGTCATCAGTTGAAGACCCATGAAGCCAGTTATGTAGCTCATGATTTGGAATTGTTTGTAGTGGAATTTACTTTGAAGCTTTAAAGGCATCATCTTTTGGGAACCAAGTTTGAGCTCTTTACGGATCATCGGTCTTTGAAGTGTATTTTCTCCCAAAAGGATTTGAATCAGAGGCAAGTTAGATCGCTTGAGTTTCTAGCTTCTTACGACCTCGACATCAACTATACCCTAGGGAAATCCAATATTGTAGCCGATGCTTTGAGTCGGAAGAAGGCGATGTTGTGTCAGCTTGTTGTTTCTTCCCCTCGTATGGATCACATTTTTGCTAAGCAGGATGAGGATCAGATGCTTAGGCTTATTAAGGAGAATGTGCGTGGCAGAGTTGGTGGTAGTAGCCAAGATGGTAGTGGAGCTCAAATCGATGATAGTGGTATTTTGAGGATTAATAATCAGATTTGTGTCCCGAATGTTGATGGATTAAGGCAAGAGTTACTCTGGAAAATCATCGGTCCAGACTTTCAATTAATCCAGGTGTGACGAAGATATATAGGATATAAAGAGGTTGTATTGGTGGAGTGGAATGAAGCGGGATATCTCTTTTTTTGTTAGTAGATGTGCGACTTGTCAGCAGGTTAAGGCTGATCATCAGAAGACTGTTGGATTTTTGCAACCCCTTTAGGTTCCCAATTGGAAATGAGAACAAGTTTCTATGGATTTTATTGATGGATTACCGAGGACTAGGAGGGGTAATGAGAGTATTTGGGTTATTGTGGATAGATTGACCAAGTCAGCTCATTTCATTCTGGTTAGATCTAACCGTTCTGCTTCTAGTTTGGCTGAGATTTATATGAGGGAGATTGTTCGTCTCAATGTTGTTCCTGTCAGTATTGTTTGTGATAGAGACCCCATCTTTACCAGTCAGTTTTGGAAAGCTTCTCAGGAATCTTTAGGCACTCGTCTGAATCTGAGCACTTCTTACCATTCACAGAACGACGGTCAAACGGAAAGAGTGAATCAGATTCTGGAGGATCTTCTTCGTACTTGTGTGCTTGATTATGAAGGATCTTGGGAAGATCATCTCTATCTCATTGAATTCACCTATAACAATAGTTGTCGGGTATAATTTTAAATCTCTTGTTTAATCTTGTTTTAAGCATTATCTATCTTATTCCATCTTTGAATTCAGGCTAGTATTGTGATGGCTCTGTTTGCTGCTCTTTACGGACGACCTTGCAAATCTCCATCTGGTTGGATTGAATCCGGTAATCGTTTGGTTCGTGGTCCTAATATGATTCTTGAGGCTTTAGATAAAGTTGAGGAGATTAGGAGGAAGATGAGGATTGCTCAGGATAGGCAGAAGAAGCATGCTGATAGGTGTAGGAGGAGTTTAGAGTTTTCTGTTGGTGATCAAGTTTTCCTTAAGATCTCTCAGTTGAAGAATGTGATTCGGTTTGGTCGGAAAGGGAAGCTTGCTCCTAAATTTATAGGTCCTTTTCGCATCTTAGAGAGATTTGGCTTTTTAGCTTATCGTTTGGATTTGCCTGAGAAGCTTTCTGGAGTGCATAACGTATTCCATGTTTCGCATCTTCTTCGGTATCTCCTTGACCCATCTTTGATTGTTCAGCCTTCTGCTTTCGAGAGTTTGGATGTTGAGCCAAGCCTTACTGTCGAGAGGAAGCCACTTCATATTATCGATAGAGGTATGAAGCAACTAAGAAGCAAATCTATCAACCTGGTCAAAGTTTAGTGGAGTACTGATGATCGGGATCGTACTTGGGAGACGGAGGAGAGCGTAGGTGCTTCGAATCCGAAATTGTCTGTTCGAGGTACCATTTGCTATTCTATCTTATCTTTCTTTGTTTTTCCCTATGTTTCGTTCCTTTTTGAGGACGAAAAGCTTTGAGTGCGGAAGAGTGTAAAACCCATAATTTCAAAAAGTATTCTACTGTGATTTTATTAGGAAATTTTGAATTTAAATTATTTAAATTTGAAATTTTTATATTTATTTTTAAGTTTAGATGTGACTTATTTATCCAAATATAATAAAATTATTTTTTTTTTGAAACTTTCAAATTTTGATCAAATGTGGTCAACATTTGACTTCTTGTTGAAAAATTTAAATTTGAGTTTCGAAATTTTATTTTCTTTGTATGAAGGTGTATTTGATGCTATTATTTCTCTACTTTTTGTTTTATTAAATTCTGATTTATACTTTTCAAACCTGCAATTTTTCAACGTATTTCACGCAGTTATTTTTTGTAAATTATTTTCATATTTTATTTTGATTTTGGGTTGAATTTATTTTGTAATTAGCTTATTTATTTTTGGGTAGGCTAATAGACTAGAAATGCTAAAAGTCACACAAAATTGTTGTTTGGAATGAGAAGCCGTAACTTTCAATTGAAAGTACACATTTATTATTTCTTGCACATTCAAAAATGTGCGTTCATTTTTTATATTTAATTTGCACGTTTCCCTTTTTGTGCCCGTTCACACTATTTATGCGTTCATATTTTTATGGCCGTTTTTTGTCTGCGTTCTTATTTCTTTGATCACCTGACTTCTCACTTTTCACATTCCTTCTCGTGTGCATTCCTTTATTTAGCCTGCCCTCTTCTTCTCCCATCATTTCTTTCCTCACTTCTCCTCTTCTCCTTCAGTTTCTGCTGCACAAAATTTATTCACAGTAAGTTAAAAAAAACTTTTCTTCTTCATATTTACATTCCCTTTCTTCTTCATAAGTTCAGCCATCAATTTCTGCATCACTCCTCCTCTCCATAGCCGGCCACCACCATAATCATCTCCACCTCCTCACCAAAGTCAGGCCGAGCCTCCCCTTTCCTTGCCTGATCGTCATCACCACCATCTTGGCCGAACACTTCATCATCACCACCATAACCTCCTCGTCATCACCATGTCGTGACCACCACCCCTTATCTCCACTCCACCATCTTAGGCCGAAACCATGACACATCTCCTCTCACATTACCCATTGCCGAAAACCCCCGAAACCTGTTACCTTCCACCACCCCTGCCCTGCCATGATCATCAACATTCCCCTTCGCCAAAGCAGACGGAACCACTCCAACATTCCATCACCTAGCCGAACCTCTTCTTTGCCGAACCACTCCTCAAAACAGTGTCGTGACCTTACCTTGATCATAACTTGCTTTGCCTAGCCAGAAGCATGGCCAAATCCTTGCAAGCATAGCCGATCAATTCATGATCCACCACCTTGCCATTTTCTTGCCAAACCTAAAGCATCATGCAGCCTATTCCTCATGTTGACCGACCCTACACCTTATGGTCATACCCGAGCGCAGTTTCATGTAGTCGAACCCAAAATCCTGATGGCTAAACACTTTTGCCATGTGGCAGTGCACTTTTGCATGTGGCCGAGCCATTCATCAAGTGGCCGAGCATTTTGCCTTCAGGCTAACCCTTCTTGTGGTTTTATAAATCTGTTTTGTGTATTTCATTTTTGTTTTGTGTTGAGTTAAATTGTTTCCTCATGTGTTCTACATAAATTTTATTTTGTTTACTGTATTTATTTTATGTTGAAAGAAAGAGAAACTTTTCATGTGTTTTATATAAATCTTATTTTGTGAAAGTTATTTCATCTACATATGTTTATTTATGTTTCCTTCATAATTTTATTTTTGTATGTTTTTATTTTATTTTGGAATGAGTAAATTATTTACATATGTTTATTTTGTTTTCTAAAATTCGGTTTTGGATTCTCCTTCCACTCGAGCTTGTTTGTGAATTGTCGTGCTTATTCGAGTTGCTTTGTTGTGTTTAAAACATCATCTCTAGCCAAAGAAGGTAAGTAAATCACTCTCGACACACATACTTATATTTTAATGAATCGATGTCATTTGTATTGCATGAAATGTATGTGCATGTTAGTAGTTTCATTACATGTTATGCTATCACATGATGTTTACCTGTTATGATCATATGACATGTTATTTTATCCTGTTTAATTTATTTTCCGTTCTCACACTACAAATTCCCTCATTATAGGTTGAAATGATACATACCCGAACGGACTTTAGAATAGGGAAAAATCGTTATGAGCTGAAATATAGGCTTGCACGAGTTTTATTTGACTTGGGATTACGGGTTTGAAATGATATAAAACTCGGGAGTTTAATAAATTACGGATTGAAATAATACATATCCGCATCACTTGACCATAGGTTAGAAAATTTTATACAAGTCCGTGGTTGGTTTTAAAGTAATTTTCAAAAAATATATTAAGTATTTTGGATTTAAATATATGAATTTTGACTTAAATTTAATTAATGATTTTATAAAAATTTATATATTTATCTTATATGTAATAGAAATGTTAAGTAAATATATGGTTTAAAAATGTAATTTTGGAATTTAATTTTTATTGTAAAAATTTGATTTTAATTTGATAATCCAATTTTACTTAATAATAATATTATTTATGCAGTCTAGTAATATAAATTTTAATGTATGAAATAATATGTTTTAAATAATTAAAATAATGAAAAGTTAAGTTAATAGGGTTTTTAACTTAATATAAGAAAACTTGTTTAATTGGATATTTTTTTAATAAATTTTATTTAACTAAACTCATAGTTTAACTAATATCCAAATAAATGATTTATTATAACAAAATAGATTTTGTATAATAATTATGTTGAAATTGTAAGTATATATAACACGATGATTTTATATAAACTATTATAGTGGTAAAGATAATGTTATGGAAATGCTATGATTTTAAAGGACATGTTTTCAAAGTGTTATAGTTCCTAAATATGATGATCTCAAAGTGTTATTGTTAAAGTGTATAAATTTGAAAAGTGTTACAACTTTGAAAGTGAATATTATTTTGAAGGAATAATGGAACTGGATTTAAATGGTTTTGAAATGAATATGTTTGATATGAAATATATACCATTTAAGAATGAATAACCACAGGTTATAATAACAATTGATTGTTAAAGAGACCGGGACCGCATGTTGTCATACTCTCTACCTATACCGAAAACCACTTTAACAACCGTATACGCAGTGGAGATTCTAGAATGAAGTAAGATGGTGACGACGTTCTTGAGGTATATACGTGGACCCGACTCCCATGAGTTGGCATAAGGTGGCTAAAACAGGAGCAATTGACGGGCCAAGTTAGGTAGCTCCTTTGATCGAACACACTTCTTCGTATGCCATTATATTACTTTGTGATTGATTTGGTGTGCACCTTTGATTTGGGAGCGTGGCTTGAAGTGGGCGGTAGTTGCTGATGCGTTACCACCAACCCGGAAGTGTAATTGGTACATATACCCTGGCATTGCCTAGTTGTGCCATGTCACCTACCTTAGCGAGACCACTGCGAGTTTGTTTTGTACCATACATATGGAGTGCCCTCTGACGATGCCCAGTACGGGGGAGATTTCGGTACTGTATAGACTATGGGAACATATAAAATGTGTTAAGAGGGATATGCTTAATGCCTTAACGCTATTTTAATAGTTTACTTTACTTTTGACATTATTATAATAGCCTATATTACTACATAGTAGATAGTTTAGCGGATCCTTAAAGGATGTGCAATCGTAAGCATCCTTTAAGTTACTGATGCTCTTTTATACAGTTCACTTGAGTTGATTTACATTGTATAAGTATGTATGTCATAACTTGATTGTTTTGTATTTTGCTTTGCGCTCGGGTCAGTCTGAGTATCACAGCTTTGGATTCATCTTTGGAGCTAGAGATCTGTTGGAGATTTAGCTACCTATCCTTATTTCCATTTTAGTTATTCCGTTCAGCTTTGTCTATGTATTAGTGGACTTATGTACTTTGTATTTCCGGTTATTTTCTTTCAGACTCTGTATTATGTATCTATTTTTAGACTGTGTATCTAGTAGTTCATGAAATGCTATGTTTATTTTATTTCCGTTGCGAGTTATTTTGATATTTTGTATTCGTGATTGGTTTTTATTTGCTCCAAAATTATTAACAATCTATTGTCTTGAATTAGTCAAGTCTGACATGTGTGGTTTTATTGTCGATTTGAACGGTCCGAAACGGTGGGGTGTTACAGTGCCCCTTGACAAGGGATCGTTGCTTACCTATTCTCCTATGTAGGGGATCAGATCATATCACTATGACTATGAACAACATTAACCAATAGTTCAACTCAACGAGAATCGATCGATATCTCGAAAAGCATGAAGATAATTATGCAAATAACTTTGGAAACATTAAACTAGCAAGGAAGAAAGACCCACCAGAGTGATCTCATGATGCTATGTGTCAATATGGATCGATCGATATCGATTCCCTATACTTTGAAATTGAGCCATGAAATTTTTTAGGTGACTTCTTCTACATCTTGAAATTCTATCGACGGAATTTCAGGAAGATATTCGTTGTCTACTCCGATAAATACAGAGTTCACAATTCATTCAAGGATCTTTACGCTGTTGTTTTGCTTATACTCCATTGTACTCAAGGATCATCCAATCCAATCCCCTTGTACTCAGAATTCTAAGTGATTAATATAACAATTCATCCAAAATGGACGTAGGCAATCAAAGCCGAACCACTATAAATATGCATGTTCTTTTTATCTGCTTGTTTCCTCTATGTTAATTTTAGTTCTTCACTTTATTTCTCTACATTTAATCTATTGGGTGTTTATGCCAAATTTTGGTGCAAACATTTTGGTTCTTTCATCGAGAAAGAATTCACAACTTGATTGGATCTCTTCATCTACTTGTGGATTTCCATATTCACTAGATAGATCCAGATCTACTGATAAGTTTCCATTTCTATATAGATTTGAAGAGGTTTTAAAAAGAAGCTATTATTCATGGCCAGAGGGAAGTCTACTACTTTCTGCGCTGTTGAAGGCAATGAAGATACCGACGTTCAACAGGTTGACCTGAATGTACAACTGTTGGTTGTTAATGCTCCAAATTCTCTTGATTACATCACTAAAGCTGATTTTGAAGTCCTTAAGAAGGAACTGTTAGATAGCCGTCAGTAGCTCAATCAGCAAATCCAAGCCAATATTGAACGAATGAACCAGTTGAAAGGCCAATATGGTAAGACAAAGAGGTAGCCTACTCTATACTCAGAATCAGAGAGCTCATCTTCATCTGACAACTATCATAGAAGCAAACGATGCAAGGTGGATGCATACGATGCTAGAATGTCATGGGGTACTATGCGATCGGCCATCGCCAGACTGCACTGGTCGATACCGAACCTCTAAACGGATCGGTATCGAACACTCGAACTAAGGGGAATACTTACTTGCTTGAAGAAGAGCTAATTTCGAACATGTGCGATCGACTAAGGTGCTGGAGCTGAGACGAATGTCATTGAATCACAGTCGAGAGATAATGATAGAACTGCTGCTTAGGAGGAACATCAAGAAAATGCTCAACCAAGATAACATTGTGTTGTCCGAAGGTGTGGATCAGGTCGTTTACATGAGGTGGAAAACAACTGCTACCAGGCACCGACTCCCCAAACGTTGGACCTGACGGCTAAGGTGAGATAGCTTGTGAAAGAAAGTTAAGGCTTGACCAACGATGATTGGGGACTCTCCAAGAGTCATACTCCATTCACTAACAACATCGTATAATCAAAGTATCCATGGAGGTTTAATATGCCTACAATGCTTGCTTATGTGGGAAAAACTAACCCCAGGCAGCATCTCATGAAGAAAGATTGGCACATGGACTCCGCACGAGCCACAGCTGTAGTCAAGTGTAGATGTTTTATCATTTTTTTGGAAGGGGTTGTGGCCATGTGGTTCATCAAGCTACCATCGTGGTTGATTCTACGTTCAATGAATTAGCAAGGAAGTTCATAAACCAGTTTCGCATGCATGCAACTCGCCTTCAAAGATGTCATGTTCCTCTCTAACATGATTCAGGAACTGAAGGAGTCACTAAAAAATTATCTAGAAAGGTTTAATACATCTATCATAGAAGTCAGTAATCCAAAAGATGTTGCAGTACCGATGATAGTGACTAAGTGAGTTGACTTTGATTCTGATTTTGGCGATTGGTTAGCGAAAAAGCCTCCTTCTGCGTTGGACCATTTTTATGCGAAGACAGCTCAGTACCTAAGGAAGGAGGAGGCGAAGCAGACTAGGAAAAGAGATGTTGCAGGCTAAAGTACTGAGGGAGTATGAAGTAACTGGCGGTGAAATAGCCCCGAGATAGTTCTGGAAAAGTTGAAGTTAATATCCAAAACAAGGCAAATGAGCAAAAGAGAGCAGTGATAGAAACCGCAATCGAAGATATGATTTTAGGAGAGGGAAGTCAAAGACCTGACATTTGACACCCATATACTATTGAACACGTCATTAGAGAACACCTACCTATCGACTTATAATACTATATAGTACAAAAAGCCACCTTCGAAAGAACCGATGGAGAAACAAAAACAGACAGGAAAGTATTGCATATTCCATGAAAGTTATGGCCATACCACGGACGAGTGTCGCCATTTCCATGATGTCATTGAAAAGTTAATCAGTGAAAGAAAATTACAACAGTTTGTTAAAACCCCATAGGATGGCGAGCAGGGGACATCCGGCCCGAATAGAGGACAAGCTCCGCTTAGTACCAAGGAACCTAGATATGGAAGGTAAGTCATTATCCATTATTGGCGAACCACATCCAGCCGAAAAAAGATGGAACAAGATAGAGCGCTACAAGAATGCTATAAGATATGTTGATAGTGAGTGCTGCTCGACAACAGAGGATAGTGCTCCGACAAAGCAGAAGAGAACCATGACTGATGTTATCGTGTTTCGAAGTAAAGATGCAGATAGGGTAAAAGCCCCTACTATTAACCCAATAGTGATCTCAGCCATGATTGGCCCCACCTTGGTGAGTAAAATTTTGATCGACTGTGGAAGCTCAGTTAATATCATTTCAAGAAGGCATACAACAAGATGTAACTGGAAGCCAAATATTTGAAACCGTGCAAAGCCTATATTCGTGGCTTTAACGGTGTTGCTGCTGAAGCGGTAGGCTATTTCAAGCTACCGTGGAATTGGGAGATGCAAACCATAGGAGAGTGCAGGTGCTGCCGTTTGTTGTGATGGATGTAAACTCTCCGTACAATGCTTTTTTGGGCCAACCGACCCTTGCCGAATTCAGGCAGCCATCGCCCGTTGGTGTTTAACACTCAAATTTCAAACAAAGAATGGCATGAGAATTATTCTTAGAGATCGGGTGACTAACTGTGCCTATTATGTTGTTGAGTTGAGGGATGCTCAGCAAAAGAGATAAGGAAAGGATGTGGAGACGCCTCTCTGCATCAATACTAACAAAGCTTAGCAATCAGCATCTGAGCCTTGGTTCGGGGACCACAGTCGGTTCTATAAAGATATAGATCCGAGAGATGAAGAAGAGGGGCCCAAAGAACCTAAGGTTGCACCCACTGAGTTGACAATTGACGTCAAGGTCATCCATGACGACCCATCGCGGGTCCTGAAGATCAGATCACAACTCAATGCAACGATGATGAAGGAATTAGCTGGCTTTCTCCAAGCGAATCTAGATGTGTTCGCTTGGACCCATTCTGACATGTGTGCAATCTCGCCAACCATTGCGAGCCATGCATTGAATATCTACTCGAGGCATGTCCAGGTGAAACATAAACGACGCTGCACGGATCTAGAGAGATCTGCTAAGCTTAAGGAGGAGGTGGACTAATTCAAAAGCAACGGGTTTATCTGCTATGCTCTCTACTCGAAATGGGTATCTAATCCTATGCTTGTGAGAAAAGCTGATGGGAAGGGGAGGACATGCGTTGACTACTCAGACCTGAATAAAGCATGCCCAAAGGACAACTTTCCACTTCCAAGGGTCAACCGGTAGGTAGACTCAACCGTTGAACATGAACTGCTTTCTTTTACGGACACATACTTCGAATAAAACCAGATCCCGGTGCACGTCCCTGACCAGGAACACACTAGTTTCATTATCGACCTATGATTGTACTGCTACATTATGATGTCGTTTGGGTTAAAGAATGTTGGCCCAACTTATCAGAGACTGGTCAATTGGATGTTCAAAGACCAGAACGGGCAATCAGCCAAAGTGTATGCGGATGATATGCTTGTGAAGTCACGACAATCAAAGGACCCCATCGATGATTTGGCGGAGATGTTTAGTGTTCTTTGAAAATATGGAATGAAACTCAACTCCCTGAAATGCTCTTTCGGCATTGCATAAGGTAAATTCTTGGGTTTCATCGTTAACTCCTATGGAATCGAAGCCAATCATGAAAAGATCCGGGTGATAAGAGTTATCTCGGCACTGAAGATAATTAAACAAGTGCGGGGCTTAAATAGGAAGGTCGTCGCTCTGAGTTGATTTGTCTTTGGAGCTACCGATAAGTTTATTCCTTTCTTCGACTTAATCAAGAGAAGGAAGAGAAACTTCGAATGGATGCAGGATTATATTGATGCATTCCAAGCTCTGGTTAATCACTTAAAGAGACCCATCATCTTGTCCAAGCCACTGAATCATGAAGTCTTGTATCTCTATTCGGTGGTGTCGACACATGCCATAAGTGCTGCACTATTGCACGAAGAGAATCAGATCCAAAGGCCAATACACTATGTTAGCAAGTGATTGACAAGTGCTAAAAGAAATTATCTAAAGCTAGAAAAACTTTCACATTGCATGTTGATTGCATCGATGAAGCTCCGCCGTTATTTCGAAGCTCACTCCATCAATGTCTCAACCAACCAGCCGTTATAATAGGTCCAATAGTGACCTAAGACGTCCGAAAGGTTACTTAAATGGAGTATCGAGTTGAGCTAGTTCGATATCACTTATCTCCCTCAAAAAGCTTTCTAGGGACAAGCATTGGTGGACTTCATAGCTGAATTCACTGCACGAGATTACTATCCTAAGAGCATTGGAGAATCTACCATCCAATGGAAGATGTTCACGGATGGAGCATCTAACGATCGGTGTTCTGGCACCGGAGTCATGCTAGTGACTCCCGATGAACGCTCGATCTACATGCTCTAAAACTCGACTTCCCTATGATAAATAATGAAGTCAAATATGAAGCCTTGATCGCTAAGTTCAAACTTGCTAAAGAACTAGGAGTAAGAGCTTTACAAATTTTCTATGATTCCCAATTAATGCTAAGTCAGGGGAGAATTTCATATCAAAGGAGCGTGACTTGCTCCTTACTTCAACCAAGTCTAAGAACTACTAATCGACCTTAAGCATTATACAATTACACATATCCCCAAAGAATAGAATAAAAAAGCCAACTCACTGGCCAAGTAGACCAGTTCTGGGGATGCAAAACAAATGTGCTTGGTCCCAGTTGAAATACTTAATGCTTCGAGTATAGACTAAATGGAGATTAATGTGGTCTTAGAGATGAAGCCCGAGAAGGAGCCATGGATGACTCCGATCAAAGATTACATACAGAAGGGAACCATTCTCGAATGGAGGAATGAAAAATGATAGGTCTTATGTAAAGCTTCACGATACATCCTTTAGAAGGAGTCATGTACAAGAAGGATTTTTCCATCCCCCTATTTTGGTGTATCTCCAATGACAAAGTCAAGTGAGTATTGTGAAAAGTCCATAAAGGAGAATGTGGCGATCACATCAGCGGGAAAACCTTGGCGGAGAAGATACTTCACTATGGTTATTACTGGCCAACTCTCAATCAAGATGCATGTGATTACACTAGACAATGCGACAATTGCTAAATATTCGCAAAGATTTCGAGAGCTCTGTCAACGGAGATGACTTAAATGGTCGGTCCATGGCCATTTGCTGCTTGGGGTATTGACATCATCGAATCCTTGCTAATTTCTGAAGGTGGCACGATGTATGCCATCGTGGCAGTCGATTACTTCACTAAATGGGCTTAAGATGAACCTTTGGCCATGATAACTATGAAGAATGTAATCAACTTTGTTGTTTGAAACATCATCATTTGTTTTGGTCTCCCTCGAACGATCATAACTGACAACGAGACCCAATGCGCTAATGCTGAATTCAAAGACTTCTTCCACCAACATCATATTAAGAAAAGATTTGCAGTAGTTTCTCACCCTCAAGCTAATAGGCAGGCTGAAGTTGTTAATAAAATCATGAAGTCCATTCTAAAAAAGCATTTGTAGAAGACTAGAGGCAAGTAGGTTGTTGAACTCCTGTCAGCAATATGGGCATACAGAACAACCCACAAGTTCTTGACTAGCCACATTCCATTTGCCTTTATGTAAGGCTCTGAGGCCATGATTCCTAATGAGCTTGAAGTCCCTTTTCATCAGTTAACTTTCTATAACCCCAGAACAAATAGAGATCTCCTTTTTATCTCTAGATATAGTCGATGAGAAGCACAAAGAAACTGACTTGAGGGCTGCTGCACATTGACACCGGGTCGCCCGGTACATTGTTAAAGTCCAAGCTAGGATCTTTGAAATTGGTGATATTGTCTTAAATCATATTTTTCCTAGCCCCACAAACATGGGTCCGAGATGAGAAGGACCGTATGTCATCAGTCAGAAGCTTGGAAATGGAACTTTCAAGAAAATGACTGTTGATGGCATTACACTCTTTAGAGCATGGAATGGTGAGCATTTACCATGCTACTTCACTTAATTTTATTTCATTCAGTTGTATTCCATTTAGAATTTTCTCTTTCATTTCAGTTCAAAGTTATGTAATAAGACAAATTCTATCTTTCCCTCTTTCAGTTGGCGATAAAACTTGAAGTTCCATCTATGTTTGTGAATTATATTTGCATAGTATAATAGTTGTGATATGTGATCAACTTACATCTACATACGCCTAATATTGACCAGTAAGTACCCCGAGTCTGGTTCCCACTAAGTTCTTGGATCTATGATTGAATTTATCAAAATAAACGCAACTCGACCGTTCATCCGTTAACTCTCACCTATGATCCAAAAGGCTGAGTACAAAACATAGAATGGATATGACTCGATTATTTGTTAACTAACTTTATCTCCCAATTGGATGAGAGGAATATAAAACAAAAGTGGTCGTGACACGACCGGCCACTCTTCGACTTTCGCCCTTGACTTGGTGGCAAAGGAATTAACCGAGAAAACGTGATTCGACCATTTATCAGAATAAGGAGTATGTACATCACTCGGGTATGATTAATCATCCATCAACTAACTTTGAAACCTAAAGTGTGAAAAAGACTATAAACAAATGAAGGAGTGTGATTCGACCACTCATTTTTCAACTCTGGCCTGAACCCTACAAAGGGAGTATAAACTTGTAATGGATGGAATGTGACCACCCACAAGCTAACTCCACCAACCCGAGACTGGGGGTAAGAGTGTAATTACTCAACTGCCGAATATGATGGCGTAACACTATGGCCCATGCCTTGAATTTTATATGACTTGAGGCCATGACCGGAAGAAGGCCTAGTTATCAGATTGACACCTCAAAGAATGGGCGACCGAAAGACATTACAACTTAAACGACGAGCGATAAATTACAAGTACATTCAATAGAAACCGTAATGAACCTAATTTTGACTAACATGAAATAATGTAAATGGTTAAGGGATTAAGATTTTTATAATTATAAGGTAGCCATGCCATAAGTAATGAATAAACAATTGGGGACTTAAATTGACGTAAGTAAAGGTAATAAGATAAGGGCATCATATGAATAAGTTATATTCTTATACCCTAAGCCCTTATCCCATTCTAATTTCCAATATTCACAAACTAAAACTATACCTACAGCTTGGTCGGCACCATTAGAAGAAAACAAGAGGAAGTTAAGCAAGAATTCAAGAAGGAAGCTTAATCAAATCAATTCAAAGGCAAATCTCACAATCCTTAACAACAAGCTAAGGTGAATAATATGTTACATCTTATTTTTATTGATTTCGGGTTCTAGATAAAATCCGGAAACATTTTGCAAGAATATTGCTATGTTTTGATTGTTTAAAAGGATACATATGCTTGTTGATGATTTATGCTATTTCACATAGATTTTATGATAAGAATTAATTTGGAAAACCTATTAAATGACATCCAAATAACTTGCATTTTTGATACACAGTCAGAAACATTATTTTAGAGATAGGTTTCAAGTTTCATAATTTTCTAATTTGTTATGGATTTGTTATGAATTTTCTAGTAAAGAAAATGGTTAAATTGGGTTTAAATTAATTTCAGCTATTATATGTTAGCTTTGGGTCAGAAATTTAAAAATGTTAGAAAACATATTAAAATTGATTTGGGGAATTTTGGAGAATTTTCCTGAGTATTTTATTAAGGATATAAAATTATTTAAGGTAGGGGACTTAAATGTTTTATACGTTTATAAAAGGAGAAGGGGCAATTTGCTGAATGTTTTAATTGTTAATTGCTGAATTCGGTAGCACTTTCAAAAAGATTTTGAAGAAGAATCGGCAACCAATTATATGTTGACAAATAAGGAAAGTTATTTGGAAAGTATTACTTTAAACAGTTAAAAATCAGTTTTGCAGAGGATTGTTGTTCGCCACTTTTAACAACCACCTTTCGACCCCATACCGCCGCCTTCAATCTACTTGAAACTAATACACATGGTATCAATGCCTTGGTACATAATGGATTGGAGTTAGGCGAAAGGTATAGATTCAAAACATGCTTTCGAAGGGGTTGAAGTAGTCTTTATAAACTCAGAACTATTTTGGTTACAAAATGAGGCTTTCGAAGTGAATAACTTCGACTTAATCAAATGCGCCTTTGTTCTAGAAAAGGGCATTCGAAACAGGTTGCTGGCTTTTGTTTTTAAAATAAGCATTCAAAGGGGTCGAAATCCCTGCCGCCACATTCAATCTTTCGAATCAATGCCTTCAAAAGGGTTCTTTTGCCTTAAACTTTAAAGCTGCTTCTTCATACTTTCGAAAGGGTTAGTATCAGTACCACCCACTTTCTTTTACTTTAGAATAATGCTTTCGAAAGCATTCCTTTTGCCCCAATTCTTTTAAGACCCTTTGTTCTATTGAAAGTTAAACCCAAAGGTTTCGAAAAGAATGGTTTTAAATGATTTCGAAGCTATGTTCCACAAACTTTTACTTGGACCTAATTCTTTCGAAAGGTTTGTTTTAAGCAAGGAGTTCAAATTTGAAAGGTATATAATGAAGGTTACGAAGGGGAGATACCCCAATGTTTTCGAAAGGTTCACTCTAGTTTTTAAATGGAAGGTTTCCAAGGCTTTTGTAAGGCAAGTTTAAAGTGTTTTGAAAAGAGGATGTCTAAGGTTTATAAAGCTTTCGAAGGGATACCTTCAATGATTTCAAAAGGTATTGTTTAAAGTTTTTAAGCAAAGGTTTTGAATGGTTTACCTTGGGTTCAAGGCCTAAGGGATTTTATGTTAAAAGGATTTTTAACTTATTTTGGAGGGATATATAATCCCATTATATGTCATTGACATTGTTTTGTATAAAGTATGTATATCATGGCAATAATGTTTGAGTAAAGCAAAGAATATATTTTTCTCATTTAAGTATGATTTAAAAGGTTAAATCAATTTGAAATAAATGTTTTCAAGGAAAATTTGATGGGATAGTCAACCCTAAGCAAATGACACTGATATTAGAATACCGGATGGAACTGGTATAGGGTTGCGCCCTATACTTTAGCTAATAAGACTATAGCTAATATAAGTCCAAAATTCGAGCATGTAGGGCTTTGCCACATGTAAGACTAAAATGAGGTTACACACAGAATGGAATATACAGAGATAAAATAGATTATTGGTGAGCTGGCAATGCCAATAGGTTTAGTTGACTCTAGAAGAGATAGTTTAGGGCAGTCAGCCTAGAAGTGTGTTTAATAGAAGTTAGATAAATGAGTATGTCTGGTAGGCCTGAGTCAGCCAATGGTTAATAGTTAGCCAAACAAAACTATATTTTGGGGACAAATATTCCATTGATTACATGAATTATATGCATATATGATATTGCTATTATTTCTTTAATCAGTTTGGTTGTAGGATTCTGAATTAAAAAGATATTGATGTTAGTGAGGAAAACCGTTCCGCTAACCGGCATGGTCTCACTTAATATTAGATAACCGAGATGTATAGTATTATTCACACTAGTTTATGTCTGATTCGAAGTTTATGTTTTCCCCCTTAGACTCTCAGGTGCTCAAAAACTAATTTGAGTAGATTGAGAATTAAGGTTTTACAGTTTAATAGGGAGACGAATAAAGCTTCCGGAGACGTACAGGAGGCACGGTTAGCTATTTAGGTGTTATTAGTTTTATGTTCGCTACTATGTATTAAGACTGATATGTCTATTTAGTATTCTAATCATCCAAGGGAGCATCTTCATATATCGATCTTGGTGTAGTTTGTAATAATTATATTTGATCAAAACCTGGAAATCATTTTGGGATTATGTATCTGAATATGAAGTATTGATTTGAAATGTAATCAGAAAAGTTATTTTAAATCTGTGTTGAATTTATTTCATATTAATGTGCTTCTGATATTATGGATACCGTTAACATTATCGTATTTTGTCACCGGAAGTTAAAACTATAGATGGCTGTAGCATCTATAGCGCTTAGCTTCGGGTCTCAAGATAGGAACTGTTACAATTTAGTATCAGAGCAAGGTTTATGGAAAACTTAAAGAAATTTCAAACTTAAAATGATTTTTAAAATATAATCCTAAGGAATTAGATAAAAGAATGGGGTATGAGATAACACTATAGTAACGTACTTGTAATTGTTATATATATAAGTATACATATTATCTCTATTCTCTCATCTCTCTTAGGCTATTCTTCTATATCTTACAAAGACTCGAATATAGATTTTACGGATGTAATATATGGATGCTAGAGCGAAAGAGTTAATATTGGTAGGATTTGCTGCGGGTTTAGTTGGAGGAAATACCGAAGGTGGAAATCAGGAAGCTCCAGTGGTCAATAACTATGCTATATTGAGTAGAGGTTATGCCAAGCTGGGAGGAAAAATATTGGGACTGAAGACGCAATTGAAGTGGAGAACTGGTTACTTTATTGTGAAAGGATGTTTGCTGATTTTGGGGCTTAATGATGAGCAAAGAGAAGGCTTGCTTCTAGACAGTTACAAGGAGCAGCACTGCTTTGGTGGAATAGTGTTACTGCGGGAGTTAATAAGGAGACCATGACTTGGGATGAATTTAGAAGTAGGTTCAAGAAAGATTTATTTCAAAGATTGCTAAGTCAACTCTGCTTCGAAAGTTTATGGAGTTGGAGCAAGAAGATATGACAATGCTTGAGTATGCAACCAGATTTAAGGAGTTATCAAGGTATGGATATGCTACCGTTGACACCGTAATCAAAAGGAATGAGAATTTATAGCGGGTTGAAGCCTGAGCTTGCTAAGGCCACATAATCGCATATTAGAAATCCGTGCGATGTAGTTGTTGAGATGGCTTAAAGGTAGAAAGAGATGCCTGTTTATCTTGAGGATAACAAGCCATGGGGATCTCAAGGACGGTAGAACCAGAAGAGGAAGTTTTTCCATAAGAAGGGATTTCAGAAGAGTGGAGCGGACAAGAAGGAAAAGGAAGAAGTTATATGTGTGATAAGAAGAGGCACTACGCTCATTAGTGTTGGACATGCAAAGGGAAGAAAGCTGCTAACAAGAAAGGTGTAAGATGGTTCAACTGCGATCAGATTGAACATTATAAGATCCAGTGCAAGGAGCCAGCCAAGGATGGAAAAGGAAAAATGTTTGCATTGGAGCCAGGTACTCGAGACCAACATCTGAAGAAAGGGGAAAAACTGTGTTGAAGGTAAGCTTTTGATTCATTATGTATCAGTTAGAGTTCTATTTGATACTAGTGCAATGCATTCTTTTGTATCTCATTGTTTGGTAGATAAGCTTAACCTAGAATCTCATACCTAGTTACTTCCTCAAGGGTTGCAAATCCGATAGAAGGACATGCGAATCTTGGGAAGAGATGTGACCACCTAGCGTTTGAGTAGTTAGGTCATGTTTTGTTTGTAGTTTGCATGTGTTTGATTTTGTAGGGTTTGGAATTATTTTGGGTATGGATTGGTTAAGTAAATACGATGCTAGGATATCTTTCTATGATAAGAAAATATCACTTAGACACCCCGATTGTAGTGACCGTATAATGTAATCCGTAGAAAACTCTAGTTTTGAGGTTAATGGTTTGTTGGGTATTGTCGAGGTAGAAGACAAGTTAAATCGAATTTTCATTGTTAGAGAATTCATAGATGTCTTTGAGCCCGTATAAGGACTACCGTTGAAATGAGCTATTGAGTTTCGAATAGATTTAGTACCAGGAGCAGAATTGGTGAGTAGACCACCAAGCAGAATGACACCTACCGAGATGAGGGAGCTAAAGGTGCAGTTGGTGGATTTGGAAAGTAAGAACTTGATCAGACCAAGCAGTTTGCCTTAGGGAGCCGCCAAATGTTTGCAAAGAAACCGGATTGGTCGTTGAGGTTATGTATTGATTCTCGTAAGTTGAATGAGAGGACGATAAAGAATCGATATCCATTACCTAGAATTGACGATTTGTTTGATCAGTTGAGTGGAGCCAAAGTATTTTCCCAGTTAGATTTGGCAACATGATTCCATCAGCTTAGAATGGCTGAGGGTAGTATTCCTTTGACGACGTTTAAAACCAGATATGGATCATACAAATGGCTAGTAATGCCATTCTGACTAAGTAATGCGCCAACATTCTTTGTAGATTTGATGAACCGAGTTTTCCGAGAGCACTTGGATAGGTTCGTATTGGTATTCATAGATGATATTTTGATATACTCTAAAGATGAAAGAGAGCATGAAGTTCATCTTAGAGTGGTGCTTGAGATGCTGAGACAGCATCAACTAAAGGCAAAATTCTCGAAGTATCATTTTTGCAAGAAGGAAGTGAAGTTCCTTGATCATGTAGTCTTAGACAAAGGGTTGTCAGTAGATCCAGCTAAGATCAAGGCAGTGAATAGTTGGAAGAGACCCGAGATAGTGACTGAGATAAAGATTTTTCTTGGATTAGCGGGTTACTATCGGAGATTTATTAAGGATTTTTCATGAATAGCGGCACCGATGAAAAAGCTAAAGCGGAAAGATGTGAAATTTATCTGGACTGATAAGTGTGAGGAAGCATTTTAGAAGCTAAAACACATATTGACGAATGCATCGGTGTTAGTTGTTCGAGAGGGGAATCAGGACTTAGTGGTGTACACGGATGCATGTGGAACAGGATTAGGTGCTATGCTAATGCAAAGAGGTAAAGTGACTGCCTATGCTTCTCGACAGCTCTGACCGCATGAGGTTAGATATCCAACTCATGATTTGGAATTAGCTACGGTAATTTTTGCATTGGAGGTTTGGAGACGTTACCTTTTGAAAGCGAGATTTGAGTTATGCATGGATCATAAGTCATCGAGATATTTATTCTCTTAGAAGGAGTTGAATATGAGGCAATAAAGGTGGTTAGAGTTTTTAGCCGATTATGACTTTGATATTAATACACACCTGGGAAAGGTAATATGGTTGCCGATGTAAATAGCAGACAACATCAGAATGCTATATTGGCAATGATAGCTGAGTGGAAAGATTTAGAAGCATTGACTACATACAGAGTACAATGGAGATCTAATGGTAGTTCTAGTAAGGAAACTGCTTTGCTATTATATTTAGAAGTTCGACCGGTGATAGCTGAAAAGATCGCTTCTAAGCAAGGGGAGGATCCATTATTAGCTAAACGGATCAGAAAGTTAAGGAATGGAACAGAGAGCGATGATTTAAAAGATTTCAGTCTTCACCAGAATGGGTGGTTGAGGAAGAAAGGAAGGCTACGTGTTCCAAAAGTAGTAAACATAAGGAGGGATGTTCTTAAAGAATGCCATCATTCGAAGTTCACCATTCATCCAGAAGGAACTAAGATGTATCAAGATATGAAAAGGAAATTCTTCTGGGAAGGCATGAAGAGGGATGTAGGCGTATGGGTGAAGCGGTGTTTGAACTGTCAATAGGTAACGGCCGAGCATCAGAAACCAAGTGAGTTACTTCAGCCTTTAGATGTTCCAGTTTAGAAATGGGATTCTACCTCAATGGATTTTATAGACGGATTACCGAGATTAAAACAAAGAAATGAAAGTATATGGGTTGCGGTGGACAGATTGACCAAAAGTGCCCATTTCATTCCAGTTAAGTCAACTAGGACAACACCTATTTTTGCAAAATTATTCACGAAGAATATAGTTAGACTGCATTGAATTCCTAGTAGTATAGTAAGTGACAAAGATTCCTTATTCACTAGCGAGTTCTGAAAAAGTGTCCAGGATACTTTAGGTACCAAGCTCAAGATAAGTACTACTTACCATCCTTAGACGGATGGGAAAACAGAAAGAGCTAACAAAGTCTTAGAAGATTTGTTAAGAGCTTGTGCACTAGAATTTGGGAGATGATGGGAAGACCATCTACACTTAGTCGAGTTTTCATATAACAATAGTTATCAGGCTAGTATAAGGATGATACCGTTTGAAGCTTTATATGGAAGGCCATACAAATCTCCCATTTGTTGGTTAGAGACCGAGGATAGGTTTATTCTTGGTTTGGATTTGGTTAGGGAAGCTGCAGAAAAGATTGAGTTAATTCAAGATAGAATGAAGGAAGCTCAGTCTAGGCAGAAGAGTTATGCTAATAAGAGACGGAAATACATAGAGTTCTCAGTTGAGACCATGTTTTCGTCAAGGTATCTCAGATGAAAGGTGTAATCAGATTTGAAAAGTCGGGAAAATTGGCATCGAGATTCGTTGGACCATTTCTATTGTAGAAAGGGTCGAGAAACTCACATATAGATAGAGTTACTGAACAGTTTGACAGGAGTCCACAATGTTTTTCATGTTTCTCATCCATGCTGTTGCACCGACTGTGTTAGATGATTTAGAAGTGGAACTAGATATGACATAGTTAGAAAGCCAGTTCGTATAGTTGCGAGGGATGAGAAGAGGCTAAGGAACAAGACAGTCGGATTAGTCAAAGCCAAGTGAAATTGATGATGAGAGAGACTGTACTTGAGAAATAGAGAGTAGGATTAGAGATACTTATCCCAACTTATTTCATGGTATGTTTTACCTTTATGATTGATTGTTATGAATACCTTATCGTAATTTCGAGGACAAAATTCTTTAAGGAGGGAAGCCTGCAATGACCCTAATTTTGACTAACATTATTTAGGATATTTAATTAGATAAATTAAATGAAATAATATAAATGGTTAAGGGATTGAGATTAGTAGTAGCCGTGCCATAAGTAATGAATAAACAAATGGGAATCTAAACTGAAGTAAGCAAAGGTAATAAGATAAGGGCAATATAAGAATAGGTTATATTCTTGTACCCTAAACCCTTATCCCATTCTCATTTCCAATATTCACAAACTAAAACTAAACTTAGAGCTTGGCTGGCAGCCAATAGAAGAAAACAAGAGGAAGTTAAGAAATAATCCAAGAAGGAAGCTTAATCAAATCAATTCAAGAGTAAATCTCAAACTCCTTAACAACAGGCTATGGTGGAAAATTGGTTCTCATTTTTATTGCTTTCGGTTTCCAGATAAGATCCGAATTTACTTTGCAATAATATTGTCATGTTTTGATTGTTTAAATGGATATATATATATATGCTTGTTGATGATTGTGCTATTTCATATAGATTTTATGATAAGAATTAATTTGGAAAATCGATTAAATGACATCTAAATAGTTTTCCTTTTTATACAAGGTCTAAAACATTATTTTAGAGATGAGTTTCAAGTTTCGTAATTTTCTAAGTTGTTGTGGATTTATTATGAACTTTCTAGTAAATAAAATAGTTAAATTGGGTTTAAACTAACTTCGACTATTATATGTTAGCTTTGGGTCAGAAATTTAAATATGTTAGAACACGTATTAAAAGCGATTTATGAGAATATTTGGAGAATTTTCCTGAGTATTTTATGTAACATCCCATATCTAGAGGTCCAAAGCTAAGCGCTATAGATGCTGCTATCATCCATAGTATTAACTTTCAGTGACTAAATACGGCTATGTTAATGGTATCTATAATATCAGAAGCACTTGAATGTGAAACAAATCACTAATTTCAAAACAGAAATTTTCATTTCATTTCAAAAAGCACGTTCTATATTCATATTACATAATCCCATAGCGTTTTCCCAGGCAACGATAAAATATACTTATTACAAAATACGCCAAGAGCGGCATATGAAGATGCCCCCTTGGATGTTAGAGTCATATAATCATAATTGACTTAATACATACACAGTGGAAATAAACAACAAAACAAAGAACTGCAACTCCTAAATTGCTATCCGTTAGCCTCCTTCTCTCCTTCGGTAGCTTTATTCGTCATCCTACTAAAACCTGAAAGAACCTCAGCCTACTCAAATCAATTTTGAGCACCTGAGAGTTTAAGGGGAAAACTTAAATTTTGAGTCAGACGTAAAGCCTGGTGTGAATAATACTATACATCCCAGTTATTAATGTTAACTGAGACCACGCCGCTTAGCAGAACGGGTTTCCCCTCATTAACATCCTTTTAAAACATATCTTTTGCAAATCTCTTCCTGCAACAAAAACTGGTTAAAATTTAAAGCATCATTATATTATGTGAATATACATTCACGTAACAAATGGATTATCTATCCGAATATTATAGTTTTGTTTGGCTTACTATTAACCTTTGGACTTGGGCCTACCAGACAAAGTAATAAAATTTATCTAACATTTGTCAGACATACTTCTTCGAGACGGTCTGCCCTTAACTATCTATTAAACACTTCTCTTCTGGACGGTCTATCCCTACTTAACACCTCTTAGGGTTACTCGATCCTAATGGTTTTGTAGGCTCACCAATAACCTATCTGTATACAAACATATATTCCTTTTTGTGTGTAATCATAATTTTAGTCTTACCTGTGACAAGGCCCTACACACTGGAATTTTGGGCTAAATTAGCTGGGGCCAATAACTAATGTATAGGGTGCGGCCCTATACCAGTCCTATCTGGTATTCTAATATCAGAATCATTTTCACTTAGGGATACCTTCCCATAAGTTTCCTTGAAAACCTTTTCATTTGAAATTGATTTAAAACCTTTTAAACCAAACTTAAACAAGGAAAACACTTATACTCTATGCTTTACTCAAAATCACCTTTCCATTTTATATATATATATATATATATATATATACTTTACTCAAATCTTTGTTGATGAAAACGTTTAAGCATTTGAAAGTACCTTTTTCGATCTTATTGGAAGTACACCATTTGAAACCATACATATAAATCTTTCGAAACCATTAAAATTCCTCTTTCTTTGAAAGCTAAAAGCCTTGGACATCCCTCATTAAAATTGATAAACATTACCTTCCGAAACCATAGGAAAAAACCTTTCCTTTAAGTCATTCAAAATCTTTGGAAAACCTTCCATTTAGACCTTTCAAAACCGTTGAGGAACCTCCCATTCGAAACCATCTTTAAAACCTTTTGAAGGCATTAAAACTTCAAACCCTTCGAAAGCATTTGATATTCAAATAAGTACATTTGGAAAAACCTTTCGAAGCCATTTGAGTTGAAACCATTAGGTTATTCTTTTAAAGGAAATCATTAAGGATCATAAGCAAGAAGATCAAAAGCTTACCCCGTCAAAAGCTATTACTAAGTTAGGAAGTGATGATGTCGAAACACCCCTTCCAAAAGTATTGGAGAAGTGGTTAATTTAAAAACAAAGAATACCTTTGGAAACCATTGACTTCGAAAGGTAGAAAGAAGAAAGCTAGGGGTTTCATCCCCTTCGGAAGCTTTACTTAAAACAAAAGAAGGCAACCAAGTCAAAACCATTCCTTTGAAAATATTTAACCTAGTCGAAAGCAACTGAGTTGAAACCTATCTCTTTCGAAAGCAAAGCAGGCACTACCTTAGTTTTAAAACAACATACTCTAACCCCTTTGTAACCTTAGGTTTCGACCAAGTACCCCTTCACCTTGGTCCAAAACGCTACATACCAAGTAGCTTGGTACCATGCGGTTTGGTTTCAAAACCATTGGTGGTGAAAGGTATGGGTCAGTACTCCCTATGCCGAATGTGGCGGAACATGCTAAAATCATGTTATTTTGGTTTTTAACTTAAAAGGAAAAACTTTTAAACTAACCTGTCTTTATTTGTCAAATTTTCATTGGTTGCTAAATACTTTTCAGAAAATTGCTGCCAATAATTTCAGGAATAACAATTTTTTTTTTCAAAATGCCCGTTCTCCTTAATTAAATACATAAAACTTTTTGGAACATCTATTAAAGAAGTTTACAACCAAGTCACTGCCACTACTCCTTTGCCTGCATCAAAATGGAACTCTATAATCTGGTCATCTGATTCTCAACCAAAAGACAACTTGATGCTTTGGAAAGTTTTAAATCAAGCTTTGCTGACAAGAAATGTTCTGAGAAAATATGGCATGGGATGCACACAGCAGTGTTTGTTTTGTGACCTAGTAGAAGAGACACCACATCATATTTTTTTTGACTGCTCTGCACTTCAATTTCTCATTCTTAGAATTGGAATGAAAGTTGGTCATTGTTTTCCTTCTGCAACCTCAAGTGCTGTGTGGGAGGATTTCCATAATACTGCCAAGAAGAAAGATGTAATGGGTAGGCTGCTTGCTGTGTGCTTGAAAACATACATGACAGTCATTTGGAGGGAAAGAAATGCAATATTTTTTGAAAATCAAAGGAAAAATGGGGATGAACTCTGGCATGAAGTGAAGAATGCTATTCATTGCCAATTGAAGTATTGTCAAGCAGTTTTCAGCCCTGAACAGATGCTAGCCTGGGAATGATTTTGTTTCATTTCTTATTTTCTTTGTTTGTTTTTGTTTTGTTGTTGTTGTACCTTCCTTGTAATCTCTTTGTTTCCTCTGTAACTTTTATTGTATTTGCAATAAACTGGTAAGGGACCAGTTAACCCCGCTGGCTTTGCCAAAAAAAAAAATACATAAAACTTTTAATCCCATACCTTAAATAATTATATATATTCACCAAAACACTTAGGAAAAACCTGAAAAAATTATAGAAAATCTATTTTAATATGTTTTCTAACATAATAAAATTTCGGACCCAAATAATTATTTATGTTGCCGTAAATAATTTATAACTTAATAAATCATTTTCTTCACTAGAAAATTGGTATAAAATCCACATTGACTCAAAAAATAATGAAAAGTAAAACCCATCTCTAAAATAACATTTGTGGTCTATATCTAAAATCGCAAGGCATTTGGAAGTCGTTAAATAAGGGTTTCACATCAAAACATATCATAAAAATCAATATGAACATGCATAAATCACCAATAAGTATATATAAGCATTTAATCATCCAAAACATGTCATTATCATGCAAAAACATTTCGGGTTAACCTGAAACCGAAAACTATATGAAAAATGGGATGTAGTTATCATTCACCTTTGCTTTATGATTAAAGATGTGAGATTTGATGTTGAACAAGTTGATTTACTTCTTCCTCTTGAAAATCCAAGCTTTATCTTCTCTTGAGATTAAAAATGGTGGGCGGCCTTAGTGTACTTCTGCTTGAGAAAATGAAATGAATGTACGTTTGTTTTCCTAAGGGTTTAGGGTAAAAGTTCATCCTATTTCCCATTTTCTCCTTCCTTATTTCCTAACATATCTTATTCATGTTATTTCATTTTGATTTACATATTAACAAGGCACGAACACCCTTAATTTTTATCAAATATCAATCTATTAATCATCTTACATTATTTTATTTTATTTAGCTAATTAAATATTCTAAATAATATTACTAAAAATATAGGGTATTACAATCTCTCCTCCTTAAAGAATTCCGTTCTCGAAATTACGATAAGGAACACATCAAAATAATCAAAGGTAAAACATACCATTACATAAATCAGGATAAGCATCCCTAATCCTGCTGTCAGTCTCCCAAGTACAGTTTCTAGTATCGTCACTCCACTGGACTTTCACTAATATGACTATCTTGTTCCTCAACTTCTTCATCTCTCGCGACTATCCGGATAGGCTTCCTAACTATAGTCTTATCTTGTTTCACTAGTAAATCCTCTAACACGGTCGGTGCTATAGTAGTGTTTGGATCCCTAGCACATTTCCTTAGATGAGATACATGGAAACATTGTGGACTCCCGCTAAATTACTCAGTAACTCTATTCTATATGCGAATTTTCTGATCCTTTCTAAAATAGGAAATGGTCTAATGAACCTTGTTTCTAACTTCCCCATCTTTCCGAACCTGATAACACTTTTCATCGGTGATACTTTGACAAAAACATGGTACCCAATAGTGAAATCTAAATCTTTTTATCTTTTATCTGCATAGATTTTCTGCCTGGACCGAGCTTTCTTCATCCTTGCCCTTATCAGTTCAATCTTTTATGCTGCTTCTTTTACCAAATCAAGACCAAGAATCAATTTGTCCCCGGTCTCTAACCAATATGCAAGGGATTTGCATGGTCTTCCATACAAAGCCGCTATTTTCATTTCTACAATAGTTTGATAACTATTGTTATACGAAAACTCGACTAGATGTAAGTGGTCTTCCCATGATCCCCCGAAGTCTAATACACAAGCTCGCAACAAGTCCTCCAAGATCTTATTAACTCTTTCCATCTGCCCATCAGTTTGTGAATGGTTAGTAGTACTCATCTTGAGCTTGGTTCCTAAGATTTCCTGAAGACTTTTCTAGAACTCGCTAGTAAACAAAGAATCTCTATCACTAACAATATTACTAGGAATACTGTGCAGTCTAACCACATTCTTCATAAATAACTTAGCCAATACATGTGTCGTCCTGTTTTCCTTAACCAGAATGAAATGGGTGCTCTTGGCCAATCTGTCTATTGTAACCCATATAGTTTCATTCCCTCTATTAGTTCTCGACAACCCATCAATAAAATCCATACAAATGGAATCCCACTTCCATACTGGAATATCCAATGGCTGAAGCAATCCACTCGGCTTTTGATGTTCAGCTTTTACCTGTTAACGGTTCAAATACTGTTTCACCCATATGCCAACATCCCTCTTTATGCCTTTTTAGAAGAAACTTCTCTTCATATCTTGATGCATCTTCATTCCTCCTGGATGGATAATGAACTTTGAACGATGGCATTCCTCCAAAATCTCCTTCCTTATGTCTCTCACATTTGGAACACATAATCTGCTCTCTTTCTCAACCATCCATTTTGGTCAAGACAGAAATCCTTTAAGTCATTGCTTTCCATTCCTTCCCTTAACTTTCTGATCCGTTCAGACAAACTGGATCCTCCTCCAGCTTAGAAGCTATCTTCTCAATCATTACCAATCAGACTTCTAAACAAGACAACCTAGAAGACTTTCCACCAGACTCAGCTTCAGATCTCCACAGTATTATACAAGTTGACAACGATTCTAAATCTTTCCATTCTGCTACCATAGCTAACATTACATTTTGATGCTTCCTACTAAGCGCATTTGCAACCTTATTTTCCTTTTCGGGTGTCTACTCTACTCCAAATCATAAGCGACTAGAAACTCCAACCATTTTTGCTGTCTCATGTACAACTCCTTCTGAGAGAACAAGTACTTCAATGACTTATGATCGGTATAAAGCTCAAACCTCTATCCCAAAAGGTAATTCCTCCACAACTTCAACGTAAATATAACTACAGCCAACTCTAAGTCATGCATTGGATACCTAACCTCGTGCCATCTAAGCTGTCTAGAAGCGTAGGCAATCACTTTACCCATATGCATTAGTACAGTTCTCAACCCAGTACCACACGCATCAGTATAAACAACTAAATTTTGATTCCCCTCCGGAACCACTAACACAGGTGCATGGGTCAATAAGCGCTTCAAGCTCTGCAATGCTTCCTTACACTTATCGGTTCGTACAAACCTTACATCATTTTGCATTAGCTTAGTCGTTGGCGTTGAAATCCGTGAGAAATCCTTTATAAACCTCCGATAATATCCCGCTAATCCAAGGAAGCTCCTTATCTCGGTTACTGCTTCTGGTCTTTTCCAATTATTAACGGCTTCGATCTTCTTTGGACCAACCGACAATCCTTTCTCCAAAACCAGGTGACCAAGAAATTTCACTTCCTTCTTCCAAAAATGGAACTTTGAAAACTTTTCCTTTAACTGATGCCGCCTCAGCATTTCTAGCACACCTCTAAGATGAACTTCATGATCCTTCTTATACTTAGAGTATATCAGAATATCATTTGTAAAAACCAACACGCATCTATCCAAGTGCTTCCGGAAGATTCGGTTCATCAAATGTATAAAGAATGTCAGTGCATTAGTAAGTCCGAATGGTATAACTAACCATTCGCATGACCAATATCTTGTTCTGAACCCGTCAAAGGTCTACTGTCTTATACCACTCTGAGATGATGAAATCCCATTGCCAAATCTACTTGAGAGAATATCCTGGCCTTGCTCAACTGGTCAAACAAATCATCAATTCTTGGTAGTGGATATCAATCCTTTATCATCTTCTCATTTAACTTACGATAATCAATACATAGCCTTAAGGGTCCGTCCGACTTCTTAGCAAATACATCGGCTGCTCCTCAAGGTGAATTACTTAGTCTAATAAAACTCTTTCCTTCCAAATCTACCAATCGAGCTTTCAACTCATTCATCACTGTTGGTGTCATTCTGCTTTGCGGCCTACTCACCGGTTCTCCATCAGGCACTAAATCAATTTGAAACTCAATAGCTCATTTCGGCGGCAATCCAACTACAGGCTCAAACACATCCTTGAATTCTATAACTATGAAAATGTGATTCAACTCATCTTCCAACTCCATAACACCCAATAAAGCATTCCCCTCACAAATGGGGTTTTCTATGGTATAACTATCCGATCATTACAATCCGAGCATCTAAGATATATTTTCCTATCTAGGCAAAATATCCTAGCATTATAATTACTTAACCAATCCATTCCTAATATAATTCCAAACCCTGCAAAGTCAAATACATGAAAACTACAAATAAAGGTGTAGCCTAGCAAGTCAAACTCTAAGTGGTCACACTTCATCCAAAGCTTTGCATACCCTCCTATTGGATTTGCAACTCTTAAGGAAGTAACTAAATATGTGGGTTCTAGGTTAAGTTTATCTACCAAACATCGTGATATAAAAGAATGAGATGCACCGGTGTCAAATAAAATGCTAACAAATGTATTATGAATCTGAAGCGTACCTTCTAACACAGCCTCTCCCTTCTCCTGCGCTGTTGATTTTGACGCAGCAGGCTCCAATACAAACACCGGCCTTTATCCGTTTTTGCATGCTCTTTCCGCTGGTTCTTGTAGTGCTCAATTTGATTACAGTTAAAACATCTAATCCCTTTCTTCTCGTTCTTTCCTTTGCATGTTTGGCATTCATGAGAATAATGGCCTTTCTTATCACATTTGTAGCAAACCACCTTAGAGTTTCCTTTCTTTGTCGCGCCTCCTTTCTGAGCATTCATTTTGTGGAAAAACTTTCTCTTTTGGCCCTGCCCGACCTGGACCTCCTTCTCCTTCTTCTTCTCTAAACAAGCTAACATCTCTTCATCTCTCAATGCCATTTCCACCACTACGTCACACGAGTCTCTGATGTGTGGTAAATAGCTCTAGCCAACTCCGGCTTCAGACCCCTAATAAACTTTTCATATCTTTTCAATACTGTGTCAACAGTGGCATACCCATACCGGGCTAACTCTTCAAATCTACTAGCGTATTCCAGAACTGACATTTCTCCTTGTTCCAACTCAGCAAACTTCCTGACCAAGACAGATTGTGCCATTACTGACATGAAACTTTCTTGAAACCTCCTTCTAAACTCCACCCTCGTCAAGTCTTTTCATTCACAGCAGTAGTTATAGTACTCCACTAAAACAAAGCAACTCCTTGAAGCAGCCTTGAAGCAAGTCTCCTTTTATGCTCGTCATTGAGCCATCGGTCAGCAAAAATCCTCTCACAATATAGTAGCCAGTTTTCTACTTCAATAGCATCCTCTGTTTCGATAAACAGTTTCTTCCAAGCCTAGTATAGTCCCTTCTCAAGTTAGCATATTGATTGACCATTGGAGCTTTCTGAACTCCTCCTCCTACAGCATTTCCTCCAACAACTCCTGCTGCGATTCCAGCTTGCATTATGTTTACCAAAAACTGATACATGGCCCCCATGTTCACTTTGGGAACCCCAGCACCAACATTCACAACCTGAGCCTGACCTCTTCTAGCATTTGGTCGGGAATTTCCATTTATAGTGGTGCTGTCTCCACCTAGATTGAATCTTCCTCTTCTTCTGTCCATATTTTTATTCAAGCCTCGTGAGATACAGAAGAATAACCTAACAAAGATAGGAGTCTAGAGATAAAGCATATACTTATATATAGCAAATACAAGTACGTTACTATAGTGTTATCCCATGCCCCAATCCTAAATCTAATTCCTAAGAATTATGTTTTTCAAAACTTATTTTTAGTTAAAGTATTTCATAAACCTATGCTCTAATACCAAGTTGCAACTTCCCCTATCTAAAGGCCCAAAGCTAAGTGCTACAGATGCTGTAGTCATCCATAGTATTAACTTTCGATGACTAAATACGGCTATGTTAATGGTGTCTATAATATCAGAAGCACTTGAATATGAAACAAATTTCAAATTTCAAAACAGAAATTTTCATTTCATTTCAAAACATAAGTTCAATATTCACAATACATAATAAAATAGCGTTTTCCTAGGCAATGATAAAATATAATTATTACAAAATATGCCAAGAGTGGCATATGAAGATGCCTTTTTGGATGATCAGAGTCATATAGTCATAATTGACTTAATACATACACAACTGAAATAAACAACAAAACAAAGAACTGTAACTCCTAAATAGCTATCCGTTAGCCTCTTGCTCTTCTCCCGTAGCTTTATTCGTCATCCCACTAAAACTTGGAAGAACCTCAACCCTCACACTACTTAAATCAATTTTGAGCATCCGAGAGTTATTAATGTTAAATGAGACCATCTCGCTTAGCAGAATGGGTTTCTCCTCAATAACATCCTTTTAAAACATATCTTTTTCTAATCTCTTCCTGCAACCAAAATTGGTTAAAACTGTAAAGGATCATTATATTATGTAAACATACATATCAGGTAACAAATGGACTATCTGTCCGAATATTATTGTTTTGTTTGGTTTATTGTTAACCTTTGGCTGACTGGGCCTACCAGACAAAGTAACAAAATTTATCTAACATTTGTAAGACACTATTCTTTTGGACGGTTTGTCCTTAACTATCTATTAAACACTTCTCTTATGGATGGTCTGTCCCTACTTAACACCTCCCAAGGTCACCTGATCGTAATGATTTTGTGGGCTCACCAATAACCTATCTGTGTACAAACATATATTCCCTTCTATGTGTAATCATAATTTTAGCCTTTCCTGTGACAAAGCCCTACACATTGGAATTTTGGACTAAATTAGTTAGGTCCAATAGCTAATTTATAGAGCGTGGCCCTATACCAGTCCCATCTGGTATTCTAATATATGAGTCATTTTCACTTAGGGATACCTTCCCATAATTTTCCTTGAAAACCTTTTCATCTGAACATGATTCAAAACCTTTTAAACCAAACTTATACAAGGAAAATACTTATACTCTATGCTTTACTCAAAATCACATTGCCATGTTATATATATATACTCTACTCAAATCTTTGTAGATGAAAACCTTTGAACATTTTAAAGTACAACTTTCGATTTTATTGAAAATACCCCTTTTAAAACCATTCACATAAACCTATCGAAACCATTGAAATTCCTCTTTCTTCGAACGCTAAAAACCTTGGACATCCCTCTTTAAAATTAATAAACATTACCTTCTGAAACCATAAGAAAAAACCTTTTCTTTAAATCATTCAAAATCATTGGAAAACCTTCCCATTACTCCCCTTCGAAACCATTGGGGAACCTCCCCATCGAAACCTTCTTTAAAACCTTTCGAAGGTATTTAAACTTCAAACCCTTCGAAAGCATTTGGGATTCAAATCAATAAATGTGGAAAAACACCTTTCGAAACCAACCAATTCTCTTTTTAAACCATTGGGTTATTCTTTTTAAAAAAATCACTAAGGGTCACAAACAACAAGGTCGAAAGCTTACCCTATCAAAAGCTATTACTAAGTTAGGAAGTGATGATGTCAAAACACCCCTTCCGAAGGTATTGGAGAAGTGGTTAATTTAAAAACAAAGAATACTATTTGAAACCATTGACTTCGAAAGTAGAGAACGGCCGCTAGGGGTTTCGTCCCCTTCGGAAGCTTTACTTAAAACAAAAGAAGGCAACCAGTCAAAACCATTCCTTTGAAAATATTTCACGCAGTCAAAAGCAACTGAGTTGAAACCTATCTCTTTCGAAAGCAAAGCAGGACTATCTTAGTTTTAAAACAACATATCCAACCCCTTCGAAACCTTAGGTTTTGACCAAGTATCCAATGACCTTTGTCCAAAACGCTAAGTACCAAGTCGCCTGATACCTTGCGCTTTGGTTTTGAAACCATTGGTGGGGAAAGGTCTAGGTCGGAACCCCTTGTGCCGAAAGTGGCGGAACATGCTAAAATCATGTTATTTTATTTTTAACTTAATAGAAAAAACTTTTAAACTAACCTGCCTTTATTGTCAAATTTTCATTGATTGCCAAATAATTTTCAGAAAAGTGCTGCCAGTAATTTAAAAAATAATAATTTTTTTCTTTTCAAAATTCCCCTTCTCCTTAGTTAATTATATAGAACATTTAAGTCATATACCTTAAATAATTTTATATATTCACCAAAAACTTAGGAAACATTTGGAAAAATCCCAAAAAATTTATTTTAATATATTTTCTAACATATAAAATTTTCGATCCCAAATAATCATTTATTTTGTTGTAAATAATTTATAACCTAATAACTTATTTTCTTCACTAGAAAATTAATATAAAATCCACATTAATTCAGAAAATTAAAATTGAAAGCCATCTCTAAAATAACATTTCTGGTCTATACCTAAAATTGCAAGGCATTTGAATGTTATTAAATAGGGTTTTCAACTGAAAACATATAATAAAAATCAATATGAATATGCATAAATCACCAACAAGTATATATAAACATTTAATCATCCAAAACATGGCATTATCATGCAAAATCATTTCGGGTTAACCTTAGAACCAAAAACTATAACAGAAATGGGATGTAGTTATCATTCACCTTAGCTGCGTGATTAAAGATGTGAGATTTGATGTTGAACAAGTTGATTTACTTCTTCCTCTTGAAAATCCTAGCTTTATCTTATCTTGAGATTAAAAATGGTGGCTGGCCTTAGGGTACTTTTGCTTGAGAAAATGAAATGAACATGTATTTGTTTTCCTAAGGGTTTAGGGTATAAGTTCATCCTACTTTCCATTTTATCCTTCCTTATTTCCTAACATATCTTATTCATGTTACCTCATTTTGATTTACATATTAACAAGACACGCTTATTTTTTTATCAAATATCAATCTATTAATCATCTTACATTATTTAATTTAGCTAATTAAATATTCTAAATAATTTTACTAAAAATATGGGGTATTACATTTTTTTAAGGATATAAAATTATTTAAGATATGGGACTTAAACGTTTTATATGTTTATAAAAGGAGAAGGAGAAATTTGCTAAATGTTTTGTTAATTGCTAAATTCGGCAGCACTTTTAGAAAAGATTTTGAAAAAGAATTGGCAACCAATTGTACGTTGACAAATAAGGCAAGTTAGTTGGAAATGTATTACTTTGAAAAGTTAATAACCAATTTTGTAAAGGATTGTTGCTTTGCAACTTTCGGCACCACCTTTCGATCCCGTATTGTCGCCTTCAACCTGGTCGAAACCAATAAACATGGTATCAATGCCTTGGTACATAATGGATTGAAGATAGGCGAAAGGTTTAGAGTCGAAACATGCTTTCGAATGGGTAGAACTAGTCTTTATAAACTCAGAAATATTGTGGTTACAAAATGAGGTTTTCGAAGGAAATAGTTTTCGACTTAATCAAATACGCCTTTGATTTATAAAAGGGCTTTCGAAAGAGGGTGTCGCCTTTTGTTTTTAAAATAAACATTCAAAGGGATCAAAATCCCTGCTGCAGCATTCAACCTTTCAAAACAATGCCTTCAAAAGGGTTCTTTTGTCTTAAACTTTGAAGCTGCTTCTCCATGCCTTCGAAAGGGTTGGTTTCGGTTCCCATCCACTCTCTTTTAATTAGGAATAATGCTTTCGAAGGCATTGCTTACGCCCTAGTTCTTTTAAGATCCTTTGTTTACAAAAAGTTAAACTCAAAGGTTTCAAAAGAAATGGTTTTAAATGGTTTCGAAGCTTTGTTCCACAAACTTTTACTTGGACCCAATGCTGAGTTCTAATACTTTCGAAAGGTATATAATGAAGGTTTCGAAGGGGAGGTACCCTAATGTTTTTAAACGGTTCACTCTTTGAAAGGTTTCTAATGCTTTCGTAAGGCAAGTTTAAAGTGTTTTGAAAAGAGGATGTCCAAGGTTTATAAAGCTTTCGAAGGGATACCTTCAATGATTTCAAAAAGTATTGTTAGAAATGCGGATTACGGATCTTAAGGCTAGAATAACACTAGAGGGGGGTGAGCAGTGTTTTGTGGATTTATTAAATCTTTTTCTAACTTATGTAATTTAATCACCAACAAATGTAATACACAGACACAGATATAATTTCAAAATCATACACAGATGCAAAAAATAAATAAAAGCAGTAAAGGAAAGAACACATCAGGATTTTATGTTGGTTTGGAGTTACCCTACATTCAGTCCCGCACAATTGTATGGATTTCTTTTTAAAATAACCTCCTAGATTACACCCTCGATTTCAAGGCCATGAGGTACACCCTCCTGTATTCGAGTCCGGGGAAAACTCTCTTGATTTACCAGGCTATAAGATCACCTAATTTATTTCCAAGGAAACAATCACACCCAATTGATTTTCAGGCTCAACCGCACCTTCTACACAACAGTTTGAATTACAAAAATCCTACAACTTCGAATAGCACTAAGAACTTATGAAGTGAGGGGCAGAGAATTAAACAAGAGATAATCAAGTTTGATTCACTTGGTATTTCGGCAAAGCATAGTTTGGGATTCTTTAGAATAAATGTGGAAGATGAAGAGGAGAGAAAATGAATGAAAATCTGGTAAAAATTCGTTTAGAACTTACTCGTATTTATAGAGATCAACAACCATATCTATTCGTGAAAGGATAGGGCGAATAGACATTTCTTTTGAAAATTTGCAACTTGAAAATTAACGGGGACCATGTTGACATGTGGGTAGGAGTATGTCGACAAGCTCTAGGCAAAAATGGTGATTTTGATTTTCTTATTAAAATTGGTTTTTATAAATTTTCCAAACAATTTATAAACTTTTATAAATTTACTTAAATATAATTTAAACATATAAAAGAGTTTAGAAAGTAATTTTTAATATATAATCTTAATCTATAAAATGATTTAAAATCTGAGTATATAAATGTTTAAAAGCTAAATATTAAAACAAGAGATAGTTTAAAATCAAGGACAATTTTGAAATCAAAATGATAAAGATAATTTTGAGACTAAAGTATTTAAAACCAGGAGAGATGTCATTTCAAAAAGGAAGTTTTGAAAACATTTTAAAAACAAGAGATATATTTTTTTAAAAACATTTTTATAAAATTAGTGGATATCAAAATAGGACCACTATATGTTTTACTAGATATTGTCGTGGGTTCCATCCCACTAAAGTTCCAACCCTTTAATAGGCTCGAAGTGGATTCCATTCCACAAATAAATTTCTAATAAAGATATAAGTGCTTTCAAGAAGTTTAACATAATTCTAGACTCAATACTTATCTTGTACTTTGAAATCTTGAACTCTTGGTATCTTGATACTCATGAGTCTTCAATCTTGATATCTTCGCTCTTTAAATTCATCAGTCTTGTATCTTTATACTATACAGTCTTCATTATTGGTACTTGCATGTTTATATTCTGCATATACATATATATCTAAACTATAATGTTAGTATTTATATTTTATAATAAGTCCTAAGGTTGTTGTCATCAAAACCATCCTTATCAAGGACGAACAATCTACACTTTTTGATGATGAGAACCTATGTTTATAAAATGTACTTCACCTTTACTGTAGCTCCCCTTAAAACTAATAACTCCCCCTTAATCTAAGCCTAACTACTCTAACTACTCTATTTAATAATTCTCCCCCATTGTTATCAACAAAAACTAATCCTACAATAATATATATAACTCTCCCTTAATCTAATACTATCAAAATTAAATAGTAATAAGGAAGTATAATAAGCTAAACAGAAGTTATTATATACCATGTTATATTTACTTATTTATGGATTATAGACATACAAATATAGTTAAGTACATAGAATTATATTTCTAGCAGGAGTTTTTTATAATTGGAGATTTGTGAATTGAACCATTTGGATAATGAAAATAAAAATTTCCACGTTGTTCAACAAAATTCCCATTTTTGTCAAAACATACTTCGCCTACGCAGATCACCTTGTCGTCTTATTCCATAAATGCTTCTTCCTCTTCTTCTTCTTCCTTTTCGCTATGCTCTAAGGGTTTATGTACTTGAATGTTGGAAGAATCTTCTTCAATCACAATAGGATTTGCATGATTATCCATTAGGAATTTTTGCAAATTTCGAAGAATTTTGCCTTGCTTTTCTTGTTCTTTTGCCATCCTTATTTGCACAACTTGAAATTCAGTTAACATTTGCATGGCATCCTTCATAGGCTCTTCAATCTTTATCACACGTGCTAATGTAGTGCGTTGGAATGGACCCGAATGAAGAGAAGGAAAAGAAATGTTGTCGTTTTGATTTGATTTTGTGGAGGAGGCCATTAATTTTAATTTTCAGAAGTTTAATACAGAGAAAGAGAAGTGAGAAGACTGAAACATTCAAAATACATAGGTTTATATAATTACCAAATTATTTTTTAGAGGGAAAATCAAAATTTTAAAATTTTCCGTTATATGTCGACATGGGTGGTAGGGGTATGTCGACATACCTATGAAAAAATTTGTTTTTTCTTTTATACCTTTGTTTAAATGTTAGTATGTTTATATTCTATAACTCAGTTATTGAACAAATGCATAGTTCTCTTCTTAATTTAGTAAATATAGATTGATTAAGGGTTTGGTTAGAATATCTACAATTTGATTCTCGGAGTTGATAAATTCAAGAGAAATAATCTCTTTACTTATTTTATCTCAGAGAAATGATGTTTGATATCAATATGTTTAGTCCTAGCATGATGAGTAGATTTTTAGATAAATTTATTGCACCAGTATTATCACAATAAATTGGTGATCTTAAAATTGTTAATCCAAAATCTTTTAAGGTTTGTAGCATATAAATAACTTGAGAGAAAGTCAAGGTAGCCGAGATATATTCTACTTCAGTTGTTGATAAAGAAACAGTGTTTTGGTTTTTACTAAACCATGAAACCAGAGAATGCTCCAAATAGTGACATGTTCCACTGGTAATTTTTTGGTCAGATTTGCAACCAGCATAGTCAGCATCACAATAAGAGATTAAATCTAATGAATCATTTTTAGGGTAAAATAAACCATAGTCAAAAGTATGCTTAACATATCTTATGATACGTTTCACATCTTTTAAGTGAGTCTCATTAGGTTGAGATTGATATCTTGCACAGAGACAAACACTATGCATGATATCAGGTCTACATGCAGTGATATATAGTAGCGATCCAATTATTCCCCTATATAATTGTTTATTTACATTTTATAAAGATCTTCTTGATTTAAATCTTCGTTTGTTGCCATAGGAGTGGGTTTTCCACTCACAGTAGTCATACCAAATTTACTAACTAGATTGCTAGCATATTTTTCTCGACTAATAAAAATACAAATATCTAATTGTTTTATTTGTAAACTAAAGAAGAAAGTAAGTTCACCCATATGACTCATCTCAAACTCTTTTGTCATTATTTCAGAAAATTCTTTATTCATTTCATGATTAGTTGATCCAAAAATAATATCATCTACATAAATTTGTACTAGTTGGATATCATTTTTATTTCTTTTAATGAAAAGAATATTATCTACTTTACCAATTTCAAATTTTGACTGTAATAAAAAAATCTTAGTCTGTCATACCATGCTCTAGGAACTTGTTTCAGACCATATAGAGATTTCTTAAGTTTGAAAACATGGTTTGGAAATTTTTCATCTTCAAAGAGTGGGGTTGTTCAACATAAACTTCCTCTTTAACAAATCCATTTAGAAAAGCACTTTTAACATCCATTTGAAATAATTTGAAGTTATTATAATTTTTGAAAGCAAGTAGAATTTAATTGCTTCTAATCTTGCAATGGGTGCAAAGTTTCATCAAAATCTATTCCTTCTTGACAATAACCTTGTGCGACTAATCGAGCTTTGTTTCTAACGACCTCACGTGGTTCATTCATTATATTTTTATAAACCCATTTATGTCCTATTATAGTTTTATCCTCTGGTCTAGGAACAAGTTCCCAAACATCATTTCTGGTGAATTCATTCAGTTCTTCTTGCATAGCTGGAATCCATGAATCATCAGATGATGCTTCCTTTGGATTTTTAGGTTCGATAGATGATATGAAAGCTACATTACTCATGTTATTTAGTTGATTTCAAGTTCTAACGACAGATTCAATATTTCCTAGTATGTTTTCTATAGGATGATCTTTTAAAATCTTAACCTTTTTACTTGGATGAATGAGTTTATTATTTGTTTCAACTGATTCATTATTTAGGGTAGCAAAATCTTCTTCATCATTAATTTGTTCAATATCTTTGAAATTTTCATCAAACGAAACATGCATTGTTTCTTCAATGACATTAGTTTTTAAATTGAAAACTTTGTAAGCTTTACTTCTATTAGAATATTCGACAAAGATTCCTTTGTCGGATTTAGGATCAAATTTATCTAAATTATCTTTTGTATTTAGAATAAAACATTTACTTCCAAAGATTCTAAAATAAGATACCTTTGGTTTCTTCATGTAAAGTAGATCATAAGATGTTTTATTAATTAATGGTCTAATTAACATTCTATTCAAAATGTAGCAAGCTGTAGTAATTACTTCAGCCCAAAAGTGTTTTGGTAAATTATAATCTGAAAGCATTGTTCTAGCACACTCTTGAATCGCCCTATTTTTTCGTTCTACCACTCCGTTTTGTTGTGGAGTTCTTGGAAAAGTGAAATTATGAGTTATTCCCTTTTTAGTGCAGAATCTTTCAAAATTTTCATTTTCAAATTCCCCGCCATGATCACTACGAATAGTTATAATTTTTAAAGAGAGTTGGTTTTGAAATATTTTCGTAAAAGTTTTAAACGAGTCAAAAGTATCACTTTTATGTTTCATAAAAATTGTCCATGTAAACCTAGAATAATCATCTATAATTACAAAGACATATTTATTGTGATTTATTGATTGAATTTGAGATGGACGAAATAAATCTAAATGAAGTAACTCAAGAGGTTTTGAAGTTGAGATCATATCTTTTGATTTGAAAGTATTCTTTCTAAATTTTCCTAATTGACAAGCATCACATATACTATCTATTTTAAAATTCATTCTAGGGAGACCTCTTACTAGATCAAGTTTAAAATTTTTAGATAAGAGTTTAAAATTCAAATGTCCAAATCTTTTATGCCAAATCCAAGGGTCACTTGTATTAGCCAAAAGATATAGATTATTATTTGACATTTTCATACTAAGAATATAAATATTTTTCTTCCTAATTCCTTTAATATAATATTTGAATTATTATCTTCGATGTGACACTTTTCTTTTTCAAATTTAAATCTGTATCCTTTATCGCAAAATTGACTAATACTAGTAGGTTGTCTATAAGATTTTAACTAATAAAACATTAGAAAGAGTAGGAGTTTTAGAGTTACTGACATTGCCGATGCCAATCACATATCCTTTTGAGTTGTCGCCAAAATTAACCAATCCTCCATCTTTGTAGATAATATTATTTAGCATATCTGGATTTCCAGTCATGTGTCTTGAACATCCACTGCCAAGTATCCACTTGTTCTTCTTGATTTGTACAATTTGTCCATTGAGAGTTAATTCTTCAGGGGCCATATAAAAATTTTCTTCCTCCATAGAGTACAAACTTGGTAAAAAATTTGATTTTATACAACAACTATAGACAAACTTATGAGACAATGATGATTTGAACAGATTTAAATTAGAGTTAACAAAATTCCCAAAAATAGCCATTTTTAAAATTTTCAAAATTCAGGTTATGAAAACTTTGAAAACCTTACTCCGGTATCAAATGTTAGGAATGCGGATTACGGATCTTAAGGCTAGAATAACACTAGACGGGGTGACTAGTATTTTGTGGATTTATTAAATCTTTTTCTAACTTATGTAATTTAATCACCAGCAAATGCAATACACAGACACAAATATAGTCACAGAATCAGACACAAATGCCAATAATAAATAAAAACAGTAAAGGAAAGAACACACCAGGATTTTATACTGGTTCGGAGTTACCCTACATCCAATCCCGCATAATTGTACAGATTTCTTTTCAAAATAATCTCCCAGATTACACCCTCGATTTCAAGGCCATGAGGTACACCCTCCTGTATTCGAGTCCGAGGCAAACTCTCCTGATTTACCAGGCCATAAGATCACCTAATTGATTTCTGGGGCAACAATCACAGCCAATTAATTTCAAGGCTCAATCGCACCTTTTACACAACATTTTGATTTACAAATAATCCTATAACTCCGAATAGCACTAAGATCTTAAAAAGAGAGGGGCAGAGAATCAAACAAGAGATAATCAAGTTTAATTCACTTAGTATTTCGGTAGAGTATAGTTTGGAATTCTTTAGAATAAATGTAGAAGATGAAGAGGAGAGAAAATGAATGAAATCTGGAAAATATTCATTTAGAACTTACTAGTATTTATAGAGATCAATAGCCATATCTATTCGTGAAAGGATACGAAGAATAGAAACTTCTTTTAAAAATTTGAAATTTGAAAATTAACGGGCACCATGTCGACATGGGGATAGGAGTATGTCGACATGCTCTAGGAAAAAATGGTGATTTTGATTTTCTTATTAAAATTGGTTTCTATAATTTTCCAAAACAATTTCTAATCTTTTATAAATATACTTAAATATAGTTAAAACATATAAAGAGTTTAGAAAGTAATTTTTAATATATAATCTTAATCTATAAAATGATTTAAAATTTGAGTATGTAAATATTTAAGAGATAAATATTAAAACAAGAGATAGTTTAAAATCAAGGACAATTTTGAAATCAAAATGATAAAGATAATTTTGAGACTAAAGTATATAAAACCAGGAGAGATGTCTTTTTGAAAAGGAAGTTTTGAAAACATTTTTAAAACAAGAGATATATTTTTGAAAAACATTTTTATAAAATTAGTGGATATCAATATAGGACCACTATATGTTCCACTAGATATTATCGTGGGTTCCATCCCACTTGGGTTGCATCCCTTTAACAGGCTCGAAGTGGATTCCGTTCCACGAATAAATTTCAAATAAAGGTGTAAGTGCTTTCAAGAAGTTTTAACATAATTCTAGACTCAATACTTATCTTGTACTTTGAAATCTTGAACTCTTGATATCTTGATACTCATGAGTCTTAAATCTTGATATCTTCGATCTTTAAGTTCATCAGTCTTGTATCTTTATTCTGTACAGTCTTCATTGTTGGTACCTGCATGTTTCTATTCTGCATATACATACATATCTAAACTATAATGTTAGTATTTATATTTTATAATATGTCCTGAGGCTGTTGTCATCATAACCATCCTTCTTAAGGACTAACATGTACTATTTAAATCTTTTAAGCAAAGGTTTCGAATGGTTTACCTTAGGTTAATGGCCTAAGGGCCTTTAAGTTAAAATTATTTTTAACTTATTTTGGAGGGATAGATAATCACATTATATTTCATCAACATTGTTTCGTGTAAAGTATGTATATCATGGCAATAATGTTTAAGTAAACCGAAGAGTATATTTTCCTTGTATAAGTATGATTAAAAGGTTAAATCAATTTGAAAGAAATGTTTTCAAAGAAAATTTGATGGGGCAGTTAACCTTAAGTAAATTATTTTGATATTAGAATTTAAATAGGAATGGAATAGGATCGCGCCCTATACTGTAGCTAATAAGCCCTTGGATAACATAAGTCTAAAATTCCAGTGTATAGGGCTTTGTCACAGGTAAGACTGAAATGAGGTTACAAACAGAAATTAATATACAGAGAGAAAATAAGTTACTAGTGAGCTCGCAAAACCAATAAGTTCAGATGACCCTAGAAGAAGATAGTTAAGGGCAGTCAGCCCAGAAGTGTGTCTAACAAAAGTTAGATAAGTATGTCTGGTAGGCCCGAGTCAGCTATTGGTTAATAGTTATCCAAGCAAAACTATATTTTGGAGACAGCTAGTCCATTGATTACCTGATTTATGTGCATATATGATATTGCGATTATTGCTTTAATCAGTTTGGTTGCAGGACTCTGATTTGCAAAAGATATATTTTTAAAGGATATTGGTGACGGGAAACTCATTATGCTAAGTGGCATGGTCTCACTTAATATCAGATAATCGAGATCTGTAGTATTATTCACACCAGGCTTTATGTCTGACTCGGAGTTTATGTTTTTCTCCTTAAACTCCAGGGTGCTCAAAAATTAATTTGAGTATATTAAGAGTTAAAGTTTTACAGGTTAGTATGTAGACGAATAAAGCTTCCGAAGAAGTGCAGGAGGCAAAGTTAGCTATTTAGGTGTTATAGTTTTATTTTTGCTGCTATGTATTAAGACTGATATGTCTATTTAGCTATTTTGGGATTATGTATCTGAATATGAAATATTGATTCGAAATGTAATCAAAAATATTTTATTAAATCTATGTTGATTTTATTTTTATATTCATATACTTTTGATATTATGGATACCATTAAAATTATCTTATTTTATCACGAAAATTAATACTATAAATGACTACAGCATCTGTAGTGCTTAGCTTCGGGCCTCAAGATAGAAGGTGTTACAACTTGGTATCAGAGTATAGGTTTGTGGAAAACTTAAAAGAAATTTTAAACTTAAAATGATTTTGAATATATAATCCTAAGGAATTAAAGAAAAGATTGGAATATGGGATAACGCTATAGCAACGTACTTGTAATTGCTATATATATATATAAGTATATGCTTTATCTCTATTCTCCCATCTCTCTTAGGCTATTCTTCTATATCTTACAAAGACTGGAATGCAGATTTTAAGGACGTAAGATATGAATGTCAGGAGTGGAAGAGTTGATATTGGTGGAGGAAGCACCACAACCGATGGGAATCCCATACCAAATAATAGAAGGAATCCAGGTCTGGGACAAGCTGTTAATGTGGGTGTTAGTGTGCCACTAGTTGATATGGGACCTATGTACCAATTCTTTGTCAACATGATGTAGACAGAAGTTGCTCTGGGTTTAGTTGGGGAAATGCTGAAGGAGGTAATCAGGAAGCTCCAATGGTCAATAACTATCCTATATTGAGTAGAGATTATGCCAGGCTGGGAGGAAAGCCGTTTATTGGGACTAAAGATGCAATTGAAGTGGAGAATTAGTTACTTCATCGCGAGAGGATTTTGATAATTTGGGGCTTATTGATGAGCAAAAGATAAGGTGTGCTTGTAGATAATTACAAGGAGTAACACTGCTTTGGTGGAATAGCGTTACTGTAGGAGTCAATGAGGAGACTATGACTTGGGTTGAATTTAGAAGGAGGTTCAAGGAAAGATTTATGTCAGAGATTGTGAAGTTAACTCTGCTTTGGAAGTTTATGGAGTTGGAGCAAGGAGATACGACAGTGCTTGAGCAGGCAACCATATTTGAGGAGCTATCGTGGTACGGATATGCTACGTTTGACATCGTTATCAAAAGGAATGAGAAATTTATTCGCGGGTTGAAGCCTAAGCTTACTAAGGCCACATTATCGCATATTAGAGATTCGTGCGATGCAGTTGTTGAGATGGCTTTAAGGCAGGAAGATATGCTTACTTATCCTAAGGATAACAAACTAGGGGGAGCTCAAGGAGGGTAGAGCCATAAGAGGAAGTTTTTTCATAAGAAGGAAGCTCAAAAGAGTAGAGCTGCCAAGAAGGGAAAGGTGGAAGTTATTTCTTGTAAGTGTGATAAGAAGGGAAACTATGCTCACGAGTGCTGAATAGGCAAAGGGGAGAAAGCTGCTGACAAGAAAGGGGTAAGGTGTCTCAACTGCCATCAGATTGGACATTATGAGAACCAGTGCAAGGAGCCAATCAAGGATGGGAATGGCAAAGTGTTTGCACTGGAGCTAGTTACCTCGAGACCAGTAGTATAAGAAAAGGAAAAAGCTGTGTTAGGAGGTACGCTTTTGATTCATGGTGTATCAGTTAGAGTTCTATTTGATATTGGTGTAATGCATTCTTTTATGTCTCATTGTTTGGTAGATAAGCATAACCTGGAACCCTCACATCTAGTTACTCCTTGTGGGTTGCGAATCTGAAAAGAGGACATGCAACTCTTGGGATGAGATGCGACTACCTAGAATTTGAGTTGTTAGGTCATGTATTTGTTTGCAGTTTGCATGTATTTGATTTCGTAAGGTTTGGAATTATTTTGGGTATGTATTGGCTAAGTAAATACAATGCTAGGATATTTTGCCATGATAGGAAAATATCACTTAGACACCAGATTGTATTGATCGGATAATATACTCTGTAGAAAACTCTAGTTTGAGGTTAATGCTTTATTGGGTATTATGGAGGAAGAAGACGAGTTAAATCGAGTTTTTCTTGTTAGAGAATTTATAAAGTCTTTGAGCTCATAGTAGGACTGCCACCGAAATGGGCTATTAAGTTCTAGGTAGATTTAGTACGAGGAGCAAAACCGATGGGTAGACCACCAAGCAGAATGACACCTACTGAGATGAGGGAGCTAAAGGTGCAGTTGGTGGATTTGGAAAATAAGAACTTTACCAGACCAAGCATTCACCTTGGGGAACCACTATATGGACACTTATGGACAAAATACCAATGAGTGTTGAGTATTGCTGTGGGAAGTATTGTCGCTTCCATAGCACTTATGGACACAATACCCATGAGAGTTGTCATCTGATAGATGTGATTGAGGAATTAATATGAAATAAAAAGTTACAATAGTATGTAAGAGATTTGTAGGATGAGGGAAAATATGCTAGACCTCAAGGTAGAAAGCCTAAAGGGATCAACCTAAGTCCAATGGATATGGGTTTAGGCCATCAAATGGTAGGACGCAATCAATGTGATAAGTGGAGGACCTCATCTAGCGAAGAAAAGCCAGAACAAAATGGTTTGGTACGGAACATCATTGAAGTATATACCACATGAGAGTTATATTGCCGTTAAAGATGGATCTATGACAAAATAGATAAGGACAATAAAGGATGACCATGTGTTTTGTGATAGGAAGTCTGATGGGATCAAATCGCCGAAGCTTGATCGTATGGTAAATATGGCTGCTGTTGGGCCAGCTACTATACGTTAAATGTTGATTGGTAATGGAACCTCGGTTAACATTCTATTCAAGAAGACCTTTGATAAGATAAAAATTATTCCAAAGAATATCAACCTAAGTAAATCTAAAATTTAATAATTTGCCAAAGAGGCAAAGGAGCCTATGGGGACTATCGACCTAAAGGTGGAGTTAGGTAAGGAGATAGAAAGATTGTGCAAATGCGAACATTTGTTATTATTAATGAATTCTCGGCTTATAATGCCTTTTTGGCCGACCAACCCTTGCCAATTCTATAATAGCATTGACTCCTTAGTGCTTGATGTCAAACTTTCGATGGAGAATGGAATTGGCGCTATTTAAGAAGACCAAAGTGCAGGTCGTAAATGCAATGTCGTTGAGCTCAGAGAAGCAAAGCGACTAGAGAAAGGGAAGGGTGAAGAGAAACCTCTTTTCATCAATATAGCGAATGCATCACAGTCAATGCCCAAGCCCTAGCTCGAGAGCCATAGAAAATTCGTCAAGTTTATATATCCTCGAAAGCAGCCGGAGGATATGTGGGCAGCGCTGGTGGAGCTGTGATCAACATCCCGTTCAATATGGATGATCCTACTCGGGTCCTTAAGATAGATCATGCACCTAACTGAGAAAGGTTTCGTTGGGTTTCTCTAGGAAAATCTAGACGTATTTTTCTAGACTCATTCAAACTTGTGTGGAATATAATCGAAGATAGTGTGCCTCTTATTGAATGTGCACCCAAAATGTCGTCTTGTAAAGTAAAAGACATGCATTCTAGGTCCAAAGCAATTTGTTGCATTTATAGAAGAAGTGGATAAGCTGAAGGCAAATGGCTTTATCTGCGATGCCTTATACATTGAATGGGTAACGAATCCTATGTTGGTTAAGAAGGAAAATGGAAAATGGTGGACATGCATCAAATATTCAAACGTGAATAAAGCATGCCTGAAAGACAACTTCCCATTACCGAAGATAGACAGCTTGTGGACTCAAAAGCCATACATGAATTGTAATCCTTTATGGATGCATACTCCGGCCACAATCAACTAGCAATGCACATTCCAAATCAGGAGCATACAAGTTTTATCACTGATTTAGGCTTGTACCGCTATCGAATATGCCATTATTTTTAGAAAACACTGGAGCTACCTACCACTGATCGGCAAAGAATGTTAGAAAATCAAATTGGATAGACTATGGAAGTGTATGTGGATGATATGGTTATAAAGTCACATCTGTCGATGAACCGCTTAGATGCTCTTTTCGAGATGTTCGATGTGCTACGTAGGTACATAATAAAGTTGAATCCATTAAAATATTCCTTCGGAGTCACATTGAGGAAATTATTGGGTTTTATTATAAATTGTAGGGGTAATAAGGTTAATCCAAAGCAGATTAATGCCTTGAAACATGTAACTACTCCAAGGACATGGAGGGAAGTGCAGAGCTTGAAGGGGAAGTAGCCACGCTGAGTCAATTCATTTCAAAAGCGATCAATAAGTGTATACCATTCTTCGATGCCCTCAAAAAGGAAAAGGGAAAGTTTGTGTGGATGAAGGAATGCCAGAATGCTTTGTAGGAGTTGCCGAAGCACATGGAATGACCACCAATCCTATTAAAGCCTTTGGATAAAGAACCATATATGGTGTTTTGATGATAACAACCATATGACAATGCTACCAACGTGTTTACAACTGCACCATACAAGACTTTGTTTTGAAATACTAAATGAGAGGACCAGTCGATGAACCCAATCGACTAAAAACCTATATAATCTACAGTTTTTGGCTATGCTTTCTGGAATACTTTTTACATTAGGTCAGTCGACTAAATGGAGATCTCAGTTGACTGAACCTAATCGACTAAATATTTAGTCTTTTAAATATGGCTATGGTCTTAAGCTTAAATTTGCAAAGAGTTAGTTGACTGATCTCCATCCCCAGTCAACTAAATTCAAAAAAAATAGCTAGTTCATAAAAAGGTGTCTTCATAACTCTTCACACATGTAATTGCTTCTTTTCGTCAATGACGAATCTGAAAGGTTACATCCCTATTTTAGCATCCCTACAACACCTATATGATCCCCTAACCATCCCTGAATCACAATATAACAACATACAACTCCATGCTTTGATTTCCATGCCTAAACTCTCAATCCCAAAATCAAGAGTCTGAACTTCAAGAGATTCGATTGATTTAAAGAATATCGACTAGTATGCTCCATCTTCGCATCCCATATTCAAGTCAAATAATTTTCTTAGCCTTTACATCTCCATCCAATATTTTTTGGTTTGGTTATAGGAGTCATTGTACATCAAAGAGACAATAAGTATATCAAGATATGTCATGTCAAAGAGTAACATTTATTATACTACTTGTAATTGTTGTTGAAGTCATGTCGTAGTATCTTCAAGCGATGTTGAAGTCCTGTTCGATTATTCAGGCAGAGTTCGTAAACCTGTTCCTTCGGGTGAAGTGAGGTTATTGCTTAGTTAATTCTAAAAGGAGTCTGGGACTAGACATTGGATGGGAGGTTTGAACCTGTATAAAATCGACTGTGTAATCTACTATATTATTTCTTCTGCATTTAAATTATTTATTATTATCGGCCTTTATGCATTGTGACTAACAAGTGGTATCAGAGCTTGAAATTCTTTCGATCGTCACAACGTCATAGAATAATGGTCAGAAAAAGATCCAGCCGAAATATAGCAAGCAAAAACTCTGGTACTATCGGAGTTATAACAAATGTGGAATATAAAATGTACTTTCTGATTTACAAGTTTTAGTAAAATATAATAAAAAATTAGTTAATATAAGCGATAAGATCTCAAAGCTTAATTTCATTATTTTAGAAAATATGAAATATATCATATTGAAAATGAAAAATTAGATTTAGAAAATGAACATAGTGTTTTGAAAATAATTTTATGACTCTTAAAGGTTTTCTTGATGAACAAACACTACAACAAAACAACCTTTCTACAACGGTCAATGCCCGTTGTAATATGTATTTCGCAACGGTCAATGCCCGTTGCGAAACTCCTGGCCTCGTTGTAATAGGTCCACTGTATTTTACAACGGGAAGTAAACGTTGTAAAGGACCATTGTAACACACCTTTTTACAATGGTCATTGGCCCTTGCAATAGACTCTTTGACAACATGCATTAACCGTTGCAAAATCCCTTTTGACAACATACATGGACCGTTGTAAAAAGCTCGTATAACAACATGCTTTGACAGTTGTAAAAAGGTTGTATAACAACATGCTCTGACTGTTGCAAAATAAATGCAAATTAAAAAAAACAATAGTAGCATCCATGCATTATATCCATACCAATAATGAATAATTTAACGAGTAATAAATATTATCATAAAACAACCAAAATCACATACGAGAAATCTAAATAAAGCTAGAGTCATAAAATTCCAACACATTCCAAAGAGTTAGATAAGTTTATATTGACATAGTTCTAACATACACATGACAACTAGTTACGTAACAAGCAAATACATAAGCATTAACACATAACAACCAGCTACAAATATCATGTTCTAAGTATTATCGTACTAGACCGTAGTTCTTTTGTTCCTTGTAATCAAGATTCTAATTATCTCTTCACTACCATAGTTCTTTTTTTTAACGGCTTCATGAAGAATTTTTGCTTCTGCCTTTGCTAAGCTGATGTTAATTTCTGGTCCATCGTATCTATATGTGCTCACAAGTGGAAACAAATGCTAATGCAGAAGAACAAAACAACGTTGGTTGATACAACAAACCTCCCTACCTGAGTATGGTTCTAGACTGTATTAATAATATGACTATAAGAAATGATTTGGCTATGTCAACATTTCTCACCAAAACAATAACTACAAGCGCAATTCATGTTTAAAAAAATAACAATATTTTTTATAATTGTACCAGACTATTTAATAATTCAACTATATTTGTTTTAATTATATTACTTGTTATAATCTGTTGTTTGACTAATTGAGACATCGTATATGATTTCATCTGTTGTTGAGGTAACTATTTATCTCCATTTCCATACATGTTATATAAGATCTCGGGTATCACAATTCACATTTGGAAAGTTCCTACAACATTAGGATATCTTTGAATATTTAGGAGCTTAACTTCTATATTAACTTTGTTCATCAGTGCTTAACATTTACTAGATTGGTAATATGTAAAGAGAACATCCCGCTAACTAATGGTATTGTTTAGCAAAATTTTACCATCATATCCTGAACAAAATTATCATGTTTCAGTGATTTATCAACATTTTCACTATTAGTATCTGAAGTTGATGGGGTACAGTCCGCAATTGCTTATAGGTAATCGATTTTTTCATTAAGATCTTTGAATTATAAATGTAACCAGAACAATAAAAAATAGTTATAATGATATAATCTACTCATTTAGAAATGGTCGCTCCTATAGATGTGTTGTAAAATATGAAAACCATTCATAACATGAACAACTTACAGTCCATAACTGAAAATTCATCTAAAAATAAAACAAGTAGCACTAAGGATATCCAAATTAGACAAAAAGCCCTTAAATTAGCGAGAAAACAAATAACTGGCTGTATTGTAGCATACCACGTTGATCAAATTTTTCCATACCACATGTATACAACATTTACAGGAGCACTTAGTTCCTACTGATGCATCATTTTAAACACATATGTTGTACTCAATTCGAGTTGTACAGTGCATTAAATCTGTAAATCAAATAATTAATTTTATTTCTCCACATACAATATTCTTTTCATCAAACATATTACTAACTTAGTATTCATACCCCTGACAGAATAACACCTACCTAGTCATGTACCACTTCTGTCTTCTCACAGTTACAAAATTGCCAAAATTATTCATTTCATCATATTTTGTACCCGCCTAAGCTCATAAATTGTGTCAATCACACCACTTTGTTAAAAATATATTTGACTTTTGTTGGCTAGTTTTCTAGTAAAATAATATTTTAAAATTTTTTATGCTCCTGAAAATAGTGTTCATATTTATGGTGCTGCTAATGTGTATAGTTTTTTAAATGTCAATAACTAATGATATGAGTTTTTTAAAAAGAAGTGAATGAAGGCAGCTGTTTTTATAGCAAGTTAAAAAAATTAAGCAAACGGTATATCGCTATTTTACAAAGATGGAAAACAACAGAGACACATAGGCAATGGTGGTTCCTGTTTTTTATTTATAATACAAAGATGTGTATGTGTGTAATTTGCTTGAGTGAAATGTCATCTAAACACATTCTCAAGCTAATTTGCAAATATATCAGGCATTACAAGGAAAGCATACCTAAACGAAACATACGTTAGCATATTCTTCTCGAATGTGAAACAAAAACAAGGATTGCTAGAAAAATCAATAATGTAATCTTAACAATATACATGCCTGGATGGAACATACATAGTTATGACATTGATAGAACTCACAGACCTATACATACATCTACATATAGACACTTTAACCATTAATGATCACTTGATAAATAACATGTTTTCTCAAGTGAAATGTCAGAGTATACAGTGATGACACAACAAATTTAAGAGTTTTACCCTCCTTCTTCTCCACCTGATGTCAATTCTACACAACTGACTTTTCAAGTTTCAATGCTTCTAATCATTTTGTCTCATCCTAATTCCTACATGCTCCAAGGTGAAACAAAACAAGAAATGCCTAAGACTCGACGACATCATCTAAACATACATACCAATATTGGATTTGGAAGAGATAGATACCTGGACGAGACACAATAGTAATGATAATGATAAAACGCACTGGCCTATATCCAACATCTTAAAATCACGCTCCACAATCGCTGCCCCTTCCTCATCACCCAACCTCCTCAGCCCACTTACAACAAACCTAAACAGATACTCATCCAACTCACATCCCCCTATCTTCATCATCCCATACACCCTTCTCACCCCATCCGTGCTCCCCACCATTACCAAGCTCTTCATCAACCTCACCGGCCCTCTTAGCCCACCCTCCTTCCCAATCCCACCCCTTTCCTCCAACTCATGCATCAATCGATTGGTCAAATCCGCCAACTCGTCGAGATGATTGTTTTTGTGGAGCGATTTGATTTGCTAGGTGTGGAGGATGAGGTTGGGTTTGTAGCTGGATTCCGAGCAAAGGAGGGTGAGGATGTCCCTGAAATGATGAGTATGCCACAATAACATATTGCATCGGTGTTGGATTGCCATGGAGAAGAGGTCGACGAATCTAGGGATTTCAGATCTTGGGAAGGAAAGTTTGATTTGGATATGGGTTAGCGAAAAATAAAGTTTCAGCAGCGAGGGAAAGAAAGCAAACAGATGGCGGGCTTTAAAATTTAAGTTTTACCGCCACACATTTTGTTTTTTTTATCAATAATCATTTGTACATTAGTATTATAAAATTATTAATAGTAATGTACTAATTATAAAACGTAAATTATTAAACATAATTTTTCATTTATAAATTATTAATCATAAACCATTAATTATAATAAACAATAAATCATAAATTATTAATGTTTATTCTTAATTATAAATTATTATATATTTAATATTAATTACTCGATATTACTTACTAATAACTGGAAAGTAAAATTAAGCCTGTTGGAATACTGATTATATATAATAATTAGTAATTAGTGATTATTTATTAATAATCATTAATCGTTATAAGTTATAAACGACTAATAGAATATTATTAATGATTAATTACTATATATTAATAAATAATAAAATATTATTAATGATTAGTAATTAGGAATTAGTAATATAATATTATAATTAGTAATCGGTAATGTATGATTAATATAATATTATTAATGATTAATTATTAAATATTAATTAACAATAAATATTAATTTTAAGAAAACATTGTATTCGAAAATTAGCAATAGACATTTAGTACAACGGGCATTTTATGATCGTTGTAAAATTGGCATTGGTTAAAACGGGCATTCTAGGACCGTTGTAAAATTGGAATCTAATACAACGGGCATTTTTAGTCCGTTGTAAAATTGGCACCTATTACAACGGGCGTTATGAGCGTTGTAAAAATGGCACCTCTTACAACATGCATTTTATGACCGTTGTAAAACTGTCATCTATAACAACGGGCTTTTTGTGAATGTTGTAAAATTGGCATCTATTACAAAGGGCATGAAAGGACCGTTGTAATAACATTCTGTTACAACGGGCAGTCATTGCCCGTTATAAGAAGAGCGTTGTATATGGCAACTATTACACCGGGCCTGTATGGACCGTTGTAATAGCCCTCTGTTACAACAGGCAGCCAATGCCCATTGTAAAAAAGGCGTTGTAATAGGGTATTTTTGTTGTAGTGAAAACACTATTTTTGAATAAGAGAAAGAAATTTTTTCAAATGTAACGTTGGATTTGAAAATACAAAATAATTCATTACCATCCTCTTTAGATAATTTTGAATCTTGAATTTTTCTTCTTGAAAATGAGAATTGTATGTTAAAAAACGGCAAATTCTGAGTTAAATAAAAATTGATATTCTGAAAAATAGTAATATTTGTTTTGAAAATAATAATTGTGAATTTAAAGCTAAATTTAAAAAAGTTAAAAATGAAGTCACAATATTTAATAAAGGTTAAAACAATTTAAACATGATTTTATATAGCTCACGACCTTTACTTCATATAAGCGGAATAGGATATAATAAAACAAATGATAATAATAGTGCTAGATATGCTTTTATGTTTGAGAATTATGCTAGTATTAGACGTCAATCCACTTTTATAGAAAGATAATTATTTCTACATGTTATATGCCATATCTTAGTTTTTAAAATATAAATGTAACGAAAAAAAGAAATTTCGTACATTTAAATATACGGGTTTCCATAAAATGAACGAATAAAGATAAATATATTCATGATTATTTCATTGATGTAGTAATTAATAAAAATGATATTTTCAAAGGTTCATCCACACACCCTCTTGGGTATGGTTACCTTGGACCCAACCCTTGAACCTTAACGTAGGAAGTGAGTGCCAAAATATAAATATACTTCTTATAGGTACCCAAGAAAGTCAAAAGGATGACATGGATTTTGTATAGAAAATGTTTAGCACATATGATGTAGAACGAGCATTTATGGATAATGGAACTGCAGCAAATTCGGTATATCTAATTCATTTTTTAGAAATAGTTTAGGGTTACTGTTTTTAATTTTAAAGTATCACGAAGTAATATTTTTGAAAAAATAAATTAGATACTCTTTTATATAAGTTGTTGCTTTTAAATGTGCTGGAAATATTTAAAACATTTTCCATTATGCACATGAGTATGAAATATAATTTCAAGGAAAATATTTTTTTTTGAAAGTAACAAATATTTTTAAAAGGTATAAATATGCTTGATATTGTATAAACCATTTCTTGTACCTAACATTAGCTAATATTATATCCATTTTTTAAATATTTTCAAAATTGATTAATAATTAAAGACTTTTGAAAAAGCTTAAAAGGTAGAAGTTAAATTTAAATAAATCCTAAATAAGATAGTGCTAACATATATCATAGCACATATTTAAAACTATTCATTCCTTGTACCAAATATTTAAAAATAAACAAGGAAATACTAGGATTATTCAAGTCAATTATGAGCATTTCAGAAAAAATTATTATTTTTGACTAAGTTGATTAAATGAATATACGACCTAAAACCAACGACGATTATGAATATTTCAAAAAAATTATTATTTTTGAGTAAGTTGACTAAATGAATATACGACCCAAAACTTAGGATGATTTTAAACCTTTTTGTTGATGACAAAGGGGGAGAAAATTGAGCATATTGATAAGGGGAGTATGTGAATTTACGGGTGCAAATATTAAGGAGTAATAATATTGTTTAGAGAGCCATATAGTTGTCATCATCAAAAATGGGAGAATGTTGAAAATACGATTTTAATATTTAGATGATAACAACTATATGACAATGCTACTAACGTGTCTGTTGAGCTATTAGGTCAAATAGATATTCGATGGATGATAAAATTTACAGGGGTTTAAACACAGGACATCTACTCAAACAGCCACCATTATACCAACCACACTAAGGAGAGCTTTGATAAGAAAATTGGTTAGCACCCTCATACATTGGATGGAAAAAAATTGCAACCAATGAAGAAATCGAACCCGAGTGGGTACCAACGAAATGCACTTCCTAACCTATCACACTACTACTATTTTCATGAATAATTTAGTTAGCCAATTTTATTATTCTAGATCAAAACAAAATTAAATGAAAAAAATAAGGGCAAGGCGGGATTAGATCCCGGTCAACACGGAGGGACGTAGTCTGCTCGCCAACAACGCTATGAGCATTTTTGTTTGAAAGGTGGTTTGTAGTTTTTTATTCCGCAACATTCAAGAAAAATAAATATTCAGCAATAGGGGGATTCGAATCTAGGCGGCCAGAGAAGAAAGCACACATGCCTACCACCATGCTACATAACATTTTGATTTACTGCTGCTACCGCTTTTATATGACAGTTGCAAAAGGACCAGTTCAATTGTCCATTTAAGTCTCTTTCCAAAGTATTGGGAAGTTTCAATGCATGCATCTCTTCCGACGTGAATTGCTAAAGGGTTTCTCATATTCAATGGCAAATTATCACTCCTATATAAGCCTTCCACCATCAAAAAGCATATTTTTCTCAATCACATACTTTCAAATTGCTTTCATATTGCTTCCTAAATTCCTAAACTCCATATTCATTAGAAAAGCAACATTCTGCATCATTTTCAAAGGTTATGAAGTTGTACTCTAGTATGAATACTCAGTGTATTGAAGACACAATATATAGTTAAGCTATTTTTTTGTAAAAGAAAAGATTAAAATCCTGTTGCGAATTCCTTAGGAAGTAAATGTTGAAATCATGTTCGGTTGTTCAAGCGAAGCCCGTAAACCTGTTTCTCCGGATGAAGTGAGGGTATTAATAGTGAAATTCCTAAGAGGTGCTTAGGAACTAGACGTAGAACAGGAATCTGAACTAGTATAAAATTGACAATATGATCTACTATATTATTTCTGCTGCATTTGGATTGTTTATCACATTTGACCATCTTTAATCCTGTGCATAGCGACTAACAAGTGGTATCGGAGCTTGATCTTCTACAGATCGTAATAATACCCTAGTAAAATGGCCAAAAAGAGAAGATCCAGTCAGTGCTCAAAGATACTCAAGTGAAAGCAAATTTTTGATTGCAAGCAACAGTCTATAGAATCAAGGTACGTGTGCTCCGTGGCTATACACAGATCAAAATTGATCCACTTAGATTCTTTATATAGTGATCTTTTACAAAAGCATAAGAACTTATTAAAAGGTTATAAAGCTTCAGAAAAGGTCAATTCATTGCCTTAGCTAAATAGATGACTGTGAGCGTAAAATTAGTATTTCGAGGGAAGAAAATAATTTTTTAGTAAAACAAGCTAAAGTTTTTGGAAATACATTGGAAGAGCTTCTTTTACAAAAAAATATCTATTAAAAGATAATGAGCGATTAAATGATAAAAATACCGATCTTTTAAAGGAAATCAAATTTTTGCAAAATAAAAATATATTTTTGAATTTTTTTTAAATGAATCCAATTCTAACTTATGTCTCCTAAAAAAGAGAATAGTGCTTTGAATGCTATAAATTTAGATTGAATTAAGAAATACAAGCTCTTAAAAGAAAATGATGCTATTTTGCAAGAGGAATTTTGTTACTCTAAAGCGAATTTTGGCAAACTAAATAAAAAAGTTGAAAATTTCGACAAAAGAAAAGATCATTTACCATCCTTAATAATGCTACTAAAGCTCACAATAATAAAAGCGGTTTAGACTATAAGCACAATAAACATAAAAATAGTAGTAGGTATGCATTCTTGGATACACATTTTAAAACTGGTACTAAAAGTAGAAATAGTTCTAAAACCACTTCATCTCATGATAGTATTTTACTTAGAAATAGAAAACATCATTTTAATACTAAATCAATGACAATTATAATTGATATATGGGTTCTTGCTAACCAATCAAAATAGACAATTATCCATTAGCAATTATCACAACTCAGTGTTTAATAATAAAAATGATATCTTTAAGGGATCAAGCACATCTAACTGGAAATGGTTTCCAAGGTTGTAAATCCTATGTTTTTTGTAAAAATGAGTATCATTTTGTTTTCACTTGACATATCTATTAGATACTCATCACTTTGCATTAATGTTAAATTATTTTTTATTTTCTTATCTATAATACTTCATATCGCATTTATAAAGGGGAGAAAAGTACGTAGATATATTTCTTAAAGAGAAATATTATACTTAGAGTTATTTTATAACATATAGTATGTCTTTTCTCTTGTCTCCTTTTGTTGATGACAAAGGCGGAGAGGAATGTGTGCTTTAAATATTTTGCATTGGCATTATATAAAGTTGAAGGACTTATTATATATATAGCATATATTTAAGGGGTGCTATTATTTTTATTACAAAGTTGGTTGTTGTCATCAAAAAAGGAGAGAACGAAAGAACCATATATGGTGTTTTAATGATAACAACCATACGATAACGCGACCAATGTGTTTACTTAGTTATTTCAGGTCAAAACGATGATGGAAAAGTTGAAAAATAAGTGGTCAAATTATACGTACTGGGTGGGACTCAAACCTAGCCAGGCCAAGAACAGAGCACATTCCTTTACCATTGCATCATACAAGACTTTGTTTTGAAGTCATTCAATTGACTAAATGGGAAGACCTGTTGATTGAGCCCAATCGGCTAAAAACCTATATAATCTACTTTTTTGGCTATGTTTTATGGAATAAGTTTTACACCAGGTCGGTCGATTGAATGAAGATATCAGCTGACTGAACCCAATCGACTAATTATACGTTTAGCTTTTTAAATATGACTATGGTCTCAAGCTTGAATTTTACAAAGAGCTAGTCGACTAAACTCCAACCCCAATTGATTGAATTCATAAAAAGCGGCTAGTACATGAAAAGGTGTCTTCACAACTCTTTGCACCTGCCGTTGCTTCTCTTCATCATTGACGAATCTTAAAGGTTGTAATCCTATTTTAGAATCCCTACAACACCTATATAATCCCCTAACTATCTCTGAATCACAATACAATAACATACAACTCCATGCTATGATTTCCATGCCTAAAACTCTCAATCTCAAAAGCAAGAGTGCGAACTTCAAGGGACTAATTGATTCAGAGAATATCGACTAGTGTGCTTCATCTCCACATCCCATGTTCTAGTCGAGTAAACTCCTTAGCTCTACACCTCTACTTGATATCGTTTGGTTCGTTTATATGAGTCATTGTACATCAAAGAGATAATCTGTATATCAAGATACGCTGTGTCACAAAGTAACATTTATATACTAATTTTAAAAGTTGTTGAAGTCCTACCGTGGTATCTTCAAGTGGTGTTGAAGTCATGTTCGGTTGTTTAGGCGATGTCTGTAAACCTATTCCTCCAGATGAAGTGATGGTGTTGCTTAGTTAGTCTAGGACTGGACGTAGGATGTGAGGTCCGAACCACTATAAAATCAACTGCATAATTTACTACATTATTTCTGCTGCATTTACATTATTTGTCACTGTCGGCCTTTTTCGATCCTTTGCACAGCAACTAACATTTGGAAGGTGTGATTTGTTTATATACTTAGCAGTTTCTCACACACTAAGTGCAGCCATGATACGTGAGGAGATTAAGATCCAAAGACTCGTATACTATATCAGTAAGCAGTTTACCAAAGCAGAAAAAAACTATCCAAGATTAGAAAAGCTATCATATTCTTGGTGTTCGCTTCGAGCAAATTACGACCATATTTCTAGGCTCACCCGATAAAGGTGTTGATAGATTAGCACTTAAAAAAAGTACACATCAACCCAAGACCTTGGGTAGATTATCGAAGTGTAATATCGAACTAAGCATTTATGACATAACTTGCCATCCTAGAAGGGTGATAAGAAGATAGGAGCTAGCTGATTTCGTCGTTAAGTTTACCATTTAGGATGGAGAAGAGGAAGATGATATGGTCCAACATATTCTGCAGAACTTATACCTAGATGGGGCTTCCAAAGAACGTCATTCTGGGGCAGAAGTAGTTCATGTAACCCTAGAAGGATGAATGATATGCTACATGCTGAAGCTAGATTTTGCGGCAATGAACAATAAGTCCAAGTTTGAAGCATTAATAGCCGGACTTAAGATACCGAGGGAATTAGAGTTGGACATTGCATGTGTATAGAGACTCTCAGTTGGTGAACAGTAAAGTAAAAAAAGGAATTTTAGGCTAAGGGAGTGAGACTTACCACTTACCTAACAAAGACACTAGAACTATTGAATGACATTGAACACTACACAATAACTCTCACTTCCTGAGAGGAAAATAGGATGATTCACTACCCAAGTAAGCCAGCTCTGGAGATATGTACTTGATAGGATTGGTTCCAATCGAAGCTTTATTGACTCTAAGCATCAAATGAGGGCAATGTAATAAGGCCGGACGTGCTCAACCGAGGATAAACCATAATGATCAATGAGTACTCTCAGTCAAGACATGGAGATAGGTGAGACCAAGGATGGCCTAGAGATAGGCACCTGAAATGCCAGTTCTTGGAGATAGGAATCGATGTATACTTGTAGCCTCCACAACTACGTTCGTGGCATGGCAGGATATGCTCAACCAAGGAAAATTGACAATGGTTTGGGAACTATTTTGATCAACACCCTCAGACAAGCAAAATCGAACATTGATGCTTAGTGTTAAGCTTCCGAACTATTGCTCCCCAAAGATATGGATTAATGAGGGATTGGATTATTTATCACTAGACGAACCAGTGGGACATGGCCAACCAATGGTAAGTGACAAAGGTCAATGAAAAAACTCGATCAACGCTGGGGATAGTGAGATCGAAATAAGAGGTCCAGAGATAAACAATCAAAATGTTGATTTCCAGAGATAGGAGATAATAAGAGGTTGAACACTTCTTTGACTACAACTTTGTTTGCGGTTGGATAGAACTCAGCCAAGAATAAACATGGCCAGCCAAAGAGATGACCCAATGAATAACAAGTTCTTTTTAGCCAAAATAGAAATACTTTGGCGATGATAAATAGTACTATTCAATGGAGTATGGCTAACCAACCATAGAAATTTACTTATATGTACAGAGCTACAGTAAGCAATAGAGCTGCACAAGCATATGCATGTATATTATAAATGATCAAGCATCACAAATAATTATATTACATGTATAGGCTATATTAAATAGAAAAACGGAATAAAAGTGCAGAAATGTAAATTTGATAAAGATTACAAAAGAAACAGAATTTCATTTATATCCACTTTTATAGCAAGATCGTAGGGTCACTCTTGCACAATGCCAGCCTGCATGAAATGGAAACCAAAATACATTAAAAAGCAATGAAGCTGCTTTTACAAAAACCAAACTAGAGGCCTATTTGTTCTTTCCTCACTTGCTGCTTCCCTTACGATTGTCTTTCCCATAACGTTTCCTCGAATCCTTCTTGTCCTTAGCTTTCCCTTTTTCTAGAGTACTCCCTCGGAAGGCGTACTCTCTCCTTTAATTGTAATCTTAGGGGGTCTTCAGGCTTGTCAACAAGAGGATCGGAGGACAATAAAAAACCATTAGCCTTATGACCTTTCAATAGCTTAATCTTCAGGGCATAGATCTATGGAATAAGGCTTGGTTTATCAGAGCCGACAACGGGCTTTTGGTTCATGGCTTAAGCCTGATTTAATTTTTTTCACAATCAGCCTTCAGCCTCTCCTCCATCGTGATGTGCTCATTTGGGTCGTTCACACTAGTGGTTATAACATCTTCCTCCAGATATTGGTTGGTCTCTTCCAACCCATCCAACACCCATATTTTTGTGACTCAGGATTGAAGCCAGAGCTTGAAGGGAAAGTTAGGATGATTTGCTCTATTGTCATGGAGGTTGACATAGTTAAGATAGCGCTAGGACTCAGACCCTGAATCGTTAGTGGTGGAGGAGGAGGAATTGAGGAATGACCTATAAGTTTGCAAACAACGAAGTAAAAGGTTAGTGATGACCTCGGACGAGAACTAGAGCTTCTCGAATACGAGGAAGATAACAGAAATACCTTTGTCGAATGAATCTCCTTGGATGGGAGACTTAGCAATTTCAACTTCTTTAGTGGATGATTGAATAGGAAGAGATACATGTAGAGGAATGTAAGGTTCTTCAATAGTCATGGTAGCGGAGATGGGAATTTCTTGTAGCCAGCCTTAGAAGTGGCCATCACGAGGAGTGTAACATCCATTGTAGGCTCTTTTGAATGAGGAGTTGATGATTCTACTTAATCGAATGCAGTAGGATTGGCAAAGGACTCAGCAGGCGCTCCTCCTACAGCCATGTCCTATTTAGCCAGAATCATTTTATCTTCCTCCAATGCTATGATATCATCTACATCCGAAAACTTGGCTTTCAATTGATCTTATATTAGGCCTTCGCCAAATACAACCGTACGGTGCATGATTTCCTCCCATGCATCCGTAAAGGTGACATGATAACTGTTTTCCAACCACTTCAGATTCTTGTCTTCAATGACATTGGTGAAAAAGTGTGGAAGGGCGGTGTTTATTACTTCCTTCTATTTCACGGCCAAGTCTTTGAGATCGTTGATTTTAGCTATAGCCCCATGGGGGTCAACATGAGCTTCTATTTTCACCTTTGTCTCAACCTTCAAACTGGCCTCAAGTCTCTCGTTTTCCACTTAGATTGTTTGAAGCATTGCATCCTTGGTCTAAAGTGCCAACTCCTTGGCTTGATGTGCCGACTCTTTAGCATAAAGTTCCTTTTACTTGACCTTAACTTGGGCTAAAAGCTCGGCACTCCTATGATGGGCCTTTTTCAGCTGATCATTCATAACTATAACATTGTTATCCAGCCTTTTGACCTGACCATATTCCAACGAATTAAACAAATCAAGCAAGAACCTAAAACGATAACTGCTAAACTTTGATGCCAAACAGATTCAAGAGTTAATGTTACTAACATGCAAACAACATCTCAAAGTGGTCCACGCACCATATTGCTTCAAGTACCAAAATCGAAATCTAACATTCAAGCGAAGTTATCGATCTATACCAATCCATGCCTATGGATTGGTACCAATCCCCACTTTTTTCCCAAAACTACCTCAGATCCACATAAACAAGCCTAGAAACCAACTACAATAAAGGTAACAAGATAACAATAAGGCAATTCCAAAAGTTCCAAAGCACTGTCCAATAAAGTGATGGATCTATATCAATCCATCCTCATGGATCGGTACTGATCCATAAAATTTCTCCAGAAAAACTCTAACTTCCTCATACTACCACACATTGATGCTAAATGCTTATTTCAAGCTCCTTAGATCGATCACACATCATTTGCTATCAACGCCTTAGGAAGTTGAAATCAGCAACTCCATCCCTCTACCGATCCATCATTTGGATTCACAAACAAGCTCATAGCAATACAAACAAGTTTGGAATCACAAAGCTGACAATATATCATTTCATCCAAAAGTGGCATGAAGGATCCATAAGATAATCTTATGGATTGGTACCGATCCATAACTGCCTGCTAACATGGCCATGTTTTCTTGAGACCAATTGCTTCTAGATAATAGAAATCATGGAGGAGGACGCGGTGGAGTATTTCCCACCTACCTATAGCTATAAATAGAAAGCTATGGGCTCATTTTCAGGGATCTTTTTTGCTTCCTTACAATTATTAAACATGATCATGTAATCACCCATGGAGTGGTACCGAACCATAAGAATGGTACTTGTAAATAGCTACCAAATCAGTAACAAAGCTAAATGGACGTAGACAAAGATTAGCCGAACCACTATAAAACTTTTTCGTATTGCTATTACTTGCTTTTATTTAGTTTCTTCACTCTTTTCTCTACTATACTTATTTGGGCGTTTGTACCAATTTTGGTTCAAATATTTTAGTGCTTTCATTGAAAAATACTTAAACTTGTTGATCTGAGATTTGAAAAGGTTCAAATGATGAGACTATCATCAAGGAAGATTACTACTGGAGGAAATCAACAAGGGAGAAGCCAAGAGGTATCCTCAATATCTAACCCCACATCTACATAACCGGAGATGAGATGAAGACCATGATGAATGAAATGCAAGAAAGGATGATAACCCATCAAGAATAGATGATGGAAAATTTATTTAGAAGGATGGGACAAAGAAGAACAGCTGGAGGTGCTGCAAATCAGAATTGAAGAACTGAGGCTGAAGAAAATGCACCTGGGATCAGAATAGAACAACCCTTGATGGATTTGTATGGATCGGTACCGATCCTTGAGGACCGATCGGTACTGAACCCCAAGAAGTTGTAGGCATACCCATGTTGCCTTAGGCAGAAATGGTGTATGTCTAGGGAATAATGCTAAGGAATCGGATATGAATCATAATGTGGATGCACCGCCGGAGGAGCATGTGGCATAATATCTCGTGGAAATTAGCGGCATGCTGAGAGTGCAAACTCGAGAATTTGCTTAAATGATGACGATAGACTTGGCGGGATGGTGAGACAAGCTTTGAGGGGAGGATTGCCTAACCGGAGCCCAGAGGATGTGAATAAGAGACCATTCACTCCGAACTTTTGATATGCTTGAAATCCGCCCGATTTCAAGCTTCCAACGTTTGAAATGTATAACGGAAAGACGAATCCAACGGTTCATTTGATGAGGTACATCCAACACATGAGATGCTAGGTGTGTCTGAAAAGGTCATAGGATGGTGTTTCCCTTTATATCCAATAGATTTGGTGGCTTTATGGTTTAGATAGTGAACGGTTCCAATAGACATAAGCCAAGTTAGTGGACATATTCATGAAACATTTTTGGGTTCATATTTCATGACCCCGGAATGTACTGACATTGTCAAGTGTGAAGTAGTGGGTGGGAGAGTCCCTCAGGAGTTTCTTGACAAGGTTCAATGTGATAGCTGCCATGGTAGATAGACTGGATCCATTGGTGGTTCCGATGGTGGAAATTTCGGGAATAGCTATTAAAATAGACTTCAAGATTGTTTTGGAACGTGATCCACCGATGGATCTCGTAGAATTTTGTTATGAAGCCAAAGGCTACTTACGTCAGGAGGATGCTGAAGTTGGATAGGAAGAAATTAATGCTGTGGATAGCGAAGGACTGACCGGAGAACGATCTAGTAAAGGCAAAGGAAAACAAATGGCGAATGATGGCTTTGAAGGATCAAAGCGACAAAGAAGGGAATCAAAATTCTCCTCTTACACAAGTTTAAACGAGCCCCCAAAATGGATTTACCTTGGTACTAGGGGACATATCCTCTATAGAAGTCAGCTAGGAGAGTTCCCACTTACCGTGAGAGGATGTCTTGAAAATATTGCCTATTCCACAAGTTGGATGGGCATAACATAAATGAATGTAGACACTTGCATGACCTGATCAAGGAACGAGTCTGGAATAATCAATTACAACAGTTTGTGAAATGTCGAGCTATGGTGTGGAACAGGAGCAGCCATCATCCACAGTAAATGGAAACAACGTTGGATCAAGGTCAAGGGTAGTTATATCCTGATTGGGATGGTTGGGAATCAAGTTTGTTTCCCATATTTTTCCATTTTTCTATTCCAAATAAACAAACTGGTATTGTAGTTGAGATGCTTACTTGTGCATGGGATATTGATTGTTCCCTGGGCATGCTCTAAGTTGGTGCAAGGATATAATACCTGGATGAATGTTATGATGTGTGTTTGGTATTTTAGTTCGAACCCTGTAAATGAATGATTTATTTTATCCACTTAATTGTGATGATCGATATTGATCACGGTAGTCCCATTTGGAGAGACGAGGCGATGACCGCAAGGTGCAAGTCCCCTTATTGGAGAGCGAGCAGATGGACTCATGCGATATTGATCGCATTAAGTCCCGACCGAGCATTCGAGACCAGAGTGCAAGGTTTAACTTCCGTTTCTGGAGTGCAAGTGGATTGGACTTGTATGGAAAGTAAGTCACTTCACCAGAGCATGAGGGGATGAGCTTGCTTTGGTCATTGAGTCCCCTCATCGAAGAGTAAGCAAATTTGGCTCAGCAAGGGTCCGAAGAGACCATGGATTTAATTATCAACATTGAATGCCATGGATTTACTTATCGATCTTGAACGGCCATCGATTTGATTAATGATCTAGAGAGATCGTGGATTTACTTATCAGCCTCGAACGACCATGAATTCAATTAATGTTTTGAGAGATCATGGACATAACTATCGACTTGGAATAGCCGTGGGTTCTACTAACGATCTGGAGAGATCTATCTCTAGATTGGATGATAAACTATCCAGAGAGATTGATCCAAACATTGGATGATAAATGACCCGGAGAGATCGGTCCTAAGATTCGATGATAAAAAATCCAGAGGGACCGATCCCTAGATTGGATGATAAACGATCTGGAGAGATCGATTCCTATATTGGATGATAATTGATCCAGATAGATTGACCTCTAGGTTGGATGATAGGCGATCTGGAGAGATCATGGATTTAGTTATCGACCTTGAATGGCCACAAGTTCAATTTATGGTCTATAGATACCAAGGGCTTAATTATCAGCATAGAATGGAAACGAATTTAATTAATGATCTAGAGAGATCGTGGACTTAGCTATCGGCCTGGAAAGGCCATAAAATCGACTAGCGATCTGAACAAATCGAGAATGCAACTAGCGATCCAGAGAGATAGTTTTTTCAGCCAATGATCTGGAGCGATCGAAAATTAAATTAGTCATCGAATACATGATTTGGAGAAATTGAGATTTATACTCTGGGTTTAAATGCCATTAGACCTTGAAACGGTTCATTATCGATTATTGAATCGCGCTATCGATTCAACTTGTGATTGCTAACTCCCGAAAGAACATGTGATGATCTTGATTCGTGATGCAGCATGCAAGATAGCAATTCGAGGAGAACACGAAGTGATTATTAGTGATAAACACTCAAGCAAGGATTCGAGTCTTAGCTATCATGGTTTGGAATGATCTTTGATTTATAGGCGAATCCAAAGGAACAAGATGATTTGCCATAGTTCGATAGGTGGATAGCCAGAAAACTTAACTACCAGTGTTGCATCGACTTCAATATCTATTCTTAAGCAATGCACACCTTCCACTAGCAAGGCGTGCTTTGGGGGGAAGTGTTATCCAACCTATTAACCCATTGATATTTGAATGAATTGAACTGATTAAGAAAGAATCTAGAACGATAACTGCTTGGACGCCAAACAGAGTCAGAAGACAAGGTTGCCAACATGCAAACAACCTTTTGAAGTGGTCAATATACTATATTGCTTCAAGCACTAAAACAAAAATCTAACATTTAAGCAAAGTTATGGATTGGTACCAATTCATGCCTGTGGATCTGTACCAATCCCCAATTTTTTCTCAACACCGCTTCAAATCTATATAAACAAGCCTAGAAACTAACTACAATCAAGATCATAAGATAACAACAAGGCTATTCCAAAATTTTCAAAGCACTATACATCAAAGTGATGGATCAGTATCGATCCATCCCCTTGGATCGATAACTATCCATAAAATCTCCCTAGAAAAACCCAAACTTCCTCCTACTACCATATCTTGATGCCAAAAGCTTGTTCCAAGCTCCTTAGATCGATCACAGATCATTTGCTATCGAACTCCTTTGGCACTTGAAATTATTTACTCTATGCCTCCATTAATCCATCATTTGGACTTAGAGACAAGCTCATAGCAATACAAACAAGTTTGGAATCATAAAGCTAATGATATATCACTTCATCCCAAAGTAGAAAGAAGGATCCTTAAACAGTCATATGCATCGGTACCGATTCATGCCTATGGATCAGTACTGATCCATAGCTACTTGTTGACATGGCTAGGTTTACTGAGACCAACTGTTGCTAGATTATAGAGATCATGGAGGAGGACATGGTGGAGCATTTTCCTGTCAACCTACAACTATAAATAGGAGGCTAGAGGCTCATTTTCGGGGATCCTTTTGCTTCCTTGCAATTGTTAGACATTTCCTTGTGATCACCCGTTGTTTGCACCGAAATGGTTACAGACACCCAAGAATTGTCTTTGTAGAGAGGTAAATGAACAAAAAGAAAAATTAAACTAAGTAAATGTACAAGTAAGCAATAGCGAATAAGCAATAATCAAAGACCCAAAGGTTTATAGTGGTTCGGCGTTGTATGCCTACGTCCACTTTGAAGATTATACTCTATTACTCTCTTACAAATTTGATTACAATAGTAGAATGAATCTAACACTTGATTACAATGGAGTCTTGAGTAACAAGCAATGTAAAGTCCCTGAAAATGAATCGTGGGTTTGTATTTATAGGTGAGACAATGAGATATTTTGCTAAGATTTCAACAAAAGGCTCTCCAGGTCCATAAGGGCCCGCCATAACGGTCAGCGAACATCATTTATTGTTTTAGAACGATCGGTATAAATTATACCGATCATTATTTTTTTCTCTGATTGCCATTCGATCGTTTATGGGGGGGTCCCACATGCCTCTATGCCTTGCTCCTAAAATATGTAGTCACTCCGAGTTGTAGATTGCGAGATATGGATCAATCTTTGTTCTGTTTGGATCATTCACTAAGGTACATTAATCGTTATGAACAATCTGCATAAAGTAATAGGCATTCCTTGAAACTCAAAGTTTTGACCTACGATCATTTTTGTGGGCTCCACTCTTCAATATTCCGATGTTTTTGTAAGTTTCAAGTGAATTGGCCTTTTGGTTTGGATATATCGATCGACCTTGGCTTATTTGAGCTATTTTATGGATCGTTCCCGATCGATCCATATTAATCCTTGCTTTACCCCGAACTCAAGCGTATGAACCCTGATCGACTTGAAATTTGGAATATAGCTTCAAAGGGCTATGGCAATTACTCCATACATATTGCACTTTGATTGGGTCCCAACCCGGATCTGCTCGACCATCGTCCATAGTATCACATATAACTAATTCTCAAGGCTGATAACTATCTGTTCTAACCAAGTTAATGATATCGCAGCCTTTCCAAAAGGCAAGATAACATTTTTCTCCCAAAGTACATCTTGTTCGAACATAACATGCTTTAAAAAGTCGCAAACCTTAATCGTTGAAGAAGGATTCCATTTAGTTTGTTGAATGATCTTTATCCTTTTGTTGAGTTACTTTCTTGTCAAGGTTTACGTCTCCTTTCATTCATTATGACTATTGGTCGTTTCCAAATAGTATAAATACTAGAGCACACCTTATCGATGATTATAGTGTTGTTTTTATGGAGATTACCATTAGAACCTAGAAATTCGATGTTTTGATTGGGACAACTATATAAGTAAATATTATATGAACAAACCATACTAGCAGGAGAAGATTTTGTTTTTACTTGAGAAATAATCTAACAACTTGCAGACCAGATTCCGGATTGAAGCTTCAACAAAATATTTAGTCTAAGTCTGAGTTTAGCAGTAAATTCATGTTAAAATTGCTTCGAAGTGGTATATGCACACACACAAAAAAGTTTTTTCAAAAAGTTGTTCATATTCCAGAAAACATAAAATTCAGCCGAATGAATAGTATGCTTTAGTCGATTGGATTCTGTGATTTATTTTGAATATTCAAACCGCTGAAGATGCTATTTCATCCAGCTGAATTGAGTCGTTTTTGAACTATTTTTTTCCTGGATCAATTTTAAATCCATTCAGTTGGCTGAATTGTTCCATTTAGATGGTCGAATCTTCATAATGGCTATATTTTGAAAATACACTTTAATTCAATGAACGAAAACAACTCTTGATTCAAGAGTTGCTTCTATATCCTTTCATGCACTATGAGAAAAAATGAATCGGACGATAGATATGCTCCGTCATCCGAATGAATACTATCTATCATCTATTTCTGTGTCATCTCATTACATATCAGACCATAGATATGCACCATCGTCTGATATGCACTAACACATCAAAAGAGAAAAAACCATATGTTGTCTGATGTTGTCGTATCATTTCTAAAATTTTCTATTAGACAACATATAATATTGACTGATATGCATATCAATTACACTTATGTTATATTTGCAAAATGAAATAATGAATCACAATTTTATTTAAATAAATATTTTATTTCAAATCAAATTCAAATACAATATAACTTTCACTATATTTACATTTTCAAATACAATACAACTTTCATTATCACTCTCGTATATACAACTTTTCTTTACACTCTTATATATATCATATTTTTACTAGCACTCACTTACACTCACTCGAAATTATTTTTGATATTGATCTTCATTTGCTTGCTCCAGCTTGTGCCCAATCATATCTTATATCTGTCAAATAAACAACACGGTCAAATGAAAAAGGAAACAAAGCTAAATAGTTGTAGAATGGCCTCAACAGCAGCCGATTCCGCCGCCGCCACTATTTCAACCGCAGCCGCCACAAATCCAGCTGTCTCCGATGATGAAGATCGGGAGGGCTGGCAGGAGGTCCGCCGTCGTGGAAAGCAGAAACTAGATGCTCCCTCTAATCCATGGTCAAACCCTAAATCAACTGCATCTCTTTTTAAATTTAATAAATCACAGGGTGTTAGATCATGGTCGGATTTGTTTGATAAACATGTTTCTATCAAAGAAGATGTTATCTTCCATCAACCAGCTAAGGACGACACAGGTGACTATGCTATTATAGATGACTTGGATTACAAGTTATCCAATGAGATGTGGAATAACTCAATATTCATTTATCTTACGGGTAAACGACCATATTTTGTACACTTTAACGCGTATATCAAAAGGGTCTGGAAACCTGAAGGCACATGGGAAATTTTCTCTAGAGATAATGGTTTTTTCTTAGTAAAGTTTGAAAATCATGCTGATTTTGATAAAGTTTTAAATGGGGGTCCCTGGTTTATGGATAGTAGGTTAATATTTATGAAAAAATGGGATGCTAATTTCCAGTTTGAAAGAGACATGTTAGACTCATATCCTATTTGGGTAAGATTAAATAATCTACACCTATCTCTGTGGAATGCTAGGGGCATTAGTAAACTTGCTAGTCTTATTGGTAAACCTTTGGACATTGATGATTTCACCAGAAATGTTAAAAGGCTTAAATTTGCAAGAGTGTTAATAGAAGTGACAGCTGATGCTACTTTTCCTAAAATAATCAGAGCAAAAGATAATAAAGGAAGAATTTATGAACAAGAGGTGGAATATGAGTTTATTCCACCAAGATGTAAGCAATGCAGTTGTTTTGGACATAGTGATTCACAATGCCCAAATACAACTACTCAAAAGTGGATCCCCAAAGTTTCAGCACCAAACCATACCGCTACACTGACTGAACAAACTTCTAAACTGCCTGAGCTCCCTACTAGCTCAGTGCCAAAAAATAGCCTAGATCATAATACTTACAAAGATTTACAACAGACTAACATTGAAGCTGACTTTAATACTGGAAGTCACACACCTGAGGAGAGGCAGTCCATTCTGGAAGGGCAGCATTGTTCAACAGAGCAGAATAAGAATCCACCACTTCAAAATCATGTTCAAATAAATGCGTCTCCACAGAGTGATCATTCTCTTCAGAATAATGCTGACCAAGGTAATCCCTGCATGGTTGAAACTCCTGTTGAAATTCATTCCCATGGACGCTTAACAACTGAGGAGTTAGAGCATTCAATTGCAATGTTCCCAACAAGGTCTGAAGCTGCTTGTCAACATAATAAGTCTCTGGCAAATGCTGAGGCACAGCGTACTGTTGCTGTTGAACAACATGATGCTGTGGAAAATGATGATACACCTAATAATATACAGGAAATTAATCAGATGGGCATTGAATTGGATGTGGAATCCATAAACTCAGAAGAGGAATTTTATTATTCTGACCAATATACTAAAGAAAATCCAAAATATATGGAACAATTCAATGCCAAAAACAAAGGAAAAAAGAAAAGTAGGAACACTTTGGCTCGGGTAACAAGGAGCCAATCAAGACATTCTTAATGTCTATTATTTGTTGGAATGTAAGGGGTCTAAATGGTGAAACTAGAAGATTAGACCTCTTTAAGTTAAAAAATAAAGTTAATCCTACCATAATTGCTTTTCTTGAGAATAAGATGGGGGATCGTAGTACTCAGATATTTGCTAACATGTTTGGTAATGATTGGGAATGGATAGACAATAATTCAGCATCCTCTAAAGGTCGCATACTGATCACTTGGCACAAATCCATATGGAACTTATCTATCAGAGATAAATCTGAACAACATATTACTGTTACTTGTACTAATGTAGGCGGTTTGAATTTCATATGCACTTTTGTTTATGCCCATAACTGGGCTTCTCTTCGCAGACAATTATGGTCTTATTTAATTCAAACATCAAAGCAAATTAATAATAATTGGATGGTAATGGGGGATTTTAATGCAGTTCTTAAAACTAATGAGAAAAGAGGTGGAAGTACCCTTAGTCTGTCACAAACAGAGGAGTTCAACAAGTGCATTGTAGCAGCTGGCCTCTCTGAAGCTATCCACTCTGGCCTGAAATTTACTTGGTTTAGTGGAGAAGTAAAAAAAATTGCTTGCAGACTTGATAGAGTTATTATAAATGACAAAATTCTAACAAACATCCCAAATTTGAAAATATCAGTTCTCCCTAGCTCAACAAGTGATCATTCTCCATTACATATCCAATTTAATCAACAAGCTAATTTATTGAAAGGAAGACCTTTTAGATATGGCAACCACTGGCACCTAATAGAAGGATATGCTGATGTTGTAGACTTCAATAACATTACCAAAACTGATGGAAATTGCTGGTTTTCAATGGTCATGATGCTAAGAGAGTTAAAAAAGAGATTGAAGAACTGGAACAGAGAAAGGAGTAAAACAAAGGATACTATAAGCCATTTACAACAAACATGTGAACAGATGCAGAACCTTCTTGATGCAGACCCTCTTGATGAAGCTAGAATCTCAAATTATTTTTCTACACAACAGAATCTTAAAGAAGCATTGCATTTACAAGCTATACAAGCTAAACAAATGGCAAAGGAGAAATGGCTCACTCAAGGGGATGAATGCACCAAATTTTTTTATGCTAAGATGTCTTATAGGAGGAACTGCAATGCTCTTATTAACTCTATGAATGACCAGGGGGATATAGCATCTAATATATCTCAATTTGAACAGGGAGCCATATCTTATTTCACAAATTTATATAATAGTGAAATTAAGATAACATTACCTCCTATTAATTGCAGGGCTATAATATCTGATGTGGGAAGACAAATGTTGCAAGAGACTGTTACTGAGGAAGAAATAAGGGCTGCTGTCTTCTCCATACACGAAGACTCCTCCCCAGGACCTGATGGGTGGAATTCCAAGTTCTATCAATTGCACTGGCAACATCTGAAAAATCAATTATTAGAAGCTATACAGGAATCTTTCAACACTGGCAAAATTCTTCATGAATTAAATCACACATTCATCACTCTTATCCCAAAGGTGGAAAGCCCTACTATGATTGAAGATTATAGACCTATTGCATGCTGTAATGTGTTATATAAGATACTCAGCAAGGTAATATGCAACAGAATTTCTAAAGTCCTCCCTGATTTAATTTCTGAATGTCAATCTGCTTTTATAAAAGGAAGACACATCTCTGAAAATTCTTTACTAGCTCATGAACTAATTAGAAATTTCAATAAACCTGGAGCTGACAAAATGTGTCTAAAGATTGATCTACATAAAGCATATGATAAAATTAATAGACAGTTCATCATTCATGTTCTACACTGTATGAATTTTCCTACTTCCTTGATCAAACTCATTGAAGAATGCATATCCACCCCCACATATTCAATTATTATTAATGGTATTCCCAAAGGATATATAACTAGCAACAGGGGTTTGAGACAAGGTGATCCCCTCTCCCCCTACTTATTTGCAGTTGCTATGGAATTCTTTACACTACAAATGGAAATAGCTTGTCATAATTCTTTGATCCAGCCTTTGTTTAAACATAACCCTAATGTCAATCATCTTTTATATGCTGATGATTTGATAATTGCTATTAGAGCTTCCTCTTCTGCAGCACAGTGTTTACTACACATATTTGATCAATTACAGTTGTTTGTGGGACTTGAACTAAATACTAATAAGTCCAAATGCTACTTTAGCAAATATTGTACATCCAAAAATCAGATCCTGGAAATCTTGAAAATTAAGGAAGGACATCTTCCTGTCAAGTATCTGGGGGTTCCTTTATCAACGAATGTAATTACAGATCGTGAATGTGGTGAACTAGTTGGTAAAATCAGAGACAAACTAAATGGTTGGAGTTCTAAATTACTTTCTTTTGCTGGCAGAATTGAATTGGTACACACAGTTATAACTGCAAAAATAAGATTTTGGCTTCAAACATTTCACATTCCTGATAGTTCAATTGAGAAGATTAAATCAGCATGTGCAAATTTCATATGGAGGGGGGGATTACATAAAGTCAGTTATGATATTCTTTCTAGGCCTAAAGCTGAAGGAGGTGTTGGTCTAATCAACCTGAAAGAACTTAGAAAGACTTATCAAATAAAACATGGATGGAAAATTCTAACATCAAATACTCTTTGGGCTAGGTGGATGAGAAGTAGATATATAAAAGGTAGTTTCTGGACAATGCATGAGGATATTAACTCTTCTGGAGTTTGGAAATGTATTTTAAGAAGCAGGGAAGTTCTGAAAACATGCATTACAAAGAGAATTGCTAATGGAAGGGATACTTATCTTTGGAGAGACCCATGGATAAATGGAAAATCATTTGCTAACAAATATGGTTGGGGCATGATTTCATGTATTGGGGAATATGATGACCTAGTTGCATCTATCATCAGTCAGGGCACTTGGATACCAGAACAAAAAGGATTACATGCCATAGTTGAAGATGTCAAGTACATCCCTATTTACTCTTCTGAACCCAAAGATATCTGGACATGGAATCATACAAAAGATGGCATTTTTACCACAAACAGTGCATGGGAAGCAATACGAACTAAACATACTAACAAATATTGGGCAGCCCATATCTGGTCCAGATCTAACAACCCAAAGATGGCTTTCACAACTTTTAAAGCAATTAATTTAAGACTTCCTACAGCTGACAGATTAGCAAGATGGGGTATGGAGGTTAATCTAACATGTAAACTTTGTAACAACATTCCAGAATCACACAATCATATATTCTTTGAATGTGAATTCTCCGCTCGTGTAATAAGCCATGTTAAAAGCAAAAATCAAGACATGCATGCTATTTCTACACTTGAAGACGAACTGCTATACCTGAGCCACAGCAAGAGAGGAGACCTGTTGACTCAACTGCAGATTATTAGCCTCACAACAACTGTATATCACCTCTGGAAGGAGAGGAACCGGAGAGTCTTCAAGAGTACTGCAAAGGGACATAAACAAATTCAAATCACAATAGAGCAAGATGTCAAGATACTTGCAAGAAGAATTAAAGGAAAATTATTTACTCATGCGACTGAACTGGAGAACAAAATCCTCCGAGCATGGAAAGTGGATCCGCCATGAACCTTTGCTTCAGAGCTTTTTAGAAAGGGGCATTTGTTATTTTGCTTTGTTGTTGAAATGATCTTCGTAAATACGTTTAGCACGTGTCCTGTTTACTTCTAGGTAATACACGGAACATGGATTATTGTACTGAGCTTTGATGCATCAATAAAATTCACCAATTTTCAAAAAAAAAAAAAAAAAAAAAAAAAATTGTAAAAATTAAATTAAATTTGAATGTTAATATTACCTTAGTTTATAGGTTTGTTTTTTCTTCATGTTTGAGACATGGTCCGACAAAGAGATATGTGCATGGATAACTTATGATATGCACAATGTATCACTATAAATATCACAAGGCCGAACATCGATTAAATCTCATGGACTATTGCAAAGGTCAAGCCCGAAGGCTTAACACAGTGCAAATGTCCACAAGGTCAAGCCCAAGCCTCATCGGGCTCAACTCAGGCACACAAGGAAATGCAACTCAAACCAAAAAATCAAACCAGGAAATCATACTCGGGTGCACATTTAGGTGCTCCAACTAGAAATATACTAGTACACCTAGGAAAATGCACAATCAAGCCTGAGTTACCAGTGCACATAATGTAACCAATGTCACTTAGGTCCTCCAACCAGTTTTACATGCACATAGGGGATATGTGTAACCAATGTTACCAGTGCACATAATGTAACCAATGTCACTCAGGAAAATGTTACCAGTGAACATAATGAAACAACTTCAGTAGTGCAGTAAGGTTATTTAAGTTTTAACAAAAGAAAGGACGACCGGAATTTAACAAAAGGCAAATCACATACTGCCTCAAGATCAACTATGATATAGAATAAGTGTAGCACAAATGTGCACAATGAGTACAAAGTGAATACAAGTTTCATCAATTCAACAAACACAAGAGTACATAGTGAATACAATGCAAGAAATCTCAAAACAGTTTATGCATAGTGCACATAGGAGCAGCACGAACAAAGCTGAAGTGCACATGTATAAACCAGACAATAACAAGGAAAAACATAGCAATATTTTACATATATATAATACATATGTTTATGTGTATATACATGGAAGTAACAAGAAAGAAGACTACATATAGCAGGAACAACCATTTAAAGTTTCAGGCCATTCAAGGTTCAGGTTATTCAAGTATCAATTTCAGGACATTCAAGGTTCAGGGAAGGCAATGATGTATACATTCAAGATTAAGGGAAAGTAACCAAAGTGAAATGCATTTTGGTATCAAAGCATATATGCATGTATAAATCTTTGATTGCTTTGATACTTGAATGGCCTGAAATTGATACATGTCTATACATACATACATACATACATACATACATATATATATATGTATATATGTATGTATGTATGTATGTATGTATGTATGTATGTATGTATGTATAAACCATTCAAAGCAAAATTCATACATGTATATATGTATAAACCTTGAATGTGTACATGTATATATGTATAAACCAAAATGCATACAAAAGGATGTATACATGTATCAAAATGCATTCAAGGTTCGATGAAAGCAATCAAAGTAAAATCCATTCAAGTATCAAATCAATGCAACAAAAATTCAACATATGAACCCATGAACAATTCAAAAGCAGCTCAAAGCAATTCAAAATCAGCTCAAAGCATATATGTATATACATATATGCATGAACACATGAATAATTTAAAAGCAGCTCAAAGCTATTCAAAATCTGGTTAAGGGATTTTACATGTATATATATGTATACATGTATGTAAGTGCATGTATACATATATATATATATATATATATATATATATAAAACATATGAACACATGAGCAATTCAATGCACATGGAGATGCACAAAGTCGAGCAGCAGCAAACTAGATTCATGGCAGAATCAAGTATGAACCAACAACCAAATAAGCATCAAATTCTAGGAAACTGTAACATGGATGAACCATATTTTAAGTATCAAAGTACATATGAGTATATACAAGCACATAAGTTCAAGTATAAGTATAGTAAGCAACACCCATATACACATATGTATATGCATGTATACATGTATATATGCAACACATGTCAGAAATGAGCAACAAGCAAGTGGAATAATACACATAACTCAAGTGTACACTAACTTGGACATCGACATGAAAAAGGCAGTGTGCAAGCAAAAGAACATTTACACACACACACACATGTATGCATATATATACATGGAATTTCAAAACATACATTAACTCGAACATGAACTCAAGAGTACACTAACTTGTTTATACATATGTATACATATGTATATACATCTATATATGACATAGGGAGTAGAGAGGCAACAAGTATGTCACTCAATGTCAAGCATCAGGTATAACATTTCATTTTAGTTCAAAGAAAACACTAACAGATAAGTGAAAGAATCATAAGTGCAAGGGGAAACAAGACAAGCACATGAACTTGTAAGGTGTAAGAATCAAATAAACAGGAATAAAAAGAACATTCACACTTATATACATACATATGTATGTATGTATATACATAAAAGTTTTAGATATCCACTAACTCAGACATGAACTAATAAAGCGGCGACCAAAGTTTTCACCATCACAACACATATATCTCAAAACATATATGTACATACACACACATATAGCTCAAAACAGAAATTTAAAAACACGTATGTCTCAAAGCACATGAACTCAAGTGCAACTCAAACATGGTGTATATATATACATATATGTACGTATATACACATGAACTTAGGTGAAACTTAGCTAGGAAGTACATTCACAAGTACATCGAAAACTCAGATAACAAACTCGGATAATACTAACAAGCTCAAGTGCAGAAAACTCAAACAACAAACTCAAGAGCAAAAATCGAAAAATTAGATAATACTAACGTCAATCAGATTTCGAAATCACTAATAAAGTAACCAAACCAACAAGTATATCGGTATTCACAAAATATAGGGTTTTAATCCCTATAAATAACGCAAAATCATCATTGGCATACCAATTTTGAACATACAACAACAATGTCGAGAACGCAACAAATCAAAAGGAGGCAAAACCATATCAAGTAGTTGAATTCATATATCATTGACTCACGAAAGAAATCGATTGTGAAACCCTAATTTTGAAGGCATCTCGAGGATAAAAGGAGCGACCTGATGCAAGTGTTTGGAAGAAACCCTAATTCATTAACCTACGTTTGAGGGGGAGAGAGTATCGGGTTCTAAAAATGAGAGGGAGAACAAGCATTTTGAGAGGAACGAAGACGGTGAAGGACTGGAACGCCATTTTTTTCTTTTACAAATGAAAAAATTAAGAGAGGGAATGAGTTGAAAAGAAGGCGACCACGAAATAATGTACTGAATATTGAGAGTAAGGAGACAAAAACCAAATTTTGATAACTTAAATCAGACAACATATAAACTATTGTCTAAGTAACAAGCTTGTACATAGAGATTTCACGGGCTATTAAGACAACAGATGAAAGATTCCATGGCTCTTCAAACAACAAATGGATTTATCATGTATTCTGTGAAAAAGTGGGATAATAGAAAATCTACCTTATGTCGTGTGATCACTATTATCTGATTCACTTTGTGGCATAGTGATGGACATCTTTCACAAACGATTACAACTATTCAATCTCTATAAATATTCATGAATTCCATTGTTTTAATAACTAATATTCAATCTACTTTATATTCCTATATTCTAATCTGTCTTGCTCTGAACATTCAATACTTTGTTCTAATCACTTGTACATTTAAGCAAACTTCATTAGTGATTTAATAAACTTCCTGTCTTTACAATTACATGATATACCACAAAGGAGAAGATTATAGGAAGGGTGTATTTATTGACTTGGTTGCTTTCGACCAGGTCAATTATCTAAAATAAAGTTTTAAACCTTTCGACGAAGTCGAAAGGTTACAACCGCTTTTCTAAAGTCATTGCTTTGGCAAAGTCGAAAGGTTTACTTATTTCTAAAACCAGCCTCTTCTCAATGCTTTCAAAAGGCATCAAAGCTTTCTACTTAGATGTTTTACCCTACTTTTCTAATTGAAGTATAACCCAAAGCTTTCGAAGGAGTTGTTTTAAAGGCAGAGGAATATTGTATTAAATGATGTGTTTTAAAGCTTTCGAAGCAGAACTTTCGACGAAGTTGAAAGGCAGCTTCCAATGAAGTCAAAAGGTTTTTTAAAAGAAGATATTCCACATGTTTTAAATTGAACCCAGTAAGCCTTCGAAAGGTTTATGTTTTAAAAGGTTGAATGCTTTCGAAAGGTTTTAGTTCAATGGTTTCGAAAGGTTTGGAGTTCAATGGTTTCGAAAGGTTTTAGTTCAGTGGTTTTGAAAGGTTATAGTTCAATAGTACCGAAAGGTTTTGGTTCAATGTTTCGAAAGGTTTAAGTTTAATGATTTCGAAAGGTTTTAGTTCAATGGTTTCGAAAGGTTTGAGTTCAATGATTTCGTAAGGTTTTCTTTGAATGGTTTCAGAAGGTTTAAATAGAAGGATTTCAAAGGTTTTCTATGGCAATGTTTTAAGTTGTTTATAAAATAGGATGTCTAAAGTTTTATTGCTTTCAAAGGGAATGATTTCAATAGTTTCGAAAGGTTTGATGTTTGGTTTCGAAAGGTAAGGTTTTGGCCTTTTGGCTTAGAAAATTAAAGGGTTTCAATTGGTTTTGAAAGAGTTGTTTTTCATAAGTTTAGAAAGTGGTACTTTTAAATGTTTAAATGTTTTCACCAACTAAAGTTTGAGTAAAGGAGATATATATAATATGGCAACGTGATTTTAAGTAAAGTATAAATATTATATAATTTCCTTGTATTTGTTTGATTCAAAAGGTTTATATCATTTTGAAAATGTTTTCAAGGAAAATTATGGTAGGGGATCCATAAGTGAAAATGACTTAGATATTTGAATACTAGAAGGGTCTAGCATTGGGTCGTGCCTTGTACATTAGCTATTATCCCCAGCTAATTGTTCTTTAAATTTTCAATGTGTAGGGGTTGGTTACAGGTAGACTAAAATTATGATTACACATCGAAAGGAATATATGTTTGTATACGGATAGATTATTGGAGAGGCCGAAAGCCTATTAGGATTAGGAAGACCTGGAGATGATTAAGCTGGGGATAGGCCATCTAGAAGCAAAGTATTTAACAAATAGTTAGGGATAGACCGTCCAGAAGAGGAGTGTCTAACATATGTTAGATAAATTTTGTTTATATTGTCTGGTAGGCCCGAGTCAGCCAAAGGTTAAAAGTTATCCAATAAAAACTTATGTGTTTAAACATATTGTTCAACATGATATTTATGTATGTTTTCATAATGATGCTTTATAGTATTTAACCAGTCATGGTGCAGGAAAAAGGTTTGGCAAATATGTATTTTAAAAGGATGTTAATGAGGGGAAACCCGTTCCGCTAAGCGGCGTGGTCTCACTTAACATACAAAACTAGGATGTACAGTATTATTCATACCAAGCTTTATGTATGACTCAAACTTTATGTTTTCCCCTTAAATTCTTGGGTGCTTAAAATTAATTTGAGTATGATGAGGGGTTAAGGTCTTTTTTTGGTTTAGTAGGATGACGAATAAGGCTACCAGAGGCATAGAGGAGGCAAACTGATAGCTATTTAGGAGTTGTAGTTTTATATTTTGTTTTATTTCGGATGTGTTTTTATTAAGTCTACTATGACTATATGACTCGGATCATCCACGAGGGTATCTTCATATGCCGCTCTTAGCGTATTTTGGATTAAGTATATTTTATCTATTCTTGGGAATGTATTAGGATTATGTATTAAAAATATGGAACATCTGTTTCAAATACAATTAAGAAAATGTTGTTTTGAAATCTGTGTTTTGTTTCATATTCAAGTGTTTCTGGTACTGTAGATACCATTAAAATAGCCGTATATAGTCGCCGGAAGCTAATACTATAGATGACTGCAGCATCCGTAGTGCTTAGTTTTGGGCCTTTAGATAGGGGATGTTACAGCTTGGTTTCAGAGCATGGTTTATGAAGTACTTTAACTAAAATGGTTTCTAAAAACATAATCCTTAGTAATTAGAGTTAAGATCGGGGTATGGGATAACGCTATAGTAATGTACTTGTATTTGTTAGGTATAAGTATACGCTATATCTCTAGATTCCTATCTTAGTTAGGCTATTCATCTATATCTCATGAAGTTTGGATACAGATATGGAAGGAAGAAGAGGCAGAGTTAATCTTGGAGAAGATAGCACCACCATTAATGGAAATGCCCGACAAATGCTACAAGACGTCCACGTCAGGCTCAATGTAACACCTTAGATTTTCGATAACATAATTTAGGAGATTTAGTTAGATAAACTAAATAAAATTATATGTCGATAAGGGGATTGAGATTTGATTTAATTAAGGTAGCCATGCCTTTTTAACTATTAAATTAAATGAATGGTATAAAATGAATTAGAGGAGGGGTATTATGGTAAAGAGGCCATTCCTATATCACCTTCCTTAGGCCTTGTATCACAACACACGTTCATTCTCATCTAAAATTTTAAAAACAAGAGCGACCACAATTAACAAGGAAAGAAGAAGAGGAAACAAAAGAAAATCTTAAGGAAAGCAAATTCAAATCAAACTGATTCAAATCTCAAGCTCCTTAATCACTAAATCAAAGTGAATAATATTTACATCTCTAAATTTTTATGGTTTTGGTTTTAAGGATAATTTCGAATGATTTTGCAAAAATTTGTCATGTTTTTGAATGATAAATGATTATATATACATGTTGATGATTTATGAATGTTCATATAGATTTTATGACATGTTTTAAGATGAAAACCATATAAATCACATATGTTAGCCTTGCGAGTTTTTATAATGATCTAAAAGGCTATTTTAGAGATGGGTTTCAAATTTGATAATTTTCGTGGAATTGTTGTTAATTTTCTAAGGAAGAAAATGATATTTTGGGTTATTAAATTAGCCACGGGAAAAATAATTATTGGTTAGATTCAAAAATTTCATATGTCGAAGAGAACATATTACTTGATTTTCTGGAATTTTTCCAGAATTTTTCAAGATGATTTAATGGCTATATAAAACTATTTAAGGTATAGGACTTAAATATTTTATATAACTATAAAGGAGAAATGGGCTTTTTCAAAATTGTTTAAATTTCCAAATAAGGAAAGTTGACAATATTTTTGAATGTAAAATTCTAGCAACCAATCATATTTAGACAAACAAGGCAGGTTAGGTACAAAAGAACTATTTTAGAGTACAAAAAATAGTTTTTCTTCTATTTCAACCCTTTCGGCAAGAGCTTCCGCCTTCATTCCAAACCTTTCGACAAGGTCGAAAGGTATCAAAGCTTTCGGCTAGGTCAAATACTAATGCATATGGTATCAGACAACTAGTATGTAGTGAATTGGAAGGAGTCGAAAGGTATATGAATGAAATGTTAGAGCTTTCAAAGGAAATGAAGTTGTGTTTTGGTTTTAAATAAAATATGCCTGCTAAAATTTCAAAAAAGTGCTTTCGATACTGTCAAATGGTTTGAAAGAAAAGGTTTCGATTGTTTTTCTTTTTTGTCTTAATTGAAACCTTTCGACAAAGTCGAAAGTTATAGCTTTCGACAAGGTTGAAAGTATATTGTCGCTTCCTAACCTTTCAACACAGATGGAGTCGAAGGTAATCTTTTGTTTTTCTAAAACTTGTTGCCTCTCTCCATTGATTTCGAAGGGTTGGGTCCAACACCAACATTTGATTGTTTTCGAATGATTTCGAAAGGTTTTAGGTTTCAAACAAGTTGCTTTCGACTCCAATATTTTTCTTATCCTTTTTCTCTACTTGAAGGCATAATACAAATGTTTTAAGTTGAAACAATTTAAAGGTTTCAAAGCAGTTAACTTTGAATGGTTTTGAAAGGTTTCCACTTTTTTAAATTGAACCCAATGTGTTCTAAAGGTTTTGAGTTTCATTGCTTTTGAAAGGTTTATAAATGATTTTACTGGGGAGGTACCCCAAGCTTTCGACTAGGTCGAAAGGTGAAACCTTCCGACAAGGGTGAAATGTATGGTTTTAATGTTTTCGAAAGGCTAGGGTTTAAAAGATTTAAAAGGCAGATATCATATGTTTTAAATCTTGAAAAAGGAAGGCTTTTGAAAAGGTTTTGAAGGAGCTACCTTCAATGATTCGAAAGGTTTATTAAAGGATATGAAGGAGTTACCTTCAATACTTTCAGAGGGTTTTAAAAATGGTTTAGAAGGAGTTACCTTCTATGTTTACGAAAGGTTGTTTAAAAGTTTTAAACAAAGGTTTCGAATATAAGGACTAGGCAGATAGCCTAAGTGTTTTAAGTTATAAAGGACTTTAACTTACTTTAAGAAGATAGATGATCCTTATTGAACATCATCAACATTATTTGAGTAAAGTACATATAACATGGAAAAAATAGCTTAGAATAAAGCTAAAGATATATTTTTCTTGTATATATGATTTGATGAACTAAATCATTTTGAAAAGGTTTTCAAGGAAAATCCGAAGGGCACCTAGCTCAGATGTTTTGAAGGGTATTTAATCCAAAAGAAAATTCAAGCAGTTAGCTCATTTAAATTCTGACAGTTGGTCCATTTTGAGGGAAGTCAGCCTAGATGATAGTTAGTCCAAAGGACAGTTAGTCCAGAAAAGAGCAATTTGCTTTGATATGAACAGTTAGTTCATTTATTAGCATAACAGACCTAGCTACTTTTTAAGGATAGTTAGTCCACCCATTTTACCTGTTTGGGCAGATAGCCCATTATCTATCATAAAAGATATTGCTATTTTGGTATAATCAAGTTTTAGGACAGATTGTCCAGAAGAGAGTAGTTAGCTTAGTTTTTAGATAGATAGTCTATTTTATTTCCTATTTTAGCATAATGGATATTGTTATATTATTATTATAATCAGTTGATTGACCAGTTTGGTTTCAAGAAAGGATTTATAAAATATATGTTTAGAAAAGAGAAATTTGTGAGGGGAAACCCGTTCGGCTAAGCAGCGTGGTCTATATCAGTAAACAAAGATGTAGCATAAATTATTCATACCATACTTTATGTCTGACTCAAAGTTTTTTCCCCTTGAACTCTCGGTTGCTCAAAATTTGACTTGAGTAGGCTGAGGGTCTAGGTTTTCAGGTTTTAGCAGGCTTTGGCGAACAAAGCATCCAAAGTCGAGCAGGTGGCTGACGGATAACTAAATTTAGGAATTCTGTTTTAAATTTGTTTCCACTGTGTATTATGATGTGTCTATATTGCTTTGATCGTCCAAGGGGGCATCTTCATATGTCGCTCTTGGCGTATTGTTGTATTTGTATTTTATCATTGCCTGGGAATACGTTTGGGGATTTTTGTAACTTGGATATGATATTATTTGAAATGTAATCACTAAAAATTATTGTTTTTGGAAATGAGTAATTTTGTTCATATTCAAGTGCTTATGATATTATGGATACCATTAACATTACAGTATTTCATCACCAAATGTTAATAATGTCGATGACTGCAGCATCCATAGCGCTTAGCTTTTGGTCTCCAAATATGGGATGTTACAGCTTGGTATTAGAGCATAGGTTTATGTAAAATTTAACTAAAAATTGTTTTTGAATAAAAAACCCAAGGAATTAGAGTAAGGTTTGGGGTTGGGTTAACGTTATAGTAACGTACTTGTATTTGCTATATATAAGTATGCGCTTTATCTCTATTTATCCATCTTTGATTAGGTTATCTTTCTATATCTCCTGAGGTTTGAATACATATATGGATGGTAGAAGAAGTAGAGTTAACCAAGGAGGGGGAAGCACCATAAGGAATGCCAGACCTAACGTAGGTAGAAACCAAAGTCAGACAGAGAATGTTGGTGCTGAATTCCCATAGGTCAAAATGGAAGCCATGTATCAGTTTTTTAGGAGTATGATGTAGGCAGTATTTGCAACTAGAGTGTTAGGAGGAATCGTTGCAGGAGTAGTGGTTCCAGAAGTTTCATTGTTAATCATTTTCCTAAGATAAGCGATGATTATGTGAATCTAGGAGGGAATTTGTTGATTGGAACTGATGATTCCATTGGAGTTGAGAATTAGTTGTTGCACTGCGAAAGGATTTTTTCAGATCTTGGGCTCAGTGATGAGAAGAAAAGGAGATTGGTGTCTAGACAGCTTCAGGGAGCCGCATTGTTCTGGTGGAACAGTATAACAGCGAAGTTGATAAGGAGACAGTATCCTGGGAGGATTTTAAGAGGAGATTCCAAGAGAGGTTTATGTCTGTAATGGCATAGTCAGCTTTGATTGGGAAGTTTGCTAAGCTAGTGTAGGGTGAGATGTCTGTTGCTGAGTATGCTAGGAAGTTTGAAGAGTTGGCCCGGTATAGGTATGCTTCAGTGGATATAATATTTAAGTGGAATGAGAAGTTTATCAGAGGAATGAAGCTGGAATTGGCTAGTGCTACTTTGTCTCATCTTAGCGATCCTTCTGATATTGTGGTAGAGATGGCTTTGAGGCAGGAAGAAGTCCTCGAGTCTCTGGAGAATAGCAAGGCAAAAGGGATCCAGGTTGGGTAGGGCCAGAAGAGGAAGTTCTTTCCAAATAAAGTTCTCAGAAGGGTGGAGCAACCAAGAAAGCGAAGTCTAAATTTGTATGCTATAAATGCGACAAGAAAGGGAACTTTGCTAATGAGTGTCACTCAAGAAAAGCGAAGTATGTGGCAAAGGGGAAGAATATTAGGTGTTTCAACTGTGACCAGGTAGGCCATTATAATAACCAGTGAATGGGTCCCATTAGAGATGGTAAGGGCAAGGTGTATGCATTGGAGCCTGTCGTTCCCAAACCAACAACCCAGGAGAAGGGGAAGGCGGTTCTTGGAGGAACGCTTCAGGTTCATGGTATGTTTGCTAGCATTTTATTTGATACTGGTGCATCGCATTCTTATTATATCTAGATGTTTGATAGATAATCTTAACCTTGAACCTACATATTTAGTTACTTCCTTACGGGTTACGAATCCAATAGAAGGGTATGCAGCTCTAGGGTTGAGATGTGACCAGTTTGAGTTTGACCTGTTAGGTCATACTTTTATATGCAGTTTGCATGTGATTGATTTTGTGGGGCTCGGGATTATCCTTGGTATGGATTGGTTAAGTTAGTACAATGCTAGGATATTTTTCCAGGGTAGGAAGATATCTCTTAGACACCCAAACTATATGGATCGGATTTTTTCACCGTAAGTGGTGCAATGTTTGCCTTGTGGGGTGCTTTGGATTCAGATGATGAGTTGAGTCGATTTTTTATGGTTAGAGAATTCGCAGATGTGTTTGAGCCTATATTTGGATTGCCACTGAAGCGAACCATCAAGTTTCGGATAGATTTGGTTTTGGGAGCAGAACCAGTGAGTAGACCGCTAAGAAGGACGACCCCTTCGGAGATGAGGGAGTTGAAGGTGTAGTTGGTGGATTTAGAGGGAAAGAGTTTTGTCAGGCCGAGTAGTTTTCCATAGGGTGAAGCAGTAGTGTTTGCTAAGAATCCGGACGGATCGTTGAGGCAATGTATCGATTATCGTAAGTTGAATGAGAGAATGAAAAGGAATCGATATCCATTGTCTAGGATTGATGATCCAGCTAAGTGGAGAACAGGTATTTTCTCAGCTGGATTTGGCAATAGGTTTTCATCAGCTCGGGGTGGCAAAGGATAGTATACTTTGAAAGCATTCAGGACCAGATATGGATCGTATGAATGGTTAGTCATGCCGCTCGGACTGACGAATGCTCAAGCTTTCCTTATGGATTTGATGAAATAGATTTTCCAAGAGCACATGGATAGGTTTGTGCTGGTTTTCATAGATGATATCCTGATTTACTCTAAGGATGAAAGAAAGCATAAAGTTCATCTTAGTGTGGTGCTTGAGACATTGACGCAGCATCAGCTGAAAGCAAAGTTTTCAAAGTGTCACTTCTGGAAGAAGAAGGTGAAGTTTCTTAGTCATGTAGTCTCAAAGGAGGGGTTATCAGTAGATCCTACAAGATCGAGGCCGTGAATAGTAGGAAGAGCCCCTGGGACAGTAATCGATATTAAAGGTTTCCTTGGGTTGGCCGGTTATTATCGTAGATTCATCAAGGATTTCTCGTGGATAGAAGCACCGATGACTAGGCTAATGAGGAAGAATATGAAGTTCTTGTGGACCGATAAGTGTGAGGAAGAATTCCAGAGTTTGAAAGACTTATTGACCCATGCACCTATGTTAGTTGTTCCAGAGGGGAATCGGGACTTGGTAATTTATACCGATGCGTGGTACAAAATTAGGAGCTGTGTTAATGAAGAGAGGTAAAGTGATTTCTTATGCTTCTCGACAGCTTAGACTGCATGAGTTTTGATATCCAATGCATGCTTTGGAATAAGCTGTAGTGATTTTTGCTTTGAAGGTGTAGAGACATTACCTTTGGGGAGAAAGGTTTGAACTGTATATAGATCATAAGTCACTGAAGTACTTGTTCTCTCAAAAGGAGCTGAACATGAGACAACAGAGGTGGTTAGAGTTCATAGGCGCTTATGATTTTTGGATTGAGCACACACTAAGGAAAGGAAACAGGGTTGTAGATGCATTTAGCAAGAAACATCAGAATGCAGTGTTGGCTATGATGGCTGAATGGAAAGATTTAGAAGCATTAGCAGATTGCAGAGTGCAATGGAGATCCGAGTCTAGGTCTATTGGAAATACAATTGTATTTTCTCGTTTGGATGTTTGACTAGTGTTGATCGAATGGATTTCTTCTAAGAAGATAGAGGATCCTATGTTAGCTGAATGAATCTTGAAGCAAAGGAAGGAACCAAGAGCGATGACTTGAAAGATTTTAGTCTTGACCAGAATGGATGGTTGAGAAAGAAAGGAAGATTATGTGTTTCGAGTGTAGGAAACATAAGAAATGAAGTCTTGGATGAATGTCATCGTTCGAAGTTCACTATACATCCCGGAGGTACCAAGATGTATCAGGATATGAAGAGGAGTTTCTTCTGGGAAGGAATAAAGCGGGATTTTGGTTTGTGTGTGAGGCAGTGCTTGAATTGCCAGCAGGAAAAGGCCAAACACCAGAAACCAAGTGGTTCGCTTCGGCCGTTGGATATTCCAATATGGAAGTGGGATTCTATTTCTTTGGACTTTATAGATGGTTGCCAAGGTCGAACAGGGGAAATGAAAGTATATGCGTTATAGTGGACAGATTGACTAAGAGTGCCCATTTCATTCTAGTGAGGTCAACCAGGACGGCACCTATTTTAGCAAGGTTGTTCATGAAGAATGTGATTGACTGCATAGGGTTCCTAGCAGTATTGTTAGTGATAGAGATTCCTTGTTCACTATCGAGTTTTGGAACGTATATTGGTTTGTATACGTGTCCATACCTAACCCTCGATCACAGTTGCACATCTATGGGTCATTGTTGAGTTACAAAGTTATTCCTTGTCTTGCGTGGACATCCACGGCCGATCCTTATTCATTAAATGGAAAGTTAGAATGCCTTTCTACAGTCGTTTTTTAGCTAATGGCCAAGGCCGATCGTTATTTTTAAATGGATTTGCGTATCCATCTATCTATAATCGTCTTTGTACGATCGTTTCCATTATATATATATATATATTTATATTAATGATCACTACCGATCGTTAGTTCATATAAACGAGCTTTAGATCATTCTAGGCGATGGAACGATTGGTAGGGATTCTAACTCAAATGATCAGCATATTTCATGGGTCGAATGATCGGTATATGGTCTCCCTATAAAACTTCCATCCTTAGCCATATTTTATGATTCTAGGCTGATCGTCCATGGGTTCATAGGATCTTGGATCATTTTAGAACGATCGATTCTATGTTTGTGCCATAAAGGGCCAGCCTTCCTCTTTACATAAAAACATTTCTTCTTCATCACCTCCATCTCCATTCTTTCACTTTCGTATCATTCTAACTTTGAATAGAAAAAGGAAGAAACAAGTTGCCCCACCTCCTTTCTCTACCGATCCAAGAACGATCCAATTTTCCAAAATCAATCCCATCCCTTTTCGACTGATCATTTCTCTAGCTTCCTAGTCTCATCTCGAATTGAATTCGAATCCAACTCTTTTTTCCCAAACCTCACACTCAGGTAAAACGGCTTGAACTTGTTTTGTGATTCAAGGACAAGACTTCGAGTGCCTTAAATTGTGTGTTAGTTAGTTTAATTGGTGGAATCTTTCGATTTAAACCAAGTTGTCGAGGATGGGAATTAGGGAAGATGGAGTTGCTGAGTGTGGGAAATGTAGATCGACGCATGACGATCGCTAGATCTTTGGTCTTAGTAAATTTCAAAGAAAATGGATCGTTTGGCAAAACGAGCTTATGAATGGAGTACAAATAATGATCGATTTAGAAGCCCAAATTGGAATGATTGATGGGAGCGAATCAATAAAAAATGATCAGTAGGACTAGGCCTAGGAAAGATCAACTAAGGAGAAGCTCGAACGATCAGTAATGAGGCATATATAACGATCAGTGATGCTAAATGGATGATCGATTGTCTACTCATGAACCTTAAAAGTGAAACCTAGTTAAATAACTTCGAACCCAATCACGAGCTTAGGCCTTGCACATTCATGTGAACTCATATGACTTGTATAGGACTTGAACTGCGTATTTGGTAAATTTGAACTTTGACATGAACTAATGCTTCGACTACTCTCTGAGCTTATAAGCGACATGAATATAAAAATTGGATCTTCACTTGCTGACATTCGATTGTGAAATTCAAATTGCATCGTTTCCTAATGACACAAAGAAATGTTTGAGAGGGTCGGAAATGATGGTCTCTGTGGTCGAACCTCAAAGTCTTGTCGTCTTTTTCGATTTTAATTCCATACAACTTATTACTATATTGTATGGCACTTCAACGCACCAAACTAGCACTCACTACGCACTAGGGGATATATGTTACTTTATCTAATCATAATTTTTATGGAATTTAATAGCGATGGTTCTAGACGTTCTGGATGTTTTACACCTATGCCAGCTGGACCATCTTCTCAGCAGGGTGATCCTGACGTAGAATCAAGTTCTACAACCGAGTCTAATAGTCCATCTTCTAGTCATCATTCAGAACAACCAAAAAGCCTAGCTCCGCAGTTTTATTTTTCTGATGCAGTTCCCATTCTTCCACTAGAAATTGTTGATTCTGCTCTCGATACTCTAGAGGATGCAGTTATTTTGGAGAACCCTACCGATTCCATAACCTCCAAAATCAAGGAATATGCTCTTTAACAAATCTGCACAAGGCATGGAATTCCCTTTAACGATGTATTGGTTCCATCGCGGAATGATAGGGCTCAAAGACCTTGAGAAGGATATACGTTGTACAACAAATTCATGTGCTGGGACGGATACATCCTGCCATTTAACTCATACATCTGGGAAATTCTCCATTATTTGAGGATAGCTCCAGCACAGCTTCATCCAAACGGCTACGCTCTTCTTAATTGTACTTATATGGTATTCATTACTTGCATCGTTCTACAACCATCGATGACATTCAGTTGGTATTCTCTTTCAAGCGATGGACAAGGAGTCTTTTGTTTATATTTCTTGAGTCGATGAAGAGGTGTCATATTCTAATTGGCGCATGAAATTAATTAAGCGCCTTTAAAAGTGAGTGGTTCTTCATCCGCTCGATTTTTCTCGATACTGGATGGAAAGACGTAAGACTATCTTTATATTAGCGTGGAAAATCAATATTCAGATCTTATTCCTGACTAAGTAATTCCCTTTATGGGCACCATCACTCGACACAGCGGTAATCTTTATGAGGAGGCGGTCACAACTCACAAAAATGCACCACCTGAAGGTAGGAACATCGAATATCTTATTATGGACGAACACCTTGTTACTTTTTGTTAGATAGAAGAGGTCTCAACATAGGGCTAATAAAAGTTGCTCAAACTGCAGGGATAAGACCATGGGGCTCTATAGTCAGTCAAAGGGGCAATCGAGTCGACCCCGTCATTCCCTCAGCCATGGGTGCTCAGGAATTCATGGTATTGATGTCAAAGGAGATGAAGGCGATATGTTTAGTCACAACGACGTCGAATCTGGTCTTGGAGTCAAGGTCAGATCCTCACCGACGTTACAGCTTTCGGTTGCTGATAGGAGAAAAAAGAAAACATTTGTCTATAAATTTCCCAAAAGTCGTCTTTCTGATCAACTTAAGTTGTCGATGGCTCCTAAGATTGTTCAAGATGAATCCTCTTCTCAACTGTCAGAGTGTTCATGTCTGCCACTTGATTCTTTTTCTGTTCTACCAATACCACATAACCTTGAAGCTTTCCACTTTAGTGACGTGGGTATCGATGGGTTATATTCTCCCACCAGAACTGGTATCGAAATTCCAACTTCTAAAGGAGAAGTTACTCCAATGAGCAAAGCTGCTGGACCTGGTTTGTCGAGGGGTAACCCAAGGACACCTTCACACACTTGAATCCCTTAACATTGCATTATGCTCAACTTGTGCTTTTTAATGCTTAAAGTTGATAAACTTCTATTTTCCTTTTCAAAACGATGGTGAAGAATGGGAACATGTTTGATTCCTTCTGTGATATAAACCACCAATCCTCTAGTTCACACTCTAGCTCTTACCGTCAACGTGGTAGTCGAGAGTATTATGATTCCAATTATCGCTCCGGTTTTGACCGTGGTCATCAAGATAAGGGTGATAGGGAAAAGCCATCTTAAGATAAGCATCGATCAAGGTCAAGATCCCCTCCTCTAAAGGGTTTCGAAAAGCCAACAGATCATCACGATCCACCTATTAATCCCTCTTGTGATTCCCCTCCCATTTCAGTTCCTCCACAACCTTTGGTTCCTTCTCACTCTTAGCGATCCAATGATTGTCATCGCAATAGCAGACATGTTGTTGCTCAAAGACCCAACAAGGAAAGTATTAAAGTTGAAACCGCTACTGAAGATCCCATGATCGATCCAGTTGCTTGCACAACACATCTTCGAGAAGAGTTTCCAAATATATGTTCTAAAGGTTTCTTTTTCCTTCCTAATCTGAAGAGGGTCCAAATCCCATCCAGAAAATGACTATTGACTGTGTCACTGATATCCATAAGCAGTTTCGTAAGTGGATGAGCAAAGAAAATGTCGAAAGTATCATTCAAGCGTGAGGTGGAAGTTGAAATTTTGAAACGCCGTGAAGCTCAAAATAAAATAATTATCGATACTTTGATAAATGAGTTAGACGCTTCTAGGACCTCCCTAGTAGATGCCAAGGGAAAAGCTAATGCTACCATCAAATCCACGGAGGAGATGAAATCCAATCATCTTGATATGGTCTAGGTGTTGCATCATCGAAATTAAGGAATAGCACTTGAGAGAGATACAACTCAAAGTAGTGAATCTGTAGCCTTAAAGGAGATAGCAGAACTCAAGGCTAAGCTCGAGCACACAAACAAGGAGAAAGATGATGCTCGAAAAATTTCTTAAGATGCTTATGACGAGCTGGTGAATGTTAGACTTGAAAGAGACACAGCCGTCGGAAGGGCCAAAGATGTTGATGCATTTATTCAGTGCAAAGTAGAAGATGCCAAGGATAAGGTTAAGAAGGAGTTAACGAACAAGCTTGATCCATTTCTTATTTTTTTACAACGCCAACGATCTCAAGCATAAAAATTTAACATGGCTTGTGATGATTATCCTTACCAGCTTTGGCATGCGTGGGAATTTCCTGTTGCATAAGAAAAGAGACTCCTTAATACTAAGAATATCGACCTATCTAGGCTTGAAAGTGAAATACTATTTTGCAAAGAACCCAAAACATTACATGATATTTAGCTTACACTTCAGAAAGAATCTGTTGCTGCTTCTTCACAAGAAGTGGGCGAAGTATCCAGGTCGACATAACCTGATGTTACAACTGAATTTCCCCCAACATCCAAGGCTATTCCTAGCTCCACGGTAGATTATTCAACCATCCTCAGGTATGATCCAAATAAGCCTCAGCTTTCTCCAATTTCCAAATGCAGTTCTGAGGATATTTTGGTTCAACTTGGGAGCCACACTAAGGAAGGTATTTCACCGACATTTGCCTCCTTTCAAAAAGTTAAGGTGTTATTAGTTGATATTTTTAATCTTTTCACCTATTTTTTCTCAGCTTTAAATCTATTAGATGTTGTTCCTACTCCCTTGTAAGAGCCTCAATTGGGATCACAAGCGTGCATGATAGAATTCATTAAAGTTACAACTTCAACCGTTGCTCAGGGTGCTCAAGAAGATACCTTTATTATTGGTGATCAATTCATGGAGGCATTGTTCAAGGAAGGAGACGACCAAGACCATGAGATTCCCTTTGATGAGGATGTTGTAATCACAGGCTCTTCCAACCCTACTGATGAGCTTAGCATAAAAGAGCATGTTGAAGAGGAAGAGTTGTTGAAAAAGAAGGCAAAAACTAAGCCTGTTGATACAGATTTCAATGAGCCGATTCCTATCTTGCTCCAGATGATCTCTCCTGGTGGGACAGTTCCCCAAGATGAGGTCCCCTTGCTTCTAGAGTTGAGAGTGCCTCGATCCCTCCTGCATCTAAATATGATACCGCCTTGATCCACATAACTAAAGATGTTTCTTCGAAGTGAAGCCGAGGCGGAAAAGGGTCAATGAGGGGATCAAGTGGCAGTTCGGATGGAGCCGCTCCCAAGAAACAAAAGAAAGATAGAAAATCCAAGAAATAATCTTTAGGTTTGTGTGATGCATAAATAGCTTATATGGCTACTTTTTCTTTTTGTTAGTCGTGTTTATTTGGGTACAACCTCTAATTTTACTTATCATTTTGGATAAACTTGTATTATGAACAACAAGTTTAGTGTGAACAGGAATTCTTTTTTTGTGTAGAATTGTCATATACACTTGTTTAAATGATCAAACTATCACGTTTTCCATTTAATGTCTTTGTGATTCATTTCTCATTAGGTCGGATATTGATCCAACTTATCCATCCCCAGGCCTCCTTGACGTCGTGGCCTCGAGTCGAATCAAACACTAGGCTCGAGCCTTAGTGTTACCCATCGAATTCAACAGTTTTAGTAATTATTCTTTTACCCCCAATCTCAGGTTCGCTGAGTTAGATGTTGGACGGTCGAACTCCATCCTTAGTGAACTTTACACTCCTTCTGTCGGTTTCAGACCAGAGTTTATAGAGTAGTGAGTAGTCAAACAACACTCATCTATTTTTTTATACTTATATCCATACTCTAGTGATAGGTTTAGTTTTAGTGGGCAGTCGAATCACACCCTTCTTGCATCTGTACCCATATCTTCACTCTGGGGACATGAGTTATTTCATATGTAATCAGTCACACCCACTTAGCATTTATACTCATATCCGCACTCCAGGGACGTGAGTTATTCAAAAAACTGTCGAGTTCAGTTCTTTTTGGTTAGTTGTTCTACCCCAAATATGGGGTTTGACTCATCAAGTGACTGGTCAAATCTAAATCATTCTCGAATTATGTCGGTCTCATCGAATTGTGGGATTTAGTCGGTTGTATATCACAACTAACATGTACAGCAATGGCAGGTCACGGATATGATGGAAAATTCAAAGTTGTATTGCTAAATGGAAAGGAATGACATAATTTGTATTATTGCATATTTGAAGAACCAAAAGCTAAAAAAATGTTGAAACTAAATACAACTGAATGAAAAGGAAACTAAGTGAAATAGCGTCATAAATTCTCGCTATTCCATGCCCTTGGAAGTGTGATGCCATCAATAGTCGCTAGCTTGAAAGTTCCCTTTCCTAGTCTCTACTTAATGATATACGGTCCTTCCCAAGCTAGATTCATATGCGACATGACAAGGAAAAGACGTTTTAAAACAAGATCTTTGACTTCAAAGGTTCTAGGTTGGAATTTAGTATTGTAATATCGGACGTGTGCAACTTCCCTCAAATCAACTTTCCCGCTCTTATCATCCTTAAATTCTAGAGATTCTAAAAGGTGATTTTTGTTTGGTTTAGGATCTTAATAAGTTACTCAATGAAAAGGAAATCTGAGCTCAACGGCAAGAATGGCCTTGAAGCTATAAGTGAGGACGAAAGGAGTATACCCAGTCATAGACTTTTGGTTGGTTCTGTAAGCCCACAATGCTATCGGGAGTTCATCCACCCACTGGCCTCTAGCCCTTTCCAAATGCTTTTTCAGAATGGATTTTATAATTTTGTTCACAGCTTCAACTTGCCCATTTGCTTGAGGGTGACCGGCTGCTTCAAACCTCTTTTCAATACGATACCTTCGATAGAAGTCTTTGAATTTAGCACTGTCTAATTGAGTCCCATTATCTGTTACAGTAATTTGTGGAAAACCAAAACTACATATGATGTTCCAAATAATGAAGCTGATTACTTTTTGGTTTGGTCATGGCTAAAGGTTCTACTTTGGCTCATTTGGTGAAGTAATCAACCGCGACAATAGCGTACTTTGCACCACCTTTAGAGATCGGTAAGGAACTGGTAATATCTATATCCTATATGGAAAACTGCCATGGGATGACAATTTGCATGATTTCCATATACGGAGCTCCTAGAACTTTTCCATATATTTGGCACTTGCTACATCATCTTACATGGTCGGTGACATCTTGATTGACGGTTGGCCAATAATACCCGTAACGAAGTATTTTCTTTACTAGAGTTTGCCCTCCAACATGATCAGCACATTCCTTTTCATGACTTCTTTTAGGACCCGTTTTATCTCATCATAAGCGATACACTGGAGTAGGGGAACAGAGAAACCCTTTCTGTACATAACTCCTTCTTAGATGATATATCTGAAGCTTTACAAAGGACTTGTCACTTTTCATTCCTTTGTTCAGGTAGGACTCCTTGTAGCAAACAGTATTTAATCAGAGCCATCCACAATTCCTTCTCAGGCTCCTTCTTTAGTACTTGGTCAATTTCTATCACATTTATACTCGAGGCATTTAGAACCTCAACTAGAACCAAGCCAATCTATTGTGCATCGTCGGTGCCAGCAAACTTTGCCAATGAATCAGCCTCTCTGTTTTGATCCCGTGGAATATGTGAAATGTCATAGTACTTAAATTCAGCCAACAACTCTTGAACTTGGGTAAGGTATGAAGCAAGCCATTACCTTTTAGCTTGATAATCCCCTTTGACTTGGTATACTACTAACTATGAATCACAAAAGATTTCAAGAAACTTTATTTCCAGTTCCCTTGCGAGTTTAAGTCCAGCAACCAGAGCCTTGTACTCAGCTTCGTTGTTTGTCACTAGGAAATCAAGCTTTAAAGCATAACATATCGACCGATCTTTGGGAGTTACAAGAATAATTCCAACTCCAGAACAATGATCATTGGATGCTCCATCAGTATACAATTTTCACCATATGTTAGGGATTTCAATGCTCTCCGAGGAATCATCCTGCATAGTGAATTCTACTATAAATCTACCAATGCCTGACCAGGTTAGCCCTTCGAGGGAGATAAGTGATATCGAATTGACTTAGCTCGATATTCCACTTGAGTAATCTTCCAGACATCTCAGGTTGATGTAGGACCTGTCTTAACGGCTGGTCGTTGTAGACATTGATCGAGTATGCCTGGAAGTATGGGTGGAGCTTTCATGAAGCAATCAGCAAGTAGTATGCTGGTTTTCTATTTTTAGATAGTTCCTTTCAGCTCTCGTCAATCGCTTGCTGACATAATAAACCGATCTTTGAGTTTGGTTGTCCATATGAAGTCATGCGGCACTTGTAGCATGTACCAACACTAACAAATACATGTATAAATCTTTATGATTCACCGACTTTGACCAAATGGGTCTATCTTCAAATGATTCACCAAATCTTGAAATGCATCATTACAATCCTATGTCCATTTGAAGTTTCTTTTCCCTTTCCTAATCAAGTCAAAGAAAGGAATGCATTTGTCCGTAGCTTTGGAAATGAATCGGCTTAAGGCAACAACTTTCCCATTCAGACTCTGTACATGTTTGATATTCTTTGGTGCTTGGATATCGCAGATAGCTTGGATCCTCTCGGGATTATATTTGATTCCACGGGCATTAACAATAAAACCCAGGAACTTTTCTGACGCAACATCAAAGGAACCTTTCAGAGGATTAATCTTTATTTTATAACGTCGGAGGATGTTGAATATTTCTGTCAAGTATTTAATGTGGTAGCTAGACCATTGTGACTTCATGAGCATATCATCCACATACACCTTTAACGTTTTCCCAATTTGGTCTTTAAACATTCTGTTAACTAGGCGCTGGTAGGTTGCTCCTGCATTTTTTAATCCAAATGGCACCACCACATAACAATATAAACCAACATCGATAATGAAGCCGTTGTGCTCTTGGTCAGGAATATGCATCGGGATTTGGTTATATCTTTGATATGCATCTATGAAAGATACCAATTCGTGTTCCTAGTCCACCATCTAGTTGATCCTTGAAAAGGATAAACTGTCTTTTGGACATGCCTTGTTCAAATCTGAGTAATCAACGCATGTTCTCCATTTTCCGTTTGCCTTTTTCACAAGCACGGGATTAGACACCCACTTAGGGTAGAGGGCGTCAGGGATAAAACCCTTGTCTTTGAGTCTATCCACCTCCTCTTTAAGAGCAGAAGATCTTTCTGAATCCATGCAACGTCTTTTTTGTTCACCGGGATATGCCTTCGGTCGATATTTAATGCATGGCTCGCAATGGCGGGCGAGGTCCCACACATGTCTGAGTGAGTCCAAGCGAACATGTCAAGATTCGCTCGAAGAAATCCAATAATTTCTTTCATCATCGAGGGGGGGAGGGGGGGGCAGAGTTATGATCCGATCTTTAGGACCCGTGATGGATCATCGTGGCTAATTGTAATGTTAATCGTCAGCTCAATCGATGCAGCCTTGTTCTCTTTGGGCTCCTTTCGTCATCTCTCGGATCTATATCTTTATAGAACTGACTGTGGCGCCCGAGCCAAGGCTCATGCGCTAGTTATCAATCCTTAATAGCTTGGAGGCAGACTAACTTGTCCAAACCTTTACCTTTCTCCCTTCGTTAAGCATCCTTCAACTCAGCTATATAACAGGCATGCCCAATCGCCTGATCACCGTGAATAACTTCAACTCCATTTTTTTGGAAACTTCAAAGTCAACCACCATGGGGCAAGAGTTGTCCGGAACATAGCTAGGACGGTCGGCCCAAAAAAGCATTCTATGGAGAATCAACATCCAAAACGAAAAAAGGCAAAATTCGGACTCTCCTACGGTTACCTTCTTCTATCTCTACATGTAATTCAACATAAACAGCAGCTTCAGTTGCAGCACCGTTAAAGCTATCTATACGGATTATAGACTGTTTTAGATCCTTTACTTCCGTCCTCATCTAGTCATAAGCTTTCTTGAAAATTATATTTATAGAACTTCCACAGTCAACCAATATCCTTCTCATAAAAGCAAGGCCGGTCATGGCCAAAATGACCAGTGGGTCGAACATTGGAGCCTCTACCTTGTATGCATCTCTATTTCTAAAGATGATATCATCTGCCATTATACGTTGTTGTTTTTCCAACATTCAAATTCCACATGCTTAATCGCGCTAGCATAGCGCTCCATCTCATGCCAACTTTTATCCGCCGGATGCAGTTCTTCGACTATTGTACTGATCATTAATCTTCCATTAGTTTGCGCCGGTTCCTCAACCCTGTGCTGTGCTTATCCTTGGTTGCGACTCGGATGTCCCTTGCCTGCTATCTTGTGGTTTTTTAACGAATTGCTGCAACTTCCTTTCTCAAATAAGCTTTTCAGTAATGTCCTAGAGATGCCTGCATTCATTGGTGTTATGTCCATAACATCGTGAAACCGACAATATTTCTCGATTTTTTTCTGCTTCTATGTTGATACTTTTGGAGGCGGCTTCCTATACCGCATAATATTGCAGGCAGACAAGTAGACGTTCTCCAGGGACATATTCAATGGCATGTAAGTGTTGTACACTAGAATCCTAGGCTTTCCTCTTCCAGAATCCCTCTTTCTTTCTCGGCTCCTATCTCTGTCTTTCTTTTGCTGATTCGGTTTATTCTGGACATTCATTTGAATTTTCCCAGAGCTTTCATCAGACTGTTTTATTGCTATATTACTTTGTACTCCCTCTCTACTTCGTCCTACAATACTCTTCTTCCTGAAGGATATGGCCTCCTCTTTTCTTAAATATTGAGTTGCCTTTGCGTAAAAGCATTCCAACATTACGGGTGGCTCACCGGCTAACCAATCGCCAAAATCAGATTCTGGATCAATCCCACTTATCATGGCCATCAATATTGCATGGTCTTTAAGATTACTGATTTTTGTAATAGTTTTTTTGAATCTTCCCAGATAATCTTTCAACGATTCTCCTGGAACCTGGATCTCGCTGTACATGGACATTATATCCATGAGGCGAGTTGTGTGCATTCGGAACTGCTCCACAAACCTTGTTGCCAAATCATTAAATCTAGACATCGATCACGGTGGTAACCCTGTGAACCACATTGTTGCTATCTCAGAGAGAGTTATGGTAAAACATCTACACTTGGTTGTATAATTTGCACGTGCGGAATCCATCAGCCATTCATATCTCATAAGGTGCTGCCTGGGGTCGATTTTCCCTTCATAGGCAGGCATCGACAACATATTAAACCTCCTTATATATTCTACATGCAGAACATTATCAGTGAATGAGGTAGGGCTTCTTAAGATTCCCCAGTCATCATTAGTCAAGCCTTGGCATTCTCTCATCAGCTGTCTGACCATAGCTAACAAGTCTGGCATTTGGATAGTTGATGCCAAGCGGTGGTCGTGTTCCACCTTACATAAATGGTCTGGTCGATGTCTACAAGCCATTCCATGCCTTCAAGGTTCAACATCTTCTAGCTGCGTATCTCGTAAATTCACTACATCATCATTCCGAGGAAGCATTTGATAAACATTTAACTGAACTCCATCATCCAATCAGCCGCAGCAGCTCTAGTTTGAATCCCAAATGCATAGGTAAGTTCCCATCTCTGGTGGAGCGATCAACAATGATCGTTCCTAGCAAACCACGATGGTCTGCCTATTGATGCCTTGAAGTTTTTGCAAGATATCTATCTATTCTACAATGCCTATGCCTGTGATGCTCATTTGATGAAATAGAACTCTCCGGTACCGAGTAAGGGACATGGTCCCTCATAGCCTTTCCTTGCTGCTGTTGAGTGATTTGGTTCATTTGGTTTATACTGGCCTGAATCTGCTGATTTAACTCTCGGCGGCTATTCATGAGCTCTCTTATCATATTTTGGAAATTAGTTCTCATAATAGAATCGGTTGGATTCTAGAATTCAGCTGTTTCAACATTCCCATCAGTTGGTTGACTGCTCAAGCCTCCTTGCTGGATAGTACTGTTTTCATTTTCTTCTATGTTCTGAGAAGCAGATCTAGTATTCCTCACCATTATTGATAGCTTTGCTTATATTTTGCAAATTTGAGTAGAATTAGCAAACTTTTTGAAGATAACTATGGATCTCCTTCGGGGGATTTATGAAATCCAGTAGCAACAAAGGGATCCTGATAAGCTGAGAATCAAGGTTCTCAGTGAAAGCAACAAAATGTTTGCATCGAAAATGGTTACAAACACCCAAGAATATTCTTTGTAGAGAGGTAAATGAAGAAAATAAAAATTAAACTGAGTAAATGAACAAGTAAGCAATAGAGAATAAGCAATAATCAAAGACACAAAGGTTTATAGTGGTTCTACGTTGTATGCCTAAGTTCACTTTAAAGATTATCCTTTATTATTCTCTTGCAAATCTGATTACAACAGTAGAATAAAGGTAACACTTGATTACAATGGAGTCTTGAGTAACAAGCAGCACAAAGTCCCTAAAAATGAACCCATAGGTCTGTATTTATAGGGCGAGATGACGAGATATTTCGCAAAGATTTCGGCAGAAGGCTCTCCATGTCCATAGGGGCCCACTATAACGATCGACGAACTTTTTTTATTATTTTAGAATGATCGATATAAATTGCATTGGTCTTTATTTTAGTCTCTAATTTCCATGCCATCGTTTTGGAGGGTCCCACAGCCTTTATGCCTTGCTCCTAAAATATAAAGCCATTATGAGTTGTAGATTGCGAGATACAGATCAATCTTTGTTGCATTTCGATCGTTCACTGAGTTATAACAATCGTTATAAAGGATCGACAATCCTTGAATCTCAAAGTTTGTCATACGATTGTTTTTGTAGGCTTAATATGCTGATGCTCTGAAAGTTTCAAGTGAATTGGCCTTGTGGATTTGGAGATATCGATCGAATTTTGCTGATTTTAGATGTTTTATGTACCGTTCCCGATCGATCCATATAAATCCTTGCTTTGCCCGTAAATCGAGCGTATGAACCCCAATAAACTTTGAGATTTGGAATATAGCTTCACAGGGATATGCCAGTTACTACATACTTGATTGCACCTCGATTGTGTCTCGATCCGGATCCACTCGACATCGTCCACAGTATCGCATACAACTGATTCTCAAGGCTGGTAACTATCTGTTCTAACCAATTTGATGATATCACATCTTTGCTAAAAGGCAGGATAAAAACCTTGGAGTGGTACTGCACCAAAAGAACTGTACTTGTGAACAACCACCAAATTTGTAACAAAGCTAAGTGGACGTAGGCAACGATTAGCCGAACCATTATAAAACCTTTGTATCTTTCTTTTACCTGTTTTTATATGGTTTCTTCACTCTTTTCCCTATTATACTCATATGGGTGTTTGTGCCAATTTTATTTCAAACAAACAGCCTAAATGTGTGCCCTGGACATCTCCTTGATTAATTCTTTAAAGTATTCGGTTGACGCCTGAGCGTCATCTCTTTGCTTTTTGAGTTTAGCCAACTTTGATTTGTAGTTTGCTATTGTTCTATTATAGGTCTTCCTCTTTGATTGAAATTACTAAATGTCTATCTGGTTAATTCTATTAACCTTGTAGAGGGAAAGCTCTAGTTTTCTCCACTCATAAAGTTGGCTGACAAGTTCGGTAACCCCTCCTACTCTATAGTTGGCCCCCTTATGAGGGATATCCTTTATGTTATGGTCATACTTCACTCTTGCCAGGAAAAGGCTAGAGAAGTTGGCATGTTCTAGATGTTAGGGCAATAGATGAGCCTAAAGGAATAGAGGTGGAGATGCATGAATCAGAACTTCCTTGGATCTCTAAGAAGTTGATATAGTGGTAACCGGAGTTTGGGTCACCAAAATCAATTGAGAATGAGGCTTAGGCTGAGAGCATAGTTGGAAAGAGCCAGAAGTAGGCCCGCAATGATCATGAAAATCACAAGGCTTCTTCCGCTGGTCTTAATATTATCTCTCCTCAGCCTGACATTTCTTTCTATCTTTACCCTCAAGGTATTCCCTCTCCTTCCTTCTTAATCTTTCATCCTCGATTTCTCGATGCTAAGTGGAGTAGTAAGGATAAGGTTCTGGGATGGTTCCTTGATGGTCACTAATGCCTGAGTGTATATAATGGAACGGTCTCTTACGATTGCACATGAAACAAAGATAAAAGGAATATTGGAACTAATGCACTGAATTGAGGATGAATTTCAAAACTAATGCACTAAATTGAGGACAAGTGAAGGATGTTGGTTGTTCATTATCCTTAAGTTGTATGAACTGTTGATATTCTCCTAGGTATCTTATGGACCATGCTCGGTAATTTGAAAAGAAGGGGTCTCATCTCCCTCGGCCATGAGATCCCCAGATGGAAAACTGAACTGCCCAGACTCCCCTTGAAGATGCTCTCGATTGGGATATCCATATTTCCTAGGGAGCCAAAAATATTTTCTAAGGAGTCTGCATAAGGAGTTTATTTTACAATTGGTGCTAAACTAGGATCAGGTGCTTGCCGAGAAGACTTGATAATCAATCTCTTTGGACAACGTGGAACAAGTGAGTTATCACCTTTAGGGGACATTTCCCTAAATAATTTGTTGTCACCAAAAGCAATGTTTTCGCCGTTATCTCCTCACTTTTTTTGCCTTCTTCTCCTCCTTCATTTTCCTTCTCTTCTCCTCCTTCATCCTTTTCTTCTCTTTCCTTTCCTCCTCCCTCTACCGCTACGTTGGCCACATTTTCATCCACCACTCTTTCCTCTCCTTCGTCGACATTTGCCTCACCACCCTAGTCTTCACCACATCCTTGATTATCATAATCAAAGTTATGAGTAGGACAGAAGTCCCAATAGTAGTCTGAGTTTCTTAGACGGAACCAAAGGAGGAGCGACATATCTCTCTGGATAAAGAAGACCACATTGGTAAAGTCTTTCATTTATAAGTAGATGAGAGGTTATGCTATGCTGATCATTGACACTTTTTAAAATTTCCAAGGTGATGGAGTGGACATTGCTATCATCTTATTCAGGATGATCTCTGAAGAGAACGAAAATGAATTTAAATATTTAGATGAAGAGAATCTAAGCACGAAAAGGAGGTTAAAGAATAAGGGCTTACGTCTGGACAACCACAACCGGTTAAAGCCGAAGAGCCATCAAATGAAAAAATATTCATTCTTGAAGTAAGAAAGCTTGTTATATAGTACAAAGATAACTTTGCAGTGGCACCGGGCTTTGATGATTAACAAGGAAGGCGAGTCGGGTCTCTTCTTGAAACTTAGAAGATGCTTCATCTCGGCAAAGGTTGGTAGTCGTTGTAGTCATGTCATTACTAGAACATATAAAGAGTTAAGAAGGGTACATCCATTAGGATACACTTAGGTTGAAGCTAGCCCAATCTCTTGTAGAAAAAATTGAAGGAAGCCATTCAAATAAGGGATAAATCCACTTAGACACATGTACTTGTTGTAGGCGATGTATCCCCAAAGAGGGTTGTGCATACATTGATTGATTATTAGCAATAAAACGTCACTCTCCCAAATTCCATGACGAAGAAAAATTGCTTGAAGTGATTTAGCAGTCAATATCGAGGTGTTTGATCCGGAGGGTCAGTCAAAATTTTTATTCCATGTTTTTGGTTCAGTGGAGGGGGCTGGTTCCATAGGGATGCCAGTGGAACAAGTTGTCGTTGAAGTTTGACTATGATTGCCCATCTCACTCCTATTTGAGTAGACAAAGAGGTCTGAGTGCCAGAAGAGCCAGCTTTAGGAGGAGTAGAAGGTTTAGAGCCAACTTTGAAATGAAGTGATTGGAAAGTCATTCTGAACTAGAAAACTTGATACCAAACATGGTTAAGTTATGTTTCATTTTATAATTCCACTTAAATAAGAACCCATGTAATCGACATGCAGAATTCAACATATGTCAATGTGAGTTTACTAATCAGATTATGAATGTTAACCAGGGTAGTATGAAGTGTCAATCTATTTTAGTATGGGTCCCGTGTCCAATATTTGATGAGCGGAACACTCTGTGTAGATTGCCCGCTCATGCTGGCGAATGAGCTCTGTCGCATGATGGAACTGTGTGTTAGTCTTATCCAATATTGCGAAATGAATGATAACAAAACTACTATCCGAAGTGATACAGAGCCATTTTGTATAAACATAGGAATATATTATGACTTGAATGTTAACTTGAATGATATATTTGGGGATTGCAGTGTGTTCGACATGAGTGTTATTCAGAACCATCTTAAATGATGTTTTTTGATCAACCAAATCTTAGTAAAACTAGTCCAAATACTTTTCACGTGTGAAGAAACTCGAGGATATTGATAAGTCAAGATGAAAAACGAGGAAACCAAAGCATATGCAATGGCAGCATGGAGTCAACAAAAGTAGGAATGGAGTTAGCAAGAACCCAGGAATTGATGAGGTCGACTCCGTGCCTATCTCAGGCTACTCTCCAAAGCGACCTAGACCCCATATTTTCCATGAGAAACAAAGTATATATCATGATCGACCATTAACCAATGCTATAACCATTTTTTGGTCGAGGTATGACAACGTAAGCGTAGCAGAATGTTGACGACATCACCTACGACAACCACGACAATGCTGAAGTCTAAGAACCCACCTTAATTTCCATAGATCTAAATCAGAGTCGGGAGTGATGGTTTCAGGGCTAGGTTGATGAAGCTTAACTAAGATAATGGTTGTAGTAGTGGCAGAACAATCGATGGCCTCAAAGTGGGATCAGAGCACTTAGTCTACGGTAATGGAGAGATATGAGGTTGCAAAGAAAAACAACTCGGTGCTGAGAAGAAAGGATGAAAAGTAGAATGACTGGGAATTTTTTAGTCCAAATGTTTATATAAGGATGGATTGACATGGAAATTGATATTGGTAATGACACGAAATGGTCAGTACTAACGTAATGTAATAAAAAAGGAAGAAGAAAGAGAAAGAAGTAAAAAAAGAGAAGGAAGTCTAACCTTGAAAAGAAGCAGAGCGGTCTTCAAGTAATGTAGATCTAGACCTTAATGCGGAAAGATGTTCATCAACTGTATGAGTGATTGAACAAATGCTCTTGGAATAGAGGCAACTCTTTAAAATGATTCTTGGATAATCGATAGATTCGTATGGCTGACAACTGTTATTCAGTATTTGAACCCAGTAGTTTTCAAGTGTTCCTGGATGACGGGATGAAGACAAAGTGGTACATGAACTTAGGGGCAAACTTGTAATGGTGATGGAAAGGACTTCTAGAAGTCTGGAGACCTAAAGTAAAGGAAAAAGAACCTGAGAAGTTTCACTGATGTAGTACTTGATCATTATGCTTTAGTCAAGTAATGAGAAGCAAAACTAATCTTCTCGAGGCCCACAATGAAGGAGTAGGCAAACAACTCCAAAGCTGTGTGGAAAAGAACAATTATTAGATGAACTAAATCATCTAGGTACCGAGAATAATTGATGGAAAAAATTGCACCAGAGGATTGAGGACCTGAAGTAGCTATTTAAAATGGAGGAAAGACTGCAAAGTGCACAAGGTAGTCATATTAGTACTAACCAAGATGATTTGTGCCATGGGATGACCTCACCTTTCCCCTACTTTCATGGATCTAGATGTTTACCTAATCTTTCGCAATCTGACGACTCTAGTAGCAAAATCTCCTGTAAATAGTAAGCCTAAAGCAACAACGAGAGGACTCTTCACTCTTGTTTTCTTTATCTTCTATCCTCTACCCACCATTTCCATTTTAGAGCTTACTTTTGCTATTCTAGACTGAAAGTTAAGTTGAAAAGCTCTTGTACTTGTGACATCAATCTATAATAAATTAAATTGGACGTAGGCCATAAAATTTGCTGGACCATTAGAAAAATCCCTATATTATATACAGTTTTCTTGTTGATTCTACTTAGAACTTCTCGTTATTATTCTATTTGGGGTGTTATGTCAATTTTTCGTTCAAGGCATGGAACGAGTTTTCCTCTCACTAATTCACTGTAGCAATTACATCAAATCACGTAATCAATAATCCCGACATAAGCATTCATATAACATCATTTCAACTATAAGTACTCCCGATACTTAACATTCAGATATTAACCATGTCATATGTACACATTTAGCTATTACAATTTAAGTACACCCTATACTTGTCATTAAGGTGTTATGAATCATATCATAAAACCATCAATCACATTCATAGACATCACCCAAACTCTTATTAGGTGTCATTTTAATAGTTATCATTAACTTATTTTAGCGGTTACCTCCCTATGCCTGTTTATAACTTAATTTGTGTTTTTCTCGAACCAAAAGAACTGCTCCCACAATAAAAGCCAAAATAAAAAAAAGAAACGAGAACAAGATCCAAAAACCATTGCGCCAAACACTTAAGACAATAACAAACATAAAGACTACACTTTCCATGGAATACAGATTTGGTACTAAAATACTGCACCGGAAACCTAAAATGTGCACAAAGAATCGAAACTGATCTACCAATGTAACGACTACTTTAATAAGTATAACCATGGCACACTTTTCAAGTACCAAATATAAAAGTTGTGTTATGGCTCCATAAAGTAGGCATTAATAGGTTGGAAACAAAGTGCAATCTCTAAGTAATAATAAGAAATGGAGGCTGTATTAGGGCCCTGAAAGCAATCCTAATATTACGCAAACGGGGATGCATTGCAATCTTAAACTAACATCTAAGTGGCAGGTCTACACCGTAAATTGGTATCAAAAAGATAGAAAGAATGCACCATCTTAAAGAGACAGAATTGCACCACAATACTATATCAATGCCAAATTAATAAAGAATGCGCCACAATCATGATGTGAAAGAATAGGTCCGCAATCCTTAAAAAACTATCCACAAACATGAAAGACTTGAGGGATGAGGCATTAGAGAGACTTTTCTACAACCAAGAGCCAAACCTCACCCCTTAATGGCAAACCAAGAAATCCCAACTTCATTCCTAAAATCATTAAGCCCAGCTCGAAAACAAAAGCGATGGTACAGTCCTCTAATGGAGAGAGTGTCTTGGAACAAGTTTATGCAGGGCAACCACCCTTCAAAATAGCAGCTCAGTCTCACTAAGCCATGTAACTCAACTGTAACCATACCTAACACTGTGTTATGTTAATATCATAGATTGGATAGAGTAGTACAACTTCAGAAGTGTTACCGCAGTTTAAAAGGCATATGGCATTACTAACCTGGGCATAATGAAGGCACAACTCCCAATGAAGTAAAGCGAAGTTCTATGTTTTGATAATGATATAGCTTTCCCTGCAAAGAAAGGGGTTTCTATTCATAGCTTCATCTACACGTAAGTTTAGTCCGTAGGCTTGTTGCTTCACAGAATTGGAAATGCACAATCCATTAAGATTTGGGTTTTCTTGCCTCAATTCGAAACATTCCCGCCTCAATTTCAAACTTCCCGCCAAAGTTCAATATCCATCTGTTTAAATCACAATTTCCCACAAAAGATCACGTCAGCAATCCATGCAATCAAATAAATGAGATGGATGTTCGAAACATAACACAGTCCAATAGCAGAAATCAAGAGGGTGGGGTATGATGTTGGCAATCCACGTGAATCCTGGTATACTATAAACGAATAGGGCGCTGTAATAGAAAGGAGGGAGAATTTTTACTTTACCTTTTTTAAGACACATAAAATGAAATTTTGTACTCTCTGCCATTTTTGTTTGTACTAAGAATCAAGAGAGAAGAAAGTGACATTTTACCCGTGGACGTATGATTCTTTAACATTCGAACCACATAAATTTTCTATGTACTTTTATTACTTTCGTTATTTTACTGTTTTTACTCTATCAGCACTTATATATATAATGGATTGATTCCTAATATTTTAAATATTTCCTACTACTATTTACGTAAGAATTAAAATAATATAACTACTCCTCTTTAAAGGCAAGACTAATATTACTTAATCTTTTTGATTCGTAATGACAAAATCATTTACATCATGATTACTTCGTAAATAATACTTGGGTGTTTCTGAGATGAAAAATCTCATTGATATTTTTAATGCTAGAAGGAGGGCCAATTCCCTTCTCCAATAAAACTTACCTGCAATTTCTTTAAAATACCGTTACAATACCATGAATCTCGCAGATTCCACTACTCCACCACCCTAAGAACAACTTTACCTTACCTCAAAAATGTCTAAAAAGCCACTCATCACCTCTGTATCCTAATCTAAGGCAGGCTCCTCTATAGAGCCTACCTCAGATCCTATCCTAGTAGATCTTCAAGCCTTCACAATCCAAATGAACCAACAAAGGTGGGATTAGAGAGATCTATGGACCAACATACTACCCTAAAGCCGATCTCTCCTTAACCATCCACATCTCACCGCCATCACTCACCGACTATGCTAGCGATGCAGCATGTGAGTGGTTACATCACTCTTAGAAATGTGAATTGTGAAGTTGGCTAACGTTAACCTACTATTGCTAAAAAAAGAAGCCATGAACTACTTACAATGAAGACGACGTTACTTCACTCTATGAGGATGATTTGTCTCAAATGGATTCTAGAGAAGATGAGATCCGTCAGTTGAAGGCTCGTGTAGAGCAGCCAGTACATATCCGGCGATAAAGTAATAGAGAAGAAGTAAGGGAGGAAGGTTCTTCCCCATTTGGTGAAACCATCATAGAAGTGGACTTCCTTAACAATTTCAAACCCCTATCGATTGATTAATTTGAAGGAACCACAAACCCAAATTCATCTGCACATTTGAGTATTATATGGACATCTTAAAGGTAGGGAGGATCGCGCGGTGAAAACTCTTCCCATTTTATCTGGCTGGTGTAACCTTCATATAGTTTAGGAGATATGGACCAAGGGAGATCCGTTCTTGGCGTAGCCATTAGCATATTTTCTAAGGTAGTTCAATTCGAGGAGGGAAGCCTCCTCAAATGTAAATATCATGTCCTGCATAAAGCAGGGTAAAAAAGAGAGTTAGTGAAACTTCATCAAATGTTTCAAATCTGAAGCGCTTCAGATCGAGGTAACTTGTGAAGAGGCGTTACTAATGGCAGCACATGCCAGGATAATAAGGGATATTGCCATATGGGAAAAGAATGGTAAAAGACCATGTCATAGCATGAAGTCCTTCTATGAAAGGACTAGCGGCGACATCAGAATGGAAGAGGTCGGGTCCGCAACATAGTTTGAAAGAACTTCCGCTCCCTATAATGAGAAGAAAAGTGGGAAAAAGGAACCACCCGCCTACAAAGTGACAGAGCGAATTAAACTTCACAACAAAAAATCCACTCACCCATACTATTGGAAAATATAGGAGATGACCAGGACCGAGCTGGCCTATAACGTTACAAATAAGGGAAAAAGTTGAAGCAGAATAAAGGTGGAGCGTACTACTGCTTCCATAGGGCCAATGGCCATCACACAGACAACTGCTGACACTTTAGAAATGAAAGAGAAAGATTTGTTTAGAAAGGACACTTAGGTAGCTTCCAGAAGGAGAACAATGGGGAAAGGGCTGGAAATCTCAATCCATATCCAAGTGAAAACCTAGCCGGAAACCTCTTTAATCTTATAACCTTAATTCATGGAGGACCACATCTGGCCAAAAAAAGTAAGAAAGCACAAAAGCAGTACATGAAAGAAGCCAAAGTAGAGCACAAGACCATTTTCCATATTAAACAAAAGCCGGCATAGGAAATAGTCTTTACTGCAATTGATGCCACTGGAGTTGTCTTCCCACATCTGGACCCACTCATTATCACAGTGCAGATCTCAAACTACACCATGAAGAAAGTCTTTGTGGATTCTAGTATTTTTGTTAGTATCATCTACAAATCGACCAAATGATGCTTGTTGTGGAGATATTGGAGCCAAGCCTCTATCTGGTCTACAGCTTCAACAATATCGCAACTATCCCTATGGGAAGCAGCATACCTACTCGTCACCATCAGAACTACACCCATTCACAAGTCATTTTATGCGAGCTTCTTAATCATCGATCAACCTTCACCATACAATGCATTCCTGGAAATAGCCGCATTGATAGACTTCAAGGCAGTTGTTTCTCAAAAAGATCTACTCATGAAGTTCCACACCCCCAATGGGATAGGATCGATAAGTGGAGAACAATTGTTAGCTAAGGAATTATACAATATAAACCTTAACTCTAGCAATAAAATTATTCCAAATTACTCCATTGTCTCTTATAATATTTGTGATAATAGTAATGAAAAGGAAATCAAGCCAGCTCCTAGAATTACATTGGCACAAAGTACCAAGACTGATGCTAAAACAGGTCACTCTATGACCACAATATCAGTAAGGTAAAAAAAGAGGAAGTATATGCATATGATTAGCACTGATGAATATAACTCTATTTATGCACAGTATTTTTCTAAAGATACTCACAAGTAGATATCCTCCACTGCCTCTCAATCCGAAGAGAAAGAAGAAAGTAAAACAAACCTACGATTAGAGGCAACAAGGATAGAATTGAAGCCAGTAGATGATCTTGAATATGTATAAATAGATCCAAAAGACCTTAGAAAGGTTCTTAAAATAAGAAAGTACCTTAATGCAGAAGCCAGAATCAAATTGATAGCCTTCTCGAAGAGATCAATAGATTTTTTTTCTTAGACACACTCAGACATGGTAGGAACAGATTGAGCCATCATATACTGCGCACTCAACATCGATCTCGAAGCTTATCCAGTCAGATAAAAGCATAGGACCCTAGATCCGGAAAAGTATAACGCTCTGCATGAAGAAGTCAAAACGCTAAAGCAAATGGATTTGCTAGAGAAGTATACTAGTCAAAGTGGATTGCCAACCCTATCCTCATGAAGAAGCCTAATGGGAAATGAAGAATATGCATAGACTATACCAACCTCAACAAGGCCTGCCTAATGGATAGCTTTCCCCTATCCAGAGTTGACCAATTAGTGGATGCAACTTGTGGACATGAACTGCTCTCATTCATTTATGCATACCCAAGTTCCAATCAGATAGCCATGTCGGAGCTAGACTAGAGCACACAAGTTTTGTAAGGATAGAGGTTTATACTGCAAAAATGTGATGCCGTTCGAACTCAAGAATCCTGGAGCAACCTATCATAGGTTAGTGAGAATAATGTTTTCAGATTAGATTGGCAAGAATGTCAAAGTATATGTGGACGACATGCCAGTTAAGTCAAAAGTATCTTCAAATCATATGCGAGATTAGAGGAAATATTTGCAGTCCTAAGGTAATATAATATGAAGCCAAATCCCTTGAAATGAAAATTTTCTATTCAGTCAGAGAAGATCGTGGGCTATATAGTAAGTGTTCGAGGCATAGAAGCAACCTCATAGCAGATTGAGGCCATAGTAAATATAGGAATCCTAGAAAAGCCAAAAGAGATCATGATTCTAAATGGAATGATGGCTGCTCTAAGAGGTTCATTTCTAAAGCAACTTAAAAGTGCATACCATTCTTTGACCAAGTAAAGAAAGGATGAAATTTCAAGTGGACAGGGGAATGCAAAAATCTCATTCCAAAATATGAAGGATAATCTGATTAATACTCTTATCCTATCAGAACTTGTAACGGGTAAGGACTTGTACGTATATTTAGCCGTAACTAATAAAGTTATTAGTACTATAGTGGTTTGAGTAGATGAAGGGAACTAGAGGCCCATTTACTTCACAAGTAAGCATTTGTCAGGAGCGGAGCTTAATTATTCAGTAATTGAAAAGCTAGATTACAATCTGCTTCTTGTGGCAAGAAAGTTACGACCCAACTTTCAAGCACATCCAATCAAAGTCCTCATATAAAAATAGCTAAAGCACATATTGCAGAAACCAAAGACCTCGTGTCTCTTGCTAGAACGGGTGATTTAGCTCAATCAATATGATCTCTCCTATTATCCAAGAAAAGCAATCAAATGACAAGCACTAACAGATTTCATTATGGCATGCACACTACCTACTGAGCCTAACCTAAGGAAGAAGTGCCCACTCCGTAGTTTTAGCAATTATTGTTGAATGGAGCGTCAAACGAATATGGGAAGGAATTAGATATGTGTTGATTGCTCCAGATGAGCAAAATCTATATGAAGCAGTGTAGCTTGGATTCAAAGCTACCAGTAATATGGTGAAATATAGTGCTCTCCTCATTGGCTTAAGAATGGCTAAGGTAATGAAGATAGCCCATATTAAAATTCAGAATGCTTATTAATTAGTTATGAACTGGTGCAGGGTAATTTCCAAAAGAAAGAGTTAACTCTAGCAAAATATGCGAAACTTTATAAAAACAAGTTAGAGTGGTTACTACTACCCCACTATGCTTCAGGATGTAATGGAATATGTAAGAAGGTGTAAAAGGTTTGCAAGTATCCCAATGCAACTTTCCCACGAGCTCATCCCATTAGCTAGCCTATGGTCGTTCGAAATATAGGGCATAGATTTGATAGATCCACTTCCCATGTCAAAGGGGGAAGGGGCAAAGTATGTTGTAGTAGCAATAGACTACTTCGCGAAGTGGGTAGAAGTAGAACACTTAGTTACAATCATTGCGAAGAAGATAGTCACTTTTATAATAAGAATAAAATCACTAAACTCTGGATCTCCTACGATATAATTTTAGGTAATGGGACCTAATTTCAAAGTAAGGAGTTTGTAGAGCTCTGTGAAAGGAACAAAATAATAAAATGTTTCTCCTCGTCGCAGATTCACAGGAAAATGGCTAAGTCAAATCAGTGAACAAACCATTAAGAAGTTACTTAAGATTAGATTGTTAAACGCTAAAGGAAAGTGGTCAGAGGAGTTGTCTTTAGTACTATGGGCTTATAGGACCTCATCTAGATTACCAACTTACCATATTCCTTTCCCCTTAACCAACGGCTATAAAGCCATGCTCCCCGTTGAAGCAGAATCTCATCACATAGAAGAATATCGTATACGGCAGAGCAAAACAAAGCATTAAAGGAAGCCCTCTTAAATATTATTCAAGAGAAAAGAGATGAGGCAACTGTTTGATCCATCACATGTTGAAAAAGGATGGAATTTTTTTTACAACACTGGGCTCAAATAGAGAAACTTCATCAAGGGAGACCTAGTACTGTGAAGGGTAATAGCTCACACCACGGACCCAACAGATAGGGCTTTAGGCCTGAATTGGGAAGGTCCCATGGTCATAGAAGAAGTCTTGGTTAATGGGGCATACCGGCTATCAAAATCTAATGGAAATCCAGTTCCGAGGACACGGAACTCAGAGCACCTCAAGCCTTATTTTGTATAATCAGCATTACATGTATAATGAACATTTTAATTATTGTGAAAATTGTAATACAATAACTGGACATAGGGATATCAGATGGTACAAACCAGTGTAAAAACATCTCTACGTTAATTTCACTAACATAGCTAATAACATTAGGTTGAATTATACACAACCCGGCTTCTCAGCTAAACAATTACACCAAACGTAAATATATTAGTCGGCTTGCACCAAATATAAAAAACCATTTTCATGGGTTAAAGGGTTGAAAAATATGCAACCTGACTTCACAGTTAAATTATAGTCTGCCCCTAAATAATAGGGTAGACGTGGCTAACCCATGAACAATAGTCCGTCCCCAATAAAGGGGAAAACCATGTCAAGCACACAATAAGGTATGAATTTCAGGAACGAAGTTCAGAAATCATGAACTATGCAAGTAATTAATCAAGAATGGTGAGAAAAGATAATGCATGGAATGTGGTGCAACTTACAAATAAGGTATAATTCCAGAAAATACATAAAGCTTGCCAAGCAAAATACTAAAAACTATGAGCTACTAACATTTACTGAAATTTACCTATATTTACATGATTCATTACATTTGCACACACATCACAAGTGAAAGTAAAATTATCATCATGCAAAGTTACATCAAAAGTTAAGCTCAAAACTAAGGTTTATGGTAAAACAAGCTACACTACGATTCAAACTTGACTAGAATCCCTTCTAGCTTGAGAAGCCAAAAATGAGCCCTTTCTATTGTAATTCTAGAACTCATGGAATTTTCCTTGTAATACTTCTTCAAATCCTTTTTCCATTGGAAAATAACGTTAGGATCAGCTTTTAACGAAGGCGAAGGAATAGCACGAGGCCTTAATATGGCGTCGGAGGCCAATATGAGATAGGATCATCTTCTACACTAGTTTACTTGGCGACTTGAAGAGACAACTTTTCAAGGTCATCATTCAGTACCTTGAACTTATCTTCGTAAAAAACCATATACGCACCTCCGGTGCATTTCAATAATCCCTTCAGTTCGGTAATTTGAATCAAAGCAGACAAGAGCCTCCCTACGAAGTCAGCTGCCTTCGAACGTTGCCCACTAGTGTAAGGCTGAAAAATCAAATGAATCTAGGCTAATAAAGTTAAAAGAAAATGCATTCCAATAAAAATTCACAAGGAACTTACACTCCTTCTAAAAAAGAATGATAATAATAATATTTTCCTTTTACAATAACCTTATGAGCAATTGCACAACCAAAAGTATTTTGCATCATGATTTTACAAAAGTATTCTAAGTCATAGGGTCCTAAAATGTTGCCGTAGTTGTAAGACACCTAAGCTAAGGCATACTAGCTAAGGGCGAGTCTTTGAGATGGATAGTCTTCCTTGAATCATAATTGGCACCTGTCCAAGGGTCCATCGGATCTCCATGGTCACCTCAAAACCAATGTCATTATAAAGGAAGCTCAGATTAAGCATGGGGTAGAAGTAATTGAAAACATCTACGGCTAACTATAAGCGACCTGCCCCATCTTTCCATTAACCTTCTCCCTTTTGATTTTCTCTGCAAGGTCAGTAATATGATCCTGCCCAGGCACATTAATAGACACTACTATGGCATTAGGAGCAGGTTGAGTTTTTCATAGTGAATCTTTTAGCTCATAAATATTAAGCATGGCTTTCTTCCTTATCTCTTCTAGGATCTCTATCAGTTCGGTCCTTGTCCATTTCGAATCCTCAGAAAACTACCAAAATACTCAAGATCATCATCTTTCTACCCCTTCCTCTATGTACGAGGAAGCACTTCAGGCTCAAGACGCTTCGATTGTTGCTTATAACAAGCTTCCATCTCCTTAAGCTTACCTTGGAAGTGTAACTCCAATTTCCTCCTCCACTCATCCGCAAATGAAGCTTCCAAACCTACAAAAGGAGCAAGGGTTGAACCCAGGCTAGCCCTTTTTACTGCCTCACCTTCTTCGATTCCTTCCTTCTCTTTGTATCGTTGGACAGCCTGAAGAGACAAACTTTCCACAATTTTCTTCAAAACTTTAATCTCTACTTCGTAAACAATGCTACAAAGAGCCTCATCTTCCTTCAATGATTGTTGTAATTTAGCCACCTTTGAAATTACAGTCTAAAGTTCAGTGCTTTGTTTGACATTATGCTGGTACTGATGCTCGAGGGCATCCTTAGCTTCCTTAAGCTCGGAAAAGACATTCTTCAAATCTCTTTCAAGCCCTTCGTTAGTAAGTCTTAAATGGATATCTCTTCCTCCAAGGCCTCGGTAGAAGTTGCAGCTGCCGCTTCAAACTCATGGACACCTATGTCACTCGGACCATAAATAGTGGAAACTGAAGGATCACTGGATTCAAAGGCTCTTGAAGGCTTGGGAAAGGGCCCATCGACCTTATTGGTGGTATTAGGAGTTTATTTCAAAGCAAATCAAACAACACCAAGATAGTCTAAAAACAATATCATAAAAAAACAATTTTATGTATAAAGGATGTGACTAATTCATGTGAAAAAATAATAATGATTCACAATGTTCATTCCTTAGCTTGATTACTAATCCTACGCCTTAACCATTCCAACCGAGGACTATCGGGTGGGAAGGAACCACTTTCTAAAGTATATTGTTACCAACGTAGTACAAATTTACTAAGTGCTTCTTTCTCTTTAACTACTTGGTCAATTTTAGAAACCAACCCATGGGTTTCCACTTTAAGTTGCATGAATGACTTATCTAACTCTTTTTCATGCTTGTGAATCGCTGTTGCACCAAGATCAAGACAATCTATGGTCTGGAGTTGGAGACTCTCCATGCATTCCATCATGAGTTTAGTAAATATTACTTCCTTATTGATGTGCATGTAAATGTGCATATTTTTACCACCATATTTAATCTATTTAAATTAAATAAATGATCATATTGGGTATTTTAACTTGTTTTAACCAAAATTCATATTAATTCCAAATTTTCACATATTCATCTTCGTATAAGGGCAAAATGGCCATTTGTGTGCGTATATTAATTTGAGAGAATTTAATTGGAAATTTCTATATTATTTTGTAGGAATTTAGCTTCTCATATTAGTGGGTTCATGAAGAAACAAGCATGCACAAAATGGATATAAAGGAATGAAGATGGAAATAATTCAAAGTGAAGATCATGGAGGACCCCACCTACCCACCTACCTTAATGTACAAATTAAAGGCTAATGCACATGCTTTTGGAGTTAATGGCTTCATGTACACTTAATGGGGGATTAAGACATGTTAATGATTACTTGGCCTCCACACTTCCTAAGGGGCATTTTGGGTACTGCCCAAAAATATGCATTAGGGTTTCTAACTTGTATAAATACCCCTTATGTTTCATGTAGCCATCTTCCCCTTAGTTAGTTAGTTTTAGTTTAGAAAATAAATCAAAGCTCTCTTTCTTTCCATGGCTACTTAGCCATTTTATTTCATGTAATTTTCTTTTCTTTCAATGTTAATTCTCTTTTATTTACATGCTTCTTCTCTTCTTATGTAATAGTGTAGATTTACCTTTATGCAATTAGATTAGTTGTCTTTTCCATTAGCTTTCATTTTCCTTTCTTTTTGCTTTCATGTTGCTTTCTACATTTGTTGATTTGATAGCATATATGAGAGCTTAATCCCTACAATTTAGGGGTAATGAAGCTCTCTAGTATGTAGATGCAACATTTTGATGTTTATACTCTCTTTTTGTGCTTTAATGGAAACACTTGAAGTGGTTTAATGATGTATTTTAGCTTTGAATTTGATAGTCTATGTTGTTCATAACCAATACGCTATGCTTAAACAAACATAACACAAATTGCCTCTTCATATAAATATGATTATGGCAAAGAAGTGAATGTTGAAATTGAAATTTGATAGCCTATATTTCTAAACAATAGTTAATAGGCTATGCTTAAAATAGATTTTTACTTCAACTTTGTTGTCATATTTCATGAGAGTTAAATGTGTATTAGTGGTTGTGTTATAGTTTGATGGTTTATATTGGGCTAATTAATAGCACAAATATATCATACTTATGATAAACACATCAACTAATTACACTAATGAAAAGAAAAGAGAGATCATAACTTCATTTTGTTGATTTATATGATCTAGAGAGTGGATTTATCTCTAAATCTTTTAACTCTCATATTTTTATCATTTTCTTTTGCTAGTTTTTGTTAGTTTCTTACATTTCTAGCTATTCACTCTCGACTTCGGTATAATTTGATTGAGTAGGAAATTTAAATCAACAATTCCCTGTGGATCGACCCGTATTCGCCGCGTGCTACATTCGTACACCGTGCGCTTGCGGTTAATTTTATTTCTAAATTCGTTCGATGGTTTTCTAACTCGATAGAACTCCCTGCTCGTCCGAACAAGTTTTTGGCGCCGTTGCCGGGGAATTGCTTTGGTTTTTAATTTTCTATTCTTCGAATTATTTTTGTTTGTTTTTTGTGTGATTTTATTTTTTGTGTGTTTGCTTATTAAAAAAAATTGTTTATTTATTTGGTTTTTGAGTGCATTTGTTTGTGTTTTTGTTTGTTTTGCATTTTCGTTTGCATTTTCATATTAAAAAAAAGAACATACACAATTTCAAAACAAAAAAATATATTTCAATTTCTTTACAGTTTACATTTTCTGTTGTACATTGCTTTTATTCACTGTTTTTCAAAAATATTCACTCAATCCCTCTCTGTTACTGTTCACAGCCTGCACTGTGCCTGTGCATTTTTTTCCCTGCACACCTTCATACAAGCCTCATTTCCTCACTTCAACTCAAACCACTTCCCTCCTCTGCTATACCAAGCAACTACATTCACTTCCTTCACCACAATCTTCGCCTCTTATTTCAGCCATTATCACTGCATAACTTCCACTGCCGCTCACTAACATCTATACTTCACCATCAACCTATACATCACATTGCTAAACAGCTCACTGTCATCTCCCTGCTCATCCCATAATCCCTGACCACCAACAATTGCCTTCCCCTTACAAACTGCTAGGCCATCCTCAACAAACACTTCTCAAACATCCATCATCACCCTGCTCAACATTCCCCTTCACCAGCCTACATACCCTTAATCACGATCACTGCCTAATAATTCAACCAAAGACTACCACTGCTTACATCAATAAACATTTCTTCCTTCACATAAACACACCACAGCCGTTACTACTTCACACCATTCCTACCACTTATTTCACCATCATCACCACCTTCCAGACTTCCCTCAACAACTGCCTCGACCAATTCGCGACAACAAACCACTCAACTGCTTCAACCCTGAACAAGACTGCTACCAGACTTCTCCCTGCACACAAGAGCACCATCATCTCTACTCATCACTCCAGAAAACTGCTGCAGTGATCAAACATCGATACTTCAACCCTGAACAACACACTTCAACTCCTCAAACATCACTCATCATTCTCAACCATATCGCAAAACCATCACACTTACCACAAAAATCATGGCCCTGTGCATTTCCCACATCTGTACAAACCCACTTCATTGCATATCATTGACTGCCTGAAAACACTCCAACCATTAAACTGCCAAAATCGATCTTCCCATCGAACCGCCAGCGACAGTCCTACCCCCAACCACAGTCGAATCCAAGTCGAACACGATTCAAAATCGCGACTAATCCCCTGCATTCCAAATCGCCAACCCCTATTTCCAAATTCGATTGCTTCACCCAAAATCCCAACTCATTCTTCTGTACTTAAGCAATCGGCCATCTTCAATTGTAATCCTTAAATCGCCTTCATCACGAGACCATCTCTCAGTAGATCGAGCACCCAACGCAACCACGAATCTGAACGTCTCCATCTACTAACTCAACGCCAGCCGAATCGAATTTCGCTTCGTTTGAATTTTTTTTAAGAAGAGAGGCTGTGGATTTTAAAAAAAAAATTCTGAATTTCACTTTCAGGTGAATCAAATCTGAAGTTCACAGTTAAAAAAAAAAGAAAAATGAAAAAAAAGAGGAAGGTGTGGTGAGCCGGTGGGTTCTTTTTTTGGTTAAGTGTTGTACAAAAAAAGTTTATTTTGTTTTGAGTTTAGTCTTTTGTTTTATTTTGTTAGATTGATAAGGAGTTGGTTTAGCTTGTTTAATAAAATTCCTAAAGAAAAAAAAAGGAGAAAAAAAATATACAAGTTTATGGCTTCATTTGTTCCCATCATTTGCTTTGTTTGGCTTCATTTGATTTGCTTTTGTTTTGATTTATATTTTTCATAAAAAAAAATCAAGTTTCAATTTGTTTTTTTTCATTCATTTATTTTGTTTTGAACTAATTTTTCTGGATATATAATTTTTTTTTGCATATATCTTGTTTTTCCTTTACAGGTTGCCAAAGCAGATTGGAAGAGTCAATTGCTTCCTTGGCTTGCCGAAAATAATTGCTTCGCTTTGCTTTAAAAAAATTGCTGCTTTAGCCCATATCTATTGTTTTATTTGCCTTACATTGTTGTTTGCTTGCATTAAAAAAAAATTCAAAAACCAAAAAATTCATCATAGTTACATTGTTAATACACATTTAATTTCTGCTTTGCATTTCATATTAGATTTTGATTAGTAATAACGGTTAGACATCATTAACACTTAATTGTATATTGACAATCTGTCTTCTTTGAACAATTTAATTTCTTGGTGTCTAGGCTACGGCAGAGCAATAATCAGTTATAAATATTACGGTGATTCGTAAATATTATACTGAATTGTTTCTCTGAAGGTACTTAAACCTTCGGCTGCATTGCTACGGTGATTCGTGGTGCACCGATAACCCCTGCCCGTTACCTGGCCGAGAACTATCTTGTTTATCTAAGACAATTTGTGATTATACAATTTTGGGTTAACTTAGGATAAATCATTTGTAATTAGACCCTTGCATTCATTTAGTTGCATTAGTTCATGCATATTTAAAAAAAAAAATCAAAATCCAAAACTAAAAAAAATTATAAATAGTTCTTAACTTAGTTTTTTTTTCCTTTTCCTTTGAAAATTTTCAAATCAAAATTCCAAAAATTCATAAAAAAAAATTAAAATCAAAAATCCAAAAAAAAAAACTTTTCAAAAACAAAGAAAAAATTTGAAAAACCAAAAATCAATTTCCCTTTTGAAAAATAAATTCCAATTGTAAATATTTTTCTTTTACCAAAAAAAAAACACAAAAACATTCTTGAAAATGTCCGAGTTTCCCCACTTATGTGAAGTTTACAATAGTTGCGAAAATTAATATAATCCATATGATTTCACTCCAAATTCGTGTGGATATTTTAACGACAACTATTCTTTAAACGGTTTGAATTTTGAACCACAAAATTTTCAAAATGATGACCAAGCTTCAAATCTTGAAAATAGTACTTCATCTTTACTTGAAATCGTTACACAACAAAATCAAGAGATAAATGAGTGGTGCAATTCATATTTGTGTGATAACTCAAGTCAAAATTTTCAAAATAATCAAAATTTGAATTCACTTCAAAATTCAAATGACTTCGAGTATAACCCATGCCAATTCAATTTCGAGCTTCAAAATGAATTTCAAAATCAAGATGAAAATGTGAACCAATTTTCAAATAATTTTGGCAGTGGAAACAGTTTCAATAAAGATACGATTGAAAACTTTGGTTATTAACAAATTCAAAATGAATATTTTCAAATTAACAATCATGAATTGGATTTCGTTGACCAAATGGAAAAAGATAACGGGGATTTATTACTTCAAACATACGAAACTTTTCGTGAAAATCATAATCAAATCTCAACTTGCGAAGAATCAAATAATAATCTACCGTTTATCGAAAATGACAATTCTTATACTCAACAAGTCCAAATCGAAAATTTTCAAGTTAATAATTACAAATTTGACTTTGTTGAGCAAATGAATGAAATTTACGATGATCACGTGAATTTGTTGATTAAAACATTGGAAAATTTTCTTGAGAAACAAAATCAAATTTCAACGTGTAATGAGTCACGTGATAATCCACCTTTTACCCAAATCAATGATTTTGAAATAACAACTTTCGAAATTGAAAACGACAATCTTAACGAAGTTGTCGAAAAGACGGTAATTGAGTTGGATTTCAGTTCTTTTGAGGGTGTGGAAACAAATTTAAAATTCGATCTTCCTTTTCTCGATTTCAAAATTTTAAATACAACAACTTTGGATTCTGAAAATTATATACATAATGAAGTTGTTGATAACCCAATAAAGGAAGATGAATTTAACGAATATGAATTTTTTGGACTTTTGGATGACGAGTTGTTAAATTCCAACGGGGAAGATGAAAATCACCATTTTGATTTTGAAATCAATAACTCTGAAAATGTTTTCAATGATAAGCTTGAATTTCAAATTGGTGAAAATAAACTTGAACTTCAATCAATTGTTTTATCGAACCCAAAAATCATCGAAAACAAAGCAACTTGTATAATTTTCAATAAAACAACATTAGTTTTTCCAAATCAACGTTCAACTTTGAAATCTTTTAGGGCTTGGTTTTCTGCGCTTGAGCTGTGTCTTACATACTTGGTGAGACAAACGAATCGGTTCTTGGAGGACCGGTTCATTTACTCTTTAATGACATACTTTCTGATGTCTTGTAAATAATCATCTTTTCATTGTCATTTAAATAAAGATTATGTTTTTATTTTTCTCCTTCCACTTAGGTTGACTATGGGGACACAGTTAAAATCAAGTGTGGGGGGAGGCTCATCTTCATTTTTTTTCATGGTTTATTTTTGCTTTAAAATCTCAAAAAAAAAAAATTTAAAAAAAATCCCAAAAAAATGTTCTTTTGATTTATTTTTAAAAGAAAAACTATAAGATAAATATATGGTTTTGGTTTACTAAATTGAAATCATTGAAAATTTATTTGTCTTAACAAAAATAAAAATGAAGTTGTATTATAAATAACAATGGTTTAACTAGTATATAGGAAGATTCATACGTGTTAATTATGAAATACATCCTAATTGAAAAACTTTGTTTTAAAAGTGGTGAATTTAAAATAAAGGATATAACATTTTTTTTGTCTTCTAAGTTAAATGGTGCTAAGATGATTTTGCAAAACTCTCTCTCTTAAAAAAATAAAATAAAAAATTAAAAAAAACTAACATCCAAAGTATTCACTCTCATTTAAAAGTCCTCACAGTTATGCATGGGTGAATTACTTGGAATCTTTGATTACGTGTTTTCATACTCATTTAAAAGTCCTCACGGTTATGCATGTATGGAATACATGTAAAAAAATAGACTTAATAAAAACCACCTACGGTCGATAGGTATATGCACGAAAGTGTGTGCACTCGCCATGCTCTGTACTCCCCTCACATAAGCCCGAAAGGCAGTGCATGGGTGGTATATCTGGCCTCAGTTTACCTGAGCTAGGTGTGTAATTTTTCTTGCAAATAATGAGAGAGCAAGCAATTGAAATCCTAGCACTATTTTTACTTAGTTGATTTGATTTGTTATTGAAAAGAAATGAAAATACCACTTTGATAAACTTTGATAATCAATTAAGGATCCATTTTATAATTACACTTTGTTATCAACCGAAACAACAAGTTAAACTATTGTCTATTTGTTATGATAACTTGATTTTTGTTGGAAATTTGACAAGTAAATGACTTAAATTTTCAAGATAATGACCAAAACTTATATTTAACTTATTCGTGTCAATTTAAAAATAAATCCTTCATTTGCAAATATTTTCAAAAACTCGCATTCATCTCTTTGTAAATAAATCTTGCATTCTGTAAATATTTTCATCCTGCATTTGGATTTTGTGGGTAGTATCCGCTGAAAACCCTCACGAGACAACACTCGTCCTACTAGGGACACCCAGAGGTTTAATGGCTTGTTGCATACGCTCAATGCAATCGTGCTCCCTACGAAAACAGATTTATCTTAGTTTTTCTTTATTCGAGGACGAATAAAAAGATAAGCGTGGGGGTATTTGATGTGCATGTAAATGTGCATATTTTTACCACCATATTTAATCTATTTAAATTAAATAAATGATCATATTGGGTATTTTAACTTGTTTTAACCAAAATTCATATTAATTCCAAATTTTCACATATTCATCTTCGTATAAGGGCAAAATGGCCATTTGTGTGCGTATATTAATTTGAGAAAATTTAATTGGAAATTTCTATATTATTTTGTAGGAATTTGGCTTCTCATATTAGTGGATTCATGAAGAAACATGCATGCACAAAATGGATATAAAGGAATGAAGATGGAAATAATTCAAAGTGAAGATCATGGAGGACCCCACCTACCCACCTACCTTAATGTACAAATTAAAGGCTAATGCACATGCTTTTGGAGTTAATGGCTTCATGTACACTTAATGGGGGATTAAGACATGTTAATGATTACTTGGCCTCCACACTTCCTAAGGGGCATTTTGGGTACTCCCCAAAAATATGCATTAGGGTTTCTAACTTGTATAAATACCCCTTATGTTTCATGTAGCCATCTTCCTCTTAGTTAGTTAGTTTTAGTTTAGAAAATAAATCAAAGCTCTCTTTCTTTCCATGGCTACTTTGCCATTTTATTTCATGTAATTTTCTTTTCTTGCAATGTTAATTCTCTTTTATTTACATGCTTCTTCTCTTCATATGTTATAGTGTAGATTTACCTTTATGCAATTAGATTAGTTTTCTTTTCCATTAGCTTTCATTTTCCTTTCTTTTTTGCTTTCATGTTGCTTTCTACATTTGTTGATTTGATAACAAATATGAGAGCTTAATCCCTACAATTTATGGGTAATGAAGCTCTCTAGTATGTAGATGCAACATTTTGATGTTTATACTCTCTTTTTGTGCTTTAATGGAAACACTTGAAGTGGTTTAATGATGTTATTTAGCTTTGAATTTGATAGTCTATATTGTTCATAACAAATAGGCTATGCTTAAAAAAACATAACACAAATTGCCTCTTCATCTAAATATGATTATGGCAAAGAAGTGAATGTTGAAATTGAAATTTGATAGCCTATATTTCTAAACAATAGTTAATAGGCTATGCTTAAAATAGATTTTTACTTCAACTTTGTTGTCATATTTCATGAGAGTTAAATGTGTATTAGTGGTTGTGTTATAGTTTGATGGTTTATATTGGGCTAATTAATAGCACAAATATATCATACTTATGATAAACACGTCAACTAATTACACTAATGAAAAGAAAAGAGAGATCATAACTTCATTTTGTTGATTTATATGATCTAGAGAGTGGATTTATCTCTAAATTGTTCTTTTAACTCTCATATTTTTATCATTTTCTTTTGCTAGTTTTTGTTAGTTTCTTACATTTCTAGCTATTCACTCTCGACTTCGGTATAATTTGATTGAGTAGGAAATTTAAATCAACAATTCCCTGTGGATCGACCAGTATTCGCCGCGTGCTACATTCGTACACCGTGCGCTTGCGGTTAATTTTATTTCTAAATTCGTTCGACGGTTTTCTAACTCGATAGAACTCCCTGCTCGTCCGAACACTTATAAAACTATAAAGAACAAATGAACGAAGATGATATGGCAATTCGTAGTGCAATAACAAAATAGTACGACAATCAAAGAAGTTGATCATGACAAAATTAAGTTAGCAATTCATTTTATTACATGTTGAGAAGTTTAAAAAAACATAAAAGTAGCGGAAAATCATTTACGAAGGTTAGGCAGTTACATTAACTTGAGAGGTTGAGGTAGCCTTGGTCTCCTTCGATGGCATAGACTTGTCATCCTACTGGAAAGAAGTATCCTAAGAGGCGAAGGGGAAGCTTTCTCCTTCTCCACCTCCTTAGCCCACTCTACCCTATAATAAGTAAGGGCATCTTTGATCTTTTCAGGTTCCCTCAGGAATATAAGACCAACCTCAGTAGAAATATCATTCGAGCGATCAGTGTTAAATTGACGCTTCACTATAGTGTACATATTATAAAGCACCTAGTTGGTTATTTTTGAAAGCTTGTCCTTAGTCTCCATCGATGCCTTCTCTTTCTCCCCCAGTGCTTTATCTTTTCGCTGCAACCTTTGACCCTTCAACACCAAGGCCTCAATCGTCGCTCCTTTGCCTTTTTCGCTGTCTCCCATTGAGCCTTGAGCTCTTCCTCTAGTTTGACCTTCTCAGAAATAGCTAGGGAAGGATCTGCCTTAAGCTGGGCAATACAAGAAATGAAGGATATCTGATTGTCCTTTGCCTTCTTCTGAGCCTCGACTACTAAAGTAATCACCTATCAGAAAAAAAGATAGATAAACTAGAAAATCGGGAAGGCAAGTCACCATTATAGAAAGAAGGAGAAGAAGATGCATATATAGGCCAAAGACCTCTTAAGCTCAATAGCAAACTCGAGGAAGGAGAGTATTGGAAATGGGAGAGTGATAGGATAGGATAGGATTGTAGGGCAGAAGAAATAGGAGATAAACCATCCAAAGTGACATGCCCTACCCTCTTAGCAAGGTCGGTAATAACACCCTTAGGAAAAGGCAAGAAGCAAATGCGAAAGTTTTAGAGGGACTAAAGATGAGTGATGGGAAGAAATTTAGAAGAAGGAAGTGGAGGAGGAGAAGATGTACGTAGTTTCTTAAAGGGTTGAATAGAAGCTTCAAAGTTGTCCTTCCCTCTTATTTCCTCTTTTCTCTTTCCTTGCCTTTAATTTCTTTGACGAGGAATCATCAAAAAATGCATTGATAAAATCACCAGCTATTTCACCTATATATGAGAATAATTGCAAAAGACCAATAAATGTTCATATAAGGATTAAGAACATGAAATTAAATTTCTGTATCCATCTAGACAAGTTATATCCCTAGGTTCATCCAAAATGGAATGGGAGAAGTTGTGGTTCAGGCGTTGAAAATTATACTTTTGAAGCAGCAAATCAGTAAAAAATATTTTCACTTTTCTCTTATCTTCGATTAAACTTAAGATGCGGTTCCTATGAGAATCATATGAACTAATGGCTTGATCGAAGAAATAGGGTGAGTAGGGTGTGGTTGGAAGGAAAAATGGAAGTTATCGAGAATCGAAATGAAAAAGTATTGATCGGTCCATTTTTGGATCTTACGAGAAACGGATGTAAGAACCAATTTTTTTCTTAGGCATAATATGTTGGGCGCATTTCTAAACAATACCAAACCATACCATCTCCAACCATTGCCGTTCCAACCTACTTCCATCCACTACCGGTCCATCGCCACCGAACCAGAATCCCCTCTCCTCCATCACCGAACCAAGCTCCACCGGACCAACCTCTCCTCCATCACCGAACCAAGCTCCACCGGACCAACCTCTCCCCCATCACCGAACCAAGCTCCACCGGACCAAACCTCACCAACCTCCACTGGTCCAAGGACTACCCATTCCAACCACTACCTCAACCCTCTACAACCGGACCAAGTCCTCACCAACTCTATACCGAACCAAGGCTTTGCCGAACCAACTCTGCCAGGTCAGGTTACTTCAGCCCAGGCCCACCAGCGGCTATATACATCCAAGACCCCTGCCCCCAGCCTCACTCTATAAATAGAGGGGCAGGGGTACAACAATGGCAGACAAGTTTGAGAGCTTAAGCACGGAAGGAACTTTCAAACAACTTTCATATACTTGTATACAAAGCTTTGTACTTGTAATCTGAAAGAAAAAGGAGAATAACATAAAAAGTGGACGTAGGCACGTTCTGGCCGAACCACTATAAATCTGTGTGTCTTTTACAGTTTAGTCCCTGCTTTTTATATATTTGCGTAAATCACCCAAATCACTAGAAACAACATAAAATCAACTAATTCACACGACTTGGAGGTGTTTGCCCATTTTTTGTGCAAACATTTTTGGTGCTTTCACTGAGAACCGAGCTAGAAGCTACAGCTTCTCCTACTCAACCTTCTTCCTCACAGCATCGTTCCTTGCTCCGACAACATGACTTCCAGGCAGAGGAGAGATGTTAACAAAGGAAAGAACGTCGCAACTAGCGGTATCCCAGATCCAGTGGCCCCGAATCAAGAGAATTATCCCGTTTTAACAGCGATACCAGATGAAAATCAGGCAATTCCAACAGCCCCTGCCGCGGAACAACCAATTACTAGGGCAAATCTAGGCAGGGTTGTGGCTGAAGTAACTAACCGCTTCGCATCTCAACAAGAAAACCTGGTGGACCAACTCATGTCATGCCTAAGGGATGCTGAAGAATCCAACCACAACACTGAATCATGAGGTGAGTCCCAGTCTGGAGGATCTGGGAGGCAACAAAGACATTTCTTCTTCGAAGAGGTTAACAACAGAAACAGCCATGGTAGGAGCCGAGCCAGGACTCAGCCCGAATTCCGACCCGAGGAAACACTTGGAACCGAACCCAGCGGGGGAGGTGCCAGGCAGGGGTCGGATGTAGCTGAGCCTGTCATGCTACCTAACCATGAAAACACCAGTAGACGGGGCCGAGCTGGGGTCCAGCCCGAAGTTGGACCCGAGGAAGTGCTGAGAACAGAACCCAGCAGGGGAAGATCAAGGCAAGGACCAACTATGGCTGACCCCAGCATGCCCCCAGAAGACCAGAGGCAGCCTCTGGAGAATGTTAGGAGTGACAGACGATACCATCCCTACAAGTCATCTGGACGGAATCAATCCCGCAGGGAAGAACCAAACTCATTTTTGTCCGCTCCAAGTTCTGATGAAAGGATGGCGCGATTGTTCAGAGAATGCGTCCAACGGGAGCAAAGGGATCGGGGGATAGGTGCTAGGGTAACCAGCCCCTTCACCCGCAATATCGAAACTACCATCACCCCCCGAGAATGGAAGATGTCAACGATGGAACCTTACAAGGGAACCTCTGACCCCATTGTACACTTACAGAGGTACACCCAGCATATGCTCATGAGCGGAGCAACAGAGGGAGTGTTGTGTAAATGCTTTCCACTATTCTTGGCAGATCTAGCTACCTCCTGGTTCTGCCACCTACCCCAAGGATCCATCAGCTCATGGGAAATGTTGAAAGAAAAGTTCATCAGTCAGTTCCGCATTCATGTGGAGCAACCCAAGGACGCTTATTCCTTATCTAATATCAAACAGAAACCCGGAGAGACATTGCAACAATACCTAACCCGATTCAACACCGTGGCAACCGCAGTCCAGGATGCCGACGAGAAACTTATCCTAATGGCCCTCTGCAGCGGTGTACATCCAGATACTAAATTTGCTAGAAGACTAACCAAGGAAAAACCAGCTACTTTACCTGATTTCTTCCATGAAGCTGGAAAGTATATGAGGCTTGAGGACGCTGCCACTGAGAGGCAATCAGGGCAACAGGCTAAGACGGCTACAGACAGGGTCCCCGTTGCAGCAAAGGATGTTCGAAGAAATGACTCTAGAGACAATGCTGGGGGCAAAAAGGGAGAAAAGCGCTTATATCGACCGGGACCAAGATTTGACTCTTACACTCCTTTGAATGAAACGATCGAAAACATCTTCCTAGCCACTCAAGACGAAGTTAGATACAAGCGGCCCCCGCACAAAAAGGAGTCAGATAGCGCGCTCAAATCTGGAAAGTTCTGCCCCTTTCACGAATCCCACGGACATGACACCAATGAATGCCACCATCTCCGGGACTTGATTGAAGAACACATCAGAAGGAGGAGACTGGAGCGCTATGTAAAAGGCTAGAACAGGACTTCAACTCCTGCCAATGAGAATCCTGGACTACCGCCCCCCCGGAAGCAGGCGGGGGAAATCGTAACACCAGCGGCTCTAGTCAAGAGAAGATAGTGGTCCACACCATATCAGGAAGACCGCACATCGCTGACAGAAGCTGGGCAGAGATGGAAAGATACGGTAAGTCACTGAGGAACGCTGAAGGCTGCGTTAATTCTGTCATGGAAGAACGCCACCCGAAATGGAAAGAGTGTGACGACATCACATTCAGTAGGCGTGATCTAGAGGGAAGACAGTACCCGCACATGGATTCTATGGTCATCTCTGCCTGGTTCGGACCGGCCAAAGTTTTCCGAATTTTAATAGACACTGGAAGCTCGGTGAATATCCTATTCAAGCATGCTTTCGACAAAATGAAGCTATCAATGAAGGATGTGTCTCCCTGCAACAAACCACTACATGGTTTCACTGGAGATGCGAAGATGCCCCTCGGGCAACTGGACCTTTTTGTCGAAATAGGAAGTCATCCCCGCTCCGCTGTGCGGAAACAAACATTTATGCTAATAGAGAACCACTCGGCCTACAACGCCTTTTTGGGAAGACCAGCCTTGTCTGACTTCCAGATTGTCCTAGCCCCGTGGTGCCTGAAGATGAAATTTCCAACCGATAACGGAATAGGAGAAATGGAGGGAGATCAAGACGCTGCTCGAGACTGCTATGTAACTGGGCTTCGCAATAACTACAGAAAAGCTAAAGGGAAAAATGTAGAGACTACTCTCTGCATGAAAAACTTGGAAGCATATCAACTAAAGAAAGCCCCTCCTCTCCGATATACCAGTGACCCTTTCAATGAATTAGACCCCCGGGACAAAGAGGAGGAGGCCACCGCCGAGCCTGCAGAGGCTATGGAATTCGTAGCTGTAGACAAACATGACTCGAGTAGACTATTGAAAATCGGATCCCAACTAAAAGAAGAGTTAAAGGATTAACTCATTGATTTTCTTCGCCACAACATGGATGTATTTGCATGGACGCACGCTGATATGACAGGAATCTTCCCAGATGTGGCATGCCACGTACTGAACATCAATCCCACGAAGGTGCCAGTAAAGCAGAAAAAGAGAAGCATGGGGGCAGAACGATCAGCAGCCTAGAGGAAGTGAAGAACCTACTTGCCAATGACTTCATACGAGAATCCATCTACGCAGAATGGATCGCCAACCCGGTACTGGTAAAGAAAGCTAATGGGAAGTGGCGAACATGCATCGATTTCTCCAACTTAAATGACGCCTGCCCAAAGGACTGCTTCCCACTCCCCAGAATCGACCAACTCGTGGACAGCACAGCCGGACACGAACTCTTATCCTTTATGGACACATATTCAGGATATAACCAGATCCCTTTGCACGCCCCCGATCAAGACCACACTAGCTTCATCACTGACCGAGGATTGTACTGCTACAAGGTAATGCCATTTGGACTTAAAAACGCCGGAGCTACTTATCAGCGCCTAGTCAACAAGATGTTTGCAGAACTGATAGGACGAACTATGGAAGTTTATGTGGATGACATGCTGGTAAAATCAAGGGAAGCCAACGACCATATAAACCACCTGGACGAGATGTTTCAAGTACTTCGCCAATATGGAATGAAGCTGAACCCTTTAAAGTGCTCCTTCGGAGTATCGTCAGGAAAGTTCTTGGGATTCATCGTTCATGCTAGAGGGATTGAAGCAAACCCCGAACAAGTCCGAGCTTTGCAAGATATCAAGATACCATCCACTCGAAAAGAGATGCAAAGCCTAAACGGGAAAGTGGCCGCCCTAAGTAGGTTCATTTCTAAAGCAACCGACAAATGCATCCCTTTCTTCGAAGCTCTAAAGAAAGACAAAGGAAAGTTCGAATGGACTGACGAATGCTCGACAGCCTTCCTTAACTTAATCGGACACCTCCAGAGACCACCGGTACTCTCAACTCCAGATGAAGGCGAAGAACTATACTTATACCTTGCTGTATCGTCCCACGCCTTAAGCGCCGCTTTGGTGAGAGAAGACAACCGCACACAGCGGCCCGTATACTTTGTAAGCAAGAGATTTACAGGGGCGGAAGCCAGATACCCTAAACTTGAGAAGCTAGCATACTGTCTGCTAATCACGTCACGGAAGCTGCGACACTATTTCCAATCTCATTCCATCAGAGTTTTAACCGATCAACCGCTAAGGCAAGTGCTCCATCGCCCCGACACTTCTGGGCGATTACTCAAATGGTGCATTGAACTAAGTCAATATGATATCACTTACCATCCTCGCACCGCTATCAAGGGGCAAGCCATAGCTGATTTCATTGCAGAATTCACTACTAACGAAGGTAAGGAGCAATCTGAAATAGCAGAAGATATCAAGTGGAATCTCTTCGTAGATGGAGCGTCAAACGAACAAGGCTCGATGGCAGGTGTTGTGATAATCACCCCCAGGGGAAAGAAGCTGCACTACGCCCTAAGGTTGGAATTCGCTGCCACCAACAATGACGCAGAATACGAAGCGGTGATAGCTGGATTAGAACTGGCCTTGGAGATTAGAGTCGGCTCTTTATGTCTCCATAGTGATTCTCAACTCATTGTAAATCAAATACTGGGAGACTTCCAGACTCGAGGAGAACGACTCACAGCATATCTGAAAAAGATCAAGCTGCTGCTCAACCAATTGGATCACTATCTAATCAAACACATTCCTCGAGAAGAGAACCAAGAGGCCGACGAACTAGCAAAGCAAGCTAGTATGAAGAACATCACTATATTCGGAGCATTAACCATCTCTAAACAGCCGGCACCAAGTTTCGAGCAAGTGAATCTGATGGCTGCAATCGACGAAGAAACTTGGATGACTCCTATCCGGAAATATTTACAAGATGGCACACTGCCCGACAGGCGTAACGAAATCAAGAAAATCTTGAGGAAAGCTTCCCGCTATACATTACAAGAAGGCATCCTCTATCGGCGCGGCTTCTCTAATCCCTTATTAAGGTGTATCGCTGGAAGAGAAGCCAGGGAAGTCTTATCCAACATCCATCAAGGAAGTTGCGGAGATCACACTGGAGGACAGACTCTGGCAAAGAAGATACTCCGATATGGATATTACTGGCCCGCTTTAAACAAAGATGCCTTGGACTTCGTCAAGAGATGCGACAGATGTCAGAAATTTGCCAAGATTCCTCTACTACCCACAAATGAGATTACTCAAATGACCAGCCCTTGGCCCATTGCAGTATGGGGAATTGACTTAATTGGTGAACTGCCAACGGGCCGAGGCGGAGCCAAATATGCTATAGTGGCAGTTGACTATTTCACCAAATGGGTGGAGGCGGAACCTCTAAATAAAATATCTTCGGCAAAAGTTATCAACTTCTTGATCAAAAATATTCTGTGCAGGTACGGAGTCCCACTCAAGATCATATCAGACAACGGACTTCAGTTTGACAACGAAGAATTCGCCGATTGGTGCCAAGAGCACGGAATTCACAAAAGCTTCTCATCTGTAGCTTATCCTCAAGCAAACGGACAAGTCGAAACTGTCAACAAGATTCTCAAAACCTTAATCAAGAAGAAACTTGAAAAGTCGAAAGGCGCTTGGGTGGACGAACTTCCTACGACACTTTGGGCCTATCGCACATCTTACATAACTTCAACAAGGCATACTCCTTTCTCTTTGGCATACGGATCGGAGGCCATGCTCCCAGTTGAAACTATAGTGCCCTCTCACCGCAGGATCCACTACAAACCGGAAGAGAACGAAGAACTCCTCCTCATGTCTTTGGATCTAATTGAGGAGAGAAGAAACGATGCAGCACTCAAAGCAGCAGCTCACAAGCAAAAAGTTGCACCACAATACAACTCCAAAGTCAAGCACCGCAGCTTACAGGAAGGAGATCTCGTCCTCAAGCGGATCTTCCCGCGCCCCGGAGCGCTAGATCCAATCTGGGATGGACCCTATGTAATTCATAAAGATCTCCACAAAGGAGCTTATATTTTGTCAACAGTGGACGGAGAGGTGTTCCAGAGGGCATGGAACATCCAACACCTCCGTCGATACTTTTCTTAACTTGTACTGCCCATATGAAGTGAAGTAACAAAGAGAATCAGTGGATGTAGGCATTTTCATGCCGAACCACTTTAAAAATCTTGTCTCTTTTTAACTTGTTCCTTTATATCTTGGCTGCTTGTTAAGCTTTATCCTTTTGTGTTGAACAAAATCGTGTATAATGACATTTCCATACTGGAACTTCACGGCGCAACCTCACCTGGACAAGACTCAATAGGTACTATGCGATTCTATGCACTCGCCAATGAGACACTTTTTCTCCAGCATCCCTCTGCCGCGGGTTAACTCATTGCTCGCGACTGCCCTCAAAGCCAACTGTAATGAGCCGATTATAAGCCATCAAGAAGGCCGACTATAGCCGATGGCAGCTCATTACGGCGTTCGGCTCGCCGGCAACTGTGAACCTACTTTAAGCCCCAACATAAGGTGGGGCCAGCCAGGGGTAGTTCACGGTTGACGATCGGCACCCACGCTAGCCGGCCACAATAAATCGAATAATACCCACGATTACGGGCCATAATGGCTCGGGTAGTTACTGTGCGCGATCTCGGCTCCGATATGTCTTAAGTGCGGCTGTGGTAAAAAAGATAAACTCCCCGCGGAGGCGTAAGATGGGTGACAAATGTCTCCAAGACCCACAGCTAGGAAAAGTGACTACAAAACCCGTTTGCCACGAACTTAAGCATATCGACGGCCTTCCGCGACTGGAAGTTTTACTTTTCCTATATTTCCATTCCATTTAAATACTTTTCTTGTATCCTGCATAGCGGTCCCCAAAGTACAGGACACTAAATGGGAGGCATTCGCTTATGAGAATCTGAGCCCACAAACTGGGTGACAAGGCACTCAGCCGCACCCGTGGTCAGTTACACAAGACGTTCAAAGCAACCCCCTGTAACTAAAACATGTAGGGCGGTACCCTCTTCTCTTGTACATAAGCATGTAGCTATAACTTATTCGTAACATTGCAAAACATAGAATTATATTTCAAGCAAAAACTTAACATCAAACACAATCAAATCATAGGCATATGCAGGGTTATATTTCTGATACAACACATCAAAATAATAGCAACATTCAAAATATAACAGAATCAGCAAGTGTCATAAGCTTACATAAAGACGTTCAATAGCATAATTAAAACTTGAGAGTACATTAATATTTTGAACTAGCATGTACAGGAATGTCAAGCAGGCCAAATAAAATAACCAGCTACACCAGTGCTCCACCCTCGTCCTACCAGCTCTTCGAATCTACTTGACTGCAGGATCGGAGCTCCCAGCATGATGACCAGAGGCCCCGCCTGTCCAATTCAAGAAAAGAGTCCATTAAACCAACAATGAACGATCAAGTTATGAAAAGCTAAAAAGGGAAAACTCACCAACACCCGCTTCTTGGTCCTCATCCCCCAACTGCACACCGGCTTCCTCTACAGCAAGTAGCCGCATCCCCTCCTTCACCGCTACCTTCTCCTCCTTTGAGAACTGTGCGGTAACCACGTCCATCCTGAAGGCCGCTCCACCTTCCTTATCCGCACCAGACTTGGCCTCCTCCAAAGCCCAGAGATATATCCTAGCCATGATCCGAGGATAGTCATCCATCCAGGATAGATTACCCTGCTTCCAAGTACGGAAGTACATATCCTGCAACATCTCATCCATCATCCCCTCATTCTCCTCAAACTCCCTTACCCGGGCCTCGGAGGACAGCAACTTAGCGATGGCAACATCCCTCTCCGATCGATATCTCAAGCGGTCAGCCTGGAGAGACCTCCTCATTTCTTCCATCTCTTCCTTTAGCCTGGCCTGAGCAAGTTTTGCGGCCTCAAGCCTCCCAGATAACTCCTCTACCTGCTCGAGATCCGCCCTTCGGACCTCGTCCACCGTAGCAATGGCTATGTCAATCCGCTTCTTGCAGGCGGCCTCCATCTTTAGTAGTTCTGCCCTACTAGCCTCTTCCATAGTCTCCTTCAACCGCCTGGAGGCTGCCTCATGCTGAGAAATCTGAATGACCCGATCAGCGAGCTGCTTGGCTTGATCAGAAACCATTAACCGCAGTCGGATGTTGGCACTCCCAATCTCCTCTCCAGCCTTGACCAGTCGGGCATGATGATCCATTAACTTCCTGGTCTCCTCCGCAACCCGGTCAATCTTAGCCTTGGCTTCGTCCCCCATGGTAACTATCCGAGTAGTAAGCAAATCAAGGTCTAGGGACTTGGCCTCATCAAGCACTCGTACCATGGGGTTGCGGGGAAGAAGGTGCTCACCCGTGGCCTCATCAAATGAAATATCCTTAGAACTCGGGTCTAGATCAGGGTGACCGACAAATGGGTTGCGTGCCAAACCAGGGCGATCTATCGGGGTGACGGGTGGATTTTCCGACGGATGTGGGGAAGGCAGAAACCCAGTATCTTCCTCGGTAATATCGTGAATAGGCTGGACTGGGGGCTAAGGACCAGGTGGAGAACCAAGCAAAGAACGTCTCCTCTTCCTCTTCTGAATGTCTTCTTCGATAACTCCGAGAAGGGGGCGATTGCCAACTACGTCTCCAGGACGGTTAGTAGGAGGCTTAGGCTTAGCAGAGGCTCTGAGTAACTTGTATTGTTCAAGGCGGTGTCGAACGTCTGAAGTCTTGGCCACCTCGCTTACCCCTGGAATAAAGAACAAGTGATATGAACATACAATGATCCATAATTCAAGAAATATGTTAAGTTAAAAAGAGTGAGAAGGCACATCTATTATACAAACCCTGCGGAGGAGCAGGATGCTGCAATAAGTCCTGAATCTCATTCCAGGACGGAAGTGAAACATAAAATATTCCTAAGTCCCTATCGTAAATGGAGTCTGCAGAAGTCAAAAGTTCACCTTGAATCGCTGGAGTCGCCTTAGCTGAAGAACTCTTAAAGAATGGATCGGCGCCAGCCCCGGCCTTGTCAACCTCCTTTGCCTTCTCAACCAAAGCCGATCCTCCCTCCGACTCCCCAAAAGCTTGACGGAAAGCATCATCCGTCCACTCATGAATCTCTCCCGCTTGCCCGAAGGATAAGGTACCAACGCCACTACCACTCTGTCCATCGCCTCCTTCACCCTCACCTCTATCTTCCTCCACATCTTCCTCTCCCGGAGCAATTGGGCAAGTGCTAGGAGAAGGACCATCAGACTTCTTAAGCTTCTCACCTCCGACAGCGGGAGGCTTTGTAAAAGGTTCCCTCTTGCCACTTTTCACCGTGGCCCTTCCTTGGACTTGGCAGCCTTCTCCTCAGCCGTATCCCTCTGCTTAACCACGGACTGGTGTGGCAGGATCAAGTTGTGCTCCAGGAGAGTAGCATTCCTGATCTGGAAAGAAGCCGACCTGTCCCGTCCCGAAATGGCCTTTATTTCCGCAGCCATCTGGACCAAGGAATCACTCTCCACGACCGCAAAGCCACCTGTCGCTAGCAAGAAATAGAAGCATATCAGAAGAAGCACTGCAGTCGGAGCAAGGAAACTGTAAATAAAGTTCAACTTACAGCCAGAAGTGAAGAGGCGGAAGGAGACAAAATCGTCCTTGATAAAAAACCATTCTTTCTTAAACATGGTGAACTTTGAGTATAAGTCCAAGACCGGTTTGAAAGGCACGACCGCTTCTAAACTAACATACGGAGACCCCTTCTTGTAGCCTCTCAGATTATACAAGTATCAGATTTCGCGGTTAGAAGGGGGGCGCCCATACCTCCTCTGGAAGATAACGAATAAGCACACCAGGATAGCGTAGGAATTGGGCTGGAGCTGGAGAGGGGCCACCTTCAGATAAGTAATGAAGCTGACTATCCATGCATTGATCGGAGGAATGGCCCCACACATGCAATGGTACCTACTGTATGCAAAATATCCTTCAGGGGGATTGTACGGCATCACTCCGTCTCCCGGCAATAGCATGCGAGCCCTGTCAATCCCGAAGGAACGAGAGATGACATCAAGCTTCTCCTCCCTGAGGGAGCTAGGAAAACAGCCGGGCGGAGAGTTCAGAAGCTCCTGGGGGCCATACCCATTCACTAGCGACCTCGGGGCAGGTCCATGACGTTCCGGTCTTGGCTGGGCTGGGGGCACGGAGGAGGACTCTCCTTCGCCCCTAGACTTCCGTTTATCTGATCGATTTTCTGCTTTGCGAGACATTTATCTGCAACACAAGGAAGTAAACATATGAACGATGTAGTCTGGAATTTCACTTGTAATTTGAAGCATGGAAAAATTCAAGGTTTGAATGTCATTCGGCACGTAAATTCATTCGGTACTATGTGTCCTTATGCTCATTCGGTGAAACGAAGAAACCTCAAGGGAAACGCACCTGGCTCGACACTGGATGATTCGGCACTGGATGATTCGGCACTAGATGATTCGGCACTAGATAATTCGGCACAAGGTGATTCGACACTAAATGATTCGGCACTAAGGTGATCCGGCTGTCTCAAATGATGGAAGTGGAACGAAGGCACGTGGCTCCTATTTATAAGCAAAAACAATAACCGGACTAGATGGTTCGGCATTAGAAACCGAATAAAGCTATCCAAACTACGAGAAAACAAAGCGCGACATATGCTGGCATATGCCCCACTTTGGGGGGCAAGTGTTGGGCGCATTTCTAAACAATACCAAACCATACCATCTCCAACCATTGCCGTTCCAACCTACTTCCATCCACTACCGGTCCATCGCCACCGAACCAGAATCCCCTCTCCTCCATCACCGAACCAAGCTCCACCGGACCAACCTCTCCTCCATCACCGAAACAAGCTCCACCGGACCAACCTCTCCTCCATCACCGAACCAAGCTCCACCGGACCAACCTCTCCCCCATCACCGAACCAAGCTCCACCGGACCAAACCTCACCAACCTCCACCGGTCCAAGGACTACCCATTCCAACCACTACCTCAACCCTCTACAACCGGACCAAGTCCTCACCAACTCTATACCGAACCAAGGCTTTGCCGAACCAACTCTGCCAGGCCAGGTTGCTTCAGCCCCGACCCACCAACGTCTATATACATCCAAGACCCCTGCCCCCAGCCTCACTCTATAAATAGAGGGGCAGGGGTACAACAATGGCAGACAAGTTTGAGAGCTCAAGCACGGAAGGAACTTTCAAACAACTTTCATATACTTGTATACAAAGCTTTGTACTTGTAATCTGAAAGAAAAAGGAGAATAACAAAAAAAGTGGACGTAGGCACGTTCTGGCCGAACCACTATAAATCTGTGTGGCTTTTACAGTTTAGTCCCTGCTTTTTATATATTTGCGTAAATCACCCAAATCACTAGAAACAACATAAAATCAACTAATTCACACGACTTGGAGGTGTTTGCCCATTTTTTGTGCAAACATAATAAAACCCAAAATCACCCATGGAAACACTTTTATAGAAATCAAATAAAATTGAAGCTATTCATATGAGGGAGGCATACACTTTTAAGCATAAAGAATAAAAGTAGTAATTATAAGGGAATAGGAAAGGGGGCAAGTTAGATGGGAATGATATTAATGGTAGCTAGCCATTGGTGGAGAATTTGATTGGAGGGAAGATAAAGTCCACACCAAATGTGCTTGGAAGAGACGTGTAACACACCATAATTTTCATGATAATTAATTTAAAAAGAAATTAATTGATAAATAATAATGTCAAAAATAGTTTTTTCACAAACATTATAATTTGGAAACAGAACATGCACCATTGCATTCGTGGTGATTTTCTGATCAATTTTCATATATGAAGTTTTTCGATTAGAGTTCAAACGGAAAAGATATCAACTTTTGATAATTTGAGTCGACCCCTGATCAAATTAATTAATAAATAATAATGTCAAAAAAAATATTTTTCACAAACATTATAATTTGGAAACAAAACATGTACCATTAGATTCGTGGTGATTTACTGATCAATTTTCATATATGAAGTTTTTCGATTAGAGTTCAAACGAAAAAGATATCAACGTTTGATAATTTGAGTCGACCCTTGATCAATTTTCATATATATATATATATATATATATATATATATATATAAATTATCGAAAAAAAGCTAATCAACGAAATTAGTTAACATTGATAGTTGTTTAGGGTTAAATAAAAGTTAACATGGAAAGAAATTATATTTGGTCGAAGAAAACGGAAGGAAATTAACCGAAGTTGTCATGAAAAATTAACTGTCATTAACATATACGACCGGTCGACCCCTAAATCACGCTAGTTGACCGTTAGCGATCGACCGGTTGAGCTATAAATTGGACAATTTCGACATGGCCAAATGACCTGGATTTAAAATAGTTAATCTAACTGTTGGCATTAATTCGAACCCCTGTAAATACATGCCTAACCCCTTACTTTTCTTCTCATATTTTCTGAAGCACGATGAAGCTCTGCCATTTTCTCTTCTATAGGGATAAAAAGGGACTCAAATTGAATAATAGGATTTGATCCAGAGATTTGGAAATCTAAAAAGGTGAATGAAATATTATATATTTTTATATAATACTAGATTTATATCATTGTAAATCTATTCATGTATGCCTGAAATGTAAATTGGAGTTGTAGGCTAAAATTTGTATACGTGTAATTAAATTATAAACCATTCCTACATATCATTGATTGATAACTTGAACTATATGTTGCATGTATGTAAATCTAGAAAATGTTGGGTGTTAGCAGTCCCTTAATTTCGTATTTGGTAGTAGTTGTCCCTAAAACTTATAAATTAGGTGGTAATTCTAGATTTGTAGATTTGAATGGCTGTTGCAAGTAAGAATGTAAATTAAGTTAGCATAATAAATTAGAGAGGTTTACGTAGTATTTTAATTCATTGAAATATAGGGTGTTGCAATGTGAATTTCTATAGATTATCAAGTTTGATTTATCAAAAAAGTGTATCATTTGAAATAACAGGGAAGACATCTAAATGGAAAGAGATGTATAAAATAGGTATATTTATCGTATTTTGTGTTGTCTATTTCAATAACCATGACAAAGATTATTACTTATAATTCCAAAAGTAAAACAAATTCTCCTTTTGGATAAGATATAGATATTTACAGGGTTAACCTTTCCATTTGGGAAGAAATGTGATTCTAATGTATTAAAATGCAGAAATCACTAAGGATTAATTCAAAAATTATAAATGTGGTAATAATGACGGTCTAAGAGAAGAACTAATAAATATGCAATATAAGCAAGATAGAAAGTAAATAAAAATGATGAAAAGGTAGGCAACTTATAATTTAAAATAAAAGGGTATGAGAAGTCCACTAAACAAGGAAGGGAAATAAAGGTTAAAAAGGAAATAAAGATAGAAAATTAAATTTATAGAAAAAGAAAGTAAATGGGAAATGATATTTTGATCTTTTAAATGAAATCGATAAATTACTTAAATTAAATAAGATGTAAATGCATAAGGAAATAAAGAATGTTATTAACAGTAAAATAGTGGAGGCACAATAACTAAACAAGTATGAATGAATACACACACACACATACATATATGTATGTAGCCTCAAGTATGCGTTGTGATGGGTGTGAATTATTAAAGTTAGTAAACAAATAAAGAGGATAAGAATGACATAGTCAATAGAATGAATTGGAATGCGAGGTTAGTAGTATTACACAATAGAAGTTCACCCACCGCAAGGGGCTACCGGTAGTTGTATATACATGATACTGATGTGGGACATATCTAATTGTATGACTTGTATATTTATATATGCTTGCGTAGAGGTGAAGAAATACCGCAACACGGTCTGGTTTAATCATTTAGGGGGTATTGCATTGATTGCGTTAGAAAATTTAAATAGGATAGTGAGCAAAATTTGATGCTATGTCAGTGTGTTGGTATCATATTAGGGACTAGGAGCTATACATAGGTCGGGAACATCATCAGTCCTGAGCAGTCTTCGAAAAGACAAGGGTTACACCTAACGGGCTACACCTCTTATTAGTGTAGGCCATATTAAGTCATGCACCACCGTAGTTGTTTTCTAGTTTGTCTGTTAGGAGTCAAGGCTAGATGACCCTTAAGAGAGGTCTTTCAAAATGAATAGGGTAGTCCATGAAGCTTAGTCCACAATAGTCCATGGAGTTAAATCCACCGTCCAAGGAGCTGGTTCCTCTTTAGTCCATGGAGTTGAGTCCACTATAGTCCGAGGATCCGCGTCTTCTGTAGTCCGTGGAGATGAGTCCACAATAGGAAATAGATAAGTAGAAATTCCCTAAGGCAAGAAAGAATATGGCTAAACTATTGTGATGTCCTTATTAGATTCTACAAGGAGTTCCTGGTATACCTGATGATGATGGCGTGATAATGCATTGATAATGAATCCAACATGGTGTTGGGTTACGAATATTAGCGGGGATTGTATGTTGGTCCAAAAGGGGATTGTGGTACTTATATATACATAAATACGTATGTAGTTATGGTCCACTTTGGGTAGATGGGGTGTATCATACACTTATGCGGAGTCGAGATGATTAAGAGAAATAAAAAGTCATAACATGTGGTGGAAGGCAAATGGCACAACTAGTGTTATGTATAAAACGTATAATTTACCAGTCACCAAAACGTTATTCCGACTCCCTACTTGTTACAACCCACAGGATAACTTTAGAGGAACAGGTACTATTTTAAGGCGGGAGTGGTGGAAGGACATGTTTTTTGATGAATGCTCAACACTAACAAGGGACTAGTTATTGGAAGAGTCAATCTTGGTCGGCACTATTTGATTTATTATACTTTACTATTCCATTGTGAGTTATATGAATAATGCTTTGATATGCATTTATTTGTCTATTTGTAGGATACTAAACCAATGATCCATACTTTGGTGGACTTAGATTTTCGATTTAGTGAAAATTATTCCGACTACAGAGTAGTTGCAATCATACACTAAAAGATGGGTAAGTCGATTATGAGTCGAAACAATGGATAAATTTGAAGATGTACACCTACCTTGATTACCCCATAATAAATAAGCTATACCAAAAGGCGTTTAATTAATAAGAGTATGCGTGTAGCGTATGGAAGGTCCCTGAAGCTGGGTAGTATGTGACTTCCTAGCTGGGACCTCGATAGCCCAATGGTTGTAGATCCCTGCATGGTTGTCGATTGATGATGTACAATAGGTCGGAATAAGAGGAAAGCAAAGTCGATATGTCATAGATATCAGAAGTAAGAGTTAATTAAGTTCCTAAAGGATGGTGTGTAGCAGTCATTCTAAGATGATAGCCGGATTTTAATATTTGAAAAAAGAAAATGGTCCAAAAATGGACAAATAAAAATCCACTTTGAGTCTGACCCCATATAAAAGAATTTATTATAAAATTTGAAATGATTTTAGTATAAAATTATATAAATAATATATTGGAAATGATTCTTAAGGGACTTATTAAAAGTTTGAAAAATAAAATAGTATTTAAAATGATTTTCAAAGGAATTAATTAAAGGTAGAAAAACCCTATCTTTGAAAAGTAAGTAAATATAAATTATTAGGAAAAAAATAATATATCTACATTTTATTTAAATAAAAAGTTAAGTTGGAATTAAAATTAGTTAAATTGGAAATTTCAGTAAATTGGGTTTTAATAAAAAGTTATTTTTTTGAATTTTTTTATAGAGCATATGTATAGCTTGTTGACTTTTCTAAAATAAAAAATTTAGGTTGTAAAAAAAAAAATCTTTTTAGGGGTGGACAATAAGAAGGGGTACCGGTTTGGGGTAAATAGAATGGGGAAAGAAGATAAGAACCGAAAATAAAAGTAGTAAGGAAATGCACTACAATGGTTCAATAAATAAGAGCAATTTTGAAATTGTTATCCAGCCATTTGGTCCGACTATATTCGAACTGATTAGACAAGTTAGAATCGATTATTATCGGGACTAATAAGTCAGATTAACAATCACGAAGCCCAGAGATCAGATACAGATGATAATATGAAGCGGTGGCCAAGCGAAAGAGGAAAACAGACTCAGTAGAATGCTAAAACTATGAAAATATAACATTTACTAAAAGTGGATCGGATACGATCCATGTTCACCAATTATGGATCGTACCATATCAATATTACAGTTTAACTCAATGGAAAATGATCGATATCTCAAAATCTACAAGTCGGATACGCATGAAACTTTGGGAACATCAATATATTGAAGGGTGAAGCCTACCACATCGATCGCATGCCAAAAAGAGCCAATGAAACGATCAGTGCCTATTGTTATTACAAGTGATGTGAGACCTATGATCGATACTGTGACTTCTTCTGGATCTAGAGACTCCACTGCTTGAAATTTTAGGAAGATATTTCACCATCTTTCCCTATAAATATAGACTTGATTTTTCATTTTTGGGATCTTTAAACTACTTGTTGCTTTGTGCTTTTTGTAACTAAGGATTCTGATTCGATCCCTGTTGTACTCAGTTTACAAAGTGCTTAATAAAACTATCTCTTCAAAGTGGATGTAGGCAAACAATGTCGAACCACTATAAATTGTTGTGTCTCTATTATTAGCTTGTTTCTTATTGCTTTATTGCCGTACTCTCTCCATTTACATTTAATATTCTTCATTTATTCCTCTACAAAATCACTATTAGGTGTTTTTGCCAATTTTTGATGCAAACATTATGGTGCTTTCACTGAGAATGCGAATTCTTAGCTTGACTGCATCTCATCATCTACTTGTGGATTCCCATATTCGCAAGATAGATATAGGTTTCTACCGACAAGCTCCGTTTCAACTCAGATTTGAAGAAGGGATCTATAAGGATACCATCAGCCATGGTTAGGAACACCAGATCTACCTCTCAAAATATAGAAGGAAACGAGAATGCCGACATCCAGCAAGAAGGCAAAGCAATCTACCAGTAGATGTTAATGCTACCAATCCAGTTGATGTGCAGAATCCAACCGATTCCATCACAAGGGCTCATTTCCAAAACCTGTTGAGAGAGCTCATTGATAGCCACCGACAATTGAACTAGCAGATTCAAGCCAATATCAGTCTAATAAATCAACTCAGGGATCAACAACGTGGGAAAATTAGGAGGGACCCAACTCCTTATTCTGCATCGTAGAGCTCAACTTCATCTGATGACCATCACAGGCGTAAACATCATAGAACCGATGGATATCATGCAAAAGCATCAAGACATCAACACACAGCTAATCCTAGGCTGCCAAGACCGATCAAACCCGATCCCTCTATAGGGATCGGGGATGATCCCTCCTCTAAGGGAGGAGCCTTACCTTTTTTTAATGGAACTCGAGTCGCGGCTGATCTGGATGCTGGAGTTCAAATTAATGCAGATCAGTTACCTTTCTGGAATGATGATGATGCAAATGCACTTCAAGAGGATGTTGAGCCAAGATGGTATAGAATGGGCCGTAGACATCAACCAGACCATTCACATGAGGTAGAACATGACTACCGCTCGGCTTCAACTTTCCAAACACCGGACTTGATGGCTATAATCAGATAGCTAGTAAGGGAGAGCCAAAGCTTGACTAATGATGATTGGGGGATCTCGAGAAGCCATAGCTCGTTCACCGATAATGTCCTACATGTGGAGTATCCAAGGAAATTCAGCATGCCATCAATGCCTGCCTACGGGGGAAAAACTGAACCCAGGCAGCACATCATTAGTTATGAATGGCTAATGGATTCCATATGAACTGATGATGCCATGAAGTGGAGATGTTTTCCTATTACTCTCTCTTGCATAGCAATGATGTGGATTATGAGATTACCCCCATGGTCAATCTCTATCTTTAATGATTTAGCAACAAAGTTTATGGAGCAGTTTCGTATGCATGCACATTCCAAAGATGCAATGTTCCTATCAACCGTGATCCAAGCTTCAGGAGAAACGTTGAAAGATTACTTAGAGAGATTTCATACAACTATCGCAGAAGTCAGTAGTCCAAATGTCCATTCAATATTGATGGCGATAACAAGAGGATTGACTTACAATTTGACTTCGAAGGTTGGTTGGCCGGTAAACCACGCACAACGTTGGATCATTTATACGTAAAAGCAACGAAGTATATAAGGAAAAAGGAAGTCAGACGCTCTAGAAAAAAGGATGTTGTGGGTCCGAGTGAAGAGGGAGTGCAGAGTTATATTGCAGTGAAACAATTCGCGGAGAGTTTCGAAAAAGTTTAAGTAAATGTCAAATAAATCAAATCAACAGAAGAAAAGCGGTGATAGGAATTGTGAACGATAGAAGGATCTTGGAAGAGGAAAGTCTAGGATTCCAGTGTATAATACCTACACACCACTGAATACATCTCTAGAGAATGTCTACTTATCTACATACAATACCTTGCAGTATATAAAGCCACCTCCGAAAGAATTGACGAAGAAACAAATGCAAACTGGAAAATATTGCCAGTTCCATGAATGATATGGTCACAACACAAATGAATGCAAGCATTTCTAGGATGTTATGGAGAAACTGATTCGAAAAAGAAAGCTACAGTAGTTTGTTAAAGCCCATGGGATGGCGGGCATAGGACATCTGATCCCAATCGAGGACAAGCGCCGCACAAGGTCGAGGAGCCTGCATGGACTGGTGGGAAATTAGTTATCAATACAATAGCCAGAAGACCACACCCAGCCGACAAAATTTTGCATGAGACGAAGCGCCATGGTAGCATAATAAAGTGTATGAATTTTGAGTGATGTTCAAATATAGAAGATGAGGCTCTAACCAAACAACAATGCACAATGGTAAATGATATTATATTCAGACACAGAGATACAGAGAAGGTGGAGGCACCGACGCTCGACCCAATGGTCATTTCGGCCATGATCAGCCCCACCTTAGTGAGGAAAATCTTGATTGACTGTGGTAGTTTTGTGAATATAATTTTCGAAAGGGCTTACAATCATATGAGAATATAAGCCAAGGACTTGAAAGCGTCTAAAGCCTGCACCCATGGCTTTAACGGTGCTGCAACAGAAGCTATTGGTTATATTGTATTGCCCATGGAGTTAGAAGAAGGCAATCACAGGAGAGTACGGATGTTGCCATTTATTGTCTTGGATGTTGACTCTCCATACAATGCCTTTCTAGGCCGACCGGCGCTAATTGAATTCTGGGCAGCCCTTGCCCCGTGGTGTTTGACTTTGAAGTTTCTAAGTGATAATAGTGTTAGAGTTGTGCATGGTGATCAGGCAGCTAGACGAGCCTGCTATGTAGCTGAGTTGAGAGAGGCCCAACGAAGAGAGAAAGGAAAGGGCGTAGAGAAGTCTCTCCACATCCAAGCCACCGAAAATTGACAACCAGCGCCAGGGCCTTGGCTCAGGTGCCACATTCGGTTCTATAAAGACAGATCTGAGGGACGATGAGGAGGAGCTCAAAGAGTCTAAGGTTGTACCGCTGAGCTAACGATCGACGTCCCTGTCAGCCAGGACGACCTGTCATGGGTCTCAAAGATCGGATCACAGCTCAACCCCTTGATGATGAAAGAACTTGCTAGTTTTCTCTGAGTGATTCTCGACATGCTCGCTTGGAATCATTCTGATATGTGTGGGATCTCGACCGCCATTGCAAGCCATGGATTAAATATCGACCCAAGGCATGTCCATGTGAAACAAAAAAGGTGGCATGGATTCATAGAGATCTATTGCCCTAAAGAGGAATTGGATAGGACCAAAAGCAATGGGTTTATTAGCAATGCCCTCTACCCTAAATGGGTATCCAATCCTATACTTGTGAGAGAGGAAAATGGAAATTAGTGAACATGCATTCACTATTTGGACTTAAACAAGGCATGTTTGGAAGACAGTTCCCCTTTCAAGGATCGACCAACTGGTGGACTCAACCGTAGGACATGAGTTGCTATCTTTCATGGATTTGTACTCTTGATATAATCAAATCCCGATGCACATCCTTGATCAGGTGCACAGCAGCTTTATTACCGCCATGGGATTACATTGCTATGTGGTAATTCTATTTGGTTTGAAGAATGCTGGAGCAACTTATCAGTGCTTGGTTAATCGAATGTTTAAAGATCATATTGGAAAGATGATGGAGGATTATGTAAATGATATGCTTGTGAAGTCATAACGATCAAGTGACCACATTAGAGACTTAGCAGAAATGTTCGATATCCTTCGATATTACAAAATGAAAATCAATCCCCTAAAATGTTCCTTTAGCATTGCATCAGGAAAATTCTTGGGTTTCACTGTTAATGCTCGCGGCATCGAAGCTAATCCCGAAAAGGTTCGAGCAACTCGCAACATCCAGGTGCCAAAGACTATCAAACAAGTATAAAGCCTAAATGGTAAGGTTGCCATGTATGTGTATATTGTGGTTGTATACCATTAGTGGCATGTTGTATTACATTTGATGTATGTATTCATATGTATCGTTTTTGTGTTGTTGTTCTGTGACTTATAATTGATATAATTATTATGTTTTGTTTCTGAATTGATCCTATAGCCACCATAGTAGTGTATTAGGTAGGAATTAAGTATGTCGAATAATTAAGAGGGGAAAAAGTGCCAAAACCGACATACTTAGCTCTTGTCTAATGCAAGACAATGATGGTCGCCCTTAACCAGCCCTATTCTCCAGTTAGAAGACGGAATTGCTATGTAATTCTCTTTGTTAATGTGAGTCACGGGGTGGGTCATCATAGCTTTAAGCCGGTTTATTTTTAGACCACTGATAAATGCATTCCTTTTTTCGAGTTGATTAGAAGAAGGAAAAGGACCTTTGAATGAACATAGGACTATGAAGATGCATTCCAAGCTTTGGTGAACCACTTAAAGGGACCTTCCATCTTGTCAAAGCCGGTGGATCATGAAGACCTGTATACCTACTTGGCCTTGTTGGTATACGGTATAAGTGCCGCACTGCTTTGCGAAGAGAATTGAATCCGAAGACTGGTCTATTATGTTATCAAGCGATTCACATGAGCTGAAAGGAACTATTCGAAGATAGACAAATTTCTGTATAACTTGTTGATTGCTTCACGAAAGCTTTACCCTTATTTTCAAGCTCATCCCATCAACATTTACACCGATATCCGTTACAATAGGTCTTAAAACGACCTGAGATGATGGAAGGTTATAGAAGTGGAACATCGAACTAAGCCAATTCAACACCACATATCTCCCTCAGAGAGCCATCTAGGGACAGGTAATGGTGGACTTTATAGTAGAATTTAATGCGCGGGATGATCTCTCGGAGAGAGGTGGAGCCTTTACCATTCGATGGTAAATGTATATGGATGGAGCATCCAAAGATAGTTGTTCTGAAGCCGGAGTCATGCTAGTAACTCTAGAGGATCGATCAATTTGCTATGCTTTGAAGCTTTACTTCCCTGCAATGAACATTTAAGTTGGGTATGAAACTCTGATTACTAGACCCAAACTTGCCAGAGACCGGAAATAAATCTCTTGAAAACTTTTGCGATTCCTAGTTAGTGGTGTACTAAGTCAGGGGAGATTACTAAGCTAAAGAATAGTGACTTGCTCTGTACCTTCTCCATGTCTAAGAGCTATTGACTGACTTTGAGTATTATGGCATCACCCACATTCCCTGGGATCATGTAACATCCCTTATCTTAAGGCCCAAAACTAAGTGCTACAGATGTTGCAGTCATCCACAGTATTAACTTCCAGTGTTAAAAAACGGTAATGTTAATGGTATCCACAATATAAAAAGCACATGAACATGAAATAAAATCAACACAGATTTAAACAACTTCTCTGACTACATTTCAAATCAATATTTCAAATTCAAATACATAATCCCAAAATGATTCCTAAGTTTTGATCAAATATAATTATTACAAATTACGCCAAGAGCAACATATAAAGATGCCCCCTTGGATGTTCAGAGTACTAAATAGACATATCAGCTTAATACATCACGACGGAAATAAAACTAAATAGCTCCTATATAGCTAGCTTTTCCTCCTACACGTCTTCGGAAGCTTTACTCGTCCAACCTACCAAGCCTGAAAATCTCAACTCTCAATCTACTCAAATTGATTTTGAGCACCCGAGAATTAAAGGAGAAAACAAAACTTCGAGTCAGAAATAAAACCTGCTGTGAATAATGCTATTACATCTCGGTTTACCGATATTAAGTGAGACCACTCCATCTAGTGGAACGAGTTTCCCCTTGATAATATCCCTTTAAAACTTATCTTTTTGCAAATCAGAATTAAGAAAACAAATAGATTAAACAATTATAGCAATATCATATATGCTCATAAATTAGGTAATAAATGGACTATATGTCCGAACAATATAGTTTTGTTCGGTTAACTACTAACCATTGGCTGACTAGGGCCTACCAGACAAAATAAATAATCTAACATCTGTTAGACACACTTCTAGATGGTCTGTCCTTAATTTACATCTCCCAGGGTCACCTGATTCTAATGGTTTTGCAGGTTCACCAATAACCTATCCTCCTTCTCACTATATATATTGAAAAACATACCTTTCGAAATCAATTACAAAAGACCTTTCGAAAACATTAAAAGTGTCCTTTTCGAAAGCATCATAAAAATTTAGACATCCACTTTTCAAAACATTGCAAACTTGCCTTTCTAAAATATTGGAAAACTTTCATTCAAACATTAAAGGTAAACCTTTCGAAGACATTAGGAAATCACCCCTTCAAAACCTTTATAATATACCATTCAAAAGCACTAAAGTTGTTTACTTAAAACAAACCTTTCGAAAGCATTAAAGTCTTTTACTTAAAACAAACCATTCGAAAGCATTGGGTGCAAGTAAAATTGTGTGGGACATAGTTTCGTAACCTTTAAAACCATTCCTTTTGAAACTTTTGGGTTTAGCTTTCAAAATATAAAATGGGTCTTAAAAGAACTTGGTCGAAAGAAACTTTTTCGAAAGCAATTTTCTAAGTAAAAGAAAGTAGATGGCATCGAAACAATCCCTTTCGAAAGCATGGACAAGCGGCTTCGTATTTAAAAGAGAAAGCATCCTTTCGAAACCAATATTCAACTGGGTCGAATGGTAGAATGCGGAAGTAAGTGTTTTGACCCTGTTGAAAGCTTATATAAAACATAAGGCGGCAACCTCTTTCGAAAGCTCTTTTCTTTAAAACCATTGACCAAGTCGAAAGCCATCTCATTCGAAAATCACCTTTATAAGAAAATTAGTTCTAAGTTTTCAGAAGCTACTTCAACCCCTTTGAAATCCTTATTTCGACTCCATACCTTTCGCCTAACTCTAATCCACTACGAAAAGAAGCCGGTACCATATGTATTGGTTTCGACGTAGATGGAGGCGACAGTATGAGGTCGAAAGGTGCTGCTACAATTGGCGAAGTAGTAAACCCTTGTACAACTGGTTTCTAACTTTAAAGTAATTTCATTGCAACCAACTTACTTTGTTTTTCAACATATGATTAGTTGCCAATAATTTTCAAAATCTTTTCTAAGAATGCTTTCGAATTTCAAAGATTAACAATTTAAAACATTTACAAATTGCCCCTTCTCTTTTTATAAATATATAAAACATTCAAGTCTCATACCTTGAATAATTTTACATACTTATTAAAACACTTATGAAAATTCTACAAAATTCCTATAAATCACTTTTAATATGTTTTCTAATATATATAAATTTCTGACCTAAAGCTAACATATAATAGCCGAAATTAATTTTAAATCCAAGTTAACCATTTTCTTCACTAGCAAAATTTATTATAAATCCACATTAATTCAGAAATTATTATACCCGAAACCCATCTATAAAATAATATTTCTGACCTTATATCAAAATCTCAAGGTATTTGGATGTCATTTAGTTGGTTTTCCAAGTTAATCCTTGTTATAGAATCTATATGAAATAGCATAAATCATCAACAAGCATATATATCCATTTAAACATGGCTAATCATTGGCAAAATAAATTCGAATCACAACTAGAAACCGAAAATCATAAAAACGAGATGTAATCTGTTATTCACCTTAGCTTAATGTTAAGGAGTTGAGATTTGCTCTTGAATTATATTGATTAAGCTCCTTTCTCTTGATTTTAGCTTATCTTCCTCTTGCTTTCTCTTAATGTTGGTCAGCCTCTCTTAAATTTAGTTTTGTTTGTGAACGTGTAAAATGAAAGTGCATGAGGGTTTAGGGTATAAGAATATAACTTTTTCCTATTTTATCCTTATATATTACCTTACTTATTTCATTTTAATTCCCCTTTTATTCATTAGTTTATTAGGCACGGCTACTCTCTAATTATACGAATCTTAATCCAATAACCATTTACATTATTTAATTTAATTTAATTAATTAAATGTCCTAAGTAATATTAGTCAAAATTAGGGTCGTTACAGACTCTCCTCTTTAAGGAATTTTGTCCTCGAAATTACGATAAGGCACTCATCAAAATCAATCATAAAGATAAAACATACCATGAAACAAGTCAGGATAAGTATCTCGAATCATTCTCTCAATTTTCCAAGTACATTTTCTCTCGTCGTCAGTCTACTAGACTTTGACTACTCTGATTGTCTTATTCCTTAGTCTCTTCTCATCTCTCGTGATTATACAAGCTGGTTTTCTAACTATAGTCAAATTCGACTCCACTACTAAGTCATCTAACACAGTCGATGCTATGGTAATCTCTAGATCTTGAATACACTTCATTAGATGAGAAATATGAAAAACATTTTGGACTCCTGCCAAACATTTCGGTAACTCTACTCTATATGCGAGTTTCCCGATTCTTTCTACAATTGGATATGGTCCAACGAAGCTTAGCGCAAATTTTCCTGATTTCTCGAATTTGATCACACCTTTCATCGGTGGTACATTGATAAAAACATGATCTCTAATCAAGAACTCTAAGTCTTTCCATCTTCTATCATCATAGCTCTTCTGCCTAGATTGAGCATCCTTCGTTCTGGCTCGAATGAACTCAATCTTTTATGCAGCTTCTCTAACTAAATCTGAACCAAGAACCAACCTATTCCTGGTCTCTAACCAACAAAAGGGAGATTTTCATGGTCTTCCATACAAAGCTTCAAATGGTGTGATCCCTATACCAGCCTGATAACTATTGTTATATGAAAACTCGACTAAGTGTAGATGGTCTTCCCATGATCCTTCAAAGTCTTGCACGCAAGCTCATAGCAAATCTTCTAAGATTTTGTTAACTCTTTCCGTTTACCAATCTGTCTACGAATAGTAAGCGGTACCCATCTTAAGCTTGATACCGAAAGTCTCCTGTAGACTCATCCAAAGCTCGCCAGCGAATAAGGAATCTCTATTACTTACTAAACTATTAGGAATTTCGTGCAATCTAACTACATTCTTCATAAATAACTTAGCTAAAACAGGTGCGTTCCGGTTGACTTAACTAGAATGAAATAGGTACTCTTAGTCAAACTGTTCGCTATAACCCATACACTTTCATTTCCTCTATTTGACTTTGGCAACCCGTCTATAAAATCCATTGAGATAGAATCCCATTTCCATACCGGAACATCTAAAGGCTGAAGTAATCCACTTGGTTTCTGATGTTCGACTTTTACCTGTTGACTTTTCAAACATTGTTTCACCCATAAGCCTACATCTCTTTTCATGCCTTCGAACAAACTTCATTTCATATACCTATACATCTTACTTCCTCGAGGATGAATAGTGAACTTCGAACGATGGCATTCTTCAAGAACTTCCTTTCTAGTGTTTCTCACATTCGAAACGCATAGTCTTCCTTTCTTCCTCAACCACCCATTCTAGTCAAGACCGAAATCTTTCAAGTCATCACTCGTTGTTCCATCCTTTAACTTTCTGATCCGTTCCACTACTAATGGATCCTCCTTTTGCTTAGGAGCAATCTTTTCGATCATCACCGGTCGAACTTCTAGACATGACAACATTACAGTTTCCTTACTAGATCTAGCTTCAGATCTCCACTTTATCCTACACGTAGTCAATGCTTCTAAATCTTTCCAGTTTGCTATCATTGCCAATACTGCACTCTGCTATTTCCTACTAAGTGCATCTGTAACCTTGTTGCCTTTTCCTGGTGTGTACTCATTACCAAAGTCATATGTGGCCAAAAACTCTAAGTAACTTTGTTGTCTCATATTCAACTTCTTCCGAGAGAATAAATACCTCGGAGACTTATGATCTATATACAACTCGAATCTTTCTCCCAACATGTAAAGTCTCCACATCTTTAATGCAAAAATAACAGGACCTAATTCCAAATCATGCATTGGATATCTAACCTCATGCGGTATAAGCTGTCGAGAAGCGTAGCCAATCACTTTACCTCTTTGCATTAACACAGCTCCTAACCCTATTCCATATGCATTTGTGTACACCACTAAATCCTGATTCCTCTCTAGAATAACTAACACGGGTGCATTAGTTAACAAGTGTTTTAGCTTCTGGAATGCTTCCTCACACTTATCAGTCCCGATGATCTACACATTTGTTGCGTTAGCTTGGTCATTGGTGCTGCTATCTGCGATAAATCTTTAATGAATCTCCGATAATACCCAGCTAATCCAAGAAAACTCTTTATCTTAGTCTTTATCTTGGGTCACTTCCAACTATTCACTACCTCATTCTTTGTCAGATCTACTAACAACCCTTTCTCTCAGACTACATGACCAAGAAACTTCACACCTTTCTTCCGGAAATAACACTTTGAAAATTTCGCTTTTAGCTGATGTTGCCTCAACGTCACAGGAGCCACTCTAAGATGAACTTCACGCTCTCTTTCATCTTTATAGTATATAAAAATATCATTTATGAATACCAAACCAAACCTATCGAAGTGCTTTCGAAAAACTCGGTTCATTAAATCTATAAAGAATGCTAGTGCATTAGTTAGTCTGAATGGCATTACAAACCATTCGTTCGATCTATATCTTGTTTTAAAAGCCGTCAAAGGAATAATATCCTCTGCCACTCTAAGCTGATAGAGCCCTGTTGCTAAATCCAATTAGGATAATACTTTGGCTCCACTCAACTAGTCGAAAAAACCATCAAATCCAGGTAACAGATATCGATTCTTTATCGTCTTCTAATTCAACTTATAATAATCGATACATAACCTCAATGATCCATCCAGTTTCTTTGCAAACACTACAGCTTCACCCCAATCCGAACTGTTTGGTCTAATAAAATTCTTACTTTTTAAATCCACCAACTACAACTTTAGCTTCCTCATCTCGGTAGGGGTCATTCTGCTTTGCGGTCCACTCATCGGTTCTGCTCCTGGTACTAAGTCTATCTGAAACTCAATAGCTCGGTTTGGCGGCAATCCTGCTACAAGTTCAAAGACATGTGAATTCTCTTACAGCGAAAACTCAATTCAACTCATCTTCTTCCTCCATAACACCCAACAAAGCATTAACCTCCAAACTAGGGTTTTCTACTGTATATACAATTCGATCACTACAGCCAGGGTGTCTAAGTGATATCTTCCTATCATGGAAAAATATCCTAACATAGTATTTACTTAACCAATCTATACCCAATATTATTTCGAACCCTATGAAATCAAACACATGCAAATTGCAATCAAATGTATGACTTAACAATTCAAACTGTAATTGGTCACACTTCATTCCAAGTGTCGCATATCCTGCTATCAAATTTGCAACTCTTAAGGAAGTAACTAGGAATGAGGATTCTAGGTTAAGCTTATCTACTAAACAATGAGATATAAAAGAATGTGATGCACCAGTATCAAATAGAACTCTAACTGATACACCATGAAACAAAAGCGTACCTCCCAATACTGCTTTTCCCTTCTCCTATGTTGTTGGTCTCGAGGTAGCTGGTTTCAATGCAAATATCTTGCCTTTCCCATCCTTGGTTTGCTCCTTGCACTTGTTCTTATATTGTCCAATCTGATCACAATTAAAACATCTCACTCCTTTCTTCTCAGCAGCGTTCTTCCCATTGCCTGTCTGGCATTCATAAGCATAGTGTCCTTTCTTATCACACTTATAACATACAAATTTTCACTACTACAAAACAGGCCATTTGCATCGCCGCATTTGAATCGGTTGAAGTAAAAATTGATGCAAATAGAACTATTTGCATCAGTTCTGTCTTAATAACCGATGCAATTGGTACGTAGAAAGCAATAGGTAATAAAAAATCAAATTTGCATCAGTTATCACCAACAACCGATGCAAATACGTCGATGCAAATAGTTGTAGTTGCATAAGTTTTAAAGTCAACCGATGCTACTAAATTAATTTGCATCCCTTTTGTTACGCACTTTGGTTAATTCCCTCCGTCCCAATTTTTTCTCCTGCCGCTTATTTTCCCATTCGTTTCCAGTGTTTCGCCTGCTTCCCCGATAAAAAAAAACCCTAGGCCTTAACCAAATCCATGATTTAATCAATTGAATTCCTCTCCCATTTTCTCCTTCACCTTCTTCTCCTCTCTCTCATCTTAAACCCTAGACATTTCGATTATTACATTTCACTGAGAATTGTAAAAACACGGTAACTACCTTTTCTTTCAAATTTTTTAAATCGAAATCAATGAAAATCAAGTGGCGAATTTGGGTCGTGTTCGATGCTCGATTGCAGTGAGATTCGCGAGTTCAGGTGTTCGATTTTGGAGAAAGTGCAATGGTGTTGTGGTGATGCTTAAGAGTCTGGATTAAAGGTGAAAGGGTTGGGTTCGCGACGTCGTTCAGGTAATTTCGTTGTGCTTTGATCAGGCGAAGAGTTTCTTAATGATTGCTCTTTCACTTTAAGTAGTAAAGGTTGATGGATTGGCTTTGAATTCTTTTAAGTTACCTTGAATCTTTCTGCACTGTTAAAAATGCAATTTTGACATTGTTAAATATGGTACTGTTAGCCGATATCGAGTGTACTGCTTGTTTACAATTTATTATTTCAGTATTAATTTCATAATTTATTATTTGATTGCTTATAAGATTTTTGCTTTTTTCGATCTTATGAAAAATACATGTATTCGATATGGTCAAGGCCATTGGATTTGGGACCGATGTTTGGGTTTGTTTGGTGCTTTATGTATGGAGTAGTTCTATATAAACATATAGTTTGTTAATGGAACGTATGCAGATGGGTTGATGTTTCTTCATCTTCACAAAAATTGCTGGCTAAGCTTTTTGTATATGTTCTATAAATAGCAACAAAGATGATAACCATTATATCTCTAATCATCTATGAAAAATAAAGGTAAATGTGATCTTTCTAGGCAATCAATCAGTTTGGGCGCAGTAAAGTGCAGGTAAACCATATTCAAAGTTCACAGCAAACTTTATTCAGTAGGATATTTGAGTTCTTCAAAACACCACTTTTCATCAAGAATTTAGTACCGTGTCATTTTCACTTAAAAAGTGTAATATGCTGAGCATATCGCATCATTGATAATTTATATAATATTTTATTATATGGAGACCTATTTGTTTGGTTTACAAATTACAAATAGTTGTAAACTATCATGCTCGGACAGAATTGTCGTTCTGTTAAATTTTTCCTTCTGTTGCAAAATTAGCCTAGCCTATATTGAAACCCAAAAGCGAGCTCTACTTAATTTGTTATCATAATTTCATTTGTTAAATCGACTGAAGATTAGCATTGCCAAATTTTATACATCAATTGTCTTTAACATAATGATATGTTGACATTGAATTTTGCATATAAATACCAGAATTGTAATAGGAATCACTATTTTAAAATGTTGTGATGAAGAGAAAAAGAATCAGGTTTAATGAAAATGTAGTTAAACCTAACACTTTTTGTCTTAGTGCGCCTAGTGCATTGTGGTGCTACAATGTTCCACCTCACCTCTAGTGGTTTCAGTTATTGCTGCCGTGTATTTTTTTAAGAACTTTTTGCACTTAGCGCTTCGTTTTGCTTGTAACAACATATTATAATATACTTGTTATGGTTATCTATAACGAAGTAGATGAACGCTAATAGTTGGTTCTGGTAAAATTTGCTAGAGTCAGAGGGTAGAAATGTGATGTTTTGTAAGTTAAACTTAACACCTTTTGGCTTGGCGCGCCTAGTGCATTGTGGTGCTACAATGTTCCACCTCACTTCTAGTGGTTTCAGTTATTGCTGCCGTGTATTTTTTAAGAACTTTTGCACTTAGCGCTTCGTTTTTCTTGTAACAACATATTATAATATACTTGTTATGGTTATCTATAACGAAGTAGATGAACGCTAATAGTTGGTTCTTGTAAAATTTGTTAGACTCAGAGAGTACAATTTATTTATCTACATGCTTATTTTGTTTGCATATTCATTCCCTGCATCTTCAGTCAACATGCTAGGACGAAATGTACAATTTCTAATCATTTAATTTATGAATTTATTTATAGTATATTGTATTTTGGTGTAAACTATTTTTCCAATTCCGTTATTTGTTGTAAGTTTGTATAATTTTGTTCTTGTAGAGAGGCTTTGAATGCAAATGGATGTGATGATATTCATATAACATACATTGAGACGAGTATTGGTTGTGACACTTTTATCCCTCCAATTGAGTACACTTGTTTTCAACCATGGTACTCATCTTCTCCATTGGTTGAGAATGATATTCGATATTCCTTCGCAACATATGTACGTGTACAGTGTTCTGTACATGGTGAAATGGCTAATTCTAACTCCCCGAAGGATAAGTTTGAAAAGGATAAGTTCTCATTTCTTCCAAAATTATTTCTTGAAAAACATGAGGAATACATGTATCTGAGACTTATCGAAGATATCATAGTACATGGTGCTAGAAAGAATCATAGGACCGGGACAGGAACATTTTCAAAGTTTGGTTGTCAGGTTAAAGATTCATATTTAATTAACGCCTATAACTTTATGACATAATAAATTTCTCACCTTGATGGCTTTCTCTCAGATGCGTTTCAATTTGAGAAGGTCATTTCCTTTGCTTACAACCAAGGTTAGTTTGGTATATTGCTTTCTTCAGTTTTATGATTGCCTATTATGCATGGCTGTTGCAAAATCACCCGATATTCTCCTGTGGTTGTTTTGAGCATCAATGGCTTGTATTGTAGACTGAAAGTTGTGATCTATCAAATGATTATAAAATGAACCTGACATATTGTGGACAAACCTACATCCTCCCAGAAAATTGCCAGAAATAGGACTTTTTTTATTATTATAACTGAAAGTTTGAGTTATTTCAGTATCTTGCTGCCGTCTTTTTTATGGTACATAATTTTGTTATTCGTTGTTTCATTTTTGTCCCAACTACTTTTTTGGAATCCACTTGCTTGATGAGCATTGAACCCAACCTAGTTAAAACATATATTTGGGTGTCCAGGTCAAGTATATGGTTCAGGACCTTACCATTAACAATTCCAAATTATTTTTTCCTAATTTGAACAGTAAAATCTTCAGTGCTCTTTCACTTTGCTCAAAGGGTAAAGTGTAACTTGATTATCTTGCTTTGTTGGATTGGCTGTGCTATTCTTTAGTTGAATGCATAAAGTTTTTTGATAAAGTGATTACTGATAAATCAGTGAAGCTTATATATTCTTATGCTGAGATTTATATTCAAATCCGAATATTTGCATTTCACCAAACTATATTATTTGTTTCTTTCTTTCTTTCTTTCTCTTTTTTTTCTAAAGAAGAAAAACTAGTTTTAGTCCTATAAGCTACTGACCTTGCCAACAAGTTGTTAAGCATTTTCTGTTTCAATTATTTTTCTTTATAGTCTGACTCGTTAAAGTGAGCCACACATGAACAATATAACTTAGTTTCTTTGGCTAAAGCATGTATTTGATTGCTTAATATTTTGTCATTTGCATATCAAAAAATGACTGTAAATTCTGTTCTAGAGAGTATTTTGGAGAGCAGTTGTTTAAGAACTCTTGTGGTTTATCGGTGGGACTACTAATGCCAAGGTATAGTAACTTTAGTATTATCAGAGGTCTAGAGCATTATTTTGATATACACTTCCCAATGTTTTCATTTGAGTTGGATCACAGGTCATGCTTTAATTTCAATTTTGAACTTTATCTCAGTCTTGCTAATTTTTCATTTTTAATTGCCATATCTATCTGTTAATTAACAATTTTAATATGTTCCCGGTTGTTTCATTGTTAAAAAAGCCGTTTATGATCTGAACGGATGTCTTAAACATTATATAATATAAGAATTAACGTATCATAGACTTCTTTATATAATATGGATGGGAAGCCTATTGGCAAGGTATTTATTTTATGCTAGTATGCTTTTCTGGAGGTGGACACACAATTAACATACCTGATAATATATATGGTTTTGTTTTGGTCAGGTTTTACAGGAAAAGGTTATACATATACGGGATGGCAATGCATCAAGAGAATATCTTAACAGGTCGGTATTTTGACTCACAATCTCCACCCAAAATTGTTACAAGATCAGTTTGTAAATTATTTTCTCTTATAGCATCGGTTTATCTAACATGGAAGAAGGAGATTTGGGGCCAGTATATGGGTTTCAGTGGAGACACTTTGGTGCCAAGTAAGATAACTAAGCCTACCGAAACAATGTTTTTATAAAATTCCGTAGTTCAATTTTATCAATCTATCGTATATTCATGTCATAAGAATATTGTCAGATATACTGACATGCACGCCGATTACTCTGGGAAAGGATTTGATCAGTTGTTTGATGTAATTGACAAAATAAAGAACAATCCAGATGACCGCCACATTATAATGTCAGCCCTTCCTCCTTATCACATGTTTGCACAGGTTGGTGGTAATCAAACTTGAGCATTTTGTTCAAACTACATACATTTGTTGCATTTTCTGAGATATAGTTAAATTTTTATCATTGCCTGACATGCCATAAGAGTACATTTATGTCTTCATTGATTTATATAGAATAGTGTATTTTGTAAACACACTCTTCTGGCTAATTTAGATGGTCATCTATTGTTATGACCATGGTGATACAATATATACAAATTTATCTCAATGGGTTTCTGTTAAGGTAGTTTATATTTTGAAATTATATTGGCTTTTTTGATACTAAACAGTATGAAATGTACATAAAGGATCTTTTTGAAAGACATCTTAGTTTTTCTTTAGTGAGCTAGAGAAATAACATTGAGTAGAATCAGTATAACCAGTGACCTGGATATAGTAAATTCTAAGATTTGAAACCTTGAATAAAAATCGTTTATGTAACAAGCTTAAACAATAATGCGCTTAAATTATAGCAGGCTGAATATTACTGTTGATTTGGATGCTATTATCTCTCAAACTGTTCTCTATAACAATGTTATTCATAGTTATATACCAATAACAACCTTGCTTTCATTGCAAATTTAGGCAATATGGTTTGTGGGAGAGGTACAAAGAATTGTATCCCAACAGAGATCTAATTTATAATGTTGGGAAAAGTAACTACACTATAGATTGGTTCTTCGCCCAGGTTACTAGGTATAGATTAATGAACATTTCATATTCAAAAGTTAAAATTGCGTCATACTGCGATAAAAATGTGAATTTGTGGTAGTAACAGCAATCTATTTTTCATATCAAATGTTTTCGCGAATCATGCAGAAATGTTGGTCAGAAGAGTTACGTGGGTACAACGTGGCAAGTGGAATTTGGACTAAAGCATGTGAACAAAACCAGACCTTACATCCTACGGGTGGCACTCGCATCATCCGCACATGCTGAATTACAAGTACACTTCTTCCTCCTACTTTATTTTATTTATTTATTTGGTACCACTTAACTTACTGCGTTGTCAAGAAAAAAAGGCCACAATAAGAAGTAAATATTTGATTGATATTTACATTTTAATAAAGAGGAGTTTTTGGTTTGTTCAAAGGTTCGTGTCAATGACTTGGGTGCAAAGACTCCTCATTTTACAACTGGATCAATTGGACAAGACAATTCAATTGCAAGACACGGGATTCATGGTTTATATTGGTTATATAGCATTGATGTTAGCAAATGGATCAGTCAAGGTTCAAATACTATATATCTCACGCAACCAAGAAGTACCAGCCCTTTCCAAGGACTCATGTATGACTACATACGACTTGAAGGACCGTTGTCTGAATTTAGTGTCTGAATATGTTTTCATTCTTTTGTAGAATTATTAAATCTGATTATGTATTTGCCATCAAATTTAATTTTGAATGATAGTAATATTGTATGCAATAATTGTTTGTTATAATCAATAATACATACATACATACATATATATATATATATATATAGTCTATTTGAGTACTGTAATAATGGTATCTAAGAATGGTTTTTTTGCATCAGGTATAAATAGCTGATGCAATAGAGGGATTAGTTTGCATCGGTTGTTATAAAAAACCGATGCAATAGAGGGATTAGTTGCATCGGTTTTCATTACAACCGATGCAACATGGGGGCTGTGTTCAAGCAACCAACCATGATATTTTGCATCGGTTGTTAGTAACAACCGATGCAAAAAGGACCATTTTGCATCGGTTTCAGAACTGATGCAAAAGTGTTAAGCCTGTTGCATCGGTTGCATATGCATCGGTTGTTGAACTGATGCAAAAGGGGGGTAAACAACCGATGCAAATGGCCTGTTTTGTAGTAGTGTTTTCCTTTTCTTTCTTAGCAGCTCCACCCTTCTGAGCTCCTTTCTTATGAAAAAACTTTCTCTTTTGACTTTACCCTCCTTGAGTTTCCTTGGCCTTATTTCCTTTAAGAAAAGCAAACATCTCTTCCTACCTTAAAACCATCTCAACAATAGCATCACATGGGTCTCTAATATGCGATAACGTGGCCTTTGCAAGCTAAGGCTTTAACCCACGAATGAACTTCTCATTTATTTTGATGACAGTATCAACCGTAGCATTTTCATATCTTGCTAGATCCTCAAACCTAGTTGCATACTCAAGCACTGTCATATCTCCCTACTCCAATTCAGCAAACTTCGTGAGCAGAATAGACTTAGCAATCTCTGACATAAACCTTTCTTCAAACCTTCTTTTGAACTCAGCCCAAGTCATAGTCTCCTCATTGACCCCAACAGTAACACTGTTCAACCAATACAGTGCTGCCCCTTGTAGCTGTCTAGAAGCGAGTTTCCTTTTCTGCTTATCATTAAGTTCCAAATCACCAAAGATCCTCTTACAATGAAGTAACCAATTTTCCACTTCAATTGCGTCATCAGTACCAATTAACGGCCTTCCTTCCAGCCGAGCACAATCTCTACTCAAAACAGCATAGTTATTAACCATTGGAGCTTCTTAATTTACTCTTTTAGTATTTCTTCCAGCTAACCCTGTAGCAATTCTTGCTTACATCATATTAACGAAAAACTGATATATTTCTCACATATCAACTTGCGGGACTCCATCACACATTGGCAACTTGTGCCCGACCTGGATTCTTTTTGGTATTTGGTCTGGCATTCCCATTGGTTGCGGTACTTCCCCCACCAATGTTAACTCTTCCACTTCTAGCATCCCTATCTTACGTTCGTAAAATCTACATTCGAGCCTTTGTAAGATACAGAAGAATAGCCTAAGAGAGATGGGAGAATAAAAATAAAGTGTATGCGTATATATAGAAAATACATGTATGTTACTATAGCATTATCACATACCCTATTCTTTTCTCTAATTCCTTAGGATTATATTTTCAAAATCATTTTAAGTTTAAAATTTCTTTTAAGTTTTTTCATAAACCTATGCTCTAATACCAAGTTGTGACATTCCTATCTTGAGGCCCAAAGCTAAGCATTACAGATGATACAGTCGTCTACAGTATTAACTTTCGGTAACAAAATACGATAATGTTAATGATGTCGAATATCAGAAGCACATGAATATGAAATAAAACCAACATAGATTTAAAACAACTTCTCTGGTTAAATTTCATATCAATATTTCATACTCAAATACATAATCCCAAAAAGATTCCCAAGTTTTGATCAAATATAATTATTACAAATTACACCAAGAGCGACATATGAAGATGACCCTTGGATGATCAGAGTACTAAATAGACATATTAGTCTTAATACATCACAGCGAAAATAAAATGAAATAGCTCCTATATAGCTAGCTTTGCCTCATACATGTTTTTAGAAGCTTTATTCGTCCAATCTGCTAAACTTGAAAACAACAACTCTTAATCTACTCAAATTGACTTTGAGCACCCAAGAGCTTAAAGGGAAAAAATAAACTTTGAGTCAGAAATAAAGCTTAGTGTGAATAATACTATTACATCTCAGTTTACTGATGTTAAGTGAGATGCCACTTAGTGGAACGGGTTTCCCCTCACTAACGTTCCATCAAAACATATCTTTTTGCAAATCAGAATTGCAATCAACCTAATTAAAACGATTATAGCAATATAATATATACTCATAAATCAGGTAATAAATGGACTATATGTCCGAACAATATAGTTTTGTTTGGATAACTACTAGCCATTGGCTGACTCAAGTCTACTAGACAAAATAAAAAATCTAACATCCGTTAGACACACTTCTGGATGGTCTATCCTTAACTTAATTCTCCCAAGGTTACTTGATCCTAATGGTTTTGCGGGCTCACCAATAACATATCCTTCTTTTTAGTATATATATTCCTTTTTGTGTAAAACATCATTCAAGTCTTACCTGTGAATAAGTCCTACAGATTGGAATTTTGGACTAAATTAGCTAGGGGCTATAGATAATGTATAGGGCATGACCCTATACCAATCCCATCGGGTATTAAAATATTAGAGTCATTTACTTAGGGTTAACTACCCTTCAAATTTTCGTTGTAAACATCTTCCAAATTGATTTAACCCTTTAAATCATACTTAAACAAGGAAAACATACTATTTGCTTTACTCAGATCTCTTTGCCGTGATATATGCTTTACTCAATACATTGTTGATGAAAACTTTCAAAACCTTTGTTTAAAATATTCAAACAATCTCTTTCGAAACCTTTGAAAGCACCCTTTTTGAAACTATTAAAAGTATCCATTTTGAAACAAGTTAACTACTTTACCTTGTAACATCAAGCAATGGGCCAAAACATACCTTTCAAAACCAATTATAAAAGACATTTCGAAAACATTGAAAGTGTCCTTTTTGAAAGCTTTATAAAGTCTAAGACATCCTCTTTTAAAAACATTGCAAACTTGCCTTTCTAAAATATTGGAAAACTTCCATTCAAACAATAAAGGTAAACCTTTCGAAAACATTAGGAGACCACTCCTTCGAAACCTTTATCATATACCTTTTGAAAGCATTAAAGTTGTTCACTTAAAACAAACCTTTCGAAAGCATTAAAGTCCTTTACTTAAAACAAACCTTTCGAAAGCATTAGGTTCAAGTAAAAATGTGTGGAACATAGTTTCGAAACCTTTAAAACTATTCCTTTCGAAACCTTTAGGTTTAGCTTTAAAAGTGTAAAAAGGGTCTTAAAAGAACTAGGTCGCAAGAAACTCTTTTGAAAGAAAATTCCTATGTAAAAGAAAGTAGATGGCTTCGAAACCATCCCTTTCGAAATCATGGAGAAGCGGCTTCTTATTTAAAAGCGAAAGCATCCTTTCAAAACTAATATTCAACTGGGTTGAAAGCTAGAATGCGGAAGAAAGTGTTTCAACCCCATCGAAAGCTTATTTAAAATAAAAGGCGACAACCACTTTCAAAAGCTCTTTTCTTTAAAACCATTGACCAAGTCGAAGGCCATCTCATCAAAAACCTCATTTACCACCAAATTACTTCTAAGTTTCTAGAAGCTACTTCAACCCCTTTGAAAGCCTTGTTTTGACTCCATACCTTTCGTCTAACTCCAATCCACTACGTACCAAAGCCGATACCATGTGTATAGGTTTTGACTTAGATGGAGGCGGCAGTATGAGGTCAGAAGGTGCCGCTATGAGTGGCGAAGCAGTAAAACCTTGTACAACTGGTTTTTAACTTTATTAAGTAATTTCTTTCTAACCAACTTGCTTTGTTTGTCAACATATGATTAGTTGCCAATACTTTTCAAAATATTTTCTTAGAATGTTGCCGAATTTCAAAGATTAATAGTTTAAAACATTTACAAATTGTCCCTTCTCCTTTTATAAGCATATAAAACATTTAAGTCTCATACCTTAAATAATTTTATATACTTAAAACACTTATGAAAATTCTCCAAAAATTCCTATAAATCACTTTTAATATTTTTCAATCATATATAAATTTCTGACCCAAAGCTAACATATAATAGCCTAATTAATTTTAAACTCAATTTAACCATTTTCTTAACTAAAAAATTCATAATAAATGCATATTAATTCAAGAAATTATGATACCTAAAAGTCGTCTATAAAATAATATTTCTGACCTTATAACAAGATCGCAAGGCATTTGGATGTCATTTAATAGGTTTTCCAAGTTAATCCTTATCATAAAATCTATATAAAATAGCATAAATCATCAAAAAGCATATATATCCGTTTAAACATGGCTAATCATTTGCAAAATAAATTCGTATTACAACTAAAAATCGAAAATCATAAAAACATGATGTAATCTATTATTCACCTTAGCTTGATGTTAAGGAGTTGGGATTTTCTCTTGAATTAAATTGATTAAGCTCCTTCCTCTTGATTTTAGCTTATCTTCCTTTTGCTTTCTCCTAATGGTGGTTGCCCTCTCTTGGATTTAGTTTTTTTTTTGTGAACGTGTAAAATGAAGTGCATGATTGTTTAGGGTATAAGAATATAAATTTTTCCTATATTTCCCTCATCTGTTACCCTGAATTATTTCATTTAATTACCCTTTTATTCATTTGTTTACTAGGCATGGCTACTCTCTAATTATACAAATCTTAATCCATTAAACATTTACATTATTTCATTTAATTAAAATAATTAAATGTTCTAAATAATGTTAGTCAATATTAGGGTCGTTACAGACTCCCCTCCTTAAAGAATTTCGTCCTTGAAATTACGATAAGGCACTCATCAAAAACAGTCGTAAAGGTAAAACATACAATGAAACAAGTCCGGATAAATATCTTGAATCCTGCTCTCAGTTTCTCAAGTACAGTCTCTCTTGTCGTCACTCCACTGAACTTTGCTAATCCGACTTTCTTGTTCCTTAGTCACTTCTCATCTCTCGTGACTATATAAACTAGTTTTCTAACTGTAGTCAAATTCGGCTCCACTACTAAGTCATCTAACACTATCGGTGCTATAGTAGTCTATGGATCTCGAATACACTTCCTTAGATGAGAAATATTAAAAACATCACGGACTCCTGCCAAACTGTTCGATAACTCTACTCTATATGCAAGTTTCTCGATTCTTTCTACAATAGCAAATAGTCCAATGAATCTATGTGCCAATTTTCCTGATTTCTCGAATTTGATCACACCTTTCATCAGTGATAGCTTTATGAAAACATGATCTCCAACTGAGAACTCTAAGCCTTTCCATCTTCTATCACCATAGCTCTTCCGCCTAGATTGAGCTTCCTTTATTCTGGCTCGAATGAACTCAATATTTTATGCAGCTTCTCTAACTAAATCCAGACCAAGAACCAACCGATCTCCGGTCTCTAACCAACAAACGGGAGATTTGCATGGCCTTCCATACAAAGTTTCAAATGGTGCCATCCCTATACTAGCCTGATAAATGTTGTTATATGAAAACTCGCCTAAGTGTAGATGGTCTTCCAAGGATACTTCAAAATATAGTGCCCAAGCTCGTAACAAATCTTCTAAGATTTTGTTAACTCTTTCCGTTTGCCCATTTGTCTGCGGATGGTAAAAGTTACTCATCTTGACCTTGGTACCCAAAGTATCCTATAGATTATTCCTGAACTCACTAATGAATAAGGAATCTCTATCACTTACTAAACTATTAGGAACTCCATGAAGTCTAACTACATTCTTCATAAATAACTTAGCTAAAACATGTACCATTCTGGTTGACTTAACTGAAATAAAATGGGCACTCTTGGTCAAAATGTCCACTATAACCCAAATACTTTCATTTCCTCTATTTGACCTTGGCAACCCGTCTAAAAAATCCATTGAGATAGAATCCCATTTCCATACTGGAACATGTAAAGACTGAAGTAATCCACTTGGTTTATGATTTTTGGCTTTTACCTGTTGACAGTTCAAACATTATTTCACCCATAATCCTACATCTCTTTTCTTGCCTTCCCAGAAGAAACTTCATTTTATATACCTATACGTCTTAGTTCCTCCTCGATGAATAGTGAACTTCGAACGATGGCATTCTTCATGAACTTCCTTCCTAGTGATTCCCACTTTCAGAACACATAGTCTTCCTTTCTTCCTCAACCACACATTCTAATCAAGACTGAAATCTTTCAAGTCATCGATCTCTGTTCCATCCTTTGGCTTTCTAATCCATTCACTACTAATGGATCCTCCTTCTACTTAGAAGCAATCTTTTCGATCATCACTGATCGAACTTCTAAACATGACAACATTATAGTTTCCTTACTAGATCTAGCTTCAGATCTCCATTGTATCTTGCATGTAGTCAATGCTTCTAAATCTTTCCACTCGGCTATCATTGCCAATACTGCATTATGCTATTTCCTTCTATGTGCATCCGCAACCTTGTTTCCTTTTCCTAGCGTGTACTCATTACCAAAGTCATATGTTGGCAAAAACTCTAACCACCTCTGTTGTCTCATACTCAATTCCTTATGAGAGAGTAAATACCCCAGAGACTTATGATTTGTATACAACTTGAATCTTTCATCTAACAGGTAAAGTCTCCACACCTTTAATTCAAAAATAAGTGGAGCAAATTCCAAATCATGCGTTGGATATCTAATCTCATGCAGTATAAGCTATCGAGAAGCATAGGCAATCGCTTTACCTCTTTGCATTAACATAGCTCCTAACTCTGTTCCATATGCATCTGCATACACCACTATGTCCTAATTCCCTTCCGGAGCAACTAACACAGGTGCATTAGTCAATAAGTATTTTGGCTTGTGGAATGCTTCCTTACACTTATCAGTCCATACTAAATTCACATCTTTTCGTGTTAGCTTGGTTATTGGTGCTGCTATTCGTGAAAATATTTAATTAATCTCCGATAATACCAACTAATCCACGTAAACTCTTTATCTCAATCATTATCCCGTGTCACTTCCAACTATTCACTTCCTCGGTCATAGTCGGATCTACTAACAACCCTTTCTCTGAGACTACATGACCAAGAAACTTCACTTCTTTCTTTCAGAAATCATATTTTGAAAATTTCGCTATCAGCTGATGCTGACTCAACGTCTTAAGCACCACTCTAGGATGAACGTCATGCTCTCTTTCATCTTTAGAGTATATCAAAATATCATCTATGAATGCCAATACGAACCTATCCAAGTTCTCTCGGAAAACTCGGTTCATCTAATCTACAAAGAATACTGGTGCATTAATTAGTTCGAATGGCATTACTCACCATTCGTACGATCCATATCTAGTTCTAAACGTCGTTAAAGGAATACTATCCTCTGTCACTATAAGCTGATGGAACCCTGTTTCTAAATCCAACTGGGAGAATACTTTGGATCCACTCAATTGTTCAAAAAAACCGTCGATTCTAGGTAAAGCACATCGATTCTTTATTGTCTTCTCATTTAACTTACGATAATCGATACATAACCTCAATGATCTGTACGGTTTCTTTGCAAACATTATGGCTGCTCTCCAAGGAGAACTGCTTGGTCTAATAAAATTCTTACTTTCCAAATCCACCAATTTTTTTAGCTCCCTCATCTCGATAGACGTCCTTCTGCTTGGTTTTCTACTCGCCGGTTCTGCTTCTAGTGCTAAATCTATCCCAAGGGTGTGGAACGGTATGCATTTACGATGCTATTGCACTTAGTTTATTTATTTTCATTCATTGTATTTAATTTTCGAATTTGCTCTAGCACTTGACTTTCCAAATATATAATAAGACAAATTATGTCATTTCTTTCCATTTGGCAAATAAAATTTAAAATTTCCTTTATATATGCATTTGCTATAGCATTGTATATTAGTTATGATACCCGACTATCTAGTACTGACATGTTCGAGCAGGTTCCTAGAGTTTAGAGCCAAGAGATTACACATTTTCATGATTGGACTAAACAAAATGAACATGATCCGACCGTTCTTTCAATGATTCTCGCTCGCAACCCAATGGATGGAGTACCTAATGAGAAATGAATGTGACTTGACTATCCGATAATCATATTAATCTAACCAAGCAATGGGACAGACGTGAATCAAAAAGCGATCGTTGCACGATCGAATACCCTCTAAGTTAAACCCTGGGCTTGGGGGCAAGTCAGCAAATCAAAGAAAATATGGTTCACTATTTTTCAAAATAACTCTAAGTCTCCAGAGCATGGACTGGAGTATAAACACAAATTGGGTGCGATCCAACCATCCGCCAACGAACTCTTATCTCCAGAGTATGTATATGAGGATAAATAGATGAGTGTGATTCGACCACTCGCTATTCCATCAACTCTGACCTAAAATCGACAGGAGGAGTATAAGTTTGCTAAAGATGGAATTTAACCATCCGCTATCTAACTCCTTTAACTTGAGAACTGGTGGCAGATGTATAATAAGTTAAACTATTGAATCTGACAGTCTAACACTAGGGCTTGAGCCCAATGTCTAGTACGACTTAAGGCCACGGAGACCTTGAGATCAAATTAATGGATTATCATCTGAATCAATGAGCGATGAACTATAGTACATTGAATGGAAAATGTAACAGCTCAACTACTTTACTAAATGCACACAAAAGTTGGATAAAAGTAAAAGAACTTTATTTACATAAGCTTAGAAAGTCAAGTACAAATATTCACGTCAAAAGAATAAAAAAAAGGGCCAATACCGTACAAGTTCGGCCAACAAAACCCAAATGATATGGGAGCATGAGTGCATGCAAGAATCACTTCATCCTTGGCTTCCTCTTCTTCTTCTTGGAATCGGAAGAGATTTCACTTAAACATTCCCCACTCCTCTTCTCTCCTCTCTTCCCGCTTCCTTGGCCTTTCACTGGAGTAGTCTGGGTTGACCTAGTAGGTACATCTTGATTAGGTTCTGGCTGAGGAGCGGAATCATACACAGTTTCTCCAGGCAACATGATGGAGATTAGAGGGGGAACCAGCTCCATTTTCTCCTGCTTGACTTTTGTGTTAAGGGCAATGTCTGCCCCGTTCTGTGCTATTTCTTGCATAGAGAGGTCTGACAAGGATTGGGAAGCTCCAATAATCATAACATTGTCATCAACATGTATATGTTAGCGTGGATCGCTTTCTTCTCTCAATAAAGTGTCCACCAAATGCTCATTGATCACAAAAGCTTCCTTTTTTGGAAGATCTTGGATTGTTGCCGAAGCCATGACAGTAATGGACTCTGTCGCAGGTACCTAAGGTATTGATTGAAATTCTTAAGGAAGAGGTGGAACTGCAATTGGAAAACTTAGAGCCGAGGAAACATAACTAAAGAGATTAGATATATCGACCAGGGACACTCCAGCCTTCTCAAGGATGTGTGAGGTTAATGAAATACCTTCTCCAGATTGGTCCCCCATGTGAAATAAAGTGCCACCAAAACCTCCTTTCATAATCGGGGAGAGCCCACTAGATGTATAAATATTCGACTTCTCCGGATTGTAGTCTAGCTCGATAGAAGAATCCACATCGGTAATGGGAATGGCTTGGATCACCAAATTCTAGTCATCTACGGCATTGTATGACATGAATCCAGAACCTTCACCAGCTTCATCTTGAGAGGTTGTGGCATACTCTTTATGGAGTATAAGCTAGGTTTCGTGTGGAATCTTGGGTTCATCACCCAATAGAATTTTGCCTTCCTGCCTCATCAGATTGATTTCTTCAAAACAGAGAGCCTTTTTCTCTTTCTGAACAAGATGTTTCCAAGCACGTATAAGATGGAAAGGGTAGTCACCCTGGAGCCACTCTAAGTTTCTATGCTTTAGGACGTTGGCGTTGTAAAGATTAAGCAGTGGATCTAGTTCTTATAAAACCTCCTCCCCGGCTTTTTCTTTCGCAGCCTCCACTTCTCATTTTACGAGGGTATTAATGCCTTTGGCCTTTTCAAAAGTCGTTTCTCTTTCAAGCTTGATGGTAACCAACTCATCAAAGACATCCTGGCTGATTTTCAGCGCTTCCTCTTTATCTTTGGATTCACACTCAAACTTAATTTTGTATTCAACTGCGCTTGTTTGGGCCGCACCCCTTTCGAACACTAATTTATGGTTCCAATGATGAAGCACTTCAATCTCAGCCAAGTTTCTGGATTTCCCATCCTCAAGTGCCTTGATGGTCATTTTTGCTTTATTCTTGGCTTCCGCGTATTAGCTCCTTGAAGATTCTAACTCGTTGGTTAGAGTTTTGATGATTCGCGTGTCCTGGGCCTTTTGGCATTTCAATTTCTCAATCTCTGTCGCCTCTCCCAAGATACTTTAGAATCCTCTTCACCGCACTCATCCACTCATTCTACTACTTATGGATATTGTTCATACAATCTATAGCCATTTGCTAGAATTTTTCTGGAACTTTTTTAAGTTTAGGTACAAAGAAAAACCTATCAAGACATACATTTTGAAATTCTGACTTAAGTTGGGCCATACAAGCGGCGACATCGACTTGTTGAGCTTCAGTGACAACTTGGGTGTCAACGCTTTTTTTGCCCGACCTTTTTTGGTGAACAGCATGCTTATTATAATGCCAATTATCGCTGGGTCACTGGGGATGAGATGGAACAATGAACTATGAAGGAACTGAAGTGGAAGGGGGACCACGAGAGGCATCAATAGGAGGAAGTTTGTCGCGGTGATCTTGTTACCTTTCAGAACTTTTAGGAGGAGGAGATCTAGTGGATCGATGTTTATTATGGGAAGATCTGTCTTTTTCACCACTATTCTAGTAGTCTCGATCCTAGCAGGAGCAATAGTTAGGGTCGTATTCACGACCACTGCCTTGGTGGTATGGGCACGAGCGAGAACTAAGAGTCTGGCGTGATATTATCTGTAGAGATTGAAACATGTGCTTCTTCCTCACCATTGTTTCTACAAAGAAAACAAAGAATGAATCAGCTCTAAGTATTGAAGGACACGAGATAAGTGCAATGCAATATTGCGAACTACGTGCGGATGCACATGTCTCTATGCCTACAAACAGACTAGTTATTAAAGCTTTATTAGTAGCAGCAACTTCTCCATAAGACGTAGAAAGGATTCCTGCCCCAGCCCTAGAAGGAGATTCTGATCCATCGACGCTCATGTCATTAAAATGAAAGGTATCAACATCATCCGGTATCGGAAGAATAGATAATACCTCAAATGTTTCATCTAAGTGCCCTAAAGGTTAAGAAGCAGACTGATTCAGAATAACTTAAGGAGAGGTGGACAGCTTGGGCTGTTTGAAGAGGTGACCCTTAGGGAACCTACAAACGAGTTTCTTCTTTTTTCCTTTTTCAAGAGCGGAGGCCGTGGGGTTTGTGAGGATTCGAATGCAGCCTCGAAACCAGAACCTACGTCATCATCACCGGGGTTATCACCCACATCTCCTGGTGCATCTTTATAGGTATTTCCTAAGCCAACTCAACCAGGGGAACGACAAGATCAGCTTGATGACCTTTATCATCATCCGCCTCCGACTGCTCAGTCGATATAACTCTAGTAGTGATTGGTAGCCCTGTGCTATGACCCTCTTCCATCAGATAGTAGGTAATGAGGCGTTCATCGATAAGGAGATTCTCAATGTCTCTATCTTCAAATGGTACCCTTTTGAGTGCAAAGACCATGTCTGTGTATTGTTTTCCATCAGGTCATGGATAAGAGTCCACATAAATCAGAAAAGTTGCTTAGTTCAGGATACGACCTGGATACAAGCACCCAAGAAGTTAAGCAAGGATTAATACTTTCATCCTTCTAACCACCATCTGGCAAAGCCAGGAAGGCAGCGAATATAGAACTACTCGCTTTTGAAAGCACTCAACTTGTTCCAAGTACCAGTCAGGATCTGGCACTTGCCGACTCGAGAAATGTAAACGAAAGGCTTCCCTTTCATCGCTTGAAGGTGAAAAGATATTGAATCTCTTCAGGAGTTGGAGGGAATAAAAACTCCATGAATACCCTGTAGGTACAGTTAAGCAAGTCATAGCAGTTTGGATGCAGTTATGCCAGTGCTAACCTCATATGATGTAGCATCTCTTTGATAAATAAATTGAAGGGTGGCGCACATCATGCTTAATACATGAACTTGTTGAATGCAATAAACCCCTCTGGAGGAATATGAGCTTTGTCATTTTGAGTCAGGATCTGCATGTCATCGAAGGAATCTGGTGTTTGGCATAAGTTTTGCAAAGAGAGGCTTCATTAATTTCAAAGCCATAGAACCCTCTGGATTTTCCAAAAATATCGCATCTTCTAGAACGTCGGGAGCAGGGTCTATTACTACTACTGGAAGTATATGAACAATGGAGAAAAGGTCGAATGGTGGACTAGAACTTTTTGGTTTATTAGCTTAATGTCTGGAGGAGAGTTTATCGGGTATAGTTGCGGACCTTGATTTAGCATCTGGATTGTTATGCTGTGAAGGCTGTCCAGAAGACATAGTAACTAAATGCACTGAGCGTTTGGAACTCATGACTACTAAACTCAGTAGATAATCATCACTAGAAGAAATAACCCATTCCCCCCAAAGTGTGTGATGGTGCAGAGTAGTGCAATGTCATGCAATGTAGTGAAAAATAGTTTGGAATTAAAGACAACAACTGTGGCGAGACTTTGGGATTCGATCAGAGTGACCATCACTGCTAACCGTCTCAACCAATTCTCAACGGCCCTGCACAAAGATTCAGCCAAAACTTCAAGATCAGTTGTTGCCGTGTTAAAATTCGATTTGTATGTTCAGAAGCAGATGAGCTTCAAAAATTTGTCCTAGGCATAGGCAACAAATATAGATATACAAGAGATTAGTCAAGTTCGTTCCACAGTTCGCTTGTTATATGCGTTTGAATATACAGTCCATTTCATATGCGAGTCATGTACGTTCATTCAAGTGTTCAAGGCCGAAGCTCATCACAAAGTTCTAATTAATATTTGAAGATTTTTAGTTTGTTCATCAAAGTTAAACCAACCATTAATCCATAATGATGCTACAACCAATCCATCCTAATGTGCAGGACCAATCCATTTACTAAATCCCAACTTCTACTAACCATTATTGCACAACTGGTTGTTTTAGTAACACCAACCGATCATTATCCCGTATTGATCATTACAATCAATACAACCTTCAACTCTGGTTCCACAGTTCACTTCTATTCAAAACTCCAAACATCGATCCAAATAAAAAACGATCGACCAAGAAGTCAACTACCTCCTCAAACTCAATAAAGCCTAAGATGGTCCATTATACCACGACCATTACACTAGCATACACAACTCAACCTGATCCTTACGACAATAACCAAGTTCTTTAATTTCCCACCAACCACATCACCATTTCCCTCTCCGTTCCGACCGATCGAACCGCCATGGCCCTAGTCATGCAAACTAGAATGAGATCCCATCAGCTCATCACTAAATTAATATAAGTACGAGAAGTTCAACCTACCTATGTCAGAAATTAAAAAGTGGAAGCGATTTGGATTCGATTATGAAACAAGATCCGAGGAGATGGAGGCGGTGATGGTGGATATAGTGAAGGATTTGGTTAGTCAGGAGATAGACGATGTTTGAGAAACAATTTTGGATCTGAGAATTTAGATCGGAAGTGAAGGGAAGGAAGAAGATGGAGTATATTTTCTTTTTGGTTCGATTAGTATGCTCTTGCTAATGAAATAAAGTGGGGAAAAATAATCTAAGCGTCTAAGTATTTACATGAAGGAAGCAATACAAACCATCGATGTTTGCGGTTCAATGGAGAATCCAATTGATAACGATCAGGTATGATCATTTTATAATGGTCTTAAGTCGATCCATTTTTTAACCCGCAACTCAATTAATTAGCCAAACTAAGAAATGATAAGATGCGATCATCCTATGGCAGAGGTATACCGATCCTTCTCTTTAATATGCAGTGCAGTTGGTTCATTCAACATATACTTGGATCGTGTATGATTCAAAACTATATCATTTTCTTTAAAAAAAAGAAAAAAAGGAGAGGGGAGAACGATCAGACATGATCTAGTCTCAAACGAATTTGACCCGATTCATATTAAAAATGGATCAAGTATGATCCATTCTTGATGGATTCATGCTAATCCATCTGATTAAAAAAGTGAAACATATGTGGAAAGTTGACAACGACCCATGAATGTGCAATCATGATCAGAAGTTAGGGATGAATACTTATATGTGCTAGTGTATGTCAAGATTTTGATTTCTTGAAATCGACATGAATTGACTTCTTACCTGTATTAATCAGAGGAAAATTTGAACCAAACAACCAAGGCCTACAGACTCACTGAAATGAAGACCTAAATGATCTCCATCAAGACGTGACCAAAATTTTTTACTATTGGAAATCAACCAATCATCAAGTCAAACATAAAGAATTGCGACTCTTCAAGGAAAGTAATTCATCGAAGGGATGAATATTTTTAAGAAAACTGGATGGATTCCTTTTTGATGACTCTAGCTTGATTCGACTCAAAGCACGTCATATTATGACTTTAGGGGGCAAGTGTTATCCAGTCTTTTGTTCCGACTATATTCGAACTGACTAGACAAGTTTGACTCAACCATTATTAAGACCAATGAGTCAGATTAACAATCACGAAGCCCAAATATCGGACATGGATAATAACATGAAGCAGTGGCCAAGCAAAAGTGGAAGATGGACTCAAGTAGAATGCTAAAAATATGAAAATATACCATTTGCTAAAAATGGATCGGGTATGATCCATATTCACCAATTATGGATTGTACCATATCGATATTACAGTTCAACTCAGCATAAAACGATCAATATCTCAAAATCTACAAGTTGAATACGCATGATACTTTGGGAACATCAATATATTGAAGGGTGGATCCTACTATATCGATCGCATGCCAAAAGGAGCCAGCAAAACAGTCGGTGCCAATTGTTATTACAAGTGATGTAGGGCCCGTAATCAATAATTTGACTTCTTCTAGATTCGAAAACACTACTGCCGATATTTCAGGAAGATATTTCGATGTCTTCCCCTATGTATCAACTTGATTATTCATTTTCAGATCTTTATGCTGCTTGTTGCTTTGTAATCTTTTGTAACTAAGGATTCTGATCTGATCCCTATTATACTCTGTTTACAAAGTAATTGATAAAGCTATCTCTTCAAGGTGGATGTAAGCAAACAACGCTGAACTACTATAAATTGATGTGTCTTTGTTATTAGCTTATTTCTTATTGCTGTATTCCCTCTATTTACATTTAATATTCTTCATTTATTCCACTATAAAATCTCTATTGGGTGTTTGTGCCAATTTTAGGTGTAAAATTGTATTAATATTATGAAATATAAATAAACAATATTAGGAATTTATATACAATAAAGTTAGCAATCTAATTAGAAGCAACATAGCAAATTAAAGGACAAACAAAGGAAAATGGATATTTTTCATTGTTGTGCGCATTTATTACACGTATCTTTTGAAAAGTCTCCTTCATATGATATTAGTGACTCGACCAAGGATTAGGAGTGAAGATAGAATAAGTAAAAGGAAAAAAAATACAGGATTGAAGTGTCTTTGTCTACTTTAGTTTTTATTGTTTAAAGTTTCAAACGATACGTTGTAAAGTGTATTTTTAAATAAATGGTTTGGTATAAGAATTGAGTTTTTAAAAGAAAAACTAACAAATGGTTTGAGTTAAAAGTCCTAATTTTAAGACGTAAAGATCCATGTTGTTGAAAAAGGGATTTAAAAGAAAAAATTGAATTTAATAAAAAGCTTTCAAGTTTGTACCTTTAAACTTAAAAGTTTTAGGATTAAGTACTTCATAATTTTAAAATTTTAATTTTTGAAGAAAAAATGGTGAAAATAAAACCAAATTTTTTATATGGAGTAGATAGAGATGACTGCCTAAGTAAGACGGGGAAAAAGATAAGACTATGAAGAAGATAGCGATGGCTACTCATAAAGTAGCAATAAGGAATCCCCGTAGAGTTTAAGAATATTGATGAGAACTTAGGAGTGATTTTTAGACTTGTGTGCAGGCCATAGGAAGAACCCACAGAGGAAAGATGAATGGTATCAAAGTCGCTTCTACGATTTTAGAGTATGCTTGTAGAAAAAGCCAATAATAAAAAAGTAAATACCAAGATTTGAGAATACTATCAAGAGATTTGGATAAGTGAAGACAGCAATAGAGGGTAATAAGATGGCAAACACATATAGAGGACAATAGTAGACTCAATGTTAAGGAAGGCAGGCTAGAGGGTAGAAAAGTTATTCTGCCAAGTCGGTTCGCCAATGAGTTATTCTAAATGTGCATACATTATATTTCTTACCCACTATAGTGTGAGAATGCATAGTTTGTCCTATAATTGGTTGTGGTAATGGAAGTAACGATGGACCTTAATGATGGATGCTAAAAAGGAAGGTTAAGATATGTGGGTTGCAGTGGAATGGTATTTTAGAAAGGTGTATATAATTTTTTATAGGATGATGATGGGGCCACAACATCATAAATGTCAGTTGATGTTAAGGGTTAGCTTCCAATAATTGTTTCTTTTAGGTTTGGGTCGTAAGCATGAGTTGTTTCTATTGTAAAAAACGTGTACAATATCATTAGAAATGTTCCTTTTGAAAATTAGCTTTCTGGATGGACCGCTATATTAATTGGAAAACAGTGGAAATACAAAAATCTCAGGTCGACACTTAGCTAATGCAAAATAAAAAAAAGGCTGAAAATTTATAAAATAAATTAGGAAATTTATTAGCTACTGAAAGTAAAGTAATGTTAAGGCAAAAAGCCTTAAAGTTTTGGGAAGATAAATTTTGATGAGCAAAGGACATAGAAAGTTTATTGCGAAACTACGAGTCAATGTCCCTGTGCCTTAAAAACCAAACTTATAAGTGAACTTGTTTGTTGGTTGCTAATTTAAGATAAAGACAAAAGTTTTTTGAAAATTTAAAATTTAGTGTGTGGTAGGATAAAGTCCATGATAGACGTTAAACTATAAACTAAACCCCGACCACATGTGATGTGGCATAATTTGTTATGAAAAAAATTAGATATACTTTTCAAATTTTTTGTTTAAAACTATCTTGGTTTTGGAAAAAAAATGCTTCTGTGAAAAATTTTGAAAATTTGTTTAATTGAAAACTTTAATTTTTTTTTTAAAAATTCCATTTATTTCAATAGTTATATAAAAGGATTTTTTAGAAAAAAAGAAGAAATTGTCTGATTTTTGAAATGTCACATGCTTAGAATAAGGAAAAAGTTAAGGGGTTGACAAGTATGGATTTTACTATGCAGCAGAAGTGACAGTAAAATAAAATATAGTTAGCGATGAACGAAAAAATTAATGTAGCTATAGAATCTCTTTTTCCATACCTTGTTTGTAGATGAACAAAACCACTTTTAAAATACTTATGTTTTTAAAAAAATTAAGATTTAAAATAAAATTTCTTATGTGGACTGTAATTGGAAAAGTTGGAAAGGATTAGGAGCAAAACGGAAGTTCCAAGGTATAGTGGGAAAAGGTACACAAGATAAGGATGGAAATATCAAATTCTCTATTTAAATCCTCTTCCGACATAAGAATATAGGTTTAGAAGACTGGATTTTTCTAAAATTAGATGTTAGGAATAATGTGCTAGGATTTTGGATGGTAGGGATTGGATGCAACATTAGTTGAGCTATACTTCTACTCATAGAGGTGTGGGAAAATTTGGATGCGAAAAACAAATATTTTGATTTTCAAAATTGCATACATATAGAACTACCAGTATATATAGGTGGTTTGGATCATATTTTCAAAAAAATTTAAATGATGCATTCATATAGGAGGTATTGATTAGAATTATTTTGCATACAAGTCATATATGCTATGATACACCATGCACTTGTATACTATTGGTTGCAAAATTGGTTGCGCACTAATTGATTGGCTAGATAGAATGGTTGCGTGGTATGTTATGTGATTCTGTCCCTAAGGAATTTCGAGGATGAAATTCTGTTAAGGGGGAGAATGTAACACGCTATAAAGGAATTTCGAGGATGAAATTCTATTAAGGGGGAGAATGTAACACACCATAATTTTTACAATAGTTAATTTAAAATTAAATAAATAATGTCAAAAATAGAGTTTTATAAATGTCAGAATTTGGCTACGAAACCTACACCATTGGGTTCATGGTGAATTTCTGATTAATTTTCATATATATATTTTTTCGATTAGAGTTCAAATGAAAAAGTTATTAACGTTTGAATAATTTGATTCGAAAATAAATATATATGTAACTAAGGTAACAAAAGGTAATTGATGGAAATAAATTATCATTAACAGTTGACGAGGTTTAAGGAAAAATTAACGTGGAAAGAAATTATCTCAGGTCAAAGAAAATGGAAGTAAATTAACCAAAGTTATCATGGCAATTCAATTGCCATTAACGTATACGACCGGTCAACCCCTAAATCACGCCGATCAACCACTAGCAGTCGACTAGTAGTGGGTGGTGGTCGATCAGTACTAGGTGGTACACCTGTCAATTAGACAGTTTAGGCATGGCCAAACATCCTGGATTTAAAATAGTTTAATCTAATGCCTGACATTGGTTCAAACCCATATAAATACGGGACTAATCCCTTAATTCTCTTCTCATATTTTCTAAAGCACGGCGAAGCTCTACCATTTTCTCTTCTTCACAAAATTCTAAATTCTTAAAAATATTTATAGTTTATACGTATATATAAGTGGAGAATATCAAAGGATAATTGAGAAGAACAATAAGTTCGAATCAAACCATCAAGCCATGGTAAGTTATAAATCCAAATCTTTAATTTAAATTAAATCCAAATCTCTCATTCGATCTAGATTTCTAATAAGTATATGTATGTTTCCGTTGTATATATTCAAATAGGGATAAAAGGGGAGTCAAATTGAATAACAAGGATTAGATCTAGAGATATGAAAAGCTTAAAAGATGAGTGAGAAATTGTGTATTTTTATATAATATTGGATTTATACTGTTTTAAATCTATTCTTGTATGTCTAAACTGTAAATTGGAGTTGTAAGTTGAAATTTGTATACATGTAATGAAAATATAAAACTTGCTTACGTATTCTTGATTGATAACTTGAATTATATATTGCATTTATGTAAATCTAGAAAATGTTGGGCGTTAGCAGTCCCTAAATTTAGTATTGGATAGTAGTTGTCCCTGAAACTTATAAATTATGTAATAATTCTAGATTTGAATAGCCGTGGAAACTAAGAATGTAAATTAAGTTATCATAATAAATTATGAGGGTTTAAGTAGTATTTTAATTCATTGGAATACAGGATGTTGAAATGTGAAATTCTATAAATTATCAAGTTTGGTTTATAAACAAAAGTGTATCATTTGAAATAACAAGGAATCCAACGTAAAGGAGAGAGATGTATAAATATGGATATTTACCATATTTTGTACTGTCTATTTCAATAACTATGAAAAAGGTAATTCCTTGTAATTTCAAATGTAACACAAATTCTCCTTTTGGATAATATATATAAATTTACACGGTTAACCTTTCCATTTCTAATTCCAATGTATTAAAATGCAAAAATCCCAAAGGATTAATTGAAGAATTATAAATGTGATAATAATAATAATGGTCTAAGAGAAGAATTAATAAAAATACAATATAAGCAAGATAGAAATTAGATAAAAACGATGAAATGGTAGGCATGTAATAATTTAGAATAAAAGGGTATGGGAAGTTCATCTAAACAAGGGAGGGAAATAAAGGTTAAAAAGGAAACAGAGATAGAAAATTAAATACAGAGAAAAGGGAAGTAAATGGGAAAAGATATTTAGATCTTTTAAATGAAAGCAGTAATTTACCTTAAATTAAATAAGATGTGAATGTATATGGAGGTAAAGAAATATTATTAATAGTAAAACAATGGAGATGCAATAATTAAACAAGAATGATTGAATACATAAATGTGCATGCGTGCGTACACACACATACACACATATACACCTAGCCTTAAGTATGCATTTATAATGGGTGTGAATTATTAAAGTTAGTAAATAATTTAAGTGGATAAGAATGACATGGTCATTAGAATAGGTTGGAATGCGAGGTCAGTAGTGTTACACAATAGAAGTACGCCCACCGTAGGAGGCTACCAACAGTTGTGCACACATTGTATTGATATAGGACATATCCAACTTTTGGACTAGTGGTATTATATACGCTTGCTTACAGGTGAAGGAATACCCCAGTAGGGCCAGCTTTAATCATTTAGGGTGGTATTTCCTGAAAGTGCGGTGTGTATACAATTATATGTGCTAATATAGTATACACGGATCGTGTAATATGGATTACAATACAAATGCGGAAATAGATGATAATAGCATTGTAAATAGAAAATAGAAAAATCACACCAGAGATTTTTATACTGGTTCGGAGCACCGTCCTACGTCCAGTCCCAGACTTCTATCTGGATTTTCACTATTAACTACCTCGCTTCACCCGGAGGAACAGGTTTACAATACCCGAACAACCGAACGGGATTTCACGCCTCTAATACACTGAGGACTTCAACACTTGCCTCTTACAACACAGAGGACTTCAACAAAAGAACAAATACAATTGTTGTTGACAACTTGTGTTCTTAAAAACACGGATTTGTCACTAGCAGTACACCCTTCCTATAATCTTATCCTCAAAGTATGCGATATGATGTTTTGAAAAGATTAAGGAAAGTATATTATTGAATCAAAGGATATGAAATAGTTTCAAAGATTCAATAAATAATTTAGAGCTTTTATAATACAGTATTGAGATCAGAGATTAGATTAAAAGAATATATGAAATCGTTGTAAAAACTTGTCTTTGAATCAATGATTTAGATGAGTATATATAGAGAAAAATAGTTGTAACTCTTTGTGAACAGTTGCCATTAAGAGTTATGATCATTGATGAAAGATAGGAGATGCAACCTTTGGAGAAGAGAAGTGTCTTTTGGAAAAGTTGCTTTCTGTTTAAAAACGGTCGACAGGTCAAAAATGGACCGGTAGACAGGAATTCAAATATATATACGTTATGTGCATGTGTGCATGTTATCTGTGCATTCTGGGCAAAAACGGTCGACCACCTTATTTTCAACCGGTCGACCGGTTTAGTCCAATTTGCACAGTTAATGTGCATATGTATATATATTGAAAGATTGAAGTTATATGATTATTTGAGGATAGATTTTTAACATAAATTACTAACATACCAAATAATCAACCTCTAATATATGGAGCTCTTTGTGTTTCTTCAATGAATAACTTCTTTTTGTCGATCACGGCTTATTCCTTTGTCAGAAATCAAAATTCTATAAAAATCTTGACTCAACATTCTCCCCCTTTTTGATTGATGACAACATATATCTGAAGTTCTGAATCTCCCCCTGAATATGTGATCTCCCCCTGATATTTTGTCTATATATATATATTCCAGAATATCCATTTTCCTCTTTTCTTTAGTAGGTCCTGCAAAAAATAGAATTAAGTCCATGGTACCCACTTTTTATAGGGTCCTAAGAGTTAGGTCTTAGGAGTCCAAACCCATACGGGTCTGGTATCCCCTTTATATACATAATTAGTATTATGATGCACAGTATTCATAAAATTCTGAATATATTTGTTCCTAATCAAATTGTTATTTGTTTTAGGAACCCATATTTTGATAGTCTTCTTTTGAAATTTCACAACTGGTTTTGGTTTGGAATATAATAAACTAAGATTTTTCTTAGCTTCAGTTTTTTGTACTTTCTTTTTCCTTTTATTTCCAAGATGTTTCTTGGTTTCTTGTTTGTTATATCCCAATCCTTGTTTGTCTGAAATAGATTGTGAACTTTCAATGATTTTTGTCAAGTTTTCTCGACCTTTGTTAAAGTTAGAAACATTTTGAGTAATGTCATCAAACTTTGTTTGTAAGCTAGCTTTTTCTAGGTCTAGAATTTTGACTTTTGCTTTAAGTTCATGATTTTCAGTAGTGAGAGCATTATTTTTCTCTTTTTGAGCTTCTATTTCTTGACTCAAAAGAGATATTTGAGAGTCAACATTAGATGATGATTCTTGAATATTTTCAAGTTCTTCTTCTAATATTTTCTTCTCATCTTTTAACATATCTCGTTCAAACTCTGCTCTACTTAAATCTGCTTTGACTACTTTTAATTGACGTTTTAAGTCTTTATATTTGACTATCAATTCAGCGTTAATATCAAGTAATTCATCAAATGTAGGAATTTGTACCTCATCTTCTGTTGCCATAAAGCAAACATTAGCTTGTTCATTCTCCGAATCACTTTCACTTTCTGATGAAGATGACTCTGAATCATCCCATGTTACTGAGAAGGCTCGCTTCTTTGATTTGTCCTTCTTATATTTGAATTTGTCATTTTCTGACTTTTTCTTTTGTTCTGGACAATCCTTCTGCATGTGTCCCTTTTTATGACAGTTGAAACATTCTATAGCAGATGAAGATGGTTTATTTGATCCAGGTTTCCTTTTATTGTAGCGACTGGCTTTTCGATATTTTAGGAATTTTTTGAAACCTTTAGCAATGAACGCCAAATCTTCATCTTCAGAATCTGATTCATTTTCATCTTTCTCAACATGAAATGCTACATTTTTCTTTTCTTCTTTTTGTTCTTTTCTAGCCTGCAAATTTGCTTCATAGGACATTAAATTTCCTATCAATTCATCTGGCTTCATGACGGAAAGGTCATTAGCTTCTTTAATTGCTAATACTTTTCCTTCCCATTCATTAGTCAGAGAATGTAGGACTGTTGAAACAACATCAAAATCAGAATACTTTTGTCCTAACCCAATAAGTGCATGGTGAATAGTTTGAAACCGTGAATACATGTCATTGATTGTTTCATTTGGTTTCATTTTGAAAATTTGAAATTGACTTTTCAGCATGGCTATTTTGGCTTGTTTAACCTTGTTAGTACCTTCATGAGTGATTTTTAGCGTTTGCCAAATTTGATATGCAGTAGTGCAGATATTAACATGGTTATATTCATTTTGGTCTAATGCACAGAACAACATATTTATTGCTCTTGCATTTACGGCTGCTGCCGTTTTCTCAGCCACAGTCCATTCTGAATAATCAGTTGTTGGATTCACTATTTCTCTTTGAGTAGCATTCCAAGCATCATAGCTACTTGATTGCATAAAGAATGACATACGTGTTGCCCAATAACTATAGTTAAGACCATTGAAAAATGGAGGTCTTTGTGTCGATTGCCCTTCTGTGTAAGTGGTGTTTTGAGTGCTAGTACTTGCGTTATTTGCCATATTACAAGAATATATCAAATAACTGTGTTACGGTTATATGATGACCGTGCTCCAATACCAATTGAAAGTGCGGTGTGTATACAATTATATGTGCTAATATAGTATACACGGATCGTGTAATATGGATTACAATACAAATGCGGAAATAGATGATAATAGCATTGTAAATAGAAAATAGAAAAATCACACCAGAGATTTTTATACTGGTTCGGAGCACCGTCCTACGTCCAGTCCCAGACTTCTATCTGGATTTTCACTATTAACTACCTCGCTTCACCCGGAGGAACAGGTTTACAATACCCGAACAACCGAACGGGATTTCACGCCTCTAATACACTGAGGACTTCAACACTTGCCTCTTACAACACAGAGGACTTCAACAAAAGAACAAATACAATTGTTGTTGACAACTTGTGTTCTTGAAAACACGGATTTGTCACTAGCAGTACACCCTTCCTATAATCTTATCCTCAAAGTATGCGATATGATGTTTTGAAAAGATTAAGGAAAGTATATTATTGAATCAAAGGATATGAAATAGTTTCAAAGATTCAATAAATAATTTAGAGCTTTTATAATACAGTATTGAGATCAGAGATTAGATTAAAAGAATATATGAAATCGTTGTAAAAACTTGTCTTTGAATCAATGATTTAGATGAGTATATATAGAGAAAAATAGTTGTAACTCTTTGTGAACAGTTTCCATTAAGAGTTATGATCATTGATGAAAGATAGGAGATGCAACCTTTGGAGAAGAGAAGTGTCTTTTGGAAAAGTTGCTTTCTGTTTAAAAACGGTCGACGGGTCAAAAATGGACCGGTAGACAGGAATTCAAATATATATACGTTATGTGCATGTGTGCATGTTATCTGTGCATTCTGGGCAAAAACGGTCGACCACCTTATTTTCAACCGGTCGACCGGTTTAGTCCAATTTGCACAGTTAATGTGCATATGTATATATATTGACAGATTGAAGTTATATGATTATTTGAGGATAGATTTTTAACATAAATTACTAACATACCAAATAATCAACCTCTAATATATGGAGCTCTTTGTGTTTCTTCAATGAATAACTTTTTTTTGTCGATCACGGCTTATTCCTTTGTCAGAAATCAAAACTCTATAAAAATCTTGACTCAACATTCTCCCCCTTTTTGATTGATGACAACATATATCTGAAGTTCTGAATCTCCCCCTGAATATGTGATCTCCCCCTGATATTTTGTCTATATATATATATATTCCAGAATATTCATTTTCCTCTTTTCTTTAGTAGGTCCTGCAAAAAATAGAATTAAGTCCATGGTACCCACTTTTTATAGGGTCCTAAGAGTTAGGTCTTAGGAGTCCAAACCCATACGGGTCTGGTATCCCCTTTATATACATAATTAGTATTATGATGCACAGTATTCATAAAATTCTGAATATATTTGTTCCTAATCAAATTGTTATTTGTTTTAGGAACCCATATTTTGATAGTCTTCTTTTGAAATTTCACAACTGGTTTTGGTTTGGAATATAATAAACTAAGATTTTTCTTAGCTTCAGTTTTTTGTACTTTCTTTTTCCTTTTATTTCCAAGATGTTTCTTGGTTTCTTGTTTGTTATATCCCAATCCTTGTTTGTCTGAAATAGATTGTGAACTTTCAATGATTTTTGTCAAGTTTTCTCGACCTTTGTTAAAGTTAGAAACATTTTGAGTAATGTCATCAAACTTTGTTTGTAAGCTAGCTTTTTCTAGGTCTAGAATTTTGACTTTTGCTTTAAGTTCATGATTTTCAGTAGTGAGAGCATTATTTTTCTCTTTTTGAGCTTCTATTTCTTGACTCAAAAGAGATATTTGAGAGTCAACATTAGATGATGATTCTTGAATATTTTCAAGTTCTTCTTCTAATATTTTCTTCTCATCTTTTAACATATCTCGTTCAAACTCTGCTCTACTTAAATCTGCTTTGACTACTTTTAATTGACGTTTTAAGTCTTTATATTTGACTATCAATTCAGCATTAATATCAAGTAATTCATCAAATGTAGGAATTTGTACCTCATCTTCTGTTGCCATAAAGCAAACATTAGCTTGTTCATTCTCCGAATCACTTTCACTTTCTGATGAAGATGACTCTGAATCATCCCATGTTACTGAGAAGGCTCGTTTCTTTGATTTGTCCTTCTTATATTTGAATTTGTCATTTTCTGACTTTTTCTTTTGTTCTGGACAATCCTTCTGCATGTGTCCCTTTTTATGGCAGTTGAAACATTCTATAGCAGATGAAGATGGTTTATTTGATCCAGGTTTCCTTTTATTGTAGCGACCGGCTTTTCGATATTTTAGGAATTTTTTGAAACCTTTAGCAATGAACGCCAAATCTTCATCTTCAGAATCTGATTCATTTTCATCTTTCTCAACATGAAATGCTACATTTTTCTTTTCTTCTTTTTGTTCTTTTCTAGCCTGCAAATTTGCTTCATAGGACATTAAATTTCCTATCAATTCATCTGGCTTCATGACGGAAAGGTCATTAGCTTCTTCAATTGCTAATACTTTTCCTTCCCATTCATTAGTCAGAGAATGTAGGACTGTTGAAACAACATCAAAATCAGAATACTTTTGTCCTAACCCAATAAGTGCATGGTGAATAGTTTGAAACCGTGAATACATGTCATTGATTGTTTCATTTGGTTTCATTTTGAAATTTTGAAATTGACTTTTCAGCATGGCTATTTTGGCTTGTTTAACCTTGTTAGTACCTTCATGAGTGATTTTTAGCGTTTGCCAAATTTGATATGCAGTAGTGCAGATATTAACACGGTTATATTCATTTTGGTCTAATGCACAGAACAACATATTTATTGCTCTTGCATTTACGGCTGATGCCGTTTTCTCAGCCACAGTCCATTCTGAATAATCAGTTGTTGGATTCACTATTTCTCTTTGAGTAGCATTCCAAGCATCATAGCTACTTGATTGCATAAAGAATGACATACGTGTTGCCCAATAACTATAGTTAAGACCATTGAAAAATGGAGGTCTTTGTGTCGATTGCCCTTCTGTGTAAGTGGTGTTTTGAGTGCTAGTACTTGCGTTATTTGCCATATTACAAGAATATATCAAATAACTGTGTTACGGTTATATGATGACCGTGCTCCGATACCAATTGAAAGTGCGGTGTGTATACAATTATATGTGCTAATATAGTATACACGGATCGTGTAATATGGATTACAATACAAATGCGGAAATAGATGATAATAGCATTGTAAATAGAAAATAGAAAAATCACACCAGAGATTTTTATACTGGTTCGGAGCATCGTCCTACGTCCAGTCCCAGACTTCTATCTGGATTTTCACTATTAACTACCTCGCTTCACCCGGAGGAACATGTTTACAATACCCGAACAACCGAACGGGATTTCACGCCTCTAATACACTGAGGACTTCAACACTTGCCTCTTACAACACAGAGGACTTCAACAAAAGAACAAATACAATTGTTGTTGACAACTTGTGTTCTTGAAAACACGGATTTGTCACTAGCAGTACACCCTTCCTATAATCTTATCCTCAAAGTATGCGATATGATGTTTTGAAAAGATTAAGGAAAGTATATTATTGAATCAAAGGATATGAAATAGTTTCAAAGATTCAATAAATAATTTAGAGCTTTTATAATACAGTATTGAGATCAGAGATTAGATTAAAAGAATATATGAAATCGTTGTAAAAACTTGTCTTTGAATCAATGATTTAGATGAGTATATATAGAGAAAAATAGTTGTAACTCTTTGTGAACAGTTTCCATTAAGAGTTATGATCATTGATGAAAGATAGGAGATGCAACCTTTGGAGAAGAGAAGTGTCTTTTGGAAAAGTTGCTTTCTGTTTAAAAACGGTCGACAGGTCAAAAATGGACCGGTAGACAGGAATTCAAATATATATACGTTATGTGCATGTGTGCATGTTATCTGTGCATTCTGGGCAAAAACGGTCGACCACCTTATTTTCAACCGGTCGACCGGTTTAGTCCAATTTGCACAGTTAATGTGCATATGTATATATATTGAAAGATTGAAGTTATATGATTATTTGAGGATAGATTTTTAACATAAATTACTAACATACCAAATAATCAACCTCTAATATATGGAGCTCTTTGTGTTTCTTCAATGAATAACTTTTTTTTGTCGATCACGGCTTATTCCTTTGTCAGAAATCAAAACTCTATAAAAATCTTGACTCAACATTCTCCCCCTTTTTGATTGATGACAACATATATCTGAAGTTCTGAATCTCCCCCTGAATATGTGATCTCCCCCTGATATTTTGTCTATATATATATATTCCAGAATATCCATTTTCCTCTTTTCTTTAGTAGGTCCTACAAAAAATAGAATTAAGTCCATGGTACCCACTTTTTATAGGGTCCTAAGAGTTAGGTCTTAGGAGTCCAAACCCATACGGGTCTGGTATCCCCTTTATATACATAATTAGTATTATGATGCACAGTATTCATAAAATTCTGAATATATTTGTTCCTAATCAAATTGTTATTTGTTTTAGGAACCCATATTTTGATAGTCTTCTTTTGAAATTTCACAACTGGTTTTGGTTTGGAATATAATAAACTAAGATTTTTCTTAGCTTCAGTTTTTTGTACTTTCTTTTTCCTTTTATTTCCAAGATGTTTCTTGGTTTCTTGTTTGTTATATCCCAATCCTTGTTTGTCTGAAATAGATTGTGAACTTTCAATGATTTTTGTCAAGTTTTCTCGACCTTTGTTAAAGTTAGAAACATTTTGAGTAATGTCATCAAACTTTGTTTGTAAGCTAGCTTTTTCTAGGTCTAGAATTTTGACTTTTGCTTTAAGTTCATGATTTTCAGTAGTGAGAGCATTATTTTTCTCTTTTTGAGCTTCTATTTCTTGACTCAAAAGAGATATTTGAGAGTCAACATTAGATGATGATTCTTGAATATTTTCAAGTTCTTCTTCTGATATTTTCTTCTCATCTTTTAACATATCTCGTTCAAACTCTGCTCTACTTAAATCTGCTTTGACTACTTTTAATTGACGTTTTAAGTCTTTATATTTGACTATCAATTCAGCATTAATATCAAGTAATTCATCAAATGTAGGAATTTGTACCTCATCTTCTGTTGCCATAAAGCAAACATTAGCTTGTTCATTCTCCGAATCATTTTCACTTTCTGATGAAGATGACTCTGAATCATCCCATGTTACTGAGAAGGCTCGTTTCTTTGATTTGTCCTTCTTATATTTGAATTTGTCATTTTCTGACTTTTTCTTTTGTTCTGGACAATCCTTCTGCATGTGTCCCTTTTTATGGCAGTTGAAACATTCTATAGCAGATGAAGATGGTTTATTTGATCCAGGTTTCCTTTTATTGTAGCGACCGGCTTTTCGATATTTTAGGAATTTTTTGAAACCTTTAGCAATGAACGCCAAATCTTCATCTTCAGAATCTGATTCATTTTCATCTTTCTCAACATGAAATGCTACATTTTTCTTTTCTTCTTTTTGTTCTTTTCTAGCCTGCAAATTTGCTTCATAGGACATTAAATTTCCTATCAATTCATCTGGCTTCATGACGGAAAGGTCATTAGCTTCTTCAATTGCTAATACTTTTCCTTCCCATTCATTAGTCAGAGAATGTAGGACTGTTGAAACAACATCAAAATCAGAATACTTTTGTCCTAACCCAATAAGTGCATGGTGAATAGTTTGAAACCGTGAATACATGTCATTGATTGTTTCATTTGGTTTCATTTTGAAATTGACTTTTCAGCATGGCTATTTTGACTTGTTTAACCTTGTTAGTACCTTCATGAGTGATTTTTAGCGTTTGCCAAATTTGATATGCAGTAGTGCAGATATTAACACGGTTATATTCATTTTGGTCTAATGCACAGAACAACATATTTATTGCTCTTGCATTTACGGCTGCTGCCGTTTTCTCAGCCACAGTCCATTCTGAATAATCAGTTGTTGGATTCACTATTTCTCTTTGAGTAGCATTCCAAGCATCATAGCTACTTGATTGCATAAAGAATGACATACGTGTTGCCCAATAACTATAGTTAAGACCATTGAAAAATGGAGGTCTTTGTGTCGATTGCCCTTCTGTGTAAGTGGTGTTTTGAGTGCTAGTACTTGCGTTATTTGCCATATTACAAGAATATATCAAATAACTGTGTTACGGTTATATGATGACCGTGCTCCGATACCAATTGAAAGTGCGGTGTGTATACAATTATATGTGCTAATATAGTATACACGGATCGTGTAATATGGATTACAATACAAATGCGGAAATAGATGATAATAGCATTGTAAATAGAAAATAGAAAAATCACACCAGAGATTTTTATACTGGTTCGGAGCACCGTCCTACGTCCAGTCCCAGACTTCTATCTGGATTTTCACTATTAACTACCTCGCTTCACCCGGAGGAACAGGTTTACAATACCCGAACAACCGAACGGGATTTCACGCCTCTAATACACTGAGGACTTCAACACTTGCCTCTTACAACACAGAGGACTTCAACAAAAGAACAAATACAATTGTTGTTGACAACTTGTGTTCTTGAAAACACGGATTTGTCACTAGCAGTACACCCTTCCTATAATCTTATCCTCAAAGTATGCGATATGATGTTTTGAAAAGATTAAGGAAAGTATATTATTGAATCAAAGGATATGAAATAGTTTCAAAGATTCAATAAATAATTTAGAGCTTTTATAATACAGTATTGAGATCAGAGATTAGATTAAAAGAATATATGAAATCGTTGTAAAAACTTGTCTTTGAATCAATGATTTAGATGAGTATATATAGAGAAAAATAGTTGTAACTCTTTGTGAACAGTTTCCATTAAGAGTTATGATCATTGATGAAAGATAGGAGATGCAACCTTTGGAGAAGAGAAGTGTCTTTTGGAAAAGTTGCTTTCTGTTTAAAAACGGTCGACAGGTCAAAAATGGACCGGTAGACAGGAATTCAAATATATATACGTTATGTGCATGTGTGCATGTTATCTGTGCATTCTGGGCAAAAACGGTCGACCACCTTATTTTCAACCGGTCGACCGGTTTAGTCCAATTTGCACAGTTAATGTGCATATGTATATATATTGAAAGATTGAAGTTATATGATTATTTGAGGATAGATTTTTAACATAAATTACTAACATACCAAATAATCAACCTCTAATATATGGAGCTCTTTGTGTTTCTTCAATGAATAACTTCTTTTTGTCGATCACGGCTTATTCCTTTGTCAGAAATCAAAATTCTATAAAAATCTTGACTCAACATTCTCCCCCTTTTTGATTGATGACAACATATATCTGAAGTTCTGAATCTCCCCCTGAATATGTGATCTCCCCCTGATATTTTGTCTATATATATATATTCCAGAATATCCATTTTCCTCTTTTCTTTAGTAGGTCCTGCAAAAAATAGAATTAAGTCCATGGTACCCACTTTTTATAGGGTCCTAAGAGTTAGGTCTTAGGAGTCCAAACCCATACGGGTCTGGTATCCCCTTTATATACATAATTAGTATTATGATGCACAGTATTCATAAAATTCTGAATATATTTGTTCCTAATCAAATTGCTATTTGTTTTAGGAACCCATATTTTGATAGTCTTCTTTTGAAATTTCACAACTGGTTTTGGTTTGGAATATAATAAACTAAGATTTTTCTTAGCTTCAGTTTTTTGTACTTTCTTTTTCCTTTTATTTCCAAGATGTTTCTTGGTTTCTTGTTTGTTATATCCCGATCCTTGTTTGTCTGAAATAGATTGTGAACTTTCAATGATTTTTGTCAAGTTTTCTCGACCTTTGTTAAAGTTAGAAACATTTTGAGTAATGTCATCAAACTTTGTTTGTAAGCTAGCTTTTTCTAGGTCTAGAATTTTGACTTTTGCTTTAAGTTCATGATTTTCAGTAGTGAGAGCATTATTTTTCTCTTTTTGAGCTTCTATTTCTTGACTCAAAAGAGATATTTGAGAGTCAACATTAGATGATGATTCTTGAATATTTTCAAGTTCTTCTTCTAATATTTTCTTCTCATCTTTTAACATATCTCGTTCAAACTCTGCTCTACTTAAATCTGCTTTGACTACTTTTAATTGACGTTTTAAGTCTTTATATTTGACTATCAATTCAGCATTAATATCAAGTAATTCATCAAATGTAGGAATTTGTACCTCATCTTCTGTTGCCATAAAGCAAACATTAGCTTGTTCATTCTCCGAATCACTTTCACTTTCTAATGAAGATGACTCTGAATCATCCCATGTTACTGAGAAGGCTCGCTTCTTTGATTTGTCCTTCTTATATTTGAATTTGTCATTTTCTGACTTTTTCTTTTGTTCTGGACAATCCTTCTGCATGTGTCCCTTTTTATGACAGTTGAAACATTCTATAGCAGATGAAGATGGTTTATTTGATCCAGGTTTCCTTTTATTGTAGCGACTGGCTTTTCGATATTTTAGGAATTTTTTGAAACCTTTAGCAATGAACGCCAAATCTTCATCTTCAGAATCTGATTCATTTTCATCTTTCTCAACATGAAATGCTACATTTTTCTTTTCTTCTTTTTGTTCTTTTCTAGCCTGCAAATTTGCTTCATAGGACATTAAATTTCCTATCAATTCATCTGGCTTCATGACGGAAAGGTCATTAGCTTCTTCAATTGCTAATACTTTTCCTTCCCATTCATTAGTCAAAGAATGTAGGACTGTTGAAACAACATCAAAATCAGAATACTTTTGTCCTAACCCAATAAGTGCATGGTGAATAGTTTGAAACCGTGAATACATGTCATTGATTGTTTCATTTGGTTTCATTTTGAAATTTTGAAATTGACTTTTCAGCATGGCTATTTTGGCTTGTTTAACCTTGTTAGTACCTTCATGAGTGATTTTTAGCGTTTGCCAAATTTGATATGCAGTAGTGCAGATATTAACATGGTTATATTCATTTTGGTCTAATGCACAGAACAACATATTTATTGCTCTTGCATTTACGGATGCTGCCGTTTTCTCAGCCACAGTCCATTCTGAATAATCAGTTGTTGGATTCACTATTTCTCTTTGAGTAGCATTCCAAGCATCATAGCTACTTGATTGCATAAAGAATGACATACGTGTTGCCCAATAACTATAGTTAAGACCATTGAAAAATGGAGGTCTTTGTGTCGATTGCCCTTCTGTGTAAGTGGTGTTTTGAGTGCTAGTACTTGCGTTATTTGCCATATTACAAGAATATATCAAATAACTGTGTTACGGTTATATGATGACCGTGCTCCGATACCAATTGAAAGTGCGGTGTGTATACAATTATATGTGCTAATATAGTATACACGGATCGTGTAATATGGATTACAATACAAATGCGGAAATAGATGATAATAGCATTGTAAATAGAAAATAGAAAAATCACACCAGAGATTTTTATACTGGTTCGGAGCACCGTCCTACGTCCAGTCCCAGACTTCTATCTGGATTTTCACTATTAACTACCTCGCTTCACCCGGAGGAACAGGTTTACAATACCCGAACAACCGAACGGGATTTCACGCCTCTAATACACTGAGGACTTCAACACTTGCCTCTTACAACACAGAGGACTTCAACAAAAGAACAAATACAATTGTTGTTGACAACTTGTGTTCTTGAAAACACGGATTTGTCACTAGCAGTACACCCTTCCTATAATCTTATCCTCAAAGTATGCGATATGATGTTTTGAAAAGATTAAGGAAAGTATATTATTGAATCAAAGGATATGAAATAGTTTCAAAGATTCAATAAATAATTTAGAGCTTTTATAATACAGTATTGAGATCAGAGATTAGATTAAAAGAATATATGAAATCGTTGTAAAAACTTGTCTTTGAATCAATGATTTAGATGAGTATATATAGAGAAAAATAGTTGTAACTCTTTGTGAACAGTTTCCATTAAGAGTTATGATCATTGATGAAAGATAGGAGATGCAACCTTTGGAGAAGATAAGTGTCTTTTGGAAAAGTTGCTTTCTGTTTAAAAACGGTCGACAGGTCAAAAATGGACCGGTAGACAGGAATTCAAATATATATACGTTATGTGCATGTGTGCATGTTATCTGTGCATTCTGGGCAAAAACGGTCGACCACCTTATTTTCAACCGGTCGACCGGTTTAGTCCAATTTGCACAGTTAATGTGCATATGTATATATATTGAAAGATTGAAGTTATATGATTATTTGAGGATAGATTTTTAACATAAATTACTAACATACCAAATAATCAACCTCTAATATATGGAGCTCTTTGTGTTTCTTCAATGAATAACTTCTTTTTGTCGATCACGGCTTATTCCTTTGTCAGAAATCAAAACTCTATAAAAATCTTGACTCAACATTTCCTTGATAGCATTGGGCAATTTGAAATGGACAGTGACCAAAGATCGTGCTATGTTAGTGTGTTGGTACCCATTGGGGAGTAGAAGCTGTAGATGGTTCGTGAACATCACCGATCCTGAGCGGTTAATGGAAAGACGAGGTTTGCACCTAATGGGCTACACCTCCTACCGGTGCTAGTCACGTTAGGTCATGCACCGCCACAATTGTTTGCTAGTTTGTTTGCTTGTTAGGAGGCAAGCCTAGATAACCCTTAAGAGCGGTCTTTAAAAATGAACGGAGTAGTCCATGGAGCTGAGTCCATAGTCCGAGGATCTGAGTCCTCTATATTCTGGGGAGATGAGTCCACTATAGTCCGAGGAGTTGAGACCTCTATAGTCCATGGAGATGAGTCTACAATAGAAAGTGGCAAAGTAGAAAATCCCTAAGGCAAGGTAGACCTAAACTATTATGACAGTTTTATTAGGCAATATGAAGTGTTCTTTGGTATGCATGACGACGACGTGATACTGTATTGATGATGGGTCCTGAGGAAGTGATGGGATATGGATATTAGCAGGCATATTATCTTGGTGCAAAGTGGGATTGTGTTCCTCACACACAGACACATGTATGTAGTTATGTTCTACTTCGGGTAGATGAGATGTATCATACACGTACGTGGAGTCGAGACGACGTAAAAACAAAACGACATAACATGTGATGGAAGGCAATCGACATGAAATAGTGTTATGTGTAAAATATATAATTTTCCAATCACCAGAAAAATGTCTGGCCCCCTCCTTATTAAAATCCACAAGATGACCTTAGAGAGATGCATAAGGGTGCAAGGAGGTAACAGTGAAAGGACAGGTTCCTCATGCATGTTCGACACTAAAAAGGACACTAGTTATTGGAAGTTTCAATCCTGTTTAGTAACTATATGATTTATTATACTTTACTATTCCGTGTGAGTTATATAGATAATGCTTTGATATGCATTTAGTTATTTATTTGCAAGATACCAAACCAAAGATCCATACTTTGGTAGACTTGGAATTTCGATTTAGCTAAAATTCATGCTCATTGGAGTGCGGGTTGTTACAAGATGAAAATAAAATCATTGGGAGAAATGTAGATGCATTCGTAAGATTCAGGTACTCTGCCCACATAACCCTAGAAATATAATTGGTCTAAAATGCTCTTGATGTCCCTTAGTTTAGTTATCTCAAGTGGCAGAGATAAAGGAGAAGAGGAAGTAGATGCCGAATTGAAAATACTGGGCAGATTATCAACTGCAGTTAAAATACAAGAAAAAGGAAACTGTGAAAGAAAGAAGGCCTTTACATTAGATCGAAAGAGGAACGAATCTTGAAGAAAACGAGATTAACAACTTGGATTGTTTTCTTTTCAAAAGTAAGTGAAAAAAATTAAAGAAAAAGAAGAGGAAATGTAAATACTTACTTCAATTTGAATTTGAGCCACACAATTGGAATGACGAAGAAACACCAAAATGGAAGTTGATTAACAGCAAGAAAGATAAGTGCAAGAATCAATATAGATTCTCTTAGGAGTTGAATAGACTAAAGGCACGGCTTTACAGAGGATCAACCAATAAGGGAATGACATATGTAATTGAGCATTAAATGTGAAACGACAATAAAGACATTTACTTTCTTTTGAAAGAAAGGAAGAGAAAAGATAGAAGTGATGGGTTATAGGGAAAATATGAAAGCAGAGACAAGTCCATACCAATATAATCGTTGCAGACTTAGGAGGCAAGTGTTACACTTATATTTTCTAAATGTTACCAAAGTGAAATAATACAAACTGAACCAAAAGAACTACTCCCACAATAGAAGCCAAAATACGAAAAAGAAATGAGAATAATCCAAGCAGTATTGCGCCAAACCATTAAGATAGTGACAAAACGTAAAGACTATGCTTTACATCGAATATAACTTCGATACTAAAATACTACAATAGAAACCTAGAACAGCCACAAAGAGTAGAAATTGATCTGCAAATCTAACACCTACTTCAATAAGCAGAGCTGCAACATAGTTTTCAAGTACCGAATACGAAGGTTATGTGGTGTACTGCGCCGTAATTTTTGCAACAATTAATTAAAAAGAAATTAATTAGTAAACAGTAACACCAAAAATAATATAATTTTTGCAAAAGTCAGAGTTTGCCACGAAACTTGCATCATTGGGTTCATGGCAATTTTCTAAATTTTTTCATATATAAAGTTTTTCGATAGGAGTTCAAACGAAAAAGTTATTGATGTTTGAAGTTTTTGAATCAGACATAATTGTATATGTAATTAGGAAATAAAATTAATTAATTAATTAACTTTAATTACCGTCAGTAGAAGTAACTAATAATTAGCATTACTTAAACATTAACTAAGTTAACATTGGAAATAAATTATAAGACGCCATTATTAAGGACTATAGGAGTTCCTTGATATGTACGATGACGAGGACGTGATACCGCATTGATGTTGCATCTTAATGAGGTGCTGGATTACGAATACTAGAGGGGATAGTATCTTTGCCCAAAGGGGGATTGTGGCACTTATATATTATGTATACGTATGTAGTCATGGTCTACTTTGGGTAGATGGGGCGTAGCATACGTGTACGTGGAGTCAAGAACACTAAGTAAAATGAAAAGTCATAACATGTGATGGAAGGCAATCATCACAAACTAGTGTTATATGTAAAATGTGTAATTTACTAATAACCAGAATGTTGTTCTGACTCCCTTCTCATTACAACCCATATGATAGCTTTAAAGGGACGTGTACTGGTGCAACGCAGGAAAAGTGAAAGGACATGTTTCCTTATGCATGCTCAATACTAACGATGGCACTATATATTGGAAGTGTATCTTGTTTAGTAACTATATGATTTGTTACACTTTACTATTACATTGTGAGTTATATTGATAGTGCATTGATATGCATTTATTTATTTATTTGTAGATACCAACCTGACTTCATTAGTTTGTTGGACTTGGGTTTTCGGTTTAGCGAAAATACAGGCTCATTGGGGTGCATGTTATCACATTAGGCATTAGAGCTTAGGTTAGTCGATCTTAAGTAAGAAACGTTAACTGAACATGTTTTTGTTTTACATATAAATATGAATATGTTATGCGCCAAATCCTATGAATTTCGACTATAGATTAGTTGCAACCATACACTAAAAATATAAGTGTGCTTATTATGAGCTGAAAGAATGGACGAAGATGAAGCTATGCACCTACCTCAATTAACCCATAGGAAACAGATCGTATGAGAAAGGTGTTGACTTAAGAAGACCATGAGTGCAACATATGGAAAGTCCCTAAAGCTGAATAGTACATGACTCCCTAGTCAGGCCCTGATAGCCCAATGGTTATAGATCCCCATAGGATTACCAATTGATAATGTCCAGCAGGTCCATATAAGGTGAAAGTAAGAATCTATATATTGTATATATCCAGAAGAAAGAATTAAATATGTTCCTGAAGGATGGTGTGTAGCAGTCACCAAGATAATAGCCGGATTTTTGGTATTTTGGAAAAAGGCAAGTCAGTAAGTAGAAAGAATAAGAGTCCAAAAGAAGGGACAAATAAAAATTCACTCTGAGTCGACCCCATATGAAAGAATTTAATAAAGTTGAGATGATTTAAATATAGAAGTTCGAGAAAATATATATAAATAATGTATTTGAAATGATTTTCAAAGGAATTATTTAAAGGTCAAAAAACCTTATTTTGAAAAGTAAGCAAATATTAAATTTTTAGAAAATATAAAATATTTACATTTTATTTAGATAAAAAGTTTTATTAGAAATTATAATTAGTTAAATTGGAAATTTCAGTAAATGGAGTTTTAACAAGAAAGTTATTTTATAGTGGAAAAGAATGTATGGAGCGCATGTATTGCTCGTTGATTTTTCTAAGATGAAAAATTTTAAGTTGAAAAATTCTTTTTAGGGGAGGACAATAGGAAGTGTTACTAGTACTAAAAGGGGTAAATAAAACAGGAAAGAAGATTAGAATCAGAAAACAAAGCAGTAGGCGAATGCACTGCAATGGTTCAACAAAGAAAACAGTAATTAACAAGTAAGCTATATAAATAGAAGCAATTTTAATAAGAGTAGTTTACATAGAAAATAGTTAAATAGTAGTAATATTATTAGATATTTATATAAAATAATGCTAGTAATCTAACTAGAAGCAACGTAGGAAATTAAAGGCAAAGCAAAGGAAAATGAATATTTTCCGTGATGGCGTGCATTCATTACATGTATCTCTTAAAAAGTCCCCTCACAAGATATTAGAGGCTCGACCAAGGATTGGAAGTGGAAATAGAATAAGTATAGGAAAATAATAGGATGAAATTTGTCTTTGCCTAATCTAGTTTTTAGTAAAAGTTATAAAGGATGTTTTATAAACATTGTAACATGCATTTTTAAAGAAATGGTTTGGTATGAGAAGTGAGTTTCTAAAAGCAAGACTTAAATGGTTGAAGTTAAAAATCATAATTTTAATAAGTAACAATCTTTATTATTGAAAAGGGCTTTAAAAAGAAAATGTTGATTTGAAGATAAAGGAAAGGAACTTTTTAAAATTCAATTATAGTTTTAAAAGTTAAAACATCAAGTTATTCTTGAATTTAATAAAAAAGTTTCTAAGTTTATACTTTTAAAGATAAGTGTTTTGGGATTAAGTGTTCAATCTTTTTTGAAGTTTTTTAAAAAGTGGCAAAAACCAAATCAAAATTTAGTATGGGGTAGATAGGGATGACTGCCTAAGTAAGATAGGATAAGGCTAGAAGAAGATGGCGGAGGTTGCTCATAGAATAGTGACAATGAATCCTCTTAGAGTGTAAAGAATATTGTTAAGAACGTAGGAATATTTTATTAGACGTGTGCGAAAGACATAAGAAGAACCCACAAAGGAGTTATGAATGATATCAAAGTATAATTCTACGAGTTATATAGTATGCTCACAGGAAAGATCAAAGATAATGGAAGTAAATACCAAAAAATTGAGAATATTATCAAAAGATTTGAATTAAGAGAAGACGGTAACAAGGGGTAATAAGATGGCAAATACACATAGAGGACATTGGCAGACTCAAGGTTAAGAAGGCAAGAAGGATGGTAGAAAAGTTAATTCCACCAAGCCAATTTTCCAATGAGTATTTTTAAATCTGCATAGTTGTATTTCATAGCCTATTACAAAGTGGAAATGCACCGTTTGGTTTATAATTAGTGGTGGTAGTTAAAAGTAATGAGTGGACCTTATTTACTAGAAGCCAGGAAAGTGGATCAAGATATGTGGGTTATAGTATAGTGGCACGTTAAAAAGGTATATTTAATTTTATTAAGATAAAACTACAATATCATTGATGATAGTTGATATTGAAGGGCAGCTTTCAGAAATTGTTTCTTTTTAAGTTTGGATGGTAAGAATTAATTGTTTTTGTTGAATAAAACATGTACGATATAAGGAGAAACGTTCCTTTTAAAAATTCTTTTCTTGGATGGACCACTATATTAATTGGAAAACTGTGCAAGAAAGGAAATTTCATGTAGGCACTTAACTAATGCAAAATACATAAATAAATGGCTTGAATTTTATAAAATAAATTAGAAATTTTATTACATTAGCAACAAAAAGAAAAGTTAAATTAAGTCCCAAAAAGCAATAAAGGTTTGAAAGGTAAATTTTGGTAAGCGAAGCATATGGAAAGGTTGTTGCGATACCACCGGTCACTGTCCCTACGCTTTAAAAGGAAAAATTTATAATGAACTTGTATGTTCGTTATTATTTAAAATTTAAAAGAAATTTTTTTGAAACTGACATTTACCATGTAATAGAATAGAGTCCATTATGGACATTAAACTATTGACCCTGATTGCGTTGGATGTGGCATAACTTGTTTTGAAAAACATTTACTTCTGAAAGAAATTGATTTAAAAAGGTTTTGAACCGAAAGGGGAAATTTTTTGGATTTTGAAATGCCACATGCTTAGTATATGGAAGAAGTTGACGGGTTAGGAAGTAGGAATTTTATTATGCTACAGAAGTGACAGTAAAATAAGATATAGTTGATGATAAGGGAAACAGTTGTTGTAGTTATGGAATCTCTTTCTCAATAACTTGTCGATAGGTGAAACTTATTGTTTTAAAATAAATATGTTTTAAAAAAAATTAAAAATAAACTTTCTTATATGGACTGGAATAGGAAAAGTTAGAGAGGATTGGGAGTAAAAGAGAAGTTCCAAGGTACGGTGGAAAATGGTACACAAGAGAAGGATGAAAATATGAAAATCTTCATCTAAACTCTCTTCCGATATAAGAATATAGGTATAGAAAGCTATATTTTCTAAAATTTGGACGCTGGCAATGGTGTGCTAGGATTTTGGACGGTACAGATTGGATGAAAAATTGGTTGATGCAAAAACAAAGATTTTAATTTTCAAAACATGCCTACATATTGAACTGCAGTATATATAGGTTGTTTGTGTCAAATTTTCAAATTGTTTTAAAAAGATGTATTCATATCGGAGGCGCCAATTTGAAATTGCTCACTATGCATATCATATATGTCATGAAACACGATGCACTTGTACACAATTAGTTGAAAAATTGGTTGTACACTAATTGGTTGAACAGTTTAGAATGATTGCACGTTATGTTATATGATTTTATCTTTAAGGAATTTCGAAGATCAAATTCATTTAAGGGGGGAGAATGTAACACCCTATAATTTTTATCACAAATAATTAAAAAGAAACTAATTAATAAATAGTAATATCAAAAATTAAATTTTTTAAAAAGGCCAGAATATGGTCAAAAACATGCACTATTGGGTTCGTGGCGATTTTCTGAACAATTTTCATATAAAAAGTTTTTTTATCGGAGTTAAAACTAAAATGTTATTAACATTTGAAGTTTTTGAATCGAAAATAATTATGTATGTAATTAAGGAAATAAAAATAATTAACTAACGTTACTTACCATTAGTTAGAGTTAACTGATAGTTAATGTTACTTAAACGTTAACTAAGTTAACAGTCGAAAGAAATTATATCGATTGGGTTGATAAGGAATTAAACCAATGAAATTAACAGCGTGAATGATTAAAAAAAAAGGTTAAGGACCGGTTAGCCCCTGACTTGGACTGGCCAATCGCTAGCGGTCGACTAGTATGGGGTGGAAGTTGACCAGTTGAATTATTAATTTGAGATTTCAACGTGGCCAAATGGCTGGATTTAAGATAATTTAATCCAACAGCTAGCATTTATTCGAACCCTTATAAATTACGGGCATAACCCCTCACTTTTTCTTCCGAAATTTTCTAAAGCAACGGTGAAGCTCTACCATTTTCTCTTATTTATAAATTTTTAATTCTAAACAAAATTGTAGTTTATATATATACATACAAGTGGAGAATAGCAAAGGATAATTGAGAAGAAGAATAGGGTCAAATCAAATTGTCAATGCCAAGGTAAATTATAAATCAAGATCTAAAATCTAAACTAAATCCAAATCTCTTCTCTGATCTAGATTTCTAATAAGTATATGTATGCTTGTGGTGTATGTGTTCAAATTGGGAGAAAAGGGTATCAAACTGAATAGCAAAGATTGGATCTGGAGATTTGAAAAGCTAAAAAGATGAGTGAGAAATTATACATTTTTATATAGTATTGGATTATATCATTGTAAATCTATTTCTATATGTGTAAAATGTAAATTAGAGTTGTAGGCTAAAACTGTATACGTGCAATGCCTTTATAAACCCTGCCTACATATTCTATGATTGATAACTTGAATTATATACTACATGTATGCGAATTTGGAGAATATTGCGTGGTAATAGTCCCTGAATTTAGTATTGGGAGGTAGTGGTCCCTGAAACCTATAAATTATGTGAAAGTTATAGATTTGTAGATTTAAATGACGTGTGCAAGTAAAAATGTAGATTAAGTTATCATGGTAAATTGTTGGGATTTAAGTAGTATTTTAATTCATTGGAACATAGAAGATTGCAACGTAAATTCTTATAGATTATCAAGTTCAGATTTAGAAATAAAAGTGTATCATTTGAAATGACAAGGAATGCACCAAAAAGAAAGAGATTTATCAAATAGGGGTATTTACCATATTTTCTACTGTCTATTTCAATAACTATGAAAGAACAATTCCTTGTAATTCTAAATGCAACACAAATTCTATTTTTGGATAAGACATAGAAATTTGCAGTGTTAACCTTTCCTTTTAGAAGAGGTTTTATTCCAACGTATTAAAATGCAAAAATCCTGCAGAATTATAAATGTGATAATAATAATGGTCTAAGAGAAGAATTAGTATATGTGTAGTATAAGCAGGACAAAAATCGAATAATAACGATGAAAAGGTAGACAAGTAGTAATTTAAAAATAAAAAGAGTATAGAAAGTTCATTAAACAAGGGAGGTTAGTAAATTTTAAAAGGGAATAGAAGGAAAAATTCAATAAAATGAAATGGAAGTAAATGGAAAAAGATATTTAGATCTTTTAAAAGGGAGTGGTAAATGACCTTAAATTGAATAAGAAGTAAATGCATTAAAAATTAAAGAAATGTTATTAGCAGTTGAACATTGGAGGGTAATAATTAAACAATTAATGAATATACATACATACATACATACATATGTGTACGTACGTACGTACGTACGTACATACATACATACATACATACATACATACATACATACATACATACATACATACATACATATATGTGTGTGTGTGTGTGTGCACATACATACATAAATATACACATGCATACATATACATATGTACACATATAGACACACACATACATGGCCTCATGTATGTGTTTATGACGGGTGTGAATTATTAAAGTTAGTAGGTAACTTCGATGGGTAAGAATGATATAGTCATTAGAATGGGTTGGAAAGCAAAGTCAGTAGTGTTACACAGTAGAAATTTTCCCACCGCAAGAAACTACCCACAGTTGTGTATACATTATACTAATATGGACATACCAACTATAGGACCCGTGGAATTGTATACGCTTGCGTAAAGGTGAAGGAATATCCTTGTAAGTTCTGCTTCAATCTTTCAGGAGGTATATTGCCTTGATTGCATTAGGAAATCTAAATGGGATGGTGAGCGAGAATCGACGTTTTTTCAGAGTGTTGGTACCATATTAGGGAGTAGAAGCTGTACACAAAGCGAAAACATCATCGGGCTGAGCTGTCAACAAGAAAGACAAGGATTTTACCTAATAGGCTACACCTCACACCAATGTATGTCACGTTAGTTCATGCACCACCACAGTTGTTTGCTAGTTTGTTTGTTAGAAGTAAAGCTAGATAACCTTTAAAAGAGGTCATTCAAAACGAATGGGGTGGTCAATGGAGCTGAGTCCATAATAGTCTGAGGCGTTATGTCCTCTATAGTCAAAAGAGCCGAGTCCATAATAGTTTGAGGGGCCGATTCCTCTATAGTTCATGGAGATAAGTCCATAATCGAAAGCAGACAATCAGAAAATCCCCAAGGCGTGATAGAATACGGCTAAACTATATGACACCATTATTAGGCACCGTGAAAATTTCTTGGTATGCACGACAATGAGGATATGGTACTGTGTTGATGATGGATCCTGACAAGGTGCTGGGTTATGAATACTACCGGGGATAGTATCTTGGTCCAAAGAGGGACCATAGTAATTATATATTATTTATACACATATGTAGTTATTATCTACTTCGCGTAGATGGGGTGAGTCATACACGTATGTGGAGTCAAGACGACTAAGTAAAATGAAAAGACATAACATGTGAAGGAAGACAATCGACATAAACTAGTGTTATGTGTAAAATGTATAATTTAGCAGTCACCAAAACTTTATTTTGACCCCCTCCTCATTACAACAAATAGGATAGCTTTAGAAGGACATGTACTGGTGCAAGGCGGGAACTACGAAAGGATAGGATTCCTTACGCATGTCCAACACTGACAACGACATTAGATATTGAAAGTGTCAATCCAGGTTAGTAACTGTATGATTTATTGTACTTTACCATTTCGGCGTGAGTTATATTGATTGTGCTATGATACGCATTTATTTGTTTATTTGCAGGATACCAAACTAATGATCGACACTTTGGTGGACTTAAGTTTTTGATTTAGAAAAAATTCAAGGACACTGGGGTGCAGGTTGTCACATGCCGCAGCCTCATAAAGTAAGCATTCACGGGTTGGAACCGAGGTACAATCTCTAAGTAACAATAAGAAATGGAGACTGTACTATGGCCCTAAAATCAATCCTAGTATTAAGAAGTTGTGGCACATCCCTTTAAATGATTATGCACAAACGGGAATGCGCCACAATCTTAAACTAGAATCTAAAGTGGCAGGTCTGCACCGCAATTTGGTATCAAATATCTAAAAAGAATGTGCCACCATCTTAAAGCGATAAACTACACCGCAATCCTATATCAACACTAAATTAATAAAGAATGCAACACAATCTTGGTGTGAAAGAACATCTCTACAGCCCTTAAAAAAAACTATCCACAAACATGAAAGAGTTAAGGGATGAGGCGGTGGAAAGACTACTCCGCAACCAAGATACGAACCTTACCCCTTAAAGGAAAACTAAGAAATCCCAACTTCATCTCCAAAATCGTTAAACACGGCTAAAAAAAAGGCAAGGGCGCAGTCCTCTAATGGAGAGAGCTGCTTGGAACAAGTTCATGCAAGGTAATTATCCTTCAAAATAGCAGCTCGGTCCCTTCTACTAAGCCATGCAATTCAACTCCCACCATTATTTTTATACCAAAAAGTGGCACAAACACCCAAAAAACGTAGAAGAATTAAATGAAGAAAGCAAATTAAAACGAGGAAAATCAGAGCACATAAGATTTATAGTAGTTCAGCTAATAATTGTCATGTCCACTCAACTTTGTTGATGATTCTGATAGCTGTTCACAAAAACTGTTCTTATGGATCATGATGATCCCCGAAAATACAAGAGTGATTTGATAATTCGCAAAAAACTGAAAAAAGGATCCCCAAAACAGTACCCTGCCCCTCTATTTATCGCTGTAGGTTGTCAAAATTATCTCCACCACATTCATGCCCACTGTAACATTCCCATTTTTAAATCAAATTAAAATTGAAAATAAATTTAATTTTTGGAATTTAATTATGGTTTAATATAGTGTTTTCCAAAAATTAAAAAAAAATATTTGTTTGTTTATTTATGAAAATAAACGTAAATATGATTTTAAATAGAATTTTTAATTGGAAATTCTGAAATAAATATTTTGAATAATATTTTAATTACAAATTTAATTGTGAATTTATTTATAGATTTGAATGATATATATATATATGTGTTATTCATTTAAGTACATAAAACAAGAATAAAGGTTTTAAAACTCACCTATATGTATATATACATATACATCTTTTGAAAATAAATATAGTTGTATATATAAAAGCATATTTTTATAAATTGAAAATGAATACATGTATAAAACATAAATACTTAGATTAAAAAGTTTAAACATAATTTTTTACATTAAATGAAAACGAGGACTTAAACATAAAATTTGATATTTTAAACATTTGTAGGCAATGTAAACAAAGGGATGGACAAACGTTAGTAAGTTTAACAAGTGGCAAGGCATATTGTTTTTTTCTCTAATGAAAATAAACAACAAAACAATGAAGACTAGGCTTCACTTTTCTTGAAAAACCTGGAAATAAACTACCCCTGTTCGATTCATTTCAAAAACAAAGAAAAACTAGAAGAAGAAAAAAATCAAACCGGGAACAAAAAATTTGAATCCATTTCAAAGTCTTCAACTAGGGAAACCAATAATCTAAAAGCATGCAAGTCTATCTTAAACAAAGCAAAGATCAGTCTCGAGTCAAATAAAAATAAGGTAGGAGACCAAATTATATCAAGCAATAACTCAATAAACTCAAGCAAACCTGAGCAACAGCAGATCGGGCAAAACAAAATCAGAAAGCTAAATTGTTTTCTTCAAAAATTCCAAGGTGAGCAAACAACCTGAAATCTGACCTATAACCTGATGCATATGAATAGATGTATGAATGTGTGAATATGATTGTATGTGTTTCAGTTCATAATTTCTGTATATTTGTTTATATGCATGTCTATATTTTGAATCTCTGTTTGATTTACAGACCCAAATAATGACACAAAAATCTATTCCTTTTCATTCAAGCGATTACAGGATATTATACCAAAAGGAAGTATGTTTGGGTTGATGAAATCTTAATTTTAAAAATGGTATCAAGTGAAATTATTAGGTTGTTATCTGGAAATTAATGATTTTTCAGTAAATTTTAAAAACATATCAAATTTCAACCAAAATAATTTGTGGTTTCAAGTATTTAGCTTGAATCTATTTTGAAAACTAGGATTCTTAAAATAAAAATAAAAAAATTTAGTTGGGATTTGTGTGTGCATTTTGAAGTTCAACGCAAAAGGGGATTCGACCAAATTCCAGTGACCAGCGTTACAATAGGGCTCGTGTTCGTTGCTGAAGTAAGTTTGAGTGACAGGGATCATAAAAAAAATAGTCAGCTATTTTACTGATTGATGGAATGATCTGTCGACGTCATATTAGGGTTTTAGGGCTACTGGAAGGGAGCTCGGTTCGGAGGAGATAACGATACGATGGGAACATTCGAGATGTGCGGTCCTTGTGGGAAGGGAAGAGGATAGTATGGCGTGTCTCTGGGTGAAATTAGAAGGAGAACGATGGCGTACAGTGGCATTCGAAGCTTGATTGATGGCGACGACTTCTTCGGGTATAAGCCTGAGTTAGTGATTTTTTTTTGAACTTAAGGATTTGCGTTTTCTTGCCTGGGTGATCAAGTCAAGGGGTCGTAAGTAATGGTAGGGGATGCTCGAATGCAAGATTTAGGGGATGTGTTGTGCGTGCATGTGCACGGCGACGTGCATAGTTTTGGATTAAGTTATGAGGAGATGGTGGAATAGCGGTGAAGATGGGGAAGAAGTAGAAGGGATTGGGCCGTGTAGTTTTTGAAGGGAGACAGTAAGGGAAGCGGACCGGAAGTTGGGCCAGGAATTTAGTTAAATATTTTTGCACGTGGTAAGATATAGAAGGGAAGGTAGAATAAGAAAGTGATTAAGGGTAGGTGAAGTCTATTAGCAGATTAACAGTAGAAGAAGATTTTAAAGTAGAAGTTAAATGTTAAACAAATTTAAAAAAAATATATTAGTCGAGTATTTGATTTTAAATTGTTTTTTTGACATAACATAATTTAATTATTATGGTCCTATGTGATTTCAATTGAAAATTTAAAAATGATTTAAATCAAGTAATTAATTAGGTAATGGTTTATCTTAACTTAAATTTTTAGTTGAGATTTGTGTGTGCATTTTGAAGTTGAACGCAAAAGGGGTTTCGACCAAATTCCAGTGACCGGCGTTACAATAGGGGTCGTGTTCATTGCAGAAGTAAGTTTGAGTGACAGGGATCATAAAAAAAATAGTCTGCTATTTTACTGATTGATGGAATGATCTGTCGACGTCATATTAGGGTTTTATGGCTACTGGAAGGGAGCTCGGTTCGGAGGAGATAACGATACGATGGGGACATTCGAGATGTGCGGCCCTTATGGGAAGGGAAGAGGATAGTATGGCGTGTCTCTGGGTGAAGTTAGAAGGAGAACGATGGCGTACAGTGGCGTTCGAAGCTTGATTGATGGCGATGACTTCTTCGGGTAGAAGCCTGAGTTAGTGATTTTTTTCTTGAACTTAAGGATTTGCGTTTTCTTGCCTGGGTGATCAAGTCAAGGGGTCGTAAGTATGGGTAGGGGATGCTCGAATGCAAGATTTAGGGGATGTGTTGTGCGTGCATGTGCACGGCGACGTGCACAGTTTTGGATTAAGTTATGAGGAGATGGTGGAATAGTGGTGAAGATGGGGGAGAAGTAGAAGGGATTGGGCCGTGTAGTTTTTGAAGGGAGACGGTAAGGGAAGCGGGCCGGATGTTGGGCCAGGAATTTAGGTAAATATTTTTGCATGTGGTAAGGAAATAGAATGGAAGGTAGAATAAGAAAGTGATTAAGGGTAGGTGAAGTCTATTCGCAGATTAATAGTAGAAGAAGATTTTAAAGTAGAAGTTAAATGTTAAACAAATTTTAAAATAAAATAAAATATTAGTCAAGTGTTTGATTTTAAATCGTTTTTTGGCATAGCATAATTTAATTATTATAGTCCTATGTGATTTCAATTGAAAATTTAAAAATGATTTAAATCAAGTAATTAATTAGGTAATGGTTTATCTTAATTTAATAACTTAAGAACATAAGAAATTAATGATAAAGTTGATTAATGAAATTAATTAAAGAATAGGTTTCTTAATGAATAACTACTTAATATAAGTAATTAAGAGATAATTAGGATTTATTTGCAATTAGAGGAATCATTAAACTTTGAGGTGATTTTGGCATGGCAGTTTGGTCCCAGTTTTTAACTGGGTTGCTCGATTCTGATTCGAGGCAAGTGATGAAGTTTTTATTTTTGGATTGGGTTGCGTGGTTGATAAGTGAAGTGCTGGAGGGTTCGTCAGGGACCGGAGCGTCGCCTTGCGGCTGTGCACGTGCACGTTTGGATGTTTGCTGCGTGATGATGGTTTTGGAAAGACAGGGGTAAAGCTCGAAATGGTACACGGAGATATGGTGTGGAAACTCGAAGAAGGACTCGAGTTGTTTTGGGTTGTACCGGGTTGGTTTTTAAACTTAAAACAAAATTTTGAAATAAAATGTCACTCGGGTCATTGTTGGCTAAAACTCGAAGCAAGTATGTATTTTCCCCGGGTGCGACTCGAGGAAGACTCGGGTAGTAAATAAAAACAGCAAGGAAACCCAGTTTCTGACTAAAACGCAAGTTAAATTTATTTTTCTGAATACATTATTAATAGTTGTAGATGGAACTTCAGGTAAATGATATTGAGTTAATAAATTTATTTTAAATTTTATAAAAGTTGTTTTAAAAAAAAATTTACTAAATAAAATTTTAAAAGTAAATTACAATATCAAGTGTTAACAACAATAATGATAAAATAGTAATTAATCATTAAGGTATGTGTAATGATTTTATGATTTTAAAATTTGTCAATTAAAGAATAGGAAATTTAATTACTTAGTGAAAGTAATTAAGAGAAGAAAATTAAAGGTTAATTAACTTAAAGTGATTAAGAAATTATTATTTATTAAGGAGTAATTAATTAAGGAATAAACCTATTAATTAAATCAATTAAGAACAAATTAATTATAATTAAGATTTAATTAACAATTAGGGGTTCATTAATAAAAGTAATTAGTTGAGGGTTGATTAATAAAAGTAATTATGATCCAATTAATTACAATTAAGGGTTAATTAATCAAGATAATTAAATAAAAAGAATGATAAATTATGCAGGTAATGGAAACTTAATCAATTGTAGTTAATAATAATTAATCATTGGTTTAAATTACTAATTAGAGTAATTATGTAGGTAATAATTTAAAACCCCACAATTTATTCATCTTAGTTGTCGATATTTGATTTCTATTGAATGTTATGCGATGGATTGATATATTTGATATGTGATGCTCTGTAATATTTTGTGCTGAGCTGTTATATTTGTGATGTATATACTCTTGACCCGTTAAACGACGTTTGGATTTCGATGTGACAGGGAGTCGGATTCCAGTTGGTTATCCGAAACCCACATCGAATCGTAAATGATGAATATTTGTAATTGATAGATGTACTTTATCTCTGAATGAAGATAAGCGTTATAGTTATACCTCTTATCGATATTGCTGCGTTTTAATCTGTGATGTGATGATTGTTGTTGCACAATTGTGTGTAAACCCTAACCACACCTATACACACACAAATATGGACTGCACGTGGAAATCGGTTAAGTCACAGATTTTTAAAAATATAATTTTGAATTTGAATTTTTAATTCAAATGGTTTTGGAAATGGGTTGGGTTAAAGTGGAAAACATTTGGAAAAGTGTTTAAAAAAAGTTATTTTAAATAACTTGTTAAAGGTTTGAAATCTGAGTAATTTGATTTAAATTGGAATTCAATATCTGATATTGAATTCTATATCTGGTATTTATGACGTAAAAATGTTATATGAAGTTATAAATGTGCTTATATGGATTTTTAACCATTTTAAAAGTATTACTTTAAGGATTTGAATTTAATCCAAGTTTATATTTAAAAGGCTTAACTCGTGCAAATATAATCGAGTTTTCCGAAATGGAACAAGTGGTTTTCGAATAATAATAGCTTTTATATAAGGAAATAATTTTTTTCCAAATTATAATTTCAATTTTGAAATGGAATGGCTTTGAAAGCTATAATTGAATTTCGTAAAAGATAGTTGAACCCTAATTTGAAATTAAAGAAGATTTTAAGCGGTGTATCTTTTATATATAAAAGATTGAATCGGGAACTGTTTCGAAAGTTATGAAATGAGTCTTAAATTTAAAGACCGGATAAGTTAATCCAACTTGAAAATGGAATTGTTTTGAAAAGCTATGAATGAATCTTTGTTTAAAAGATTAGTAAACCTTGCTTTAAATTGAGACGAGTTTTAAAGTGAATCTTTTGTTTAAAAGATTTAAATGTGGGAATTGTTTAAACCATTGAGGGTTTTTGAAAATGAACCTTTTTGATTTAAAAATTTGTAAATGATAATTTGTTCAACCATTAGAATGAAAGGTTTGGAATTTATGTTGTGACTTAACTGAGATCCCATATCCATATGTTTTTAAATACTGCGCTCACTATTCGGTTTAGCCGGGAGAGGACCTTTGTGTATTCCGAATAGTGATACGACGTTATGGATAGCAAATGAAGACTGGTGGTGAAGACCGGATACTTTCAAAAACGAAAAGGTTTCTTGTCGAATGTCTCTGCATCGGCTGATCCCTGGTATAGAGATTCGAGCACCCATTGTGATGGGAAGTCCGGACGTGATTAGAAATTATCCGGATTTGCAAGGACTTCTTCGGAAGTACCTTCAGTTCTGTTCGAACCCGGAATAGACTTGTATAGATTGTGTGTCTGACGTTACACCTTGAGATGTAAAACCGGTTTCTATCAAATACATTTCTGTTTGGTGGCGGAGATTTATTCTCTTAGCTTAACACCCTTCTCTGAGACTAACGAGCTCAGAGGTTATGTAGTTGATGGTTAGCAGTGATACATTCCCAATTTGGTAATGTGGCATACGAAATGCTGCTGATCAATTATTGATCAAAGCATGGCTTTTGTGAAAAGCGTAGCTTTGTGGACGAGACTTCGTCGAACCTCACAACCCGGAATGGTCGAAACAGGAAAGATGCGGCAAGTTTATTTGGGGGTAGCGCCCCCTGAGGGTATGTTCATTTCCTTTTGGATAGAGGTGATATCATGGTATGAAGCCCAAATATTTAACCTATGTGGTTACTGCAAATACATTACTTTGTGGTTGTTGGTATCGAGCGCTCGGATAAAGGTTGGTTACGACCAGGGGATGACATACTCGTGCAGTAGTTACCTAGTTACAGAGGTAACCCGGCCTAGTGTTGGCAGAGATCCGGTTAGGTTCTCGGGGCGTCCCTCCAGAGGCGTACCCATGTGGGCCAGGAAGTTCCTTAGCCTGACCATTTGTTGGAAATCCAATTACCAATATGCGCCTTGTACGGTTTTAGTTGTAGAACCTGCCATCTAATATGGTAGCTATAGTAGGCATACTATAATGGTACGTATGCTGGCTAAGATTAATATTATACTTTCCAAATGATTTTCCACACCGTGCACTTATAATAATAATATCAAATGATTTTCGCGTATCAAGCATATTTGACTATCATAAGGAGAAATCTTCCCCAAGTCTGCGTTTGCATTGTGTGTGTGGCGGGAGGCCTTATGGTAGTTTAATTTTCTAAAAAGCATAGCGGATTTCAAATTTGATTCTTTTGTTGTTTTAAAAGTTGAAACTGTTTTTCGTTTGCTCATACCAGTCCCATGACTGAAGTGGAGTTTATTGTTCCTTTCCTAAACTCTGGGTGCCCACTAATTTCCACACGGGCAGTCTAGAGTTGGGTTTTTCAGATAGTAGATAGTAGATATCGATTCGGTAGCTTTCAACTATCTCCTTGTAATTCTTTGGAGATCCTGGATATTGGAGTCTTTGGATTCACACCAGTCCTGCTTGTTTTGGTGAAACGAGATGGTGGTTCGAGCATTGGATTTGAGTTGCAGTTGTTGTTTGGAGTTTTAGTTCCGCTGCTAGTTCATTTAGTTTTCGCTGCAACATTATTATTTGTATCTCTGATTTTGATTCTTGTTGTATCATTGTTGTATCGAATATTGTATATCAATGATATTCATTTCTTTTTCTTCCGTTGTGTTGTTATTATTACTTAATCGTGTTATAAGCTCCAGCGACTCGGATTTGAACGGTCGAATCTGCGGCATTCGAGTACGATGTAGAAGTATGGATGTCGATTTTCGAATGCGAAAAATCTGTATCGTTACATTTGGTATCAGAGATGATGGTAAAAACTTTAGCTCAGGAGTATAACACATTAGGTAACTCATTAGAGATAGGGTGAAGTATACCCTAGAATGAGTATATCCCTAAGATATCCGTTCGAATGCTTCAGTAAATTCTCTTACTATCCACTGATAGTGAGTATGAGTGCAAGAAGAGGACAAGATAGGGGACAGGGGAGTACCACTACAAATGGTCAGTACCCTGCAATAGCGGAAACAACTTTCTCTATCAATCTCCTTTGATTCGTCTATTCAATTCTTTGATGGTTCCTGGTAGCTCTAGGAAGTAGCTTTGATATATTTGCATGGGACATAACTCCAGATGGGTCAGAATTGTTTGTTTGGATGAATTGTTTTTATGGTTGATAGGTATATTTTGGTTGTTTAAAATAAAAGGTTTTGGATTGCATCCATATATTTGTTTATTCTGTTGGGTTCCGGTATATTCTACGAGTGATTAGTTATCTTTTGAACTAATCAATACCCTATGTACTCGTAGATCTGATGACCCGAGTATCTTGATTCATTCTTGTATCTATTATTGATATTCTGATTTGGTAAGCCAAATGCAGAATAGTATATTCAATTTTATCGAAAAGATATTTCTCTGTCTTTCATCTGTTCTTGATTGCCTCCCATTCAAATTTCGAGGACGAAATTTTCTTAAGGGGGGAATCTGTAACATTCCCGTTTTTAAATCAAATTAAAATTGAAAATAAATTTAATTTTGGAATTTAATTATGGTTTAATCTGGTGTTTTCCAAACATTAAAAAAATTGTTTGTTTATTTATGAAAATAAACGTAAATATGATTTTAAATAGAATTTTTAATTGGAAATTCTGAAATAAATATTTTGAATAATATTTTAATTACAAATTTAATTGTGAATTTATTTGGAGATTTGAATGATATATATATATATATATATATATATGTGTGTGTGTGTGTTATTCATTTAAGTACATAAAACAAGAATGAAGGTTTTAAAACTCACCTATATGTATATATACATATACATCTTTTGAAAATAAATATAGTTGTATATAAAAGGATATTTTTATAAATTGAAAATGAATACATGTATAAACATAAATACTTAGATTAAAAAGTTTGAACATAATTTTTACATTAAATGAAAACGAGGACTTAAACATAAAATTTGATATTTTAAACATTTGTAGGCAATGTAAACAAAGGGATGGACAAACGTTAGTATGTTTAACAAGTGGCAAGACATATTGTTTTTTCTCTAATGAAAATAAATAACAAAACAATGAAGACCAGGCTTCACTTTTCTTGAAAAACCTGGAAATAAACTACCCCTGTTCGATTCATTTCAAAAACAAAGAAAAACTAGAAGAAGAAAAAAATCAAACCTGGAACAGAAAATTTGAATCCATTTCAAAGTCTTCAACTAGGGGAACCAATAATCTGAAAGCATGCAAGTCTATCTTAAACAAAGCAAAGATCAGTCTCGAGTCAAATAAAAATAAGGTAGGAGACCAAATTATATCAAGCAATAACTCAACAAACTCAAGCAAACCTGAGCAACAGCAGATCGGGCAAAACAAAATCAGAAAGCTAAATTGTTTTCTGCAGAAATTCCAAGGTGAGCAAACAACCTGAAATCTGAGCTTTAACCTGATGCATATAAATAGATGTATGAATGTGTGAATACGATTGTATGTGTTTCAGTTCATAATTTCTGTATATTTGTTAATATGCATGTCTATATTTTGAATCTCTGTTTGATTTACAGACCCAAATAATGACACAAAAATCTATTCCTTTTCATTCAAGCGATTACAGGATATTATACCAAAAGGAAGTATGTTTGGGTTGATGAAATCTTAATTTTAAAAATGGTATCAAGTGAAATTATTAGGTTGTTATCTGGAAATTAATGATTTTTCAGTAAATTTTAAAAACATACCAAATTTCAACCAAAATAATTTGTGGTTTCAAGTATTTAGCTTGAATCTATTGTGAAAACTAGGATTCTTAAAATAAAAATCAAAATTTTTAGTTGAGATTTGTGTGTGCATTTTGAAGTTGAACGCAAAAGGGGTTTCGACCAAATTCCAGTGACCGGCGTTACAATAGGGGTCGTGTTCATTGCAGAAGTAAGTTTGAGTGACAGGGATCATAAAAAAAATAGCCTGCTATTTTACTGATTGATGGAATGATCTGTCGACGTCATATTAGGGTTTTATGGCTACTGGAAGGGAGCTCGGTTCGGAGGAGATAACGATACGATGGGGACATTCGAGATGTGCGGCCCTTGTGGGAAGGTAAGAGGATAGTATGGCGTGTCTCTGGGTGAAGTTAGAAGGAGAACGATGGCGTACAGTGGCGTTCGAAGCTTGATTGATGGCGATGACTTCTTCGGGTAGAAGCCTGAGTTAGTGATTTTTTTCTTGAACTTAAGGATTTGCGTTTTCTTGCCTGGGTGATCAAGCCAAGGGGTCGTAAGTAAGGGTAGGGGATGCTCGAATGCAAGATTTAGGGGATGTGTTGTGCGTGCATGTGCACGGCGATGTGCACAGTTTTGGATTAAGTTATGAGGAGATGGTGGAATAGTGGTGAAGATGGGGGAGAAGTAGAAGGGATTGGGCCGTGTAGTTTTTGAAGGGAGACGGTAAGGGAAGCGGGCCGGATGTTGGGCCAGGAATTTAGGTAAATATTTTTGCACGTGGTAAGGAAATAGAATGGAAGGTAGAATAAGAAAGTGATTAAGGGTAGGTGAAGTCTATTCGCAGATTAATAGTAGAAGAAGATTTTAAAGTAGAAGTTAAATGTTAAACAAATTTTAAAATAAAATAAAATATTAGTCAAGTGTTTGATTTTAAATCGTTTTTTGGCATAGCATAATTTAATTATTATAGTCCTATGTGATTTCAATTGAAAATTTAAAAATGATTTAAATCAAGTAATTAATTAGGTAATGGTTTATCTTAATTTAATAACTTAAGAACATAAGAAATTAATGATAAAGTTGATTAATGAAATTAATTAAAGAATAGGTTTTTTAATGAATAACTACTTAATATAAGTAATTAAGAGATGATTAGGATTTATTTGCAATTAGAGGAATCATTAAACTTTGAGGTGATTTTGGCATGGCAGTTTGGTCCCAGTTTTTAACTGGGTTGCTCGATTCTGATTCGAGGCAAGTGATGAAGTTTCTATTTTTGGATTGGGTTGCGTGGTTGATAAGTGAAGTGCTGGAGGGTTCGTCAGGGACCGGAGCGTCGCCTTGCGGCTGTGCACATGCACGTTTGGATGTTTGCTGCGTGATGATGGTTTTGGAAAGACAGGGGTAAAGCTCGAAATGGTACCCGGGGATATGGGGTGGAAACTCGAAGAAGGGCTCGAGTTATTTTGGGTTGTATCGGGCAGGTTTGTAAACATAAAACAAATTTTTGAAATAAAATGTCACTCGGGTCAATGTTGGCTAAAACTCGAAGCAAGTATCTATTTTCCCCGGGTGCGACTCGAGGAAGACTCCGGTAGTAAATAAAAACAGCAAGGAAACCCAGTTTTTGACTAAAACACAAGTTAAGTTTATTTTTCTGAATAAATTAGTAATAGTTGTAGATGGAACTTCATGTAAATGATATTGAGTTAGTAAATTTATTTTAAATTTTATAAAAGTTGTTTAAAAAAAATTACTTAATAAAATTTTAAAAGTAAATTACAATATCAAGTGTTAACAGCAACCAGATTTATTTATAACGATAAAATAGTAATTAATCATTAAGGTATGTGTAATGATTTTATGGTTTTAAAATTTGTCAATTAAAGAATAGGAAATTTATAAAAGTAATTAATGAATGATTTAATAAAATAGTAATTACTTAGTGAAAGTAATTAAGAGAAGAAAATTAAAGGTTAATTAACTTAAAGTGATTAAGAAATTATTATTTATTAAGGAGTAATTAATTATTGAAATTAATTAAGGAATAAACCTATTTATTAAATCAATTAAGAACAAATTAATTATAATTAATTTATAATTAACAATTAGGGGTTTATTAATAAAAGTAATTAGTTGAGGGTTGATTAATAAAAGTAATTATGATCCAATTAATTACAATTAAGGGTTAATTAATTAAGATAATTAAATAAAAAGAATGATAAATTATGCAGGTAATGGAAACTTAATCAATTGTAGTTAATAATAATTAATCATTGGTTTAAAATTACTAATGAGAGTAATTATGTAGGTAATAATTTAAAACCCCACAATTTATTCATCTTAGTTGTAGATGTTTGATTTCTATTGAATGTTATGCGATGGATTGATATATTTGATATGTGATGCTCTGTAATGTTTTGTGCTAAGCTATTATATTTGTGATGTATATACTCTTGACTCGTTAAACGACGTTTGGATTTCAATGCGACAGGGAGTCGGATTCCAGTTGGTTATCCGAAACCCACATCGAATCGTAAATGATGAATATTTGTAATTGATAGATGTACTTTATCTATGAACGAAGATAAGCGTTAGAGTTATACCACTTATCGATATTGCTGTGTTTTAATCTGTGATGTGATGATTGTTGTTGCACAATTGTGTGTAAACCCTAGACCACACCTATACACACAGAAATATAGACTACATGTGGAAATCGGTTAAGTCACGGATTTTTAAAAATATACTTTTGAATTTGAATTTTTAATTCAAATGGTTTTGGAAATGGGTTGGGTTAAAGTGGAAAACTTTTGGAAAAGAGTTTTAAAAAAAGTTATTTTAAATAACTTATTAAAGATTTGAAATCTGAGTAATTTGATTTAAATTGGAATTCAATATCAGATATTGAATTCTATATCTGGTATTTATGACGTAAAAATGTTATATGATGTTATAAATGTACTTATATGGATTTTAACCATTTAAAAGTATTACTTTAAGGATTTGAATTTAATCCAAGTTCATATTAAAAGGCCTTAACTCGTGCAAATATAATCGAGTTTTCCGAAACGGAATAAGTGGTTTTCGAATAATAATAGCTTTTATATAAGGAAATAATTTTTTTCCAAATTATGATTTCAAATTTGAAATGGAATGGCTTTGAAATCTATAATTGAATTTTGTAAAAGATAGTTGAACCTTAATTTGAAATTAAAGAAGATTTTAAACGGTGTATCTTTTATATATAAAAGATTGAATCGGGAACTGTTTCGAAAGTTATGAAATGAGTCTTAAATTTAAAGACCGGATAAGTTAATCTAACTTGAAAATGGAATTGTTTTGAGAAGCTATGAATGAATCTTTGTTTAAAAGATTAGTAAACCTTGCTTTAAATTGAGACGGGTTTTAAAGTGAATCTTTTGTTTAAAAGATTTAAATGTGGGAATTGTTTAAACCTTTGAGGGTTTTTGAAAATGAACCTTTTTGATTTAAAAATTTGTAAATGATAATTTGTTCAACCATTTGAATGAAAGGTTTGGATTTTAAGTTGTGACTTAACTGAGATCTCATATCCATATGTTTTTAAATACTGCGCTCACTATTCGGTTTAGCCGGGAGAGGACCTTTGTGTCATATAACCCATTCCGAATAGTGATGCGATGTTATGGATAGCAATTGAAGACCGGTGGTGAAGACTGGATAATTTCAAAAGTGAAAAGGTTTCTTGTCGAATGTCTCTGCATCGGCTGATCCCCGGTATAGAGATTCGAGCACCCATTGTGATGGGAAGTCCGGACGTGATTAGAAATTATCCGAATTTGCAAGGACTTCTTTGGAAGTGCCTTCGGTTCTGTTCGAACCCGGAATAGACTTGTATGGATTGTGTGTCTGACGTTACACCTTGAGATGTAAAACCGGTTTCTATCAAATACATTTCTGTTTGGTGGCAGAGATTTATTCTCTTAGCTTAACACCCTTCTCTGAGACGTACGAGCTCAGAGGTTATGTAGTTAATGGTTACCAGTGATACATTCCCAATTTGGTATTGTGGCATACGAAGTGATGCTGATCAACTGTTGATCAAAGCATGGCTTTTGTGAAAAGTGTAGCTTTGTGGACGAGACTTCGTCAAACCTCACAACCCGGAATGGTCGAAACAGGAAAGATGCGGCAAGGTTATTTGGGGGTAGCACCCCCTGAGGGTATGTTCATTTCCTTCTGGATAGAGGTGATATCATGGTACGGTTTTAGTTGTAGAACCTGCCATCTAATTTGGTAGCTATAGTAGGCATACTATAATGGAACATATGCTGGCTAAGATTAATATTATACTTTTGAAATGATTTTCCACACCGTGCACTTACAATAATAATATCAAATGATTTTTGCATATCAGGCATATTTGACTATCATATGGAGAAATCTTCCCCAAGTCTTCGTTCGCATTGTGTGTGTGGCGGGAGGCTTATGGTAGTTTCATTTTCTAAAAAGCATTGCGGATATCAAATTTGATTCTTTTTTTGTTTTAAAAGTTAAAACTGTTTTCCGTTTGCTCATACCAGTCCCATGACTGACCCAGAGTTTATTGTTCCTTTCCTAAACTCTGGGTGCCCACTAATTTCCACACGGGCAGTCTAGAGTTGGGTTTTTCAGATAGTAGATAGTAGATATTGATTCGGTAGCTTTCAGGTATCTCCTTGTAATTATTTGGAGATACTGGATATTGGAGTCTTTGGATTCACACCAGTCCTGCTTGTTTTGGTGAAACGAGATGGTGGTTTGAGCATTGGATTTGAGTTGCAGTTGCTGTTTGGATTTTTAGTTCCGCTGCTAGTTCATTTAGTTTTCGCTGTAGCATTATTATTTGTATCTCTGATGTTGATTCTTGTTGTATCATTGTTGTATTGAATATTGTATATCAATGATATTCATTTCTTTTTCTTCCGTTGTGTTGTTATTATTACTTAATTGTTTTATAAGCTCCGGCGACTCGGATTTGAACGGTCGAATCTGCGGCATTCGAGTACGATGTAGAAGTATGGATGTCGATTTTCGAATGCGAAAAATCCGTATTGTTACATCCGCATCCCTACTTCCAAAAGGAATCATGCTGGGGAGATCATGGCCATATCAACAATAATCAGGGACCGGTTCCGATCTAGGATCAGGGGTCGGTACCAAATCGTGAAATGGCCTTTTGGTTCTCTTCTTTGACCTTGAGTAGGTGTGATTTTTTGTGCTTTCATCTTTATCATTTTACTCTCTTTGTTAAAGGCTTGGATTTTAGTGAATTTCTTGGTTTTGGGGTAGAATAATACTCTTTGGCTTGTGTATTGATGGCCGCAGTTGATATAGATTTGTAACCCATCCTTCATGGCATGGAAACAGTTACAAACATCTTAACGTGGAAAAACACGGGACAAATGACCATTTCCGGTTGAATTCAGGGATCCGTATCGAGCCCTGCTAAGGATTGGTACCAATCCATGCACTTTTCTTTCTCTGAACTCTAATTATGTTGCTCAAGAGGGGAGGTATGCAGGACCTTTCTTGGAGACTTTGTTATCTTTTGGGCTTGATCCATTGACCTCACTTGTCATCTTAGCTTGGCCGTTATCACTTTGGATCTCCTTTAGTAACTAACTTTCCAGTTTGACCGATTAGATTCATTTGAATATGGCTTAGTTACAAGGCTAGATAACATATTTTCCCACCAAATTACATCTTATTTCCAAGAAGACGTGCTATTAAGCAAGACAAATTGGAGTTTTTGCATCGGATTTCATTTCTCACTTTTAATGGTTGTCATCTTTTTCTCGGATCGCTTTAGTGAAGCATAGTGTCTTTGTCCAATCGTCACAAGTTTTGTTTGGCTTAGGTCTGTGAATCCCTGATAATATAAATGTTGAAGCATGCCCTTCAAGTTCATCATTCTAAACTCAAAAAACTTCCAATGGTTTACTTGCATGGATTTTACAGATTTGGACCTTTTCCTTTGGACTCCAAACAATCTGGTGCGATGCTGACATTTACAAACTTGCCATTTTCTATTTGATCATATGTATATGCATATATACATATATATCATCGAACTTTTATGTAATTTTTTATATATAAGGTTCGGTACCGATCCACGTTAGGGATTGGTAGCGATCCCAACCTTCATAATTCTAGACAAGAAAATTGCCCGGCTTTCTGGGTTCCCACCAATATAAGCTTTAAGTCACCTCCTTCACTTCTACTTTCTTTTATTTTTGATACCTCTAAGCCTGAGCTCGCCATTAATAGCTCCGCCCCTAAATCAAGGCATTTAACCTTAAAGTTCCACCCCAATCATCGTTGCCTCCAGCCTTGGCTACTGATCCTCAACTCCATCCTCCTCTTGCATGAACGATTTAAATTCTCATTCGATCTCTATTGAGAACCGTGACTTCGACCCTTCCAAGTAGGTAGCGGCAACTTGGCTGGCATGAGGTTCATCGTCGGCTGCACCTTAGGCCTCATACAAATGAAGAAGGAGAATCAAAAAAATTCTTATGCTTGGCCTTAAGGATCGGCACTGATCCTAAGCTTGGGGTATTTTTCACTTGAACTTCAGTGCTTGCAAGCACTTTATACACGATATGAGATCTCTTGAATGTTGGCCCTATTTGCTAGAAGCATGATTCGAGTTCAAATTGGGATACAATTTTCTCCGTTAGCCCAAATTTGAGTTGAAAATGCTCTGATTATGAATGGGATGTAACAATCGGATATAGTTGTATATAGTTGAGTTGTGGTTGAGGGTGCACATTTAAGCCTTCTCCGATACATGCTTATATGTATACACACACACACACACTAATATATGTGTGTATGTATGACTTCATTCATATACACTGCATAACTTTGAATGTTTGCACTTCATAGCTCTTTAGTTGCATATTATTGCCCCGCATCAATGTGCAAGGCTCGATCGATTGACCCATGTCGATATCTATTGGGGTTTGGTACATTGACTTTACAAGGCTCTCTTTTCGCTTGACGACCATAGCTTTTAATGCGTCTGATATTGCTTATATCTTGAGTTTTGATAGTTATGGCTCTTAGACTCTCCTTGCATCTCTTTACAATGGCTATAGGTCCTTTGACTTCAAGGTATGCTGAATCTGACACCAAGTCCAGTTCAACTACAGTTCCTGCGCAAGGCATACACCGATCAGAGTGTAGCTGGTCGCGAACTTGTGGGTTTTTCTATAAGCCCAAAGTGCTAATGGTAATTCATCGGCTTACTTGCCCTTGGCCTTCTCCAGTCTCTTCTTGAGAATGGACTTAACATTTTTGTTTATGGCTTCTACTTTTCCGTTACCTTATCGATGCGCTGTCGCCGCAAATCTGTCTCCGGTCTCTAACCAACGTGCGAGAGATTTACATGGCCTTCCATATAAAGATTCGAAAGGCGCCATTCCTATATTAACCTGATAACTATTATTATAGGAAAACTCAACCAAGTGCAAATGGTCTTCCCACGATTAACCATAATCTAGTACACAAGCTCTCAAAAAATCTTCATGTAGCTTATTGACTCTCTCCGTCTGCCCATCCATATATGGGTGATAAGCGGTACTAATTTTAAGCTTGGTACCTAATACATCCTGTAGACTCTTCTAGATTTTACTAGTGAATAATGAATCTCTGTCATTGACTATACCACTAGGAATCCTATGCTGTCTAAAATATTCTTCATGAATAACTTAGCCAATACAGGTGCCATCCTGGTTGACTTAACGGGAATGAAGTGTGCACACTTAGTCAATCTATCCACTATGACCCAAATACGTTCATTTCCTCTATTTGACCTTGACAACCCATCAATAAAATCAATGGATATCGATTCCCATTTCCAAACCGGTATATCCAAAGGCTAAAGTAATCCACTTGGCTTTTGATGTTCGGCTTTTACCTACTGGGGATTTGCACACTGCTTTACCCATAAGCCTACATCCCTTTTCATAGCTTCTCAGACGAAACTTCTCTTCATATCTTGATACATATTGGTTCCCCCATAATGAATCATATACTTCGATTGAGGACACTACCTAAAACTTCCTTCTTTAGGTAACCAACATCCGGAACACATAATCGTTCCTTCTTTCTTAACCATCTCCTCTAGTCCAGAATAAAATCATTTGGATCATCAATCTTTGCCCTACCTCTCAATCTTCTTATCTTTTCGGCTAACAATGGATCATCTGCCTACTTAGAAGCAATCCTTTCGATCAACATTGGTAAAATTTTCAAGCAAGATAACATGGATGTACTTTGAGTAGATCTAGAAGTCGATCTTAACTACACTTACAAGTAATCCATGCCTCTAGATCCTTCCATTCTGCCAACATAGATAACATCACATTCTGATGTTTTTTTTACTAAGGGCATCCGCAACTTTATTTCTTTTCCCCAATGTATACTCAATACCGAAATCACAAGCTACTAAAAACTCCAGCCACCTCTGTTGTCTCATATTCAACTCTTTTAGAGAGAATAAATATCTTAAAGACTTATGATTCGTGTACAATTCAAATCTTACTCCCAAAAGATGGTGTCTCCATACTTTCAATGCAAAAATCACCACTGCTAACTCTCAAATCATGAGTCGGGTATCTAAATTCATGTGATCTGAGCTGCCGAGAAGCATAGGCAATCATTTTGCTCCTCTGCATCAATACAGCTCTTAATCCTGTTTCACATGCATCCGTATACAACACCAAATCTTGATTCCCTTCTGGAACTACGAACACGGACACATTGGTCAACAAAGGCTTTAACTCAAGGAATGCTTTCTCACATTTATCAGACCAAATAAACTTTACATCCTTTCTGGTTAGCTTAGTCAAAGATGCTGCTATCCACAAGAAATCCTTAATAAATTTTCGATAATAGCCAGCTAATCCCGGAAAACTTCTTATCACGGTAACCATCTTAGGTCTTTTCCATCTTTTAGCAGCTTTGATCTTGGTTGGATCGACTGATAACCCTTTCTTTGAAACTATATAACCAAGAAACTTCATTTCTTTCTTCCAAAAATGGCATTTTGGAAATTTTGCTTTTGGTTGATGCTGCCTCAACGTCTCAAGCACTATTATAAGATAAATCTCATCGCCTTTTTTTTTTTTTTTTTTGAACGGCAAGGAGGGTTGAATGGACCCTAACCATCTTTATTAAACACACAAACAGTAAACAAAACAGAGCAGGCCAAACTGCTCCAACAAACACAGAGATACAACTTAGAATTGAAAGAAAAACACAAGACAAACAAGCAAGAACACAAGTACATACACCAACCCCTTAATCCATAGTATCATACGCAGATTGATGTGAAGCCTTCTCCCTAACCTTAGCTGTAATAACACTGATTAAGGCAGTAGCAGACTTCCTATTGTTATCAAATTCCCTTGCATTTCTCTCTGCCCAAATTGCATTCACATAAACCTTCAATATTAACAAATGCCACAAGGTTGTAGAAGTCATCCACCTAGTCTTCCTGAACAACCTATTCCACTCAGCATCACCATGCAGTATGGTATCATTGTAGCCAGCACTATTGAGACAAGCTTTCCAAATTTTTGATGTAAAACCACAGCCAAAAAACAGGTGGTCAGTATCTTCAGCAACAATATTGCAGAAAACACACCTCAAGTCCACTGTAAACCCTCTACTACATAATTTCACCTTTGTCATCAAAGCATTTCTGAGAGTCTTCCACAAAGAGAAATTGAGGCTATGAGACGTAAAGCTATTCCACACTCTTGAATGCCATCTAAATTCAGAGTTACCTGTTTCTCCAATTAGTGCTTTGTAAATGCAAGCAATTGAATGCCTTTCATGTTTTGCTTCCCATACATAACCACTACCAACAGATGGTAACTTGTAGGCTTTCACAGACTCCCATAGTTGATTGATGTTAGGGTTGGAGGTGTAAGGCAACATAATGACACCATCAACACAGTAATCATTAGCACTTGCATTAATAGGGATGCCAGTTTGAATTACCTGATCATAAGTAAGCATGTCATACAATATCACACCTCTTCTCACCCAAGGATCAAACCAGAACCTTGCATCACAGTCAGGGGAAATGATCAGCTGGACATGGGGAAGTAGAATGCTTCTTAGATTTAGGATGGCTCTCCACACCCAGCCACACAGAGGAGATGGATCCATAAGCCAAAAATGTTTATTTCCAAGGTGATGTTTCCTCGCCCACTTAACCCAAATGTTAGGCCTGTCATTAATCAGATTATCAAAGTGCTTAGAAAAGGCAGCTTGATTCCAAATAGGCAAACACTTAAACCCCAACCCACCAAGTTTAAGTGGTTTTTCCACTTTGGCAAAAGCAATAGGAATAAGTTTGGTTGAGTACATATTTCCAGTCCAAAGAAAGTGATTCATAGCTTTCCTAATTTTCTGCAGTAGAGAAGATGGCAGCAAAAAGCATCTGCTCCAATACACTGTCATGGCCTGTATAATTGATTTAATGATAGTTGATCTACCAGCCTGAGATATCTTGTTGCTTGCCCACCTGTTCATGGCCTCAGTAATTCTTTCAAAGAGTGGTAAGCACGCACTGGTCCCAATTTTCCTCGATGACAATGGAATGCCCAAGTGTATGGTACCATCAGGAAGGTTGGGAAGCTGATAATCATGAAAAATGGTCCGCTTATCAATCTCATTTAGACCAGCCACCAGGAGGTAAGACTTACTGCTGTTGACCTGAAGACCAGTGCAATTCTCAAAGGAGGTTAGAATGTCTTTGAAACAGTTTATAGTGGAGACAGTTGGCTTCATGAAAAGAATCACATCATCAGCAAAGAGCAGCGAAGTAATGTTAGGATTCCTGCATTTGGGATGTAACTCAAATTTATTCAGTCTGACTTGCTTGTTTATAAGTTGAGTAAAAAATTCCATGACAATAATAAACAGATAGGAGGACATTGGATCCCCCTGCCTGATTCCCCTTTTACTTCTGAAATAACCAACATTGCCCCCATTATAACATAGGGAGTAAGATACAGTGGATATACACGTATATATCCAACTAACAAAATGGCAAGGAAACCCCATTAAACTCATAATACCAGTTAAAGCTTCCCAACACACAGTGTCATAAGCTCTTCTGATGTCAAGCTTCATCATAGCTCTAGGAGATACCTGGCTACGACCATACCCATTTAGAAGTTCGTGAGTGACCAACACATTGTCGAGGATACATCTATTGTTCAAAAAAGCAGATTGATTGTCAGATATAACAGATGGAAGCACAAGCCTGAGCCTTGAAGCAATGACTTTAGATATGCATTTGTATATAATGTTACAACAAGCAATTGGGCGAAAGGAATGTAAAGTTGCAGCATGTTTTACTTTGGGCACTAAACACAGATTGGTAGCATTGATAGGTAATGGCAATTTATTATGAGAAAAGAAATTATGCACTGCAGCTAACAGGTCATCAGCAACAATATCCCAACATTTTGTAAAAAAGACAGCATTAAAGCCATCAGGGCCACCACAAGAATCTCTCTTCATTCCAAACATAGCATTATATATCTCTTCATTTGTCACCGCTGAGGATAACAACATCGTATCATCAGCAGTCAAAACTGGCATAGGGGTATTCAAGAGCTCATTTATAACTGGCGTCACTGTTTCATTGGGGGAAAAAAGGTCAGTGTAATGCTTGAGGAATGCCTTGTCAATGTCATGGGGATTATTTAATATGGAACCATCATCACACTGAATTTGGTAGATGTTTCTTTTGGCATTTTTAATTTTAAGGGAGGTGTGAAACAACTCAGTGTTCCTATCCCCATGCAGATCCCACTCTTTCCTCAACTTTTGTTTCTTCATACTTAGCTCAGCAGTTAGGGCATCAGATAAACGCTTCGTTAACTCATGTTCCTGTTCTGAAAAGATAATATTACCTGGATCTTCAAGCATCCTCAGCTGGATTGTTGATAGCTCTCTCTGCAAGACAGAAGAGTACTTGTTACCATCACCATACTTGTTCTTGGCCCATTTCTTTAAAGCTTCCTTGGTGGCCTTTAGTTTGCACTGCAATATAGTCATTTTGTTACCACTTTGAGGACATTTCCAAACTTTAATAACTAATGGCATAAATTCTGGATCATTTATCCAGGTATTAAAAAATTTAAAACTTGAGTTTCTTTTAATGGCATCACACTGAGGAGCTAAGAAAACAGGAGAATGATCTGATAGAAGTGGGGGAAGAATATGATTTAGGGAGTTGGGGAATTGCGTTAAGGCTTTAGTGTTTTGAAAAGTCAAGTCCAATCTACTCATGGTCCTCACACCAGAGCGACTTTTGTTATTCCACGTATATTTTGGTCCAACAAACGCTGCTTCATGTAAATTTGAGGTAGTTATGGCAAGGTTGAGAGGGGCAATGTCAGAGATTGAAAGTGGTTTGCCACCACAGCGGTCGTCAGCGGACAGCATGCAGTTAAAGTCACCCATGACAAACCAAGGGTGAGTTTCATGCCTAAGATGTGGTAAATACTCAAGCATTTCCTGCCTTGCAGTAGGGTGGTTATCTCCATAGATGAAGGTCAGGTAAAAGGATGTAGAGGTTGAATGGTGTAAAGCTTGAAAATGGATGAATTGCTTATGGGATAATATTGGGGTTAGGGAGTATAAGTTGGGATCAGACAGCACCAAAATTCTTCCATATGGTGCCTCATCTAAATTATGATGATAGCTCCATAGTGGGTTGATAAAGTTTGCAGCTTTGAGGGTAAGATCTTTGTTAAGTTTGGTCTCAAGAATGCCAAATATGCCTAAATTATTCTCAGAAATTAAGTGTTTTGCTTGCACAAGTTTGATTTCCAAATGTGCTCCTCGAATATTCCAGAATCCAAAATTTTGTAACATGGGATATTAAGGTAATGGATTTTGTAATCGCGTAGACCTACGAAGGCCTGAGTTAGGAGTTTTTTCTTTATCAGGTAAGGTTTCTCCATATTCAACATAGCAACCTTTATCAAAGTCAGTCAAAGATTTCTCCTTTTTTTTCCTGACATTGCAAAGGTTAATATTATTTGGGATTGGAGTGTTGAGATGGTCTTGCTGAGGAAGATCATGTTGTTTTAGATAACCAGGTGGTGGTATGATGTGTGAGTAAAGGGTTTTGGGTAGGTTGCATGGGGGTGTGGATTCAACAGTAGCATGCATACTGATATTGTGTGCATGTGTAGCAATATTTTGCTCATGAGGTAGAATCTGACTATGGGAACAAGAAGCATTTTCATGAGAGGTTTTATTTTCCTCGTTGCAGTATATTAATGAAGGCACAGATATACCATCCACTATGACATTGTTATCAATAATGTTTGCATTTCCTATTGAATCAGGTACCTCCTTTTCTTTTTGTTTTCCTTTTCTCACTTCCTTTCGTTTTGTCCTTCCACTTACTACCAGCTCCTGAACAAGCTTGCCATACCTATCTGCTAGATGATAGTTTGCATCTAACTCAGCAACATCACAGTGTTTAACATTGTTCATGTTGTTCACAGCATGCATTCTCTCATTAGCCTCTATAACTTCCTTGCAGGCAATAACAGTAGTTCTAATAAACCGTTCATCTTCTTTTTCACTTCCTCCTTCCTCACACTGATCTTCATTTACATCACTTACTTCTTGCAAAACTTGGAATTTATTTCCTAACTTCATTCCCTTCACCTCAACAACCTCTCCTTCTTCAACTTGCTCTTCCATATTTCCTTCTGTATTCAGTGTTGCACTTCCTTCTTTTCTTGTTTTATTGTCACTTCCATTCCTTGTATTACCTAACCCAGTATTCTCCTTTATCTTAATTGACTCATTTTTCCTTTTGTTTCCATGTTCAACTTTCTTCCATATCCTGACAGAATTATTTTTGGCATTTTTAACATTTTGTTCTTTCTCTGCTGTGTCTTTTTCTGGTACTTGTTTTGGTATGGTATTCTTTTTACTATTCAGATTTTCATCTATCATAACACTATTCTTGCAACTTGAAATGTCGTGCCCAAATACCTTACAAGAAGTACAAGCAAGTGGTCTCCACTGATATTCCACAAATACAGTTTGCCTTGTTCCATCCTTGCACAGTACTTGGAAGTTGTCCACAAGGTCAGAGATAGGTGTCACTTCCACCAAAGCTTTTGCGTAGGTTAGCCTTTCCATTTTCTCCGTACTTTCATCTAGACATTTTACACTTCCAATTCTTCCTGCAAGCCAGTTGATACCAAGAGGGGACCATGCTGCTAGTGGGATGTTGTAGATATGTATCCATACTGGCACCGAAGTGACCGATCCACACACGTTACTTACCGTGGGGTCCCATTGTTTAATAATAAACAATTTATTCTTCATTATTATCGGATCATCCTTGATGATCTTGCTCCGATCATCCTCATTAGAAAACAGGAATAGGAAGACAACACCATCAGACTTGACTTTTATATTTCCTTTCAATCGCCACACACGTTTGAGATGTTGAACTACCGTAGTAAACGACAGGGGTTTATCAAGGAAGAACCCGACTAAATAATCACACCATATGCTTTGCCCTGCTTCCTGAACAACATCAGGTAGAACAAGAGCATCACCATCAAACTGATTAATAAAGTTAACAGGTATGTACTTCCCCGCATTACGTGGTTTATTCTTGAAAAGAGAAGTCCATGTCTGTTGACTAGAGGTAACGGGATGGGTGGAAGACTGTGCTAACTTGGAAGTATCAGAGGAAAGGGAGGGAGCATCAGTAGGCACAACCAAAGAGGTAGACTGATGCATTGGAGGGGGTTCAGGTTCAGGTAAGGACGACACAAGGTTAGGGGTTGAATGGCCTGCAGCGGGTAGTGGAATGATGTGGGATGGGTGGCCTGGAATGGGACGAGGAGAAGGGTGCTCTGCCATTAAAAAAAGAAGAAAAAAGAAGAGGTTTTTTCAAATGTCGTCAATGAACACCTTTCTCATCGCCTTTCTTATCCTTAGAATATATCAAAATGTCGTCAATGAACACCAAAACAAACCTATCCAAGTGCTCTCCGAAAATCCGAACATCGATCCCACAAAGAAAGTTGGTGCATTAGTTAATCCAAATGCCATCACTAACCACTCATACGAATCATACCTCATTCAAAACGCCATCAAAGGAATAATGTCCTCTGCCACTTTTAATTGATGGAAACATGTTGCCAAATCCAAATGGGAAAATACTTTGGCTCCACTCAACTAATCAAACAAACAATTCTCTACAAAGAATACCTATTCTTTATCATCCTTTTATTTAGCTTATGATAGTCGATACACAATTTGAACGACCCGTCCGGTTTCTTTATGAACACTATGGCCGCTCCCAAGGGTGAACTGCTTGGTCTAATAAAACTCTTTCCTTATAAGCCCACTAGCTGCACATTTAGCTCCTTTATCTCGGTAGGTGTCATCCTGCTAGATGGTCTACTTATGGGTTCAGCTTCTAGTACAAGATCTATTCAAAACTCAATAGCTCATTTCAATGGTAGTTCTATAACCGGCTAAAAACGTCTGCGAAATTCTCTTATAATTAACCCAATTAAATTCATCTTCCACTTTTATGGCACCCAATAAAGCAGGAATTCCTAGACTCAAATTCTCAACCAAGTATACTATTTGGTCACTACCATAAGGGTGTCTCAATGATATTTTCCTATCCTATGAAATATCATAGCACCATATTTTCTTAATAGATCCATACCTAAAATAATATCGGAGCCTATAAAATTAAGTATAGACAAACTGCAAGAAAAAGTATAACCTATCAACTCAAACTCTAGATGGTCACATCTCATCCCCAGAGTTGCATATCCTTCTATTAGTTTAGCTATCCTTAAGAAAGTAACAAGGTATGATGATTGTAAACATAACTTATCTACCAAATACTGATACGTAAATGAATGTGGTGCACTGGTATCAAACAATACCCTAACTGGTATGCTATAAATCAAAATCGTACCATCACAGACTTTCCCTTCTCAGCCGTTGTTGTTCTTGCTGTAGATGGCTCTAAAGCAAACACCTTCCCTTTGTTAGTCTTGGCCGTTTCTGGACATTTTATAACGTCCGACTTGGTCGCAATTAAAGCACTTCACATTCTGCTTCCCTACAACCACCTTGCCATCTCCAGATCGACACTTGTTAGCATAGTGTCCCTTCTTTTCATACTTGTAACAAACTATACCAGCATTCCCCTTTTTGGTAGCCTCATCTTTCTGAGCTCTTTTATTCTTAAAGAATTTCCTTTTCTTATTCTAAGAAATCTGGTTCTCCACCGACTTCACTTTCCCAAAGGTCGAAAGCATTTCTTTATTCCTAACGGCCATCTCTAGCACTACATTTGATGGATCTCTGAGATGTGGCATAATTTCCCTAGCAATCTTCAGCCTCAACTCCTAGATAAACTTTTTATTCCTCTTGATAACAGCACCAGTAGTGGCATATCCATACCTGGACAACACATCAAAATTAGCAGTGTGCTCCAACACTGTCATTTCCCCCGCTCCAACTCCATTAACTTCCTAAGCAAGGATGACTTGACCACTTCAAACAAAAACCATTCCTCGAATATCCTTCGAAATTCTACCGAAGTACAATTCTCTTCTGGTACCCCTACGGTCACCCCATTCCACCAGAACAAAATAGCTCCTTGCAATTGTCTCAAACCCAAATTCTTTTCTGGTCATCATTCAGACCCAAATCAGCAAAAGTCCTTTCACAATGTAACAGCCAGTTCTCCACTTCTATTGCATCCTCGGTCCCAAAAAAAGTCTTCCCACCCAAATTGGTATAATCTCGACTCAGCTTAGCATAGTTATTACCAATTGGCGCTACGGGATTAAATCCTCCTGCATTAGCAATATTTCCTGCAGCTTCTCCACCTTGCATTAGATTGACAAAGAACAGATACATAGCCACCATATCTACTGGTGGGGTCATAACACCTACATTGGCATTTGCATTTTGACTAGCATTTGCATGTCAACCGTTGTTTCCCTTGGTATCAGCCAAGCATTTCCATTGGTTGTGGTGCTTCCACCAGACAGATTCACTCTTCCGTTTCTTGGCTCCATATCTTTCTTTCTCATAGATCTACATACGACCCTTAGCAAGATACTAAAGTACAGTCCAAGAGAGAGGAAATAATAGAGATGGAATACATACTTATACTTAGAAAATATAGGTAAGTTATTGTAGCGTTATCCTATAACCCAATCTTATTCTCTAATTCATTAGAATTATGTTTTCAAAACTCTTTCGGTTTAAAATTCTTTAACAACCCACAAACCCGTACCCCTTAGGTCAACACATCAAATTTAGCAGTAACAACCCGCAAACCCATACCCCTTATCCTGTAACAACCCGCAAACCCATACCCCTTATCCTGTAACAACCCGCAAACCCATACCCCTTAAGTCAACACTATTTTCCAACACATCAACTCAAGGTGAATGGGAATACGAACCGTTAGGGTTAAAGAAGAAAGAGGTAGAAGAAGAAAAAAGAAACAACATCGGAATCTTACCAATGCAGCAGAATAAAATATAATAGATAATGACTGATCTTTACACAAAAACAAATCTGTTTATATATTACATCATCAGAGTATACATAACACACAGGTGGACAGTAATCATTTCCTATCCTCACAAAACTGAATGCACAGCTAATCAACACATCGGAATATTTCATACAAGTACGGAAGTACGTATCGCCATTCAGCTCGTCTCCTGAGCTCCACCGCATCCTTCCCTGTATATTATAATACTCGGTCTGACCTGAGCATTATAGTGAAATAACACCCGAGTCAATCTGGAATACCAGCGTGAGAAAATCACACTCAATTTGATTATTAAAGTTTCAAAATCCTTTGAAAACAAAAGCATCTCATAAGACCACGCCATAAATAAACATGTCGGGTTTTTACCTTACAATAGCCAAAACACTTTTTATCAAATCCGTCTGATATTATAATGGTGTCTATAGAAAGTAAAATAGAATCTAGCTGAAATGCTTGCATCTCACATTTCAGTAATAGTTGGGCACAATCAAAACCGTAAAGGCGCGTAGGGAGAATGGATTTCCAACTAATGACTAGGCACTGGGGTACCACCTGTCACAGTACGTGGCCTAGATCACCGTACCGAGGATCCCTCCCGATCCCTTGCAATACAAGACCGAGACTACCCCTTACTGGATAATCCCGAGTAAGATCACCCCGCGGTTGGGATCAGCAACCGCCCACTAAGCCGAAATAAAAAGGGACATCTAGACAGGGATGACCTCACCCTAATGGGTGCTACCCACTTAGCCTTGCTGCATAACCCCTGATTTTCAGTCATTCCCGGTTGATGAGGCTCGAGGCTAAGCGTTGCCTTTTTAGAAAACATCTCTTAGAATGCTCATCGCCCATCTTACGATGTTCTGAAAGCATTCATCCATACAAGTCCGTCCCGGGTTCGAACGGAACCGAAAGTACCACTCCTACTACATCCATTTGGAAACCCTCAGGATTAGTAGCGAATAGCCCTTGCACTTCACTGCTCCATCTTCGAATCCAAACTCGTCTTCCTTACGAAAACATTCAAACCGGATCGAAGTAGTTTTCAAGAAATTAATCCCGATCCCGGTCTCTTCGAAACGATCAGCGCATTGGCCAATATTGGTAGTGGTTATTTAACTATCAATTAACATTCACAAACAACCATCAAACAATAAATAATTTTCCCAAATTATTTATTTGATCTCAAAATATCTTCACAAGATATATTTCCATTTTCAACCCTTTTGAAAATAGTCTTCGAACCATCTTCCTCTCACGGAATAAATTCCCGAAATATTTATTTCCACTGAAAACATCAAGTACAAAAACTTAAATTTTTTAAAATAATTTAAAACATTTTATTAAAAATTATCCTTTAAAACATTTAAATTAAAAATTACTTTAATACTTATTCAGATATATACTTTAAGAATATTCAAAATAAAACTACTTTGAACAATATAAAACTAAATTTCTAACTTTTAAAACATAATACCAAGCCACCTTTAAATAATTACTGCTATAATAAATTAAAAAACTTACTTTAAAATTTAAACATTTAGAAATAATAAGTTTTTTAAAACATGCTTTCAAACAACTTAAATTTTTTTACTTATATTTAAAAATTTGTTTTGAAAACGTACTTGGCTATTCAGGGATATATGCTTCTCTTTCATATCTTTTAAAAATAAATCACTATTTATTTTAAAACAAATTTACCCATTCCTTAAATAAATTCCCACCGTGAATTTATTCTTTCAAATATCCACTGATATAGTACTTCACTTTTATAAACCCAGTTTATAAATTTCTTAGTCCCATCCCCCTTTAAAATTCCAATTTCAAACACTTAAATCAATTTTCAAATTGATTTCCAAGTTACTCCATTTTGAAATAAATTCTCTTCCTTACTCAATTTATTTCAAACCCATTAACTTCAAGATTTATTTCTTAATTATGATTTAGAATCTTTTTAACTGAATATACCAATGTCATATTTTCCAAATTTCTTCTTTATCCTTTCAAATAAATTTAAACCTTGAATTTTAAAGTAAATTATTTTATTCCTCTAAATAACATCACTTAAGTTTTAAAATTCATTATTACTTTGTTTATTCAAAATCCCCTTTTTCCATATTCGGAACTTATTTATTAGAATTTTAAAATCACTGTCATTCTTTTCCAATTCATTCTTATTTTTATTTCAAATTCTCTATAATTATTTCAATTAAAAATTTACTCTCATATTTCTTTCAAAATCCAATTTTATGTATTTTGATGACTCAGTGTACCGAAATATATTCAATCAAACCATGGTATCTAATATTCCAATTATCAACATAATTCATCACAGCATACCATATAATCATAACACAGCATTATTAGACATATCTAAATAATTTTGAGGAATCCAGTTGGATCCCTCCAACCTGTTTCTCTGCATCCACAGATGTTAGCACAACGTAAAATACCAATTCCACTTCGAGATGGAATATCGCAGTATATGGGTTTATATAATATAATCCGCTATTATGCGACGCATAGGGTCTCATCCGCTATATAATGCGGGAAATCAATCACTCCAAATATACTGTGTTTACTACTATATATGATATAGCACATCAAATCAATTCAATCATTTAACCAATTATTTAAATTTAACCAATTAAATTTAAATAGCAATCCAGAAGAGTGAGATTAACTCACCTTTGACCTTTTGTTTTGAAATCCGACCCAAACCGGCTTGTCTCTCCACGATTTTAGACCTTGTGTAAATATTTATACAGTTTATTAATACTCGAAGAAATTGAACAGTTTATTTCCTTTTTAAAAAATTTAATTAGGTAATACTTTATTTTTAATTAAAAAATTCCTTTTGAAAAAAAAATCTTTTAGTAACTAAAAATAATTAAATAAGTCAAATAAATAAGTTAATCACTAAATCCATTATTTAAAAACAAACTAGAAAATTTAAAATGGTATATGTATATTTATTTTTCTTTGAAACTACATATAAAAAAAATCTATATACCTATTTAAGAATCCACTAATTTTTCTTCAAACTCTACAAGCATTTAAAGTTTCCTATTTTAAAAATCTTACATTTATATTCTTACTGTTTTAAATAAAAATATGTGAGTTAATATATATATATATATATATATATATATATTCAATTAAATTTTGAAAAAGAAAAATGAAATGAACTACAGTATGCTTAATACCTTACTGCGAACAACCCCGCGGTTGGCCTAGGCAAATCACGACCATCACCCCTGAAGAAAACTCTTGCCTAGATGCTCACCAGAACCACCTTGACAGTACCAGCATTCGCCACCTTGCAGCGGACGCCAACCACCATCAATCCTTCACCTAGAATCATCAGGAAAATCTCCCACGAGTCACTGAGCCCCTTGCTCTACCAACCATGCCACTGTTGTGCCTGACCTTCCCCTCGCTACTCGCCTCGTCGCTCACGAAGATGATGCCTGAACCCCAAAACACACCTCACCATCATGACCTGACGCCAAGCGAGCGCCACACAGTTTGAGCCATCGTCGAGCAACTCGAAATGAACCCTCTTCTCCCTTGCATGATTTTTAGGTAGGTTTCATTCTACTCAGATTTCGAGAATTATAAACTGGATGAGGAAGGGATTTTTCGTGATTTTGGTTTTTGTTTTTGACTAAAGGAAGAAAAAGGTAAGGAGGTACGCAATTTTAATTTGAGGAGGAGGAAACGCGGATTCACAACTTTTAATCGCCTGCCATTTTTTTCTTTTTCATTTTCTTAAAAAAAGTTAAACCTGCTTGCATTTTAAAAGAGAAAGGGGGACACGATTTGATGTATGCGTGATTGAACAAGCTAGCTACAGCGACCATGAGATGAAAGCAAAAAGGTGTGATGTGAGAAGTATTACAGTAGAAAGGACTAGGGTATATAAATATAATTTAAATTAAATTCAAATTGTCTCGATTTACGTAGCTTAAAATCATGAACCCCTATCGAGGCGTGCCGCTAGGCGTTTGTAATGTTATACCCCTATTTCGAGGGCAATGGAAAAGGTTTCGAGCCCTAACTCGATCGTATGGAGAAGATAGCTTTTTGGACCCAGTTATTTTATTAATTTTCGTTATAGATTTCAATGTGTTTGTACACCGTACGATCACACGACAACTCCAAACAGTATGAAAAGTGAAATCCAATAATAATACAATATTACGGATCCAATGGAACTGATCTCATCAAAATCCGAGACTGTGCCTCGGAAGGCTATTTCTAAATATCAATTTAAGCGATATATTTTTAAAACCGAACGAATCACTTTCAATTTCAATTTAAAAGCTTTTATTGTCTTCAGAACTATCAATATAAATTTTACAAGCCCTTAAATTATTTTTAACAAGCTTGAAACTCAAGATTCAATATTTTACTCAATCTCCCATTATTGAATTGAATAATTATATTATTCAACAAATTGCTGTATCTACATTCTGAATGGATAAATCCAAGTTTTTCATATTCAAAACTAATTTATAATTCAATTCCTATATTTAAAACCATTTAAATATTCCAAATTAAACATTGAAAAATCCGGATCGTCACAATATACTTATACTTAGCAAATATAGGTAAGCTATTGTAGCGTTATCCTATAACCCAATCTTATTCTCTGATTCATTAGAATTATGTTTTCAAAAACTCTTTCGGTTTAAAATTCTTTTAATCATAAACCTATGCCCTGATTTTAACTTGTAATATACCTCATTCCAAGGCCTAAAACTAACTGCTATGGATGCTGTAGTCATCCATAGTTATTAATTTTTGTTGACAAAATGCGGCTATGCTAATCATATTAATAATCAGAAGCACATGAATATGAAAAAGTTTAAACACAGATTAATAACAAATTTTCACCCCCATTTCACAAATGATATAAAATATTTATTACATCATCCTATGTCTAGGGAAAATATAACTATACAAAATACTCCAAGGGCGACATATAAAGATGCCCCCTTGGTTGATCAGAGTTAAATATTTGGCAATTATACAACTTTGTCATTACATCCAAATAGACAAAACCAAATTACACAATGGAAATACATAAAGCTCCTATTAGCTAGACTGCCTCATGCACGTCTTCGGAAGCTTATTCGTTATACAAGTAACCTAAAATCCCTTACTCCTGACCTACTCAAATGAGTACCTGATAGTTTAAGGGGAAAAATAGAAACTTCGGGTCAAACAATAGTCTGGTATGAATAATAACCTACCATCTCGAACCAAATAGATATCCAATTAGACCACGCCGCTTAGCGGAATGGATTTTTCCTTCACTGGTATCTTAACTAAGACATAACAACCATATCTGTGCTCCTGCAACCATAATAGTTAGAACATAGAAAATAAAATTTACAACCATGCAACTTATATTGGATTACCCATCCTAATTCATTAAATTACCCATCTTAATTTCAAATGAATATCCGTCACAATTTAAACAGACTACTTATCTTATTTTAATCTGGCTACTTATCTTATAATTATATGAACTTCCCATTTCACATGTAAGCATACTCAGAATAATGTGGACTATCCATCTCATATGTAATTATTACTTGGATTACCCATCCCCTAACATGTTGACTACTAATCATATGTTGTTTAATTATTCAAAATTATGTGGACTATCAATCACACATATTCCATTTAACTTAAAATGACATGGACTATCCATCACACATCACATAGTTTTCCTAAACGATTGTGAACCCATCATTATCCTCATAGAGACTATCTATCTCCAACATGAAGTGGACTACGCATATCACATCCCATACTATTCCTAGGATGACTATGAACCCACGAATTAACAATTTAATTCATGTTACCAGTATGTTCAACCTATGTCTATTGGTGTTCCCAATTAGGTTATTTCCCCTTAAAGCTATAACATTTCTAAGTGATATACATTGGTATCCCCAATTGTTGCATGTTGACTTTATTAAAAATAAACAATGGTATCCCTAAGGTTAAAGTCGAAGTCAAAAACTTATGGCCCGCTACCATTAATTAATTAAATTTAAATCAATGTCGAAGTTCATCTACATTGGTGCCTCCAATGATAGTATCGAAGTGTGAAATTTAAAATGGCATTGGTATTCTCAATGACAACGTCAAGTAGAAAACTTAGGCCCTCTTCCCTTCAATAATTTAGTATAGATCAATGTCGACATAGAGTTCTAAGGCTCTCTTCCTTTAATTATAACACACAAGCAGTTTTAAAACAATGTCGAAGATGATGGTGTCAACTAACAAAAACTACAGGCTATCCACCTATTAAACAAAACTTAAAATCCATATAAGTTATATAGCTAACTACCGAAGATATAGGTTCATCGACCCTCTTAAAACATAGGCCTCTTTAGCTCTATAAAACAATTCTAGTTTTCACAAAACAAAGCCTCTCCAATGTTTAAGAAAGAGTGCTGATAAGGACTTCGGAGTTTTTACAAAATAGTTTACAAGTCTCACTTCAGTTATTATGCCACTTCGTATATACAGAGTTAAAGAGAAGACATGCAGCGTCATCGCATTTTATTTTTATATAGACGATTGTTAAAGCACTTAAAACATTTATATGCATCATCATTTAAAACAATGATGAAGACGTGTGACGTCATCGATATTAAGCTTTTAAACTCATAGTTGGATTACGAGAAGGCAATGCCCCCAATCGTGGGTTGCCGTCGTTGCCCACTTCGAAGTAGTTGCAATCACTCAATAATTACCAAAGTAGTTATCCTGTACTTCCCACCTCATCCACATCGACATTCATGGCGGCGTTATTCTTTTAGGCTTGATGAGGATATAGGCAGCGTGGCATTAATGAAATAAGGAAAAACTGATTTATTTCTAATAAAAGAAACTACTTTTTACCAAATCTTAACATTTTGTCCAATTTCTATTAGACAAACAAAACCTTTTTCAATTTCTTTTTAGAAAATGCCATCGCACATCATTTACAAGTTCCAAACATATAACAACTAATTAATTAATACCCTTAATTAATTATCCTTTTAAACATTCATCTAGCATAATAATTCATAAAAAATTATAATTACTTAGGAAAAATTCATAGAAATTCGAGAATATCCTTCTCTTTATCATATAAAAATTTCAGAGCCAAAAACCATATTTGGTTATTTTTAATAATTAAAAATCCGAAATTAACCTAAATCCTTCTTAGGAAATTCATAATATATTTAATATAACTTGGAAAACTATAAAATAAAAAATCGTCTCCAAAATAATGTTTTACTTAAAATATAAGAAATTCAAAACATTTGGAGACTAAAAACTTTGGTTTTACCCTCAAACTCATTCAAACCATTCCATAAATATTTGTATAGATCATTATTCTGTCCAAACAATGAGTATTCAACCACAGCTTGGCAAAACAAACAAGTTGGATTCAGATGCTATCTATAATTGAATCAGTCAAGAGATAAAAGTGATGGATCTTATATTATTCACCTTTAAATTGTTGTCGGAGTTGAGTTTTGATTTAGCTTTTGAATCCCTAAGCTTTAGTTTTTGAATCTCTTTTGATTTCAACATCCCTAGGTTGATTAATGGCCGACCTTTTCATTTTTTTCTTTGATAGTTTTTGTATGAATAAAGTGAGAATGATATGAAGGGAGAGGGTTTAAGACAAAGGATATGTCTATATCCTAAATTTCCTTTCTCATATATTCTCTTATATGTTAAGTTTAAACAACCTTAATTAATTATGGCATGACTTTATTAAGTTTCAAATCACATCCCCCTTAACCCTTTACATTACTATATTTAATCTATCCAATTAAATGTTTTCAAATAATGTTTAACTAACAATAAGGGTGGTATAGTTAAATAAGGAGCCAACCTTGCTCCTTTTGCCTAAATTCATTTCTTAGTTGGCACAACACTAATTGGTAATCGCATAAAATATGAAAAGTTTTGACTCCCAATTCTTTTACAACCTTGAGTCCCGTGATTAACGCTTCGTATTCAACTTCATTATTTGTAGTGGGAAAATCAAATTTCAAGGTGTAGCATATTGAGTGTTCCTTAGTGGTCACTAGAACAACAACTACCCTCGAGTAATGTTCGTTGGATGCCTTACAGTATACATCTTCCATTTATCACTTCGTTCCAAACTACACCCTGCAGTATCGTCCCGAGCTATGTATTCTGTAATGAAATCCACCAATGCATGTCCTTGAATCGCACTTCAAGGATGATACGTTATATCATACTGACTCAGCTCAATTTTCTATTTAAGTCATCCTTCCGAAGTCTTGGGTCATTGTAGAACTTATCTTAAAGGCAGTCATTCGATACTTTAATGAGTGAGCCTAGAATCATGGACGGAGCTTCCTTAAAGTGACCAACAGGCAGTATGCCAATTTTTCAAGTTTTGGTAGTTCTTTTCAGCATGCCACTTGTTTGCTAGTTTAGTACATTGGTCTCTGGATTTGGGACTCCTCACGTACAAGTGTAGTACTCAAAGTGTACATCGACATTGCTAGAAAAATAAATAAGTCCTCTTCTTCTAGCGACTTCGATAAGATAGGGGGCCTCTCCAAGTGATTTACCAAAGCCTAAAAAGCATATTTTCACTCCTACATCCAAGTCAAGTTCCTTTTCCCTTTCTTAAAAATTTCAAATAAATGTATGCACTTGTCTGTGGCTCTTGAAATAAACCAGCTCAAGATGACAACCTTTCCATTTAGGTTCTAAACTTATTTCATTGACTTCGGGGCTCCGATGTTTCTAACTGCCTCGACCTTTTTTGGGTTAGACTTTATTCCTCTCGAGTTCACTATGATACCTAGGAACGTTCCCATTGCAACTCTAGATGAACAATTCAATGGACTAAGCTTCATCCCATACTTGCGGAGCATACTAAAGATACCAGCCAAGTCCTTTATGTTGTTCATAAATAGTCATTATTTCACAAGCATATCCTCCATGTAGACTTTCATTATGCGTCCAATCTACTCCTTGAACGTCGAGTTCACAGCCTCTGGTAAGTTGCTCAAGCATTCTTCGAACCGAAGGGCATAACAAGATAACAATACAGTCGTAGATCAGTTGTGAAGCTAGTGTTTTCCTAGTCTGGGACATGCATTGCAATCTGATTGTAGCCAGAGTAAGCATTCATAAACAATAATAGCTCATTCCCAACGGTTGAATCCACCAATTGATTGATCTTTAGCAGTAGGAAACTATCCTTCACGCTTGCCTTATTTAGATCCAAATAGTCGATGCACGTCCTCCATTTCCTATTAGATTTCTTGACTAGAACTGGATTGGATACCCACTCCGGGTAAAGTGCATCGTGGGTGAAGCCATTATCTTTAAGCTTGTCCACTTCCTCTTTCAACGTAGTGGATAGCTTCAAACCCAAACTGTGTTGTTTCTACATTACAGGAACATATTTAAGGTTCATATTAATGTGCAACATGCTATCTCCGACAATATTCCACACATGTCGGAATACATCTAGGAAAACACATCAATGTTCGCCCAGTGAAAATCCGTCAACTCTTTCATCGTCCTCATGCTAAGTTGAGTCTCGATCTTCAGAACCCATGTAGGATCATCCCGACTGACCGGGATGTTAATCATCAACTTCGCAGGGGCCATCCTCACATCCTCTAGCTCTTTTGTCGGATCCATATCCTTATGGAACCGGCTATGCTACTTAAGCCAGGGCTTAGGTGATGGTTTCCATGCATCTTGTGACTTGATGCAAAGAGTCTTCTCTACACCCTTTCCTTTCTCCCATCGCTTCGCTTCCTTCAGCCCGGCAACATAAAATTCTTGCCCGAGACTTTGGTCTCCTTGGATAACTCACACTCTATTACCGTAGGAAATTTCATCGTTAGGAAATATAGGTAAAAGGCTTCTCCAACACCAAGAAGGTCACAACCCACACTCACTTGCAGTCACCTTCACCTAAAACCACTTGTAGAATCATACATCCAAGGGATTCTGTCGCCACTCCATTTAGTCCTTGGATCCAGGATTTGCATGGCTTGAGATCCCGACTATCTATCTTTATTTGGTCATAAGATTTTTTAAGCAAGATATTACTGAGGTACCACATTCGATCAGCATCTTCTTCACAATTGCTAGCCCAATCATTGCGGATATCACTAGGTGATCAAGCGTAGGTAATTCGACCCTATCTGCATCTATTTCTTGAAATAATATCATCAATCATTATCATGAGTTGTTTTTGCTGGAGCTTCATCTTCGACGGCAAAGAAACTCTCATTCACAATATGCTTCAATGAACTCCCATACCACTCCATCTCATTCCAGCACTTTGCAGCTGGATGGGGTCCACCAAAAATCGTGTTTATGACTAATATTTTCCCAAGCTGTCTAGAGTTGCCATCACTGGGCCTAGCCTGGTCATGTTGGTACTATTGTCCCAGGGGAAGAGCATTTCCTTACCCGCCATCCTACAAGGCTTTAACAAATTGCTGTAACTTCTTTTTATTAATTAAATCCTCTGTCACATCGTGTAGATGCCGACACTTATTCATGTTATGACTGTAGGTTTTGTTAAAGCGACAGTACTTATAGGATTTCGTCTCTTTCTCCGTTGACTCCCTTGGAGATGGTTTAGTATAATGCTCAACACCCTACGTGGTATGGTGAATAGTTTCAATCGAGTTATTTAGTGGCGTGTGATCCTCGAATCTTGAGAATCTCAGTCATTTTTTGGAACTAGGTTTCCAACTTCACCTCCTCGGTTAACTTCTTTATACACACTACCTTTGTTCCCCACATTCACATCAATTATACCAGAACTTCCCCTGGTCTGCTTCACAGCAACATTACTTTGAACAACATCAGCCAATGCCCAATGTTAGCTTTCCTAGCGGTAGTACTTTCCTCTTCCAAGCATAATAACTAATTCGCCTTCCTGTAAAAACATCCATTGTTGGTGGGGATTTCATCTTTAACCATCTCCCGAAATCAGTATCTGGGTGCACCCTTTTATCAAGGCTATTAATAAAATGTCTTCTTTTGCGTTACTCACTTCTATCACCGTCATGTTAAACCTGCTCAAAAAATCCTTTAATTACTCTCCCGCATCCTAGAAGAGGTTACATCCTTAGGACGAGTAGTATGTAAGCGTAACTACTTAACAAACTTGTGTGCTAACTGATAAAAGATGATATGGAACTCGACAGAAGCCGAGTGAACCACATCATTATAATGCCTTCGAGAAAAATTAGGAAGCAACGACATTTGACAGTGTCAATTGCTTTGGATGAATCCATACACCAGTCATACTTCATAAAATGCTGCCTTCGATCCGTCTTTCCATTTGTACAATGACAACATTGGCATTACAAATCTTCTAGGATACTTGTATTTTTTCAATGAATGGTTATGGCTAGGAGAAGGGCCTCATTCATCATTACTCCAATGTTGAGTTTCATTCACCAAATTTATCTTCGTCTTAGTCAACTACTATGGCTTTGTGGGATCTACTAAATGGCAATAATAATGGTTTGCCCTAAGTATTTGACCCTAAAATGTGTTGGTTAGTCTTACAATACATGGGTTTCCCTGGTCCGGTTCTACCAGTTCATTTTCTGCATAGTGGATCAAAAATAACTGCTTGATCTCCAACATTCTGGCCATCATCAACATGACTAGTCCTACCCTCAACATCATCATCCAAGTCATTAACATGCTCCTTTACTAGATTGAAAATCGACAGTTCGGTACCGGTCCTCGCTTGGGCTTCGGTATCGTCCGTGAAATGGCCTTCAGGTTCTCTTCTTTGACCTTGAGTGGGTGAATTTTTTATATGCTTTCATCTTTCTTATTTTGCTTTCTTTGCTAGAGGCTTAGATTTGAGTGAATTTCTTGGTTTAGGGGTAGGACAATATTTTTTGCCTTGTGTCTTAATGTTCGTAGTTGATATAAAATTTGTGACCCATCCTTCATGGCATAAAAATGGTTATGAACACCTTAACTTGGCAAAATATGGGACACATGACCATTTAGGGTTGAATGTAAGGATCGGTACGGGCACATGCACTTTGTTTTCTTCAAACTCTAATTGTGCTACTCAAGAGAGGGGGTATGTAGGAACTTGCATGATACTTTGCTATCTTTTGAGCTTCATCCACTGATCGCACTTATCATCTTAGCTTGCCTGCTATCACTTTGGATCCACTTTAATAACTAACTTTCCAGTTTGACTGATTAGATTCATCAGGTTACGGCATGGTGACAAGGTTGGATAACATATCCCCAACATTGTATTATGCTAATCTCATAGATTCGATAGAGTAATACTACTTCAAAAATGTTGGCGTAGTTCAAAGGCCATATAACACTATTACCCCGGGCATAATGAAGGCGCAATTCCCAAAGAAGTAAAAAGAAGTTCTAAAGTCTTAATAATGATATAGCTTTCCCTAAAAAGAAAGGCCTCATCATAGCTTTATCTACACATATGCGTAGTCTGTAGGCTTGTTGCTTTGAAGAATCTGAACTGCACAATCTATTCAAATTTGGATTTTCTCGCCTCAATTCCAAACAGTCCCACCTCAATTTTAAGCTTCCTGCCAAAGTTCAAAACCCAATCATTCAAATCACAATTTTCCATCGAAGTCCATGTCAGCAATCCATGCATATCAAATGTGTAAAATGGATGTTTGACACATAATGCAAGCCAATGGTAGAAATCAAGAGAGCGAGGAATGACATTAATAATCCACATGAATCCCTATTTACTATAAATGAATAGAGCACTATAACAGGAGGAGAATTTTAATTCATTTTTTTAGGACACACAAAATGAAAATTTGTACTCTGCCGTTTTTGTTAGTAATAGAATCAAGAGAGAAGAAAGTGACATTTTACTCATGGAAATAAGGTTCTTTATCATACAAACCACATAAATTCCCTATGTCCTTTTTTACTTTCTGTACTTTACTTTACCGTTTTTATTTTATCAACACTTATATCTTGATACCAAACTGTATATTTCAAATATTCCTCCTCATAATTACGTAGGCAGTAAAATAATATAATTACTTCTCTTTAAAGGCAAGACTAATAATACTTAATTTTGTTGATTCATTATCACGAAAGCATTCGGCATCGTGGTTACTTCATAAAAAATACTTGTTAAGATGAAAAATCTCAGTAAGTATATTAAAATACATTCTAGCAAGCATCTCTACTAAGCGTCAACAGTCCCTCTTATTCTTGAAACACTCGTTTCATGTGCCAATCCATTCATTAGATCCATTTTGATATTTAGCACCCTACCATAAACTCACACTAGAGTTTAGTTTTTTTTAAATTGAACCTTAAAGACTTCCTAAGTCATGACACATTGCCATACACCGTTGAATTTAGAGTTCATTAGTCTTAGCACCCTACCATTCAACCACTTTGCGAGTCGGCATATTTATCTTGGGTTCAATATGTTTCTTTCATTTATTATTCTATACCCTCACATTCTTTAGATAAAATATCATATTTTCTTTACTTTGAATGATGTAACTGTCATTTTTAGCTTCCCTAAGCTTCATTAACCAATCTTATTTAAGTTCCTACATTGACTTATTTTTCCTTATCTTAATTCCACCCTTACGAAATTTTCAATCAACACTTTGAAAATGGCTTCTAAAATGCAACTAAGTATTTTTCTTGTCTTGCTTAAGAAGTTTTAGTACCCCAACTGTCGCACGTCTAGGCTACCACACACATATGTTATTGTATGTCAGCCTATCGTGTCTCATAGCTATCTTCGCAAAGCTATCAGATCTTGAACCTATCACATCTTAAAGTTGTTCGCCGCAAAGCTATTGAACCTTCATGCTATCACATCACATAACTATCACATGTTGACCTATTGCAAGACAAACCTAATGCATGTCAAACCTATTATAGGCCAAAGGTATTAAAGGTTGAACTTTTATAAGCTACCACACGTTGACATTTAAAGTTATCGCATGTTAACATTTATGAGCTATCACATGTTGACATTTACAAGCTATCGCATGTTGATATTTACAGGCTATTGAGTGTTAAACTATATAGCTATTACATGTAAATTATTTAAGGCTATTGATCTCGTAAGTTATCACAATTTAAACCTTTACAAGCAATCACATATTGACATTTACAAGATATCACGTGTTGACATTTACAAGCTATCACACATTATAGTGTTAAATCCATAATTAAATGGAAAAAGATATTTTTCCATAATAAAAAAAAGCTTTTAACCTAACCTGTACATATGTCATAATAAAGAAACAACATTTACAAGATATCATTTTTTATCAAAATATTACTTTTTTCTCTTTCAAATGTTATCCTTAAACCTTTTTCGCAAAGTTGGCTAATACTAAGTAAATATATATTAGATTTTCTACTAGTAGGACATCAATGATTAAATATGAGTTAGATATAGTGGCATTGTTGACTACTCCTTTACCAATGATGTATCTTTTAGAGTTATCTCAAAAGGCGATGGCTCCTCCACCCATATATGTGATATTTGTCAACAATCATGCTTTTCATGTTATGTGCTTAGAACATCTAATATCTAGTACTCACTTCTACTCTTCATTATTGGACCTGCAAAATATAAAGACATGGATGTTGGTGAAAGTGCATGTGTGTAGATCGACTAATATGGCTAAGTAATAAACAACTAAACTGTATAAAATGGTAAGTATAAATGGAAAGCTAAAAGTAAAGTACTAGAGTTTTTATGTTCGAACCTCCCATCCCACGTCCAGTCCCGAAGTTTCTCTTCACATTCACTAAACAAAATGCCCTCTTTCAACCCGAAGGAATAGATGGTACACCAACATCTTGTTCTTTCCAAAATAGGACTTTTATTAACTTGTTATAAAGATGACTTCGAAAATAGTTGTGCCTTATAAGTGGATCATGTCAATGATTTTCGATTACAACATTCCTATAACCACTTGATATGGACTAAAATGAATGCTCAAGGTTTAGGAATTTGGAGTCATGAAACACCCCCACATCTTTCAATATACCCAAAAGGACACGTTAAAAGGCATGGTACATTATAGGTATAACTGGAACTAACAAAGACTAAGATTCACAAGACAAAAATAGGTAACACAACGAAAACTAAAATAATAACTTATTTAGAACAAAATCTTCATAATTGCTTCATAAACCAAATAAGTAAAAACCTAAATACAACACACATGTCTCAAGACCCAACATGTCTCATGAAATAAAAACTCGTTGTCTCAACAAAAATCAGGGTACAAATATCCCTCTTAAATGCCAATACAAAGAAAGAACCAAAAGCTAAAAAAAGTATGGAAATACATAGTAGAATCTTCTTCAAGAAACCTCCGAGCACTGCAATCTACTGCCCGCTCCCTTGATTTCCTATGAAGGAAAAGGGGGGAAATAGAGAAGTGGGTCAGACTAAAAGTATGGTGAGTGATAGTAACTACTAGAATCTTTAAGCAAAGTAAAAGTAATAAACTCTTCAATAGTTCTAGTATATACATAAGGAAATAAAGGAAATAGGAGAGGTAAAGCTGGAAATAAATACGAATTAACTAGTACTCAATTAATAAGATAGATTAACGTTGATCACATGCACTTGTCCTTGATTTCTGCTTTAATTAGAATGAATTCCTAATCCTGTAATTAGGATATAACCCTAATTCTTCCCTTTTTGATCGGCCTGCTACTCCATAGGCCTTACTGCGGATCAGATGCTATATAACTCCCTACACAGCAGTTAATGGTATCTACAAAAGATGCATAAAGCACCCATTATCGATCCGGACGACATATATAGTTGTAACGACCCGAAATTTTCTAACCCGAAAATTCCAGATAGTTATGAAAATGAAGAAAGAGATAGAAGAAGAAGGACAGAAACACCAAACATCTCACAACGCAGCGGATAAAATATAATAATAAATAATAACAGTCTACAAGAGGATATTATAACTATCAGTTACATTCTAATACATCAGAGTTTCACATTTATATACAGTTACTGAATATTTACAATATCACAGAATTACAATAATACAATTACAGCGGAAATATTCTACGCGTTCTCGCCATCCAGCTCGCCTTTTGAGCTCCCGCACGTACCTACCTGAAAATTTGTAATACTCGGTCTGATCCGAGCATTACACCAAAGTAACACCCGGGTCAGGCTGGAAACCAGCGTGAATAAACCTAACTAACATGGAATACCAAAGTAATCAACTTATATAAACCCGGGGTAACATATATCAATTTATTCAATTCAAAATTTGCTATAGACAACATTTATTCCACTCACCCATTTTCTAAATTCCAAGATTTAGATTAAAATAATCCAATTCCTTTAAATCACTTCATGCCAAACTATAGATTCCACATATCAATCTATAGAAAATTTGAAGTGGTTTCGGATATTCCCAAATACCCGACCCCGGTCTCTTCGAAACTCACGCCATCCTGACCCAAAATATCCAAATGAAAAACATGACATTTCATATCAGAAGTATCAACTTATCCACAACATTAGATACCATCCAATCATTCATACAAAACTCGATTTGCTACCAAAATTAATTTTTATTAATTATAATTAAATTTACAATCTCAATCTCTTAGATTTCTTTTCTTGTTATTGATAAATTTTCAATAAATTAATCGATCATCCTTCGCTTGTTCATCTTAATCAATTACCGTGGATTAAATACCCTCCAATTACATTCAAGTAATTATTATTATTTTATTAACTTCACAATATTAATTATTTGTAATCAAAATCAATAAGAAATCTTAATTATCTAATAAATTAAATTAAAAATATTAATTTCATTTATCCTTAATTACTTATTAATTCATTTCACCTAAGTCACTTATCTTGGATTTCTCAATCTGAATTAATCGATCTTTGATCTCATCATTAATTATATAAACTGAGGATTCCAATTATATTTTAACTTATCCTAATCAGATTAAATTACTTTAATTTAAACCATCGTATTTACCATTTCAATTAATCCCAAACTATAATTAACTATCCTTTATTTATTCCATTAAATAAATCAATTATTCCTTAATTATTCCTCTTAGTCAATCTCTTGATCCGTTTCGCAAGGTGATTATATTTTTATTAATTACATTTAGTAATTACTTAACTTAACAAACTATTCAATAATTATTCTGAATTACCTACACTTCATAAAGTAATTAATTCAACCCTTTGATTTCTAAATTCAATGATTAGAGTTTAAAACTATTCAAAACCCGAATATTTCGGGTCAACAACAATCAATTCACGAATCATCCAAAACCAAGGTCACCCGAACATCAGTTCACAGCGCATATCAAATCAATTCAATCATTTCATCCATTATCTAGATTAACCATTAAAATTTAAATAAAACACAGCTGAGTGAAATTTACTCACCTTTTGCTTTAATTTGCAATCCACATCAAATTGGCCTCGGTTCCTTCGATTTGACCTTGAATAAATAATTATATGATTTTGTTAATATTTGAATCAAATCAAATAATTAAATCTTCGTTTCATAAATTTAATTAATTAACAGTTAAATTTTAACCGATGAACTTTCGATTACGGATTTAATTTTAAATCAAAGGATTAAAATTTTAAACTAATACTTTATCTTTAAACCAGTTTCTTTTAAATAAATTTTAGAATTAGATTGTCTTAACAATTTACTGTTAATCAATAAATTTTTTTTCTAACTAACATGTAATAATTTCTTCAGAAAAACATGTCTATTACGAAAAAAAAATAAACAAGCAGAAATTATACCTCATTGAACAACATGAATCCAGATCGAAACCCTAGCGCCAACCCCTCCTCTCAATCACGACCTCGGCCTCTTCAACGCCGCGCACACACGCCGCGTCCACATCCAACAACTGCTAGCCCTAGCTGAAGCGCGAAAACCAGAAGCAAAGTCGAACCTCCAGAGTCGCGATCCCTAAACCCAACGCGGCACGCGCGACTTCCCTTTGTCGAATTGAATGAGCTCGAATCGATTGCGATACAGGACTGAGTCACGGCCATGAATTTGAATTGAAGAGAGGGGGTTTTGAAGAAGATCTGAACTCGCCATTTGATTTTTTTTATTTATTTCTATTGAGTTTTAGAAATGAAGGCTTCGGCCATGACTCCGTTAACAAAATTTAATCTTTTCTTCATGCGCTCCATTCTGTTCCAGGTTAGAGAGAGATGTCGAGGATAATGTAAAGGGGGCGAGAAGCTTCCTGAGAACGATTGTGAGTAAAATATTTTTGACTATTTATTATGTTATATATTATAAAACTCCCAAAACGTTTCAGTAATTGCCAAATAAAATTTTGAACTCCTCTTAAGCAATGTCGTTAGGTGATTACAAGGTTTTACCCGCATTTCGAACACGATGGAACATGATTCGGAGGCTAATTTTATCGTATGCGCGAGTTACGGAAGTAAACGATAAATTTTAAATTAAATCGATTGAAATAGTTCCAAGCGTTTTGAGCTGTCAGGGTCAAACGATAACTCCGATTGCTACGAAACTTGAAATCCGATAATAACTAACTATTACGGATCCAATGGAACTGGTTTTGTCAAATTCCGAGACTGTGCCTCGGAAGGCTATTTTCAAGTTCTAATTTAAACGATATATTATTAAAATTGAACAAATTACCTTTAAATTAAATTTCAATCATTCTATTATCTTCAGTATCCTCATTATAAATTTTACAAGCCTTCAAATTATTTTTACCAGGCTTAAAACTCCAGCTTCAACATTTTACCCAATTTCAAATTATATGATTCAATAGTTAAACTATATAATTCAATAGTTTAATTATCAAGTAAATATTGATATCTGGGATTCATGTTAAAATTTACTTTTAAATATTTAAAATAAATTAATAATTCCAATTTGAGTTGTTATAAATTCCGGGTCATCACATTCCTCCCCCCTTAAAAGAATTTCGTCCCCGAAATTACTAGTTAGGAAGAATGGACCAATACCCGTTTACCATTTCCAAAACTCACAAATCAACATCCTACCAACTATCCTTTATTAAAACCCCCTATCACATCCTACCAACCTTCCCAAACCTTCTATAGTCTCAAACAATACCATTTTTCTTAATCATCTAAATTTTCAATTTAAAACCAAATTTGAATTATTAAAATTTTCTCAAAAATTTTCTAACTCCCTAAATTCCCGAAAATTTTTGCCAGCGTCTCCTTTGCACGGCTAGCTCGGTACAACTACAAAAGGCCTCCACAGGCTCCTAAATTCCAAAAAGAAAACAAAAGCCAAGTGGCTACATCAAAAACCCAATCCAATCTCATCTAGAAATTTAAATACGTACCTTTTTGTCGGGCATCACAAATTTATCTTTGGAATCAAATCCAATTTTCTTTTCCCTTATAATACCTGCATAACTTACCAAGCAATAATATTCAATCGCAACTTTTCAAATTATTTTAAACATCTCTTTACATAAGTTTCATACCCACTTCTATTTAAATTAGTTTTCATCGTTTCTTATGGATTCAATTTATTTTCAGTTTCTAATACTGAGTTTTATCTTTCATTTAAACTGATTCATATTAGTTTCACTTACTAGTTTACTTTAATTTCCCATTTAAAATTGTTTTGTCGTTAACAAAAATTTTCCCAAAATTTTCAAAAATTTTCTAACTCCCAAAATTTTCGAATTTTTTTGGCAGAGACTCCTTTGTACGGAAGAGCTTTTGCAATTTGACAAGAGATATAAATATGTGTACATCGACCCACCCGGTCGGAAAAAGCAAAAACAGTTCATATTTTCTATTTTTATTGCGTAGGCGTACCTTATTTAGCATTTTAAGCAAGCAGCTTATTTATTTTAGCAATTAGTGCGATCCAAATCCAACCAAACGGCCTTTAGATACCTGTACTTACTCAATTTAAATATGTAAGTGCCATTTAAGAAAAATCTATTTGCAACTCACTTACTTTTAATGTCTAAACACAAGCATTCACTTATATTCCATAGCTAAACACATATATATCATAAGCAACAAGCACGCTTCCCATAAGCTATTTATATAATCTTAAAGCTAATTCAATTACTTCCAATCAATTTATAAGCCATTTCATTCAGTTTCAATGGTTTGCAACTCAATTTCTTATATTCAATTGATTTTTAATCCAAACAAGCCCATATTCACTTCAAATGATTCTAAACCAATTTTATTTAATCTCTATCAACTCATAGCATTTTAATTACTTCCATTTACGCCGAACGACGATTCATTCTACCAATTCGTCAATATTCGCTTAATAGAGTGTTTATTTAGTTTATAACTACTTCAAATTACTTTTCAACTCATCCGGTAGTTAATTCCACTTCATTTCTAATTTATTCACCAACCATTCATTGCATTTTATTTCATTTTCGCGATTATTCCATTCAAAACAATTTGTTAAGCTTGGCACATTTCATTCTTGTATACTACTAGCCATTCCCAAATTAATTCAATCCAAGCTTTTATTTAATGGGTTTTCACTCTTATTCTTCCATAAATTTTAAACTTAAGTTAATTTATTTTAATTTAATCCAACATCAAACTTAAGTTTACTTCTATTTGATTCTCATTTAATTAACTTCCATTAAATTCAGTTAATTTTAATTTTAATTCACCTTCTCAATTTCTAAAATAATATCTAAGCACATACTTAACTCATTTATACTTCAAATTAATATACCACCAAATTTAAGTTTAGTCTGATAATCCAATTCCAATTACAACTTTGATTTAGTTTTTATTTAATCAGACTTCATCTATTTATTTTATTTTTAATTCGATGAACCCATTTTAAATTTTAAATTTACTTACTCTTTTTTATTTTTATTTTACAGCATCCTTACTCATTCAATTCATTATCAAATCCAAGTTAAATTCTATTGACAATTCTAATTCACTTCCCAAATCTATTATTAATTTACAATCCATTTGTTTAGCCAAGTTAAATTTTCATTAACATACTCTATCAAATAATTATTTATTAACTTACTTCCATCTTTTAATTCAATATTCGATTTTAATTACAAAATCACTTCATTGAAATTCTAGTTTGGATTCCCTTTTTATTTTCCCAAAATTCCAACACCTTTATTTAAAATTTTAGAAATGCTTTTAAATTTACATCAAACTTAATAAAATAGCTCTTTATAAAAATACTTTTATAACTCGATGTCTAAACCAGTCCATCCTTGTTCTCAAAGAAATTCAATCATACGTTGATCAGGCGTAGGACTGAAAATCTATAAGTACTTGGTAAACCCGTTTTCAACACCCAGTGAAAATATTTGGAAAATAATGTTATTGAAAATATAGAAAACAGTTTTTGAAAATAGAGAAAATATCTTTGGTGTGAATGCTCTGAGAATCATCACCCCTATCCATGGTCGCAGTTACATTCCAGGGTTACGTTGCCATCGCAGCAAAAGTCCATGTAACTGCAGGCTCTCCACGGCCTCTCGATTACGCCATGGAACCCACACAACAGATCACAGTTACATCCAAGGTTACGTTGCCGTCACGGCAAAAGTCCATGTAACTGCAGGCTCTCCGCGACCTCTGATTTCACTATCGAATGGTAACCTCTCCACTCCTACATAGGTCGCAGTCTTCCGAGATAAACTCAAATGCAGACTGTTGGCTCTCAGCGGCACACACGACTTTCGCTATGTGGTATACTCAACTCATAATCCTCAGGAACTAGTTTTGTCCGGATTCCTCACAGGATCAACTTTAGAACCCCCTGGGCTCAAGGCAACACCACCTGGTGGCACTCCTGAGAAGTTCATTTCAAGGGAGTGCCTTTTCCCCCAGAGCCATCATCAAAACACTTTATACTATACACATATAGTATCTTCCAAATCATACACCTAGTATGATATCATACAAAGTTCCTTTACACAAAATCGATTATCCCAAAATCGATAATTCTCAAACTAGGCTTTACAAATTCAATTTTGATTTTACCCAAAATCAAAAGCCTTTCCAAATTCAAAGGTTCCCAAAACCTTTTTCCCAAAATCCTCATAAGATCCTTTATATATATATTCAAATATATATAACTTCCAAAAATTTGGATCATTTCAATCTCGTATAAAACTCCTTTTATACTTCAAACATGTTCAAAAATCCTTTTCTTCCAGCAATAGATTCAACAATGGAAGATTTATCTTATATAAAAAAGATATATAACCTTGTTTGTTCAAAATCAAATATTCAAATTTGATTACTTTTTTTCCAAGATCAATTTCCTTTCTATTCACATTTCCTCTAATTCCCATTGAATTGTCACTTCAATTCTTACCTCAATTGGGTATTTAAACCAATTAACAGTTTGAACTCCGACCAGTTTTAGTAAATAGCTTGAAAATTTTAAAAATAGATAAGTATTTGAAAATAATTATTAATTCACCAAATAGCTATAAAATAATTAACTAATTGTAAAATAGTCGAAAACTAATTGAATAGTTTCAAAGATTCCAAATAATTGCAAAATAGTTGTAAAATAGAAATTAGTTTGTGAAATAGTTGAAAAATAGTAATTAGTTTAAGAAATAGTTGAAAGATGGTTAAATAGCTCCAAAAATAATGGTAAAACAAATATAAAATAAGTTAGCTTTAAGAAAGAAAGGTTGTATATATTTAATAGCTTAGAAAAAAATAAGTTTATATCGAAACAATTTATATTGAAAATAGTCAAGAGCCAACTGTTCACTTCCCCAACAATTCAATTTAAATCTCCATTTAAATTGACCCAATTCCAATTCAAATAACTCCAAATTCCATTGGACTTGATTAATTCCCAATTCAAGTTGAATCAATCTTGATTCCTTCCCAAATTTAAATCAAATTCTAGTTGATTTTAATCCTATTCAATTTTAATTATAAATTCATATTATTCCAATCAATTTGAATTATTATCAATTTAATTTCAGAATCCAAATCACTTCAATTTAATCCAATTTTTTTTCCATTTAAAATTTTAAACTTATCCATCTTCAATCACGAATCCAATTAATTCAAATCAGATTCAATTTGAACTAATTCAATTCCAATTCCCAGGTTTAAACCATCTCGAATTATATAAATTCGAGTTAAATTCTCAAATGTCGATTTAACTCTTTAAACCAAATTAACTTTTATTTAAAGTTTTGAAACAATTTAATTTCTGAGTCCAATTCTCAAAATCCCATTTAAAATTATCTTTACTTATGTATTTCAAGGTTCAAATAAGAGTTCAATACAATTTATTTTAAAATTTTTAATTTATTATTCAATTTTTTTATCTTCCAGTTTGAAGCCAGTTCTTCAACAATTTTAATTCACAAACTCAATTATTCAAATATATTTTATTTTAAAACATCCATCCATTTTCAATCTTTAAATCTCAAACCCGTTTTGAGATCACACAAATTCCCAATTCAAATCAACCATTTAACTTCCCAAGTTAAATTCCAATTTCATCTTAAAATTTTCAATTTTAGTTGTTCATTCAAACTTATTTAACTTCTCCCAAGTTAAATTCGATTTACTTAATCCAATCAATCTTACTCAATTTGAATTCTCACTTCAAATTTCAAAATTCTTTCCCTCTTATAAGTTCAAGACTTATATCACTTCGGGTTTCCCATCACATTTCAGGGAAAATCAAAACTCAACATTTAGAGTTTATTTCAAATTATCTTTGATATCATGTATATCCATACATATTTATTTCTTGGCCCTCCCAGCCATGTTTTAAAATTGTAAACCACCTTTGGTTTAAATTCAAATCAAATTTCAAACAATCCATTGTTTGCAACAAGTCCCATTTCCGTTTTATATTACTCTTATTTCTATAATTTCAAGATTAAATTTCAGTTTGAATCCCATTTCAAACTTACATTTATTTAAAGCTTTTAAATAATTTAATTCCTGAATCCTAATTTTAGAATTTCATTTTCAATTAATTAAATTTCGATTTGGTTGTATTTTCGTTTTTACTTCATTTAATTCTAATTCAAGACTTCAATTTGGTTGTATTGTATTACTTCTAAATTTTAATTCCAATAATTTAACAACCAATCACCTTAATATTTATTAGAAGGAAATATTGCTTTATATATCCAAAAAAAATATTTTATATAAAATCATTTAAAATCTTTATATAAGAAAATAACAAGTACGCGCTCATATATATACATATATATACTCAACTCATTCTAGAGTACTACAGACTCTATTTAATGAGTTATCCCCCCTAGAGCCAAGGTTCTCGCTTAACCTTTCAGCTTTGATACCAACTGCAACTATCTGGAATTTTCGGGTTGGAAAATTCCGGGTCGTTACATAGTTCCCTACATAGAAGGCAATGGTGTCTATGGAAGACACCCATACTAAGCGCTTGGAACTCATAGCGATTACTGAGCACCGAAATAGAAGTCACACGTGTAATTGCCACCATGCCCATGCTACCTTTTTCTCCACCTAGTGAGTCTTCTTATTACCTCAACTCTAGCAAAAGCATGCCCCTCATCTAATGTGAGATCACCGTGTGTTCATAGAAACTATAGGGGAAATGCGTTGGTACTGGCCCGTCATCTACACCATGTTTAGTTGCGCCCCTTATCCAAATCCTCATGATTTGGACATCTATTTGGCCAATTACCACCATTCTTAGCATAAGCGTAACCTCATCACACTTTAGGCTAATGTGAGACACCGTTTTGTGTAATAGGGAATGCTATATGGTACAGGTTCTACTTTCATCTTTGTTTATTAATGTAGGATCGATTTCACCCTATAGGGGGGTGAATATAGTGGCACAAATAATTATAAAAATTAAATGCGGAAGTGTATAAAATAATCGCAGTAAAAATATATCAGAATAATAATAGCACAAATAATAGGAGAATATTAAAAGCGGAAATAGAACAACATAGATTTACCCAGCTTCGGCAAAACCCTACCTACGTGCTGCCCTCAAGGTTTCTACTAGAATTAAGTAGTCAGACGCTTACACACGTAAACTCATGACACCCGCTACCGACTAACCTAACTCTACGCTTAAAACCCTACCACAACTCAGCCACTGAGTTGCGAATTCTCGAACTACACTACCGTAGTTCGTAACCTAGTCACACGACTATAAAAAACATAGTTTAAAAAGAAAATTACAAATTAAAAAAAATTAAATAAATAAACTCTAATTTTAAATGTTAAGCCCAAATTATTGCCGGCCCAGTAATTAAGCAAAGTGATAAAACAAATCCTCTTCTCTTTTACTTCTTCGGCCTACTTTGCTCTGTGAAAATGGTTGCCTTTCTTCATTCCTCTTCATTCCTTTTTATTCTAAAAAGTTAGGCTTTTATAAATTAGAAGCAGCCGACTTTAGCTGATCAATCAAATAATGTTATTATGTTGCTTCGTCAATCGATCGTCTCTTAAATTACACATGGCTGCTTCAATAAGTGTCGAACTTGAATGTTAGAATGGTACGTTTGTCTCCTTTTCGATTTATATCATACTCGACTTGATTCGAGTTCTGGGTTGATGCTTTTCTCTATGATATTGCTTGAACTCGAGTGATTTTCTGCCAATGATGTTAAAGGGTTGAAATAGGGTTCAATTACCTAAATATTCGATCGTCTGATAATTTGTTTTGTCGTTCGATTTTGCTTGAATGCTTGAGATATCTCTGGCTTTTTCAATTCGTATATTTTTATTAGCTTGATTAACACGGATTTGATTTTGAACTTGCTCGATTCCTTGGTCACCACGGCTTTGAATTCTCTGATTAAACTTGGTTTTGGTTCCGTGAATTTCTGATGACTTCGGCCACTTTAATTTTGTTAAAATGACGGTGATTTGTACTGACTGTTACACTCACTTGTATATCATGACACTCTTCCATTTTTTTGTTGACTTCTTTAGCTTAGTCTAGTTGGTGTTGCAGTGTTGAACTGTATCTAGTTTCAACCTGCACTTTGTCTTGATTTTTGAAAATTGATCTGGTTGTGGTGCTGCCTTAAATGCATATGTATTCATCTTCATGATGCATTACTATGTGGTTCGATGCACTTGTATTTGCCTTCATTAGTTAACTGATCTATTGCATTAAAAGCTGTACATGTGTATCTGCATATGTATGTAGTTGTTTGTGTGATATTAGTCTTGGTTGATCTGCACTGCTCTGTCCACATGAGTTCATATGCATTCGGTCCAAACATTGTTGTTTGTTTTTCTTGTAGTCTCTGGTTACATGTACACTGCCTATATATGTGTACGTGTGTGTTTGCATTGACTTCAATTGAGTTTGCACTGGTTATTGATGTCTGCATATCAACCTGTAAATATTGAAGGTGAGGTTTGGAGCTTGTTGTATTTGAACTTGAATTGTGTAGTCTTGGTTCTTGTACATGTCTTCACTGTGTATATATGAGCATGTTGAACTGTTGTTGATTTGTGTCTGTTAGTCTGAGTACAGTCCTTATCTAGTTCGTGATGTCTTTGTGCACTTGCTTCCATGTTGCTAGGCTTGCTTTGACTTCACTTGGCAATTTGGATTGTAGCCTTACTTCATACTGATGTATACATATCGTCATTGCACACACGCACACACACACACACGCACACAGATATATATATATATATATATATATATATATATATATATATATATATATATATATATATATATATATTGTCGAACTGTTGAGTTGTATGCATGCATATAAGTTTGGTTTCTTCATGCAATCTTGTTTCATATGACATTTGAGGTGTGCATTCACTGTTTTACTACATCTTGAAGTCTGGTCTCGATTTTTGCATTCATGTTATGTTGACTGGTTTAAATTTGTGGCCTTCATTGTTGAGGCTTCACCATTGACTGCTGAGGCTTCACCATTGACTATTGACATGTGTTCATGTACAATTGGGCCTAGTTCATGCATTTGATGTTTTGTAGATGTGCATATGCTTTGAACTTGATGTTTACACTTGTATAGTTACGTTCATGTCTGAATCTTCATTGATCTTTGACATTTACGTTGATCTGGTCACATTACATATATGTAGTTTACTGTTTCATCACTTTATGTTGATTTGGGTCTGGTCTTGTTTCTCTTGACCATTTTATTGAACTTGCACATGTGTTGAATCCAGCTTAAAGCTCGGGTTTGACCATGTGCTCATATCGTGACTTTGTTTGTATTTCACTTGAGTTGAACATGGCTTTTTATTGGGTTTGACCTTGTGCTCACCTATCCCTGTAATTTTATCAAGTGTACATTGCTGCCCGTGGCCTTATAGAATGTACGGTGATACACTTTGCATGTCACAAGTTGTTCTGTATAATGAATTCAAAATTAAATGATGACGAACAACCCAAATAACTAAGGCAAATAATATTTTCAAAATACACATTTTATTTTACACTGCATAAATATTTCCTTTCCAATTTTACTGCGTCAGTGTGTATTTTGCAAATAACTCAGATGCTGGATTCAATCTGGAATAGAGTTGAAGATAAATACGAGTGAATGAGCGATATGTAGTGAGGTGTGTAATATAAATGGAAAATTATGATGTATTTCCTGGGCATTTTCACAATGAGAGATAAAGTTAAAATTATCTTGATTAATATGAGAATATAGTTTACGCATAGCAAGAGCATTAATCGAAGTAATTTTCTCGTCAATTATATCACACCCATTTTCAATAATATCCCAACATTTAACATTAACAGATTTTAAATAAAATTCCATTATTAATTTCCAATTCAAAAAAATCCGTTCTATCAAAAACAGGAGGAATAATATTGGACCGACCCTCAATAAAGCATTATTAAAAGAAGCCATTTTAAAATTTTAAATTTTTAAAACAAAAATTGGTTTTTGAAAGCAAATCAAACTTTTAAAATAAAAGTTGACTTCTGTTCCTTGCTCTGATACCACTTGTAGGATCAATTTCACCCTAGAGGGAGGGTTGAATAGGGTGATACTAAATATTATAAAAATTAAATGCGGAAGTGTATAAAATAATCGCAGAACGGATATAGCAGAACAATAGTAGCACAGATAATAGGAGAATATTAAAAGCAGAAATAGAACAACACAAATTTATCCAGCTTCGACATAGCCCCACCTAGGTGCTGCCCCAAGGTTTCTACTAGGAATTAAGTAGTCAAACGCTTACACACATGAACTCGCGACACCCTCTACCGACTAACCTAAATCTACGCTCAAAACCCTTCCATAACTCAACCACTGAGTTGCAAATTCTCAAATTACACCGTCGTAGTTCGTAACCTAGTCACACCACTAGAAAAACACAGTTTAAATAGAAAATTAAAAATTAAAAAATTAAAAAACAAATAAACCCTAATTTTAAATATTAAGCCCAAATTATAGCCGACCCAATAATTAAGTAAAGTGATAAAACAAATCCTCTTCTCCTTTATTTCTTCAGCCTGCTTTGCTCTATGAAAATGGTCGCCTTTCTTCGCTCCTTTTTGTTCTGAAAAGTTAGGACTTTTGTAAATTAGAAGCAGCCGACTTCGGTTGATCAATCAAATAATGTTTTTGTGTTGCTACTTTGTCAATCGATCGTCTCTTGAATTACATATAGCTGCTTCAATAACTGCCGAGCTTGAATGTTAAAATGGTATGTTTGTCCCATTTTCGATTCATATTATACTCAACTTGATTCAATTTCTGGATTGATGCTTTGCTCTATGATATTTCTTGAACTCGAATGATTTTATGCCAATGATGTTAAATGGTTCAAATAGGATTCAATTCCCTTAATATTCGATCGTCTAATAATTTTTTTTGCCGTTCGATTTTGCTTGAATGCTTGAGATTTCTCTAACTTTTTCAATTCATATATTTTTTAGCTTGATTAACATGGCTTTGATTTTGAACTTGCTTGATTCCTTGGTTATCACGGCTTTGAATTCTCTGATTAAACTTGGCTTTGATTTCGTGAATTTCTGATGACTTCGGCCACTCTGATTTTGTTAAAATGCTGGTGATTTGTACTCACTGTTGCACTCACGTGTATATCATGTCACTGTTCCAATTTTTTATGTTGACGTCTTTGGCTTGGTCTAGTTGGTGTTGCAGTGTTGAATATGCCTGGTTTTGACCTGCACTTTGTCTTGATTTTTGAAAATTGATCTGGTTGTGGTGCTGCCTTAAATGCATATGTATTCATCTTTATGTTGCATTACTATATGGTTCGATGCACTTGTATATGCCATCATTAGTTCAATGGTCTATTGCATTTAAATTTTTACATGTGTATTTGCATATGTATATGGTTGTTTATGTGATATTAGTCTACGTTGCTCTGCACTACTCTGTCCACATGAGTTCATATGCATTTAGTCCAAACATTGTTGTTTTATGTTCTTGTAGTCTTTGGTTACATGTCCACTGCCTACATATGTGTACATATATGTTTGATTGACTTCACTTGAGTTTGCATGGGTTATTGATGTCTGCATATCAAGTTGTAAATATTGAAGGTGGGATTTGGAGCTTATTGCATTTGAACTTGAATTGTGCAGTCTTGAGTCTTGTACATGTCTTCACCGTGTACATATGAGCATGTTGAACTATTGTTGATTTGTGTCTGTTAGTCCGAGTACCGTCCTTATCTACTTCATGATGTCTTTGTGCACTTGCTTCCATGTTGCCAGGCTTGCTTTGACTTCACTTGACAATTTGGTTTGTAGCCTTACTTCATACTGATGTATACATGTTGTCATTGCATTATGTATGTGTGTCTATATATATATATATATATATATATATATATATATATTGTTGAACTGTTGAGTTGTATGCATGCATATAAGTTTGATTTCTTGATGTAGTCTTATTTCATATGGCATTTGAGGTGTGCATTCACTGTTTTACTACATCTTGAAGCCTGGTCTGGATTTTTGCTTTCATGTTATGTTGACTGGTTTAAATTTATGGCCTTCATTATTGAGGCTTCACCATTTACTGCTGAGGCTTCACCATTGACTGTTGACATGTTTTCATGTACATTAGGGCCTAGTTCATGCATTATGAAGCTTTGTAGATGTGCATATGCTTTGAACTCGATGTTTACACTTGTATAGTATGTTCATGTCTAAATCTTTATTGATCTTTGACATTTACGTTGATCTGGTCGCATTACATATTTGTAGTTTACTATATCATGTACTTCATGTTGATTTGGGTTTGGTCTGGTTTCTCTTGGCCATTTTATTGAACTTGCACCCGTGTTGAATCTAGCTTAAAGCTCGGGTTTGACGTTGTGCTCATATCGTGACTTTATTTGTATTTCACTTGAGTTGAACCTGACTTTTGATTGGGTTTGACCTTTTGATCACCTATCCCTGTAATTTTATCATGTGTACATTGGTGTGTTTGGCCTTGTGGCATGTACAATCATACACTGTGCATGTCACAAGTTGTTCGTGTATAATGAATTCAAAATTAAATGATGACGAACAACCCAAATAACTGGGCAAATAATATTTTCAAAATACATACTTTATTTTACACTGCACAAATATTTCCTTTTCAATTTTACTGCATCAGTGTGTATTTTGCAGATAATTCAGATGTTGGATTCAATTTGGAATAGAGTTGAAGATAAATTCGAGTGAATGAGTGATATGTAGTGAAGTGTATAAATGTAAATGGAAAATTGTGATGTAATCAAAAATTTATTGTAACTGAATTTGTATATATATATATATAGTGAGAGCTCGAATTTGTACTATTCAAAATTGTAATAAATATTTGTTTGAATAAAATATTTGTTTGAATAAAATATTTGTTTGAATTTAAATTCTGTGTTATTTATTTTATTCAGCAAATATTTATTAATTATGTGAAAAATTAAATAGTACCATAGCAAATACATTTAAATGATTATATATATATATATATATATGTTATCATCAAACAAAAATCATATACTTGCATATTCAACAATTAAGTTAGATAAATTATTTAAATAAGCCTTTATTATCATCTTTAATTTCTACGCTTATTAATTTATCCCAAGTCTTAAAATAATCCTCATTGTATTCTTTTTCTTATTATAACCTATGTTATAATCATGGTTATTACTTAACCCAAGGTCTAAGTGTGAAAATAAGCTTCTTTCATCTTTTACTCTTTTTTAGTTGTGATTCTACGTTATAATTAAGCCAATTAATTGGTCCAATTCTAATCATAATTAGGCATAATTTCAGTCTTAATTTCATGTATACAGTCCATTCCATTATTTATTACAGTCTTTATAATTTACATCTTATTTCTTCATTCAATATTCTTACTTATATAATCCATATTTTTGTTTAATTTATTCTAATCCATACGCGATGAAAAAGAGGAAGAAGAGAATAGACGCTTGCATAAAACCCAAAACTTCGAAAAAGATGTAAATAAGAAATAAATAAATTATGGTAAATGAACTTAATTGTTGTAAATAAATTGTCAATAAATAAAAAGCCATGCTTAACAGTAATAAATTATAATTAACTGAAAAAGAATAACCAAAAGGGAATAGACTTAAAAATAGATCTACAACTGATAAAAAGGCTATTCCAAAATCATAATAAAACTTCAACTATTGGAAACTCAACTATTTTAAATCACTTAAAGAAATCTAAAAATAATTACAATCACTCACCTCTGGTCCTTAGCTCTTCTTTTTTATTAAAAAGATTTTCTCCTTGGAAAATTATTCCTTTTGGGGTCCTTCCTCAAAGGTGAACCCAAGCGGAGAAAATCTAGAATTAGAAAAAGTATAGGCCTAGGGTCTTATTTATAAGGGTAGAAGTGGATCTCAAATCGCTGGATTTAGAGATTGAATAGGATGCAACCACTTCATAAGCTGAATAGCAGTCATCAAATGCAAGAATGGAGGGACCGGATTGGTTGCAAAACATGTCATAGTCGGTTAAAAAAATCGAGCCATCATTCGAACGAACAAACGATTGTTCGTTTGCCCCCAAAACAGCAGGCGGGTCGACCGAGCGGTCTACCGCCTGGTGCCCAGGTCGACCTACCATTTTTTTTCATTTTGTCTTATTCCTATCTTGTTTATATTAGCTCGGTTTTTGACGTTCTATATATATGGAAATAGACCAAAAATACCATGGACACAATGGTGCAATTCTCATTCTCAATTCTGATAACTTCACTAAGTTATTTTATTATTTAATTAATTAACGGATTAATTATTATGGGTTAAATTTTGGGTTGTTACATTCTCCCCTCTTTAAGAGATTTCGTTCCCGAAATCTCTAAGGTAAAAGAATGTACTAAATGTTTTCATCCACTTCTACAACCAAATACTTAATCATCAACCATTCATCCATTGTCCTTAAGTTTTTCTGATGCAATTTATGATACTTATGCAATTAGTGCAGTGTAAATGTCCCTAACTAATGCAAAAGATTAGGCGGTTCACTGATTTTGTTGACCTCCTTTTATGCAATCATGTATGTGACATGTATCCAAATGAATGTGAAAATTTCCTAATGATAACTGATAATTCTATATGCTGCTACAAACATCATCCAAATGCAACAACCACGTGAAAATTATCCAATTGTAGCAGCCATGGAAAATAGAATAAATTGTGCACACATCCATATGCATATGCTCTAGTGTCCTAGTTTGGTTGATCCCTAAATGATAATAATGCCTAGCGTATCTATATGCGCCCATTAGCATCCACTAGCAAACACTTTCAATCACTAGCATACATCATTCATAACAAGTTCTATTAACGTGTTTACATCAAATCCTACCATCCATAAGTTAAAAACTAAGTTCTACCCTCCTAAAGGATAATAAAGGAAAGAACTTATTCGAAACTAAAGATGGAAAAAGGAAATTCTAAAACCTATTATCAAAGAGACATGGATATGAGATACGAATTTTCTCCAAATCAAATTAGACTTCTCCGAAATCTCTCTAACCACGTCGGAACCAAGATGCAACCTTTCTGTAGACTCCAACTAGCATGGATACGTCTTAAATGACCTGCCATAAAGAGCTTCAAAAGATGCCATTCCAACGCTAGCTTGAAAACCACTACCATATGAATTCCACTAAAGAAAGATGCTTTTCCCAAGTTCTTCTAAAATCAATAATACTCATTCTCCACCATGATTGTCTTACTATCCTACTAATTTCATTTTACCGTTCTTCATGCATCAACATTCCTAGATTCTTACTAGTGTCCTATACACTTTACGGAAACTTCCATTATTACTTCAAAAAGTAATTACTTCTATCTCCTAACACCTTTTCCATTACTCCTAGGAAATGATTCTTACGTATTCCACATTTAAGAGACTGGTTTGGTATTTATCACCTCGTTTTAAAAACTAAGGTTTCTAAAAAAATTTAAACATCAAATCTCAAAATGTTTGTCTTTAAAAGTGTTATCTTTTTTTAGTTTCTATTAATTTCAAAAATACTTGGTCACTTAATATTATTTCCCAAACCTAGAGGGAATAACTTCCAAATTTTTAGTCTAAAACTTATATCTCTCTTTCTTTTAAAGACTTTTATAGTTTTCTATAAAAATTTGAATTTTCAAATTTTACTTTTTATTAAGTTTTTCATTTCAAATACTTATTTACTTTTTCACCAAACCATTTTCTTTTAAAATATTTTTAAAATGTCCTTTATGTGTTTTCAAAATAGCTTCTTATTACACCTTATAGACTCATACTTTAATGTATTAGAGTACTTTCACTTATGAGAAGTGATTAACGCCAAAATCTTTTATGAACCTTTTAAAAGAGGACTTCATGTTTTTGTGAAGTTACAAGGAATTTATTCTATATTTTCGAAATAGGCTATACAAAATATGGTGCTTCCCATATCTTGTACATCTCTTTCATGTATTCCTTGTAACTTGTACAAAACATTTTTATTGGTTTCATAGAAAATCATACCATTATTCCTTTCATTCCAATAGATTAAAATATGTTTAAATTATATTTTTCCATGATAAATATTTTTTAATATCTAACTTACACATTTTCCTTTCAGAAAAACTCATCTTCAGAATTGTTTTAATATTTTCATAAATGCAAAAACACTTCCGTATACTTTATTAATAATAAGTGTACTTTACAAACCATTTTGTTTATATACTTAGAAATTATCTTATAAAATACATTTTTATTTGGGTTAAAACAGATGTTGCGTAAAACACCATTACTACAACCCCAAAAAAAATACTAGTATATGGATTCAAGTAAATAAATACTAATAAATCTAATATGCCTATGTAAAAATATTTCTCTTGAGAGTCACTTACAATAACAACAATGTTATAACCTATGATCCACTTATTATTTATGAAAACATTTATTACAATAATAAAAATTGTAATCTACGTTTTCGATGCTTGATACACTCTAGGTTTTTATGTTTAAAATCTTTGTTTACTTACAATGAAAATAATGAGTTATATATATACACTCCATAATTCTTCAAAAAGAATTCCAATTTTTTATTTTATAAAAAACCAACTTAAATTTCATACCATTCTTCAAAAACCCAATGTTCATTTTATGAAAGAAAATATTAACAATGAAAATTTTCAATTCCAACAACTAATTTTTTTTGGTTTTTTTTTCAACTTTTTAAATTTCAAAAATTTCAATTTATTGGGCTTAGCATAAAGTGGTTCTTCCTACTTACTACCCTCGGAGTAATTTTCCTAAACTAAAGGCTTTTTCTCCTATTCCTCTTGTATACTCATATTTATTCTAAAGCACCACCATCAAATCCACTTGTCTGAGATAATTATAATTTTTGAAATTACCTACACATGGACTTTCTTCTCTGTTTATCTACTAAATTTTATTGTACATCTCTAACCTTTTCCTACCTCTCTTTGGATTTCCATAATCCAAATACTAAATGTATAAAATCGTTTCTTAAATCCCTACTATGTGTAGACATTCTCAATGCCCAATAAATGCACTTCAAAATTGATATTTCGAGAACTTTGCTCTCAACTGACGAACACGAAACATACAAAGAACCTCCTTTAGATGAATAACATGCTCTTCCATACTTCTTGGGAAAATCCAAAATGTCGACCACGAATACCACTATGAACTTTATTTTAGGACATCTCTAAAAACATGGTTCATCAAATCTATCGAATAGGATGGAACATTGGTTAGCCCAAAAGTCATGACTAACCACTCAAAGAATCCGTCTGGTTCCCTAAATGCGATTTTATCAATGTTATAATCAGCAACCCTAAGCTGATGAAATTCAGTGGCTAAATCAAGTTGGGAGAATACCAAAGAGGCAACTAACTTGTCAAAAAGATCACCTAACCTGGGGAATGGATATTGGTTCTTCTTTGGGAGCTTACTTAACATTCTATAGTCCTCCTAAAGTCAGAGAGAACCTTCCACCTCAGTGGTGAAGTCGACTGGCACTCTCCACCCCAATATTCTTCTTCTTATGAATCCCTTCTCTAAAAGCTCATGAATCTTCTTGCTTAATACTTTCCTCTCCCTAGGTTCCACGTGCCTCACAGGTAATGATACTAGCTTAGCATTCTCGGTCAAATAAATCCTGAAGTCAATCTCTCTCTTAGAGGGTGGTCCCCTAACCTCCTCAAAGACGTCTGAAATATTCTGACGACAGGAACCGAATGGAACTCCGATGAAGATGAATCGAGGGAATAGAGAAAACTCAACATGACTAATCCTTGCAAGTTGCAAGATACCTTGAAAGTCCTACTACTGCAAGTCTCTAATATAATGACTCTCCTCTCGCAATCTAATATAGCTCCATATGTGGATCGCTAATCCATTCTCAAAATCATCCCATACCCCGAAAATCCAATATATTAGCATCGTAGTCAAATTCTATACCTAGGATAAAAATTTCAAACCCCTAAAACCATAGTCAAGTGTGCCAATCCTCCTATGGGTTTTGAAACAACAATGGGGTTCACTAAAGAAATTTCTAAGTGCAAACAACCTACCAAAGAACTAGAGATGAAAGAGTGTGATGCTCTAGGATCCAAAAAAGTCCGAATGGAAAAACTCAGAAATAGTAACTAAACTTTCCTACCTAGATTTGGTCTACTGCAGGAAGGTGTTTTATCCAAAGTCTGAATCTGTGCTGCAGTTGCGCTTGATACCTACCCCGCTTTCTGAGGACATACTTTACTAAAGTGACCATGATATCCACATTGAAACACCATCCCCTCATTCCTGCCTTCTTATAGTCTTTTGCGTAATGACCATTCATTCTACAGTATTACATTTTCGATTTTTCTTGATTCGCTTTTGAGATCCCCTTTCTTTCATCTTATCCTTCTTGTCCTTCCACCACTATTTCTTAGAGCTTGTAGGAACCTCCTTAAGTTCTCCATTCAGCTTCGAATAAGTAGGTTGAATTTGTTGTCGGTCCTCTAAGCCCAACCGCCTAAACTTTCACTCTATATCTTCCAACCTAGCTTGTGTCCCCTTGAAATCCTTCATGCCAAAGAACATTCCACCCCTCATGCAAGTGAAGTCCTTGCATAGCTTAGAAAAATCGGTTGGTGTAGGTGGATTAAAAGGATTTCCACCTATCGGTGTTGTATTGGGCCCTTTCCCTTGCACCTCTTGTACTGTAGCTCTATGGAACCAATCAGCCATACTATGCAATGAAAAGGAAACTTAAGCTCGAAAGAATCAAACGAAGGTTGAACTGGACTTTAAGGGGATTTTTATAAAAACTCTTTTATACATGAAAACTATTTCTAAGAGTTCTTTTCTAAAAACTGCTTTTAAAACAAGTTATTTTGGAAAGTACTTTACTTTTAAAATAAATTTTTAGGAATCCTGTAACCTTAGGCTCTAATACCAAGTGAAACACCCCACACCCCTTAATATACCCAAAAGAACACAATAAAAGACGTAGTGCATTGTAGGTATAACTGAAACTAACAGAGACTAAGATTCACAAGACAAAAATAGGTAAAATAGAGGAAACTTAAATAATAATTTATTTAAAACAAAAGCTTCAAAATTGCTTCATAAATCAAATAAGTGAAAATCCAAATACAACATACACGTCTCAAATCCCAACACGTCTCATGAAATAAAAAATCATAGTCTCAACAAAAATCAGAGTACAAACATCCCTCTTAAATGCTAGTACAAAGAAAGAACCAATAGCTGAAAAAAGTACGGAAATACATAGGAGAATCTTCTCCAAGAAACATCCAAGCACTGCAATCTACTGCCCTCTCCCTTGATTGCCTATGGGGGAAAAGAGGAAATTTAGAGGAGTGGGTCAGACTAAAAGTCTGGTGAGTGATACTTATGACTAGAATATTTAAGCAAAGTAAAAGCAATAGACTCTTCAATAGTTCTAGTAAATATACAAGGAAATAAAGGAAATATGAGAGATAAAGCTGGAAATAAATACGAATTAACTAGTACTTAATTAATAAGAAAGGTTAACTTTGATTACTTGCACTTATTCTTGATTTCTGCTTTAATTAAGCTGAATTCCTAATCCTGTAATTAGGATGTAACCCTAATTCTACCCTTTTTGATCGGCCTGCGACTCCATAGATCGTACTGTGGACGTGATTCTTTATAACTCCCTACACGGTAGCCAATGGTATCTACGAAAGAGGCAAAAAGCACCCACTGTGGATCCAGACGAATATATAGCTCCCTACACAGAAGGCAATAGTATCTACGAATGACATCCATACTAAGCGCTTGAAACTCATAGCGATTACTGAGCACAAGAATGGAAGTTGCATGCGTAACTGTCACCATGCCCATGCTACATTTTTCTCCACCTATTGGGTCTTCTTATTACCTCAAACTCCAGCATAAGCATGCCCCTCATCTCACTTCAGGCTAATGTGAGATCACCGTGTATCCATAGAAACTATTGGGGAAATGCTATTGGTATTGGCCCATCATCCAAACAATGTCTAGTAAAGCCCCTTATCTAAATCCCTCATGATTTGGACTTCTATTTGACCAATTACTACCATTCTTAGCATAAGCATGCCCTCATCTCACTTTAGGCTAATGCGAGACACTGTTTTTTCTATTAGGGAATGCTATATGGTACATGTTCTACCTCCATCTTTGCTTATTAACTTAGATGAATTATTTAAATAAGCCTTTATTATCCTCTTTACTTTCTACGCTTACCAATTTATCCCAAGTCTTAAAATAAGCTTCATTCTATTCTTTTTCTTATTATAACGTTATAATCATGCTTATTACTTAACCTAAGGTCTAAGTGTGAAAATAAGCTTTTTTCATCTTTTACTCTTTTTTAGTTATAATTCTACGTTATAACTAAGCCAATTAATAAGTCCAATTCTAATTATAATTAGGCATAATTTCAGTTTTAATTCCATTTATATTACAGTCCAATTCTGTTATTTATTATAGTTTTTATAATTTGCATCTTATTTTTTCATTCAATATTCTTACTTATACAATCCATATTCACGTTTAATTTATTCTAATCCATACGCGAAGAAAAAGAGGAAGAAGAGAATAGACGCTTGCATAAATTCCAAAACGTCAAAAAAGATGTAAATAAGAAATAAATAACAGTAAATGAACTTAAATACTGTAAATAAACTGTAAATAAATAAAAGGCTATGTTTAACAGTTATAAATTATAATTACCTAAAAAAGAATAAGCAAAAGGGAATAGACTGAAAAATAGATCTAAAACTGATAAAAAGGCTATTCCAAAATTGTGCTAAAACTACAACTAATGGAAACCCTATTATTTTAAATGACTTAAAGAATCTTAAAATAAATATAATCACTCACCTCTGGTCCTTAGCTCTTCCTATTAGGCTTTCATGGATCCACTTAGGGTTGTTAAAATATTTTTATTAAAAAGATTTTCTCCTTAGAAAATATTCCTTTTAGGGTCTTTCCTCAAAAGGCGAACTCAAGCGGAGAAAATCTAGAATGAGAAAAGGTGTTAGGCCTAGGGTCTTATTTATAGGGGTAGAAATGGATCTCAGATCGTTGGATTTAGAGATTGAATAGGAAGCAACCACGTCACAGGCTGAATAGCAGCCATCAGATGCAAGAATGGAGGGATCGGATTGGTTGCAAAACATGTCATAGTCGGTTAAAAAACATCAAGCCATCATTCGAACGAACGAACGATTGTTTGCTCGCCCCAAAACCGCAGGCGGTTCGATTGAGAGGTCGACCGCGTAGGGCCTAGGTCAACCGGCCTAGGCAGTCGACCGGCCGGTCGACCTACCATTTTTTCCATTTTGTTTAATTCGTGTCTTATTTATATTAGCTCGGTTTCTGACATTCTATATATGGAAATTGACCAGAAAATTACCATGGATACAATGGTGCAACTCTGATGGCTCAATTCTGATAACTTCATAAAGTTATTTTATTATTTAGTTAATTAACGAATTAATTATGGGTTAAATTTTGGGTTGTTACAAGTCATAAGAATGTTGAGTTGAATGCACAGAGAATATTGAAAGTAGTAGAAAGCAGTAAGAACATATAGATAAAAATAGCAGAGAGTTGAGAAGTAATGTGCTTAGATATGATCTAGGCAATTTATATTCATGATTGGGTATGATGAAGAGTTGAAATGGTTAGGAGAAATTGCAGCGAAGAGTTGTAGCATGAGAGGAAAAACGAAGATATTGAAAAAATACATTCATAATTCAAAAGATACTACATCAGCTGCCTACCCCGGTCAACATCTGCTCTGATTCAATGACTCCAATTTATTTTGTTGTCTACTCTATTGCCTTGGCTACACTATGTCTATAAGTTATTAGCTTTGATAATAATCCACAAATGTCATGTACAACATACATTTCATTGACATCGTCAAAATACAAGGTACTAACATTCTTGGCTTTTTTGATCTTAACAACTACTTATAGACAATATGATTATTATTTGAATAATACTCCCCCTGTTTATAATACTTCCCATCTCAGAATGTTATGAATATTTCTCCCCCTTATCATTGAAGAAAAGAGATAAGTATTTCAACAAATGATTACATTAGACAAACAACACAACAACAGTGCAAAATCACAGACATAGAATGAGACATCATCAGAATATCACACATCATATGATGAATCAAGAACAAATACTAATATAACATAGTGTCACACAATGTCAATGTAGTATAAACCAGAATGCTAAGGTTTGAACAATGCAAACAACTAAAATTCCAAATCATGAATACATGGAATAATAAAGGAAACTAGATGCAGTTATACGATCTACCAATTGTTTGGTAGAGTCAGAGGTCAAAAGTAGTAAAAGTGAGAAGTGGGTTCTGTCTCTAAAGTAATCTAAGCCTGAGGTCTCATGCCTTTAGGAATCTAAGGTCTGGATCCTCTCAGAATATGTGTTTTGCGACTGCCCTCTCCTCTTACCATAAAGGTGCATAGAAATGGCTTAGGAATGTAATTTGTCTCGTTAGAGAAAAACAAAAAATCTAGGGCAATGACATGTTCATCATTGGTACTTTCTTTACTCTGAGTAGATCCTCCTAGTGAAATAAGCAACCTCTTAATAAATCCAAATTCTTTTCCTTACTTATCTAATTCATGCGAAGTCGGGGTGCTATGGATTGAATATGTTTGAATACATATAATCATAACAATAAATGCAATAAAAATAGTAGAGTAGATCATATAGTCACTTTTACATTGGTCAGAATCTCCTATCCTACGTCCAGTGCTAAAGCTCCTTATTTTGAAATTTCACTAACGACCCTCTCTTAATCTAGAGGAACAGGGATGCTAAAAACTCAGCAAGAACAGTCGAATAGGACTTCATCAAAGACCGTCTAAGGACTCCATAACAAGACTTCAATTTTGTCAACTACTCAGTATTATTGCAAAGTAAAATACGAACTTCTTCGACAATATTTTATATCTCAATACTTTGACTTGTTACCCTATAGTACAAAAACTCCTATAACCTTTATAAACGATATTTTAGTTGATGTGTAAAGGCAAGGATTAATATTAGATCAACTATAAAGGATGTGACTGAAAACTATCGATTTAACAGTGGGATTTCAAAAAATAATAGTTAAAGAACAATCTGGAGAAAAATTAATAGATTTGATCAAAGTAAGTATTGTTAGACGAATGGTGATGATATAGTAATAATAGGATGCTATTAGAACAGTTGCATCCTTCAAAAAGGTCAAAGATTCTAAGAAGATTGATGAAACAAAGTGATTTTTATAGAATATAGTCGTTATACAAATTCCAAACACAAAACTTAAGATAACACTATTTAAAGAATTTTTTTTGTTACTTTATAGCACCTAACAATTGTGTTGTAGATAAGTGTTATAAAAAGTCTTGTTGTTTTCAACCTTCAATATTTTGTATTTTGACACTTTGCTTTTTACTGTGTTAAAGAATTCCAAAAAACTCTGATCTTCTTTTTAGAAATATATTGTGATATTTTAGATAATGTATAGAAGTTTGTAGTGATTTGTAGATCATTTATGTGGTTCTAAGAAATTTATTCTATAAGGACTGGATATAGACACATACATAATTTTGGTGCTCTTTTGTCTGTTCAATATGCTTGTGCTCTAATAGATTTGTAAACTCATTTTATTGACTTTAAATGCTTATATACTCCTTTGTAGTCATGTTTGCTCCATTTTTGACTTTTGTGCATATATATTATCTTTATGCAAACACAAGACTTTCTCCATAGCTCCTTAGGTTATCTCCTTGTGTTACAGTTACTATTGATATGAAATGACTTAATAAACTTGTTAGTAAATTTATCATATGGTTGTTATCATCAAAACCAAAATCCAAGTTCTAACATTCACCCCTCCTTTTTGATGATGTAAACCACACAAGTTAAAATATAAAACATTATTATTACTACATCATATTTTTCAATATATTCCATTTATAATATATGTGCATGTACGTATGTATCTACATGTGTGCACGTGTGCATGTGTGTATGTATTTGCATGTGTGTTGTTGTACCCAGTTCCTATGATAGGGTCTAGGGGTTAAATTTTTGACAATCAAAGAGGGCTTTGGGTAATAGTCTTTCAATAAACAATTATTGTTATAAACCACTATGCATATTATCAAACATGCATGAATCTTTATCAACATATTCTCAAGGAACCTGCATTCTAATGTGCTTAATGTTAATTCTAGATGCAAAATTATTCCATGTATGAGTAGTATAAGTGGTTTTAGGCCTTTGAATGTTAGTAGTATCTTTAGGATTTTGTATACATGTTTAGCATGTGTATTACTTGTTTGCGTCAAAAATGACACAAATACCTAATAAAGTAATAAACATGAAAATTATAAAAGAAAAAAAAATAGAAAAGAAGAACACATAGTTTTATAGTGGTCCGGAGGATACTCCAACCTACGTCCACTTAAACTTTGTTATTTTATTTTTTCAACTTTTACAAACTATGATCTTATGGATCAGTATTCTATCAATCGGTATTTTACGGATCAGTGGAGGTCCAATAAGGTTCTATGGAAAAGTTTAGAAATTCATAAAAGAAGAAGGGAAGAAATCCTGTTTCAAGTGCACTCCACCTCTATTTATAAGCAAAAATCACCAAGATAATCTCCAAAAATTGCTCCACATGTCCACCGTGTTGCGCTCGTTCTTCCACAAAAATCTCAGGGTCAATCAATTCGAAAAATCATGGTTTGATACTAATTCATGGCTCATGGACCAATACCAAGATGACTTGGAGACGGACCCAAGGAATTTGAGTGTTTGCTTGGGGCTCAACCTAAAGATTTCCTAAGATTTTAGTGCTCGGGTTTTCCTTGGCTTGCTTGGAGTCTAACTTTAGATTTTTATGTATCTGACTTAAGTTTCATGGATAAATACCGATCCATGGTCATGGTTCAGTAATGAATGATCACGCTTGGGGTTTTTTGCATGGGTTGCTTCGGGCCTTTCTTGGTGTTTTCCCAAGGCTACCATGCTTCGAGTCCGACTTGAGGATTTTTTGGTTTTTCTTCGAGTCAGCTCTTCCAAAAATGTAAACAACTAAATTTTCAACCTTTTCAACTTATTTTTTTATAGTTACCTTTTCTTACCATTTTATGATGTTTCTCAAGTCTTTGGGTCATTTCTTCATCGCTTGTTTATCTGATTCGATCGTCTAAGCTTGTTCGAAGACTGTGGAAAATTTGGTCATAATACTTTGAGAGAATTGGGATTTAACGTCTTGAAACTTGAAATTGGAGAAGGAAAAGAGACCTAATACTAGATCTATGATTGGAGGAAGTCAAGGAGAACAAGGGGTGGCTAGGAGATGTCCTCAGAATCGAACCCCTCACCATCTGTATGATTAGGGATGAGATCGAGAGATGAAGGAGATGTAGGATATAATGGTGATTCAACAAGAAGAAATGTTTGTTAGGTCTTCAAAAGAATGGAGCAACGAAAGACAATTGAAAAAATTGGAAATCTAAACCAAAGGCCAGAAGGCAAAGCGAATGCCTTTGGAATTGGAGCAGAATAAGTAGAAGCCATCCCTGCAATGATTCCATAGATCGGTAATGATCCAAGAATCCTTGGAGGCACACCCCACTTGAATTTTGGATTTAATGATGAACGACGAAGGGAAGATGTCCAACCTCAGAGCGGAAGACAGAATGTGAACGTGTAACCAAAAGAGTATATGTTAAAATTTCCCCATGGGAAGGGGTTGTAGAACAAAAACATAGCACAGAGACATATGGAAAAATAGATCCAACATTTTATTTGAGGAGGTACATCCGACATATGGAGATGTTGGGTTCTTCTGAGGAGGTAATGGGACGGTGTTTCCTTTTATATTTAATAGATTTAGTAGCAATGTGGTTCAAAAAGTTGAAAAATGGGTTTATAAGCACGTGGACGGAGTTAGTGAACAAGTTCATGAGACAGTTCATGGTTCATATTATACGACCAAAGAATGTGATAATGTATTGAGCATGAAACAAAAGACAGGAGAGACCCTAAGGAATTATTTGACTAGGTTTAGCACGACAGCAGCTGCAGTTCATAAGCCAGATCCATCGGTGGTTTTGATGGAGGCAGTTTCAAGAGTCGCTAGTAAAATGGATTTTAAGATTGCTTTGGAAAATTATTCACCGATGGAAGAGCTTAATGCTGTGGATGATAGAGGACCGTCCGAAGCAGGATTTGGAAAGACAATGGAAAGTAAAAGGTGGATGATGGCTTCGAATTACTGAATCGGCAGAGGAGGGAACCGAAATTATCTTCTTACACCGAGTTGACTGAAACCAAAGAGGAATTTTTGGATACCAGGGTAGATTCCCTACAAGAAACTGATGAAGAGAGAACCTATGGATCGAGAAAAAGATAGGTAAAGCATTGCCTATACCACAAGCTGGATGGTATGAAACAAATGATTTTAGGCACCTTCTTAATCTGATTGAGGAGCAAGTTAGGAGCAACCGACTAAGCAATATGTAAGGAATCAAGTTGCATACCAGGAGCATCTATCGTCTGTAGTGAATGGAAGCGACCATGGATTTAGGCCAATGATAGTTATCTCATGATAACGATAGGGAGTCGGGTGTAATTCCAATACTTACTTGTGTATGGACCCTCGGTCGGCCTTTAGGCATGCTCTAAATTGGATGCTAGGCTATAGTGCTTGATGGGTGTATGTTGTGATGTTTGAATTTGAATTTCGGGAATAAATGCTTTACTTTAAAAATAAAAAGAATGGGTAAGCTGATATTGATTTTGAAATACCAAAGGAGATTGGCTACCCCCAAATATTGATTTATGAACTGATTGAATGTGGTTTGCTAGACCAAAGAGACGGGGCGATGAACGGTAAAGTGAAAGTCCCCTAGCTGAAAAGTATGTGAGTTGGACTTGTATGCGTTAGTGAGTCCTCTCACGGAGAGCTAGTGGATGGCCTCGCTTAGTCGTTGGGTCCCTTCGTTGGAGAGCTAGTGGATTGGACTTAAAATGAACAAACGATCCAGAGAGAACGACGATTAAACTGACAATCTCGAGAGATTGAGGATTGAACTAAGGATCCGGAGAGATTGAGGATTGAACTAACGATCTGGAGAGATCAATGATTGAACTAATGATCTGAAGAGATTGAGGATTGAAGTAACAATCTAAAGAGATCAACGATTAAACTAACGATCGCAAGAGATCGGAAGCTAACCTGGATATTAATAATGCAATCAAGAAAAATCTAGGACTAAACTTTGGATTTGAACAACGCTTGACATTTAAATGACTTGATAGCGATTATCAGATTAAGTCAGTGCTTCGATTTAGTTGGACTTTCTTATAAGGGAGATGTTTTATAAATAACGTTCCAAGTGGTGGCAATGAGCTTCCATGACTGTTGACCTTTGATTACCTAACATATGATTTGTATGTCGTATTTAAGATCCCAAATGAACCTGGAATAATATTGATTTTGATTTATGACTTTTAACTCCTGGATGAACATGGGATGATTCTGATTTATGATATAATATACGTTATAAAAATTCCGGGAGAACACGCAATGATGATTATTTGTGACTAACACTCAAGCAAGGACTCGAGTCCCTAACTATAATGGTTTCGAACGACCTCTGATGTAACGCCCCCACTTTTATAACCATACTACCTAAGATTATTACTAGGAATACCATCAAATAATATGGAGAATGAAGTGATATGGGGTGCATACACTAATATTCTCTTGGACAAACAACGAAACGTATCATAAACATGAGTCCATGGGCTACAAAATGAATGTCTCTAGCTCAGTACATCATACTTCATCATCTACTACATAATAGATACAATAACGAGGCTACATAAATGTATATGGAATGTATCATACCGTATCTCTTACTAGCCTCCCATAAGTCCTTACCATGTTCCATCAACCCTGAGTACCTACACTGGAAATTACTCGAATAGACCTGAGTATTGCAAAGAATACAGGGTCAGAATATGTCTATCTACAATGTCAAATAATATAATGGAAAATGGTAATATCCAATATAAAAATGATAATATCATATAAAACAGGATGTAATGGGAAACAACCCTTCAAATCGTCCAAACAAAATCCAACATCACACAAACCATAAAAATAAACAATCATAATCCAAACCACGAACAACATACATATGCTATCTCAAAAATACCAAACCATCAAGTGTATCGATATAATGGGGACTGACTACACTTTAGACACATGGTCTCTAATATAGTCACCTCATTGGATATTGAATAATATATGCTAATCCACCACATGCACCTATACCAGAACCGGACATGAGATTGAGAAACACACTTGCTCCCGGAAACTACATGCGTAACTGGCGAACACGACACACGTGCCCATCCAGCATGGCTCCTACAATTATTGGTTACCACTACATCTCTCTCCAGTATCATGACAATGATCCACCATAAGCTCAACAACGCGTAGCATCTTCGGTCATGACTACAGACACATGCCTTTATTACTGACTACTGGTTTTTAGGACACAAGAGGCAACATATATACCGACACACATAATAGGCTGACACACAACCTTAAATTGAAAAAAACATGTCATAGATCCGGGGCGCTACCACGGTGATCAGGCCCCAGGGTGGATTCTAGCCAATCTGGTTCACCCTCGAAAAATAAAGGGAGCTGGAAAAAATTGGTGACATTTAATATCCATAGCTGATAAATTAATTTAGCCTTAGACGTAGACTGAGACACCGTTATATATATCTATGTGTATATATATATGTATGTATATATTTGAGTCGACATACGACTATGAAATACTAGATCTCTAGTCCTAAGCTGACACACGGCTTCAACTATTAGTCAATACATGACTGCACTTACTCACCGCGGCGAGTATAATCTCACACATATAATTATATGAGTAAATCCCCATTCGAGTGGCATTTACTTACAGAGAATAATCAAACAAATAACACAATGGAATCCCATACCACCGTATGTTATTCGAGTAATTATTCAAAGCTCATAAACAACACTCGATCCATATTGAATATCTCTATATGACAAGTCCAATGACTAACCGGAAAAGTGTTACTGAAGGTCCCATACCAGACGATATCACTAATATGTTTATTCAAATTCTTCATCACATAGAAATAGAAAACAATTAAATATTATCAAATGTGAAAATATAATCTTTACACAAAAATATAATATAACAAAAGTTTATTTTAACAAAATGTAATATAATATTGGTTGGTATTAAAACAACATTCAAATATATATTTAAAATTTCTTTGCTTATTTAATTAATTATTTTTTTAATTCTAAAATTACTCCCATAATTCTAATTTCTTAATTCAAATTCTAAATTAATTAATTATCATTATTTAATAATTAAATAATCACTTCTCAATTACGAGTTGTTACAGACTTCTCCTTTAAGAAAATTATGTCCTCTCAACTCCTATTTAAGGAGAATCTATGACTAGCTAGATATATTCTAGCTCTCTACACCATTAATTAATAAATAACAAAAGAGAAATAGATTACATACCTGACATATATGCATCTCTAAATAACTTAGGATAAGTCTGTATCATCTGCTCCTCGGTCTCATAGGTACAGTCTGATAGGTTGTTAAACCACTACATCTTCACCAATAGGACCTTCTGACTCTTAAGCTAATGGACTTTTGAATAGACTATATGAATTTGATGTTGTGTACAAGTCAAGTCAGGAGATATCCCGATCTCTGGAATGTCTCTTGATTTGGTAATTGTCTCAATGTCCCTTAAACACTTCCTCAAATGAGAAATATGAGAGACATTGTATATACCAGAGAAGTTGTTAGGCAATGCTACTCTGTATATCATCTGACCCAACAATTCAATAATGGGGTATGAACCCATATATTGAGGCATCAACTTTACCGATTTACCGAACCTCATTACTCCTTTCAATGGAGATATTTTCACGTAACCCAATCTCCAACTGCAAACTCCAATTGTCTCTTTCTGTAGTATGCATAAGATTTCCATCAATCTTGGGTTTGTTTCATTCTTTGTCTCATCTGCTTTGCCTTCTCTATAGCTTCTCTCTTAGAGGACCCAGAACAAACTTATCTCTTATCTCCAATCAACATGTTGAGGATCGATATAGCCTTCCATACGAAGCTTCAAATGGTACCATGCCAATGCTGGGTTAGAAGCTGTTTTTATAAGCAAAATCTACAAAATGGAGATGATCATCCTAACTTCCACCAAAATAAAGAACATAGGAATGAAACAAATCTTCAAGTACATGGTTGACTCGTTGTGTCTACCTGTCTGTTAGGGGACGATAGGCTGTACTGAAATTTAGTTTAATACCCAATGCTACCTGAAAGCTTCTCTAAAATCTATTAGTAAATAGTAGATCATGGTCACAAATGACGGTGCTAGGAACTCCATGTAGTCTCGCTACTTCCTTCACGTACAGCTTGGCCACATAAGGCATGGTTCGAGTAGACTTTACTGGAATGAAGTGTACCGACTTGGTCAACCGATCCACTATCACCCATATGCCGTCATGACCACTTCTAGACCTTTGTAACCCACCCACAAAGTCCATCGTTACTTAGAATCACAAGGGTTAAAACTATTCTAAGAGGATACAGAAGTGAATCAATGATTATTAATTCACTCATACTTGATCCCACTTCCATTGGAGAATTTCCAATGGTGGTAGAAGACCACTGGGTCTTTGATGTTCTGCCTTTACTAGTTGCAAGGTCATACAACTTTTGACATACTCATGTATATCGCATTTGATCCCTTCTCAATAATATAGATGCTTCATTTCCATACACATCTTACTTCCTCTGGGAAGAATGATATAACATGATCGGTGATAATCGACCATCACCACTTTACGGCTATTAACCAAGTAGGGTATCACCAATCTATTTCTTCTTCATAAACAACCTTGTGCATCCAAGGAATAGTCAATGAGATCTTCATCTTTCACTCCAGACTCTAACTACTATATCATAGCAATGGTAGCGGGATCTCGCATTTGAGCATCAACTATATGATCTATCAATGATGGTCGGGGAATGAGACTAGCTATCATCGCTCCAAAGTCAGCTTCTGAATCTCTTTCCCAACAATCACACATAGAGAGCAGTTCTAAATCGTTCCACTCTGCTACCATCATAGAGACCACAACTTGGTGCTTTCTACTTAATGCATCTGCAACACGATTCCCTTTACTAGGAGTATAATGGATATCAAAATCTTAGGCTACCAGAAATTCTAGCATCGCTGTTTTCTCATATTTAAATCTTTCTGTGTAAAAAAATATTTCAATGATTTATGATCTTTATATAGCACAAATCATTCTCCAAGTAGATAGTGTCACCATATCTTCAACACAAACACTATAGCAACTAGCACCAAGTTGTGCTACGCATCTTCAACTTCATTGGGTCTTAACTGTCTTGATGCATATGCTACGACTCTACTCTTCTACATCAAAATGGCACCCAAGCCTGAGACACAAGAATCAGTATAGACTTTTGAATCCTGACAACCTTCAAGTTCAATTAGCGTAGGTGCATTTGTATGTAGCTATTTTAACCTCAGATAAGCTCCCTCACATTCATCCGTCTAAACAAACTTAACTCCTTTTCTGGTGAGGTTAGTTAATGGCTGCACTATCTTTGAGAAGTCCTTGATGAATCGTCGATAGTAGCCGGCTAATCCTAAGAAACTTTTGATCTCAGATACTATCTTTGGCGTTTTCTAATTCTATATCACCTTGATCTTAGCTGGGTCTATTGAGATACCTTCTTTAGAAACAACATGGCCAAGAAAATTTACTTGCTTCTGCCAGAAATGGTATTTGGAGAACTTTTCTTTCAGCTTATTCTACCTTAGTGTCTCCAATCCCGTTCCAAGGTGCATATCATGCTCCTCCTTAGACTGAGTATAACAGAGTGTCATTGATGAATACCAAGACCAAGTTATCCAAATAATCTATGAAGACTCCATTCATTATCCACACAAAATAAGCAGGAGCGTTCATCATACCAAATGGCATGACCAACCATTCGTACAAGCCATATCTAGTTCTGAACGATGTCAATAGAATGCTATCTTCGAGGATTCTAAGCTGATGGAATCTAGTAGCTTGATCCATCTGCGAAAAGACTTTGGCTTCACTTAATTGATCGGATATATCATTGATTCTAAGGAGAGGATATTTATTCTTAATGGAAAAATCATCCAGCATCCTATAATCGATGCACAACCTGAGAGAACCGTTTGCTCACATGCCTGCTTCACAAATATTATTGCGGCTCCCCAGGGTGAAGTACCCGATCTTATGAAATTCTTGGACTCTTGTTCTATCGGATGTTTCTTCAACAATTCATTCTCCTTTGATAACATTCTATTCGGAGGTCTACTTATAGGTTGAGCTCCGGGAATAAGGTCAATACGCAAATCCATAGCTCGTTTAAAAGGTATGTCAGTGATTGGCTTAAAAACATCAGGGTATTCCTAACCACTAGAATCCAAGAAATATTATCATCATCTTAAGCTTCAATAGAAAAAAGGAATCCTCCTGAATTCCAAATAATGTCTCCAAGGGTCATAGGAATCGTTTCTTTCGAATTCGGATGACTTTTGGTCACGATTCTTGTAGGGCATAGAAGACGTGCTTCGTATGCTCGAGCTAATACATTCCAAGTTTAAAACCAAACCCCATGTATTCGAAAACATGCAAATCACAATAAAAGGAATAACCATCCAAAATCAGTTCAACCTCTTTACACAACAAGCTAAGGGTCGCATATCCCCTAATGGAATTTGTAATCCTCAAAGATGTGGCTAGCTAAACCAGATTAAGGTTAAGTTTATCTACTAGGTCTTTCACTATGAATGATTGGGATGCACCCGTGTCGAATATAACTCTAATAGGTAAATCTTTAAGTAAAATCGTACCTTCAAGTGCTGCCGGTGTCTTCCCCTTGCTTTGAGAAGTACTCCAAACTACCTCGATCAAATTAAGCTCCCCAATCTCTTTCATATCCATAGGACAGTTATCACTAAGACGTCCTTCTTTGTTGCATATCCTGCACTTTTTCGAAAATTAAATGGAGCGCGATTTGGTACACTCCCCTGAGTAATGTCGTCCCTCTTTACAATTATAGCACTTCACAGTAGCTTTGTCCTAACTCTTAAAATCGAACTTACTAGTTCTTGGGATCTTCCTACTCTAAAATTCGGTCTTTGTTTCTTTAAAGGAAATATGTGCTTCTATCGCACAATTGCTTTTCCCTTTCGAATTTCCTCTTCACTGCTTCCTTTCCCCTCTTCCTCAAGCCTTGGTGCAGCATCTACAAGCTTCTCAAAAGTAGTTTCCAACTGAAGAAGAAGAGGTTTCCTCAGAGTCTTTTGAAGACCATGCACAAACTTCTGGTTCTCCTTCATGGGAGTATAGATAAACTCTGTGCCATATTTGGATAATCTTCGAATTCAACTACGTACTCAGCCACGACTTAGTGCACTACTTCAAGTCAAAAAATTTCCTAGCCATTGCTGCTTTCTCAGCTTCTAAAAGGAATTTCTTCTCAAATCTACTCTTGAGATCCTCCTATTTCATTTCTGATTCATCGGTCTCACCAATAAGCATTTCATACCAATCAAGAGTACTATCCTGCAGTTGGCTTGAGGCTATCTGAACCTTATGCTAATCTTGATGCCTATACATATGAAAATGCACTCATACGTTTTCATCTAGGCTTGAACAACGATCATTCCTTCGGTTCTCTTAAGGGGTCTCCCTTCTAGTTTGGCATAGTCACCACATAGCCTGGAAAATAGAATCAGGGAGTAGGAGGGATTTATAAGCACTTGACTGTTGGATGCTCCTCACCAGCTCTATAAGCTATTTGATGGTTATAAAAATTCCACCAGATCCAGTACCAGAAGATTGACTTGGTTCACCTTGACGTTAGCATGGTCTAGCCATTTCGCACTAAAATGAAAGTAAGATATTGGTTAAGAATATCTCAAGATAATAATAATAAATTTATAACCACCATAAATAACAAATATGCACCTAGATGACTAGACCTTGTGTAACGCCCTACCTCGAGACCAACACTAACAAAGGATATTACTAAGTAATATTGTTTGCTAATGCAGAGAATAAGGATAGTTAGGAGCAATCGTCCACGAAGATTGCTTTAAGCCAGTGTTGACTTGTCGAATTGAGTAATAATTATTTTTCTTTTCAAGTGGGTTTGACATAATCAATCCAGTTTTAAAACAATATTACGATGCCTACAATATTTGCTTAGAACAACATAAATATCATAGAACAAAGAATCATAGTATGCACAACAATATATATACACATATGTTACCTGTCAAAAGGATACTTATACATATGCATACAAAGGTGTTCCATAAAATAGTGGTCATGAAAGTTCTACTCAATGCATATACATGACTACTCAAAATGATGTATACACATAAGGAGTTATAAAGTTGATATACATAAAGAGTACAAAATCCTGGTCTAGGCCAAATATGTAAGGCAAGTAAGGAGATGGAATCCTAAGAGACATGCTGCAAGCTAATTCATCCATAAAGATCATCGAAAAACTTGGATTAACCCGGTCTGACCCGAGCATTATACAAGATAATAAATGGGTCAGTCTTGTACTAACATAAACCACTATGGTAACTTAAGCATAATATATGATTAATTAATAACACATTCAAATCTCTAACTTATGTAAGATCAAATACTATAAAGGTAACTTATAAGTTAATAATCACAAAGTTTTGAATTAGCCATCAATGAAAAGAATGGCATTTACAAAACCAATTTCACCAAATCTCCAAAATTCCAAAACTGAATAATGTCCAACTAGATGGTGTTCACAAATTGAATCATCATCAAGAGAATGGCTGAAATAAATCAAATACCTCCAAATGTCTAAATTTCCAAAACCCAATAATGCCCAAATAAATGGCATTCATAAATTGAAATCACCAATCCAATAACCCAAAAATCACCTATCATATGCGAAAGCACAAGTATGGTGAACCCAAAATATATCCAAATAAGAAAGATCCAAATATAAATATTGCATAAAAAGAGGCGATGTTCCATATAAGAAGAGCTTGAAAGCTACATCATCCACATAAGACATGCATTAAGGCAACGCCATCCATATAAGACAAGCCCATTGGTAACGTCGTCCACATAAAACGTGCACAAAGGCAACGCCATCCACATAAGACATCCACGAAGGCAACGCCATCCACAAAAGTGTCATTTACGCTCAACTAGTAACTAAATGAATTTCACCAAAGCGACCCATACTACGCGGTGAACTTGAATTCTTTTCTAAGGCATCACAAACTCCATTGGATAAGTGTAATATACTTCTGTATAGTAACCATTCAAGTAACGAGCATGCATCCCATACCACACGGGTTTACTTGAACATTTACTATAAGTTAGTAAGCTTCACTTGTTTCTAAATTAAAGTTAAATTGAACGAGTCGGAAAATTAATTGATGAAATAAACACAAGTGTTTCATACCACTTATTTCACTAAATCATTTAATTCAACTTCTCACTCGACTGAGGAATAGAAATTTTATATAAAATTAGTTTTCACTTGCAAAATCATTTTGAAAATATTGGTTTATAAAAGCTAATAATATGTATTAGCAAATATTGTTTACTGTTATATATATTTATAAGACTTTTCTTTTCAAACAATTAAAACTATTAACACGTATACATATATTCCCAAAAATCATTTTTATGAATAATATTTATATTTATTTATTGAGTAACAATTTGATCGACAAAATATTTCCTTTTTAAATCAGTGCAAGGAAATATGTGTTGAACTGTATCCATAGAATGGTGCCTATGGAAAGAAAACGCCAAATAGAAGTATTTAAGCATGGTTGTGAAACTCAGAGATCGACATTGAAATCATAAGAACCTAATATCGAAACAACACAGGAGGTATAAAATAAAATAGGAGAATCAAACTCCAAAAAAGCCATTTCATTCGAATGAATTAGTAGTTTGTTTTGAAAACAAGTTTTGGAAATCTTTTCACATCTTTATTTGGAATGAGAACTTACAATTTGAAATATCATTATCTTATATATGTATAATTAAATATCTTTTAAAGCAATCCTTTTGAAATCATGCCAAAAATGTGATATGAAAAATAGAGATTTTTAAACTATATTTCATCAAGTCATTGTAAACAATTATGTAAGTATAAATATATAGAAACAAGTATTGAGGAACCATGAAATATTTCTAACTAAAACCCAATTTAGAGAATTGAAATATCAAATTGGAAAGTATTTAGTAACAACCAAAAATTATCAAAGCAATGCAACAAAGTGGAGCAAAAGGGTGCAGCAAGTCGTAAGCAAGTGGGGTGATTAACAAGCACTTGAAGCAGGCCCCAAGCTCCTATTCAGTCGATTGGACCAAGTGGTTCGGTCGACTACCTGGAGCTAGATGCTTTAGGTTGCTTAGCAAGTTGACTAAACAACTGATTCGGTCGACTGGTCAAGGATTCCGGGAGCGTATAGCTCCAGGTCTCCTGTCTTCAGTGGCTACAAAGGGACTTTCCGGCATGTCTACTTAAGTCCGACAACAAAAGATGACTAAACACAACAAAATACTAGCATGCAATTCATAACACGATCATATAAAAGCAATCCATTAACTAATAGAGAGAACTGCATTAAATTTCAGTAATTTTCCAATTAGCAGCAAATCACCAAGGGTAGAACTTGCAATAAAAGCTTATAGCCAACCAAATCCACAGGCAACGACAACCCAACAACTGATTTAAACTTAGCGTAAGAGGTTAGTCGAACTCATCTGAAATTCCGAGGTTTGCATCCCATAGCTTGATTAAAGTCTATACTTATCAGCTATAACCCCCAAAAGCTCATGCAAAAAAATGATCACAAATAGATATGATTAACGGAAATTACTAAAAATCAAAACCCTAAATGATATTCCTAGTTTGAGGTCTATTACCTGAGAAAAATATGCTCCTAATTTAGTATTTTATTTCCAAGATTGAGTGGAGTTAGGAATTTGGTTTCTAGGATTTTTGAGATAAGGAGGAAACGAGTTACATGCTACTGAAATGAGAAGAATGAAAAGTAGCATACTGGTTACTTGTTTATCTACATCTAATATCCTGGTTAGTATTAACCATGTTGGGCCTTAATTTGGTTTTTACTAAATTTGTAAAGATTATTATTTAAGTTTTCTTCAATTTTAATTACAATAAAAAGGCTATCATGGCTATTAGAATTCTATTTATCAATACAAGTTCTAACTATGCATTTTACGTAAGGAAATGCAATTTTATCCTTATTAACCCTTTAAATAATTTGTAGTAAATGGCTACAAGTTATTAATTTTAACTTATATCTCAATTTAATTTAATTAATTCCATTTCTAAGCTTTATGCAGCGTTAGCATAGTCTAAAACATATAAGTAGTCTTCAATAAATTTATTCTCTTATTTATTTTATTTCCAGATTTATTGTTGTACTTGAAATATGAATTATTGATAATAATAATTCACTTTTGATAATTTAAGAATTCCATGATCTTACATTTATTATTTCTTCTGTTACAATTAAATTTAAAGACTCCATATCAATCTAGAATAAGAATTGAGATAAAATCCCAAAACCCAATCACAAACACCTTTATTATTAAATTTTAAATCATTTTTTAAAAAGGGGTTAAAAAACCAGGGTTGTTACACCCTATAATCATCATATTCACCTAGGTAATATTTTGTATCTACCCATTGTCCCAAGGGACAAGGTTTTGTAAGTTCATCTAGGCCAGTGACTCGTGTTTCTTTGTGATCTGTATTGCTCAAACCCGCTCAGATACTATGTTATAACACCTCCACTTCCATACCCATATCACTCAAGAATATTATGTGGAATATTGTGAAGTAATACAAAGAATGAAGTGATATATGGCACATAAATGAATATTCTCTTGGACCAACACCGGTACATATTACAAATATCAATATTGCTTACCATATTCATATCGGTCTCGGTACAAAGCAATAGACGTGTATTCCTACAGGATGAACAATACACAGTCACAGATAATATACATCAATCAGAGAACACAAAGTCAAAATGTCGTAGATAAACTATAATACATATCACATAATATAATACATAAGTCCATGGAATACAAAATGAAAGTCTTTAGCCAATACATCATATTTCATCATCTGCTACATAATATATACAACAATGAGGCTACAAAAACATATAGCGAGTGTATCATCCTATATCTCTTACTAGCCTTCCATAAGTCTTTTCTATGCTCCATCAACCCTGAGTACGTGCACTAGAAGTCACCTAGATTGACCTGAATATTGAAAAGAATATACAAGTCAAACTATGTCTATTTATAATGTTAAATAATATAATGAAAAAGGGTAATATCCAATATAAAAATGACAATATCGTATAAAACAGGATATAATAGGAGAAAACCCTTCGAATCATCCAAACAATATCTAACATCACATAAAATATAAAGGTAAATAATCACAATCCAAATCACAAACAATATATATAGGCTATCTCAAAATACCAAACTATTAAGAGTATGGATAAAACGGGGACTGATTACACTTTATACATACAGTCTCTAGTATAGCCAACTCACTGGAACTGAATTATATCTGTGTTATTTGGGTTTTTAACCCAGTATAATTCAGTGGAAGTTAGAATATCTACATCAAGTCGAAACGACTCAAGAATCAACCAAAAGGATCAAAATGAGGAACCAAGAGGGGCTCAAGAGAAAAAGAGCAAAATTAGCCTAAGGGGAGAGATCCATAAATATTGCTCATGGGTCATCCATTCTTCTTGCATCATGAAGCATTATCTTATTTAGGGATGTCTGCTAAGTTTCATGGTATTCCAAGCAAGCTAAATCGATGGACATTCGTCTGATTCCAGTAATAGTCTAATTCAGCATGTACATGAATCATCAACAAAACAAGGCAATTATTCACTAAATTGCATGAAGGGCATCCACAAAAGTCATGGAACTTGGTATAATTGAAACTAGCCAAAAATGAGCTAACTACATTGATCGCTAGCGATCCTTGCCCTATGGATGGCTAGCGATCGATTATATTAGCTAGGCTCACTATAAAATTTCCTAGGCGCCTTCGTATCTTTAAATGCAAGCTTCTAACAACACGGCCTAGCCCAATATCTCTCTAATCCCTATGAATACTCATCCATCTGCAACATAAAGGCGGTCTTCTGGACTGACTGTTGGAATTCTACATAAATTATTCTTTACCCTTCTCCTCCCACGGAATAGTCATCTAAGGGTTTACTGTGATTCTCTAATGGACTCTGGCACTTGTGAGGTTATCTAAATTAGAAGTTTCAATTAAATTCTAATCAGATTTAACTTATAACCAATAATAAAAGTTATAAAGTGGATGCAGGCTTCATTAACAGCCGAACCACTAAAAATTCTCTTATCTCCTTACTTTATCTACAAGTTATTATTCCATGTTTTTATTTTACGTGCCCTGGTATACAGGGCTGGTGCTTTCACACTTAATCCACGTTCTTGATCCATTTTTTGGGTTAACAGTTTTGTGCTTTCATTGAGAACCCAACTCTTGCTTTGATCTAGCTATTTACTTTGGATCAGATATGTTCAGAAGTTAGATCCTCAATCTTTGCTCAGAAGATCTACTATTGAGAATCAATGGCACAAAGAAAAAGAAAACCACTTCCAAAAGATCCATATGAGTTGTAATTGCTGAAGAAGAGATCAATCCTCAACGAATTGAATTCAATGGTGCCAATACAGGAGATCAGGTGCTGGAATCCTCTATCAACGTAAAGCTGTCACTAGAGATGAATTAAATAAAATGGTTAATGAAATTAATCATAAGATGGAGAACAACTATTTGCACCAAAATTGATCAGAAACACACAAGAATAGATTTATTAGAAAAATAAATGAATAAAAAACAAAACTAAAACGAGTAGATAAATCAACAAGTAATTGAGAATCAACTATAATTAGAAATACAAAGATTTATAACGGTTTGGCATTGTATTCCTATGTCCACTTTGAAGTTTTTCCTTTAATAATCAGTTATGAAACCGATTACAATAGAGTAACAAAGATAACACTTGATTAAAATGAATTCTCCTATAACAAGCAGTGTAATGATCTTGAAAATGAACCAAGTGGCCCGTATTTATAGGGAGAGATGATGAGATATTTTGCTAAGATTTTGGCAGAAGGCTCTCATAGGGGCCTACCATAATGATCAGTGGCCTTAACTTGAAAATTTGGAATGACCGGCTAAACTTTCACCGATCGTTATTTCTTGCTTCCAAATCATGTGTGATAGTGTTTGGGGGTCCCACATGCCCTTTGTCATTGCTCCTAAAATATATAATCATTCTGAGTTGTAAATATGAGATATGGAATCGATATCTGTTGTACTTGGATCGTGCACTGAACTACGCCGATCGTTATGATGGATCGATGAAAATGATCAACCAACAATGATCGGCCATCTTCATATTTCAACTTTGTGACCTGCGATCATTTTTGTAGGTTCCACTTTTCATTTTAATGATGCTCTGAAAGTTTAATTGGCCTTGTGGATTTTGAGATATTGATCGTTCTTCGCTAATTTGAGCTGTCTTATGGATCGTGTCTGATTGGTCCATATAAATCCTTGCTTCGTCCGTAACTCGAGCATATGAACTCCTTGAAACTTTGAGTTGCAAATTCATGGAACTATGTTTGTCTTCCAAACTGATTACACCTGGATTGGGATCCGGTCCGGATTTTCTCGATTATCATTAGTAATATCATATAAAGTCTATTCTTAGAACCGATAACCATCCATTCCGAGCCAAGTCGATGATATCACGGCCTTGCCAAAAGGCGGGAAAACATTTGCCCCCAGAGTATGTTTTTTTAGCATGACGTGCTTTGAACTATCGCAAGCCAGGATAGTCGGGAAGAATCCATCCGGTTTGTTGAATAGTTGTCATCCTTCCATTGAGTCATTTTCTCATCAAAGGTTGTAATTTCCTTATTTCTCATGATGATTGGTTGATTTCTAATAGTATAAGTATGGGATCACAACTTGTTGGTAATAATCTAATTTTGTTTCTGGTGATCTCTAAGTTTTAACAACTTAGTTTCAATTTTTCTCCGGTCAATTTCAGGTGAACATTAAATTTTGTCGATTTCAAAAAATTATATTTTGAAACATATACTGGTACGTATATGTATTTGTACCCGACTCCCGATCATGATTACACGTTCATGAGTTATTGTCAATTTTAAAGAATTTTTTTCTATAAACGGTTTCTACTGGTTGTATTTTTATATATTTTTATGGAAAATGTCTATTGCCGATCGTTATATATATGTATATGTGTGTGTATATATATATCCATAATCCTCCTCTTTTTTAGAAAATAAATTTTGAATCATTCTTGATTATGAAACGATCAGCATATGCTTGGTTATGGAATGATCAGCATATAGCTTGGATATGGAACAATTGGTATATAGCTTGGATATGGAACGATCGACATATACCTTGGATATGGAATGATCGGTATAATTTTAGGGTCGATAACGATCAGCGTAGTCCTTGGTCCATTAATGATCGGCTTACATCCTACCTATATAAACATCAATACTTAGCCGTTTCTCCTTCTTCCTTCAGTTCATCTCTTATTGTTCATCTCGAAGTAAAGAAAATAAGCCTCCTTTTCCTTTTCTTACCAATCCAAACAACGATTCGCATCCCAAAAATCAGTATTCTTCTCCATATTTCGCTTTGATTCGACTTCGATCTTCCTTCTTTTCTCAGATCTTAAACTTAGTATAAAAAAAATTAAACTTGCTTTATGTTCAAGGACGAGCCGTCGAGCTTCATCAATGTCATGGCCTTCGCCTTCTATAACAAAGTCGATCCATAATACAATTGAGAAAAGGCGATGGAGATGGAGATAAGAGAGGCGGCAGCCTTAACCGATCATTTACTGAGGAGGATGAAGCAGTGGAGTTGAGGAAGCTATTTGATTAATCCGCTACATTCATTCTTGGACGATCGATAAAACCTGGGGTAGATAATCATGACATTACACGATTGCTATAGAATGATGTTGAAACTTGAGTATTGAACGACCATCTACAAACGATCGGGAATGTTTTTAGAGTTGGAGGCTTTGAAGAGAAAGAGACGGAATGGAACGATCGGTTGATGGCATGGAGATAACGATCAGTATGGAAGGTCATGAAGAACGGTCGGTGTACATGGTCAACTGCGATCAATCAGTAGATGTTGTCTTAGGGGAACGATCGGTAATGGGGCATTAAGGAGAACGATCGGTGGTTAGCACATAGGTTTTGAAAAAAGAACTTAACTAAATGATCTTGAACCCAATGATGAACTTTGACCTTTCATATTCGAATGAGCACATATGACTTGTACATGACTTGAATTGCATATTTGGTAACGTGTGACATTTTCGATAAGGATCAATGCTTTTGACTATTCTATTGAAGTTCATCTGCGATTCGAACATAAAATCAATTTTTTGCTTACTGATAATCGACCGTGAAATTCAAATTGTAGCGTTCCCCGATGACATAGAGAAACGGTTGAGATGGACAAGAATGAAGGCATCCCCGGTTAAGCCTTGAAGTCTCATCGTCTTTTCCATCTTCAGTTTCACACAACTTATTACTGTTTCGTATAACACTTTACCACACCACACTAGCACTCACTATACACTGGGAGGGGGTACAGGTTACTTTATCTTACCATGATTTTTACTACGTTTAATAGCTATGGGTTCTAAACATTCTGGGCATCTTACAGCCTGCTAGCTGGATCATCTTCCCAACAGGATAACCCTGACTTAAAATCAATAAATGCAACTAAATCCAATAGTTAGTCCTCTAATCATTATTCAGAACAATCGAAAAGCCCGGGCCCTTGATTTGACCTTTTTGATGTTGTTCCCATCTTTCCACTCGAGATTATCAATCCTGGTCCCAACGCTCTATAGGATGCAGTTATTTTGGAGAACCCTGCTAATTCGACATCTTCTAAAATTAAGGAAGACGCTCTTCGTCAAATTTGTGTAAGGCATGGAATTCCTTTCGACGATGTGTTGGTTCCGTCGTAGGATGATAGGGCTTATAAACCTCTAGAAGGGTATATAGCATGCAACAAGTTCATGTGTTAGGCCGAATGCATCCTGCTATTTAATTCATACATTCGAAAAATTCTTCATCATTTAAGAATAGTTCCAGCACTGCTCCACCCAAATAGCTACGCTCTTCTTAACTATACTTAAATGGTATTTATGGAGTTCCTACACCATCCTCTAGCCATTGATGACATCCAATTCATATTCACTTTCAAGCGACAGCGAGGGAGTCTTTCGTTTACATTTCTCGAGTCGACGAAGAGGTGCCAGATTCTAATTGGTGCATGGAACAAATTAAGCGCGTTTAAAAGTGAGTGGTCTTCGTTCGTTGTCCGTCCGGTTTCGCTCGACAATGGTTGGAAAGATGTAAGTGTTATTCTCTATTTTCAAGTTAGCACGGAAAAAATGATATTCGGGTCGTATTCCTGACTATGTTACTCCTTTGCAGGTATCACACAAGTCCTAGCGGCAATATTTGAAAAGTGGCGAAAAATGCACCTCCTGAGGATAGGAACATCAAATACATGCTCATGGATGAACGTTTCGTTACTTTTTGTTTGATAGAAGAGGGCCTCAACGTGCGGCTAACCAAGGTCACCCAAACTACAAGGAAAAGATCACGGGCTAAAGTCAGTCAAAGGGACAATCGAGCCGATCCTGTGGTGCCATCCAATCATGAGTGCTCAATAATTCACTTGCACTGATGACGAGGACATAGAGATGATGTGCCTGGTCATGATGGTGATGAATCTGGTCTTGTGGTTGACGCTGGATCCTTGCAGACCTCACATCCATCGGTTCCTAATCGAAGAAATAAGAAAACATTTGTACATAAATTTCCAAAAAGTCATCTATCTGATCAATCCAAGTCGTCGATGGCTTCTAAAATTGTTCAAGATGTATCTTCTTCCCAGCCATCAGGGCCTTCAAGTTTACCACTTGACTCTTTTTATGGTCTAACGATTTCGTGTGATCTTGAGGCTTTTCATTTTACTGATGTGAGCATCAAGGGTTCAGAGTCTCCCACCAGAATTAGCACTAAGATTCCTACTTATAGAGGAGAAGTTACATCAATGAGCAAGGCTCCTACACCTGGTTCGTTGGTGGGTTACACAAAGACACTTGCACACACCTGCACCCCACAATATTGCATTATATTTGACTTGTGTTCTTTAATGCTTAAATTTAACTGATTCCTATCTTCCTTTGCAGAAACGATGGTGAAGAAGCGGAACATGTTTGATTCCCTCCAGGATATACACCACCAATCCTCTAGTTCAAACTCTGGCTCTTACCATGGTGGTCGGTAGTATTATGATTCCAGTTATTGCCTCGGTCGGGACCAGGGTCATCAAGACAGAGGTTATATGGATAACCCCTCAATACAAACATCAATCAAGATTAAGATCCCCTCCTTCAAAGGGTCCCGATAAGCCAGCTGATCGCAAGGACCTACCAATCGATCCCTCTTGTGGTCCTGCTACCGCTTTAATGCCTTCACAACCTTTGGTTTCTTCTCATTCTCAACAGCCAAGCGATCATCGTCGCCACAGTGAACATGCTACTACCCATAGGTCCGTCAAGGAAAGTACTGAAGTTGAAGCCGCTACTGAAGATTCTACGATCAATCTAGTTGCCTGTACGGCACAGCTTCACGAAGAATTTCCAAACTTATGTTTTGAAGGGTCTATTTTCCTCCCAACTTGAAGAGGGTTCCGGACCATGTTCAAAAAATGACTATTGACTATGCCACTGACATCCATGTGCAGTATCGCGAATGGATGAAGGCACCGGAGAAAATGTCAAAAGTCTCCTTTGAGCGCCCGGCTGAAATTGAAAAGCTAAAATGCCCAAAAGCTCAAGATAGAAGAATCATTGATACTTTGAAAAATGAGATAGAGGTCTTTAGGGCCTCCTTAGAAGAAGTTGAAGGAAAAGCTAATGTTGTTGTGAAATCCATGAAAGAGATGAAATCCAACCATCTTCATATGGTTCAAGTGTTACTCATCGAAATCAAGAGATAGAGCTTGAGCGGGATACAGCTCAGAATAATGAATCTGCAGCCTTGAAGGAGATATCAGATCTTAAGGCCAAGCTTGACTATGGAAATAAAGAAATAGATGATGCCTAGAAGATTGCTCAAGGTGCCTGTGATGAGCTGGTAAACGTCAAACTTGAGAGAGACACGACTGTTGAAAGGGCTAAAAATGTCGATGCACTTATTCAGCGTGAAGCAGAAGCTACCAAGGACAAAGTTAGGGAGGAGATAATGAATGAGCTTGAACCACTTCTCGTTCTTTACAATGCTAACATTCTCAAGCATAGAAATTTAACATGGCTCGATGATGATTATCCCTACCAGCTCTGGTGCACATGAAAATTTCTCGTTGTAGAAGAGAAGAAAATTCTTAATTCAGAGGATATCGTCCTATCTAGGCCTGAAAATGAAATGCTATTGGGCGACAAACCCAAAACATTGCATGATATCCAGCTTTCACTCTAGAAAGAGTCTGCTATTTCATCTTCACATGAAGTGGATGAAAGATCCAGGTAGGCACAACCTGACATTGCAATAGAATTGCCCCCGACACCCCAGGTAATCCCTAGCTCCGCAGTAGGCTCTTTAACCATTTCAGGGTATGATCCAAACAAGCCACATTTTCTCCAATTCTCGAGCGCAATTCTGAGGATGTTTCGGCTCAACCTGGGAACCATATCAAGGAAGGTATTCTTTTGACATTTCCCGTCTTTCATAAGTTGGAGTGTTATTGATTGATATTTCTATCTTTTTCCTATTTTCTCTCAATTTTGAATCTAAAAGGCGTTGCTCCTCTCCCCTTACAATAGTCTCAGTTGGAGTCATAAGAGGTCATGACAGTATCCATTAAAGTTACAACTTCGGCCCCTGCTCAAGGTGCTCAAGAAGAAGCCTTTGTTATTGACGACCAATTCATAGAGGCATGATTCAAGGAAGGAAGCGACCCATACCATAAAATTACCTTTGGTGAAGATGTTGTGATCACAGGTTCTTCCGACCCCACTGGTGAGCTTAGCATGAAAGAGCGTATTAAGAGGGAAAAACTGTTGAAAAAGGAGGTAAAAGATGAACCTGTTGATTTGGGCTTCAATGAATCTATTCCTCTCCCACTCTAGATGATTCGTCCTAGTGGGACAATTCCCTGGGATAATATCCCCTTGCTTCCGGTGCTGAGAGTGCTTCCATCCCTCCTGCTTCCAAAGATGATATCGCCTCGATCCATACAACTGAAGATACTCCTTTGAAGATAAGCCAAGGCAGAAAAGGGGTGAAGAGAGGGTCTAGTGGCAATTCAGAAGGAGCCACTCCAAAGAAGCAATGGAAAGATAGAAAATCCAAGAAATAATCTTTGGATTGGAGTGATATGTAAATAGCTTGGATGATTACTTTTTCTTTTAATTAGTCGTGTTAGTTTGGGCATGACCCCTACTTTTATTTTTCATTTTGCATAAACTTGTATAGTGTATAGCAAGTTTAGTGTTAATAAGAATTCTTTTATTCTCATCTATGATTCTTGTATACACTTGTTTAATTGCTCTAACTATAATGTTTTTTATTTTATATATTTGTATTCATTGCTCGTCGGATCATATGTCGATCCGATTTATCCATCCCAAGGCATCCTCGAGGTCGTGGCCTCGAGTCGTATCAAACACTAGGCTCGATCTTTAACATTACGCTTGCCGAACTCAACGGTTTAGGCAACCATACTCTTGCCACTAGTCTCTGGTTAGCTGAGTTAGGTGGTGGATGGTCGAATTCCACCCTTAGCGATTATACACCCCTGTTGTCATTTTTAGTCCAAAGTTTATAAAATAGTGAGAAGTCATATTCATTTATACTCATATCCGCACTTCGGGGATAAGGATAAGTCAATAGGTGGTCGAACCACACCCAATTTATGTTTAGACTTCAGTCCACACTCTAGAAACTTAAGTTATTTCATGGGTGGACGATTCACACCTAATTTACGTTTATACTCCAATCCGCACTCTAGGGACTTAGATTTATTTCATGGGTGGTCGATTCACACCCGATTTATGTTTATACTCCAATCTGCACTCTACGGACTTAGAGTAGTCTCGTGGATGGACGATTCATGCCCAATTTATGTTTATACTCCAATCCGTAATTTGGGGAATTAGAGTTGTTTTGAAGAGCAGTTAAATCATATTCTCTGTAATTGATTGATTTTCCCCCAAGAGTTAGGGGTTTAATTTGGTAAGCGATCTATCACGTAACGATCGCTCTTATTTTATTGCCGTCTCATCATGTAACTAATAAACGATGCTATAGTAATCATAAATACAAAGGAGTCCAACGCTTTATTTTCTAAATGGGAAGGAATGACATAATCTGTCCTATTACATATTTGGAAAATCAAATGCTAAAGCAAATTCTAAAAGCAAATACAACTAAAAATGAAAAAGAAACAAACTAAGTGAAATAGCTTTATAAATGCTCGCTATTCCATGCCCTTGGAAGTGTGATGCCACCGACAGTCGCTAGCTTAAAAGTTCCCTCTCTAAGCCTCTATTCAGTGACATATGGTCCTTCCCGGATTGGATTCACGTGTCATGGGGCAGGAAAAACCTGTTTCAGAACGAGATCGTCGACTTCAAAGGTTCTAGGTTGGACTTTAATGCTGTAATACTGAGGGATTTGGTGTCAATGTGCAGCGGCACTCAGATCGGCTTCCTCACACTTCTCAACTATAAACTCAAGAGATTCCACAAGGTGATATTTATTCATTTTGGGATCATAGTAAGTCACTCGATGAGGTGGAACCTCGAGCTCAATAGGAGTGACAGCTTCAGAATCGTAAGCAAGGACGAATGGAGCCAATCGTGGACTTATGGGTGGTCCTGTAAGCCCATTGTGCTATAGGGAGTTCATCCATCCACTTTCCTCTGGCCTTTTCCGATTGTTCTTCAGAATGGACTTGATGATTTTATTTACAACTTCAACTATCCATTTGCCTGAGGGTGAGTAACTGCTACAAATCTCTTTTCAATACAATACCTTTGACAAAAGTCTTTAAATTCAATACTGTCGAATTGGGTCTCATTATCTGTTACAATAGTTCATGGTAGAGCACATCAACATATGATGTTTTGGACAATAAAGTTGATCACTTTCTTGGTTGTGATCATGGCTAAAGGCTTTGCTTCGGCCCATTTGGTGAAGTAATCAACTGCAAAGATAGCATACTTTGCGCCAACTTTAGAGATCAGTAGGGAGCCAATAATGTCTATACCCCACATGGAAAACGACCATGGACTGACGATTTTCGTGACTTTCGTTGGCGGAGCTCTTGGAATTTTTTGCATATATATGACACTCATCACATCGTCTTACATAATCAACGGTGTCTCGATTTACGGTTGGCAAATAATACATGTAATGGAGTATTTTCTTTGCCAAAGTTTGCACCCCAGTGTGATCGCAACATTCCCCTTCATGAACTTCTTTCAAAACACGCTTTATCTCATCACGAGTGACACACTGGAGTAGGGGAATAGAGAAACATTTCTTGTACATAAATCCCTCTTGCATGATATACCGTGAAGCTTTACGAAGGACTTGTCGCTTTTCAGTCCTTCATTCGGGAAGAATTCCTTGTAGCAAATAGTCTTTAATCAGAGTCATCCACGACTCCCTTTCAGGCTCCGTTTCTAGTGTCTGGTCAATTTCTATTGGGTTTAAAATTAGGGCATTTCATACTATGACTAGGACTAATCCAATCTGTTGTGCATCGCCAGTGCTAGTAAACTTTGTCAATGAATTGGCCTCTCGGTTTCGATCTCATGGAACATGCGAAATGTCATAGTACTCAAATTCTGTCAACAAATCTTGAAATTGGGTAAGGTATGGGGCAAGTCATTTTCCCTTAGCTTAATAATCTCCCCTGACTTGTTACACCACTAACTGCAAATCACAAAAGATTTGAGATATTTTATTCCAAGTTCTTTAGCGAGTTTATGTCTAGCAATCAGAGCTTTATACTCAGCTTCGTTGTTTTCTGTTGGGAAATCAAGCTTTAAAGCATAACAGATTAAGCGACCTTCGAGAGTTACAAACACAATTTCAGCCCTAGAACAATGATTATTAGATGCTCCATCAGTTTACAATTTCCACTGTATGGTAGGGATTTCGATGCTTTTTGGAAAATCATCCTGCACGGCAAGCTTTGTTATAAAATTTGCTAATGACTGACCCTGGACAGTACTCCAGAGGAGTTAAGTTATATTTAATTGATTGAGCTTGATGTTCCACTTGAATAACCTTCCAGACGTCTTATGTACTTGTAGAACCTATCGTTATGGTTGGTCAGTGAAAATATTGATCGGATGTGCTTGGAAGTATAGACGAAGCTTTCGTGATGCAATCAGTAAGAAATATGCTAGTTTACCTATTTTCGGATAGTTCCTTTCTGCTCCCGTTAATCATTTACTGATGTAATACACTAGCCTATGAATCTGATCCTCCTTGTGAAGCAATGTAGCACTTATGGTGTATGCTGATACAACCAAATAAATGTACAGATCCTCATGATCCACCGTCGTGGACTAGATAGGGGTCTCTACAAATGATTCACCAAAGCTTGAAATGCATCTTTACAATCCTACGTCCATTCGAAGTTTCTTTTCCATTTTGTAATCAAATCAAAGAAAGGAATTGAATGCATTTGTCACTAGCCTTAGAGATAAATCGGCTTAATGCAGCAACTTTCCTATTCAGACTTTGCACTTGTTTAATAGTCCTTGGAGCTAGATAGCATGGATAGTTTGAATCTTCTCAGGATTAGCCTCTCACTACAACAAAAAGGACTTTTTATAGCGTGTAAAAAACCGCTATAAAAACTTTCTATAGCGATTCTATAATCGCCGTAGATCACCATGTTGTAAAAAGTCTGGTGATACTATAGCATGTCATACTTGCAATGGAAAACGTATTTTTCTTGCCATCTAAAATAGGCATATTGGTGCAATTGCTTTTCTATAGCATTATGAAACGTGCTATAGAACTTATTATGATGCATTTTAGTTGCTATAAATATGTCGACATGCTATATTATTATAGCATTTGAACGCGCTATGGAATCATCGTGTCAACCTTTTATGACACATTGAAATGCTATAAAAAGTTCATTACTATCTATTATAGCACCGTCTTATTGCTATGAAAACTATTTACTCTTTGCAAAATATTTTGTATAGCACTAACATGATGCTATAGTATAACAAAGTTGAACAATTTTTCTTTTTATTGCATAGTTATAACGCTATAAAAAAATTCTATTGCACATTTTTTGCTGCCATAACATTCAAAGCTTACAATTTTCAATTCTACTTATATATTATAACTCAAAAAACCACATTCATCACATTAACATAAGTACACAAATTGAGTCATAAGCCAAATCACAAAATATATATATATATATCCATTATATTTCATACATGAAGAATTAAACATAAATATTTGTGATGAAAATTAAACATAAGTACACAAATTGAGTGTAGCGTACCAAAACGATACATACTAAAAATATTTTAATGACCGTCGATAAGCATGACCGATTTAAAGGAGAAAGAGTGCGACATCATGTATCAACCTCAAAAGCATCATACAACACCTGTGAAGAAGAAACACAAACATACATATGTTAGTCAATATATACAAGTATGTATAAGTACAAAAGATGCATCGCCAAAGACTAAGTTACTGAAACTAGCATAACCCCTAATGAACCTGTTATTGTGATCAATCTATACCCTAATATGATACATAAAAATGAACTAAATCAGAGAATCTTTTGTCAGACGTTGGGTGGAGTTTTGAATATTGTTTAAACCACATTATCCCCTAATCATTTACTGCTATTGTCACTCCGCATCCACTACCTTCAACAATACAACTTCCTGCCTTCGAACATCACACCAGTGGCCTGTCATCACCTATTACCATTTGATCATAAAACACTCCACAATACATAACAGTCCTTTCCACACTACTGCGTTCCACGTTACTGCTTTGCACATTACTGTTTGTGAACATAACCCAATGCACAACTGACCACCATCATCCACCTATATCAACCACACCTTCAAAACTGTCAATACCATATACACTGCCTTATCACAGCCTTATCACAAACCTTCCTCATCACCTGTGCTCCACCAACACCTTCCCCTACCATTCAACATCCCATACCTTCATATTTCAACCAATTTCTACTCTGTCAACTCATACATGCCATACCCTATCCATCATCTCCAAACCAGCAACCATACAGACCCCAGTCACCAAGACAACAACTTCTTAACAACTTGCACTTCCTACACTTCCTTAACCAAAAGTATTTGCCACCATCTACATCACCACTTGCTACTGCCTACTTGCAATCATGCCATTCATAACATACTTGCACACCCTTCGTGCTCCATAATCACTGCATATCACCAGTCAAACTTCAGCCATCAAACAACCCATTACTACTACCAGACCATTCAACTGCCTTACCCCCTTCTAACACACTGTTGCTCCTCAACCACCATCCAACCCCTACATTCCTCCAACCGGCCCCATCCGTTGATCTCATCTCCAAAGTCCCATACAAACTCCTACTTCTCATCACATACTCGACCAACCCCAATCGCCAATCCACTCACATCCCTCAGTAAACCACCGTTTACTTCAACTGAAATTTGTATTTGAAGCATTTTTCATAAAAAATGAATGTTATCTGGACTATGATTCAACTGAAATTTTGAAGCATTTTGAAGGCTATGCTACAGTTTACCTAGACTATGAAACGACTGAATATAAAAAATGCTTCAAAATTTCAGTATGAAATTACTGAAGTAACAAAACACATGAATTTTTTAATAAAAAATGGACTGATTGCTCAAAGTCAAGGATACAATGCAATGTGTAATACATGTAAAGTATATGAGCTAGAGTTAAAATGCAATGTGTAATAAATAATTACTGTAATAAATTTAAAAAAATAGCAGTGATTCTCTGTAGATAAATTTAGTAATTATCCAAAACTTATATTATTAATTATTTACAAAGTGAGATACACAAACATATTGGTTCCTACCATGAAAATGTTTAAATTTGTTTGTTACAAACATTTAGTGGATTTTGAGTCTTCTCTTTTTATATGAAAAATGGACATCGTTTTTAAATGAAAATATATATTGTTAGAATTCCTAAAGGTCAAGTGAATGAAAAATAACATAAGTCCCACATCGCCAATTTATTGAGAGGTATATTAGTATATATATGCCTTTCTCAAGTGGAGGTTGGGGGCCTGGGGCTCCCAAATGTATGCTTCGTTGTGAGGAGGGAGATCATGCATCTCCATCACACACGCGCGCGCGCCGCCGCCGCCGCCGTCCGTCCGACCACCGGGCCGGGCCGGGTTTGGGTTTGGGTCTAATATGATACTCGTATTTTTACTGCAACTGGACCGGGCTTTTCAACAGTTGCAGGCTATACGAACGGACGCGGATTGCTGAGGAGGTGCGACTTCTGAAGCGAGCGGGTTGAATAAACGCGAACATTAGCGGGTGCGACCCGTTAGAAGCAAACAGGTGCGAGCCGATTGAAGCGAACGCGGGCGTAAGCGGGTGTGACCCGACTGAAGAGGCGCGGGCGAAACAGTACGAGCAGGTACAAAACAGTACCGTTGGACGGGCGGGTGCGACCCGTTAACAAACAACAGCGACCAAAAGGCTAACGGGTGCGACCCGTCAAGCGGACGCGACTGTTTGAAGGGATGCGGACAAAATTATAAATAGGAGAGAATACTGATCACATTCTCATCCAATTCCAATCTAATTTCTTCTGCTTCTTTGCTCTACTGCTCGATATTCCATATATATATCACAGAGTTGACATACTCATTACAATCTCATGCAGATTACGTCTGTTGTATCTTGGGAGAGTTTTGAAATAAAATTCTTAAGGAAATCGTTACGACGAGCCTCAGACATAATCTAGTTAGACTAATTGTATATTTATATACATTATTCTATATTCTATCCGTTATTCTTGTTATACTGTTTATTCAAAATAGTATAACGCTGTTGTTGTAATTCATTTACAACATTCATATTGTTATAATAATTACTGCAGAATTCCAGTGTAGTGGAAATCTGAGTTATAAACTTGTGCGACGAGTTTATAATTGATTAATCTCTGTTTTGGTATACTAGACGTATAACATCTTAAGAATTTTACTGTTTTACACTAAAACAGAGATGTTAACAGTTGACAACATGAAAATAGATAAGTCCAACTTTTCAGCGGTTATTTCTGAATGCAATTTGATTCAGAACCCTAACCAATGGTGGGTTAACACAGGAGCTACTCGTCATGTTTGCTCTGAAAAATCTATGTTTTCAACATACCAGAAATTCGATCAGAAAGAAAGACTCTACATGGGTAATTCTGCAGTTTCCATGATCGAAGGCAGTGGCACAGTTATCCTCAAGTTCACTTCTGGAAAAACTATCAAATTGAATGACGTGCTTCACGTTCCAGACATACGCAAGAATCTCATCTCTGGTGCAATCCTATCAAAGAAGGGATTCAAGATGGTGTTTGAGTCAGACAAGATGGTTCTGTCCAAAGCTGGAATGTATATCGGAAGGGGATATTTATGTGATGGCCTATTTAAGGCAAATGTAGCCGTTACCGGCAATAAATCTATGTATTCTGATTGTGCTATTAATAAAATTGAAGTCTCTTACTTACTTGAGCACGAAATTTTACTATGGCACGATAGATTAGGACACGTAAACTTTCGAAAAATGAAGAAATTATCAAACTTGGGATTGATTTCAAATTTCCAAGTAGATAAGAACTACAAATGTGAGACATGTGTAGAAGCAAAAATGGTCAAACAACCATTTAAATCTGTTGACAGAAGCACCGAACCATTAGGTTTGGTACATACATATTTATGTGATTTTAAATCACTACCTACAAGAGGTGGGAAAAAGTATTTTATTACTTTTATTGACGATTATATGCGATATTGCTATGTATATCTTTTAAATAGTAAGGATGAAGCAATAACCACGTTTATAAAATACAAGGCTGAGGTAGAAAATCAGTTAAATAAAAAGATCAAGATATTGAGATCTGATCGAGGTGGAGAATATGAATCACCATTTGAACAGTTCTGTGCCAAAAATGGTATAATTCATCAAACAACAGCTCCATATTCACCACAACAAAATGGTGTAGCCGAGAGGAAGAACAGAACGTTAAAAGACATGATTACTGCCATGCTTTTAACTTCTGGTCTACCGACGAATTTGTGGGGGGAAGCCTTAAATATGTCTAATCACATATTAAACAAAGTTCCTCACAATAAAACGGGAACAATTCCATATGAGATATGGAAAGGACACAAACCAAGCTTTAAATACCTCAAAGTGTGGGGGTGCTTGGCAAAAGTTCCAGTTCCGCCTCCCAAGAGAGTCAAACTTGGACCAAAAACAGTAGATTGTTATTATCTCGGGCCAGCCCAAAATAGTAGTGCCTACAGATTTTTGGTATTCAAGTCTGATATAAATGATATTCATGTAAATACAATCATGGAATCAAGAGATGCCTCGTTCTTTGAAGATGTGTTCCCACATAAAAGAAACGATGGAAATCCTGTCCCAAAAAGGACAAGAGATAACAGAGATGAGACATGTGAAGATGAAACTCATCAGGACAACGAGGAGGTTGAACCAAGAAGAAGCGTAAGGGCAAGAACTTCCAAAACATTTGGTTCGGATTTTTTAACTTATATGTTAGAACACGAACCTCAAACGTACAAGGAAGCAATGTCATCTTCTGAATCTTCATGTTGGAAAGAAGCAATCCAAAGTGAGATTGATTCAATTCTAAGTAATAAAACTTAGGAAATTGTTGATATTCCACCAGGAATAAAACCAATTGGCTGCAAATGGATTTTCAAGAAGAAAATGAAAGCAGATGGCTCTATCGACAAGTATAAAGCCAGATTAGTAGCCAAAGGATATCGTCAAAAAGAAGGAGTAGACTTCTTTGATACATATTCGCCGGTAACACGAATAACATCTATAAGAATGTTAATAGCAATTGCATCCATCTATAATCTAGAGATTCATCAAATGGATGTAAAAACAGCATTCTTAAATGGAAATCTCGATGAGGAGATTTACATGGAGCAACCTGAGGGATTTATTTCCAAAGGAAATGAAAACAAAGTCTGTAGATTAGTCAAATCATTATACGGACTAAAACAAGCTCCAAAGCAATGGCACGCAAAATTTGATAGTGTCATGATGAAAAATGGTTTTCGTATAAATGAATGTGACAAATGTGTTTATTATAAACAACTTGGACAATCGTATGTGATGATTTGTCTATATGTAGACGATATGCTAATCTTTGGTCCTAATACTAAAGTAATAGAGACTATAAAGAAGTTGTTAATCAACAATTTCGATATGAAAGACTTAGGAGTTGCGGACGTTATTTTGGGAATCAAAATAATAAGAACATCTAATGGAATTGAGCTATCTCAGTCACACTAAGTAGACAAAGTGATTGAAAAATTCCAAGAGTATGGAATTAAAGGAGTGAGGACACCTTTTAATCCATCGGAAGTACTGCATAAAAACACTGATGAAAGTGTAATGCAACTGGAATACTCTCGTGTAATAGGATGCTTAATGTATCTGATGAATTGCACCAGACCAGATATTGCTTACGCGGTAAGTCGACTAAGCAGGTATACAAGTAATCCAGGGAAGGAACACTGGAAAGCACTAATGAGAGTGTTGGGATATTTAAAGAACACCACTAATTTTTCCTTACATTATGGAAACTATCTTGCCGTCTTAGAAGGATATAGTGATGCAAACTGGATTGCAGATTCAGAGGAATCAAAATCCACAAGTGGTTATGTCTTTACCCTTGCAGGAGCAGCAGTGTCATGGAAATCTACTAAACAAACATGCATAGCTCGATCCACCATGGAATCTGAGTTTATCGCATTAGATAAAGCAGGCGAAGGGGCAGAATGGCTTCGTTAATTCTTAGAAGATATTCCATTTTGGCCAAAACCTGTGACGGCCATATGTATTCACTGCGATAATCAAGCAGCGCTAAGTAGAGCGAAAAACCTTGTGTATAATGGCAAATCACGACACATACGTCGTCGCCAGAACACAGTTAGGCAGTTACTCTCTAATGGAACTATTTCCATAGATTATATGAGAACAAATGATAACCTAGCGGATCCATTTACTAAAGGTTTATCAAGAGAGAAAATTGACTGCACATCGAGGGGAATGGGTTTAAAAGCCTAAACCATCAAGAGTTATCTTATACGGAAACCTATCCTAGCGACTGGAGATCCCACGGACTAGGATCAATAGGCAACCCAGTTCTGAATAACTCAAGAAGTAATGCATTTGTCTGGACTTGGTCCTACTCCATTCCTATGGTGCAAAATATAATGCATGCCTACAGAAGTTTTAAAGGTTAAAACTATGTTTTTTAATGATGACCATATCTTGGAAATAACAAGTGGGGTATATGTAGGATACTCTTAATGGTTGCGATCACCTATGTTAGTGTGAGCTGGGTCGGCTCTATGAGAATACTAAAAGGCTTTTATTCTCTAAAACACTCGCAGAACCAAAAATTGTTCAGGACCAAAATGAACACAACCAAGAGATTGGATGAGAAGGGAATCAATGCTTCGTAAAGCTTATTGTCTGGATATACAATAAAGGCCGACGGTTCAAGATGAAATAATTCACCGATTAGCCAAGTAGATCCGATAAGTTTTAACTAGGGAAAGTTGTGAAATATCTACTTATCCACGATAAAGCATTATTCCATATATACTCTGTAATATTTCGCTTCGTGTGGGGGATATGTATATTATCATTCATGTGGGGGATTGTTCGAATTCCTAAAGGTCAAGTGAATGAAAAATAACATAAGTCCCACATCGCCAATTTATTGAGAGGTATATTAGTTTATATATGCCTTTCTCAAGTGGAGGTTGGGGGCCTGGGGCTCCCAAATGTATGCTTCATTGTGAGGAGGGAGATCATGCATCTCCATCACACACGCGCGCGCGCCGCCGCTGCCGTCCGTCCGTCCGACCGAACCGGGCCGGGTTTGGGTTTGGGTTTGGGTCTAATATGATACTCGTATTTTTACTGCAACTGGACCGGGCTTTTTAACAGTTGCAGGCTATACGAACGGACGCGGATTGCTGAGGAGGTGCGACTTCTGAAGCGAGCGGGTTGAATAGACGCGAACATTAGCGGGTGCGACCCGTTAGAAGCAAACAGGTGCGAGCCGATTGGGACGCAAGCGGGTGCGACCCGACTGAAGAGGCGCGGGCGAAACAGTACGAGCAGGTACGAAACAGTACCGTTGGACGGGCAGGTGCGACCCGTTAACAAACAGTAGCGACCAAAAGGCTAACGGGTGCGACCCGTCAAGCGGACGCGACTGTTTGAAGGGATGCGGACAAAATTATAAATAGGAGAGAATACTGATCACATTCTCATCCAATTCCAATCTAATTTCTTCTGCTTCTTTGCTCTACTGCTCGATATTCCATATATATATCACAGAGTTGACATACTCATTACAATCTCGTGCAGATTACGTCTGTTGTATCTTGGGAGAGTTTTGAAATAAAATTCTTAAGGAAATCGTTACGACGAGCCTCAGACATAATCCGGTTAGACTAATTGTATATTTATATACATTATTCTATATTCTATCCGTTATTCTGGTTATACTGTTTATTCAAAATAGTATAACGCTGTTATTGTAATTCATTTACAACATTCATATTGTTATAATAATTACTGCAGAATTCCAGTGTAGTGGAAATCTGAGTTATAAACTTGTGCGACGAGTTTATAATTGATTAATCTCTGTTTTGGTATACTAGACGTATAACATATATGACAATCCAAGAATACGTACGATATACTGACAATCACCAGCAGTCATGGAAATATGTTGATATGGCACTGTTAGATTTGAACACTCACTACTTTCAAGATTTATTCACGGGTCATGAAAACTCGCTAATATTTCAGCATATTCCATAGCATTTGCTAGAAGTTTTTGCATGTAACAAACATGTATTTTCATACCTATGAAAGCATGTATTTGTATACATATGAAAGCAAATAAGTTGTAAATCTTATACACTCTAACAAATAATAATACATGTACCTGAATTTGCAGTCCCTTCTGCTCATGAAAGCAAATAACATATATTTGCAGTCCCTTCTGCCCATGAATGCACATAACACATATTTGATACCTATGAAAGTAAATAAGTATCATGAAGCTTCGTTCTACAAAATTGGTTTTCTTCTTCAGGACTTCCATTTTCTGCCCAGTTTTGTTCGGTTTTGTGCAGTGCAATTCTTCAATCATTGCCTAGTACTTTGGACCATTGCCAGGGACAGTGGAGCCATAGCCATGACACCTTGTATGTTTGCACACACAAGTCCCATGACCAATGTTCTGTTAAGTGAAAAAAAAAGTTGAGAATAACCAACATACATAATGAAATGTCAAATTTGTATTATAATGTTTTGCTTTGTGTGGTGGTGTCGGACAATAACATTGATATGCTCTATCGCAGTGTCCGCAAACATTAGTATACTATGGTCACCAGCACTACGGCAAACCTAGATATTAAAATTGTAAACATAACGGGAACTAGTGTCATCATTAAAAATAAATAAAAAGTATATAACTCCATTGGTACATAAGGAACAGATCTCACAAATGTGACAAGATGGGCATTGCCATGAACTCTAATGAAATAGATTATGAACATATGCATCTTTATGAAACATACTTAAACAAGCTTACATATGAATAAATAATTAATATCAGCACAAACCTGAATCTGATAATTGCAAAGATGAAACTACTAGTTAACACAATTTATAGAGTATATATCAATAATTACAAAGGTAACCTGTATAATAAAATATGATGTATATTATGCTCATAGAATGAGTCATTCGTCATTCATGGTAAGTAAAAAATAGTGTTAGATATGAGTCAATATTTACAAGTAGACCAATAAATATTTATCGATCTTTACAAGTAGACTTGACCACACATAGAATTCCTGGCTTCGATGACACTACCCCCATGATAAGAACCGGATCTAAATCATAATGCAGTCAAATATTTACTAATTCAATTTCATTTTCAAGTCTATCAAGCAGACTTGGAAGTTCATCCTAGTACACAGGTTATCAGAATCCAACTTTATGGAAGAAGCCAATCAATTGAATGTTATATCTAGGTTAGGCAATAAACTTTTTACTTTTAAAATATAATATTTTTTCTCTAGCAAAAATAAAATAAGCATATTCTAGATATTAGATCAAGGTTGTCGCAATGAAAAAAATTCCAGTGCATACGTACATCATATGACATATCAAAATTCAAAATGCATGAACCAAGGGATACCAAAATATTTTTACTCTACAGTTTAAAAATACCATGTGCATGAACCAAGGTCTTCTTGTGTCTGAGAAATTATTTATGACTAATGAGAGAATACACTAAGAAAAAATATGCAATGAAAAGTGATCAATGGATGCTTATTTACATGGTGAATCCTTTAGACTCCCTAATACAATGCTTTTTAAACCATATATAGTTTTATTTCACATTCTACCCAGTTTGCAAATTCTAAAAATGAATGCATAAGCTTTTTGTTTACTTTTATACTGCTTTATAGCATTTTTTGTTAGTTAAAACATGAAGATTGAATATATAATATTTTTGGTCAAGTGATTTTGCTAGTAGATTTAGCAACTGTGGCTTTATTCAATTATCAAAAAATAAGGATGACCGACCTACAAGAGAACCGCTCTCCTCTTGCTGGAAAACAATGAGACAAAGAACCAACATAAAGGGCCCTACATATGTAACCTGGAACAGTATTAGATGGATAGGTAAACAAATGCATAGAAGTCATCCACAATAATTTTTTACAGGTTCCAATAAATCTAATGGAATTTATATTAATTTTACTCAACTGATGAAGGAAAAAACCAATTTCATTGACAGTTACATTAACATGTCATTGTGTGATAATTAAACCGTTCAATGGTTTCTTAAATTTTAAAGTAAAAAATATAATGAAAAATGTATCATCTCTTCTCAACAGGTCTTTATCTCGGTACATTTAGGAAATATGTATCTTATAGGTTGTAGGCTGAAGACAGCTAATACATATCAAACCATTGATGGATATATTAATCATTTTAGCTTATACTCATGTAAACAACACCATGCATGCAATAAGAAAAATATCCGAGGCAGATGAGAAAGATACCAATTCAAACCTATCAAAGCGTTTAGCATGGTATTCATCTAATTTGTTTCCCAGCCACTCTTCGAGTTTTGCATATAATTCACAATCTTGAAATCCTTGTTTGCTGTTGAGCACCAAGACATGTCCATTCCCGTCATCCTAAACTAACAAAGAATATTCAAAAACATATAATTAGGTTTCTCATACTAAATGAGAAAATTAGTCGGTAGACAATTCATTGAAAAGACAAATAGAAATTTAATGTAATACCATTAGATCTGAAACATCAACAATTCCTATAACTCTGCGCCCTATGTTTGTATTATGTACCATGCCCCAACCCACTTGTAAGCCTATAACCATTTTGCGTGCTTTATTCAGGAAAGTTTCAAGTGACGATGATTGAGGACAGTGCCATAGAAAGCAAATATTTTTACAAGTAATATGTATTAGCTTAACGACATTATGAATACAAATCCCATCTGTTATCTACAGTCTATTACATTCTCCAATGTAGTTTATTGCATTAGGCTGAATCACCTGAAGCCGAAGAACAATGTTTCCATACTACTTTGCTACATAGTCTTAAAGGGAGAGGAAAAACATGTCCATTCAATTTCGTAAAGTACTAATAAAACATTTTAAAATTTTCTAAGATGTGACAGACTATCTGAAATGCATATGTTTCAGCTACATGAACATGATTGAATATATCCTCATGGCTTAAATCTAGCCCTGATGACCATAAAGTTTATTCTGAAACAGTTTTACCAATAATTTCAGGGCTGGAGGAGCAAAAAGTTTCACTCCTTGCCTGTATGTCTAAAGTGCATCATCAAATAGCAATAAAATCAATTCAAGTGCTGAAAAATGTCAATGAGGCATGAAATTGCTTTAATAAACATGAGGACAAAGTATATGAACACATCAGACAATTCCATACCAACCAATCCAAGTCCAATTGTATGTAGTTCGGGAACATGGTAGATCCCGCCTGGATCCAACATTAAAAGATCAAAATAATTGGGTTTACTGATATAATGCTCACTCACTCATGATTTGTTATGCATTCATTTATCTTTTTATGTTTAGACTGTCATGTTTATAAAGTTAATGCAACCCGAAGATAAGCAAAAACTGTGATGGAGATGATGATAACTTTAGAGTACTAAAGTCTCATGTTTACTTTCACGAAAACATTGCTATGTATAAAGGTAAAGAGACTATAAATATTACCGTTTAAGCATAGAAGAACGTCAATGAAAGTAGAGGGGAAGTAGAGGTAGCAATGCCAAACAAGGCATATTTTAATTTTTAAACGTACTCTTTTTGATAATAACAGAAAGGAAAATGCCAATAATACTCATTCCTATCGACACTCATTGATGTTAAATTGCAATTAACATGACAATGCAATCATGTGACAAGTGGGTATGCTCTCCTGAGACAACCTAATATCCTCATCTGAAGCATAATTGCAACTTAAAAAAAGCTCAATAGGTGAGTGTGACGTATAGAAGAAAACTGTGTGGTTACAAATATTAACGAAAAGAGACAATGCTACAAAACAAAATGTATGATGAATTAATGACATAAATGTTAAACCTCAATTAGTCGGCCATGCCAATACAAAAATATTCCTCCAATTATTCGTTCCCACTCCAACTGACTTCTTCCAAGTGTCGGTAGAATCTCTTTACCCATAATAGTACCTTTCACTATAGAAGTCTTTTGAGAGACTCTGTAAGCGGTCGACTTTTAACCTACGCAAAATAAATACAAAGGAAATTAAACTGAAAAATATAGCAGGATTATTGTGACATGTTTATAAGAAAGCATACGACAAACAAAAATATTAAAGGGATGGGGAATCACCATTGAACCTTGGACAATCATCTCCATCCTAGAATCTAGAAAAATAACTTCCAGATATGCTTTAAGTGAATAGTCTAGTGGAACCTGCATAGATCTTCGAATGAGCATTTAAAAATATATTCAAATTCACAATAAAATAATGAACTCTTTAAGACCAGTATACCGGTTTTCATTGAATTGTTTGGGGCCATAAAATTAAGGGTTATTAAGCTGTAGTAAAAGTAATTCTTATAAAACAGAAGAGTTCTGGCCATATAGTTTCTATTTGGAAAATTATCTTCAAACCATTTAAGGTTGAAGTATCCATTCTATGCCGCATATAGAAAAGAAATACCATAATATAATACTAAATAACCAAACGTTCAAGTAACTTATACTCTAGTTGTTAATAGGATTAAGGGTAAGATAATGATGATAGTTAAAGTTAATGAGTATTAATGTGACATCAACAGAGAAGTATATTACAGTTCATCATAAGCATAGATAAAAGAAAATAAAGATCAACATAGAAAAAAAGAAATAAATGATTGGATTATACATGTTGACTTATTTGTCCAGCACGTGATCTGGGTTTCCTAGATCGAATCAGTATATCGCCATAGTAATGGTGAAAAATTTCGGCTTAGGTAAAAATAATCAAAATAATTTTAGAAAATTAGTATAGTTTCAGTATTTGTGGATTAGTTTAATAATCAAAATAATCATTGTATATCATAAATATATCAACATAATCTATAAAAATCATAAAATGCTTAAGTTCAAAAAAAACATACCAGCACCCAGTTCGCGATGTTGAAATACCGAGAACCGCTTGAGGACCGCGAAGTTGAAATACTGCTTCAACTTCCTTGAAGAACCGCTTGAGGAATCACTTAAGGAATCGGGCCTAGAAGACGCACTTCAGCTGCCTAAAAGGATTTTAGTGAATAAGTTGAGGAATCGAGCTTTGAGGGTTGCGAAGACTTGAGGATTTCAGAGACTTGAGGGTTGCGGAGCTTTGAGGGTTGCGGAGCCTTGAGGAATCGAAGAATTGCAGTGACGAGTAGCCTTGAGGAAAGGGGTGCGGAGCCTTGAGGTTAACAAAGAATTGCAGTGACGAGGAGAACTGAAGAGGAAGTGAAAGTGAAAAAGGAAAATGGGATTTGGGCGGCATAGAAAAACGATGGAGGGAAATAAAATTTTGGACCGCGAAAATTCATCAGTCGTTATTATCAATGGCATTAACTTATTATTGATGGCATTAAAGACTACCCTATATAACCATTAACTAGTTATCTATAGCAAGTAACCTCCCATGCCATCCTCACTTGCTATCAGTATAGAATTTTCTTGTAGTGCCTATGCCATGGGCATTGACAATAAAGCCTAAGAATTTCCCTGATGCAACACTAAAGGAACACTACAGAGGGTTAATCTTCATCTCGTAATATTGAAGGATGTCAAACATTTCTGCCAAGTCTCTAATGCGGTTGCTTGATCATCGTTCGCTTGATCATCGTGACTTCATGAGCATATCTTCTACATACACTTTCATTGTCTTTCCGATATGATCTTTAAACATCCCGTTGACTAAGCACTGATAAGTTGCTCCTGCATTCTTTAATCCAAATAGCATTACTACATAGAAATACAATCCAACATCGATAATGAAACTAGTGTGCTCTTGATCGGGTCTGTGCATCAGAATTTGGTTATATCCTGAGTACACATCCATGAAAGATAGCAATTCGTGTCCAGCGGTTGAATCTACCAACTGGTCGATCCTCAAAAGGGGGAAACTGCCTTTCGGGCATGCCTTGTTCAAGTCTGAATAATCAACGCATATTCTTTATTTCACATTCGCTTTCTTCACAAGCACAAGATTAAATACCCATTGAGGGTAGAGGGTGTCGTCAATAAACCCATTGTCTTAGTCTATCTACCTGCTTTTTAAGAGCGGCGGATCCCTCCAGATCCATGCCGCACCATTTTTGAATCACCAGGACATACCTTGGGTCGATCTTAAATGCATTGATCGCAATGGCAGGCGAGATTCCACACATGTCAGAGTGAGTCCAGGTGAACACATCTAGATTCGCTTGGAGAAACTAGCAAGTCCCTTCATCATCGTGGGGCTGAGCAGTGATCCAACCTTTTGGACTCGTGATGGGTTTCCCTGGCTGATCGTAATGTCAATTGTCAGTTCAACCTTCGCAGTCTTGGTCTCTTTAGGATCCTTTGCATCATCTCTCGGATCTATATCTTTATAGAACCGACTATGGCGCCTGAACTAAGGCTCAGGCGCTAGTTGTCAATCTTTGGTAGCTTGGATGCGAATAGTCTTGTCTCGACCCTTACCTTTTTCTTTGCACTGAGCTTCCCTCAACTCAGCTAAATAACAGGCACATCAAGTCGCCTAATCACCATAAACAACTCCTACACCATTATTTGTTGAAAACTTCAAAGTCAACACCATGGGGCAAGGGCTGCCTAGAAATCAGTTAGGTTCGGTCGACCCAGAAAAAAATTGTATGGAGAATCAACATCCAATACAACAAACAGAAAGATCCGCACTCTCCTTCGTTCACCTTCTCCCAACTTTACAGGTAATTCCACGTAACTAAAAGCTTCAGTTGCAACGCCATTAAAACCATGTATACGAGCTTTAGACAGTTTTTAAGTCTTTAGCTTCCATCTTCATCTGATCATAAGCCTTTTTGAAGACTATATTTACTGAAATTCCATGATCAATCAATATCCATCTCACAAAGTGGGGCCAACCAAGGACGAAATGACCATTGGGTCAATTGTTGGAGCCTCTACATTATCTGCATCTTTGTTCCTAAATACAATATCACCCGCCATCGTACGTTGCTATTTTGCCAAAGCTCTATCTTCCGTATTCGAACAACATTCTAAATCCACATACCTAATTGCGCTAGCATAGCGCTCCATATCTTGCCAACTCTTATCCGCTGGGTGCGGCCCTCCAACTATCGTATTTATCACCAGTCTTCCACCAGTCCGCGCAAGCTCCTTAGCTCTGTGCGGCCCTCGTCCTTGGTTGGGGTCAGAAGTTCCATTCCCGTCATCCTATGGGGATTTTACAAACAGTTGTATTTTCCTTTCTTGAATCAGATTTTCTATAACATTCTGAAGATTCCTGCATTCATTTGTATTTCGCCCATAGCACTCATGAAATCGATAATATTTTCTCGGCCTGTATCTGCTTCTCTGTTGATTCTTTTGGAGGCGGCTTCCTATACTGCACGGTATTGCAAGTAGACAGATAGATATTCTCCAAGGATGTATGCATCGGCATGTAATTATTATACAGTGGAATCCTAAGCTTCAACCTTCTAGAATCCGTCTTTCATTCTCGGTTCCTATCTTCGCCTCTCTTTTGCCAATTTGGTTTATTCTGAACATTCGCTTGAAATTTCCCAGAACTATCATCAGACTATATTATTGCAATATTACTCTATACTTCTTCTCCACTTGATCCTGCAACATTCCATTTTCTAGAGGACATGGCTTCCTCTTTTCCCAAATATTGTGTCACCTTTGTGTAAAAGCGCTCCAACATTAGGGGCGGAAATTCGGCTAACAATCACCAAATTCAGACTTTGGATCAATCCCTCTCGTCACGGCCATGAGTATCGCATGATCATTTGGATTACTGACCTCTGTGATAGTTGTATGAAATCTCTCCAAATAGCCTTTCAACGACTCTCCTGAAGTCTGAATCACACTAGAAAGGGATGTCACGTCTTTAGGACGAGTCGTGTGCATCCAGAATTGCTCCATAAACTTGGTTGCCAAATTATCGAATCTAGAAATTCATCACGGAGGCAGTCTCGTGAACCACATCGTTGCTATTTTGGAAAGAGTTATGGGAAAGCATCCGCACTTAGTAGCGCCATCAGCTCGTGTAGAATCCATCAGCCATTCGTATCTCATAATATGCCGCCTGGAGTTGATTTTTCCCTCGTAAGCAGGCGTCAATGGCATGTTGAATCTCCTTGAGTATTCTGCATATAGAACATTATCACTGAAAGGAGTATAGCTTCTCGAGATTCCTAGTCATTTTTAGTCAAGCCTTGGTTCTCTCGCACTAACTATTTGACCATTACCGATAAGTCCAGTGTTTAGATGGTTGGTGCCATGTGGTGGTGTGTACCATATCACGTAAATGGCTCGATCGATGTCTGGGGGCCGTTTCACGTCTTCTTAGTTCACCATCTTCCCGATGTACATCTTGTACATTCATTTCATCATCGTTCTAGGATAAAACCCAATCAGTATTCAATCAGACTCTATCATACAAACTCACAGCAGCAACTCAGTTTTGAATCGCAACATGTGCAGGTAAGTTACCTTCTTTAGCAGAGGTATCAGCACTGATCCTTCCTGGTAGGCCACGATGGTCTACCTGTTGACGCCCTAAAGTTTCTGCATGATATCCGTCAATTCTACAATGCCTATGTCTCTGATATCAATCCGATGAATTAGAGCTCTCGGATGTCGAGCAAGGGTTGGGATCCCTCCTACCTTTTCCCTGCCACTGCAGCTGATTAATTTTGTTCATCAAGTTGACATTGGTTTGAATTTTTTGATTTAGTTATCAATGGCTATCCATCAGCTCTCTCATTAAATTATGAAATTCAGCTCTTGTAATAACATCAGTGGATTCTTAACTTCAACCAGACCGGCATTTGCATTTGTTGGTTGATTGCTTAGATCTCCTTGCTGAATGCTGGTATTCTCGTTTCTTTCCACGTTCTAAGAAGTGGATCTAGTATATCTCACAATTATCGATAGCCTTGCTTAGATTTCAACAAATCTAAGTAGTACGAGCAATTTTCTGAAGATTACAGCAGATCTTCTTTAGGGGATTTATCCAATCTAGTAGCAACAAAGGAGAAAACTGAGAATCAATGTTCTCAATGAAAGCACCAAAATGCTTGCACCAAATGATCACAAATAACAAATAATAGATTTAGTAGGGAAATAAATAAAAAAACGAATTTAAAATGAGTAGACAAAACAACAAGCAACTGCGAATCATTCATAATCAGAAACATAAAGATTTATAGTGTTTCGGCGTTGTATGCCTATGTCCACTTTGAATTTTCCTTTACTAATCACTTATGAATCTGATTGCAATAGAGAAATAAAGATAAGCACTTGAGTATAATGACATTGCAATAGAGAAATAAAGATAAGCACTTGAGTATAATGAAGTCACCTATAACAAGCAGCCTAAAGATCTTGGAAATGAACCATGAGGCTTGTATTTTTAGGGAGAGATGATGAGGTAGCTCGCTAAGATTTCGGCAGAAGGCTCTCTAGGTCCATAGGGGCCCACCATAATGATCGATGGCCTTAAATTGACAATTTGGAATTGCCGCCGAAACTGTCAACGATCTTTTTTTTTCTTGCTTCCAATTCTCTAGGTTGTTTTTGGAGGGTCCCAAAACCCCCTTGACATTGATCCTAAAATATGGAATCATTTCGGGTTGTAAGTTGTAAGATATGGATCGATCTCTGTTGTACATGGATTGTGCACTGAACTACACTGATTGTTTGATGGATTGGCAAAAATGATCGGCCATCTTCATATTTCAACTTTGTGACCTGTGATCATTTTTGTAGGCTCCACTCTTCATTTTATTGACGCTCTAAAGGTTTCAAATGAATTAGCCTTATGGATTCTGGGATATTGATTTTCTCCGCTGATTTGAGTTGTTTCATAGATCATTCTAGATTGATCCATATAAATCATTGCTTCATTTGTAACTCGAGCATATGAACTTCGATCGTCTTCAAACTTTCATTCGCAGTATCATTTATAGTGATTCTTAGAACTGATAACCATCCTTTTCAAACCAATTCAATGATATCATGACCTTGCCAAAAGGTAGGATAACAACAGCCAAAGAGCTCTTATGGACAAATTGAATGCCTTATTGACCTTGCAGTCACATGTTGATCTAAGAACCATGATAGAGCCCACGGCTGCCATGGAACAATAAAATTCTTCTGTCTTTGGTCTAAACATTAGAAACAGAAAGCGATAGTAAAAAGGAGTGATAGGTGGAACCGTAAGAGTTAATATGGAAAGAAACACAAACACTCCATCAACTATAAGGCAACCAGCTACAAACTTGAATCTAGAGGCGAAAACCCCACGGAAAGATATAGCTATGGATCTCTTCGACTGGGGAGATGGTGAGCGACTTGACGACGACAAGTTGGAAGGAAATACCAATGCATTCAACGACACCAAGGAGATCCAAACTGCCCTTACCAGACCAACCACAAGCCAATGGAACCCGGAGGGAGAGGCTCTCCCAAAGACAGGAGAGCCTAGGCTTTAGCCCACTTACTAAGATCGTTTGCAAAATCAAACACTTGGTGTAGTCACTAACAGCCAACCCATAGATTACTAGACATCTAAAGCATATATCGCGGACATGGTCAAGCGACTAATGGATGAAAGTAAAGATAGAAGGGATGATGAATAGGGATCTGCTCCAAGTCAGACCCCTTTTAGTGATAACATTCTGAATGAGCGGTACCCTAAAAAGTTCACTATGCCAACTATTCCATCTTACGATGGAACGAGAGACCCGAAACCCCACTGTATAAGTATAGTTGGTAGATGGATGGAGAAAATGCTTCTAATATCATTCGATGTGGATGTTTCTTGATTTTCCTTGAGGGAATTGGTTCCATGTGGTTCACAAGGCTTTCACCATGATCCATCTCCACCTTCAATCAAATACCAACAAGATTGCTTGATCAATTTAGACTTCACATGGTGCAACCAAAAGATGTGATGTCCTTGTTCGGTCTATTCCAGGGACGAAATGAACCTATGAAGTCTATCATGAATTGGTTCAACACCGCGCTAATTGAAGTAAGTAATCCAAAAAAGGATATGGTTTTCATGGCCTTAGTCCGAGCAATCTACCTCGAAACTAAATTTGGGAAATGGATCAGAATGAAACAACCTACCGCTATGAAGGACTTCAATCGAAAGGCGATCCAATACTTGAGATTGGAAGAGGCACATGAATTAGAAAGGAAATCTTCCAACTTATAACCAGTCAACGTTAGGCAGAGTGGTATGGCGATAAACCAAGACATAGGATTGCTGAAGGAAATGCGGGGAAAAATGGAAATCAGAAAAGAAAGAACCAAAATTCCAACAAACCAAATGGAGAAAACAAGCGACTTAAAGGCTTGAGGCCCGGAGATTACACCCCACTCAATGATACTCCAGAAAATATTTACCTTGCTACATAAGGTACGAAGGAATACAAGAAGCCGCCTAAAAAGGAAGAAACTGAATATCAAAAACATTCCGGAAAGCATTGCCACTTCCACGAGACACATGGCCACAGCACGAATGAGTATCGTCACCTAAAGAATTTGATTGAGGAGCTCATTTGGGAAAACAAGCTTCAGCCGTATGTGAGGAAACCACATAATCATGATTAACCTACAGCGCCCCAAGCTCCAAGAGATCGAGGAACCAAGCTGGAAGCAGCGGAAAGGGACCTAGGCGGACTGACCAAAGACTTACATTGGAACAATATCCGAAGGATCCTATACCGTGCAGAAGAGTTGGGGAGAAATGGAGCAGTATGCGAGCTCATTAAAGCGAGCTCATTAAAGATTCATGATTTAAAATCAAAGATGGAACCCTTGCCAAATAGTAGAGAACTCTAAACTATGACATAATATTTCAAAATCGAGACACCTAAGGAATAGAAGCTTCAAATTTGACATCATGGTCATGACAGTAGGAATTAGTCCCGCCATGGTCCGATGAGTATTAGTAGATAGTGGCAGTTTTGTGAAGTTCCTTTTCAAATGCACCTTTGAGTATATGAAGATCAGTATGAAAAATGTACTCGCTTGCCGGACAAAGATCGAAGGATTCATCGGTGAACCCAAACAATCTGTTAGAATGATTGATTTACCTGTAGAACTCGGAGCAGGCGATCGAAGAGTCACCGTCATCCAAACTTTAGTGATCATAGATGAAATGTACGCCTACAATTCTTTCTTAGGTCGGCCCGCCTTGGCATATTTCAAGATTTCTTTATCTCAATGGCATCTAACTATGAAATTTCTGACGAAAAATTGAGTCAAGGTGATCAAAGGAGACCAAAGTGACCTAGAGAATGCTATATTGCAGAAATACGTGAGTCAAAATAAAAGGGGAAGAATATTGGGAGAACTCTCCACATTCATGAAGTTACTGATTAGTAACTATAGAGCCCCCTAGCTTGGGGAGCATAGCCGATTTGATAAAGCTTTGGAACCTAAAAAGAAGAGTTCAAAGAAGGAACGGGCAGCACTGGCTGAATTGACAGCGTCTGCCCAGTTGATATGGATGACCCAACACAGGTCCTCAAAATCAGATCACATCTTGAAAACAGGGTGCGACTAGAACTCGTTAAATTTCTTTGCGCCAATCTGGATGTATTCGCTTGGGCATACTTTGATATGTGCGGATGTCGATGGAAATCGCAAGCCACACAGTCAATATCGATCCCAAGTATACACCAAAGAAGTAGAAAAAGCACAGCCTAGGACTTGAGCGGTCCAAAGCGCTAAGAGAAGAAGCGGAAAAACTGATGGCGAATGGTTTTATGCACGATGCGACTTACCACAAATGGGCATCCAACGCAGTCTTTAAGAAGTCCAACTGGAAATGATGAATTTGTATCGACTACTCGGATCTAAACAAAGCTTGCCCGGAAGACAGCTTTCCTTTGCCTAGAATCAATTATCTTGTGGATAGGACGGCTAGGCATGAATTGCTATCATTTATGGATGCTTACTCGAGATACAACCATCATGATGCACGAACCCAATAAGTAAAATACTGGTCTCATTACTGATCTAGGACTATACAACTACAAAGTGATTCCATTTGGCTTAAAAAATGCTCGAAAAACTACCAAGATGAGTGAATTCCATGTTTAAACATCATATTGGGAAGACTATGAAAGTTTATGTAGACAATATGTTGGTTAAATCATGCATAGCTGCAAATCACCTGGACAACCTCGCCGAAATGTTTGAGATACTTAGCAAATACAGAATGAAGCTCAATCCACTTAAGTGTAACTTTAGGGTAGCCTCAGGAAAGTTCTTGGGATTCATCATAAGCGCTAGAGGCATTGAAGCAAATCCTCAACAAATAACCGCTTTACAAGAAGTCGAGGCCTTATGAACAGGAAAGAGTTATAATTTGAATGGAATGATTACAACACCGAGCCGGTTCATCTCAAAAGCAATCAACAAATGTATACCATTCTTTGCACGCTAAAGAAGGGAAAAAAGAACTTTAAATGGAATCAATCTTGCCAAACTACATTCGAACAGCTGCCGCCACATATGGAAGTACATCTACTTAGCAGTCTCGCCCTATACATTGTGCATCGTGCTCGTACGAGAAGAAGCTAAGATCCAGCGACCCATATATTACATCAGTAAATGGTTCACTAGAGTAGAAATGAACTATTTGAAATTGAAAAAACTAGCATATTGCCTTTTGAATGCATCCAGAAAGTTACGACCGTACTTCCAAGCATACCCAATCAAAGTGCTGATAGATCAACCCATAAAGCAAGTGTTATACCGACCCGAGACCTCTGGATGGCTTATCAAATGGAACATCGAATTAAGTTAGTACAAAATCACATACCAACCTTAAAGGGCGATCAATAGGAAGGTGCTAGCAGATTTCATTGTCGAATTTACAGTATGAGATAACGAGGAAAAAAAGACTCCACAAGTGGAGACATGTTGGAATCTGTTCGTCGATGGTGCATCTAACAACTTCTACTTGGGAGTAGGGGTAGTGCTTGAAACTCCCAAAGGACGATCCATTTGGTATGCCTTACTCTTGGCATTCCTTGCAACAAATAACAAGGCAGAATATGAAGCATTGATAGCCGGGCTGAAAGTTGTTAAGGAACCCGGGATAAAGTCCATACACATCTATAGAGACTATCAGCTAGTCATCTGTAAGGTGAAAGGCAAATACCAGGCTCGGGGGAGGAACCTCATCCCATACCTATCTGAAATGCAAGAAATGCTAAACGACATCGAGCATTACACTCATATCCTGAGGGAACAGAACATGAAGGTGGATTATCTAGCTAAACTGGCCAGTTTCGGAGAAGCTCAGTCATTGGGATTAGTCATGGTTAAAACCTTAACCACTTCAAGCATAAGAGAAATGGACATCGATTGGATTTTTGAGACAACCAAAGAACCAGAGACATGGATGATACCAATCAAGGACTACCTGCTCATGACGACCCTCCCCATAGATAGGAATCAGTGGAAAAAGCTACTCCAAAAGGAACCATGATTCGCAATTCAAGGTAGGATACTCTACCGAAGGGGATTCTCTACCACCTTACTCAGATGTGTGAGCAACAACGAAGCTCGAAGGATCCTAGGAGAAGTTCATGGAGGTGACTATGGAGATCATACCGAGGGGCAAACTCTTGCAAATAAAGTTCTCCGGTTTGGGTACTTTTGGCCAACAATAAACTACGATGCAACGGATTGCGCCAAATGGTGCGATCGATGCCAAAGATTCACCAAGATCAAAAGAACTCCCTCGATGGAGCTAACATAGATGGTCAACCTATGGCCACTCGCAATCTGGGTAAGGCTAAAATAGGAGCCAAATATGCTATCATTGCTGTTGACTATTTCACCAAATGGGCCGAAGCAGAACCATTGGCCACTATTACCACAAAGATGTTATTAGCTTCTTTACTAAAAATATTATTTGCTAGTGTGGTGTGCCATAGAAAACCATCACGGAAAATGGAACTCAATTCGAAAGAACTGAGTTTAAAGACTTTTACAAACGCTTTCGAATGGAGAAAAGCTTTTCCACTACCGCATATCCACCAGTAAACAGGCAAGTGGAAGCAGTAAATAAGATCATCAAGTCTACTATCAAAAGGTGGCTAACTAAAGAAAAAGGAAACTGGGTCGATGAACTTTCACTCACACTACGGGCTTACAGGACAATGCACAAATATGCAACTGGATACTCTCTGTTCGTCCTGACCTATGGTTCAGAAGTAATGATCCCAGTTGAACTTGAAGTCCCTTCTCATAGAAGGTGAAACTTCGACCGAAGGCAGAACGAGCAGCTCTTGCTCAAGTCGCTTGATGTGGTTGATGATAAGAGGGAAGAAGCTGAATTAAGAACTGTCGCTTAATAGAAAAGGGTCACATGGTACTTCAACTCCAAAGTCCATAACCGCACCTTCGAAGTGTGAGAACTTGTCCTCAAGAGGGTCTACCCTATACCGTGAGGATTTGGACTAAACTAGGAAGGATCCTATGGCCAGAAGGTAGGGGATGACACATTCAAGCAAACAACCATTGATGGTAACTAATTTCCCCGATCATGGAACAATGAATCACCGTGTCCTTACTTTATCTAAGATTTTATTATGTATTTCCTATTTCCAACAAATAAGCTATCTCGGAACACCAAAGGCATTGTAAATAGGAAAAACTTGCCCAAATTTTATTAATAAATTTTCTTTATTTTTGAACCAATATAAACTATGTTCACAAAAGTAGCTTGCTAAGTCGATGTGGTCAAATCGACTCAAAACCATCTGATCGTTGCTTGAGATAGTGGAACCACGATCAAGTACACCCTATCTACCCACCAGGTCAACAGAAGCAAATCGACTCAAACCGTTGGATCGACGAAACTCGATCCCTACCTTCTAAGAACTAGTGTTACTTCGACAATACCGGGAAGGCCCCAATCAGTGCCGCACATCTCCATAAGCAATGCATTGCTTCTTGAGCCATGGATCCATGATTTTGAAACTTGAAATCCTCACGTTGCTCGAAGATTGGTAATGTCAAGAAATTCCAAACTGTTTTGGATCGACAAGTCATATCGATCCCAAAAGCCATGCATCCCATACGACGTGTATACTCATAAAAGCCATGCATCTTATAAGACATACACACTCTTAAAAGCCATGCATTTCATAAGATATGCACGCTCCTAAGTACCAGAATTATTTCGGCAATGTAGGGCAAGTTGACTATTGCAAGACTAACAATAATCCACTCCTACTATCAGGAGTAGTGGGCATGAATCCAGAAATGTCGCATGACTATGAATCGGCAAAGAATTATGATCATTGACTGACAAAATCTCTAGAATTGAGACGCTCAAATAACAAGTTCCCAAAGATAGTAATTGAAAAATAAACTTGGCTACAGACATCCGAAGAATCACATGGATCAATAAGTCGTTTGTCAAGTGTTGGAAGCAAATAGCCCCGTAAACTGGGCGGCGTGCATGTACCAATACTTAACCCCAAAAAAAACCAAGTGCTTCACAATTTCATTACTCCAAACAAAGAATTTATGGCAATAATTACAAGACTAGATAAAATAGCGACAAATAAAATTGGCAAAAGTGCATGAAACTTAGATATGTAGACGAATAAAATTACAATCAAAGTGCCAACATTGCATTACTTATAACATTTTCTATAGAAAATCAAAATATGAGATCGTACCCACATAATATCGGCTACCAAAAAGAAATTACAAATGCTACAACAACAAAAGTAATGAGTGCAGACTCTGCACTTGTGTAAAACACCTATCAAACAAACTAGAATGTCCCAATATTTGGCTCCAATATTACTTGAGCCTGTCAATGTTTCTTTCCATCACTCCTCTTCCCATCTTTGTTCAGAAGTTTTTTCTTCTTCTCAGAATCCCTGCTAGGAGTTGTGTTGCAGCCTAAAATATCAACTATCTCCTCCATGCCAGCATTTCCTTCCTGTTCTTCGACCTTCTCGAAAGACTCCTTCTTGGTATTGTGCTTCTATGACTTGCGATAGCTCCTTGAAGATTTTCTCACCTCAATCTTTTCCTTCTTAACGGCCACCATCTGCCGTTCAGTTTTACTTAGCCGGCCAGTTTGGTCTTCCTGCTCTTGAGCTTCAGCTGGCGTGAAATCGTCCTCCAGAGATACGGAAGGGTAGTCCAAACCGTGCAACGTAGCAATTTTCTCGGATTCCATCCATGGTTGTTAGCCAGACACGAGTGCAGCAATCGAAACGGCTATAGAAACAAGCGTCGAGACAGTTGAAATAGTAGCAGGACCAGGGACCAAAGAGATTGGCAAGTCGGTAGTTAAAGAAGACGGACCTATAAGATAAAAAATGAAAGCACTCAGTTTGTCTTGTTCTTGCAACATAAGCTGAAAATTCTCAAACTCGAAGGAAATAAGAAGGTTACCTACATCAGAAGAGTGGCCGAGAATTTCAATATCATACTCACCACCTTCTCCTTCTTTGGATAGCTGCACGATCTTTGGAGAAGTTTCAGGACCACCCAGGGCTTTCGAGACAGCTGCTGGAGGGGCAAACAACAAGGCAGTACCGGTTGAACTCACCAACTGATGGCGAGGCTGTTTTGATGATTCGCCAGGCCTGGAGGTGAAAGGCTATGATAGCGTTTTAACAGTCATAGTTGCAGCAGCATTGGCGGTCTCCTGTTCCCTCTCAAGTCAAATAATCTCCCAACCCTCTATCAAAGCCTTCTTCAACTCTTCGTTGAGATAGACATCCTCCACTCTTGCTCGGTGTATACATCCTTATTCTCTTAAAATGGGCCGGAACTTCTTCCCAAACCACAACAAGAGTATGCGGGTGGGCCCATATAGCTGAGGATCCCCCGATGCAACATGGAGTTAACATAGAATTCAAAGTGGTTTCATCCATTCTCATTATTTTCCTTTCAAAAGTATCCTACAACTCCGAGTAATCCACTTCCACGGCGGCCTTCTCAGCTTCAACTTGGCTCTTCTCAGCGTTAAGTTGTGCTACTCTTTTCTAAAGCAAAGCAATCATTTGGTTCTGATCAGAAATGGTCTTGTCATGGAATTCCACCATTCCCGTGTAATCAGCAACTGTCTTTTTATAGGCTTCGACGGCTTTGTTATGACCAGCAATAGTTTTCTTCTGAGCTTCGATGATCTTATCATGATCTTCAAGCTCCTCTTTCAGCTTAACCTCATCTATGTGGGCCTTCTTGATTTTGTCTTGAAAAATGATTTCTAATTTTGTATGGGCCTCTTTCAGTTCCTTTGGCTATATAGCGTTGCCTTTACTCTCTCGGAGTATAGCGTCCCTCACCTTTGTCAATTGCTTAATTATGGCATCATGTTCTGTTAACATCCTGTCCTTTTTTGACTTAAAGGAGAGGATCTCTTAGTAGTTGTTATGGTTGGTGTATGTCGGTTGCTTGCATAACTTCTCATATGCTTCAACTTGATTCAAATTGCTTTGAATCGCCTAGAGATGGGTCATATAAGAATCTTTGCAGATTGGGCATAGGTCGCGATCAAATTTAACTCCCATTAGAAACTATCTAGGGAGCGCAGCTTTTAGGAGGACGAGATGGAGGAATATAAGCCCGCCTCCTGTGGGGACATGAAGAACTAGAAACAGGCACTATGTGAGTTGAGGGGGACTGGGATGAAGGAGAAACTTGAACAATGGAAGTCGGAACTTCAATTCAAACTAAGACTAGAGCCAAAGAAAACGCTTGATGCTCAGAGGGATGAGAACCATGATCTACCTTCAACTTCTTAGATGGCTCTTCTCGGTTATTAGGAGTTTTTCTCTTCTCATAATTACTCTTGTAAACTCTACCCCGTTCTCTGTCATCTCGAAAACATATTTTGGCTTCCTAATCCTTTCTCCTTCTCTACTCTTCCTCGGTTTCTTAAGACTAATAGTTGCTTGAAGTCCGTCTTGACCAGCTTTGTGTGTTAATAAATTATTCAAGGTCCTCGGAAAGTTCAGGACCTCTCACTGTAAAAAAATAACTTTAGCGATAGGAAATGAACCTAAATAATGCACATGTAAGTGAATGTAACCCTAGTTAAATGGGTGACGTGTCTTAGGTGGCCTAAAAAGAATTCTTACACCGGATCGAGGGGTCATCATAGTGGGAATCGGGCTAACACTAGACACATCATGACCGAGGCGAGAAGATAATCCCTCGAACTCGAAATCTTCTCCCATTAGTTTATCGATACCTATATAAACATTGCTCAAATCCCCAAAGTCAATACCAGTTTCCTCAAGCGAAGAATCATGAAGTCGCTTGGCTGTTGGAGGAGCATCTTAGCATGAATCTCTTGGGGAATCGAATCTGGGAGAATGGGACTCATTCCCGGAGTTTCATCACATGATTCGAAGTTTCCATCGCCAGGACTTGCATCGAATTCATCATCAATACAGGAGGAATCATAGTTGCTGCTCTCAATTTCACCCCTCACCTTTTCCGTTGTCACCACAACCTTGCCCTCACACTGCTTGAATTCTTCCTCCTCCTCTAGGATCTGGGGCATCTTGGGCGGACAGTTGGCTTTAGTCGTAACACCTTTTTCATCATGAATTTCTTCGGTTGACCCGCCAGATGGACCTTCTCCTTTTTGGAGGTCACTCTCTTCGAAGCCGTGTGATGAAGAAGTAGAGCGTGTTCGAATTCAAGAACGGGAAGGAGATGGAACTTCAACGGCTCCAACAGATCTCCCAGGATGCAAAAACCCATATCGAAGAAAATTCTCATCCATTAGCAAAAACTTGACCAATCTCTCTTAGGCATCTATGGCCTTCAAAGTATGGAAGATTGGATCTAGTGATAGATCTTTGTTCAGCCTTGGAATAACCATAAGAAGTATACAATCTATTAAAAATCCCATAGTGACGTATTAAATCTCAATGAGTAAAAGAGAAGACATACCCCCTATCTTCCAAAGACGACTAAATCCCTCAGGACACCTAACGAAAAAATATTAGGTCTTGAATTGGGATAGGTCACTTTGAAGCTGTCGCACGATTTTGATGTTTCTTTGAGCCTCAATGACCATGAGGGATGGACATTCGCCTCTCTTCTTGAATGAAGGAAAATATCTCAACTTATCAAAACTTAGGGAACGATTGAATGCCCGCATAAACATGACGTAAAGGCAAGTTAAGATTGCATATCTGTTGGGATGAATCTGAAATGGAGCAATTCCTAAGTTCAGAAGAGTTTCTCTCAAGAAGTGATTGAAGGGGGCACTGCTCCATTCAAGCACATATGTCGGTGGCAAGCAGTGTACCCCGAAGGTGGCATATGTGCACACTCATTTTTTGATGGAAGGCATACGTCACCGTTCGGAATGTCATGTTGTAAACAAATGTTATGCATAACTTTAGCGGCGATTACAAAGGAAGCTCTCTTTGGAGGATTGAGGAGAACTCTAAAATTTGGAGGAGTTTGATCTATTACCGGAACCTTTGACCATGTTCATCTGGTGGTACTAAAGAAGTAGGCGCTATTGAAACCGTTTGTGAAGGTGCAACTGATGACAATTCGGCTTCTGAGAGTGCCAGATTTCCTTCACTGGATTTATGACGGGATGACAGGTGCTTTATTATATACAAAAGAATATGTACCTAATGCGATCAAGTAATTCTATCTTTATCTAAAAGTCTCCTACGCTTAACACTTGAAATCCAAAAAAATATCGATTTATGCCGACACATCGAATTCCAAGTGTTGATTGGGGCAAGTGCAGTTTGTTATCTATGTGGGATGGGCTCGGTGTCCTGAATGCTACAAACATTATATCTTGTGTAGATAGTTCACTCTAGTGAAGAAAGAAAAGAGGTTTTTGTATCATTCATTGAAGTTATTTCACCTACACTTACCTGCTATCGACCAGTGATCAATAATAGATCCGTTGTACGAAGCTATAAAGGAAGCTCTTCACATTCTTGTTGCACCAATTGTGTAATGACAGGACCAATCCAAAGTGATCAACTACAGATTGATGGGCTCGAATCAAGTAGATAATTCTCAACATAAGTCGATTTCAGTTCTCTGGAACGTGATAACAGCATAAACTATATACAAAACACTACCCTAAGCTACTATCACCTCCTATAAAAACCAAAATCAATCCCCAAGACGTTGTGCCGGATTGACGATGTTACTTGGTGCAAGTTAATTCTAATTCTATGGACAAAGATAGCAAAACATGTCAAGCACCGGGGCAAAACCCAAATTTCATTCCATGAAGAATTCAAGACTCGATTTACTATCTTCTTCCACAAAACCGTAATTAACTCGAATTCTCCATTACGTCCATCACCATACAACCTCATCACCAAATTGCTAAAACAAAACGCCAAAAATCCATACTACCCACCTCAAGTCAAAAATCAAAAGGCGAATATGGTCATACTCTAAGTCGACGGCGATCCAAAGTGGATAGGTCAATGGTGATCCAAGTGGGAAAGGTCAACATCAGTCCAAATTCAAAGGCAGTTACTTCCAAGTGGATAGGTCGATGGTGATTCAAGTGGATAGGTCGCATGATGGCCTCAACACGATCATTTGAACCTCACTAAATGGGAAATCAAAGGCAGTTACTTCTAGATCATGCCTTGTTTCCAATGAAAGAGTACTTTGAAGGGTAAACGTTATCTGGGTTTTTAACCCAGTAAAATTCAATGGAAGTTAGAACATCTGCGCCAAGTTGAAAAGACTCAAGAATCAACCAGAATGATCAAAAGAAGGAACCAAAAGGGACTCAGGAGAAAAAGAGCAAAATTATCCTAAGGGAATGGATCGCTAGAGATCCATAAATATTGCTAATGGTTCATCCATTTTCTTTCATCATGAAGCATTATCTTTTCTAGGGACATGCACTAAGTTTCACGATTTTCCAAGTAAACTAGATCGAGAAGTGGGCGTTCATCTGATTCCAGTAATAGTCCAATGCAATTCGTGCATAAATCATCATCAAAACAAGGCAACTATTCATCAAATTGCATGAAAGGCATCTACAAAAGGCATGGAACATGGTACAATTGAAGCGAGCCAAAAATAAGCTAACTACATGGATCGCTAGCGATCCATTATGTTAGCTTGGCTCGGTATGATATTTCCTAGTCGCCTTCGTATCTTCAAATGCAAGCTTTTGGCAAGGCGGCCTAGCCCAATATCTCTCTAATCCCTAAAAATAATCTTCCATCTACAACATAAAAGGGATCTTCTAGATTGGTTGCTAGAACTCTGTAAAAAATATTTTTCACTTTTCTCTTCCCACACAATAGTCATTTAAGGGTTTACTATGATTCTCTAGTGGACTCTGGCACTTGTGACTTGATCTAACTTAGAAGGTTCAATCAAATTGTAATCAGGTTAAACTTGTAACAATAGTCATTCAATAACAAAAGTTATAAAGTGGACATAGGCTTTATTAACAGCCAAACCACTGTAAAAATCTCTTGCCTCCTTACTTTATCTACAAATTATTATTCCTTGTTTCTATCTTGTGTGCCTTGATAGATAGGTCTGTTGCATTCACACATATCTAGGGTGTTGATCCATTTTTTGGGTTAACAATATGCCAATCCACCACACACACCTATACCAAACCAAACGGGAGACTGACAAACACACTTGTTCCAGGAGGCTACACACATAACTGGCGAACATGACACACGTGCCCATCCAACATGGTTCGTATAGCCATTGGTTACTATTACCTGTCTCTCTCCCGGGTATTGAGACGATGATCCACTATAGGCTCGACAATGCATTGCCACTTCGATCATGACTATTGACGCGTGCCCCTATGGCAATTGACTACAGGCCTTTGTAACACAAGGGGCGACACATGTACTGACACATGGTAATAGGCTGACACACAGCCTTAAAAAGAAAAAACGTGCCATGGACCCGGTGTAAGACCACTGCGATCAGACCGCCAGGGTGGATTCAAGCCAATCTGTTTCACCCTCGAAAAATAAAGGGAGCTAGACAAAATGGATGAAATATAATATCCATAACCAATAAATTTATTTAGCTTTAGACATAGACTGACACGGTTATATATATATATATATATATATATATATATATATATATGAGTTGACATACGAATATGAAGTACTAGAGCTCTAATCTTATGCTGACATATGGCTCACACTATTAGTCAACACATGAATATACTATACTCACTGCAGCGAGTATAATTTCACACATATAAATATATGAGTAAATCCCTGTTCGAGTAACATTTACTTACAAAGGATAATAAAAAAATAACATAACGATGTCCTAGACCACTGCGTGTTAGTTGAATAATTATTCAAAGCTCATAAACAGCATGCAATCCACACTGAATATCTTCATATGAGAAGTCTGACGAATAACCAATTTTTTTTACCGAAAGTCCCACACAATACGGGATATCACTAATCCGTTTATTCAAATTTCTCATCACACATAAATAGAAAACAATTAAACTCTATCAAATGTAAAACTATAATCTTTAAGCAAAAATATAATATAGTAAAAGTTTACCTTAACAAAATGTAATATAATATTAGCTGGTATTAAAATAACATTCAAACGTATATTTAAATTTTATTTGCTTATTTATCTATTTGTCTGTTTATTTTTTATTTTGTTATCATTTTTTAATTCTAAAATTACTACCATAATTCTAATTTTTTGATTCAATTTCTAAATTAATTATTTATTATTAATTAATCGCTTCTCAACTATGGGTTGTTACGTCTGATTTACTGGTGAATGTAAGAGAACCAGACGATTCACTACAGTTCAATCAGTTAATAGCCAAAAAATTCAACTTCTAGTAATTCGTCGATTTTGATTTTAGTTCTTAGGAAAAACCTATTCACAAGGTATACTTTGGGGGAAAGTCTTATGACTGAATTTGTCGTAATCTTCAAATAGGCTTAAACAATCGAATTGGATGAGCAAGTAAGGAAGGGATGACACAAAGACTTAGGAGACATCATAAGTAGGCAGGAGAAAGGAAAGATAAAAAATGGGCTAAATTTTTAGAAAATATGGATGTTTACGTTTTTGGAAGAGCTGAATCGGAGCAAACCCACAAAATTCTCTAGCCAGACTCTAAGCAAAATAGCCTTAGGAAAACTCTAATCAAAGCTTGAAGCAACACATGCAAAATCCCTAGCGTGATCATTCGATACCGAACCACGACTATGGATCGATAACGATCCATGAAACTCGGGCTGGACACATAAAAATCTTAGGTTGGAATCCAAGCAAGCTAAGGAAAACTCAAGCATTAAAATCTCAAGAAATCTTCAAGTAATGCCTTAAGTAAACACTCAAATTCCTTGGGTTCGTCTCCAAGTCAGCTCGATACTGATCCATGAGCCCGAGATCGGTACCGATCTAGGATGTCTTGGATTGGTTGACTTAAAGATTTTTATGGAAGAACATGCATGACGTAGTGGACATATGGAGCAATTTTCAAAGATTATCTTAGTGATTTTTGCCTATAAATAGAGGCGGACTACATTTTAAAATAGGGGTAAGAATATCGATTCCATAAGATCGTAGTTTGTAAAAGTTGAAGAAGTCGAATAACAGAATTTAAGTGGAAATAAACCGAAGTATTCTCCAAACCACTATAAAACTATGTATTCTTCTTTTCTATATTTTGCATTTTCTTGATAATTTTCATACTAATTACTTTATTGGGTATTTGTGCTATTTTTGCACAAACATTACTATTTTTAAAGTTTTTATCTATATAGCCTAATCCTCTCTTATCATTTTAAGCTCTTGATTTTGAAGAAAATCAAAATAAGCTATTTTTAGATTTGTTGAAATTTATGATTTTTTTATTAATTTGTCAAATTTTCTTTATAATCATAAACTATTTTTCCAACATTTCATATCTATTTTTGAAATCGTCGGTTTCTTTAACTACTCATAGTTCCCCTTTCTTTAATGCTCCATTTTCATTTCCAACAAACAACGTCTAAGACTAGAATTATTCAAAGAAATTTCCAAATCTTTGTCTTTATTTTCCAAAATCTCAATTTTATTTAAAAGCTCTTTATTTTTTAAAGTTAAATTTAATGAATTAGTGCCAAATTTTATATTGAATCTTTTTTACCTTCAATAATTTCTTTCAAAATTTGTTTCTTAGCTATTAACGTATCGATTTAAAGCACATATTTATTTACTTTGACTATAATCTCATTAAGGCCTTTTTAATTTCCTTAAACTTTGTAAGTATTTCGATTAAGCCTTCATAAGTAAAAGGTACCTCATTATCATGTGCGGGCATATTGCATACTTGTCTTCCTTCATTATGATTTTTGCTTTTGCATAGACTAAATCTCCTTATAGTCATTTTAGGATGTTATTAACTAATAAATCGGCAAACCTTGGAATTAGACTAAGGCATTCTATTAGCAAAGAGACACTTGCTAATACTTGGCTTAAAATGTAAAATAAGGACTAAAGCAAGCAAATAATATAAATGACATAAGATATAGAATGGTTCGACATAAATTTTCTTACATCTACTATAAAGATCTGTTACTATGTTTATATCTTACAATTACAGGGAATTGCAAAACATAATAATAAACTTAACCCTTAAAATTTCAATGGTACTAAACCTAACAACTTTGAGAGGATTTGCTTATTGGAAACGAGTATTTTGAGCAAAAAAAGCAACCAAATTCCAATCCCTTTGATGTGCTAAGGCATGAGGTATCTATAACAAATGGGATAGATGATGGACAGTTGAGGTCGTATAGTAAAACAATAGGAATATGCCTAGCCATTGATCAAGCCACATGAGATGATGGAGGACAACTGTAAAGGTATAAGGTAATGTGTGGTCGAGATAAATACTAGTTGTCCCCCCATACTATACACGTACTTTGCATATATGTGTATTTAATGCTAACTACAAGATTAGGAATGATGTGTTAGATCTGCTGAAGTACTCAGTATGGCTGACTTTGCCATTTACTTTTGCAAACCTATGTTGCATAGTGGATGGGTAGCTTGTTTCGGGTTGTGTTGGCCAGTAGCTGGCTGCCAAAGCTTGCTAAGGAAAGATGAATGTTGATAAGGATCAAGTTGTAAAGGATGCCTGGGCCGAATATGGGATGGCAAGGAGGGCTGCCTTGAACATTTCGAAGGAAGGTTGTGATGAAGTCGAGCTAAAGATTAGTTATGCTTGAGATGGGTCTTATTTGATGAGTTGGATGTTGAAGCTTCCTTAAGCTTATATGTATATTTTTTTTGTTACTCGATTCATATGTATGTTTTCTATGGACTAAAATATATATTATCATTTAAAAAAAGGGTTTTTAAATAAAAACTGGGTATTTAGTTCTTAAGTTCCCTTAAGTAAAATGGATTCAAATTAAAAGAGTATTCTGATAAAAGTGTGTTTTGATAAATGAAATTTTAATAAGGTTTATATCACTATTGGTTATAGAAGAAATAATCAACACAAGTTTTTAAGTGGGTTAAAATTAATAGGAAGGTTTAATAAACTTTGTTTTTATTAAAACCATGTCTCGTGTTTTAACATCTAAGTTGTATAAACTATTTGATATTATTTGGTCGACTAATAAACATTTATACCTTAGTGATGTTTAAGGAAAAGTAGACTCTAGGACTGAGTTTGCATACCATCATCCAACTCTTCTTAGTTACTTACCGGACTAGATGGATAATGATATGCACGTAAATGTGCATATTTTACCACCATATTTAATCTATTTAAATTAAATAAATGATCATATTGGGTACTTTAACTTATTTAAACCAAAATTCAAATTATTTTCAAATTATCACATATCATCTTCATATAGGGGCAAAATGGTCATTTTTGTGCATTTATTAAATTGTGAAATTTACTTGGAATTTTCTATGTTGTTTTATAGGAAATTTAGTGAATTTTACAAATGGTTTCATGATGATATCTACATGCACAAGAGGAAAGAGAACAAATGAAGATGGAAATAATTCAAAGTGATGATCATGGAGGACCCCACTTACCCACCTACCTTAATGTACGCTTAGGAGCTAATGCATATGCTAAAAAGCCATTAAATCTTCATGTACACTTAATGGATGATTATTTGAAGTTAATGATAACTTGGTCACCACATTTTATAAGAGGGTATTTTGAGTAGTTCTCAAAAAAGTGAATTAAGGTTTTAAACTTGTATAAATACCCTTTATGTTTCATGTAACCCTCTTCTGTTTTTTAGGCCCTCTTCTCTTTAGTTTAGTTTAGATCAAATAAAAGATAGCTCTCTTTCTCTTTTCCATGGCTACTTAGCAATTTTTATTTCCATGTAACTTTCATTATTTTATGCAATGTTAATTAGTGCTCTCTTTTCTTTTACATGCTTTTTTCCCTTTCTTATTAGTAGTTAGTTTATTTTTCATGTAGTTGGAGTAGATTTTATTTTATACAAGTAGAATAGCTCTTCTTTTACTTTGCTTTCATTTTCCTTTCTTCTTGTTTCATGTTGCTTTCTATATTTTTTGAAATGATAACAAATATGAGGGGCTAATCCCTACAATTTAGGGGTAATGAAGCTCTCTAGTATGTAGATTTAACATAATTTGATGTTTATGCTTTCTCTTTTTGTGCTTTAATGAGAATGATGAAGTGGTTAACTTGTTGTTTTTACTTTGAATTTGATAGCCTATATTGTTGACACCAAATAGGCTATACTTAAACAATCACTAACACAAACTACCTCTTCATCTACATACGATGATGGTAGTGAAGTAAATGTTGAAATTAAAATTTGATGGTCTATATTTCTATTTAATAGTTAATAGGCCATACTTAAAATAGATTTTGCTTTCAACTTCGTTGTCATTTTTCATATGAGTTAGTAAGTGGTCTAAGGATAGTGTTATAGTTTGATGGCTTATGTTGAGATAATTAATAGCACAAATAGGTCATACTTATGATAAGCACATCAATTAAAATAACTAATGACCAAAAAGAAGAAATCATAATTTCATGTTATGTTAATTTCTATGATCTAGAGAGTGGAAATTACCTCTACATTGCCTCTACACTCTCATATTTTTATCTCATTTTAATTCTAGTTTTAGCTTCATTTTGCTTGTAGTTAACAATTTCCTCTCCGTTTGGTATAATTTGATTTAATAGACTTTTAATATTTAACAATTCCCTGCAGATCGACCCGTACTCGCCACGTACTAAATTTTATACGCCGTGCATTTGCGGTTAATTTTATTAAAAATTCGTTCAGCTATTTTCTAACTCGATAGACATTTAGCCGTTCGAACAGATAAAGAAGTCGAAGAGGTTGATTCAGTTTTAATACCCAAATTGATTTGGGCCTGCATTTAAATTTAAGGGAAAAAAGAATAAAAATAAAATATTAAATTAGATAGTTGTATATACTCTCATTATATAGCAAGGTATTATATGAGTTTAAAATTTTAGTTGTATTTTATGAAATGTTTTCATAAATAATTTTGGAAAGTAAAAAAGAATTATAGTATAATTATTATGTTATCCTAAAAGGATAAAACCATAAGTTCGACTTGGATCATTTTATTCACATGACAATTCTTGATCCGGAGTTCGAGCATGTGATTTCTAGGTGATACACACCAGTCCAAACTAGGCATTTTCACTCGATTTCTTGACGGTGAGTACCTGAGATGGAATCTTTGGATGATGTGAGTGTTTTATATCATAGTTTAGAATTATGTAAGGAAAACATAAGATTTTGATCAAGAAACTGGATCAAGGTTACGTAATGAAGAAGTTGGATTATCTATACTAGTTGGATGATAGATTTATGTATTCGAGCAAGTGATCGGGTCGGATATTACATACAGATAATTCATGCACATCGTACGGGTTTAAGTGAAATGGTTAAGTTTTTGCATTGGCTCGTTTCCTTCTTTGTTTGGGGTAATGTAATTTCGGGATCGAAATTCTTTTAAAGGGGAAAGAGTATAACAACTTAGAATTTTATCGCCGTGCTTGTGAATATTTGATTAATTTTACATATTTAAATAATTGATTTAGAAAGTTTAAATAGCTCATTTTTATTATTTAATAATGATAGTAAACTCATTATTAATATTTTTTACATAAATAAATAGTTCGGTGAAAAATTGAAATTGTGACCGAAATTCGTTTTTCGGATTTTTGAGTTTTTATCGAATAAAAGTTGTTGGGAAATTGTTGCATACTTACGTAAACAATTATAACACATTCTTACGTATATAATAAGTGATCTAATAGTGTAAAAATAATTAGCTAAAAGTAAGTATAATTAAAAGTACATTAGGAAGTTAATTAAGTTATGTGACTTTTGCTTTTTGTTTAAGTAAAGTAAGAAGACTTCTGTGTATAGGTTTAAGTGCTTTTGTATCATCATGAAGATGTCATGTGGTGCATATGGATGGGGGGTGACATTAGGCGCAGCCATAATCATGATGAAGGGGTGATTTTTGGTTAAGCTCCTTCTCTTTCTTTTTGTATACACACACACATCCACCTCGACTTTACATTCTTTTATTCCATAAACTCTATCTTCTTTTCCATGTGTTCTTCATTCTCATACCAAGTACATGCCACACAAAACCACTTCAAATTAGTACATATTCCTATAATAAAACCCCTACCATCATCAAACTCACCAACTTTAAGTGCCAACCTCCACTTCCTTGTCCCGAGCCTACCTAGGCATTTTCTTGCCTTGGCCATGCACCCTTTTGGCCATTCAAGCCCAGGACGAGCACATTTAAAGCCTTAGCCATGGATTTTAGAGGGAAGAAGGTGATTATGTGGTGTTTTCTAGGTTGTATTAGGAAGTAAGAAGCTTGTGCATGTTGTTGTGTTGTATTTGGAGTTTAGTTAGTAATATCAAGGAGTTACTAGTTTTTCCAAGGTCTTAGTTGCATTTAGAAGTAAGGATCTTAATTTTAGGTATAAATTATTATTATTGTAAAATGTTATATTAATTACTGTTGCTTGCTCTTATATTGTGATTGTAACGGCCGACCTTTACGACCCTCAAAAGTTGATATTAATACATCACAATATTCATGTGCCGAACATCCAAGTGCCGAAAAAAGATTGTGGGGTTGAAATAAAAGAAAAGATAGAAAAGAATCTCACATCGGGGCGAGTAATTTATAATGTATAATAAATATTTACAAAAATAAATTTTAATATACATGTTACACTAAAAATTAACCTTTCGGCTAGGACTAAGGACCCCTGGACAAGCAAGAAAAAGAAGAGTGTGGCTCAAACCTCTCGAAACTTCCGAAGGGATGCAACCATTGAAGTTCACTAACCTAAAACCTTACGAAAGGTCGAAAGGTCCAACGTCCAAGGAATTCAAAGGGGTAGAAAGAGTCAAAGCAAGTAAAAGCCACTATTTAAAGACCTTTTCGAAAGCAAACCAAACCTCCCAAACAGGTTGAGAAATATACAAGACATCTTTCAACAATGCTGAAGGGTTTGTTTGGGGGACAATGATCATGAATAAGCACCAAGAAAAAAAGCAACCTTCTGATAGAACCGAAAGGTTCATGGAAGCATAAGTAAGGAAAGCCCTTTGGCTACATCGAAAGGTTTGCACTGTGCATAAAGGGTGACCTTCCGGCTCAACCGAAGGCATAAAGCCAAAATGAGAGCCGCCTACATCTATAAATAGGACCCAAAGGCCCTGGTTTTGGGACCGACTTTTTTTTCTCCCACCTCATTCTCAGAATATGAAAGGAAACGTGTTGTAACCCTAATCAAGAATGGATTTGGGGATTCATAAAAGCTAATATTGAAAAATAAAAGGGAAGTTTCATATTTTCTTAAATCTCTTATTATCTAGTTGAAAGCATTCTCAGGAAAAGAAGTTAGAATGCGATAAGAATCTAAAAAATGTACGTTGCAACTCTTGCCTGATAAAAGGACATGAAATAAATCAATGGTCCTATACCTCCTAGAACAAGAAAAACTCAAGCAGTTTGTAATTGATTGAACGAACCAAAGAATAAAGACTCTATTATTGAAATAAGAAAAGTCTACATGGTCGGGAGTGAAATTTTCCTTAAACTTTGGATTACCTAAAATGGTAGGCTATCAATAATGGTATAAAGCCCTTAATTTTGCCAAGATGGCCAGGTCAAAGCACCTCATGGAGGGAGGATGTAAGCCTTTAGCCGTGCCAAAGTCAGAAATGGCCAAGTTAAACCAGCATAAGCCCTTATCGGATCATGCTATGGCCAGGATAAGGAACCTCCTAGAGGGAGGATGGGTAATCCCTTGGTCCCGCCATGCTACGGCCTGGCCGAGGTACCTACAAACCCTTAGCTGCGTCATGCTTTGGCCAGGTTAAGGCCTGGAGGGAGGTCAAGTAAGTCCTTAGGCCCTACTTCAAAATAAGCTAGCTGAGTGCAACGAAAACCCGAATGAAATGTCCAGCGGACTAAGAAAAATCCATGCCTAAAATAGGCATCGCTAGAAATTGGCATCGCTTAAAATAGCAACCACCAAAAGGTTGGTAGTGTCTAAAATGAAAAACAGCCTGAAATGGGCTTTGCCTAAATAAGCACAAAAATTGGACAAAAGAGTCCCCGCCTTAAGTAGGCCAAAACAAATGACAAATGGACAAAGAAAACTCGGGCCCGAGAAAGCAAAAGCACGCAAGAATCATCAAATCCTAGAGATAGGGCATTCAACAACAGAATCAGGAAGAAATCACCTACTTCTTCCCACAAACATCAAATCACATCAAATCAAAACCAACATAATGATTATTTTACTTAGCTTAGTTCTTAAGGGATTAAGACATAAAGTAAGAAGTGAAAAGATGATGTTAAGTTTTGAAAAAGTGGAGATTGCTTTAGGTTGAAGTAAGGTTAGTTTGGTAATTTGGCAAGAGGTTATTTTGGTAAATTACCACTTTTTTCTTTTTCTATAAATACCCACCTCATTCTTCACTTTCATTCACATTTCTTCTTCTTATTTTCTCAAGATTCTTCATCTTCTTTCTCTTCTCTTTAATGGCTTCCAAACCATATAAAAAATTAGAAATAAATAATGTCAAAATATTTTCAAAATATTCAAAAGAAATCAATGTTCATTCTCTTCAAATCAAACTCATCTTTTCTCCATATTTTACCTCTTCTTCTCTCGGTCATAGCTTCCTCAAAACTGAACCAAAATGCAAAATTATTTTTTTCAAATTATTTATTTTTCTAGTGTCTACAACTTTCTTGTTGACCACTTTGTCTCATTCTAAAGATATCTATGTCAGAAATATACTTCTTTCAAGTGTATTTTCTGGACTAATTTTTAAGCCGGAGAATAGGCCATTTTGTTTTGATCATAACGTGATCATAACAGATCTAAATTAAAAAATACTTTTTTGAAACCATATAAAATTCCAGTGGCTATAACGTTTATGTTGATAATCTTTTCCAGTTTTGAGGTTTCCAATACCTGAAACTCAATTATTTGAAGTGCATTTTCGGGCTTCAATTTTGTCAATCCGACAATACCTCTTCTTCATTCTATCATATCTCCCTCAAAACAACTTGGATTAAAATGATTCTTTCTTTCAAATTCAATAGAAAAGAATTTGAAACAACTTTTAAGTTAACAAGTTTTTCAAATTTTGTGAGTAAGAGAGTTAAAAAAAAGAGAAGATGACCCATTTTTCGGATCTAAATCTTGGGAATTCAAGTTCAAAGCTCTATCGCTTCTTCTCTATATTTTCGGCCAACCTCCATCTTAAGCCTCGGCCAAGCAAGCGGAAGAGAGAGGGTGTTGTTTGCTAGTGTCAGTGGAGTAGGAATTAATTAGTGAAGTGTTGGTTGATTAGAATGTTGGTAGGAAGTTAATCGCTTTGGTTTATGGTGAGAAACTCTATTTAGCATCTCTATTTATACACACACACACACATGTTTGATGATGTGTTATGATTGTATGAATGTTTATATATGTTTTGATCATCAAGTATTGATTGTTTGATGTGATTGTTAAATTTTTTACCAAGTCATGTTAATACATGTCGATAAGCACAAAGGAAACTACTTTCCTTTTGAAAATGAAATAGTGTATATGGAATGCTTAAACATTTTGGAAATAGTTTTAAAATGAATTACAAATATTTTATAAACATTTAAATATTATTTAAAGAAATAAAGGAATAAAATCAAGATTTTATCTTGTATATTTTAAATATGTTAAAAATAATTTTTCAGAAAAATCGCACTTTTGCAGTAAAGTGACCAAAGTTTAATATTTAATATTTTAAATATTTTAAAAATATGAAATAAACCCTAAAAATATTTTAAAATGTATTAAAAGAGATTTAAGTTGAAAATATGGATTTCTAAATGATATAAAAGTCGTTTTGAAGAATATAGCTTTTAAAACGCTATTTACAACACTTTTCGCAAGGCTCTTCGCAGCAGTTTGAAATAACTTTTGAAATGCAATTTTGAACTTAACAATTATTTTCTATATATTTTATGAATGATTTTAAAATAACAATTAATTTATATAAAGATTTAGAAGTTTAATAAGAGTTTGAATAAATGGTTAAGAGAAATTGTCTATACCAGTTAAACAAAAAGTGAAGAAGATTGAATATAATAACAAATTGAGTATGTGGAAACGACTAGTACATTTGTCCCATCTCTGAGATGTGCGAAGATAAAACAGGGTGTTTAACTAAGATTAGGAATGGAGCAACCAATGCCCTGAACTTACTTGGACTATATTTTCTCTTCATAGGCGAGGGGTGGAATATATCGAAAGGAAAGCCCGGATGCTCTAGAAGATCATAATTAAGTTTTTCTAAGATAAAAGAAAAGAAACAGATTCTTTGAATGTTGATTAACCATTTAACATCTTTTATTCATGGTTTGTACAAAAGAATCGAGATCGGATTTGGGTGATTCATATCCAAAAATCCCTTCAAACTAATTTTGGAAATAAAATATATTGAAGACAAAGATCGTAAAAAGACAAAGATATTCATAATGAAGGATTACTTGCCATTATTCCCTGGAGGTGAAACTTTCTATTAGTCCCTGGAGGTGAAACTTGCCATTAGTCCTTAGAGGTGAAATTTACCATATCTAAGATAGCAGTGGTGCTCTATTATGAAAATCTTCGATTTGCAAGAATATGATCTGAAGTTAAGAAAGAAATTTTTGACTAAGGTTTAATGAATGATTCGGGAAAATTTTTCCTAAGTTAAAAGTTATAGCATGAATATAAGAAATCTTTGATTAAGATTCAATGAATGACTTGGAAATGTTTTCCTAAGCAAAAGAGAAAAAGATTTGGAATTATTTCAGGATTTAAGAAAGGTTTAAACAAATCAAATGATTTGATCAATGAGGCTTAATGATTCCATATACATTTGAAAAGAAAATGGAATAAATTGAAAAGAATATATCTAAGAAAGATATTTGATTAGATAAAAGAAGAAGTAATTGATTGATGATTGATATCCACGTATGAACTTAACATTTTTTAAGCGATCATTGGCTTTGAAGGAACCGGAGTCGGATTTGGGAAATTCCTATCCGAAAACCACTTCGAACCACTGTATACGTTCAAAAGTGAAGATATGTTGAAGATGACAATTATTGAAGACCGTGGATCTTCGTAGCATGAGGACTGCTTGTTGAACATGCTCTGGGTCGCTCCCATTATAGAGTTATTTATAGCTGTGGTCTCCTCGTTGTGGGGATTTTTCGAATTGCAAGGACTACTCGCTACTAGTGGTAGCAGGAGAGTGCCTTCGGTTTTGTTCAGTCCTAGAATGAGCTTGTATAGATGTTTGTTTGACATTGTACTATAAATCACATTTGAGTGGTTTCTATAAATGTATATCAGTTGGTGGCGGAGAAGGCAACTTCTTTTAGCTTAACACCTTTTCCCGAGACATATGAGCTCAGGAAGTTATGCTTTTCTAGAAATCAGTCATGTGACGTGGAATGACAATGTGGCATTCAAAGTGGAACTTTTTATGATTAAAGCGTGGTTTTGTATAAAAAGCTTGGATTTGAAGAAATTGATCGTAGCTTCACGAGCCTCATACCCCGGTTATGATGGGATACTATGTGGTCTAACAGACGCAAATTTGGAATAAGTGAGTGTGTATGGTGGTGTCAAATACGTTTGGCCCTTTGAGGGATATGTCCCTCAAGGAATTTATTGCCCCATTTTGATAAAGTGGCTATCTTGAGAAAAGCCGGGAACTACCAGTTATCAGTGGTAGTATAGCAAGTATAGTTCCAAGTGATTAGTTTGAGAAAAGCGATTAAGGCACCGTGGGAACTATTTTGTTATGCGTGGATCGGAGAAAAGGTCACTAGTTCCCTATCATGTTGGAAATCCAATCCCACTACGAGATTTACAAATTTGATTGTATCCCAAAATAGCTGTAATGACTTGCAAACATTTCAGCTACCCCTTTTGGTATCATATATTCCGTTGGGATATTCCATTGACCTAGTCTAGGATATTACCTTAGACTTAGTCCAGATATTGATACCTTATTTGAATAAGTTTATTTGCAAATGTTTTCAAAGAGATGTCATTATAAATAATATCAAAGGTTTTGATATAAAAGTGTTTTGGTTATGATAAGGTAAAAACCCATCCATGTTTATGTGTGGGCGTGGTCTTAAGAGATACCCTTCTTTTCAAAATTTTGATGACAACGTCATTTTAAATTTCGAGTATCTCACGCTGGTTTATCAAGCCTGATCCGGGTATTTTCAATACTTGGGTCAGATCCGAGTAGTTTCAGGTTGAGTTAAAGACGGTTGGAGTTTCCAAAGGAGAGCTGGAGATCTTCATCATCGTATGGACGTATTCTATTATCCGCTTCCTCTAGTGCATTTGTTTTGTTGTTTGTTAGCATTTGTAAGGGCAATGTTATAACTGTCCAAGCTGAATCTAGGTTAGACTCTGATATTGTATTTAAAATTTTCCGCTGTAAAGATTATTATTGAAATAATATATGTTATTCCATTCGTGTGAGATTCTGTTCTTTCTTTATTTTTCTTTCTACCCTTAATGATCCGCTTATTTGTACAATTTGAGTTGGGCATGTGTGGTTAATTGTCTATTCAAATGGTACGGAAAAACGGGCCATTACATTTGGTATCAGAGCTGAAGGTTAAGCGAGAACCTTGACTTTGGTTAGGTAAAGACTCATCAGAGATAGGGTTAGTAATACCCTAGGATGAGTAACTCATTAGAGATAGGGTTAGTAACACCCTAGAATGAGTTTGAGTGTATTATGTATGAGCGTGTATTTGTTAGTGACTAATAAATTATTTTGTGTTGATTTATCTATTGAGTGATTTATGGATTCTGATTGATGCGCCTGATCACCCTTATCGACGAGGGTTCCTAAACATTTGAACAAGGCGAACCGACACACTGATTTTGAAAAGATCGGTAAATGAAATAATTTTACCTTGGATTATATTTTGAATATAAAGTATATTTTTCGAAAAGTTACATAGTTAGAAATTGGAATTAGTGAAATTTAAATATGGACATCTTGTGATTAGTATTTCACAGTTTGACTATAAGATGTTTCATAAAGATAATCGATAAGTAAGAAATCTGATAAGGAAATTAAGATCTTTAATACTATTCCAAAATAATAAATTGATCAATTATTTGATTTAAATGTTTAAGTACAAATATCTTGTGAATTAAGTTTCACGATTTGACTATAAGGTGTTTGATAATAAGATTTGTTTAAAGAATGAACATATGAGATGAAAATGTATTTAAATAATAGAAAATGATTTTGTAAAAGTTATATATAAAAAGAATGAGAATTTAAATTCGAGTAATTTAAAACAATTGTGGTAATTTAAATGAAGATTAATTAATATAAGATAAAATGAATTTATAAGATAGGTTTTACAAAGTAATCTCTAAAGGATTTTGAAAATGGTACTATTTCAAATATAAAAATGTATTTTATGATAACTAATTCGATTGGATCGAAAATAAACTAAAAATGGGCAAGAGATGTATTCGGATGGTAAACGCTTCTCTTAAGTATTACTCTTCTTGTTAAGAGGAAATATGATACTATTGGTAGTACCCAGTTCCTTGGATTGTTTTGGAGTTACTCGATCTATATAATTTTCTTAAGTTAGAATAAATAATGTGAGTCATTGATTACTAATCTTTATAAAAGTGTTTAAACTAAAGATAAATTGGAATCATTAATTGATAAGATAAAGCGGAATTCTCGACAATTTTGGACAGTCGAAAATTTCTGAATCATACGTAACTCAGAGCTAAGAAATTTAGGAAAACTTTTGGTAAAAGATTGTGAAACATTCTGAGTAAATGAAATTGGATAAGTATAATTTATAAATGTGATTATAAACAAAAAGGAAATTATAACCCAGAAAATATTTTATTAATGAATTCCAGCATTAATTAAGGATTTGGACTTAAGTCTTTAAAATATGATTGACTTGCATAAGTTATAAGATGTAATAAACTTAAGTAATAGTTTTACAAATAATTTATAAATAACAATAGTATTAAAGGAAATATACTGAGTTAAAAGATTACGGGAAAACTTTTTTATACAGATAAATTATCTTTTGAGTGAAAAATGGTTTCTTTAGGATATTTTCCTTTAATAAAAATATTTGGAAATAAATAATTAAAGGGATTATATAAAGAAGCACATTTATAAAGTGTTTGAGCTTAAGATAAAGCTTTTATGAAAGTTTTAAGAGGTAATAAATACATATATGTAGATCATTTCGTCACACAAATGTTGATTTAATATTCGAGTATAGAACTCCAAGGTGTTTACACTGGTCTGAAAAGGGATTTATCACTTGATTTCTTGACGACGAACATTGATGAGGATGTTGGTTAGGTACTTTAGTTTTCTATCATAGTTGAGCACTATGCAAGGAAAGCAAAGGTTTCTGAGCAAAGAGCCTGATTAAAGTCCGCATTAGAGGATTGAGGGATCGATGCTAGTTTGAAAATAAAGTTGTGTATTCGAATAGGAGATCGAATAAGATATTTCATATGGATGATCTGTGTATATTACATGGAATTAAATTTAAAGACAAATGTTTTAGGTAAACTTTTGTTTAGGTAATTTCGAGGACGAAATTCTTTTAAGTATGGAAGAATGTAACGACCCAGAATTTGACCACTTTAAAATATAATATATAAAGTGATTTTAAATGTAAAATGGGCACGGTTTTATCATTCAAACAATATTAGATAGGATTTGGAAAGAGAAGTATACACAAAAATAGTAATATTTGCCTATAATGACAAAAGTGATAAAATGCTGATTTTAGAAAAGTATGTTTCGATGGTTAAATAAATTACCTTAATTAATTTATGAGTGTTTATATTTTTAAATAGAATTATACAAATTTATTTCTGATGTTTTTTTTACATAAATAAATAGTTTAACAAAAACTTCAAAATGTGACCATCAAACATTTTGTCGAAAAACGACGTTTTGTCGATTAAAAGTTGTCGCAACGTCGTCGCTCCTTTATTTTCTTATATAGGAACATATATTCAAATAGTGTAAGTATTAATTAATTCACTAAACATGTTTACTTTTACTAAATAAGGTTAGAAAACTTCTAGAAGTCATTAGTAAAAGTAAGTAAAATTAACAAAAGTAAGAAAAAGTAAACATCAAATCACATTAAATCAAAACCAACATAATTATTATTTTACTTAGCTTAGTTCTTAAGGGATTAAGACATAAAGTAAGAAGTGAAAGGATGATGTTAATTTTTGACAAAGTGGAGATTGCTTTAGGTTTAAGTAAGGTTAGTTTGGTAAATTGGTAAGAGGTTATTTTGGTAAATTAGCACTTTTTTCTTTTTCTATAAATACTCACCTCCTTCTTCACTTTCATTCACATTTCTTCTTCTTCTTTTCTCAAGCTTCTTCACTTCTTTCTCCTCTCTTTAATGGCTTTCAAACCATAGAAAAAATTAGAAATAAATAATGTCAAAATATTTTCAAAATATTCAAAAGAAATCAATAATCATTCTCTTCAAATCAAACTCATCTTTTCTTCAAATTTTACCTCTTTTCTCTCGATCATAACGTCTTAAAAATCGAACCAAAATACAAAATTATTTTTTTTAAAAATATTTATTTTTCCAGTGGCTACAATTTTTATGTTGACCACTTTATCTCATTCTAAAGTTACCAATGTCAAAAATATACTTCTTTTAAGTGTATTTTCTGGCCCAGTTTTTAAGCCAAAGAATAGGCCATTTTGTTTTGATCATAACTTGATCATAACAGATCCAAATTAAAAACTTATTTTATGAAACCATATAAAATTCCAGTGGCTACAACTTTATGTTGATTACTTTTTCTAGTTTTGAGGTTTACTATACTTGAAACTTAATTCTTTGAAGTGCATTTTCGGGCTTCATTTTTGTCAATCTGACAATACCTCATCTTCATCCTATCATATCTCCCTCAAAACAACTTGGATTAAAATGGTTTTTTTTTTCAAATTCAATAAAAAAGAATTTGCAACAACTTTTTCGTTAACAATTTTTAAAATTTTTGTGAGTAAGGGAGTAAAAACAAGAGAGAATATGACCCACTTTTCGGATCTAGATCTTGGGAATTCAAGTTCAAAGCTCTATCGCTTCTTCTCTATATTTTCGGCCAACCTCCATCTTAAGCCTAGACCAAGCTATTGGAAGGGATAGGGTGTTGTTTTCTAGTGTTTAATGGTGTAGGAATTAATTAATGAAGTGTTGGTTGATTTGAATGTTGGTAGGAAGTTAATCGCTTTTGTTTATGGTGAGAAACTCTATTTAGCATCTCTATTTATATATATACATGTTTGATGATGTGTTATGATTGTATGAATGTTTATATATATTTTGATCATCAAGTATTGATTGTTTAATGTGATTGTTAGATTGTTTTAGCAAGTCACATTAATACACGTCGATAAGCATAAAGGAAATTACTTTCCTTTTGAAAATGAAATAGTGTATATGGAATGCTTAAACCTTTTGGAAATAGTTTTAAAATGATTTAGAAATGTTTTATAAACATTTAAATATTATTTAAAGAAATAAAGGAATAAAATCAAGATTTTATCTTGTATATTTTAAATATGTCCAAAATAATTTTCCAGAAAAATCACGCTTTTGAAGTAAAGTGACCAAAGTTTAAAATTGATATTTTAAATGTTTTAAAAATATAAAATAAATCCTAATTTTTTTTCCAAATGTATTAAAAGAGATTCAAGTTGAAAATATGGATTTCTAAATGATATACAAGTCATTTTGAAGAATATAGCTTTTAGAATGCTATTTGCAGCACCTTTCGCAAGGCTTTTTGCAGCAGTTTGAAATAACTTTTGAAATGCAGTTTTAAAATTAACAATTCTTTCCCATATATTTTGTGAATGATTTTAAAAGAACAATTAAGTTATTTAAAGATGGTTTGGAATTTTTAATAAGAGTTTGAATAAATGGTTAAGAGAAATTGTTTATACCACTTAAACAAAAAGTGAAGAAGATTGAATATAATAACAAACTGAGTATGCGGAAATGACTAGTACATTTGTCCCATCTGTGAGATCTGCAAAGATAAAATAAGGTGTTTAACTAAGGTTAGGAGTGGAGCAACCAGTGCTCTGAACTTACCTGACCTATATTTTCCCTTTTAGGCGAAAGATGGAACATATCGAAAGGAAAGCCCGGATGCTCAAAAAGATCATAATTAAGTTTTTGTAAGATAAAAGAAAAGAAAAAAAATTCTTTGAATGTTTATTAACCATTTAACATCTTTTATTCGGTGGTTTGTACAAAAGAATCGAGATTGGATATGGGTGATTCATATCCGAAAATCCCTTCAAACTAATTTTGGAAATAAAATATATTGAAGACAAAGATCGTTAAAAGACAAAGATATTCACAATGAAGGATTACTCGCCATTAGTCCCTGGAGGTGAAACTTTCCATTAGTCCCTATAGGTGAAACTTGCCATTAGTCCCTAGAGGTGAAATTTACCATATCTAAGATAGCAGTAATGCCCTATTATGAAAATCTTCGATTTGCAAGAATATGATTTGAAGTTAAGGAAGAAATCTTTGACTAAGATTTAAATGAATGATTAAGGAACATTTTTCCTAAGTTAAAGGTTCTAACTTGAATATAAGAAATCTTTGACTAAGATTCAATGAATGATTTGGAAATGTTTTCGTAAGCAAAAGAGAAAAAGATTTGGAATTATTCCAAGATTTAAGAAAGGTTTAAGTAAATCAAATGATTTGATAAATGAGGCTTAATGATTCCATATACATTTGAAAAGAAAATGGAATAAATTGCAAAGAATATATCTAAGAAAGATATTTGATTAGATAAAAGATGAAGTAATTGATTGATGATTGATATCCACGTATGAACTTAACATCTTTTTAAGCGATGATTGGCTTTGAAGGAACCGGAGTCGGATTTGGGAAATTCCTATCCGAAAACCACTTCGAACCAATGTATACGTTCGAAAGTGAAGACATGTTGAAGATGATGATTATTGAAGACTGTGGATCTTCGTATGTGTGGTTTATTGTCCAAGATGTGAAGTAGAGACAGATGCGTGGATCTTCGTATGTGTGGATCTTTGTATGTGTGGATCTTCGTATGTAAGGCAGGTGTTATAACTTTCCAAGCTGAATCTAGGTTAGACTCTGATATTGTATTTAAAATTTTCCACTGGAAAGATTATTATTAAAATAATATATGTTATTCCATTCGTGTGAGATTCTGTTCTGTCTTTATTTTTCTTTCTACCCTTAATGATCCGCTTATTCGTACAATTTGAGTTGGACATGTGTGGTTTATTGTCGATTCAAAGGGTATGGAAAAACAGGCCATTACAGGATTATTGGGAGATACCAACAAACTTTTAATTCATCTTAGAAGAGAAACTTAGCTAGACACCATTTATGAAAAGGACTGACAAATTAGAAAAAATAAAGCAGGACTTTGCAACACAATTGTGCATTGCCAAGTAATATCGTTAGTCCTTTTTTTGCAAGTCATTTTTGAGTATTATCTGGATCAATTAATATCATACCCACTACTTCGGGTTAGCTATTTCCTCTCATCACCATGGATGTAGTTAAATCATTTACATGTAGGATATTTGGTATATTAGTACTTCTTTATTTATTCAATTTTGAAACAAACATCGCTGTCAGATTAACTCGCTACAAGAAAAATGAATCCAATTCCTAGAATGGCAGCCATAGTTGCTGCTACGGTTGCAACTATATAGTGGGCTACACAAGGATTAAAATCTCTTTATCCCCTTTTAAATTTTGGATTTGCATATGCTCCACCACTCATGACTACTAAGGCTTAGATAGCTCCATTTAGTATTGGCAAAGAAAAAGTAACATAAAGAAATTTAAGGCTTAGATAGCTCACTCATCTTCACATAGATAAGAGTCCTATAAATGAAATAAATGATGCTAGTTATAAGAACTTGAATGATGAGATTGATAATTTGATAAGAAGTTGATAGGTCTTCATGTAGATCTCATGCACCATCAAGCAGTGAAGTAGAGACAGATGCGAACCAGATAAAGCAGGTTGGCAAAAAGATGAAAATGCATCGACGAATGCTAGTAATGCTTCTTTATCGAATGAGTCAAACAATAAAACTAAGATTAGTAGTAGAATCATAAAAGAATCAATGAAGGAGGTCTTCGAAGAGGAATTTAACTAACTCTTCTCATATTTTATATACAGTCCTCTCTATGTACTATATTTGTTTTGTTTTCTTTCTTCCTTTTCTTTTTCTTTACTATTTTTTTCTCTTTTTTCGTGTAGTGTAGTGTGCAACAAAACTATTTTAAACCAATGGCGGTATTTTGGACAATGATGAAATGGTACTATTAAAAGTATTTTGTTTATTAACTAAAAGGAAGCCTTTTACTATTAATATTTTGCAGTCAACTCCGTTTCTAACTTTCAAAATATATTAGACCATAACCAACAATCTATTTTGTTCAATCCATTCTCTCTCATCGCTTGCCACTGAGCGAATGGACGGTGCAACCAGAAGCATGGACCCGCCACAAGTTGGGTTGGAAAATAAGTTATATCTAACGGCAAAGCCTTTGCCGTTATAAGCTTATAACAGCAAAAGCTTTGCCGTTATAAACTTATACCCCATTTACTTTCCAGCGCCGCCTTTTTCATTGTTTACGTCCTCTCCTCCATTCCCAGCCGAGAAACAACGCATTTTCCACCCCAAAACACCCAAAAATGACATCTTCTAACCAAATGATAGGCCATTTTTGATATACATGTTCGAAGAGATGTCTAGATTGCTAAAAAAATTGCCAAAAAGTTCATGCACGGAGAAGGCAGTAGCAGCGGCACCGATAGGAGCAGTGAAGAATAGAATATCATGTTGTACGGGCAGGTGCCGGGAATAGAAGATTTTTGCTTTTAGCCATTGAAAATCTCGACAATCAGGGTGGAGGCAAAGAAGAAGATGGCCGCTAAGGTCGCGGAGGCCATAGAGGTGGTCGAGCAGTAGGACGCGCAAGGGTGTAGGGTAGAATTCCACTAGGCTCGCCGAGCTTGACGGATTTCATGATCCAAATCTTAGTATGGTGAAATTGCCTATGCTTTCCAACTTTCGCGTACTTTCAGATAGCAAAGTACATGTAATCACACAGACAAGTTTGGCTGTATGTATTCCTTTATATGATTAAAATAACTGCAATACATTGTTAGTTCAAATATATAATATGACTTTATTTAACTTTAACAGTCGCGAAATATCTGTTCACGGGGTTCGTTAGCGAACACACTTAGATATTTTCATGCACATTTAACAAATAAGGATAGAGTCGTAGCATTGTTACACGGGCTTGGATTCCACCATTTCTTAGGTAATCGAATGAACCATTTACTTAAAAAAACAAGTTAATTTATCACTCCGTAATTTAACTTGCTATGTATAATTTCAGGAACCACAATTGTTATAAAACGTGATGTGCAATTGTGCGCGGCTATTGCTTTGCGGTGGTATAAAACCACTCATACGTTCCACTTTCCATATGTGAGCTAGGAATTACACCGTTTAATTTCTCCTTGCTTACCGGCATTAGCATTAGCATTAGAGTAGCTGCTTTTCCATCGCTTCCTTTCGATGGGGCTCGATGGCATGATCCTGAGCGCATTCATGATCTTCTACCTCAGTTTGATGCCTCCGCTGCGTCATATCATTTAGAAGGTGCTATTATAGTCAGCGCTATTCGTGCTTCCATGGATAACATACTTGGTCATTACTCTCCTAATGAACATCTGGAGCTTGCGTGATTATTTGTCCTATACCTCATAGGTAACCTATTTTTCAGCACATTGAGCAGCAGTCTAGCTATTGGGTTTATTGAGGTCGTATCTGATTTTGATATCAGCGATGCTATTTTATATAACTGGGGTATGCCTATTCTTACGTACTTATACAGATGCCTCGGCATATAGTGCAACATTTCAGACGCACAAGTTTTCATTATTTGGTTTTTGGAAGTTGTTACAGTATTGGTATTTCGAGTACTTTAGAAATTTTTATTTCATCACTCTGACTTCTGATGCATCTACTTTTTTCCCCGTCTGTAATTTTGGTACATGGACAACAAGAGGCCTAAGGATAATAAATCACATCATGTGTATTCGGTTGCCCACAAACAAATCAATTTGAAGATGTACAGACACCATGTTATATGGCATCCATTTCATGATAGTGTATCTATTGACATTGATTTTGTAGCGATTGCTAGGATGCTTTACAGGAGGAGATTTCCACTCTTATCTTATCTCTAGGCGTTTGGTGCATATTGGTATCTGGATGAGAGGTGTTGGAGACAGTTATACGACTTTGATGCTATTCCCAATGATCCACACCCTCATACCTATCACTGTATGATTACCCTCAGAGCAGCTAGACATGGCGAGGGTAAGAGGTTGGTGGCCGGTCGAGGGCTTTGTTATTACCGGTCAGTCATACGTTGACTTCTGGCGTAGATTTTACACTGGTTCCACTGATATCATTACCCTGCAGCGGCGATAGATTTAGTAGGTCTGTCTTCTATATGGCACAGCATACATCCTCCTATTATCGAGGATCTTACCCAGCCAGGGGTACCATGCACCCCATCACATGGCGGCTGCTTCTCACTTTGGATGGACCATGACAGTTCCTACCATTGGACCAGACCGTTATGTTGATGCATGTTATTCTCCAGCGCACGTCCCTTACCCCGATCCTAGATAGATATCCTACGCTGATCTATATGATATGCAGATGGGGATCTGACATATAGGATATATAGCGCATGGGCATAGTCTAGGCTACTATGATGGTGAGCTACGCGATAGGCAGAGGCAGCAGCACGACTGCAAGCACAACTGGAGGAAGAGCACGAGAGATTTGCTGACATGCCGATGTACTATGAGCATTTAGCTGGTTTGAGCAGCAGTGGAGATGATGATGATTAGAGATGTCGTCGACGTCATACACGTCCACATACAGATGGATGATTATATGTATAGTAGTTCATTCTTGTTTCTATGTTCTTTCTATGTTTATTTGTTTGCTCTAACGTATTATATACCTATTGTATTTGGTCTGTGTATCGATGTTATTATCGTTCATGTTTCCGTGTAGTTGTTGTTATTCATGTGTTGTGTTGTATGATATATCTATTGTATTCATTTTATGCATTGACGTCATTATTTTTTATGTTTATGTGTTATTGGCAACCATGAACCAATGGAACTGTATTCAAATGAACTAACAACATTTAAAATCATGTTATTTGACTAACACAGTAAATGTATTTATATAATAAATAACTAATGGACAAAGTGGATTATATTGGATAGATGGAAAGATTTGAATATTGATTCGCATGTTTATTGAAAACTAATACAAGTTATTCAACCCGTTTGGCAAGTGGGCAGTTAATGTTTAAGTTTATTTTTTACCATGGTTTTTGTGCTAAATTTAGAGTATTTCCTTTGCTCTCTTCTTCTCATAATTATCAATTTTCCATTTTATGCCTCCCTTCTATATAGACACATACCAGTTCACATATGCTTCTTCACAATCATCTACTCCTTCTTCACTACCGTCAACATCTTCCTCGCATTCATTTACATCTCATGGCAATACCATCTTGGCCTTCTTCTATTGAGTCTGATATAGGAGGCTACATGCCTTCGGAAAGTCCATGAACCGATGAGGGTTGGCTTATCGAGTATCAAGAACAACACTATGAGGACATTCGAACCGAGTTCCCAGATCTTAGCCAACTAAGACTCTCGAAAGACGTTCAACCTGCATATGAACAAAAGGTTGAACTCCATCCATATGAAGAAGAGATCGAATTTCCTGCAAGCACACAGGAACTCCAGGAAGTTCTTAATGAACTATTTCAGATGGAGCATGAAGTTGACTCTACTCCATTACTATATCATGTTTGCGGAGTGTCGGTTATGTATTCCATCATGCGAAGTGGAAACGACATTGCTCGATGCCATTACAGATGCCATAACTTTCCAATCAGTTGTAGTCTATGGGAATGGATTGATGATCCATTCCCTCGTTGAGTGGTGGAATATGCAAACGAACCGGAACAAGAACTAGCCGTGCTATGTGACATGTTGGGTGCACTGAAATTTCAGCGTCGTAATGGGCATAACTAACATGCTGAAGTATGTACTTTATTTTCATTGTACCTTTAAGTGTGATGTTCGTTTAAGTTAGTCTTTTGTTGTATGTTCAAGTATGTTGTGGTGCATTCAAGTATGTTGAAATATGTCGTATGTTATTGTGTGTTTAAGTACATAATTATGCTCCAAATTACATTGAACATACACAACTCATATTACTACTGATGGACATGCATTAAACTAATACAAATCATAAAATTCAACTTCCATTAAACTAATACTTCAACATAAGAAGATCTAAGACAGTTGGACACACACGCACGCGCGTGCGCGCACACACACACACACACACACACACACACATATATATATATATCGTTCTTTGACATGGTACTCACTCAAACTTGTTAGGAAATCAAATCTACGGTCTCGATGACAACAACTATACAGTGGAAATCAAATATGCAAATATATTTGTATATACAGGTAATTGCTAGAACAACATCACTAGAAAGGCAAGAACAAGGCTCAAAGGACACTACAAGAGACTACAAGTCAATAGGAACAAAGAAGCATAAGAAAATGAGCACAAAAACTGATCTGCACAATATCAGACGTCTGGGTTCACAAACCAGATATCTTAAACAGTTCTCTAGAACAACAAACAAGCTGAACCAGACGTCTGGCAATTGCACTCAGATGTCTGATCTGCTACTATATTCAAAAATATGTATAGTGTCAAACATCTGAAACATATTCTAGACGTCTGATTTAAAAATCGGATTTCAAATATGAACTTCAACTGCCACATTCAAATAGACATCTAATCTTCTCTTCGATGCAACTCTTCATCATCAACAGAAGCAACTGTAGAGCACTCATTAATGGATGCAACTACTCAATAAACCTCTCTACAACTATATATATCATCAAGAATCAAGAGAACAAATCACCTTACGCACTTACGCTCTCTAATTACATAATCTATCATATATTCTTGATCTCTAGAAATCTATACTTGTATTTCACTCTTCCATATATTCATTTCTTCACAGACAATACTCTCTAGATATATATTGAAAGCATTTGTACTAATTAGTCAATTTCCATATTGTAGAACACACATTTGACAAGAACAACTTATTGTAACCAAGTCTATTCCTTCGGACGAAGCGAGGGTGTTTGATAGTCGAATTCTGAAGGGGAGCTTCGGGACTGGACATAGGACGGAAGGTCCAAACCAGTATGAAATCCTGGTGTGCTTATTCTATATTTACTTATATTAAAATTATTTTAGGTGCATCATATATTTTATCATATATACTTGCATACACACTACACGATCTACCCTGTAGACTTTCAATTGGTATCAGAGCAAGGTTTAATCAAAGTACAGTAACACGTTTTTGAATCACTTTAATATGGCAAGTAGTTTTCAAGAAGGTCAATCCACAGCCCGACCCCCACTTTTTAATGGTGTAACTATGCATATTGGTCAACATATATAAGAATTTTTATGGAAGCTAATGGATTAGAAATTTGATCAGCCACTCAAAATAAATAGGAAGCACCTGACATTGCTATGAACCCATGGAATGATGCACAAAAAACCACAGCTTCTAATAATGCAAAAGCTATGAATGTTTTATGTTATTTATTAGATAAGAACAAATTTTCATGTGCCATGTTATGTAACACTACATATGTTAATTGGCGTACCTTACAAGTTACACATGAAGGCACAAAAAAAGTTAAACAAACTATAATTTCAAATTTACAAAATCAATTTTCATCATTTAAAATGAAACAAAATGTATCTATAGTAGACATGTACCGTAGATTCCAAACCATTCTACATGATTAATGGTACTTGGAGTCAAATTCAAATTTTTTGACTTAATATCTAAAATACTCAATTCTTTAACTCTAGAGTGGGAAAGAAAAGTATTAGCTATTGAAGAAGCTAATGATCTCTCAACACTCTTAGTTGAAGAATTGATAGGAAATTTAATGTCCTATGAAGCTAATTTGCAGGCAAGAAAAGAACAAAATTCGAAGAAGAAAAACATAGCATTCCTAGCAACAAATGAAGACTCTGACTTAGATGAAAAAGAAATCATATTTATCGCCAAAAACTACAACAAATTCAAGAAATTTAGGAAAATGACCAGATTTCAGAAAGGAGAAAAATCAAGCTCTACAAATCAAATATCAATCAAATGCTATGAATGTGACCAATTTGGACATATGAAGAAGATGTCCCAAGCTCAAAAATGATAAAAAGAAGAAAAAATTTGAAAAATTCAAAAAAAGAAAACTTTCAAAGTAACATGAGATGACTCGGATTCTTCATCATCATCAGATAATGACAGCGATAGTAACGAAGAATAAGCTAATTATATTTTATGGCACAAACTGACGAGATATGTCCCGAAATTAGCTATGATGAATTATTAGAACTTAGCATGGAATTAGATGATAAATTTAGACAAATTAAAAAATTGAATAAAGAACATATAGCCAGAATAAATAGATTAGAACTTGAAGTAGGAATGTTAAAAGATGAAAAAATTATTTTAGAGGAGGAACTAGAATTATCTCAAGAAAAAATTAAAAGTAGTTTGGTTGAAAATAAGACTATAGCTATTGATTTTAGAAAAAGTAGACTAGAAAAGGATAACTTGTGAAAAGAAAATATCAACTTGAAGAGTAATATAGAAACATTGAAAAATGAAAATTTAGAATTAAAAGAAATATTAGATAAAATTACAAATAATGTTTCAAAATTTAATAAAGGAAAATAAGATTTGGAAAACTTATCAAAACTTCAAAACCATCAGGTAATAGAAATGGAATAGGATTTAAAAATATTCCTAAACAAAAAGGAAATAATATTAAGAAATATAGTTGTATTTATCAAAAGACTAAAAGATCACCTAAGTATAGTACGAATACCAAAAATATAAAAATTTGGATACCTAAAAATAATAGTAAGTTGATTAGACAAAAATATATTAACAACTTTTTAGATAATGTAGTCTATAATAAAAATTATGTTCATAAAGGTACCAAACCTTCTTGGGTATGGCTATCTACTCCTAACATCTAGGACCCTAACAAAGTATATAGGTACCAATTAAATCGCAGGTATCCAAAATAAAAAATAATGAGAAATGGATATATGATAGTGGATGCTCTAAGCATATGACCGGAAACTCAAAAATGTTATCAAATATAACATACACAGATGGTGGAACAATAACTTTTGGAGATAACTCAAAAGGATACGTCGTTGGCATCGGAGAAGTCATCAACTCTGGCATTTCTAACTCTCCTATTATTACAAATATTTTGTTAGTAGAAAATTTAAAACACAACCTACTTAGTATTAGTCAATTATGTAATAAAGGTTTTCAAATCAATTTCGGAAAAGATAGATGTAATATTTTCGACAATTACAAACAACTTATCTTTGATGGTTTTAGAAACAAAAATATTTATGTCTTAAATATGAATATAAATCAAAATTCAAATTTATGTTTAACCGCCAAACATGACGATCCATGGTTATGGAATAAACGATTTTGTCATAGTAATTTATATTAATAAGTTAGCAAAATATGAGCTGGTTAGATGTTTATCTAAAATAAATTACAAAGTATAAAATTTATGTGATGATTATAAAATTGAAAAACTAAATAAAAGCTCTTTTAAAGCTGAAAATAATATTTCGACAAAACAACCATTATAATTATTACATTTAGATTTATTTGGTCCAACTCAAGTACGATCTATAAATCATAACAAATATGTTTTCGTAATAGTTAATGATTTTTCAAGATATACATGGACTTTATTTTTAAAACATAAAAGTAACACCTTTGGAATGTTTAAAAAAATTTCTAAAAGAATTAAAACTCAAATGGATTTGAAAATTAAAAATACTCGAAGTGATCACGGTAGAGAATTTGAAAAAGATGTTTTTACCCATTTTTGTAACAAAAAGGGCATAAGTCATAATTTTTCTTTTCCTCGCACACCTCAACAAATTGGTGTGGTAGAAAGAAAAATCATACGTTACAAGAATGTGCACGAACACTAGTAAATGGTAGTGGTCTACCAAAACATTTTTGGGCTGAAGCTATTGCTACGGCTTGTTATGTTTTGAGTCGAGTAACCATACAACCTATGGCAAAACATACTTGTTTGAAATATTATTTAGAAGAAAACCTAAAGTATCATACTTTAAAACTTTTGGATCAAAATGTTTTATACTAAATTCAAAAGATAATTTGGGAAAATTCGACCGGAAGGTCGATGAAGGAATTTTTTTGGATATTCAGATCGTAGCAAGGTGTATAGAATTTTTAATAAACGAACTAACACAATTGAAGAAAGTTTACATGTTTCGTTTGATGAAAATTTTCTTAACCATCAAACTAATGACGATGAAGAAATAATTCCAATAACAAATACAACAAATTGTTATATAATGAGACAAATACACAAAATAATACTTTAATGTCATCTCCTAGAATTCTAAAAAATCATCCAAAAGATAACATCATTGGAGATCTTTACTCCAGAGTGACTAGAAATCAACTTAATCAAATAAATCATATAGCATTTGTGCCAAATTTTGAACCAAAAAATTATAAAGAAGCTTCAAACGATAATTTTTGGATAATAGCTATGCAGGAAGAATTAAATCAATTTGAGCGTAATAATGTTTGGGAATTAGTACCAAGACTAGAAAATCAATTAGTTATTGGAACAAAATGGGTATTTAAAAACAAAGAAGGTGAAAACGGAAATATATTTAGAAATAAAACATGTTTAGTTGCTCATGGTTATAATCAAGAAGAAGATATTGACTACAAAGAAACTTTTGCTCTGGTAGCAAGGCTCGAGGCCATACGTACATTACTTGCTTTTGCAAATCATCACAATTTTAAATTATTTCAAATGGATGTCAAAAGTGTTTTTTAATGGTTTTATTAAAGAAAACATATACATTGAACAAACTCCATTGTTTGTTCACAAAAAATATCTCAATCATGTTTTTAAATTACAAAAAACCTTGTATGGTTTAAAGCAAGCCCCCCGTGCCTGATACGAACGTCTTAAAAATCATTTAATTACATCTGGTTTTCAAATAGGTAAAATTGATACAACTTTATTTATTAAACGAGAAAATAACGACATTTTAGTTGTACAAATTTACGTAAAAGATATTATTTTTGGTTCAACTAACGAAAATCTTTGTACTCAATTTTCAAATATTATGAAAAACAAATTTGAAACGTCTCACACGGGAGAATTAAATTTCTTTTTACGTTTACAAATAAAACAACTTGAAAATGGTATTTTTTTCATCAAGACAAATATTGTAACGATCTATTACATCGTTCTGAAATGGATAAAACTTCAAAAAAACCAACACCAATGAGTACAAGTGTTCACTTGGAAAAAGATGATAACGGAAAAGATTTTGATGAAAAATTATATCGTGGTATGATTGGCTCCTTAATTTATTTGACGGCTAGTCGACCCGGCATTATGATGAGCGCATGTCTTTGTGGCCGATTTCAAGCAAAACCAAAAGAATCTCACCAAAGAGTTGTTAAACATATCTTACGATATCTATCTAGTACTAGACATTATGGATTGTTTTACCCTAAGGAATCATCGTTTGAACTAGTTTCATATAGTGATGCGGATTTCGGTGGATGTAAAACAGATCGTAAGAGTACTAGTGGAATGTGTCACTTTATCGGACAATCATTAGTTTCATACTTTAGCAAAAAGCAAAATTGTATCTTCTTATCTACTTGCAAAGCCAAAAATATCTCAGCGGCTCTAGCATGTGAACAAGTGATATACATGCAACAAACACTTAAAGATTTCGGCAAAGTTATCAATAAATCACCAATACATTGCGATAATACGAGTGCAATAAATCAATCAAAAAACACTGTAAATCACTCATGTACTAAATATATAGATATACGACATCATTTTTATGTGATAATGTAGAAAAAGGAATTATTACATTAGAATATGTAAATACCGATAATCAAATAGCAGATATTTTCAAAACACCACTAAATGAACAAACATTTGTTAAACTGCGATGCGGTTGAGGAATTTCTTCTCTTAATGATCTTCTAAACCAATACTACATTTTCATTTATTCTATATTTGGATAAAAATTTTGTATACACAAATTAAAATTGATAACTCCTTCACCTTAAATTTTTTAGGCGGTTGTTTTCTGAAATTACCTATGAATAACTTTAAAATCATGTATAAATTTTTTTCTTACAAAACAAAAGGTACATAATATATAGATTTCATATATTTTTTACAACAGAAAATAAAAGCATGTCTTCCGACAACTCTCATCTCTCCTTCTCGACATCAACAACAGATAGCTCAGCGCATACACCTCATCGCCTTCCTACTCCTACACCAAATCAGGAAATGACATATAAGTGGTTCTCCTAACACACGGGATTTACTCCTGATAAAAAGAAGTCCAAACGATCTCTATTTGTCTCTGCTAACACTAATGAGAAAATTTATGAGATGCATCACTACAAAAAGCAACAAATAGATTTACAACGAGAATTATACTTTGAACAAAAGGTCACTGCGCGACGACTAAGTTTTTTGGTGTAAGTAGCGATAAAATTTTGTAATTCACGAAAGAAGGATGTACATGAACCACTTCCAATTTCTTGCAATCCTTTGGATCCCTCTGCTTCTTATCGTACACCTTTGGATCCTCCACCTAGGCGATTCTCTGGTTCCCCAAGAACCAACGAACGTGGAAATATATGGTCTCCACTCAAGCCATGGAGGGATGACAAGTCTGAAGATCGCAATGATCCATCATCTTCTAAATAAATATTACTTATTCTCATTGTATTTTTATCTACATATATTTGTATTCTATTTCACAAATAATTATACTATGTTTTGTTAAATCAATCTCTCTAAAAATAAGCATCACCCTTTAAAATTAGACTATTTTAAGACAAACTGGCCATTTCAAACGTCTGAGCATTGCCATCAGACGTCTGACACTCTTGTATCACTCAAATTTTCCAACATTATGCATATATCAGACGTTTGATATAACCTTGCAGACATTTGAAAATTATCTTTGCTTCATAAAAAATACAAACCAGTCTATTTCAGACGTCTGAACTATTGACCAAACGTCTGAATAAAGTCTCTACCTAATACTATATAAAATCGGGCCATTTTCAGATGTCTGATATTATATCCAAACGTCTGAGAAAACTATCTGACCTACAAAAATTACACTTCGGGCTATTTCTGATGTCTGGTTATACATCGAGATATTTTACAATTCTCTCTGCCTTACAAAAGTTACAAATCGATCAATTCCAGACATCTTCCACCAACAACGAGACGTCTGATTCTATTTACCGTCTTCAAACTAGGTTAAATCAGACGTCTGATTCACCTTCCAGATGTCTGTAATTCAATCGACACTCTTAAGTATCCTGATAACGTCTATTTTTTTTACTTTTCTCACTTACCTTTCATTTCATTTCTACTACAAAGTCGATTCCCTATTTCCCAAAATTACTTTCTCTTCCAAACTTGCTCGAATTCCATGGCTCCGAAAAAAACCCTATGATCTCTAAGCAAAAGCAAGACCAAGCAGCTTCATCCAATCCGCAAGTTTGCTCCGATGATCAAATTGAGCGATGGTTGAATCGTATACCACATTCAGTCAAGAGATACGAGGATATTCAAAAGAAGAAACTCCAAACAAGTCCATTTTATAATTTGCTAAAGTTTTCAATGTATGATTTAGACGAAATGTGCGAAAGTGCAGGATTAGAAACTTTGATATCCTTTAATCCCAATAACGTCCAAATAGGTCAGCTAGCCATATTTCTTTTCTATGCTAATTTAGATAGCACAACAGTTTGGAACACTGATAACGATGATAATTGGGTATCGTCAAGTGTTTATGGTAACACAATTAGACTTACTCCAGGGATCATTGGCCGAACTCTCAGATGTTTCGGCACAGGAGAAGATTTATATAATATTTCACATATTCGTCTCAAACCAAGAGATAATATCACACATCAAATATGGAAAGATGAAATGCCTATATTTGCAACTAAATACCTAAGTCCTAAGGCGAGACTTCTCACTAGAATGATTATCAACACTATCATTCATCACCTTGGTAGTCATGATCAAATCACAGAGTTAGAGCACAAGTCCCTATATGCTATATTCAGTGGAACGAGGATTAATTGAGAAAAATTTATATTTGACGAGCTTAAACATTTTTGAACTCGATCATGCCCATCCATCATACATCCTACATACATCATGAGACTTCTAAGAGCTCATAACATCCCTTCATATTTATCCACTTTTGAAGAGATTACTCCAAAATATGCATCCACAAAATTTTTCTCTCTAATGCACTTGCTGGAAAATCCATCAGATTTTATATCATTTGAAGAGTGGACGCAATGTCGTCAAGCCGAACAACCTAGGCCTCCACCTCAAACAAAACCTGAGACATCACAAGAGGTGGAGCAACATCACGAGAACACTCCTCCTCCTGCTGCCGCATTTAATTATGCCAAGATGATATTATGGAGACTCGCACTAAGACGAATCAAAATGAGAGTATTCGTGACTTAACTCTCCAAAATCAACTTATTTTATATCAAAATAAAAAATTATTGGCTAAGCGCATTTATAGTTTTGAAATATATTTTGCTTCTCGCCTAGCCACAGTTGAAACGTCACTTTCAACTACATTATCCGTTCTAAAGGAGGTTCTTCAACGGGTTCATGGTCCGACACCACCTTCAAGAGATTGGCTAACTCCAGTGCCTTCCCCTCCTCCTTCAAAACATTCCAAACTTTTTGATAAGGGGAAAGAACCTCTTGAAAAAACTCTGACATCTCCTAAAAAACAAGCTAGCTCTTCCAAAAATGAAGATGAAGGAGATGATCAAGATAAAGCTTCCCCAAAAGATCCTTAGATTTTTAGGATTTCACCTTTTGTATAAAAATGATAAAAAAAACTATGAATGCAATCAATTATTATGATTGATGAAAACTACTTTTTTGGTGTGTTATTTCTGTGTATATTCATGTAACCTTACAATGATTAGTAAATATAAATGGTACGGACATGATATGTACAATTAAAAGTTGCTACTGCTTTTTGATAATGCCAAAGGGGGAGAAATAATAAAAAGCACAATAAATGATAGAAAGAACATATTTAGGGGAGATTTATAAAATTATATATAAGTACATTGTATAGTTGCCATCATCAAAAACGGAAAGATTGTTAGGAAATCAAATCTATGGTTTCGATGACAACAATTATACAGTGGGAATCAAATATGCATATATATATATATATATATATATATATATTTGTATATACAGGTACTTGCTAGAACAACATCACTAAAAAGACAAAAACAAGGCTCAAAGGACATTACATGAGACTACAAGTTGATAGGAACAAAGAAGCACAAGAAAAAGAGTACAAAATCTGATATGCACAATATCAGACGTCTGGGTGCACAAGCCAGACGTCTGAAACAATTTTCTGAAACAACAGACGGGTTGAACCAGACGTTTGGCAATTGCACTCAGACGTTTGAACTGCTACTATATTCAAAAATATATATAGTATCAGACGTCTCAAACATATTCTACAGTCGGATTTCAAACTTGGATTTCAAATATGAACTTCAACTGCCACATTCGAATAAACATCTCCGCTTCTCTTCACTGCAACTTTTCAACATCAAAAGAAGCAACTGTAGAACACTCGTTAATGGATGCAACTACTCAAGAAACCTCTCTACAACTATATATATCATTAAGAATTAAGAGCAAATCATCTTACTCACTAACACTCTCTAGTTACATACTCTATCATATATTCTTAATCTCTAGCAATCTATACTTTTATTTCACTCTTATATATATTCAGTTCTGCACAGACAATACTCTCTAGATATATATTGGAAGCATTTGTACTAATTAGTCAATATCCGTGTTATAGAACACACTTTTGACAAGAACAACTTATTGTAACCAAGCCTATTCCTCCAGACGAAGCGAGGGTGTTTGATAGTCAAACTCCGAAGGGGAGCTTGGGGACTGGACGTAGGACGGGAGGTCTGAACCAGTATAAAATCTTGGTGTTCTTATTCTATATTTACTTAGATTAATATTGTTTTACTTCCATCATACATTTTATCATATATACTACACGATCCACCCTGTAGATTTTCAAAGCTGTCTAATATAATTTACCCACAACTCGTAAGCAGCATGAATAACAAAGTGTGTTTGATGATCCATAAAATATAAGGAGTCAAAAGTTGATCGGATCATTTGAAAAATATTGTTGCATTCTACCTCGGTTATAATTCTCTGATACCTCCTACAAACTCTAGTAAATATAACGAATGTACTTCTACTATCTAAATTTCGTCTTCTTAGCCTACATTTTGGATGGTTGTTATAAGCTGCGTCGACGGTGATCTAAAAATCTTCATCGATCTCCTATTCCCTGTGTCTTGTATCGGCCAGAATATAAGCTTTGATCAACGACAAATAATCATTAGGAGTCCATGTCTGATTTTCCATTTTCAATCTTATGAACCTCCCATGTCAATACTTAAGGTATAAACAGTAATGGGGATATTTAGTGAAGCCATTACTGTGTTGTCAATTCCAACAATGTAGCTACACTGAAACCATTATGGCCTCTGCAATCGTACAGAAAAGTAGGTATTGTCATGTCATTTCTACTGTAACCATATACACTTTATTGTCTTCGCACTTTATATCCTGTACATTGTAGCCATGTGCACTCATATTACTTCCAAGTCATTATAGCATCTGCACACATGTACTTTTATAGCCTATAAACTTTATAGCATATACACTATAGCCATGTGCACTCATATTACTGCCAAAACATTATAGCCTCTGCACACACTTTATTTTTTTTCTGGTAGCTGTAAATTATGCATTATAGTGTCTCATAGCTATAAATAATGCATTATAGTTCTACGTTTGCATTATAGTTCATTGTTTTTTATCTCGTAGCTATAAGTAATGCGTTATAGTTCTACACTTGCATTATAGTGTGTACAGTTTACAATTGCATTCCATTTTAGTATATCATTTTTTTGTCGTTTAGCGTATGCATTCCATTTTAACATGTAATTTGTAGTTACATAGCCATGTGCACTTGCATAATGAACTAACTTCAAAAAAATTCATATATTATGCGCACTTGCATTATAGCCTGTACTTTATAGTTTTGTACTATGTTCACTTGCATTATTTTGACAACTCTTCATATGTTGTCATATATGCATTCCTACACCTATATATACGTGCATTCTGATCAAGTCCAACACACCATTGCAGAAATCTAAAACAACCTAACAACTCAAAATACATACTCCTTGACAATCATGGATCCCAACAGTACTACTAGTACTACCAAGACATAAACCAAAGTTACGAAAATGAACAAGAAATGGATGATGAGATGGCAAAGTTACAAAATCAACAAGCAACGGTCGAATATTCTTACTTTTTTGGTGAAGGATCTACGAGCAACCATCGAGGTAGTATACCTAGAAGGATTGACCTAAGATATAAGAGGGACTATAAGGATGGACATGAAAGGTTGATGACGAACTACTTCATTGACAATCCAACTTATAATATTACTTTGTTCCACCGTCGATTTCGAATGAGCCCGGATGTATTCTCTAAGATTTATCTTAAACTTCATAAAAAGAATCCATATTTCACTTATAGGCTAAATGGAGCACAAGAAACTGGACATTCTCCCCAAATCAAAAATCTCGACTGCTTTATATATGTTACGCTATGGAACCACTGGTGATCATATAGGTGAATATTTCAGAATTGTAGCATTAACAGCAATAGTGTGCATGAAGGAATTTTGTAAAATAGTTATTGAACATTTCGGCGAGGAACACTTACGAATGCCGAGGCCAAATGATGTAAGCAGGATAGTAGCTAGTGGAGAAGCCAGTGGTTTCTAGGTATGCTTGGAAGTTTGGATTGTATGCATTGGGCATGGAAAAACTGTCCATAGGTTGGAGAGGAATGTCCACAGGATGCAAAAGGTACCGACAATGATCCTTGAAGTGGTTGCCACCGATGATTTGTTGGTTTGGAATGCTTTCTTTGGCGTACCAAGTTCGTTAAACCATATAAATGTTTTAAAACAGTCGTACCTATTTTCTGAACTGTCAAACGGAATTTCAAGGACGATACATGTAAAGAATGTCGAGCATCATACTGGGTATTACCTGGTTGATAGAATTTACCCAAAGTGAAGAACTTTAATACAAGGCTTTAGAGTACCAACAGATAACAAAGAGAGCTGTTTCACTGAAAAGGTGGCAAGCTACAGAAAGGACATTCAACAAACTTTTGGTGTCCTGCAAGCAAGGTTTCAGATATTATGAAATTCTGCTCGATTTCATGATGCAGGAGTTCTATCTGAAATTATGTATGCTTGTATAATAATTCGTAATATGATTATGGAGTTCGAAAGAGGTGCGTATAAAAATAAAAAAAACTAATTACCCTGACTTGTTTAAGGGTTCTAACAAAAAACCCGATAGAAACATAAACTTGATGGAGTAATATGTTCCCATGGTACAACATATTGAAGATCAACCTGTATACTTCCAATTGCATGGCCAGTTGGCGGACCATTTGTTGGCACATAGAGGAAGGAATAGTAGGAATCCTTAAGCATGAATTATAGCCGTTTTTTCTACAATATTACTAGTTTGTTTTGTGTTTTCTATTTTGTTTACTGTATTACGTTGTTGAGGTTTTATGTTTGCTACTTTGTTTACTGTATTATGTTTTAAGATTTGTATGTTGACCATTATGTACTATTATTATGGAACTTATTTAAGAAAATGATATCCGACCTTAATTCAAAATACATAATGGTGCAATAAAATAATATCCAGTAAATAAACAGCACACACATAACCAAAAGATATTTTGACATACTACAGAGATTCAACACAAGTACATAGCAACCATTACAATGCAACAAAACATTTAAACACATCCTTATATGAGCCACTTCCACTCCTACAACCTCTAACTTTCTTATACATTTCTAACTACTCGGTTACTAGTTACTGCTATAAAGGAGAAAGCTTACTAAAATCACAAGTCATCAGTTTGATGTAATTCTTCTCTCGCATCAAAGCTTTCTTCTCCTCATGGGCTTGTCTCCTAAACTCTCGATCGTCCATGATAGCCTTCTAAAATTAAGCTTCATTGCAGATTCTTTGAGCTGAAAATTTGGCTCTGTGCTTTCTTGTTTCTCTAGTAGAAGTCTCTAAAGTTCTTACAAATCTAGATGATTCCGCATTGCACTCCTCCAACTGAATTGACTTGTATCTACTAAGAGGTCGTCCATCATTGCTTCTATATAGTGGAGATCTTATCTGCAAACTTTGATCGCATCCCAAACTTGAATTGGAGTAGTTCATATTTATAGCTCTGTTTTGTTGCTCAAACATGAAGTTGTTCGGATTCTTCCATTTTGGTAAACCAGATAGAAGATCGAAGCACTCTTGAAATTTGAATGGTTGTTTGTACTATACCTATTAGCCTTACGGGATTCTTCAATCTGTAAGACAAATCTAAAAGTGCATGGTTACATAAAACCACTCAAACACATTATAGTATCAAAGAAATTTAAAACAATATTGTACTTACAATGTCGTAGGGAGCGGCATCACTTTGCTGCCTATTCTACAATCCGGTGAGTATTTCCAAATAGTTTTAGCACGCGACGTCCATAACTCGATAACCTCCTCTTAGTGATCCCCATGTTCTCTTCATCGGTTCCAAGGTATTGTAAAACTCCACAACTCTTTTCCAAATTTATTCCCTACATATTATTGTAAGAAATACTACCTTGCGAGATGCGTATCCATGATTTAGCAAGTGAAACATACTGCACAGAAGTAAACTTACATTTCTTTTCCTGCCGTCAGTTGTCGTTCCTTCATCTTCGACATTTTCGTCTTCAATGTCTTCTATGCCGGTTTCTGTCTCCATTGCAAGTGAATCTCTGTGCCATCTATCAAAAATGCCACTTAAGGATTTCCCCTCTTCTTCTTCTTATTATATTCCGAGATAGGCGGCAAAACAAACTATGTAGCTACTTCTTCATTATATTCATTGCATCTGCCTCCTGGTTTTCGTCATCCTCCTCCTCCGCCTCCGAACTATCAATAGTTTCTTCTTGGGTTGGAGCATTGCATGCATAAGAAAATTGCCTTTGTAGATTCTGCATTGCTTCACAGTCACGAATCTCTGATAGTTGCACATTAAGATGATGATGTGGCATTTGAACATTTTGCATCATCAAAGACATGTACGACGAATGATCGTCGTATGCAACTAATGGAGGACGTTGTTGGTAATATTGTAGTGGGGCAGTAGAATGAATGAGAGGAATGTTAGGAGGAGCAAGTGGTTGGTAAGGCTAGCTATAGGAAAATCTTGAATACGGCAAATATCTGTATTTATGTTACGGACGAAGTATTTGTTGTTGGTATTGTGGGCATTGGTTGAAGAATTTAGTGGAATGCAGATTGGGCGTGATTTTCTTGCTCATAACTTTTTCAATGGGTCGTTTGGATGATGAAGACATTTTCAAAAGTAGAGGATGAAGAAGTAAAATTAAGGTTGTGTGCAAGGAGGAGATGATGGAGTGGAGGAATATATATATGTTGGTTTTTGAACGTTAGAAAGGAACGTTGGAAGGAGCCGTTGCACTAGCCGTTATGGTGCAACTGCTATAATACTATATTGGAAAAGCTTTGCAAAGTCTTTGTCGTTATAAACATGTAGCGGCAAAGGCTTTGCCATTATAATAACCAACCTCTGTTCAATGAACCAATCACGAGAACAGCTCTAACTAGCCATGAACTAGCCACGCCGAAATGAACAAGCCACACCTGGTTGCTCCATGGTTTGTTTAGAAACTGAACAAGCCATTGTTGGTTGTGCCTTCAGAATTTTATTTCTCACTTACCAAATTATTTGATTTTCCATAAAGATCAACAATACAAGAAATATTTAATATCTCTATTGCCCATAATAGATTTGATGTAAATAAGAATAGGTTGAGTATATACATTCAAGTAAAATGTGTTCATAACGTGAATATTATCAAGCTTTGTATTAGTATTGAGTTTTTATTTTTGCCTCCCATGATTACTAGTAGGTAATGTAATATATGCCTAATCATTATTATAAGGCATTTCTTTGGAGTATGATATATTACCTGATTTTAACTTCAGCATAATTAAGAAATTAACGCGTATATTGTTACATAAAAAGATAAAAGCATTTACCACTTCACATAGAAATGTAATATAATTTTACATAAAAGGATGAAACACATCATTTTGTACAAAATTATAAGTGATTTTATGTTTTCATATTCCTTGTTGGAAGATGGATAAACATGAATGCTTACTCCTTGATTAGATATTTGCTTGCAAAATATTGAAAATATATTTTCAATATATTTTTTAAAAGAAAATTTATAAATGTTGAGTTAAATTAACTAGACTTGGTAGTGGAAAGTTAGCACATTGTTTTGGTGCGAACGTTATTGCACAGGCTGTTTTAGATCATGTAGATGCGCATGCTGCAATTCAGGCCGCATCCCTTCTTCATGTGCATGTTGTGCATGTCTATGCCCCAATAGATGTTATTTGTGCTACTTTTACTTTAGTTGGTTGGTCTAAAGTTCTTATTAACACCCTAAATTTGATTCCAAACCAAGGATTATTCACTCTTGTCCATGGTGCACGCTCGGTCAACTTCACAAGTTCTGCCATGTTCCATTTCAAATTCTTCTAAGCAGTCGCATGTTTTCTTAACTTCTACAATTCCCACATAGAATTCTTCGTATGCTCAAACTTTTCCATGCTTTGGTGCACGTACATTATTGGAATTGATAGAAATTGATATTTTAGATTAGATGAATTTGCGGAAGAGAATGATAGAAAATGCAAAAGCAATACAACGTTTCGGTTTCACTATACACAATATATATATATATATAATGTACATAACAATATGTGTAACGACCCAACTTCCAGACTCCAGGAAGTCGCATCGCTAATTAAGAAAGAAAGGGATAGAAGAAGAAAAGAAAGAGAAGAAGAAGAAACAACACATCAGAATCTAAACAGCGGAATGAATAAATTATATTAATAACATAAAATATTACATAGTTTACAATCACTATCAGAGTACACAGATATACAGCACATACTAGACAGTTATAAACATCTGTCTAGTATTTACAACATAATACAACTCAGAGACAACACAAAACACACAGCGGAATACAAATATCTAACGCAGAAGCCTCTTGCTCCAATGCTCCTTCAATATTCGTCAAAGCTAACCTGAATCCCTCGGCTACTCGTCAAAATTTAAGTACCCAAGAGTTTATAAAAAACAAAAATAAACTCCGGGTTATACATGGGTCAGGTGTGAGTAACAGGTTAAAGTTGCTTAACTTTCAAAACCTTTTGAAAAGAAAGGTATCACGTAAGACTTCCCACACATAAACATGGAAAAGTTTTTACCTTACGCTAACCAAAACATTTGATAAGAAATCCAGTGATATTATAATAGGTCTAGGGTTTTCAAGTAAATATGAAATAGCCGAAATTGTTACATGATTAAATTCCAGCTACTAGCCACAAAAGTGGGTAATACAATCAAAACCGTTGGCACTTATTGGATTTTGGATTCCATACAATGGCAGGGCTACTGGGGTACCGCCCGTCACAGTACGTGGCCTAGATCAACGTACCGAGGAGCCACCCTAACTCCCCTGCAACACAAGGCCGGACCCATTCCTTACTGAACAGTTCCGAACAAGACAACCCCGCAGTTGGCACGCGATTCCAACTGCCCACTAAGCCGAAATATAAAGGGACCTCTAGACAGGGATCAATCTTGCTCTCCAGTGGAAGCTACCCACGAAGCCTTGATGCACCTCCCCTGTTTTAGCCATTCCCGGTTGATGAGGCTTGAGGCTACGATTACCTTTAGAGGACACATAATCTTAGAATGCTCATCGTCCTCCTGACGATGTTCTGAAAGCATTCAATCCATACAAGTTCGTTCCGGGTTCGAACGAAACCGAAGGCATTATCTCGTTACACTCATTACGGAATCACCCACAGAGTTAACGACGATAACCCTTGCACTCAGAATCTCCATCTCAAATCTATAAGTACTATTCCGTCAAACTCAATACGGAATCACCCATAGAGTTATACTGACGTATAGCCCTTACACCTCGAGTCTTTACTCGCTCCACTTGGATTAACGACCTAACGTTTAATTGGAATCGATGTGGTTTTCGGATTCCAAATATGGAAACCCGATCCCGGTCTCATCGAAATCCAAAGCGTGTCTTTTAGGTCCAAGTTGTTTTAAGTTTATAACAATTCAATTTAATTATCTATACACACATAAATAGATAATTCACATCATCATAATAGATAACCAACAATATCATCATAAACAGATAATCTATATTATCATCATAACTTAATAATCTACATTATCATCACCCATAAATAACTCATATCATCATCATAATGCAACCAATGCATCCATATCACACAATACTATTTATCTCATGTCTGAGATTCAAACCATTCAAGATAAACCATATCATCCATTCATAAGCAAGGATCTATAATTACTATCTATAATTAATTTAAAATGAACTAAATTAGTTACTTCTATTTCTAATTAATTTAAAGTGAATTAAATTAATTACTTTATCTTTAATTAATTTAAAATGAATTAAATTAATTACTTCATCATTTAAAACTTGCTTACTTAACCATTAATTGATTACAAATCAATTAAATAATCATCCTCAATTAATTACCTTAATTAATCACCCTTGATTAATTATCTTTAATTACATTCAAGTAATTATCCTTATCCTTAACCAAAATCAGTAATTAACCTTTAATTACTTCATTAATTAATTAATTATAATTAATTACATTAATCCTTAATTAATTACATTAATTAATTACTTCATTAATCAGTTGTCATTGATTAATTAATTTTAATTAATTAATCCTTAATTACGTCATTAATTATATTAATTAATGATCTTTATTTGATTAATTATCTTATTTAAATTAATTACATTAAGTAATTAGTCTTAATTAGACCACAATTATTAATCATCTTTGATTAATTACATTCAGTAATTAACTACCCTTAATTACTTATCAAATTAATTATTCTTTAATTAATTTCTTTAATTAATCCCTTGATTAATTATACAAAATAATTTAATCCAAATTATTTTCACAATTCCAATATCATCTATTGATTACATTCAGTAATATCTTTAATTACTTCACTGAGTAATCCTATTAATTACATAAAGTAATTATTATCAAATCAAATGTTTAAAATTAATTAAACTTAATTAATTAATTTAAACCAACCTTAATAAGCTCCATTAATTAAATTAAGTAATTAGTGTCTTAATTACTTTTATTTAAGTAATTAAACTTAAATAAATTTCATAATTTATTAACATTAATTAATTAATTTTATTGATTATTGAAAAAAAATTAATCAATTAATTAATTACTACATAACCTTAGTTAATGACCATCATTAACTATTATTCATTCATTAATTACCTCATTAATCTCTAATTTAAATTATTAATTATAAATTAAATAAGTTACTTCTTAATTATCTTATTTATTTAATTATCTTAACACCTTAATAACTTCTAAGAAAATCCATTTCTTATTAATAATTTTATTGATATTAAAGTGTACCTAGAACATTGCATTTTAAAAATTTAAATTCAAATTTCATTTTGAATCTAAAATTAAAAAATGATATTTATAAAAGCATTATCCAATTTAAATTCTATTTATAATCCTTTAAAATAAATGTAAATAACATTTATTATTTTCATTTTATAACTTATATAAGATAAGCCTTTAACTAATCTACTTAATTTTATTTGAAATTAAGTTTGTAGTACATTATTATTTAAATTTCAAACTCAAATTTAACAATCATTTAACTTTCTTTTATCAATCTTTATAAATGACTTCATTCAAAAGGAAATCAAGTTAAGATATTTGTTTGAAAACAAATTTACTTCAAATAAACAATTTAAATTTAACTTATTTGAAAAACATTCAAATTTTAAAACTTATTTAAATATCCAGATTTTAAATTCAAGAAACTTGAGTCCATTATTTATTTAAAACATTTGATTTTTAACTTGATTTAAACTTGTTTTAAACCTTGATTTAAAACTCTTTATTAAAAATCCAAATTTTTTTTTAAAACCTGAAGGTTCAAAATTTAGTTGAAAAACTGAACTTAACATTTGAATTTAAAACACTGTTTAAATTATTGTTTAGATTTTAAAATAAAAATTCAAATTTTAGAAAACTGTCAGGTTAAAAAAAAGAAACTGAAAACCCACTTTAAATAATTTAAAACTTTTAAGATTTAAAGCCATCTGACTCTATACTTCATATCATATTTAAACTTGCCTAAATTTATCATCACAACTTTAAAATTCTTTTAAATTTGGTTTAAATTTAAAATTTCAGATAGGCTTCTGAAACAAAACTGTAACAACAACATTGACCCGAGCCAACCAAAATTCGCTTCGAGTCAATAGGCTAGAAACTTCGAGCAAATCATCAAACTTCCCAAGGAAAACTCGAGGCAACTTCTCTGCTTCTACCCAAAATGCATCAGAACCCAAAAGAGCACGGTGGACGTGCACCGTGCCTCCGGCCCACTTCATCCACTGCCGGTGGCCTCCCCATATCGACGTTCAACTACTCGTTCCAACGCAACCATCGATCCACTCATCTACAATCCAAAATCGAATTTCGAGGTTTATTTCAAAACCTGGAAGCTGAAGACCAAAACCCATCCCAACCCTGTCATCGCTTCCCCCACGGCGCTCTGACCACCAGAGAATCTCCACTTCCGGCCATAGCTTCACCTATGCTTCAGCAACCACCTTCCAAAAGCCCATAACACTCGATCATTCCTATAGGTCATATTGAGCAAAACAAACTGCCTAGTTGAAACTAGGGTTCCAGGCAAGAAAACGTCACCGCTGCCACCTCGATGAAGTTCATCGCCATCTTGTATTTTCCCAAGCTTCAGGGTCACTCCTCCCTCCACTAGAAGAAACCCGACTCTCCAACATCAAAAGTTCACCAGAAAACTACCCAAATCCTCTTTCTAGTTAAACTAACAATGCACTCTCAATTTGTCATTAAAAATTATGATTTCGATCTTAAAAATCATGTCTTGGACTAAGAATTCATAATATATTCCTGAATTTATCAATTAAAATGTTTGAGTTTTGGACTTAGTTACACATGCACTGTTGCTATGGTTTTCCAGAGATATCTCTAATTTATTTTAACCCAAATAAAATTCTAAACTAAAGTTATGATTAAACTAACAGATTTGATTTAAATCTAAAGTTTAAAACAGAGGCAAAATCTAAAGATTTTGAATTTTAAATCAAAACTGGAACCTATGAACTATAAACAGAGAGTACTCTGAAAACATATGCATACCATACATCCATTATATTCACAGCAAATTTCATTCATATATACAAACAATACATTTATCACAGAGAATTTAACATGCAACCTTATTCATAAATTTAAACTTTAAAAACAGAATGTTACTCACTTGTTAATTAAAAGACAGAGCCTCCATTGTTTTGAAAACAGCCTTTATTTGAAAATCTTTGACTCAGGAACTTGAATTGCTTGATGAAGACTGAGTTGCTTATTTATTTTTAAAGTGGCATGCAAGCTTCTTTTTATTTGTAACTGCAGTTGTCTGCATCCCAGATGCTAAATGATGCATGCATTCCAGATTTTGAATAATGCAGGTATGCTTCAGAACTTTTGCAAGTTTGATTCAATTTTGAAAATGTGCAGACTGTTTTGATGCAAGTTTAAAATTGTTTGACTTGCATGTTAGAAAATGTGCAGGTTTTCAATTTTGAAGATGTGCAGGTGGGCATTGATTTGAATGCTACAGATTTCATGATTTTGGTTTTAGAGGAAGTGTGTTTCATATTTTCATGGCTTTAGATTTTGAAAAAAAAAGAAAAAAAATGAGAAAAGAAGATCTTCATAAGCTGAAATTATTTGAATAATAAAAACAAAAGAAACTAAATTAAATATTTACACTTGTCTTACAATTTAAACACTTGTCACTTTGTCATGTTTATGTATTAACACTTGTTCTTTTAATTAGTATAATGTTTACATTTGTCTTAAATTTTAATTTGTTATAATTATGTAATTTAGTTATAATTAAATGCTAATTAGTTATTTAGTTATCATGTTAATATAAGATAAAAGTGAATCTTTGTTTAGTTCATTAGTTAACATGTATTTATTTACATGTATATAGATTATAAAATAAAATAAATCAAACTATATTTATAAAATTAAACTTATACAAATATTTCAAAATCAATATAAATTAAAAACAATTATACTTTAGATTTAAAACTTTGAATTCATGTTTCAAAATAAATTTTGAAATCTAGTTTATTTACAAATATAACTACACAATTTAATTTTTTTTTTTGAAGAATAATTATTTTATGAAAAATTTATTTGTTAAAACACTGCATTATTATATTTTTAGAAATAACAATATTTAATAACCATAAATAACTATCAAAAGAAATTGTCTTCTTATTAATAAATTATTTAATTTATCACATTATATTTAAAAGAAACTCAAAATAATCTCATTGTTATTTATTTTAAATTTTAAACTTGAGTTACACATATTTTAAATCATTTTAAATATCTTTCTTATGTATTTAAAACCATATTTATTTATTTATTAAATAACCCTTTAAAAGTTTAACTATTAAATAAAAATCATAATTCAAAATTTTAATAAAGATATATAATCTATAGAAAACAAGATATATTTATTAATCAGATTAAAACAAGATCTATATACAATATATACAATATTCTATATATATTATAAATAGAAAACAATTTATTAGATTTAAAAAGATAAAATCTATCAATTAACTACTTATTATATTGAATTATTAAATTAATTCTTATCTTATTACAAATATTATCAAATCAATTAAATTTTTATTTCAAATTATTAAATTAATATTGCTTTAAAATTCCGGGTCATCATATTCCTCCCCCCTTAAAAGAATTTCGTCCCCGAAATTTAAAACAAAGGTAATTTAATAATCTATTTAAAGGATTAAATTTTAAAACACAAGCATATACCAATGATATGCTAACAACCATAGCAATCAATTCACCCAATCAAACAAATCTAATTAATCAAATATAGTTATCCAGAAAAATTCTGGATAAAACTTTCACGAGTTTTCCCGGTATAAAAATATCGGGATACTCGCTCTATATATTCCAAACAATCAATACTATTAAACTATAGAGCTCCTATTCATCTATATCTACAGAACTAGACAGCATATCAGACTACAGACAAGTCTGACTCAACAACCAAACTCCATAACTGCTGGTTCTAAACCCAGAGATAGACCATACACGTACTCCCTCAGAGATACGTGAAACTCATTGAATTCCAGTTATCCTAACTGACAATTCAATCCTGAAAACCAAATACCAATCCAACCAAAACACAGAGAAGAGATCCAAACATCACTGAGCTAGCCTCCTAGACTTATTCAAAACTTATAGCTCTTTAATCATAGAAAACTCCAACAATAACGAAGTCCCCAACTTCGAATTCCTAATTCCTCCTTCCCTTATCAACAAAAGCTTTCAGACAAATTTTGGCTACCAACATCCAAACTGATCAACTCAACCCTTGCTGATTCCTCTAGAAACAATCAGAACTAAAAACAACCCAACGCAATAATCTTCTCAAGATCAATCCAAAACCAAAACACAATCCTACTCCATAACGACAGGAGACAACAAACTTCTCCTAATCTGGAAAAGACAAATCAGGAACACTTCCAAACTGCTTCCGCTGCACAACTCTGATCCGAAGTAGATAATAAAATGCTGATGATGAACAAGAGCACACACTGGACATCACCTTCCAGAAATATGGTTCTATAGATCCGTAAAGAAAACTCAGAAGTTCCTTCAAAACCTGAGTTGCTTCATCAAACTCCACATTTAGGAATCATCCTTCGACTAAACTGAACCACCGGTTATATTCCTTGAATTCTAGTTGATAAGAAAACTCAATCTCCAGATACGGACGAACTTCTGTATTCCCAGAAGACATCCAGAAAATCTTCAATAATCTAAGAGAATACTCAAACAATCGCAAGTCACTTTTGCGATCAATCCAGATAAATTTCCAAAGAAAACTATTCTCTCCTTACCAAACAGAACAGCTTACACTGATCTAGTCAATCCATTGAAGAAACGGATTCACTTAACAGCTTCAGAACTCCATTTCCAGAAAAACTACTCAGCTAAGACCTCCCTGTCGGCACACAGAACACTCCGAGCTACACTGTTGTCGCCAATGCCAAACTTCTTAATCCAAAGTTCTTCGAGAAACTCGGACTTCAAAACAGACAGAAACACCACAACATCCTGCTGACATCAGTCACAACATTGATACAGTCACACTTCCCAAACTTGTTCCAAAGAGATATCTTCGGAAACAATCCATAGTCACTGCATCTCATCACGCAGTTACAGCTTCCTGAAGTGTCAAAATACCATCACTTGCTCCAGCTCAACTGACAAAACCAAACTCTACTCACCAAACTTGTACTTCAAAGATGTCTCCGAACCTTAACAGGTTTCCTTCAGAGATCAATGAAATACTTCAACACAACAAAACTTACTCGAGACGGTATTTGGTCTACAGTCTCGACAGATACTTCCAACCTCAAACATCAGATTCCAACCAATGGTAGTAATCGTGTCACAAACACTACTACCTTATCTATCTTTATAACCTATATTGGAAAACCTGAACAGGTAACCCAACAGATAGGTAGAAATAGATAAATATATATAAATATATATAAAATTACAAATACGCTCTCTCAAGAAAGACACCACTCCAGAGCCTAGGTATTCACTCAACCTAACACTCTGATACCACTGTAACGACCCAACTTCCAGACTCCAGGAAGTCGCGTCGCTAATTAAGAAAGAAAGGGATAGAAGAAGAAAAGAAAGAGAAGAAGAAGAAACAACACATCAGAATCTAAACAGCGGAACGAATAAATTATATTAATAACATAAAATATTACATAGTTTACAATCACTATCAGAGTACATAGATATACATCACATACTAGACAGTTATAAACATCTGTCTAGTATTTACAACATAATACAACTCAGAGACAACACAAAACACACAGCGGAATAAAAATATCTAACGCAGAAGCCTCTTGCTCCAATGCTCCTTCAATATTCGTCAAAGCTAACCTGAATCCCTTGGCTAATCGTCAAAATTTAAGTACCCAAGACTTTATGAAAAACAAAAATAAACTCCGGGTCATACATGGGTCAGGTGTGAGTAACAGGTTAAAGTTGCTTAACTTTCAAAACCTTTTGAAAAGAAAGGTATCACGTAAGACTTCCCACACATAAACATGGAAAAGTTTTTACCTTACGCTAACCAAAACATTTGATAGGAAATCCAGTGATATTATAATAGGTCTAGGGTTTTCAAGTAAATATGAAATAGCCGAAATTGTTACATGATTAAATTCCAGCTACTAGCCACAAAAGTGGGTAATACAATCAAAACCGTTGGCACTTATTGGATTTTGGATTCCATACAATGGCAGGGCTACTGGGGTACCGCCCGTCACAGTACATGGCCTAGATCAACGTACCGAGGAGCCACCCTAACTCCCCTGCAACACAAGGCCGGACCCATTCCTTACTGAACAGTTCCGAACAAGACAACCCCACAGTTGGCGCGCGATTCCAACTGCCCACTAAGCCGAAATATAAAGGGACCTCTAGACAGAGATCAATCTTGCTCTCCAGTGGGAGCTACCCACGAAGCCTTGCTGCACCTCCCCAGTTTTAGCCATTCCCGGTTGATGAGGCTTGAGGCTACAATTACCTTTAGAGGACACATTGTCTTAGAATGCTCATCGTCCTCCTGACGATGTTCTGAAAGCATTCAATCCATACAAGTTCGTTCCGGGTTCGAACGAAACCGAAGGCATTATCTCGTTACACTCATTACGGAATCACCCACAGAGTTAACGACGATAACCCTTGCACTCAGAATCTTCATCTCGAATCTATAAGTACTATTCCGTCAAACTCATTACGGAATCACCCACAGAGTTATACTGACGTATAGCCCTTACACCTCGAGTCTTCACTCGCTCAACTTGGATTAACGACCTAACGTTTAATTGGAATCGATGTGGTTTTCGGATTCCAAATATGGAAACCCGATCCTGGTCTCATCAAAATCCAAAGCGTGTCTTTTAGGTCCAAGTTGTTTTAAGTTTATAACAATTCAATTTAATTATCTATATACACATAAATAGATAATTCACATCATCATAATAGATAACCAACAATATCATCATAAACAGGTAATCTATATTATCATCATAACTTAATAATCTACATTATCATCACCCATAAATAACTCATATCATCATCATAATGCAACCAATGCATCCATATCACACAATACTATTTATCTCATGTCTGAGATTCAAACCATTCAAGATAAACCATATCATCCATTCATAAGCAAGGATCTATAATTACTATCTATAATTAATTTAAAATGAATTAAATTAATTACTTCTATTTCTAATTAATTTAAAGTGAATTAAATTAATTACATTATCTTTAATTAATTTAAAATGAATTAATTAATTACTTCATCATTTAAAACTTGCTTACTTAACCATTAATTGATTACAAATCAATTAAATAATCATCCTCAATTAATTACCTTAATTAATCATCCTTGATTAATTATCTTTAATTACATTCAAGTAATTATCCTTGCCCTTAACCAAAATCAGTAATTAACCTTTAATTACTTCATTAATTAATTATAATTAATTACATTAATCCTTAATTAATTACATTAATTAATTACTTCATTAATCACTTGTCATTGATTAATTAATTTTAATTAATTAATCCTTAATTACGTCATTAATTATATTAATTAATGATCTTTATTTGATTAATTATCTTATTTAAATTAATTACATTAAGTAATTAGTCTTAATTAAACCACAATTATTAATCATCTTTGATTAATTACATTCAGTAATTAACTACCCTTAATTACTTATCAAATTAATTATTCTTTAATTAATTTCTTTAATTAATCCCTTGATTAATTATACAAAATAATTTAATCCAAATTATTTTCACAATTCCAATATCATCTATTGATTACATTCAGTAATATCTTTAACTACTTCACTGAGTAATCCCATTAATTACATAAAGTAATTATTATCAAATCAAATGTTTAAAATTAATTAAACTTAATTAATTAATTTAAACCAACCTTAATAAGCTCCATTAATTACATTAAGTAATTAGTGTCTTAATTACTTTTATTTAAGTAATTAAACTTAAATAAATTTCACAATTTATTAACATTAATTAATTAATTTAATTGATTATTGAAAAAAATTAATCAATTAATTAATTACTACATAACCTTAGTTAATGACCATCATTAACTATTATTCATTCATTAATTACCTCATTAATCTCTAATTTAAATTATTAATTATAAATTAAATAAGTCACTCCTTAATTATCTTATTTATTTAATTATCTTAACACCTTAATAACTTCTAAGAAAATCCATTTCTTATTAATAATCTTATTGATATTAAAGTTTACCTAGAACATTGCATTTTAAAATTTTTAATTCAAATTTCATTTTGAATCTAAAATTAAAAAAATGATATTTATAAAAGCATTATCCAATTTAAATTCTATTTATAATCCTTTAAAATAAATGTAAATAACATTTATTATTTTCATTTTAAAACTTATAAAAGATAAGCCTTTAACTAATCTACTTAATTTTATTTAAAATTAAGTTTGTAGTACATTATTATTTAAATTTCAAACTCAAATTTAACAATCATTTAACTTTCTTTTATCAATCTTTATAAATGACTTCATTCAAAAGGAAATCAAATTAAAATATTTGTTTGAAAACAAATTTACTTCAAATAAACAATTTAAATTTAACTTATTTGAAAAACATTCAAATTTTAAAACTTATTCAAATATCCAGATTTTAAATTCAAGAAACTTGAATCCATTATTTATTTAAAACATTTGATTTTTAACTTGATTTAAACTTGTTTTAAACCTTGATTTAAAACTCTTTATTAAAAATCCAATTTTTTTTTTAAACCTGAAGGTTCAAAATTTAGTTGAAAAACTGAACTTAACATTTGAATTTAAAACACTATTTAAATTATCTTTTAGATTTTAAAATAAAAATTCAAATTTTAGAAAACTGTCAAGTTAAAAAAAAGAAACTGAAAACCCACTTTAAATAATTTAAAACTTTTAAGATTTAAAGCCGTCTGACTCTATACTTCATATCATATTTAAACTTGCCTAAATTTATCATCACAACTTTAAAATTCTTTTAAATTTGGTTTAAATTTAAAATTTCAGACAGGCTTCTGAAACAAAACTGTAACAACAACATTAACCCGAGCCAACCAAAATTCGCTTCGAGTCAATAGGCTAGAAACTTCGAGCAAATCATCAAACTTCCCGAGGAAAACTCGAGGCAACTTCTCTGCTTCCACCCAAAATGCATCAGAACCCAAAAGAGCACGGTGCACGTGCACCGTGCCTCCGGCCCACTTCATCCACTGCCGGTGGCCTCCCCATATCGACGTTCAACTACTCGTTCCAACGCAACCATCGATCCACTCATCTACAATCCAAAATCGAATTCGAGGTTTATTTCAAAACCTGGAAGCTGAAGACCAAAACCCATCCCAACCCTGTCATCGCTTCCCCCACGGCGCTCCGACCACCAGAGAATCTCCACTTCCGGCCATAGCTTCACCTATGCTTCAGCAACCACCTTCCAAAAGCCCATAACACTCGATCATTCCTATAGGTCATATTGAGCAAAACAAACTGCCTAGTTGAAACTAGGGTTCCAGACAAGAAAACGTCACCGCTGCCACCTCGATGAAGTTCATCGCCATCCTGTATTTTCCCAAGCTTCACGGGTCACTCCTCCCTTCACTAGAAGAAACCCGACTCTCCAACATCAAAAGTTCACCAGAAAACTACCCAAATCCCCTTTCTGGTTAAACCAACAATGCACTCTCAATTTGTCATTAAAAATTATGATTTCGATCTTAAAAATCATGTCTTGGACTAAGAATTCATAATATATTCCTGAATTTATCAATTAAAATGTTTGAGTTTTGGACTTGGTTACACATGCACTGTTGCTATGGTTTTCCAGAGATATTTCTAATTTATTTTAACCCAAATAAAATTCTAAACTAAAGTTATGATTAAACTAACAGATTTTATTTAAATCTAAAGTTTAAAACAGAGGCAAAATCTAAAGATTTTGAATTTTAAATCAAAACTGGAACCTATGAACTATAAACAGAGAGTATTCTGAAAACATATGCATACCATACATCCATTATATTCACAGCAAATTTCATTCATATATACATACAATACATTTATCACAGAGAATTTAACATGCAACCTTATTCATAAATTTAAACTTTAAAAACAGAATGTTACTCACTTGTTAATTAAAAGACAGAGCCTCCATTGTTTTGAAAACAACCTTTATTTGAAAATCTTTGACTCAGGAACTTGAATTGCTTGATGAAGACTGAGTTGCTTATTTATTTTTAAAGTGGCATGCAAGATTCTTTTTATTTGTAATTGCAGTTGTCTGCATCCCAGATGCTAAATGATGCATGCATTCCAGATTTTGAAATAATGCAGGTATGCTTCAGAACTTTTGCAAGTTTGATTCAATTTTGAAAATGTGAAGATTGTTTTGATGCAAGTTTAAAATAGTTTGACTTGCATGTTAGAAAATGTGCAGGTTTTCAATTTTGAAGATGTGTAGGTGGGTATTGATTTGAATGCTACAGATTTCATGATTTTGGTTTTAGAGGAAGTGTGTTTCATATTTTCATGGCTTTAGATTTTGAAAAAAAAAGAAAAAAAATGAGAAAAGAAGATCTTCATAAGCTGAAATTATTTGAATAATAAAAACAAAAAAAACTAAATTAAATTTTTACACTTGTCTTACAATTTAAACACTTGTCACTTTGTCATGTTTATGTATTAACACTTGTTCTTTTAATTAGTATAATGTTTACATTTGTCTTAAATTTTAATTTGTTATAATTATGTAATTTAGTTATAATTAAATGCTAATTAGTTATTTAGTTATCATGTTAATATAAGATAAAAGTGAATCTTTGTTTAGTTCATTAGTTAACATGTACTTATTTACATGTATATAGATTTTAAAATAAAATAAATCAAACTATATTTATAAAATTAAACTTATACAAATATTTCAAAATCAATATAAATTAAAAACAATTATACTTTAGATTTAAAACTTTGAATTCATGTTTCAAAATAAATTTTGAAATCTAGTTTATTTACAAATATAACTACACAATTTAAATTTTTTTTTTGAAGAAGAATTATTTTATGAAAAATTTATTTGTTAAAACAATGCATTATTATATTTTTAGTAATAACAATATTTAATAACCATAAATAACTATCAAAAGAAATTGTCTTCTTATTAATAAATTATTTATTTTATCACATTATATTTAAAAGAAACTCAAAATAATCTCATTGTTATTTATTTTAAATTTTAAACTTGAGTTACACATATTTTAAATCATTTTAAATATCTTTCTTATGTATTTAAAACCATATTTATTTATTAAATAACCCTTTAAAAGTTTAACTATTAAATAAAAATCATAATTCAAAATTTTAATAAAGATATATAATATATAGAAAACAAGATATATTTCTTAATCAGATTAAAACAAGATCTATATACAATATATACAATATTCTATATATATTATAAATAGAAAACAATTTATTAGATTTAAAAAGATAAAATCTATCAATTAACTACTTATTATATTGAATTATTAAATTAATTCTTATCTTATTACAAATATTATCAAATCAATTAAATTTTTATTTCAAATTATTAAATTAATATTGCTTTAAAATTCTGGGTCATCACAATATGCGACCCATACTATAGTTATATGGGATGAGACCTGTATCCTATATATTGCTATTGTATATACTTCTGTTATGTTGAGATTTTTATTTCATTCGATCATTCTCAATACGCCGCCTCAAATTCATCTAGGGTTTTTTCTCTATCTTCTCTGATACCTCCAGATCTGTTGAGATCTTCAAATCGCTTCTTACTTAAGTGATTAAATGGAGAAAGTGGACTCCATTCTTCATCGACTTTTTGTTATTTTATCAATCTCAAACCAACTTTATTGCACGATGACCTTGAAGCTTCGTTGCTGTCAGATCTGAAGGTGCTTGAACTTTCATTGCTCTTCCTGAGTAAGACGAAGAGTTTGATTATACTTCATACTTTGATGGGGTCTGGCTTCACACAGATCTTGAGTTCACTCTTCTTCCTCGTGAAGTTCTTGCTGGAAAGGGGTTTGGTAAGTACATCAGCTATCTAGTAAGCAACAGGTAAGTGGCTGATTTGTAATTTTCCCTTTAAAACCTACTCTCGAACAAAATATAAGTCGATCTCTATATGTTTTATTCTCAAATGAAGTACTGGGTTCTCTGATATAGATATAGTGCTTAGATTGTCACACCATAGTCTCGATTTTAAGTCTGTGCTAATTTTTAGTTCACTTAGCAAAGATTGTATCCATATGATTTCAACTGTTGTGCTAGCTACACTTTTGTATTCTGCTTTGGTACTTGATCTAGAAACTGTTGCTTGTTTATTTGAACACCATGAAATTCGATTGCTTCCCATGTAGATATAGAATCCTGTGGTAGATCTTTTATCATCGGGATCGTTTGCCCAATCAGCATCTGTATACCCTGTTATACTGAGATGTTTGATGGCTTTAAGGCTTAATCCATGATCAGCTGTGCTTTTTAGGTATCTTAATATTTTCTTGACTGCTTTCCAGTGTTCATCTTTGGGTTCCTACATAAATTGACACACATTGTTTACACTATATGATATTTCTAGTCTTGTAATAGTCACATATTGTAATGCACTAACAATGCTTCTATATTCTTTATCATTAAGTACTGGTTCTCCCTTTTTTTGATAAATGAAGACTTGTTATCATAGGTGTAGGCAGAGAGTTGGCACCATCCATTTTTGCTTTAATTAATATATCTGAAATTTATTTCTTTTGACATAAGAAAATTTCTAAATCTGAAACTCTGGTGATCTATATTCCCAGAAAGTAGTTCAGTGTTCCAAGATCCTTGATTGACAATTGATTGTCCAAAAATTATATAAGATTATTTATCTCTGTCTCATCATCACCTGTGATAATCAAATCATCAACATAGAAAAGAATATATACGGTTGAAAATTTATTAATTCTAATGAATAATGAGTTATCTGATTTGGAAAACTGAAAGTTCAAACTTGATAGTTTGCCTTTCAGTTTATTAAACCAGATCTAAAAGCCTGTTTGAGCCCATATATTGCTTTATTAAGCCTACAAACACAATTTCTGTTTTGTCTATAATCCTGTGGTTTCTCCATGTGCACTTCCTCTTTTAAATCCCCATTTAGGAAGGCATTGTTTACATCCAACCGCCTGATAGTCTAATTTTTTTGCAATGCTATAGCGAGTATGATTCTAATTGTTATTGGCTTCACAACGGGAGAAAATATTTCATTGAAATCAAATCCATGTTGCTGAGTATTTCCTTTTGCTACAAGCCTTGCTTTATATCTCATGATTGTTCCATCTGCATTTTCCGTTACTTTATAAGTTAACCTGCACCCTACAATATTCTTGTTATCAGGTGGATAAATAAGATCCCATGTTTTATTCTTTATAAGTGCATTGTATTCTTCATCCATAGATCTTTTCTAGCTTGTGCTTTTTATTGCTTGATCAAAATTGTTTGGCTCATCAAACTCGGTTGTAGCTGTATATAGTTTGGGCTTAAAATTCCACTGTTTGACCTAGTTGTCATATGATATCTAGTTTGAACCTGTTGCTTGTTGTGTGATTGCTCAGTTGACCTATCTTGCTGCATATGTAATTGTTCTTCATTATTGTATTTACTCACACTTTGTTTTTGACTGCTTGTAGGAGTGTGATTGAACTAGTCCGATTGCTCTGCTTGTTCATGACCTGGCCCAGCTTGCACTGTGAGTTGTGGATCAGGGTGATTTGAACCTTCTTCAGTCCATTCCACGCTTAACTCAGTTGGGTATAAAGGTATATTTGGTATGGAAACCCTTAGATTATGAACCTTTTGAGTTGTTTTTTTGTCTACACTAGTAAAAGGAAAAACATGTTCATTAAACATTATATGCCTATTCACAAATATTTTTCTATTGTTGTCCAAACATTAGTATCTTTTTTGATCTGTGGCTTAACCCAAAAAAGTACATGGAGTTGACCTAAAATTCAATTTTATGTATTTTAAGGCCTTATATAGGTAAAACATAGGCATCCAAATGTTTTCAGATTATAATAATCAGATTTTATGTTGTAAAAAACCTCTATTGGACTTTTGTTTTTTAAAACCTTTGTTGGCAATTTATTAGTCAAATATACTGTTGTATTAAATGAATCTGGCTAAAATTTTAAAGAAAGTGATGCTTGAGCTAGTAAAGTAAGACCTGATACTACAATATGTCTATGTTTCCTCTCAACCAAAGCATTTTGTTCAGAAGTGTAAGGGCACATAATCCTATGAACTATTCCTTTGTTTTGAAAGAAGTTATTAAGAGGTTTAAACTAAGTACCTCCATCTGTCTGTAAAATCTTGAGTTAATGATTTTTTTGTTTCTCCACTTGGTTGATAAAATGAATTACTGCTCTGGAAGTTTCTGATTTTTCCATAAGAAAATATATCAAGCATATCTAGTGTGTGCGTCAACAAATGATATGTAGTATTTAAACCCATAATCTGAATTGACCGGTGCTGGACCCCAAGGTCAGCTGCAACTAAGTCAAGGGGTTTATGGTATTTGGTTTGTGAATTAGTAAATGAAAGCTTGTGACTTTTTCCCGTTTGGCAGTATGTACATATATAAGGTAGAGTAACATCCTCAAAAGGAATTTTATTTTCAACAAGAATTTGTTTTACAATATTGACATTAGGGTGGCCTAACTTGTAATGCCATAAATCAAACAAATTAATTCTTCTTTCTGCACTTTCAAAAATATTATAATAACTTCTCTTGTCTTGGGAATTTCTTGAATTAACAAAGTCCAATTTATATAGCCCTCTATCTGCATTACCTTGTAAAAGAATTTCTTTGGTTAGTGTATCTTTAACTAAACAATATTTTTGGTAAAATTCAAAATAGACATTGTTATCACTTGCAAACTTTGATACACTTATTAAATTCTTTCTTATTTGAGGCACTCTGGATAAATTATTGAGACTTAGTTGTCTATCACCTTTGATGCCCACTTAGAGCATTCTCACCAAAAATGTTTTCTATATTTTCGCAAAACTAAGTATTTTCACTGGGTGTTGAAAATGGGTCTACTAAGTACTTATAAATTTTCAGTCCTATGCCTGATCAACGTATGACCGAATTTCTGTGAGAATAAGGATGGACTTGTTGAAACATCGTGTTATAAAAAGTATTTTTATAAAGCTATTTTGGTAATATTATGTTGATTTTAAAGTGTTTTGAAACTTTAGAATAAAAAGAATAGAGAGTTAAAAATATTCAAAGAGTAATTTAACTGATAATAAGAATTGTAATTAAAAATTCTTCCTTTGTTCCTTTTCAGGGATGAAAAGATTTAAAGGGGGAGGAATGAGATAACCCGGATTTTTGGACATCTGTTAATTGGTAATTAACTGGATTAAATTATAAAATATTACTGATTTATAAGTTGAAAAAATAGATTCTAATAATTAAAAATACTGGATATAAATATTAATTTGATAATCTTCTAATATAATTTTGCAAAACTTATCTTTTCAAATCAAATAAAGTATGCTATTTATTTACTATTGTTTATATATATGTAGATTTTGAATAAAATTATGATTTGAAATTCAAAGTACATATGTTAAAAATAAATTAGATTTAAAAACTCTACATTTAAACTCTAAGTATGTATATAGTTATTAATTAATGCATAAATAGGTTTATATCATTTTCTTATGAAGTTATATATGTATAAATAAAAATATAAATTATAATATAAAACATAATAAAATATAAAAATGCATGCATGGGACATTTGTAAGCTAAGGATGTCATGCAAATTACAAGTGTCAAGATTAATTGTTTCCTTCATTTTTCAAAATATAAATAAAATGTAATAAGAAACCAGGTATATATATTTCTACTCCTATCTCTTTTATTTCTTTCATTTTTGCAATCAAAACAAAAACCAGAAAAATGAATATAAAAGGAAAACCAAACAACTATTTCAAGTTTCAAAACTGAAGCAAAGGTTTAATTCAAATGCAACTCGACCTAAACAAGTAAGAAGAAGATCTGTAGCAATCTCAAAAGTCGAGCTGCAGTTTTCAAATCCCTAGAGCATTTCCAGATTTCAAATTTCAACTCTGGTTTTGTCTTTGCTCAAAATACTGTGAGTAAACATTCATTTTTCTTAAATTAAATCTACCTTATTCTCTAATGCATGTGATAAAATAATGGATTTAATGTCGTGAAATGTTTTGCATGGGAGTTTAAATATGTTTTGTATGATTATATGTATGAAATAATGTGTGCATGTCTGTGTAAGCCTCTGTTCTTCGTTTACAGACCCAAAATTCAATCAAAAATCAATTCCTCTTCATATAAAACATTACAGGTTTTGATCTGCAAAGAAAATGTGTTTGTAATATCTAAATTCAATTATTAAAAATATTTTTATGTGAGATTATAAAGTAGTTTAACTGGAAAGAAGAAATTATTGTAAAAAATCAAACATTTCAAAATTTTCGACTTCCATAATTCTAGGATTTCCATATATAATCTGATTTGTCTTTTTAAACCATGATTTTTAATGGCTATATCTAGATTTTTAAGTTTGTGATTTGTGGGAAATTATGAGTTCAACGGGCAATTGAACTTTTCTCGAATTTCGGTGATTGAGGAATGGAGATGTGTCGTGCTCGTTACTGGAAGTAGGTGGGTGTCTGGGGATTGAGCGAAAAATGGCCGGTGATTTTCTTGATCATCGTGGTGGCGCGGAGAAGAGGATCTAGGGTTTAACACCCTTCTCGAGACGACGAGGTTGTCAAGGCCAATGCGTCGTCGTGGTCGCATCGAAGTTGATCGGAGGTGGGGGAAAAGAAGCACGGGACAATAGCAAAGGTCTGGGTTGATCGGCGAGTTCTCAAGTGGTAGGAGGTGGTGACACGAGGCATGTTTGTGATCGGGTATCGTTCCAGTGAAGTGCTCGACTTGCTCGATTTCGTTAGGCTAAGTCAAATGGAGATCTGGGCGTCGAGTCGTTCGAGTGGGTCATTGGTGATCTATAGGCGGTGGCGAAGTTGACCGGAGCGGCGGCGATCTTGTACGCACGTGCATGTGGGTGTTCATGTGTCCGTTGATTTCTCTAGATAGAAAAGAGTCGGGGGAAGTAGGAGATTGCATCGTGTCAAGCCCGGGTTTGTACGCGGGTTTTTAGGGAAGGTAGGTTTGCGTCGGGTATGGTTGAGTTTAGCTCGGGGATTTTGGTCTTGGGATCGAGTCTGGTCTGTAGGGTATTTAGCAAAGTTTATTTTTATTGAATAGAGAGGAAGAGAGGTCATGGAAGATGGAGTATGACTCGAAATGGGGATCGGGTAGTTTGGGATTGGGCCCGAGTATTTTTAAAAAGAAATGAATTAACCAAGTTTTTAAAAGAGAAATTTTGAACAAGTTTTCAAGCAAATTTCAAACCCACGAATTAAAGTAAAATATTTTGGACTTAATTTGTTTTGATTTAGGGTAATTATATATTAGATTAATTTTATTTTAAATTAATTTCTAGTTTTATTTAAAATAAAATTTAATGATGTAATTAAGTGGATAATTAAGGAAAATGTATTAAACTTTAATTAATCCAAGGTATTAAATGATTTTATTAGTTAATAATTAATTAATTTCAAACATTTGATTAAGATGAGATAAATTGCTGTAATTAATTAATGTTAATTAAGTAGGATTATAAGTAATTAATTTATTTGTATAAATTAAAATTAATTAGAAATGTTGTGACCATTTATCTATCTTATGAATGGTTAAGTTGTATTGAATGTTTTGATGATTTAATATCTCTGTTATGTTAATGTGTGATATTCTATGATGCAAAATGTTTTGGGTTGAACTGTGATAAATGTGAGTTATTTATCTATGATGAATTTCTGTTGTATATGATAATATGAATTTAAATTGAATTTTTTTACTTAAACAACTTGTCTTAAAGGTTGGCATTGGATACGAAGAGATCAGGGTCGGATATCGAAGATATCCGGAACAACTTTGATTTAATAACTAGTATAACCCTTTATAGATTTGATTATAGAATCAAATAGGCTGGAATGGAATAAATTAAGTAAACTTGTTCATTTAAACTAAGTAACGGTACTTAGATATCATTTGTGAAATAAGTGTTTGGCTACAGAATGATTAAAACTCGTAGTGATGAATGAGTTACCTGGGTTTTAAATAAGTTTATAACCTTAGTATTTCATATAAAATGGGTTTACTCACGCTAGTTTCCAGCCTGACTTGGGTGTTACTTTGTTATAATGCTTGGGTCAGACTGAGTATTACAGATTTTCAGTTTAGGACGTTCTGAAGCTTAGGAGGCGAGGTGGAGGGCAGGGATGTATGAAGTATATTCCGCTGTGTATTAGAACTTGTATTGATTGTATTCAGGGAAAAGTTATTATAACTGTTTGGATTATTTGTTGATGATTGTACTCTGATATATTGTATATAAGTTGACATTTACAGCTTTTCGTAGTATAAATGCTGTTATTAGATACAATATTTTGTTCCGCTGCGATTATGAGATTTTGTGCTTCTGTTTTTTGTTTCTTCTTCTACCTCTTTTTCTTCTTTACCCTAATAATCTGGAATTTTCGGCATTCGATTGCTTGGCACTTTTACAGTGAACGTATTAGTGTCAAATTTTTGGGGTCGGAAATTTTTGTGTCGTTACAATATCGATGTGAATAATTTACACAGCTCTCTCGACTTGAGAATATTATTGGTTTTTAGTATGAAAGCTCCACTTTGATTATAATCAAATCATGGCATAGCGTCTATCGAGTGATTATAGTTGGGTCGAGTGGAAGTATTGAAAGTGAAGCACTATTTAAGATAGGATTCATCTCCTCGGTTATATAGAGTTAGTATCATGGTCAACTCAAAGTCAAAGTCCGACTAAAGCAGTTCGGTTAATAATAATTGTTATTATTGAACTAAGGATTTTGTGTTTGGACTACGGAGTTGAACGTGGATAATATTGGAATTTTTGACCATTACCAAATTCCTTAAGTCCAAAGTGACATAGTTTTAACTCAACCAACTAAGTGATAAATTTAGCCAAAATGTCACATCACCAGCTAAGTGACGTGTGAACATTAATACTTTGAATGGTTCGATATTAATCGTTGACCAAATTTATACCTTATGAGTCATACAACTGAAACGATGTATTCTCTTTTGACCAAATGATTTAATTCTTTTATAATCAATATAAGTTAATTAAATTAATTAATATTTATAAAACATTAATCATAAAATTTTATTATGATTTTGATGAATAAATATTATTAGATATACTTATAAGATTTATAAATATATCAATCTATATACGATATCGATAAGTTACTAAATTGGATTTAATTATGTAATATTTTATTTGGCCTCTAAGTGGGCTTAAAAGCCTATGAACGAGGCTAAAAAATTCAGCCACAATGAGGAGTTATTGCGACCATAAGATGGTGCAATATAGACTTTGATATGGAGGGCTAAGATGGAAGAGAATTGGTAAGAGATGATGTTGGATCTTGATCCTAAATATCTCTTAGTTCTCCCTCTGTGTAAGCATCTCTATCCTCAACTTTTAGAGGACTTTTGAAAGTCTCCAACCTGATCTACTTGCCGGCCAAAATTTTACCCTTTCCTATCCATCACTACAAGCTCAAATCTCAAATCAAGTCAGATCTGATCACTATCCGATAGTTGAAGGTCAACGGTTCAAGGACTAGCAATCTACTGAATTGTAGAGAGTTTCAAAGGGGGGAGTTTATTTTTCAAGGTGTAATTCAAGGCGTTCGAATTCAAGTATGATTTTATAAGATTGTAATTAATGATTTTTGGTATTTTTTAATCACGCATGTATATATAATATTGTTAGTTAGGTGATGAATCTAATATGTTAGCATTGTTGTCACAAGATAGTTTTGGTTATATGTATGTATATAGTTATGTACTAAAAAAGGTTTTATTTATATCATATATATCAGGTCAGTATAGCCATATAAAAAATAATATAATTTTATATTTTACAAATTAATGTTTATATATATAATTTAATTTCATATATATTTTTTATAATTATTTATAACACTATATAATGGTTAAAATTAGTCATAAAATTTTATAGAGTAAAACCAATTTTTGACAGTAAAAAACAATTTTTTATAATTTTTTATTATTATTTAAATCAATTTACTTAATAAATAAATTATATTAATTCAAATTTGTTATGAAAATTATTTTTAAAATTTTTTAAATTATATTAGCACTATTTATGCTCTTGGTGGAAATATGAAAGAATAAAAAATTAATTTTATATTTTACTAAATTAATTATTTAAAATGGTCGAAATTAAATAAATTAATATAAAATTAATTTAAACCGAGAAAAATATGGAAAAAATTTCAAACATCAACATATCATTTAGGATTTACTGAAAATTTAAAATTTGAAATAAATTTTAAAAATTAATTAATTATTAATATTTTATTAATTTTCAAATAAATATTTAATTAAATGAACTTTAAATTATATATATATATATATATACATATAATTATTTCTAAGCTGTGCACATGACCTGGAATTTAATTGAAAAGTAAATAAATTATCTTAAATAATTTTATTAGTCAATATATATATCTTTGTTTTATAAATATATTTATGTATATATATATATCAAAAAATATTACTTTATTATTATATATATGTATACATATATTATTCATGGTTTAAAAGTATATTTTGGTATTTGAATAATTTGTTATTTTTGAATAATTTATTTATTTTTAAATAAATACATTATAGTAATATGAAAATATATATAATATTAATATTAATATTTTATTTATAAAATTATATATATACAAACTTAACATGTGTGTGTATTTATAAGACTTATATATAAATAATAGTTTATACAAATACATGCACTTGGAGAACATGTACTTGCATATTGGATGAGCTAACGTCTCTGTTGCGATATATATATCCCAACATCTATATATGGGCATGTTAACCTTGCACAGGTTCATATGTTACACATGCATATACATATATATGTGTGCATGATACACACATATATATTAAAAATATATAATTTATAAATTTAGATAAAATAAAATATTTTATTTAAATAATATTTAGAAACATTTTATATGAATTAGACTCCATTGGTCCAATAATGGATTATTATTTTTGATATTCACCAATAACTTTTGATGTGGGCTAGTCCAGTTCCAACAATTTTTACATTTATTTTATTGTCACACTTTCATTTCCTACCGCCATAAGCAAAGATGTTGTTCTAACTTCAAGGTTGTCAACATTGAAATTGGATATAACGTTCTACTCAAGGTTTGTGTTATGGACTACTTCTTGTCCTTAGACATTCAATTTTTTTTCTTTTGCCATCTGGATCCAAATTAATATAGCATGACTGTAACATATTAAGGGAAATTTTTGATAAGTCAAGCACGGGATTTAGCCTAACTCAAGAGCTTATGAAATAGATTTGTATGTTGTTGTGCAAGAGAGGTTCTTCTTAAACAAATATGCAAATACAAAGTAAGAGAATTCTTTGTCATAATTTTTTAAATCATGATTTGACAGAAACGGACACTAAAGTTCAAACTCAAGCTTTTATTTATGCTTTGGTTACAAATGAAAATTAAAGGAGAAGTGAACTTAGGAATTCACCTCTTCTTAAGTGGAGGGTACATGCCTATTATAAGAAGATTACACCATTGGATCCTTAATGTGTGGTGGGTGCCATCTTTGATTGTTGAGATCTTCTTAATTGATTGATAATGTGGCATGTTGTTGAGATAACATGTAATATCCCGGAATTTCCAGGAGTTTAAAATGCTGATAATGTCTTAATTTAATTATTTGAAATTGATAAAACTGTTATTTTCAAAGATAATTAACCAAGAAATAAAAATATAATATTTTAATTATGGTTATAAATTGGTTTTATAATAAGAAGAATTATTTTATTTGTGTAAATAAATTCTAAATTGGTATATTGTTTTCAAAATTTATAAGTATGTTTAAATACATTTATATCTGTGTATTTTAAATTGATTTTAAAATAGGATATATTATTTGTAAATAATAATGAGCTTATTTTAAAATAGTTGTTTATATTTATTTAAATTTATTTTAGATTTGACTTTTTAATTTGACTTTGAAATGAATATAAATTTGAATTCAAGAAATACATACATATTGATAATATGGTTTGGTTTTAAATTACATAGGTAATGTTCTTTTTATTAAAATAAGATTTGTTTTATAGAAATTTTGATTTGTATTTATTTTATAAAATAAATACAAGGCTTTTGAAATAATATTTTAAAGTAAGGTTGAAATGTTGTATAATTTTATTTAAATTATATTTAGTTGCATTTCTTTTTAAAGATTGTATCTTATATAAATTAACATACATTTATAAATGTGTAAGTGTATTTGTTTATTTGATATTTAAAAAGAAAAGAACTTTTAAAATTTAGAAAACATGTTTGTTAATTAGGAAAATAATTTTAAAAGTCTTTTGTATTTTCTTTTTAAAACAAATACATAAGAAGTAACAAATGTTTAATTTTAAAACACCTTGTTTACAAGTGTTACAACATTAATGCAAAGTTGAGACAAGTGTCCATTTTTGGTTTTTAATTTTCTTTTTAATTTATAAAATCTAAAATTATCATATATAATCACTCTTGCTCATTTCCTTTAGTTCTTAGTATTCATGTCTAAAAGAAAATTTAAAACCATCATGCAACCTTCATTCAAAACACCCAAAACCAGAAAATATTCAAACTAATTCTCAACTTAAAATCTTCAAATCATTGTTCAAAATCAAAGCTCTCCTCAAAACAACATTCAACCCAGATCTGCATACTTAATGTCTGCAGCTTGTTCTCAACAAAACAAAAAAAAAATCAATTCCTCAATTTCAAAGCAAATGCTCAAGTCATTAAACCTGAAAACTCCTCAAACCATTTCTGCAATCAAAAGAAAAATCTGGAAATTTGTTTACCTGAAGAATTTTGTGTGCAAATCAAACTGCAAAGCCTGCAATTGTTCACAAAACAAATCACAGCCAGTTTTTAATATCCATGTCTGCATCATTTCCATATGCATGCAAGTAAATCTGTTGAATGCAAACCTGAAACAAATTGTTAAAGCAATCTGAAGCAATGTAACAAGATAGGGGTTTATTTTCATATTCAAGCACCTGGAAAATTTCCAGTCGTCTTCAAATTCTGCACTATCATCTTTTAAATGAGGTGAGTAAACTCTTTTTTTTACTAAAACTTAATTAGTTATTAGCTGTTGCGATGAGTTGTGATGATGTTTATATACATATAAGTTGCCTCTGTGTAGATAAATGTTATTATGTTTGTTATGCTTGATATTGTGCATGCTTGTTGCATAAATCCTCTCTGTTTTCTTTTTAATTAGGTTAATATCTAAAACTTCAAGCTATTTGTTGTTAAATCAACTATTAGAACATAGATTCCAAACAAAATAGTAGTTTAAGCATAAACTAACAACTAAAAATAGAACAAAGTCTCTGTTTTTTTTATTTACCTGGAAATCAAATAATGCAGTAACAATTTAACATCAATGTTGAACTCGAATGTTGAAATTGGATGAAACAATCATATAAACTGAATTATCACTGGAAAATATGAATTTTAAAATGGAAATCTCAGTTTTTAATAAAGTATTGAGGGTGAATTATGGGAATAACTGGAAATTGAGTTATAGTCTTTTTCTGACGATCAAGTAGATCGGGATGAATGGGATTGTTTCAGGAGATGACGAGAAGGTAGGTAAGCACGGGAAAAATGCTCACTGGATTTTATGATCGTCATGGCGATGGTGAAAGGCTGATGTAGGGTTTAACACCCAGCTATGGTCAGGGTTGTAGCCTAGGTCTTTGTGGGATTTCTAGTGTATCGAGTTGGTCAGGACGAAGAGGGATTGAAGCCTATAACCTTAACGAAGCTTGGACGGAGGAGAGGCATATTCTGGTGGACGGAATTGGCCTGGCGAGGTGTTTCTGGTTGGTTGAATTTAGGACCAGGTAGGTCTGATGAGTTCAATTTTGTTATTGAGCTCAATTGAGAATTTTTAGATTGTCTGATGCCTGAATGTATTGCTGTCGACTTGCTGGAGATGGCCAGGTGTGCCTGAGCTATGATGATCGGTGGTGCATGTGTGCCTGAATTCAGTGTGTAGTGGGATGGGGCTGTTTGTTTTCTCAAGTAGGGTCTCGGTGTATAGGGTAGTTGACTCGGGGAGGAGCTCGAGTATTTTTGGTTTTGTCACGAGTAGTTCTGGGGTCTTGTGTGCAGGGATAAACTGTGGTGTTAACAGTTTCTCTTAAGTTTTAACAAATCAGTTTTTAAATTTTTCAAAGTCAGATTGTTTAAAAAAAAAGGGTTGTACCTTGTTTCTTGGATTCATATACACATGGATCGAATTCAAAATTTAAATGCTTAAACTGATTTCATAATTTAAAATAATGTAAGTTTTAAAAGTTTAAATAATTAAGTTAAATTAAATTCTTGTAATCCTTTTCTTTGAATTGAATTGTTTTTTTTATAAAAGAATTTGTATGACTTGTTTAAATGTTTTTAGTTAATGATATTTTCAAACTTATTTTGGAAATATAAAAAGGAAGTTTTTAAGGAAATGTTTTTATTGGTTAATGAAAAGGATTTTATAATTAACAATTAAAGGTTTAAGTAATTTAATAACTTGAAATTAAGAAATTGTTAATTAATGATTAAAGGGTAAGTAATTTATGATTACTTTATATCTTATACTAATTAATGATTAAGTTAAGTATAATTTTTTTCAAGGTTAATTTAAGATAATGTTTTATCTTAAATATTAATTAGGTGTTAATGATTTGTAAGTAATTAGTTGATTAAGAAATTTAAGTTTAATTAATTAACTTAATTAATTATTTTAAAAAGATTAATTAAGTATAATTAATTAACCAATAATTATGATGATTAGATTAATGACTAATGATTAATTAAATTGTAATTACTTATTAATTAAGTAATTAAGGGTTAATTAAAATAGTAATTAATTAATACTTAATAAAGGTTTTATTGAATAATTAAGTTTTAATTTGGTTTCTTAATTAATATTTAAAAGGTTATTAATCTATAATGCAAGTTAATTAAGAATTAATTAACTATTATTAAAGGTTAATTAATCATAAATTAAGGATTAATTAATTGATATTTATGAATTAATTAATTTATAATTAAGGTTATTAAGTAATAATTAAGTTTATTAATTAATGATTAATTTATGATTATTTGGTTAATTAAGTTTAATTAATTAATTATAAAGTAATTAGCGATTAATTACTTTGTATTAAATAACTGATTAATAATTAAGGTTTATTAATTAATAGTTGAAGATAATTAATCTGTTAATTAAAGATTAATTTGGTTAATGAGTAATTAAGGAATGAATTACTCAATTTTGTTTATGAGATGAGTTTGATCAAGTAAATTAATTAATTTAATTAAATAAGAATAGTCACTTGATAAATGATTAAGTATTATTACTTAATAAGTTTTGGTAAGGCTAATTACTTAAGGTAAGTAATTGATGAATTACAGGAGTAATTGAGACAAGGTGATTACTGATTGGGAAGTAATTTTAAAAAAAGATAATTACTTGTTAAAGTAATTAAGAGTTTATTACTTAGTGTAATAAATCAAAGGATTTATAAGTAATTAAGAAGTAATTAAGAATAATTAATTACTGTTTATTTAAGTTGATTAATTAAAGTTGATTAATTTAAGCATGATTAATTAATGTAATTAATTGAGGAATAATGTAATTAATTATAATTAATTAATTTATGAAGTAATTAATTAAGGTTCATTAATTGATATAATTAATGAGAATAATTAAGGATTAATCATTTGATTAAGAGTTAATTAATCAAGGTTGATTAATTAGGATGATGATTAATTAATTTGTTTAATTGAAGAATAAGTAAGCAATATACTTAGATGAAGTAATTAATTTAATTAATTTTAAATTAATTATAGATGAATTAATTAATTTAATTCACTTTAAATTAATTAGAGATAGTTAATTTAATTCATTTTAAATTAATTATATTGTGGTTTGAGTAAATCGTTGCTTATGTATGAATGGATGACATTGATTGTTTTGAATGCTTTGTGATCTCCATAAGTATGGTTGTGTGATATGAATGCTTGATTGCATTGTGATGATTACACAGATTATCAATTGGGATGTTGATATATGGATTATCTATTATGATATTGATTATGTGGATTACCTGTTATTTGATAATGTTGATTATCAATTGTGGCTTGTGAATTATCTATTCTGTGTATATATAGATAGTTGAATTTAACTGTTTAAAACATTTAAAACAACTTGGACTTAAAAGACACGCTTGGATTTCGATGAGCGGGATCGGGTTTCCATAATTGGATATCCGAAAACCACATCGATTCCAAATAACGTTAGGTCGTGAGTCAAAGTGGAGCTTGTGAAGACTCGAGGTGTAAGGGCTATACGTCAGTATAACTCTGTGGGTGATTCCGTAATGAGTTTGACGGAATTAGTTCTTATAGATTCGAGATGGTGATTTAGAGTGCAAGGGTTATTGTCGTTAACTCTGAGGGTGATTCCAAAACGAGTGTAACGAGATAATGCCTTCGGTTTCGTTCGAACCCAGAACGAACTTGTATGGATTGAATGCTTTCAGAACATCATCAAGTGGACGATGAGCGTTCTAAGTGATATGTCCTAAAGGTAATCGTAACCTCAAGCCTCATCAACCGGGAATGGCTAAAACAGGGGAGGTGCAGCAAAGCTTCGTGGGTATCCCCCACTGGAGAGTAAGATTTACCCCTGTCTATAGGTCCCTTTTATTTCGGCTGTGTGGACGGTTGAATAGCTACAACCGTCGGGGTTGTCTTATTCGGAACTGTTCAGTAAGGAACGGGTCCGGCTTTGTGTTGCAGGGGAGTTAGGGTGGCTCCTCGGTATGGTGATCTAGGCCACGTACTGTGACGGGCGGTACCCCAGTAGCCCTGCCATTGTATGGAATCCAAAATCCAATAAGTGCCAACGGTTTTGATTGTATTACCCACTTTTGTGGCTAGTAGCTGGAATTTAATAGATGTAACAATTTCGGCTATTTCTTATTTACTTGAAAACTCTAGACCTATTATAATATCATCGGATTTCCTATCAAATGTTTTGGTTAGCGTAAGGTAAAAACTTTTGCATGTTTATGTGTGGGAAGTCTTACGTGATACCTTTTCTTTCAAAAGGTTTTTAAAGTTAAGCAACTTTAACCGTTTACTCACACCAGACCCATGTCTGACCCGGAGTTTATTCTGTTTTTCTTAAACTCTTGGGTACTCAAATTTTTACGAGTAGCCAAGGGATTTAGGTTAGGATTTTAAGTTGGCTTGACGAATTCTGAAGGAGCAATGGAGCAGGAGGCTTCTGCGTATAGCTATAGAGTTTTTCCGCTGTGTGTTCACTGAGTTGTTGTATTGAGTTGTATAACTAGACAGGTGTTTATAACTGTCTAGTATGAGTTGATTATGTTGTGTATCTCTGATGTATATGATACTATGTAAAGTATTATGTTATTAATATAATTTATTCGTTCCGCTATTCAGATTCTGATGTTGTTTCTTTCTTCTTCTCTATTTTTTCTCTTTTCTATCCCTTTCTTTCTTAAAGATGATGCGATTTTCTGGTGGTAGAAAGTCGGGTCGTCGCACTTGGTATCAGAGTGTTAGGTTGAGTGAATACCTAGGCTTTATAGTGGTGTCTTTCTTGAGAGAGCGTACTTGTAATTTTTATATAACTATATATATATATATATATATATATATATTTCTACTTATCTGTTGGGTTACCTGTTCGGGTTTTCCAATATTAGTTATAAAGGTAGATGGGGTAGTAGTGTGTGTAACACGACTACCATTGGTTGGAGTTGGAATGTTTGAGGTTGAAAGTGTATTTGTCGAGACTGTAGACCTAATACTGTCTCGAGTAATCTTTGTAGTTTGGTGTAAGGATTTCATTTGATCTCTGAAGGAAACCCGTTAAGGTTCGGAGTTCATTTCTGAAGTTTGATGAGTAGAATTTGGATCTGTCGGTTGGACAGAAGTAAGTGATGATATTTTGATACCTCAGGAAGTAGTAGCTGCGTGATGAGATGCAGTGACTATGGATGTCTCCAGAGATGTTTTCTTTCGGAACAAGTTTAAGGAAGTGTGTCTGCTTCAGAGTTGTAGCTGAGCTCTGCAGGATGTTTGTGTTTAGTTGGAGGTCCGAGTTTCTCATAGAACTTTGGGTAAGAAATCTTTGGCATCTGTGATAGCGGTGTAGCAGCAGTGAGGATCTGTTCCTTCGATGGATTAGTTGGTCAGGGATAAAATGTTCTGTAACGACCCGTAATTTTCGTTAGTTCAATTTAGTCATTTTAATAGGATTTAAATAATTTAAGTTAGAAAGAAATTAAGATCTGTGATTTTTTTTGAAGCAAATGACTAAATGAAATGAAACCATGGGAATTTAAGTCTAAGAATTTCCAGTTGGAACAAAATGACGAGAAATTTAAGTGCTGTAAATTGTTATTTATAGGCTAAGAAATTAATATAAGAATACAAATGGGAAGATTTCATTTATTTCATGGTTTTAATTCGTTTTTCTTTAATAAGTTGTAATTGAATTTAGTAGAAAATAATATGTATTAAACCTACTTATAGAATTCGAAGCTAATTCAAATGAATTTAAGTAGTGAAAAGGCTTTACCTGTATATATATTTAATATGAGAAATAAATGGGAATATTAGATTAATTTAATGCAGTAAAGGAATGAAAACGGAAATTAGAATAAATTAAGGAATTCGGTAACGCAAGTAATAAATCTGTACCTTGAATGAACGTTTCACTTTGATAAATTATTTAAATGAGATGACTAAATAAACAAATAATTAGGTCAATTGGTATGTGGTGAAATTTGATGTTGAAATATTTTGTAGATAAGGGTTTAGGTGGAATGGGTTAATTTATGAAATAAAGGATAGAAATCATATAAAACGTTTAGCAAGTTGATTAATGTTGTAACGTAAGGTGTAAATGTAAATTCCAATGGAAACGTATCCTTATTTTAGGTAGAAATTTCAGGTATATTGATAAAGCGGAGTATATACACTTAGTAATAAATTTAGTACAGGAAAAACGAAATGGAAATATTGAATTTATTTAATTCGTATATATATTACCTATTTATATGGCCTATTAAATTTAATCGGATATCAATGGCAATTAATTCCTTAAATTAGTGCAATCAATGTATGATTAATTGATAACGATGAAAAGGTTGATTTTATTCAGTGTGAACAACGTAAAATATTATCATAGCATGATACTTGGTTTGAATAGAAGGGTGAAATTGGGAATCAAATTTTATTTAATGATAATAACATTAGTATTGGTTAATAAATAGATTTCAATGCAGTAACCAAATAAATGGAATAAGGTGAGTATATATTGCATAGAAATGAAATGTAAATTGTCACATTTGGTTGGAGCTAATTTTTAGAAACATAAAAATGTTGAATCAGTAAATATTAAATTCCATTTAATATAAGAATTCAAAGGTGAAAGATTTACATTTGGATTTGGAAATTTGATAGTCATTAATTAAAAGTGACCATTGAATAAATTTATGCAAACGTGATATAATGTAAATAGATGGGGATCAACTTTTATTTATGTGGTTAAGAGAATTTAATTTCTATAGTATGATAATTGAAATTAATGGAAGTTGGAATAGCTAATTTATATGTTAGTTGAAATTTAGCTAGAAGATGTAGATATTGAATGATATTAAAAATTTAAGGGATATAAAAGTTTCAATTATACATGGAAATTCATACTCGCCATAATAGGTTAATGGAGACCAAAGAAGTAGTATAGGAATCTAATCTTCTTTATAAATTTGGATTTACTGCAATAGTTAATTTCATAAAATAAAGGTAAAGCTAATTCAAATTTAACTGGACCATTGTTGGTATAACTTTAGAAGCAAGATTTATTTATGATTTGAGTATTTAATTCAACAAGTGGTATTTGCGACAAATGAAATAGAATTGAACGTAAAATATTACGTTATTAAATGGAAATGGAATTTGTAAACATTGAGTGAAATCTTAAACTAATGTTAGTATTCGTCGTATTTACAACAATAACTTTGAATAATAGAAAGGAAGTGAATATAATAAATTAATCAAATTTATAGTGTTGAATTCAATTGGATTGGAATTAATAAATAGTTAAGAAAAATAAGGGTTATTAATAGTTTGGAATTTAATTATGGTTAAAAGGTTAATTGCAATCCAAAGATGAGTTGGAATGGAAATCCAATTATTTATTTAGTTAGATTTTTGTTGAGAGTATAAGGGTATAAGTTTTAATAATTGGGTTTTAGAATAAAATTTTAATTTCCTAATAATAAGAAAGTGCGGATATTAACGCTGCAAATTAATATACTTATACATTTTAATTCAAATCCAAGCGTGTTAAATCAATTGGAACTGATTGAATTATCTTAGTAATGAAATTTGACTAATAATAGAAGTTGAAAATTAAAATTGGTTTTTATGATTTATTTAATTTATATAATAAATATTAAAAATAGCCATTTTTGTCACGGACTCGGATTTCGACGAAACCAGTTTCATCGGATCCGTAACGTTGAATTATAATAATGTTTCAAGTTTCGTAGCAATCGGACTTGTCGTTTGATCGTACGGACCCGAAACGCCTTGAAATTTACGCATTTTGAAATCAATGTGAAATTTTTGTTTTTTTTGGCATAACTTCTTCATACGATCGAATTTGGTCGCGAAACTTTTTCCATTGCGTTCAGAATATTTTAAAACACCTATTTGGATATATAGTTTTAACAAATCCGACTCCGGAGGCATAGCGGGTTTTTTTTTTGGACCATGGTTTGTCACGCACGTTCGCGTATCCAGTCTAGCTACCCTACCTCTAGCCTATCTATAAATATACATCTATAAACCCTAGCTCCTTTCTTTTTCATTTGCTGTACGTTCATTTCTTCACTCTTTTCTCTTCCCCAAATGTATACATCTCAGATCCAATTCCAGATCCATCCACAGTTCAAAATCAAAAGTCAAAACTCAAAAATTTCAGAAAATTCCAGAAAAAATATATGTTGAAGTATTCGATACGCGTAATATACTGGTGAAATTCGTTTTTCAATTGGAGCCGTCGTTCATCCAGAATAAATTCAAACAGCCCCAAAACCGTTCATCATCGTCGCGCAAAACTTCATCGGATCGAGAAACTATTTCTGGGTATTGGAGAGGGGACTGAGGGGGTCAGATCTATGTGGTTCGTTCGTCGATTCGACGGTCAGATTGCTTGCAAAATTTTGTTAGGGTTTCTAAAGTAGGGGGCGGCTGCTGGAACCGTGACCGATGGTGGCCATAACGTCAGCAATGATCACGCCAGGAAGGCCGGCAGGAGGAAGTGAATGCGTGACGAGGCTGGTGGTGGTGCCGAGACGGCCAGCGACGTGAAGGAGGTGGGGGAAGTTTCGTGCAGTGTTCGCGTGTTGGGGTTCCAGGCCGTGGTTTGTTCGTTCACATGCCTTTCCTGTAGCTGTTGCGAGAATTATGTGCCTACGTGGCTTGGTGGTATGGGTGAGTTTGTGATTTTGTTTTAGTTTAATTCGATGTTTATTCCATTTATCGCTGTAATTTCTCCATACGATATCCGTTTTTCACGAAATTTTCTTCGTTAGGATCGTAATTAAATTCCAGATCTGATGACACTGGTTTGGACGAATTCTGAGACAGGCGAATTTTTGGGTTTAAATCGAATTTAAATTCGATTTAGATTCAAAAGGTGAGTGTTTTAACCCACTCACAATTACTAGAAGCTTTTATGTTTGTTAAATAAATTTTAGAAATGAATAGAAATTTATTTATGAGCTTTTGGCATGTTATTTCATTTATATCTGTTGAATTGCATTTTATCGAATTTAACTGTTAATTTAATTGATTTATTGCGTATTAATTGGCTGTTAGAAATTATTGTTTGCATATGAACTGCTAGTTAACAGTTATATAAATTATCACTGAATATAAACTGTTAGATTAATAGTTGATAAATATAATTTGAGATAAAACTGCAAATTATTACCTGTTACCAAACATATATGGTTATTGACTGATATTGATTGATGTTTGTGATTGGATGATGGATGTGTTGTTGAATGGATGTTTTATTTGGATATTATTAAACTGCAAGTTAGTATGCATTTTTCATTTTTCGGGATTGTGGTTTGAAATGATAAAACCGCAAAGTTTATTTTTAAATTGCGGATTGAAATGATAAATATCCGTATCACTTGACCATAGGATAGAAAATTATATACAGGCACCGCGGTCTATATATAACTATTTTAATGTGATTTCTATGGTTTGGATGGAATACGGTTTATAATAATCTTAAATTTTATACTGTATAAGTATTTTTCTTCCGTATTTATGTACATGAAAAGTTGGAAATTTTGAAATAAAAAGGTGTATAAATTCCCTTAGTAAAATGGAAGAAAATTTAGAAAATGGAGTTGGATAAATTTATATCATATGTTTAAATGTTAAGTTTGGAAATTTAAGATATGATATTTATAATTGGATTTTTCCCAAGATAAATTGAAATGAATATTCTAATATGAATTTGAATTGGAAAAATATTCTAATATAATTGGAATCGAAAAATACATATGTTTTATTACTAGAAATTGGAGTTGTTTAAGGATTTATGTGAATATTCAAACTAAATAATAAAACATTTAATTTGTTGAAAGAATATATTCCAATTTTAGTTTTTGAATATTAATACTCCAATGGATTTATATATATGGAAATTGAAATGGTTTTGGAACTTAAGAGTGATATCTAAATTATGGTTTTAACTTTAGATAAAGAAATATTTCCATAAAGCCATATAACTTATTTCTTTACAAAGTGACAGTAAAGTTAAGCCTTTGAAATTCATATACCGTTGAATATCCAAACCATTTGAGTTTTAAAAGTTATGGTTTGAAATTATGGATTTCCAAAAATATTATGCTTTGAAAATATTCGATTTTCAGATATTATGAAGTTAAAGCCTTTTTATTATTGGAAAGGAATTATATTTGGGATAAGTGGTAAAATATGGTTTTGGGTTTTGGAATGATATCGTAATATTATGGTTTTGAAATGGATTATATTCTGGTTTTAAAAGTATAAACTGTTTTAAATAACCGCGGTGTTATAATAACGATTGGTTGGCAAAGAGACCGGGATCGGATATGGACATACTCTCTGTCGATACCGAAAACCACTTTGACTAACCGTGTACGCGGTGGAGATTCCAGAATGAAGTAGGTGGTGGCGACGTTTCCTGTAAGGTAAATACGTGGACCCAACTCCCGTGAGTTGGCATAAGGTGGCTAAAACAGGAGCGATTCTCAGGCCAATGAGGTCATTCCTCTGATCGGACGCTCCTCTTCGATATTATACTTTGACTTGGATTGATTCAGTGGCCACTTCTATATTTTGATTTTTGGGGGAGTTAGTTCGAGGTGGGCGGCAGCTGCGCGCTGCGCGTTACCATCAGCCTGGATAGCAATTGGTATATCTACCCTGGCATTGCCTAGTTGTGCCGTGTCACCTACCCTATCGCGCCTTGTACGAGTTTGGTTTTCTCCCGTAGCCCGTGTGGTATCCTCTGGTGGCTTCCCGATCAGGAGGGACTATGATATTGGACGGACTACTGGGACTATTACGTGTTAAGGGCTATATGGGTAACCCCTTAACGCTATTAAAAAGTAAGTTTATTTTATAAATAGACACTATTATAATAGCGCAATATACTACATAGTAAATAGTTTAACGGATCCTTAGGAGATGTAAATCCCGAGCATCTCTTGAGTTACTGCACTCATATTCATTCCTGTTTATTTAACTCACATAAGATATTCTAGTCTGACTCGAGTGTTTTTGTCTTTTCAAATTCGCTCGGGTCAGTCCGAGCATTTCAGGATAGCAGATTTAGCTTGGAGGACGAAGACGAAGATTCAGTATTATTTTATATATAGTATTGCACCACACTCTTAATATTCCGCTGCATTGTCGTATTTGGTATGTGTAACTCTGATATTCATTGTATAAGTAAAATCAAGCTTTTGTAAACTGTTTATTAACTGTATATTTGTTATTATATTTTATCCTTCCGCTGTGAGATTCTGTTTTGTTTTAATTCTTCTCTGTTTTTCTTATTTACCCCATAACAATCCGCCCTTGCGTATGCTTTGAATTGGCACGTGTGTCGTTTTAAAGTGTGCGAAAAGGCGGGATGTTACATGTTCTGATTAGTGGAAAGAGAACAGTATCTTGGATTTGGATTGGTTGATCGCAAAAGTGACTTGCGACGGTTTGGTGATTATCTTAGATAGTCTTTGCTTGGATTTGTGGCATTTTTAGAGGATGTAGGAGTTATGGGATTGCTGAAGATTTTTCTGGATATATCTTCAGGAAAGTTAGAGATTTGCCCGCATTGGAGATTGAGTTCTGAATCGACTTGATGTCAGGAATGATAATGGTGATTCAGCTGGATAGAAGGTTGTTTCATAGGTTGGTGGCTTGGTGAAGCAGCTCTGTATTTCTTGGAATTTCTGTTGAACCTTATTTCCAAGATGTGATGTTTAGTCTATGCCTGTGTTCTTCTACGGCATTTTTCATCTGCTCTAGATCGGAGTTGTGCAGCGAAAGCATGGTGGCTGTTGACTAGAGTAGAAGCAACTGGATGTTGCAGTATTTTGGATTAGAGAATTTCTTCTGAATTTATTTCTCAGAATCTGAGGCAAGTTGGCGAGTGATTCTGTTCTGTCTTTTCCAGATGGGAGAAATTGTTTTCTACTGTTGATAGTAAAGTTTGGTTTTTATTTTTGGATTGATCTTGCGAGGATTAGTTTGTGAGTTGATCCAGTTTGTTTGTAGAAGCATCAGTGAAGGTTGAGCTGATCAGGAAGGATCTGTTGGCAGCCCGGATCATCTGGGAAGTTTTGAGGCTAAGTAACGGAAGAATTTGGAATTCGAATTTGGAGACTTCGATGCTGTGGAGGTTTTCTTTGGTAAAAGGGAAGCAATAAGTTTTGTAAGCTTCGAGGCATATTGGATTCTTTTGAGTTTTTGTAGAGATCAGTGCTTTGGTTTGAAGAGTTGAATTGCCAGTTTGGAAGACTGGAATTCAAATTATTTCACGTATCTCTGAGGGAGTATGTGTTTTGGTTCATCACTGGTTTTGAGACCAGTAGTTCTGTGAAGGTTTTAGTTGTTGATCAGACTTGTCTGTGGTCTGGTATCTTGGGAAGATTATAGATCTAGCTGAGTAGGAACTCAGTAGCTTATAAGTATAGCTAGTTTGGGTTTAATAGAGCGAGTATCCCTGTGTCTGTACTGGGGAAACTCGAGATAATTTAGGAAGTTTGTCCGGATAGCTAGTGTTGTTTGATTGAATTGGTTGTTTGGATGAAATTGTTTGTTTGATTGATAGTGTATAGCTGTTATGAATGTTTGAATTGGTTGAAATAAAATAAAACTTTGGATTATCTTTGTTTTAAATTTCGAGGACGAAATTCTGTTAAGGGGGGAGGATTGTAATATCCCGGAATTTCCAGGAGTTTAAAATGCTGATAATCTCTTAATTTAATTATTTGAAATTGATAAAACTGTTATTTTCAAAGATAATTAACCAAGAAATAAAAATATAATATTTTAATTATGGTTATAAATTGGTTTTATAATAAGAATAATTATTTTATTTGTGTAAATAAATTCTAAATTGGTATATTGTTTTCAAAATTTATAAGTATGTTTAAATACATTTATATCTGTGTATTTAAATTGATTTTAAAATAGGATATATTATTTGTAAATAATAATGAGCTTATTTTAAAATAGTTGTTTATATTTATTTAAATTTATTTTAGATTTTACTTTTTAATTTGACTTTGAAATGAATATAAATTTGAATTCAAGAAATACATACATATTGATAATATGGTTTGGTTTTAAATTACATAGGTAATGTTTTTTTTATTAAAATAAGATTTGTTTTATAGAAATTTTGATTTGTATTTATTTATAAAATAAATACAAGGCTTTTGAAATAATATTTTAAAGTAAGGTTGAAATGTTGTATAATTTTATTTAAATTATATTTAGTTGCATTTCTTTTTAAAGATTGTATCTTATATAAATTAACATACATTTATAAATGTGTAAGTGTATTTGTTTATTTGATATTTAAAAAGAAAAGCACTTTTAAAATTTAGAAAACATGTTTGTTAATTAGGAAAATAATTTTAAAAGTCTTTTATATTTTCTTTTTAAAACAAATACATAAGAAGTAACAAATGTTTAATTTTAAAACACCTTGTTTACAAGTGTTACAACATTAATGCAAAGTTGAGACAAGTGTCCATTTTTGGTTTTTAATTTTCTTTTTAATTTATAAAATCTAAAATTATCATATATAATCACTCTTGCTCATTTCCTTTAGTTCTTAGTATTCATGTCTAAAAGAAAATTTAAAACCATCATGCAACCTTCATTCAAAACACCCAAAACCAGAAAATATTCAAACTAATTCTCAACTTAAAATCTTCAAATCATTGTTCAAAATCAAAGCTCTCCTCAAAACAACATTCAACCCAGATCTGCATACTTAATGTCTGCAGCTTGTTCTCAACAAAACAAAAAAATCAATTCCTCAATTTCAAAGCAAATGCTCAAGTCATTAAACCTGAAAACTCCTCAAACCATTTCTGCAATCAAAAGAAAAATCTGGAAATTTGTTTACCTGAAGAATTTTGTGTGCAAATCAAACTGCAAAGCCTGCAGTTGTTCACAAAACAAATCACAGCCAGTTTTTAATATCCATGTCTGCATCATTTCCATATGCATGCAAGTAAATCTGTTGAATGCAAACCTGAAAAAAATTGTTAAAGAAATCTGAAGCAATGTAACAAGATAGGGGTTTATTTTCATATTCAAGCACCTGGAAAATTTCCAGTCATCTTCAAATTCTGCACTGTCATCTTTTAAATGAGGTGAGTAAACTCTTTTTTTTACTAAAACTTAATTAGTTATTAGCTGTTGCTATGAGTTGTGATGATGTTTATATACATATAAGTTGCCTCTGTGTAGATAAATGTTATTATGTTTGTTATGCTTGATATTGTGCATGCTTGTTGCATAAATCCTCTCTGTTTTCTTTTTAATTAGGTTAATATCTAAAACTTCAAGCTATTTGTTGTTAAATCAACTACTAGAACATAGATTCAAAACAAAATAGTAGTTTAAGCATAAACTAACAACTAAAAATAGAACAAAGTCTCTGTTTTTTTATTTACCTGGAAATCAAATAATGCAGTAACAATTTAACATCAATGTTGAACTCGAATGTTGAAATTGGATGAAACAATCATATAAACTGAATTATCACTGGAAAATATGAATTTTAAAAAGGAAATCTCAATTTTTAATAAAGTATTGAGGGTGAATTATGGGAATAACTGGAAATTGAGTTTTGGTCTTTTTCTGACGATCAAGTAGATCGGGATGAATGGGATTGTTTCAGGAGATGGCAAGAAGGTAGGTAAGCACGAGAAAAATGCTCGCTGGATTTTATGATCGTCGTGGCAATGGTGAAAGGCTGATGTAGGGTTTAACACCCAGTTATGGTCAGGGTTGTAGCCTAGGTCTTTGTGGGATTTCTAGTGTATCGAGTTGGTCAGGACGAAGAGGGATTGAAGCCTATGACCTTAACGAAGCTTGGACGGAGGAGAGGCATATTCTGGTGGACGGAATTGGCCTGGCGAGGTGTTTCTGGTTGGTTGAATTTAGGACCAGGTAGGTCTGATGAGTTCAATTTTGTTATTGAGCTCGATTGAGAATTTTTAGATTGTCTGATGCCTGAATGTATTGCTGTCGACTTGCTGGAGATGGCCAGGTGTGCTTGAGCTCTGATGATCGGTGGTGCATGTGTGCCTGAATTCAGTGTGCAGTGGGATGGGGCTGTTTGTTTTCTCAAGTAGGGTCTCGGTGTATAGGGTAGTTGACTCGGGGAAGAGCTCGAGTATTTTTGGTTTTGTCACGAGTAGTTCTGGGGTCTTGTGTGCAGGGATAAACTGTGGTGTTAACAGTTTCTCTTAAGTTTTAACAAATCAGTTTTTAAATTTTTCAAAGTCAGATTGTTTAAAAAAAAGGGTTGTACCTTGTTTCTTGGATTCATATACACATGGATCGAATTCAAAATTTAAATGCTTAAACTGATTTCATAATTTAAAATAATGTAAGTTTTAAAAGTTTAAATAATTAAGTTAAATTAAATTCTTGTAATCCTTTTCTTTGAATTGAATTGTTTTTTTTATAAAAGAATTTGTATGACTTGTTTAAATGTTTTTAGTTAATGATATTTTCAAACTTATTTTGGAAATATAAAAAGGAAGTTTTTAAGGAAATGTTTTTATTGGTTAATGAAAAGGATTTTATAATTAACAATTAAAGGTTTAAGTAATTTAATAACTTGAAATTAAGAAATTGTTAATTAATGATTAAAGGGTAAGTAATTTATGATTACTTTATATCTTAAACTAATTAATGATTAAGTTAAGTCTAATTTTTTTCAAGGTTAATTTAAGATAATGTTTTATCTTAAATATTAATTAGGTGTTAATGATTTGTAAGTAATTAGTTGATTAAGAAATTTAAGTTTAATTAATTAACTTAATTAATTATTTTAAAAAGATTAATTAAGTATAATTAATTAACCAATAATTATGATGATTAGATTAATGACTAATGATTAATTAAATTGTAATTACTTATTAATTAAGTAATTAAGGGTTAATTAAAATAGTAATTAATTAATACTTAATAAAGGTTTTATTGAATAATTAAGTTTTAATTTGGTTTCTTAATTAATATTTAAAAGGTTATTAATCTATAATGCAAGTTAATTAAGAATTAATTAACTATTATTAAAGGTTAATTAATCATAAATTAAGGATTAATTAATTGATATTTATGAATTAATTAATTTATAATTAAGGTTATTAATTAATAATTAAGTTTATTAATTAATGATTAATTTATGATTATTTGGTTAATTAAGTTTAATTAATTAATTATAAAGTAATTAGCGATTAATTACTTTGTATTAAATAACTGATTAATAATTAAGGTTTATTAATTAATAGTTGAAGATAATTAATCTGTTAATTAAAGATTAATTTGGTTAATGAGTAATTAAGGAATGAATTACTCAATTTTGTTTATGAGATGAGTTTGATCAAGTAAATTAATTAATTTAATTAATTAAGAATAGTCACTTGATAAATGATTAAGTATTATTACTTAATAAGTTTTGGTAAGGCTAATTACTTAAGGTAAGTAATTGATGAATTACAGGAGTAATTGAGACAAGGTGATTACTGATTGGGAAGTAATTTTTAAAAAAGATAATTACTTGTTAAAGTAATTAAGAGTTTATTACTTAGTGTAATAAATCAAAGGATTTATAAGTAATTAAGAAGTAATTAAGAATAATTAATTACTGTCTATTTAAGTTGATTAATTAAAGTTGATTAATTTAAGCATGATTAATTAATGTAATTAATTAAGGAATAATGTAATTAATTATAATTAATTAATTTATGAAGTAATTAATTAAGGTTCATTAATTGATATAATTAATGAGAATAATTAAGGATTAATCATTTGATTAAGAGTTAATTAATCAAGGTTGATTAATTAGGATGATGATTAATTAATTTGTTTAATTGAAGAATAAGTAAGCAATATACTTTTTTTTTTGGCAAGGCCGACGGGGGTGAATGGACCCCGACCATATTATTGCAACACCGAATAGAACATTACAAGCAACAACAAAGAGCAGAAGCTCAAAGAAAACGGAGAAAACACGGTGCAACAAGCACAGAGGAAAAAAAAACAAAAAGGAAAAGAAAACTAAAACACAGACAACTATAAAGTAATGGGCACACTTATTCCAAGATCAAAGGCGAACACATACATATAGGGCTCGCTATCATGTAAGATCCATAACTTGAAATTGGAAGAAGTTTAGCAGTGGCATCATCAAAAACTCTACAATTGCGAACTTTCCACAGCATAGATATAAGACACTTCAGCGTTTCTCCATTCCTCTTCTTTCTTTTTTGTTTATTACTTGATTCTTCATATATTGGTTCCCTTTCAGTTTGATTCTCATTAATGGGAAAGCTTATGTGCAGTTTCATTATCACATTGGACCACAACTGTTGAATGCCATCACAGTTGAAGAAAATATTCGCAATAGTTTCTGGTAGATCACAAAAGAGTGAGCAGTCTGCATTAAGGTTGAAGTCAAAATTAGCATGCTTAGCTTTAGTTAAAGTAGCTCTGATCAATATCTTCCACATAGTAAAATTTTGACTACAGCTACAGATTTTATTCCATGTTCTCTTCCGAGATTTGTTGAGGTTGAGAAAGTGCTTCCACCTCGAGTTTATATAATAAGATTGGCCTTGCATTATGAGTTGGAGTGCCCCCCTGATGTACCATGCACCATTGCAAGACATCATTGGATAACTTTGGCATTAAGAAGCTCAATCTTCATTTTCCTAGTTACTGCCTGCGTAGAAGACAAGTAGTTTGGAATCGTTGCTGATAGGGGAGTTATTTCATTGCTGTCTGTACCATTAAGCATAGTGGAAGTTGATTTTAGAGAGGGAGTTGAGGGAAGTGGATTGGTTGGAGTTGAGGGAGAAGATAAACTGGGAGGAGGTTTGTATGCTAGAGGTGGTTTGATATTGGAGTATATGTGTGGTTGAGTTGAAGTTTGAGGATTTAATTTGTCAGGGGGATTAGTTGGTTTAGCTATGCTTTCTTTTTCATCCCTGTGCATGTCTGCACTTGTTTCAGCAACCCTTTTATTTTTGATGTTCCTGCTTTTGTTCTTATTTTTATCTCCACCTTCAGGACTTTTTTCTTTATCTCTTACTGTTTCACATTCTTCCTCACTTTTGTTTCTACCTTCACTGTTTGTTGCTTTGTCTATAATTGAGCTTTCTGCTTGCTGCCTTTCAGCAGTTTGGGTTGTTTGCATTTGCTTCATTGTTTTATTCCCCTTTTCCTTTTGCCTTGTGTTTTTTTCATCAGTACTTACTACAGTTGGTCTATTTACTCCTTGTGTTCCACCACATTTTCCACTATCACCTTTTCTTACTTCTTGCATTTTGTCTATAACTTCATCGCCCTCCAACCCCAGTAATGCCTCATACATATTAGATAACGTTATTTTTCCAGATGTGCCACTGTCTGTTGTTTTATCATTCCCCATTGTTTCTTTGCTTGTACGTTCAGTATTGGATTGGTTGTTGGCTTCTTCAGTATGTGTTATGTCCTCACAAGTTTCTTTAACCATTTCATTTCGCCTTCTTCCTTGCTCAAATTTTACTCTTTCCTCGTCATTCTTTTCACATTCATCCTTTTCTTTTTCTTTTTCATAATCTACCTCTTTTGTGCCTCCCTCTTTTTGTTTGCTGGAAGTTTCAAACATAGGTATTGTTGTTTTCTTTCTGTTGACACGCTGCCACTTCCTTGAAATTTGCGTTTGAAATGGTTTAACCCTTGTAGAAACATGTACAACTGTACTTGTAGTGTCCATTTTGTCTCCCATTTTTCCAGTAACTTGCACTTCATCTTCTTTGTCGATTATTCTCGTTTTCTTATCGTCACAGCATGCAGTTGTATGTCCAAATTTGTTGCAAATTACACACACATCTGGCCTCCATTGGTACTCAACATATATTATCTGAATGCCACCCTCCACCAATTTTACTTTAAACTCGTTTACTAATTCCTTGTCTGGCTTCACTTCTATAAGACATTTAGCAAAACTTAACCTGTTCTGTTGCTCAGTCACTTCATCCAAACAGAGCAATCTACCCAAATGACTACACAACCAATTAATTCCTAATGGTGACCATGCAAACAAAGGTAGATTATAAAGATGAACCCAAACTGGAACTGAGGTAACTGAACCAGAAATATTACTAACTGCAACATCGTATGGTTTAATTATGAACAATTTATTGTTCATAATAACTGGGTCATTTTGAAGCACTTTACTTCTATCTTCATCACATGAAAAATTGAAGAGAAAAACATTACCATCTGATTTGACTTTAACTGTTCCTTTAAGCTTCCAGATTATTTTGAGCTTTTGTATAACAACGGTATAAGAAAGCGGCTTATCCAAGAAGAAGCCTACCAGCGTGTCTGTCCATACCACAGCACCAGCATCAAGAACATTCTGGGGTGGAACAAGCACATCTTCTTCGTACACAGGAGTAAGATCGACAGGAATGTACTTCCCTGCATTTCTAGGTTTACGCTTAAATAAAGAGGTCCAATTACGTTCAAATTGACTTGGGGGTGTTCCGGTAGGTGATTGCGGCGGTAAAGTAACATCTGGAGGCTTATAAGGGTGGGGTTCAGGTAGGTGTAGAGGGGGTGGAACTGGAAGGGTTGGGGCTAGGGCGGTGGCGTTCGGAGGGGAACCATCGGGATAGGATACCAAGGTTGTCACTGCTGAGAGGGGATTGATGGCAAGTTTGGACGGGGTAGGAGGTACGTTGTGGCAGGGAGATATGGCATAGGAGGAGAGGGAAGGTACAAGTGAAGCATGGGGAAGGACTGGAGCGGACATTAATTTAATTAATTACACTAAGTTATAGTTTACAAATAACATTTGTTTTGAAGTAAGCAATATACTTGGATGAAGTAATTAATTTAATTAATTTTAAATTAATTATAGATGAAGTAATTAATTTAATTCACTTTAAATTAATTAGAGATAGTTAATTTAATTCATTTTAAATTAATTATATTGTGGTTTGAGTAAATCGTTGCTTATGTATGAATGGATGACATTGATTGTTTCGAATGCTTTGTGATCTCAGAAATGAGATAAGTATGGTTGTGTGATATGAATGCTTGATTGCATTGTGATGATTACATAGATTATCAATTGGGATGTTGATATATGGATTATCTATTATGATATTGATTATGTGGATTACCTGTTATTTGATAATGTTGATTATCAATTGTGGCTTGTGAATTATCTATTCTGTGTATATATAGATAGTTGAATTTAACTGTTTAAAACCTTTAAAACAACTTGGACTTAAAAGACACGCTTGGATTTCGATGAGACCGGGATCAGGTTTCCATAATTGGATATCCGAAAACCACATCGATTCCAAATAACGTTAGGTCGTGAGTCAAAGTGGAGCTTGTGAAGACTCGAGGTGTAAGGGCTATACGTCAGTATAACTCTGTGGGTGATTCCGTAATGAGTTTGACGGAATTAGTTCTTATAGATTCGAGATGGTGATTTAGAGTGCAAGGGTTATTGTCTTTAACTCTAAGGGTGATTCCAAAACGAGTGTAACGAGATAATGCCTTCGGTTTCGTTCGAACCCGGAACGAACTTGTATGGAATGAATGCTTTCAGAACATCGTCAGGTGGACGATGAGCATTCTAAGTGATATGTCCTAAAGGTAATCGTAACCTCAAGCCTCATCAACCGGGAATGGCTAAAACAGGGGAGGTGCAACAAAGCTTCATGGGTAGCCCCCACTGGAGAGTAAGATTTACCCCTGTCTAGAGGTCCCTTTTATTTCGGCTTTGTGGGCGGTTGAATAGCTACAGCCGTCGGGGTTGTCTTATTCGGAACTGTTCAGTAAGGAACGGGTCTGGCTTTGTGTTGCAGGGGAGTTAGGGTGGCTCCTCGGTACGGTGATCTAGGCCACGTACTGTGACGGGCGGTACCCCAGTAGCCCTGCCATTGTATGGAATCCAAAATCCAATAAGTGCCAACGGTTTTGATTGTATTACCCACTTTTGTGGCTAGTAGCTGGAATTTAATAGATGTGACAATTTCGGCTATTTCTTATTTACTTGAAAATCCTAGACCTATTATAATATCACCGGATTTCCTATCAAATGTTTTGGTTAGCGTAAGGTAAAAACTTTTGCATGTTTATGTGTGGGAAGTCTTACGTGATACCTTTTCTTTCAAAAGGTTTTTAAAGTTAAGCAACTTTAACCGTTTACTCACACCAGACCCATGTCTGACCCGGAGTTTATTCTGTTTTTCTTAAACTCTTGGGTACTCAAATTTTTACGAGTAGCCAAGGGATTCAGGTTAGGATTTTAAGTTGGCTTGACGAATTCTGAAGGAGCAATGGAGCAGGAGGCTTCTGCGTATAGCTATAGAGTTTTTCCGCTGTGTGTTCTCTGAGTTGTTGTATTGAGTTGTATAACTAGACAGGTGTTTATAACTGTCTAGTATGAGTTGATTATGCTGTGTATCTCTGATGTATATGATACTATGTAAAGTATTATGTTCTTAATATAATTTATTCGTTCCGCTATTCAGATTCTGATGTTGTTTCTTTCTTCTTCTCTATCTTTTCTCTTTTCTATCCCTTTCTTTCTTAAAGATGATGCGATTTTCTGGTGGTAGAAAGTCGGGTCGTCGCATAACATGTGCCTAATTTTCTTTTTTCTTCTTTTATGCTGATGTTGTATAGCTGGATGATTAGAAAGTTAACATGTATAAGATTCCAATATTATTTTTTACTTTGATAACATTTCTTTTGATGTTCGATGGTACTTTTTAGACATATATTGTACTTATCTATGACATGCGATAACTTTCAACATAGACCTATGATATCATTCTACAACTTGGACATGAGTAGCTTTCTTTAATTTGTACATGCGATAGGTTCATTCAACTTATATAATTGATGGCTTTCTTTAGCTAGTATGCAATAGCTTTCTTTAACTTAGATATGTAATAGTTTTATCTTAGACATGTGACAGCCTTCTTCGTAGACATTTGGTAGACTTTATCTTAAACATGCAATAACCTTCTTCTTGGATATGTGATAGCTTTATCTTAGACATGCAATAGCCTTATTTTTAAACATGTGGTAGTCTTATCTCATGCAATAACCTTCTTCTTAAACATATAATAGTCTTTATGTGATAGTCTTCATCTTAGACATGCTATAACCTTCTTCTTAGACATGTGATAGCCTCCTTCTTAATCATGTGATAGCCATTATCTTACACATGTGATAGCCTTATCCATAAACATGTGATAATCTTTATCTTAGACATGTGATAGCCTTCTTCTTAGGCATAAGATAGCCTTTATCTTGGACATATGATAGCCTTCTTCTTAGGCATGCAATAACGTTTATGTTAGACATGTGATATAATTTATCTTAGATGTGGAAAAGCTTTCTTCTTAGGCATGCGACAACACTTTATTTAGATTATCAGTGACTTTACTTTAGGTCCTCGATAGAACTTTCTTTATATTGTTGATAGCACTTTTGACAAATTTCCATTCTAGCCCCCGTTTAGATTAATTTTTGCACGTATAACACTTTGTATAAACAAAATTCCTTCTTAGAATCGATAGTGACACTTATCTCATACCACATTAGACTATTCAACTTACTTATATCATAGCTGGAGATGTTCCTATGCATAATTAAATGAATATTGACATTTTTAGCGAGTAACCATGGTCATAAGTCTTACTCAAACTCATGAAAAAATCCTATATTTCTATCTTCTCTCTTAATTAGTTAATAAAACTATAATTTTACGAATTTTGGTTACCTTCAACCAAAATATCACTCACCAATGAATGTCCCACTCTCAAAATTATAAATTTTCTTGCAACCATAAGTCAAATTATAATTTAATACTCATACCATCAATGATTCTTTTCCCAATACATTTAAGAGATTGCACCAATAAGCTTAAAGAGATTGCTCCCTTAAGCTCAATGAATATTTCCATTTCACTAAATTATCACTACTAATATTTATATTCCAAAAAGATTCATTCTTGATATACTTTTCATGCATCTATATATCCCAAATTCCCTTACCACTCGTTAGTTTCCTTATAATTTTTGTCCAAATACTTCATTTGTTTTCTTAAAGTTATTGATACCAAGAACCCATCTATCTTTCTTTTGCTTAAAATTTCCTATGGCACTTTTACTGATTTAACTCTTCCACAAAAATTTTATGAATATATCAAAGATGGTGTTAAATGTAGTAGTTGATAATTTGAAACATTGCATCAAAAATTGCACCATAAGGTAAGCTGTAGCTTTTTTAAGTTCCTCTATGCCTACTAAATCTTAAAATGATTATCTCCCAACCCTACATGCCTTTAATGTTATCCACTAAACATGTGAAATCACTACTTGCATGCCTTTGAAAGGCATTGCATGATTATTATAGGTAATAAACATTCAACGATACTTAGAGTAATATGCATTTTCAAACTATTTGAACACTCTTTATTGAAATTACGCTATTTTTTATATTGTTCATATGTAAACTAATCACCATATGTGGTTGCTTTAATATTTATTTTACTTGCAACATTATTTTCAACTTCAATAAAAATTTAGTGAATCATCGGATAATTATATGTGAAAATTTAATATCGATATACATTAATGGCTTAATATCTCCTTTTTATATAACTGTTCATTAGAATGGAATATTTTTTGATAAATGCATTAAAAAGATAAAAGGACAAGGCATCCCCTTACTGCTAGAATTGCTAAAAATCAGGTGGAAAACCTTAAACGAAATGGAGAATGTTGATGTAGATATTAGTTTGTTTACCGAAATCATTCATTCATCGGAGAAGTACATTGCTTCCATTATGTGTCTTAAGAAATGTCTCATAGTAGTATTATAAGCTTTGATCAAATCATCATTAATACACAAGTTTTCCTTCACTTTCATTTAAAGCCTTTTCCAATTTCATAATCCACTAAAGCCAGACCACCCCTACTTTATTTGGGATAAATGCACACTGGTTATTTGAGTAAATATTATAGAAATGTTTTCAATCTATTATAGAAGGCTTTAGCTATCACTTTGTGAAGTTGCAACATAACATTAGTCTCTAATATGTGATTTTCTAAAAGGATTTAGTTTTTGTAATAAGATATATGAAATGAAAGGATGATTAATCTCCTTTATTAATTTCCTTAAGGTGAAAACCTCACCAGTTACACCAAATACAACATGCTTCATTTTAACCAAATGTAGTTTATTCAATTTTGCATTAAATTCATCTAGATCAATGAAAGTGCCATTCTCAACATTAAAATTTCTACTTTTACAGCAACAGTATCAACTTCATCATAGAGATAATTTTAGCCATACTCTATTAAGTCTATACTAATTACCCGATGTTATAAGGGCATGAGGACTATTATAAAGTTGAGTATAATATTGAATTGCTTTTTCATTGAATCCTTTGATAATTGTAATGCATACACCATTGTATCCATTATAGAATGCATAATATTCCAATTGATAGTGTTAAGGGTGTGTCCTAGGTGCAATTATTTAATTATTGCGTACCTTAACTCTTATAGAATCTTGTTTGAAATGATGTATACATCTGGTATATTTTTCTTTTACATATGTTGTTATATAAAGATATAAATAATGAATTAAATACATTAAACGTATGTAAGTGGAAAAATCTTAAGAGAGGTATTTTATCAATTACGGTTACAAATGTGTTTGTAACCGTGAGTATTTAATCGATATATATATATATATATATATATATATATATATATATCTGTGTGTGTGTGTATTTATATATGTATGGATATATAAATAAATATGTACTCCTTAATATCCTAGTTAAGATGTATCAAGAAAAGGATATTGTTATATCTGTTGAGATTAATGTACGTAACACTCTTTATACGATGGATGGTGATTTACTTATGATTGTTAGGGCACCAAAGGGATTACGTATTTGAGGTTATTTATACATATATATACACTTCAAATATAAATATTATTTATAATTTTTTTAATTGGCAAAAAAAGATATTTCATTACATTAGTATAGATATAACTATTATATGATTAACTTATCGACATTTTATTCACTTCATATCACCAAACGACATCTTATTAACCGCGGACACAACGGTCAATTTTCCTTTTGAACTCCAACGATAGTTTATTTGCATATATTGTCGTAATGTGTGTATTGTATATATGAATATCACAAACTTTAAATTTAAAATTATAATAAATTCATTTTAAATAAAATTATTAATAAACATTATTTTAAACATTATCGATAAATAAATATTTTAATGAAATTAAATAAACTAAAGTATTATCAACACTCTTTTACTAGTTAAATACTAAATTACTTTAGTATAAACAAAATATTGTTCACAAACATAAAATAAAATCTTGTGCAATATAAGAAAAAAATAACCCGATAGAGTGGTCGGGTTGTTAAAGACAAGTAAGTAATACTCGAAGTCAATTACCTGGAGGTCGGGGGTTCGATACTTAGAGACTGCATACAAGAAAATAAGCCCGACTACTATATCACTTAACTTGTATCTAACTATGAGTTCGGTTCAGGCACCTCTAGGTTTACTTAATTGTTTACTTGGTTCCTAATAAAGGTAAAAAATATTTAAATTCACCCATTTTACCCAACTGCTACTGCACATGATCCAACGATGGTGTCAAAGCCCACTTTGGGTTTATGTAAATAATTAAACAACATATATGGTGCCACTTTTAGAAAATTTAAAGTAGATGGGTGTCCAAGGAAACAGTGTTTAAACTAAGGAGAAGTTACTCTAATTAAGGACATTATAGAGTGGAAAATCTCTCAATCTCCTGACCATTAACCAGCTCTGGAAAAGAACCGTTCCTACGGTATACCCTTCTGGAAGACTCATAAGTGTTTTTGAGCTTTAGGTTAGCTCAAATAGTGTATTTGAATATTATGAAATTAATTTACAATTGTTTTAAATTAAATAATTGCATAAATGCAAATTTTAAAATTATTTTAAATTAAAATAAATAAATGTTATGTTAAATAAATTAAATTGTTTAATTAATAAAAGAAATACATGTGAATAAATATGTATAACTTAATGAATTATACGCTAATGTTAAGGGTATACCTTAGTAGCAATTCTGTAATTTATTATAAATTAATATAACCGTAATGATGAATACTTAGAAATACCACACAATTTAATTCATTTATAATTGCTGAAAATTAATTAATAATTACAAATTAATAATTATTATTTCTTATTTTTTTGGGTGCCATTAATAATTAATTGGGTGTGTATGAAAGTTATATGTGTATGTATCGATATATGATATCGAAGGAAATTTAAATTTGATTTAAATCGATTATTAATAAATGGCCATAGGGTTTTTGAAGGCCTATTGAGCCCTATGTTCGGTCGGCAAAGGGAGTGTGGGCAATAGAGTTTAAGGCTTCAAGATTTATTTTGAATTGGTTAGCAAAGAATGTGTAAATGTAGGAGAAAAGAGCTCCACTTTTACCTCTTCTCAAGTGCTTCTTAAACAACATATCCACACTTTTATTTTAGGATCATTATTTTTGCTTCATCCTTGCTTCATTTCCAATCATGAGTTCAAGGAGTCTTTGTCGAAAATTTTAAAATAAAAAATCAAAAGAAAGTTAAAATAAAAATGGGGTGTTAGCTTCATAATCATTTGCAAATTCTAGAAGTAGTTCTACTACAAACTCGGAGTTTATTCAGATCATTTAAGGTGCTAATCCTACGCTTCTCTAATTGATAAATACTAATCTCGATTATAATCATGCAGGTTCATCTATGTAACGGCCTGGGATTTTCGACCCTTGAAAATTGACATCCATACGTTCACTGTATAACATGCCGAATAATCAAGAGTCGAAAATACCAGGTCACTAGGGGTGAAGTAGAAAAAGATAGAAGGAAACAGAATCAACAACACAGAATCTCACAATAGCAGCTGAACAAAATATAATATATAATAACAGATTCTTATACAAAAGTATCTGTTAATGTACATACAATCATCAGAGTATAACAATCAACAAATCAATCTGGACAGTTATATTAACTTTTCCTCATTGGAGCTGACTATACAGCCTACACACATAGCGGAAAATAACAAGTATAGGAATATGTCACTATCATCCAGCTTGTATCCTGAGCTTCATAGCATCCTAACCTAAATCGTAGTACTCGATCTGACCCGAGCATTATAATAAAATAACACCTGAGTTAGTCTGGAAAACTAGTGTGAGAAAACACACTCAATTTGAATTATTAATGTTATCAAAATCCTTTGAAAACAAAGGTATCTCGTAAGACCACGCCACACATAAACATGACGGGTTTTTACTTCACGATAACCAAAACTCTTCTGTAGAAAATCCAGTGATATTATAATAGTGTCTTTGTACAAAAACTTATTAAAATAGCTGAAATTGTTACATTAATTAACTTCCAACATACTAGGCTCTGCAATCAAAACCTGTAGGCTCGTAGTGGACATTAGATCGAAGTGGTTTTCAGATAATGCTGGTATCCGGTCCAGGTCTCACTAAATCCAAAATGATAAATTTTTAAAGGCTAAGTTGTTTAAAATAAAAAAATTCTACAATCAGGGTGTCAATATTCACATATGGAAATTCATTCCATATGTTTACTTTATCATGACCTGTCCATCGAAATTAATTTGCTTGTAATCGTCACATTTTTTGAAATTTGAAATAGCGATCAGTACAAGTCGATTTACTTCCAATAAACATGTCAACATTTTATTCTAACTAATTTAATTTGTTTGGCTACTTAATGGCATAGACAAAAAGTAATAAAAATCAATATCCAAGAGCAATATCAGTCAAACGTACATCATTAACTCAATCAACAATTTATAACTAAATCAATTTACAAATCTGAAGGGGATAGGTTTCAATTAACATAGCCAAATTATATTTTTAATCCCGGTTACTTGTCAATTAAAGAAATTAAATAAATAATTTATTCTAAATAAATTTAGAATTACATAGTTCTTTAAAATTAATCAATTAATTAACCTATAATTAATAACATAAAAATTTATTCATTCGTTCACTTTTAATTGTTTAAACCATTAAATTTTTACATTGTAGAAAATCTTGGCATATTAGTTTAGGTGAAAATACTTGGCGGTAGGAGCTTGACGCAAAAATCTGCGCATCGATTGGTTTCAAAACGAAGGAGAAATAGAGGTTTAAAATTTATAGATTTTAAATAAATTGATTAATTCATATTTCTTTTAAAACAACGACCCAACCCAATACAATCTAAACCCGGCCCAAACAACCCATCTCCTTTCTTCCCAGTTTTCTTTCAGCTTTCCTCCCTACTTTCTTTCATTTAAACAAGCCCAAGCATCATGAAACTATGCACGTAAGCATGCATGTACACACTGCCTTGATCATCCATATGTGTTGCCGACCATCATCGCCGATCACCCACGACCCTTGCATCCCAGCTGCCCACGTGAAACACACCCAAAAATGGAAAGAGTCTGTATTCACTCACTTAACCACCTCGCCACCACCCCATAGACCACCGTCCACCACCAGAACTTGCCCACATCATCGCCTCTGCTACCGTTCCCCTATATGCGCACGTTCCTCCTTCTCTCACGTCTTCACCATTATGACACGAATCAAGACCCAAATAAATCCACACTGAACACTAAATCCACCTCGTCAAGCCAACGCACACAACTAAAAACCATGGTTCTATTTTTCTATGATGTGCCATTACCCAACCTTCCTCCACGCCCAACCCCTTGACATAAAATCACCTATGTCGCTGGAATTTGACATTATACCCAATTCCGTTCATCTCCCAATTTCTCTTCACATACAACCCTAAAAATCCTTAAAATACTTTTAAAAATCATGTTTTTCAATGACAAACATGGCTATATGATCCATGGATTAATTACGAAAGTTAAATTTTGACCCTAGTTGACATACTTACTCTAAAAGGGAATTTTCCCTTTCCATGCTTGATGGTTTTAAATGAAATCAATTTTAAAATTATCTACTTAAAAACAATCTACATTGGTTTTGTAATCATAGTTTAAAACTGCATGGATAATGAGATATGGATTTTTAAAGTGAAGGGTTTTAACTGTTTTTAACTAAAAAGAAGAACATAGAGGGTTTTCTTGGAAGATGTACAGGGCTATTTGATCTATAGGTGAAACTATCCATGTCAAAACACATGCATGCATCTACATATTAGCATAACAATCACATTCACATTTGTTACAAATCAAAGATGCATCCCTATTCACAAATATATACGTATATGAGAACTAACTTGTTAAAAAGGTGAAAGTGTTTTACTCACAGTTTTTAATATAGATGATCACTACTGCTTTGTTTTATCACCTCTAAGCTTTGAATCTCTTTTCTTCATTTTGATACATCACTTTATTTTTCTCTTTTTTTATATCCATGAACAAGTAACGGGATATGGCTATTTATATAAAGAAGAGAGTGGAAGGATCTATGAAGTATAGGGTGGCTAAGAATTTTGCTTGCAGGCTTTTATGTACAGGCTTCACATCTTCCTCTTTCTTTCTTTTCTTTTCTTTTTACTTTGGTGTGTTGATTTGATTTTATCTTAGGATGATTTGATTTTATATGGGATGAATTGATTTCTTATGTTGATTTTATTTTATGTGTGCACTTGATTTTATGTTTTGTGGGCTTGAATTGATGTTTGCCATTATGATGTTTCCTATATATATATACACACCTTTACATATACATATTTACTTTATCATATTTACATACATACAAATATATATAGATATATATATATTTACATATACAATATTCTTATCAACATATATATATATATATATATATATATATATTTGTCGTCATGAGTTTGAAATGCCTTCATGCAGCTTGTATATGTATATATATTTATAACTATTTTATCATAAGTTTTGAAATGGTGAGATACATAGGCACATATATATTTATCATATTCACATTTTAAAATTTATTATGGTGTTCAAAATTTATATATCCAGATATCACCAATATCAGAAAATTTTATTTGTTCAGCTTATAAAATTTAATATTTCGGTAATTAAAATTAGTTTATTATTCCAATAACAGATGATTAAAAATCGAGGTCGTTACATTCCTCCCTCTTTAAAAGAATTTTGTCCTCGAAATTAGAAAACAAAATGATAATTCAAGCTATACTAGAAAGTCATATATTTTTATCGTAAATAACATACATAAGTAATACACTAACAACCATAGAAAATAAGGCATACATGATACAAACCAACAACTAGCTATCCTAACATCATCCCTGGATAGGGTTCCAAATCAATTTATCAAATTTTATTAATCCACATTCAATTTACTCATAAAAACCTTGTTTTCTCAATTTTGTGCCACAACAATCCAATCCAAGCCAAATTTATTTATGAATCATTTCATAAATTTACGTGGGCCAAGTTTGCATCCAAATATATTCACTTAAGTTAATTCATTTATTTCCAATTAATTAAATCACATAACTTTAGTTTATTTCCATTGCAATCAAATTCCATTTCATTTAAATTAATTGTTAATCAATTTATTTATCGTCGATTGATTCGCATTTCCATTTTCTTAGCATATCTCACTTCTACTATATTATTTAAGAATCATTTAATAAAATTAATATTAAGGTTTATATAACCTTTATACGACACATGTATTCATTTCCACTTCAAAACTTAATTTCATTATCAAATTCATTTAAATAATATTCCAAAGCCATATTCAATTTATTTACATTTAAATTGAATTTATTTATAACTTATGTCATACCATTTCAATCCATTTCTATTTTATTTGATCACATTTCAACAAATATTTAATTCGCTTAAATTTAAGTCGAATTTCATTTATAACTCAAGTTCCACATTCAATTTCAATTTTAATCCACAACCCAATTTACTTAACCAAGTTAAGTTCCATTTTTTTGTATTCAATTAACAAATTAATTTATCTAATTAGTTCACTTCTGATTATAATTCAATATTTGATTTTAATTTCAAAAACCCCTTCAATTGGTTTGATTTGTGTTCAAATTCATTTTATAATTCAAGTTTGGATTTTTATTCCAATATTTAACCATATTTATTTTGATTTTTTCTTCTTCTACAATTCTTAAATGTTTGAAAATTTTCTTTATTAAAATTTCTTTTATAACAAAATACTTTTATATCGAAGAAAACTTTCCTTTCGAAAATACTTTCATAACTCAATGTTTCAACAAGTTTATCCTCGTTCTTACATAATCTAGTAATCCGTTGATCAAATGCAAGACCAGAAATCTATAAGTACTTAGCAAATCCATTTTAACACATGGTGAAAATACTTCGAAACCTTTAAAATAGATATGGAAAGTACAATCCAATCACCGAAATCAAACGAATGGGGTCATCATTGTGATGATCTACAAATCCATACACTTTGAATTGACAATAAACCACACATGTCCGACCCAAAAAGCACTGACTGACGGAATGTCATGAGAAAGAAAAGAAGAGAGAAGAAGAGAATAGAAGAAAGAAAGAAGAGAAAACAAAACAGAACAATACAGAATATCGCATCGCAGCGGAATAACATATAATATCATATCAATGATCTTAACAAAATAGAATCTGTAATATCATATACACATCAATTAGATTTCAACAATCAATCACTAGTTATCAGCCTGGACATTTATAATAACCCATCCTTACAATTGTCGATAATATAAGTAAAAAACAATGCAGCGGATAATAAACAGATACGTATATACAAAAATGAAGATCTCCAGCTCTCCTGCTGAAGCTCCAAAAGCACCAATCTAAACCTGTAAATATACTCGGTCTGACCCGAGCATTGAAAGGGAAGAACACCCGAATCAGTTTAGTAAACTAGCTTGAGAAACACATTCAACTAAATTTATTATATTACCAAAACTTTCCTTTTTTTCAAAACAAAAGTATCTCTTAAGACACGCCCACACATAAACACAGACATGTTTTTACCTTATGATAACCAAAACATTTCATATCAAACAATATTATATTATACTAGTGTCTAGTATACAAATAATATTAATCATAGCCCCCATATAGCATTTCAGGGCTATTTATTATGCCAATACAAACAAAACTGCAAGCTCGTAGTGGAGTTTGGATTTCCATACAAATGTCCAGGTGAAGGGACTACCTTTCGGCAATACATCTCTAGAGGAATGTACCAAGGATCATCAGAAAGGAACCTCTATCAACACAAGACCGACCTATCTCTCTAACTAGATAGTACTGAATATATCATCCCCCGGTTGTTACCGACCTTTTCCGAGGGCCCTCATAACATACAAACAACATTAATTTACATCTCGAACGTCATAGCGGGAAGAAATATATCTAGAAGGGGATGATCATATCCTACTTAGGAATGACCCACTTAGTCTTGCCGCATCTAACCCTATTTCGGTCATTTCTAGTTGATGATGCCTAAGGTAATGATTACCTTTCACATATCACATATCACATCACTATGAATGCCATACTGCCGTTTCCATTGACTACTAATTGCCTACCATAAAAATACAACCCTTGAGCTCGCACGTTATAAGGAGGGTGTTAAGATAAGAGAATTTTCCTTCTCCGCCACCACAGATGTACATTTGTAAAAACCAATATACGCAATCATAGAAACGCAATGTCAGACAAACGTCTATACAAGTTGTCCAAGAACAGGACAAACCGAAGGTACTTTCCTACCACATCCTGTCGGGAAATCCCTAGGATTAGTAGCGAATAGTTCTTGCAATGGATATTTCATAACGAATAGACTACTGCTACTATATGTATATTGGGATTTTAACCCCAAACGAACAACAAGCAATCCTTCACTATGAAAATCCTAAATATCAATATCATCACAACTTTCACAATCGAACGCATATACATTGGCTCGAAGTGGTTTCCTGATAAATCAATTTTGGTCTCTTCGCACCAACAACGCAAAAGCGTTTCTCAACCTCACATAGAAACTTAGTCTCATAGGCTTATCACGTCACCAACTTTCAACTTGCTATCCTTCGGCCAAGAAGAACGCTCAATAGATTGGAGTTATACTCTACACTACACGAATCAACATCCTCAATACAAATGATAATCAAGCCTACGCAGATGGCTACGTATGAGTGTGTGACTAAATAGTTCCCACATCAACTAGAGGAACTGAAATGGCCAAATTTATTATTCGGTTATTTTGGTAAGCGGACAACAATTATTTAGCACCATAAGCAATCACTAGGCCCTCTTTTAATTAACCTTTTATTAATTAAATCACTTTCCAAATATTCACTTCAAATTATCTTTAAAAAGATATAATTCCAAAACCATTTCAACTTTTCTTTAGTGGAAAACATTTCCATATACTTATTTCAACCATATAAGAATATTCTCACATCTCTTTAGGAAAGCTTAATATTTTCAACACGCGCTTTATTGGGTGAAAACGAATGTTGCATAAAACATCATTACGACAATCCAAAATCATTAATATAGGTATTTGATAATTAGATAGATATACAAATCCCATATACTATGCAAAACATCTCCTTTCGAAAATCGTTAACTATAACAACAATGTTATAGTCCATGCTCTCCTTACTTCTAAAAAACATTAATTTCAACAATGAAAGTTAAAACCTATGTTTTTGATGCTCAAACCTTTTAAAAACATTTTCAAACCATTTAATTCCATTTAAGGGATCACTTTTCAAAACATTTACTTAATTTAACTTCAAAGATTATTCACTATCCAAAATCATGAATATAGTTCCTAAATGAATTCAATAATTCTACACATTTATTAAAGGATTATCCACTGTCTAAAATCGTGAATGAAATTCCTTTAATAAGATTTCATATTTAACTTATCAAATAAGTTGATTCCATATTTATAAAACAATGTTTAGAATTTCCATTTATACATTTTACAAAAACATCCACATATAAAATTCCTTTTATTAACCAATTCCATTTACATCTTATTTACATTTCAAAATCCGATTATAAGTTAATTCACTTATAAATATCTAATTTACAAATTCATTCTTTTATAACTTTATAAATTTCTTATTTACTTATAAGATTTATTTATGCTTCATTTTAAACTATTATAAAACTCCTTATAATTCCATTATTTTTATTTATAAAAATTCAATTTTATAATTCTTATATATAAACCATTTATAATAAATTCAAAATCTCACTTTAACATACTTTACAAAATAGTTAACTCCATATTTCAAAAATCACATTTTGATTCCATTTAAATAAACTTCTTCTTTTAATAATTTACAAATCATTATTAAAACTTATATAACTCCAAAAATCACTTAAACAGCCTTTTTAATTTGAAATCATCACTTTAATGTTTTTAAAATTCCAAAATATGGCCCAATGCTGCAACAGCACTAAATAAGGTGATTCGCATCAATCACAGCATCCAAACATCATAAATCATATGATAACAGCATATATATCAATATTTGTAAATAAAAATCAACACTGGTGAGGAATCTAGTTGGATCCCTCCAACCTTTCATCTATAACAAATATACATATGAGAAAATAAGTACAATGTCCGCTTCAAGGTAGATGCACATATAAATGGTCATCCGTTCATACATGGGAATGTATAGGGTCTCATTTGCTCCCATAGGTAGGAATATATCCAAATCAATCAATACATATATTTATATATAATATATCATATATCATCCAAACAATCCTCAATTAGCACAAAATAAATTTATTCTCACTTATATAAAAATATAAGAGAGTCAGAAAGAGTGGGTTGTACTTACATTGATTCCAATTGACATTGCAGCATTTTATTCCGAATAAAATTAAGTGAGTGCTTAATTTTACCCAAAATTTTTGCTAGCTCCAATCAACTCCAAACTAGCTCTAATATGGGAAGCCAAATTTGAGAATTATCGGTTTAGAGATATCGATTTTGAAGTTTATATGTGATACATATAAAGAGTATGATTTGAAAGGTACTATATGTGTATAGTATGAAATGTTTTGAGAATTGTATGGAAAAAAAGGCGCTCCCATTTAGAGTTGAAACTTATAGTAGGAGATCCACAGGTTGGTTCTACCTTGAGCCCTAAGGGGGGATTCTAAATTTAGATCCCAGTGGACATCCGGACAAAACTGTAGTTCCTGAAGATTGTAGTTGGGGTAGCAAAATTCGAGAGCGCTGATGCCTACAGATACATTGAGGTTATGCTGTGACAGCAACATAACTCTGGTGTAACTACGATCTACTGCTTTTCCTTAGTGTAAGTCAAAGGGCGGTGATTGCCTAAAATCTACGCTTGATTTCGTAGGGAGAGCGACATAACATCGGTAGATTGCGATATATGTGGTTTCATAGCGAAATTCGTGTGGCGTTGAGTGCCTACAGTCTACATTGGATTTCACTGGGATAGTGACGCAGCCTTTGTGTAGTCTGCGGTCTACGTGGTGAAGTTTTATTTGGCAGCATAATTTGAGGGCGTTGATTCATACAGTTACATGGTTTTTGCTGTGATGGCAACGCAACACTGGGTGTAGCTGCGATCTGTGGCAGTTCCATGGCGAAATCGAGAGGTGCGGATGCCTATAGTTTTCTTATAGGTTTCACCAAGATGGCGACGCAATCATTGTGCTAACTGCGACCCATGGAGGGGGTGATGATTTCCATAGCATTCTCACAAAAAGTTTTTTTTCAAGTATTTTCACTGGGTGTTGAAACGGGTCTACTAAGTACTAATAGATTTTCAGTCTTGTACCTGATCAACGTATGACTGAATTTCTGTGAGAACAAGGATGGACTTGTTTGGACATTGAGTTATGAAAAGTATTTTTATATAAAAACTAATTTGGTAATATTATGTAATTTTAAAGTGTTTTAAATTTTAAATAATAAAAAGAGTAAGGAGTTAAAATGTTTAAAGAACGATTTAACACTCTATACACATCAAAATTAAAAAAAAATCGTGCTTCGTTCCTTTTCGATGACGAAAAGTTCTAAAAGGGAAGGAATGTAATTGGGTAATTAACTGATTTAAATCATTGGAATATTAATTTTGATTAGTAGAATAAATAAATTTTCTGGGAGTTAAAATATTTCTATCCATAAATTGATTAAAAACTATAATAAATGTGATTATAAAATCTCTGGACATGATAAATCTTATAGAAAATAAATAATATATATACACACACACACTCCGCCATTTAAACTTAAGATAGAATATCCATGAATGTATATATATAGGTATGTACAAGCTTTATGATGTTGATAATATATACTTAAATATATAGATATACATGTATATGATTGCATGCCATATGAAATAGAGAATATATATATATGTAGTGACAAAATGCACATAAGTAAATTATATGAAGAATATGTAAAAAAAATGCATAAATATATAGATGATGATAAGAATATACATAAGTATATGTATATATGTTGAACATGTAAAGGTATACAAACAAGAGTATATTAAAGGTATATAAATATGTGTAAAGGCAAGTATGACAAAAGTAAAAAATGTATAGGGTGTATATGTTACATAAATTAGTAAATAGATAAATATATATATATATGATAGTGTATATGTAAATAAGTACAAAATCTATCCACATATATATATATATATAGATATGAAGTATGTATGTATGCATATGTAAGCATACAAGGAGACATCATCATCACATATTTCAAAATCAAAGTCAAAAACAAAATCAAGTCATAAGAAAAAGAAAATCAAATCAAGGCAAACATCAAAACTTTTTATATGAAATCAAATCAGGCCATTGCCTCAAATCAAAGTAAAAATATCAAACAAAAGAAAAATTAAAAAGCCTGTAAACTAGGTCAGCTAAAACAAAAGTCGTTTGTTTTTAGATATAGAACATTTTAAAATTTGTTTTATTTAAATTCGTCAAGTACGGAGAGAGATAGCCATATTAAATAGTGACTATATATCTTATGGCCGAAATTCAACCTTCATAATTTAATGAATTGATTGTATAGTTGGGTTTATCATGGGAAATTATGATCTTTGGAAGTGATTTGGTATTTTTTATGGAATATGGAGGGGGAAATGATGAGATGAATGGATTTGGGGAGGATTCGAAATCCCGGTGATCGGAACGATTTCGTGCAAGGGCTTCGAGTAGGGAGAAGCGCGGGGAAGTGGAGCAGCTGCAAAAAATGGCGCACGATTTTTCTGGTGGGTGGGCAGGCCAGTTGAACTCTAGGTAGGGTTTAAGGTAAGGATGTAATGGGTATTGGGTTTCAATCGATGGTAGGGGAAAGAGTGGAAGAGGGGCGTGCGTGCCCGAGAAAAAGGGACGAGGAGGCTCCGGTGAGGCTGTGGGCAAAGTTTGGACAAGAATGACAGTCATTGGTGGCGGGGACGAGGCGGGTTGTAGGAACGATGTTCGTCCCAGCTAACTGAGTGGTTCGGATTTCGAAACAAGGGTTCATCAGCATTTCTAGGCGTGAAGGCGAAAAGCGATTATCGTAGGCGACTTGGTGGGATGATCGGTGGCGACGGGTAGGTCGGAGGTTGCTTGTGCATGTGTACGGCGGCGTGCACATTTAGGTGTACAGAGGGTGGGAAAGAATTAGGATAAAAAGGAAGGGGAGGGGAAGAAAATAGGAATGGGCCGGAAGTTTATGGACCAAAGAGAAAAAAAGAAGAAGAAGAATAAAAGCAAAGATAAGGAAAACGAAATAAAACAAAGAAAAGTAAAAATAAGAGTAAAAGAAAAGAGAAAGAAAAGAAAATAAAAGGAAAGGAAAAAAATAATAAAGAAAATAAGAAAGTAACGGAATTTATATTTATATATATACACATTTATATGATGACTTATATTTCCTTCCTTTAATTAAAAATCTAATTGCATTTTAAATCCGTAATTTAAAGTTTGGTGACATTTTACAATTTAATGGAAAATAATATTTCTAATATTATTTAACTTAAACTTATGAATAATTAATGGAATTTTATAATTTATTATTAATAAATTTTTTAATTTGAAATTAATTTGGATTCGAAAGTAAATGGATATGGTTAATCAAGAGTTAATGAAAGCCTGATGTGTGAATTATTTTGACATCTGTTGTAGATCGTTAAATTGGTTAACGATCTATATCATGGCTTAATTGTATTGGAGATTTAATTCAATTATTCTTGTCTGTGACATCAAGTGACCAATCGAGTTAAAATAACTTAATTAAAATGATGATACGTCTTATTTGAAATAAACGGTTATGATAAATTGACATATCTGAATATTTCCACCCTAAATATAAATTTGTTTACTTTAAGCAATTTACCCCTTTAAATTTAACACTTCGATTCGAAGAGACCAGGATCAGATATTAGTGTTATCCCGAACCATTTCGATTTAATAATCACTACAAATCTTTACGGGTTTGATCGTAGAATCCAAAGGCTGGAGTTGAATAAATTTAAGTAAACTGGATTATTATAAATAAGTAGCTGTATCCAGACATTATTACAATATCGATGGATTTTCTATAAAATTGTTGGTTTTAATCTAATAAAAACTCATCGGATATACGAGTTACCTTGGTTTTCAAAGAAGCTTTATAACTTAAGTATTTAAAATTAAGTTTGTTTTACTTACGCTGGTTTCCAGCCTGACTCGAGTATTACTTTATTCTAACGCTCGGGTCAGACCAAGTGTTACATATTTTCAGGTTAAGACGTTTTGGAGCTTAGAAGAAGGGCTGGATGGCAGAGACATATTGATTATATTCCACTGTATATTGTGGGCTGTATAGACAGTAGTCAAGGATAAGTTATTATATAACTGTCCAGATTTGTTGTACTCTGATATCTTGTATGTATATTGACAGTTACAGCTTTTCTTTGTACAAAATGATACTATTTGTATATTATATTTTGTTTCACTAGGATTGTACGATTTTGCGCTGTTGTTTCTGTATCTTCTTCTATCTCCTTTTCTTCTTAACGTTAACAGCCTGGTATTTCCGGCACTTGATTGCTTGGCAATCCATACAGGGAACGTATTAGTGTCGATTTTGGGGTCAAAATTTTTCGGGCCCTTACACTATTTATTCGAAAAAATTTCAAACTCCAATCGAAGCTTTCCACCTGGTCCTTATAATGTTTTACCCATATTTCAAACACAATGGAATATATATCGAGAACCAATTCAATTGTATTTGGAAGATAGGTTTTCGAATCGACTTATTTTAAATTAAAATTTGCTTAAATAAATTTCTAAGCATTTCAGCTTTCCACGAGCAAATTGTAAGTCTGATTGACACAAAATTTAAAATCCTCCAATAATATATCATTACAGATACAATGAAACCAGTTTCATCGAAATCCGAGACAGTGTTAGAAATGACAATTTTTACACGTTAATTAAATATGAAAATATTCAATTTCTGTAAATTATCTTTTAATTCAATTTTAAAAGTTTACTAACATCATTCTAATTCAAATAGAATTTAATTCAACGTTATAAATCACTTTCATTCACATTAAATTCAAACTTCAATTGTTTCGGCAATTTCATATATTAAATTAACAATTTAATTATCCAATTAAATCACTTATATTTGAAATATAAGTTATTCAACTTATAAAATTAACTTGTGAATATTTAAAATCAATTAAATATCTCAATTGCAAATAACTGAAATTCTGGGTCGTTACATTCTTCCCTACTTAAAAGAATTTCGTCCTTGAAATTACAAAGTAAGAAAAAGCTACAAAATCCATTAGCTTTTCAAAAACAAACTGTTCAAACTAGATTACCAAAATCATTCAAACCTTTAAAAAATTTGAAAATCCATTCATCAAACTTTTCAAAAAAAAATTATATGTTTTCAAATCCATACTTAGTTATTCCTTTCAAAGCAAACTAATCTCTTTTCAAATTATAACTCAAAACCAAAATTTTAGTTATCAAATTTTTTTCCAAAATTTCCAAAAATTTACTAACGCCTTCAATTTTCAGAAAATTTCACCATAGCCTCTTTTGCATGGTTCGACCCGGAAAAATCACAATATATATATATATATATATATATATATATGTATATGTATATGTATATATATCACGAATATACATCTCATCTTCGAGGATGAGGCATCCCGTAGGGAAAAGAATATAAAAGTATGATATGGATTCCGAGATATGTACCTTATATATTATTAGCAAGCATATACGGCTAATATAACGCGAAAGCGAGCTCCAAATGCAAAGCACATGCCATCGCACTTATTAAACACAGATCAAACAAATGAGAAACATGTATATATGAAAGTAATATCAATATACAACATATACCGATATAACAACTATATATGCCAATATAGCAAATGCAATTAAGAGCAACAAATTCAACCATCAAACAATTATCATCCAACACACCAATATCTATCCAATCAATCCATAACCAAATCAATGTACATTCATTTCTCATTAATATTGATTGAACTGGTTTTCAATCTAATCACATTTGATTCATTAACATTGGATTTTACTAACATTCATTAATTCATATTCAATTGGTTTACATTCACTAATTTCTATTCATGTTGGCTCACTTCCAATTCAAATCAAATTCATTTCTATTTAGATTCACTTACTTCTAATTTGAATTCAATCATTTAACTTTCAATTTTATTAATATTTAACGAATTTCTGTTCAATCAACTAATATCAATCTAATAACCAATGTATATTCAACATTACCAAATTTATTTATTTTACACTCGACATTCATATTTACTTCGTTTACCTTCCATTGGGTTTAACACATTTAATTCTAATTGGTTTAATATTCAATTTAGATTGGATTTTAATATTCACTATATTCATATTTTTATACAACACTTCCAATATTATTATTAATTCACAACATCTTAAGTTTTATTCTATTCTTAACAACATTTCTGATCCATGTTTATTCACTAATTCACTTTTACAACTAAAGTTGAATTTCATTTAACAATTCTAGTTTACATTCATATTGTTTAGTTCACTTTAGTAATACGTTGTTATTGTCAATTCCAACTTCATTTATCATCACTTAAGTTAAATTCTTTTTATTTTGCTTCACTCAACTTAAATTTCAATTTATAAATCCGATTCAAATTTTGTTTCTCAACATTTCATAATCAACAAATCTAAATTTTTGTTTCCAACTTAACTCGAGTTTCAACTTATGATTCAAATTCAGATTTTGTTTTGCTTAACAAAATTGTTTAACCATTTTATTATTTGATTTTACTTACATTTTCTCACTTTATAAGTTATACAACTTATTTATTATTTAAACTTCCAAATTAGTATTATATAATCACTTGCCACTTAAGTTTAATTTCTATTTAAATAACTTATCTAATGTAGTTCAAATCCAATTCACTTTATTTAACTTCACTAAATTTTTTTATTTCATACTATGAGTCCAAAACTCATTTCACTTATATTCATTAATTTCAACTGGGATTTTAATTTCAAATTTTTTTATCACAACAAAACTTAAATTTCAAATTACTATTGATAGTAAATCAATCAGATAGAAACTAGAAAATGATACTCATGATGCTGCAGTCATCACCCTTATTATTTTCCAACAATGATAGTGAATTCAGTGCTTTATATTCTTTTAAAAATCCTTTTTATATTTATAAATGACATTTATAAATTTTCACTTATATAATTTCACTATTTTACTTTAGTTATATAAGATTCATTCCAAATTCATTTATTTTATTTAGAGTTATAATAATATAATCTCATTAAATTTTGAAAAACGATAATCAAAACCAATGGGATTCAAATTCTCAACTTCTTGGTTTAAATCCTTTTTTTTACAACTCATATTTATAAATATACTCATGTTGTCTCATTTCTTATATTTAAGATTATTTCACAATTATAAATCATATTAATTATAATTCCATACTTTATAATTCATTTTCTTATATAATTTATTCTTTTACAATTGTTGTTTTCATTTAAATTATTTAAACAGCTTTTATTAACTTATATATTTACATCTTCAACAACTAAATAGTCAACTTATATATACTATAATAATTTCTGAAAAAAATGTTCCTTTTATATATAAAATACAATCGTTGTAATATTATTTCATTTACCCAATTAAAAAAACAATACTATGTTGATTTGCCTCGTTTAAGTGTTTAGAAATTCCTATCGATAACATGGCATCGCACATACCGACCAGAATTCATAAACAACCCAACGGATAAGTAAACACAAAATAAAGCTTTTTGTGATCACTACCAAATACACGCCAATATATAAAATACACTCAACCAATCTAGAATGCTACTGACCCTATCTATACTGAGTACACATCAAAGCATATAAATATACTAAATTTAAGCTCTGATACCACGTGTGACGATCTACAAATCCGTACACTTTGTGTCAACAATGAAAAACACATGTCCGACCCAAAAAGCACAGACTGACGGAAAGTCGTGATAAAGAAAAGAAGAGAGAAAAAGAGAAGCGAAGAAAGAGAGAAGTGAAAACAAAACAGAATAATGCAGAATCTCACATCGCAATGGAAATATAATATCATATCAATGATCTTTACAAAACAGAAACTGTAGCATCATATACACATCAATCAGAGTTCAACAATCAATCACTAATTATCAGCCTGGACAGTTATAATAACATGTCCTTATAATTGCCGATAATATAAATAATAAACAATGTAACGGATAATAAACAGATATGTATATAAGAAAATGAAGATCTCCAGCTCTTTTGCTGAAGCTCAAAAGCATCAATCTAAACCTGTAAGTATACTCGGTCTGACCCAAGCATTTAAAGGGAAGAACACCCGGATCTGTCTAGTAAACCAGCGTGAGAAACACACCCAACTGAATTATTAGATTACCAAAACTTCCCTTTTTCAAAATAAAAATATATCATAAGACACGTCCACACATAAAAACAGACATGTTTTTACCTTACGATAACCAATACATTTTATATCAAATCATATTTATTATACTAGTTTCTAGTATACAAATAATATTAATCATAGTCGAAATGGTTACCCATATAGAATTTCAGGGTTATCCATTATGCCAATACAAACAGAACCACAAGCTCCTGGTGGAGTTTGGATTTCCATACAAATGACCAGGTGAAGGGTCTACCTTCCGACAGTACATGTCTAGAGGAATGTAGCGAGGAACATCACAAAGGAACCTCTCCCAACGCAAGATCGATCTGTCTCTGTAACTAGATAGTACCGAATATATCTTCCCCCAGTCATTATCGACCTTTTCTGAGGGCCCTCATAGCATACAAACCACATTAATTTACATCCTGAACATCATGGCGGGAAGAAATATATCTAGAAGGTGATGGTCATATCCTACTTGGGAATGACCCACTTAGCCTGGCCGCATCCAACCCTGTTTCGGCCATTTCCGGTTGATGAGGCCTGAGGTAACGATTACCATTCACATATCATATATCACATCACTTTGACTGACACATTGCCACTTTCGTTGACTGCTAATTGCCTTCCATAAAAATACAACTTTGAGCTCGTACGTCTCAAGAAGGGTGTTAAGCTAAGAGAAATTATCTTCTCCGCCACCACTAATGTACGTTTATAGAAACCAATGTACATAATCTTAGAAATGCAATGCTAGACAAACATCCATACAAGTTTTCCAAGAACAGGACAAATCAAAGGTACTTTCCTACCACATCTTATCGGGATTGCGAATAGTCTGTGCAATGGATATTTCATAACGAAGAGACTACTGTTACTATATGTACATTGGGATTTTAACCCCAAACGATCAACAAGCAGTCCTTCACTATAAAAATCCTAAATATCAATATCATCGCAACCTACACAATCGAATGCATATACATCGGTCCGAAGTGGTTTTCAAATAAATCGATCTCGGTATCTTCACACCAACAACGCAAAAGTGTTTCTCAACCTTCATAGAAACTAAGTCTCATAGACTCATCACGTCTCCAACTTTCAACTTTCTATCCTTCGGCCAAGAAGGAAACTCGATAGATTGGAGTAATACTCCGCACTACACAAATCAACATCCTCAACCAAAACGATAATCAAGCCTACACAGATGGCTACATATGAGGTGTATGACTAAATAGTTCCCACATCAATTCAAGGAACTAAAATAATCAAATTTGATAGTTGACTATTTAACTATCAAGGAAGACAACAATTATCAGGCACCATAAGCAATCACTAGGCCCTCTTTTAATTAATCTTTTATTAATTAAATCACTTTCCAAATATTCACTTTAAATTATCTTTAAATGAATATAATTCCAAAACCATTTTAGATTTTCTATATTGGAAAACATTTCATATACTTATTTCAATCGTATAAGCATATTCACACATCTCTTTAGGAAAGCTTAATATATTTCAACACACGCTTTATTGGGTCAAAACGAAAATGTTGATCGTTACGACAACCCAAAATCATTAGTATAGGGATTCGATAATTTGATAGATATATAAACCTCGTATACTATGCAAACATCTCCTTTCGAAAATCATTTACTAGAACAAAAATATTATAGTCTATGCTCTCCTTACCTCTCGAAAACGTCTATTTCAACAATGAACATTGAAATCTATGTTTTCTATGCTCACACCTTTTAAAAACGTCTTCAAACCATTTAACTCCATTTAAGAGATCACTTTTCAAAACATTTACTTAATTTAACATCAAGGATTATTCACTTTCCAAAAATCGTGAATATAATTCCTAACCACATTCAATACTTCTACACATTTGTAAAACAATGTTTATAATTTCCATTTATATATTTTATAAAAACTTCCACATATAAAATTCCTTTCATTAACCAATTCCATTTACATCTTATTTATATTTCAATATCTGATTATAAGTTAATTCACTTACAAATATCTTATTTACGAATTCATTCTTTTATAACTTCATAAATCTATAAATTTATAAATCTTATTTACTTATAAGGTTTATTTATCCTTCATTTTAAATTCTTATAAAACTCATTATAATTCCATTATTTTTATTTATAAAAATTCAATTTTATAAATCTTATATATAAACCATTTATAATAAATTCATAATCTCACTTTAACTTACTTTACAAAATAGTTAACTCCATATTTCAAAAATCACATTTTCTTTCCATTTAAATAAACTCTTCTTTTAATAATTTACAAATCATAATTAAAACTTATATAACTTCAAAAATCACTTAAACTGCCTTTTTAATTTGAAATCATCACTTTAATGTTTTTAAAATTCCAAAATATGGCCCAATGCTGCAACAGCACTAAATAAGGTGATTCGCATCAATTACAACATCCAAACATCATATATCATATAATAACAACATATATCAATATCTATAAATAAAAATCAACATTGATGAGGAATCCAGTTGGATCCTTCCAACCTGTCATCTGCTATAAATATACATATGAGAAAATATGTACAATGTCCGCTTCGAGGCAGATGCGCGTATAAAAGGTCATTCGCTCATACACGGAAACGTATAGGCTCTCATATGCTCAATAAGCAGGAATATATCCAAACCAATCAATATATATAATATATCATCCAAACAATCATCAATCGGCACAAAATAAATTTATTCTCACTTGTATAAAAATATAAGCGAATCAGAAAGAGTGAGTTGTGCTCACATTGATTCCAATAGACGTTGTCGCGTTTTATTCTGAATAAAATTAAATGAGCGTTTTATTTTATCCAAAAATTTTACTAGCTCTAATCAACTCCAAACCAGCTCTATAATGTAATGATCGTCAATACGATCCCAATGCAACTTTTTTTGTCCAATTTCGACCTCGTGTGAAGAAGTTACAGCATTTCAAATATTATACAATTTATAACATAATAATTTACAATTTCTTTTTTGTTTCAAACCTTGAATTATTCCTAGCCATTAGATCTGCTTCCACAAATTAGTGCCACGTTCTTTTTCTTCTTCCTTTCGGCTTCTTCACGCAAGAAAACCCATAGTCGCATTCGAAATTTTGATGGACGCTCCCCTTCACTTCATCTTGACAACGATCAACGATCACCACTTCGAAGCTCGAAGTGAGCCCCACCTTCGGCCGAAGCCACGTGAAACTCGGCGCCTCCACACCACGCAAAACGCATGTGAACGTTGGACCTTTAAACGAGATTTGCTTATGATCTACTCAATTAGACTCGATCACCATTGTTGATCTCATAGATCTCACTACCCTTTATAATTTTTTAGTTGGAACTTTTTCATAATTGTTCACGGATTGAGAGGATACGAGGGAGAAAGAATCAAGCATTTATAACCACTAAAAGTGAAGTGGCGGCTAGGTTAGGGTTTGCGAAAAAAGAAAATATTGAGGCATTTTATAGAAAAATTTCACGCACTATTCATCCGAAAATTTTCAAATTCCAATCAAAGCGTTTCTCCTAGTGTTCATAAATTTTTACCCTATTCTGAACACAACAGAATATATATCGAGAGCCAATTCCATCGTATTTGGAAGATAGGTTTTTGAATCGACTTATTTTAAATTAAAATTTACTTAAATAAATTTCTACGCGTTTCAGCTTCTCACGAGCAAACCATAAGTCCCATTGACACGAAATTTGAAATCGTACAATAATATAACATTACGGATCTAATGAAACTAGTTTCATCGAAATCCAAGACAGTGTCAAAAATGACTATTTTCACACGCTAATTAAATATTAAGATATCCAATTTCTATAAATTATCTTTTAGTTCAATTTTAAAAGTTTACTAATATCATTCTAATTCAAATAGAATTTGATTCAACTTTATAAATCATTTTCATTCACATTAGATTCAAATTTCAATTGTTTCTACAATTTCAAATATTAAATTAACTATTTAATTATCCAGTTAAATCACTTTATTTGAAATATAAGTTTTTCAACTTATAAAATTAACTTATGAATATTTAAAATCAATTAAATATCTAATTTCAAATGACTGAAATTCTGGGTCCTTACAGTCATGGAACGTAGTCCCTAAGGTCGCTCTGTTGTTAAGTCGAGAAGATAGAGCGAAGCAGCCTCAGGCGTGTAACGACCCGCTATTTTGAGCCATTTAAATCGACAACATTCCACACTTATCAGGCTTGAATTGGTCCAAATAAAAGATTGTTAATATATTTATTTGGCATAACATAGCATATACAGTAAATAAATCAATTACAGACATAGAGTTTACAACAAAGCAATGGAATAGAATAAATAGTAGTTCATGAATCTAATACAGAAATAACATAGTCTGAAATAGAATACACCAGAAACCCCAGTACATAGAAGTCTCTAGTACAAAGCAGATGACAAGTCTAAACATACAACTGGAAATAACAGAAATAAACTGAAAGTTGAAACAGAAAAAACAGGTCTTCCAACGAACTCCAGCTCCAAGGGATGAATCTCAAACTGTGACACTCAAGTTGACGCGAGTGTAAAGAAAAATAAAATACTCAAATCAGGATTAACATTCTTATGCAGATAAATCAGGTTCAAATGAAATGTCAAGTAAATGCAATAACTTGAAGGGGTATTTCGAAGAAATGTGTTCGATAGGAGGAATGACCTCACTTGGACCCAAATGGCTCCTGTTTTAGCCACATCAAGCTAACTCAGGGAGTCAAGGCTACGTAAATACCCTACTGAATCGTTTGCAAAACCATTATACTTCATTTTGGAATCTCCACCACGTACACAGTTGTTAAAGTGATTTTCGGTATTGGCAGAAAGTATGACAATATCTGATCCCGGACTCTTTAACTACCAAACGCTTATTTCACACCGTGGACATTTATAAATTACTTTATAAATATTTAAGTAAATTCTTAAATACAAATTTAAATAAAAATAAAGATTAATTCTATCTAAATTTTAAAGTATTAATTTAATCATCCTTTATGAAAACAAGTCATAAATCATTTCCAAACTATTTAGTTCTGAATAAATCTTTATTTAAATTCAATCCATAACCAGTTGAAGTTTTCAATCTAATTCCAATGTACCCTTTAAATCTTTTTTATTTATTTAAAATTTATAAGAATTCATTTAAATATAAATTAAATGAACCTTTTAAAATATTTTAAAAAAAGTAATTTTATACAATAAAAACATTTAACTTTTATTTATCTATTTATATTCTTTTTTTTATATTTAGAAAATAAAACTATAAGTAAAATTTACAAATCTTATTAAATTAAACTCATACTTTTTATATCTCCAACATTAATATTTAAGGTTATAAATATTACAATAATAAATAGAATACTCATTGCAATTCAAAAATCAAACTCATATATTTCCTTTCACATATTTGAAAATTATTTCAAAAATAGACCAACGGTGTCCGTATATAATTTTCTATACTATGGTCAAGTGATATGGATACTTATAATTTCAATCCATAATAATTTAACTTACGGGTTTAAAATTTTTAAACCCGAAATCCCAAAATTTCAATAATAACTGAAAATCATTTGGGTTTATCATTTCAACCCATAACGAAGTTCTTCTACTCTAAAGTCCGTTCGGCTATGTATCCTTTCAACCCATAGTGATTTTTAAACTAAGGGAACTTACAGAGTGAGAACAATAAATAACGTGACATTAATTACTGGCAAAATAAATATAATAGTGTCAACTTACATTAGCGGTCAAATTAAATAATCAGCTTATCAGATTTAACAGCCAATGGCTAGCAATTCAATTTTAACAGTACATTTAAATTGCCATCTCCCATGAAATCAATTTAATGAGCATAAGAACATTAATTGTGAGTGATTGCTCACTTTTATTTTTAGCTAGAGAACGATGGAAGTTAAAAAGCAACAGACAGGGATACGAACATGGATACAGCATGATACTTCAATTTGCTGTAACAAGCAAAATAGATTTTTAGCACGATAACAAATAAAACAAACGTACACATATGAGTGATATACGTATACTTGTGTTTTAAAAAATTGGAAAGAATAGTTATATACAACACGTATAACTTTCGCCAAAGCGTACACGTGCCATGTATTCAACATATATAAATTAATTTCAACAACAAATTCAAAAGCGGCGCATTCATACAACTATTGCCGTTAGATACACACACACACACACACACACACACACACACACACATATATATATATGTGTGTGTGTGTGTGTTTGTGTGTGTATGTATGTATGTATGTATGTATGTATGTATGTATGTATGTATGTATATGTATGTATGTATATGTATGTATATCTGGAGATAGATATGTCATATATAGGCTTGGATATCAAAGCAAAATAAAATAAATATATACTCTTGCTAATATAGGTGTACGACATATACAAGTTTTTTTTTGAGAAAACTTGGATAATTTAATCAGTGTAGCCTCTTCTAACAAAGCGTACATGGCAGAAGAAACAAAAGAGAAAGAAAGTGGCATATACAAGAGCTTGGATTTTATTGAGAACAAATGTATCTTTGAAACAAATGCATGCACAGTACCATAATTTGAATACCCTCCCTTATTACATACTTGAGCAACCAATACTATAACCAAGCAACATATAAGAAAGCATCTTAATCTAACCCAAAATCTAGATTTGAATGTGCACGCATGAAGTTGCTGAGATACTATATGTACACGGCCTACACGTACAAGCTTGGACTCCTTTTTTCTTATGCAGCAAACATAGAAGTAACGCATATATATGTCAATATGTATACACGAATCACAAAATGTTTAAATAAAACAAATATATATGTAACACGAAATGGAGGCATACAAAGACAAGTATTGCATGCATGATTTAGCTTGCCAGAGACCCATCCACTTGAATTTTCGCATAGAAAAATCTAATATATGTATGCACAACCTGCATGTTGGAATGATGCATGCGACCACATATATAAAATACTACACACTATTCTTGGAAAGCACAAAACTCATAGCTACAAATACATATACATACATACACGTATACATACATACATACATACATACATACATATATATATATATATATTGTTAGAATTCTCAAAAATTGGTGAATGAGATATGTCCCACATCGTCAAAAATATGTTAATTTTCTGGTTTATATAGTATACTCCCAATCCCTATATTGGCCCTTAGGGTCAGGTAATTTTGTGCGAGGGGATGACCTATATGGCCATGGACTAACACACGCGTGCGTCGCCGCTCTCCCGTCTGACCGACCGAACCGAGCCGGGTCGAGTGCGGGTGCGGGTCCAATAAGACTGGACCGTGTTATATTTTTGCTGTACAGAAGTGAACAGTTTTCTACTGTTTAAATTCAAAAAGAGGCAATTAATGGATTAGACGCGACCGTTGCAAACTGCAATAGTTTCTGGCCATTGCAAACGAAGAGACGCGGCCGTTGCGAACCGCAATATTTTCTGGCCGTTGCAAACGAAGAGACGCGGCTGTTGCGAACCGCAATATTTTCTGGCGGTTGCAAACGAAGAGATGCGATTGTTGCGAACCGCATCAATTTTCGGCCATTGCAAACGAATAGGCGTGATTGTTGTGAACAACAACAGTTTTTGTCCATTGCAAACGAAGAGGCGCGACTGTTGCAAACAGCAACAGTTTTCGGCCGTTGCAAACAGCAACAGTTTTTGGCCGTTGCAAACGAAGAGGCGCGACTATTGCAAACAGTGACGCTTTTTGGCATTGCAAATGAAGGGATGCTACTTTTCTCAATGGATGTAGCCATTGGGAATTCGGCTATAAATAAGGAGGAAACCTGATCACTTTCCTCACTCAGTTAATTCCGAATTTTCTCTTCTTCCTCTTTATTTCTTAATATCTACAATCCGTGTGCTTTTGCATATCACGCAGAAGATCATACACATCACAATCTCGAGAAGATGGCAACAGTTGAACTATCAACAAAGGCTACTACTCACAACAGGCTTGATCCGTTCAAACGAGATGGTGATGACTTCATAACATTGCAAAATCAAATGCTATTTTATCTCACCACACTCAGTCTGCAACGGTATCTCGAGGAGGAGGAACTGATTCCTGCACCAGCAATGAATCAGATGCTGATATGTGGAAGAATTTTGATTTTCTATGCAGAAACTATATTTTGAATTGTCTCGACAAGGTGCCATACAAAGTATATCAGCTTCTAAAGACGGCAAAGCACTCTGAAATGCACTTGCCACGATGTACAAGACGTAGAATATCAGTCTTAAGAAATTCATTGTAGAAAAATTCATGGACTACAAGATGATTGACACCAAACCGGTGATTGTTCAACTGCATGAACTGCAAATCATCATTTATGAACTTGAAGTAGAAGGTCATAAGGTGGGAGAATCGTTTTTGGTTGAAGCCATCATGGGAAAACTTCCGCCGTCATGGAGAGATTACTGCAACTATCTAAAGCATAAGAAAAAGAAAATCTCTTTATAGGATCTCATAGTTCGACTAATAATTGAGGCAGATAACCGTGGAGTAACAAAACCAAGCGAGGACGCTTTTGTGGCTGAAGGGTCAAAAACCAAAAAACAAAAAGGAGAATTTCCAGAAGAAAAGGAAAGCTCAAGACAACAAACCAAAAGACAACAAACGAACCAAAAAGTTTAATGGCGAGTATTGGGTTTGTGGAAAGGTTAGACATGCCGTTGAAGATTGCAGACACAAAAAGGAACGCAACAAAGAGGCAAATATAGTAGACAACATGGAAGTAGACGAGTCCAACTTCTCGGCAGTTGTATCTGAATGCAATTTGGTTCAGAATCCTAAATAATGATGGGTATACACAGGCGCTACTCGTCATGTCTACTCTAACTAATCCATGTTTTCTACATACCAGAAATTCGATCACGAAGAAAACTCTATATGGGTAATTCTGCAGTATCCATGATCGAAGGCAGTGGCACAGTAATCCTCAAGTTTACTTCTGGAAAAACTGTCAAGTCGAATGACGTGCTCCATGTTCCAGACATGCGCAAGAATCTCATCTCTAGTGTAGTACTATCGATGAAAGGACTCAAAATGGTGTTCGAGTCAGACAAGATGGTTCTGTCCAAAGCTGGAATGTATATCAGAAGGAGATATTTATGTGATGGCATATTTAAGGCAAATATAGCCGTTATCGGCAATAAAACTATGTATTCTGATTGTGCTATTAATAAAATTGAAGTTTTTTACTTGCTTGAGCATGAAATTTTACTATGGCATGATAGATTGGGACACATAAATGTTCGAAAAATGAAACATTATCAAACTTGGGATTAATTTCGAAATTCCAAGTAGATAAGAACTACAAATGTGAGACACGTGTAGAAGCAAAAATGGTTAAAAAACCGTTTCAATCTGTTGATGAAAGCACCAAACCACTAGGTTTGGTTCATAAGATTTATGTAATTTTAGATCGTTACCTACAAGAGGTGGTAAAAAGTACTTTATCACGTTTATTGACAATTATAAACGATGTTTCTATGTATATCTTTTGAATAGTAAAGATGAAGCAAGTACATCATTTATAAAGTACAAGGCTGAGGTAGAAAATTAGTTAAATAAAAAGATCAAGATATTGAGTTCCGATCGAGGTGGAGAATATGAAGCACCATTTGGACAGTTCTGTGCCGAAAATGGTATAATTCATCAAACAACGGCTCCATATTCACCACAACAAAAGGATGTAGCCAAGAGGAAGAACAGAATGTTAAAAGACATGATTAACGCCATGCTTTTACCCTCTGGTCTACCGACAAACTTGTGGGGGGAAGTCTTAAATATGTCTAATCACATATTAAACAAAGCCGCTCACAATAAAACAGGAACAATTCCATATGATATTTGGAAAGGACACAAACCAAGCTTTAAATACGTCAAAGTGTGGGGGTGCTTGGCAAAAGTTCCAGTTCCGCCTCCCAAGAGAGTCAAACTTGGACCAAAAACAGTAGATTGTTACTATCTAGGGCCAGCCCAAAATCGTAGTGCCTATAGATTTTTGGTATTCAAGTCTGATATAGTTGATATTCATATAAATACAATCATGGAATCTAGAGATGCCTCATTCTTTGAAGAAGTGTTCCCGCACAAAAGGAATGAAGGGAATAATGTCCCTAAAAGGACAAGAGAAGAATCAAGCAATTCACATGAAGATGAAACCCATCATGTGATTGAGGAAGTTGAACCAAGAAGAAGCGTAAGGGAAAGGACTTCCAAGACATTTGGTTTGGATTTTTTCACATATGTGTTAGAAAAACGAACCTCAAACGTACAAGGAAGCAATGTCATCTTCTGAATCTTCATGTTGGAAAGAAGCAATCCAAAGTGAAATTGATTAAATTCTAAGTAATAAAACTTGGGAAATTGTTGATATTCCACTTGGAATAAAACCCATTGGCTGTAAATGGATTTTCAAGAAGAAAATCTGAAAGCAGATGGCTCTATCGATAAGAATAAAGCCAGATTTGTAGCCAAAGAATATCGTCAAAAAGAAGGAATAGACTTCTTTGATACATATTCGCCGGTAATACGAATAACCTCTATAAGAATGCTAATAGCAATTGCATCGATCTATAATCTAGAAATTCATCAAATGGACGAAAAGACAACATTCTTAAATGGAGATCTCGATGAGGAGATCTACATGGAGCAACCTGAAGGTTTCGTTTCCAAAGGAAATGAAAAAAAGTCCGTAGATTAGTAATCACTATACGGACTAAAACAAGCTCCAAAACAATGGCACGCAAAATTTGATAGTATCATGATGAGAAATGGTTTTCGTATAAATGAATGCAATAAATGCGTTTATTATAAATAAACTGGTCAATCATATATGACGATTTGTTTACATATAGATGATTTGTTTATATATAGACGATATGTTAATATTTGATCCAAATACTCAGGTAATAGAGACCATAAAGAAGATGTTAATTAGCAATTTCAGTATGAAAGACTTAGGAGTTGCAGACGTTATTTTGGGAATCAAAATAATAAGAACACCTAATGGAATTGAATTATCTCAGTCACACTATGTACACAAAGCGATTGAAATTTTTCAAAATTTTGAAATTAAAGGAGTTAAAACACCTTTTAATCCATTAGAAGTACTACATAAAAACACTAATGAGAGTGTAATGCGACCGGAATACTCTCATGTAATAGGATGTCTCATGTATCTCATGAACTGCACAAGACCAGATATTGCTTATGCAGTAAGTCGACTGAGCATGTATACAAGCAATCCAAGAAAGGAACTTTGGAAAGCACTAATGAGAGTGCTTGGATATTTAAAAAATACATAAATTATTCCTTACATTATGGAAAATATCCTGCTGTCTTAGAAGGATATAGTGATGCAAACTGGATTACTGATTTAGAGGAATCAAAATCAACGAATGGATATGTGTTTACCTTAGCAGGGGCAGCAGTGTCTTGGAAAACTACTAAATAAACATGCATAGCTTGATCCACTATAGAATCAGAGTTCATCGCTTTAGATAAAGCGGGTGAAGAAGCAGAATGGCTTAGTCATTTTTTAGAAGATATTCCATTGTGGCCTAAACATGTACCGGCCATATGCATACACTATGATAACCAAGCTGCGCTAAGCAGAGCGCACAACTTTATGTATAATGGAAAGTCATGACACATTCGTCGACGCCATAACACAGTTAGGCAATTACTCTCAAATGGATCTATTTCCATAGATTATGTGAGAACAAATGATAACCTAGCGGATCCATTTACTAAAGGTTTATCAAGAGAGAAAATTGACTACGCATCGAGGGGAATGGGTTTAAAAGCCTAAACTACCAAAAGTTATCTTATACAGAAACCTATCCTAGCGACTGGAGATCCCACGGACTAAGATCAATAGGCAAACCGGTTCTGAGTAACTCAAGACGTAATGGATTTGCTTGGACATAGTCCAAATCTATTCCTATGGTGCACAATATAAATGCATGCCTACAGAAGTATTTAAAGGTTAAAACTATGTTTTTTAATGATGACCATATCTTGAATATAACAAGTGGAGTATATGTAGGATACTCTTAATGGTTGCGATTACCTATGTTAGTGTGAGCTGGGTCGGTTCTATGAGAATATTGAAGGCTTGTATTCTCTAAAAACACTCGCAGAACCAAAAATTGTTCAGGTATAAAATGAACACAACCAAGAGATTGGATTTGAAGGGAAATAATGCTTTGTAAAGCTTATTGTCTGGTTATACAATAATGGCTGACGGTTCAAGATGAAATAATTCACCGATTAGCCAAGCATATCCGAAAAGTTTTAACTAGGGAAAGTTCAAAGTGAAACATCTACTTATCCTCGATATAGCATTATTTTTATATGAATTTTGTGATATTACACTTTGTGTGGGAGAGACATATATCGTCATTCATGCGGGGGATTGCTAGAATTCTAAAAAATTGGTGAATGAGATATATCCCACATCGCCAAAAATATGTTAATTTTCTGGTATATATAGTATACTCTCAATCCCTATATTGACCCTTAGGGTCAGGTAATTTTGTGGGAGGGGGAGGACCTATATGGCCATGGACTAAAACGTGCGCGCGCTGCCGCCCGCCCGTCCAACCAACCGGACCGGGCCGGATCGGGTTTGGGTCCAATAAGAGTGGACCGTGTTATATTTTTGTTGTACAGAAGTAAACGGTTTTCAACTATTTAAATTCAATAAGAAGCGACTACTGGATTGGAAGCAATTATTGCAAACTGCAACAGTTTCTAGCCGTTGCAAACGAACAGACGCAACTGTTGCAAACCGCAACAGTTTTTGGCCGTTGCAAACGAAGAGACGTGACTGTTGTGAACTGCAACAGTTTTCTGCCGTTGCAAACGAAGAGGCGCGACTGGTGCGAACAGTAACAGTTTTCTACCGTTGCAAACGAAGAGGTGCGACTGCTGCGAACAGCAACAGTTTTCGGCCGTTGCAAATGAAGAGGCACGACTGTTGCGAACAGTAACGCTTTTTGGCGTTGCAAATGAAGGGACACTACTTTTCTCAACGGGTGTAGCCATTGGGAATTCGGCTATACATAAGTAGGAAACCTCATCACTTTCCTCACTCGATTAATTTTGAATTTTATCTTCTTCCTCTTCATTTCTTAATATCTACAATCCGTACGCTTTTGCATATCACAAAGAAGATCATATACATCACAATCTTAAGTTGATCATGTCTGTTGTATCTTGGAAGACTTTGAATAAAGTCTTAAGGAAATTGTTACGACAAGCCTCAGACGTAATTTTCTTCTTCAACCGATTAGGTTTCTAGTTGATTTATATATATATATATATATATATATATATCTTTTTCTTTCTGCGTTGTACTATTTCTTTAAATGGTATAACGTTTGATTTAGCACTATAGTTATTATTACTATAGTTGTTACTTTGTTGTTGTAATTAATTACAACATACTTAGTGTTAAAATAACTAATACGGAATTCCAGAGTAGTGGAAATTTGAGTTGAAACTTGTGAGACAAGTTTATTATTGATTCGTCTCTGTTTTGGTATACTAGATGTATAACATACATACATACATATATATATATATATATGCAGGAGAACAGCAACGAAAGCATATATATAACAACAGTATACATATTTTAGGAGAGAAAGGCCAGATCTAAAGGCCGTGCGTAGCAAAGAGGTAGACAGGGTAGGTTGACGTTTGCATCGGGTCATGAAATATTATATGGGTCAAAAGTGCTAGACTTTGGGTCCTGGGTGGTTTTACTTCGAGGGTGGAATCGGGTCAAGGAAGGGGTAGCCTTAGGTTGAGTGAGCGAGAGGCGGAGAGGGGAAGGATGTCTCGGGTTGTGCTGAAGTGTCTTGGGTTGTGCTTTGAGGAAGAGAATGAAGTATCTTGGGTTATTCTTTGTGGAAGAGAAGGGGTGAGGTGCAGCAAACAATCATAAGAGGAGGAGAGAAAATAACAGAGAAAGAAAAAAGAAAAGAAATATAAAATAGACAGGAGAAAATGGAAAACACTAACCAACTCTGGGTAGGAAAGAAAAAAAAGAAGAGGAATAAGCTAGGGGTGAAGAAGAATTACAGGAAGAGGAAATAAAATAAATGATACATACCTTTTTTTGAATGAATGGTGAGGTAGAAGAGAAGAGGCTAGCGTAAATATGTAAAATGAATGTAAATTCATGGTCAAGTCCTTTGTGATTGAGGTGAACTGTTATTAAAGCAATTCATTTATTGCTTTAGCTGCGTTGTTCAAATCTAGAAAGCAAGGAATCAAAGGTCGTTATTTTATGGTACCGATATGATGCACCGTTTTTCTCGTTTCCATCGCGTATCGGACCCCAAAGTATAGGAATAGATATACTATGGAGATCAGCATGACGAGATGGATAGAATGATACACAAATATCTATGATACGATCAAAATTTAAAAACTCAAAATTTTCGCTATCAAAAATGCTGGTAAAACGCAGAAAATAAGATAAACGGAGCTATAAAAGTCCAAATTTGTCAAAACGAATTACGACGTCTTACTCAGAAAATGAATTACATTTTTATTACATAAAAATATTCAGTTTTTCAAAAATATCTAAATTTCACCAAATTAACTGATTAAATTCATAATTTAAATTTCACAAATAAGTTTATTTTAATACTTTTCAATAAAATTTTACCCATTACTCTAATTAAATAGACGCATTCCAAATAACAAATTTTTATTTCAAATTTTTATTATTTATATTCCACGAAATTTTGTTATTTACGTTATATAATCGTTGAAAATGCTCAGGTCGTTACACTTTTCCCCACTCAAGACTTTTCATCCCCGAAAAGAAACGAGACAGGAGAGTAGAAATAACCGAAAAGGTAAAAGAAGGCAACGAATATTACCTGTGTCAAACAATTCAGGACTTGAAGCACATATGGAATCCTAGGTTTTCTAGGTGCAATCTCGGTCATCTGTACTCCACTATACCTTAACTAAACTGACAGATTTCATTCGAAGCTGCTTTATACCTTTATCAACAATAAGAAGTGGCTTCGTCTCGATGGTTAGATTTGGCTCAACGTCCAAATTCTCTAACAAGGCAGGCTAAACAATCAAATATGGATCATGGAGATATCCGCGAAGGTGAGAAACAAGAAACACATTGTGCACACCCGCTAGTTTCTTCGACAAGTCAAATCTATAAGCCAAAGGACCAACTTTTCCTAGAATGCGGAAAAGGACCAATGAACCTGGAAGCAAGTTTCCCTTTCTGACCAAAACAAACCACATTCTTCAGCGGCGAGATCTTAAGAAAGACTTGATTGCCAACTGAAAATTCCAAACCCCTTCTACGCCTATCAGCATACTTCTTCTGCCTATCCTGAGCAATTCTCATGTTCCTCCTAATCTCCTCAAATTTCTCAGATGCTTCCATAATCATATCAGGTCCAAGCACTAAGCGATCACTGGACTCAATCTAGCAAGATGGAGATTTGCAGGATCGTCCGTAAACAGCAGCAAATGGAGACATCTTGATAATTGCCTGATTCCAAAAGATTTGGATGAATAGATTAGTTGAGATTAAGATGATTCAAATCAAAGATAGGGTTATATCTGATAACTGTTGTTATAGGTAAATTCAACGAGATGGAGATGATCTTCCCAAGATCCTCCATAGTCAAGAACACAAGCACGAAGAAGATCTTCTAAAATCTGATTCACCCTTTCCTTCTGACCATAAGTCTGAGGATGATAAGCCGTATTAAGGTTCAAACAAGTGCTTGAAGCTTCCTGAAAAGCTTTTCAAAACTTGCTTATAAAGATGGGGTCACGATCACAAGCAATGCTAGAAGGAACACCATAGAGATGGACAATCCCCCTCGTGTAGATCTCAATTAAGCTCGAAGCCGTTCGATTCGACTTGATCGGAATGAAATGAGCGGACTTGGTCAATCGATCGACAACTATCCAAATACTCTCATTACCCCTTCCAGTCCTCGGTAAACAATCAATAAAATCCATAGAAATCTGATCCCACTTCCAAATGGGAATCTCAAGGGGTTGCAGCAATCTAGCGGTCTTTCGGTAATCAGCTTTAACATGTTGACAAGTGGAACATCTACTGACAAAGATAGAAATTGTCCCGCTTCATACCATTCCACCAATACAACTTCTTCATATCCTGAAACATCTTTGTAATACCTGGATGGATGAAGAGCCTGGACTGGTGATTCTCTTTAAGAACTTCTTGCCTCAAACCATCAGCATTCGAAACACAAATGCAGCCATTAATCCTCAAAACTCCATTCTAATCAATTTGTGCTCCTATTCTGATTATCAGCTTCTCAATTTCGAATATTCTCCTTCATAAGCTAAGCATTGCATCCTCGTCCTGCTTAGTTGCGATACAATCCATAAGAGATGGGGTGACAACAATCTGACACAACAAGGCCTTCTTATGACTCAAAGCATCAGCCACAACATCGGCTTTCTCAGGGGTATAGTTGACGTCAAGGTCACAAGATGCTAAAAACTCAAGCCATCGAACTTGCCTATGATTTAAATCCTTCTGGTTGAAGATATGCTTAAGGGACTAGTGATCGGTGAAAAGCTCGAACTTGGTTCCCAGAAGGTGGTGTCTCCACAACTTCAAAGCAAACACAACGGCAACCAACTCTAAATCATGGGTGGCTTAGTTAGCTTCATGGGGCTTCAACTGACGACTAGCATAAGCTATGACCTTCCCATCTTGCATTAACACGGCACCCAATCCTTCTTTGCTTGCATCGACATAAACCGATAATCCTTCCTACCCATTCGGAATGGTGAGAACAGGAGCAGAGGTAAGCTTTTGCTTCAACACATTAAATACAGCCTTACACTTCTCATTCCAGTTGAACTTGGCATTCTTACGAGTCAAAGCAGTGAGAGGTGTAACTATACGAGCAAAGTTCTCTATAAACCTCCAATAATAACTGGCAAGGCCCAAAAAACTACAAATATCAGTCGGAGTCTTATGTGTCTCCCAATCCTGGAAATGGATAAGGGGATCAGTTCAAGGATAGATAAGATGAATGAATTCAAAAGAGAAGGGTGGATAGACTTATATTAATCGTGGCGACCATAACTAGGTCAACCGAGACTCCATTTTCTAAAACAATGTGCCCATGGAATCAGACTTCATCTCTCCAGAAATGACGTTTAGAAAATTTTGCTTTCAGCTGATGACTCCTAAGAGTTTTGAGAACATGATCCAAATGTTCCATATGCTCCTTTTGTGACTTAGAAAAGACGAGGATATCATCAATGAAAACCAGGATAAACATATTGAGAACATTATGGAAATTACAATTCATAAGATCGACGAAAAAGGTCAGAGCATTGGTTAATCCAAAAGGCGTGACTAACCATTCATAGAAGTCATTCTCTGTTTGGAAAGCGGTCTTAGGAATGCTTTCCGTAGCTACACGAAGTTGGTGGAAACCGGTGGCAAGATCAAGCTGAGAGAATACCTTAGCTCCGTAGAGCTGATCGAACATATCATTGATGCGAGGCATAGGATATCAGTTCTTGGGAGTAAGCTTGTTCAACTCTCAGTAATCAACACACATCCTTAAAGAACCATCAGATTTGGTGACAAAGACCACCTCAGCACCCCATTCTAAAAAAAATTGCCTAATCAAACCCTTAGAGAACAAATCCTCAACCTGTTTCTTCAACTCAGTCTTATCTTTCGGTGCCATCCGTCGGGGAGAGAGAACAACAGGTCGAGCACTCAGAATAAGATCAATGCAGAATTTAATTTTCCGCTTAGGAGGAAGAGAACTGACTTCACCAAATACATCAGGGAAGTTCTTAACAATAGGGGTGGAGTCCAGATCACTAGGCTGGGCATCAAGAGAAAAGATAAAGCTGCCTACAACATCCTGAGGCATTTGACATTCAATTACAAGAGAATTGCCCTGATAGTCTATTAGAGAAACTGTTCGGGCCTTACAAGAAATGACCGCATCATAATGCTTAACCAATCACCTCTCAATAAAATGTCAAATGCATTGAAACCCAAAACATAGAAATCTTCGGTGAATCGACGCTTCTTATAAATGAGTTTTACTCCTTTACAAATCATACTAAGATTGGCGGGACCACCGATGGGATTAATCACACATAGTGATGAAGTCGCCAATTGAGGTTGCAAAATATGCTCGAATTATTACAGAGGTCAACTGATATAAAACTATGCGATGCAATAGTGTCAAAAAACATGAACAGGATAGTCATGCAAAGGAAAAGAGCTCTGAAGAGTACCTTGGTTATCACTGGCAGGCGGAGGAGGAGGAATGGAAGAAGCAATGGCAAAGACTCCAGATGTCTTGCTTCTCTGTCGAGTGGGACAATTACTCTTGAAATGAATAGGCTGGAGACAAAGGTGGCAAAGGTTGGTTCTGGTAGCCTGAGGTGGAGGGATAGCGACACCAACAGGAGATGGAAAGTTGTTGGCATAATAACCCTTCTTATCACACTTGAAACAAGTGATAGTAGATAGGTCAAGAGATCGCTTCTGAGGAACAGATCCAATAACATGAGCATTCTGCCAATTTTTCTTCTACTGGTGGAAGTTGGGTTTCCACTTCTTCGAACCGCCAGAAATACCCTAAGATGCTGAAACTACATGCTTACCCTTGGAAGTAGGATTCTCAAATCTGGTGGCCATATCCATCAGAGATGTGAAGGTTCCATGAACATGACTAATCAAGTGGTCACAATACTCTGGGCGAGCACCATGAATAAACTTCTCGTTCTTCTTGAGCAGGGTATTAATCAAACTGGTACCAAACTTGGAAAGCTTGTTGAACTTGCTCTCACACTCATCAAAAGTCATGTCTCCCTACTCAAGATCCATGAAAGCCATAAACAACTGAGATTTTCTGGCTTCAGGCATCCATTTTTCCACAAAAGCATCCCTGCAAGGAAGGGATCCAAGATAAGGCAAAGATAAGGAAAGAAATTGAAAGGAATAGATTTAACAGAAATAAGCTAGAAAAGATATCAAAGAATCTCACCTGAACTATTGCCAAGTGATATTAGCCTCAACAGTCTGAGCGGTAACAGATTCCCACCAATCCTGGGCGGACTCCTGTAACTACATATAGCCAAATGACGCATCTATTAGTGATCTCAAGTCCAGTGAAAATCCTCTCAAGACTCTTTAACCATTGCTGAGCCCCAATAATGCTCTCAACCCCAGTGAACTTAGTGCATCCAAGATGAGAGTACTCCTTACAAAGCTGAGTGAATCTAACAGGCTGTACTGGTGCGATAAACGAAGCAACAAGGTGGTATAGGGGCAACTGGTGGTGTAGGGGCATTTCCACAACCCCTACCACAGGCATTCCTATGGTTACTCATCTGGAGAAACAAGAATTTTGATTTCAAACAAGTATACAGTTTTAAAATTCAAAAGAAATCCTAATTAAAGAGAGTTCCAACTTAGAAATTCAAGCGTGAACGAATGTGATTCTGAAATTAATACAACTCACTCTAGATTATTACTACCCTACCTCTAATGAGTTTTACTCCATATGCCATGTTTGTCAAAACTAGAGCTCTGATACCAACTGTAACATCAAGCCATTTCGAGCCATTCAAATCCACAACAATCCACACTTGTTAGACTTGAATTGGTCAAAATAACAGATTGTTAATATATTTATTTGGCATAACTTAGCATGTACAGTAAATAAATTGATCACAGAATCACAGTTTGCAACAAAGAAGTGGAATAGAATAAATAGTAGTTCATGAATATACTAAAGAAATAACATAGTCTGAAACAGAATATATCAAAAATCCTACTCCATAGAAGTCTCTAGTGCAAAGCAGATGACAAGTCGGAACGTACAACTGGAAATAACAGAAATAAACTATAAATTGAAACAGATAAACTAGGTCTTCCAACGAACTTCAGCTCCAAAGGATGAATCTCAAACTGTGACATTCAAGCTGACTCGAGCGTAAAGCAAAACAAAACATTTGAATCAGGATTAACATTCTTATGTAGATAAATCAGGTTCAAGTGAAATGTCAAGTAAATGCAATAACTTAAAGGGATGTTGGGAATCCATCCTTTAAGGATCTGATAAACTATCTATATACATAGTACAATATGCTACATATATAACGTCTACAGTAAAGTAAAAATATTAAAATAGCATTAAAGCGTTACCTATATCTCCTTTAACACATTTCATATATTCCCATACTCTATATAGTACCATGCGCTCCTCCATGAATTAGAGCTTTACACAGAGGGCAACCCATAGGTATGGTACAAGACAAACTCTTAGAAGGCGTGATAAGGCATGCGACACGGCACGCGAGGCAATGCCAGGGTAGATATACCATTTGCAGATCCGGACTGGTTGTAACGCATAGCAGCTACTACCGCCCACCTCGAGACATACTCCCAATTAAAGGTATGCGCAACAAAATCAAATCACAAAAGCAATAGATGTGGTTTCGAAGAAATATGTCCGATAGGAGCAATGATCTCACTTTGCCCGGCATGGCTTCTGTTTTAGCCACATCAAGCTGACTTCGGGAGGCAGGACTACATAAATACCATACATAATCATTTGCCAAGCCATCCTACTTCAATCTGGAATCTCCACCACATACACGATTGTTAAAGTGGTTTACGGTATTCGCAGAGAATATGACAATATCTGATCCCAGACTCTTTAACAACCAAATGCTTATTTCACACCATGGTCATTTATAAATTACTTTATTAATATTTAAGTAAATTCTTAAATACAAATTTAAATCAAAACAAAGACTCAATTTAATTCTATCTAAATTTTAAAGTATTCATTTAATCATCCTTTATGAAAACTAGTCATAAATCATTTCCAAACCATTTAGTTCTAAATAAATCTCTATCTAAATTCAATTTATAACTAGTTGAAGTTGACAATCAAATTCCAATGTACCCTTTAAATCTTTTTTTATTATTTAAAATTTATAAGAATCTATTTAAATATAAATTAAATGAACCTTTTAAAATATTATAAAAAGGTTATTTTATACAATAAAAAAATAAATTTAACTGTTATTTATCTATTTATATTCTTATTTTTATATTTAGAAAATAAAACTATAACTAAAATTTACAAATCTTCTTAAATTAAACTCATATTTTTTATATCTCCAAAATCAATTTTAAAGGTTATAAATATTACAATAATAAATAGAATGCTCATTGCAATTCAAAAATCAAACTCATATATTTCCTTTCACATATATGGAAATCATTTCAAAAATAGACCAACGGTGTCCGTATATAATTTTCTATCCTATGGTCAAGTGATACGGATATTTGTTATTTCAATCCGTAATAGTTTAATTTTACATGTTTAAAATTTTAAACCCAAAATTCTAAAATTTCAATAATAACTGTGTGACGACCCCGACATTCAACCTTCGAAAATCGGCATCCAATACATCACCTATATTCAAATGCCGGAGATTCAAACGTTGGAATCCGGATCGCTAGAGTCATAACACATTAGATAATAACAACACAATGGAAACAAAATAACTTTCATTCACTCATGGATTACAACATTCTTACAACAAGTGGCCATCATAATCAGAGTCCTATATATATTACACAACAGCGTAATATAACATAATAGCGGAAAAATAACATCGACATGGTCTTCCAAGAGAGTCCAACATACTGCATCTTCATTTCCAAAGCTCCAAAGTCCAAACCAAAAATATCAAAACTAAAAGCTTCAAAGACTTCCAAATCCACATCTACCTCCCAACTTAACTCCAGAACCTATTGATAACCTGACTCTAGGCTGCCCGTGTGGAAAATTAGGGGCACCCAGAATTTAGAAAAGGGAATAATAAACTTCGAGTCAGTCATGGGACTGGTGTGAGAACTTAAAACAGTTATTTGTGCCAAAAATCCATTCATGGTTTTGGAAAAATGAAACTACCATAAGGTCTCCCGGCACACACTCATATGCAATCGCACACATGGGAAAGGTTTCTCCTTATAGTAGTCAAGCATGATTGGTACGCGAAAATCCTATGGATATTATTTTTAGTGCATAGTGTGGAAAAAAACATTTTGCAAGTATAATATTAATCTAAGCCAGCATAAGTACCATTATAGTATGCCTACTATAACTACCATGTTAAATGGCAGGTTCAACAACTGAAATCGTAAAGGGCCCGTATTGTTTCGTTTGGATTTCCAACAAATGGCCAAGGCTAAGGAACTTCCTTTATCCGAATGGGCACGCTTCTGGAGGGACATCTCGAGAACCTAACCGGATCTCTGCCAACACAAGGCCAGGCTACCTCTGTATCTAGGTAACTAACTGCCACGAGTATGTCATCACCCGGTCGTAACCGACCTTTACCGAGGCGCCTCAAATTCCAACAACCACATAAGTAAAATATCTGGGCTCCATACTATAATACCACCTTTATCCAGAAGGAAATGCACGTATCCTTAAGGTCGCGAAACCCATAACCTTGCTGCATCTTCCTGTTTCGACCATTTCCCAAGGTGTGAGGTTCAATGAAGTCTCGTCCCACAAAGCTACGCTTTACACAAAAGCCATGCTTCGATCAACCAATGCTTAACACTTAGCATGCCACATTACCAAATTGGAAATATATCACTAATAACTATCAACTACATAACCTCTGATCTTGTATGTCTCAGAGAAGGGTGTTAAGCTAAGGGAATAAATTCTCTGCCACCAACAGAAATGTATTTCATAGAAACCAGCTTTATATCTCAAAGTGTAATGTCAGATATACATCCATACAAGTCCATCCTGGGTCTGAAGGGAACCGAAGGAACTTAGTCCAATTAAGAAAAGAAGTCCTTGCAAATCGGGATATCCCCAATCTCGGCCGGACTCACCATTACATACGGTAATCTCTATACCGGAGCAACTCGGTGTAGAGACAATCAACATGAAATCTTTTCGTTTTCGAAAATACCCGGTCTTCAACCACCATCTTCAAATGCAATTCCATTCCATCGTATCATTATTAAGAATGAGTTTTCGACTTAGTGCCCTTTCCCGGTCTTTCCGAATAATGAGCACTTTTTTTAAAAGCATATGGATATATTCGGATCTTAGTTAAGTCACAACTTTTTAGTCGTTATTTCCTAAAACCTTTCCTTTTGAATGGTTTAAACAAATTTCCATTTTTAATCTTTTAAACAAAAGATCCACCTTTATAATTCAATGTAGAACATTATAGTCACACAGCAATTTATCACAGATATATAACTTACATTTATCATAGCTCAATCCAAAGCAATTCATATCACAGAATATTACAAATTAACATAATAGAGATATTAATCAATCCAAGCATTCAATATAACTAATCATCTATAAGCAAGATTAATTAATCACATAATTTGAAATTAATTTAATTTAAACCAAATAAACCAATTACTTATGAATTAAAACCCTGCTTAATTAACATTAATTAATTACAAACCATTTGTTATTATTTAATTAATTAATGAAATTAATTAATCATCCTTAATTACTTATATTAATTAATTATCCTGTAGTTATTGATTAATTACTCTTTAAATTTTAATTAATTATCCTTTAATCATTAATTAATTTAACCTTTAATTATTAATTAATTAACCATTAATTATTAATTAATTAATTAATTATTCTTTAACTACTTTCATTAATTAGTTAATCTTTAATTAACCAAGACCTTAATTAATTAGAAGATAAACCACTTATCTTAATTAATTACTTGCTTAATTATCATTTAAATCTTATTTAATAACCTTTGGAATCAATTTATCATTAACATATGAATTAACCTGAGACCCTTAAGTTAATTAATAATTAAAAACATTTCATCTTCTTAATTAACTACTTGATTACAATATTAATTTATTTAAAATAAACTTAAGAATTAACTTAATTAATTTTAGTTAAAATAAATCATACAACTTTTATCTAACCAAATATTTAAATAAATATTTATTATTTAAAAGAAACTAATTAAGGAAAATTGTTTTCAAAACTTGTTATTATTTTTTGAAAACTTTAAAATTATTATCACACGTACTTGAGTCGAACCCAGAGCATACCCTTACTCAAACCCGAGCCACTACCTTCTTTTTCTTAACCCTGTTATGTCATGTTTTAAAAATTTTAAAACCGTTAAAAACTAGATAAACCCACGCGCGAACAACCCGAAGCCAAACTCGAGCCACTTCTTCATTTTCCCGAGTACAGACTCGAGGCCACTACTTCTTCTCCAATATCGACCCACAGACATGCTACTGACACCACGTGCACGTGCATGCATGATCGCCAGTGCCCTGATCACTACTGCCATCTTCGGCAAATCAACAGCCTCCCCCATCGATTCCGATCACCATCATTCGAACGAATTCGAAGATCGAATTCGAGCAACATGGGTACAAGTGGAATAGAACTGGATCATCCAACCTCCTCCTTGACCCGCCGCCTCGATCCACTAGAACCTTCGAAACTCCGACCATAGCTCCACCGTTCGACCATGTTATGTTCTCCATATGTCGATCCACTTCGATGCATCGACGACGGCGCAACATCCCGAAATTTGACATCGACCAAAACATGGGTTTAAACCCTACTTCAACGCCGTGCCGCCGTCACAGTGATCAAAAAATTCACCCACTATTTTTGCCAAGATCTGTGGCACCTAAGCAAGCTCTAGCAACGACCACCAGACCCATCTCTTCGCCAATCGCTAGAATTCACTCCAAACATGAATTCCGTTCAACCCAAGAATTCTACGTCAAATCAAAACTAAAAATCTTGATTCTTCTTTTAAAATTCATGGTTTTTGAAAACGATTTGGATGATGTAATCAAAACCTAAGATTTAAACAACTAATTTTTGAACTTAATTTGATTTTTACCGTGTTTTCTATCTCCCAGTAAATCCACTTGTTATTTATACTTAAAAGTATTTTTAAAATTAAGATCTTGGAAATCCGAACATGTCTTGTTTAAACATCAAAGCCTATAAGAAAATAAGTGAAGAGATTTTTATTTTTGATCTTGATTTTAAACCTGTAAGCTTAGAACAGAGGTAAATATACCTGTACACAGACATGCACCCAATCATCTACATATATATAGACATGCAGGCAAAATTATACATCTATACAAACATTTTTCACAACATACTTCAAGTTCTTATCATATGCAATCAAGATTTAACAGATTTAAGTTTTTAAAATGTTAGTTTACTCATAGTCTTTGATGAACTGAGAAGCCTGGAATTTGTTTTGAATTTGAAAACTGGGAACTTGGTTTTGATCTGAATTTTGTTTTGATTGTTGTTTGCTTCAGGTTTTGGATTTTGAAAGAGTTATTTGCTTTAATTTTTTTAATCTCTGGTTTTGCTTTCTTAGGTTTTGAATATAACAAAGAAAATGAGAAAGAAGGAGTATAGATATATATGGCCTTGTTTATTATTATTAATTTTTTAAAAGAAAATTAATGACACTTGTATTTTGCATATCTCATTCTAGCTTGCACTTGTCTTTTTGCATGCCTTTATGATTTAATATGCTTTTATATAATTTTATATTATATTTTCTGTTTTTATTAATACATTTCTTTTTATTAATATTTATATAATCTTTAAAGAAAATTACTTAAAATCTAACTATACATTAATAAATAAACGTATATATATATATTGGTTTTTAAAATATAGAGTTTTTAAATCCAATTTATTTTTAAGATATTTATTTTTTGAATTTCAAATCAAAATTCTATTTGCAAACAAACACATATCTTATTTGTTTTGGAAAAATTCAAATTAGTTCACAAATTAATTCTAAAAATTATATTAATTACTAAATTAAATTTGGCTTAAAAATGGGATAGTTACAAATTTCCCCCTTTAAGAAAATTTCATTCTCGAAATTTGATAGACAGGGAGACAAACGAAGAACGTATGAACACATAAAAAAATAGAGAAATGACTTTCCAGATCAAGCCGAAATATCCACTCTACACTTGGGATAGGACTTCTACATGCTTTCCTCTGTTTTCCAAGTACAATCATTCGGATCTCACTCCATTGTACTTTCATCAATTTCGCCACTTTATTCCTTAACCGCTTTTCATCTCATCCAATAATTTTTAATGGTTCTCTTTTCACTGCCAAGTTAGGCATGATTTCCAAATCCTGTTGAGCGGCCTCCTCAATGATATGATCTGGGTCGTGCACATACTTCCGAAGGTGTGAAACATGGAACACATTATGCATGCCAGCTAACCAATTAGGTAACTGCACTCGATAAGCCAAAGGACCGATCCACTCAAGTATAGGAAAAGGACCTATATATCTCGGTGCCAGCTTACCCGTCTTTTCAAATCTCAAAACTCCCCGTATTGGAGAAACCTTTAAGAAAACTAAATCTCCAACCTAGAACTCTAAAGTTCTTCTTATGTGGTCGGCATAAATTTTCTGTCAAATCTGGGCAGTTTTTAACTTCTTTCGAATAAAATTAACCTTCTTAGAAGCTTCCCTTATCATGTCCGGACCAAGAACAAGCCTACCACCCGACTCAATCCAACATGTAGGTGATCTACAAGGACGACCATACAATGCTTCGAAAGGAGCTATTCCAATACTGGCCTGATAACTATTATTATACGAAAACTCAACCAATTATAAATGGTCCTCCCATGAACCTCCAAAATCAAGAATACAAGCACGCAAAAGATCTTCCAAGATTTGATTTATTCTCTCAGTTTGCCCATCAGACTGCGGGTGGTAAGCAGTACTGAAGTTCAACTTGGTTCCTAGCGCAGCTTGAAATGCCTCCCAAAATCTGCTAGTGAAGATTGGGTCACGATCATTCACTATATTACTTGGTATTCCCATGGAGTCGAACAATCTCCTTCACATATAACTCTGCCAAACACGCTGTCGTTCGAGTGGATTTAACTGAGATAAAGTGGGCAGTCTTGGTCAGACGATCCACAATATCCTAAATCGCCTCATTACCCTTCCGAGTTCGTGGCAAACCATCTATAAAATCCATAGACACTTGGTCCCATTTCCATTTGGGCACTTCCAGTGGTTGGAGTAAACCTACCATCTTTATTTGATCACTCTTTATTTCTTGGCAAGTTGCGCATCGACTAACATAAATGGATATATCCCTCTTCATCGTTTTCCACCAGAAGGTCCTCTTAATATCTTGATACATTTTGTTAACCCCTGGATGGATACTAAACTTGGATTTGTGACATTCGTCCAATACTTCTCGTTTGATACGTGGGATGTCTGGAACACAAATCCTCCATTTCAACCTTATAATTCCACTATTATCTATTTCAAAGCTGGAATCTTCGCCTCGACGTATTCTCCCATAAATGTCTTGGAGAAACTTGTCTTCTTTTTGCTTACTAGCAATCTTCTCAAGAAGAGGGAGGTGACAACAAGATAAGCAAGAACAACATGACTTCTACTTAAAGCATCAACTACCACGTTGGCTTTACCAGGTGTATACTGAATATCCAAGTCGTATGATGCTAGGAATTCCAACAAACGTTGCTATCTTAAATTCAAATTCTTCAGGGTAAAGAGGTATTTCAAAGATTTATGGTCGGTGAATAATTCAAATTTTTCACCCAGAAGATAATGACGCCAGATTTCAAAGCAAAGATAACTGCTAAAAGCTCAAGATCGTGGGTCGGGTAGTTCTTCTCATGTGGTCGCAATTGTCTACTCACGTAGAAATCACTCTACCATCTTGCATTAAAACAGCACCCACTCCTTCACCACACGCATCTGTGTAAACATATAAACCTTTATTCCCATTAATAATGGCAAGAACGGGAGTAGTAGTCAACTTTTTCTTCAATTCCTGGAATGCTTCCTCGCACTTTGGAGTCCAAATAAATTTGGCATTTTTCATAGTCAGCTTAGTTAAAGGACTGACAAACTTAGAGAAATCCTGGACAAACTTTCGGTAGTATCCGGCTAATCCCAGAAAACTTCTGACCTCCTTTGGGTTTGTGGGTTGCTTCCAAACTAGGATAGCAGAAACCTTACCAGGGTCTACAGAAATTCCTTCTTCTGTTATAATATGTCCTAGAAATCTAACTTCTTTACCCATAAATGACATCTAGAAAACTAGAAAAAAAGAATATTATTCCTTAATATTTCCAAAACTATTTTTTAAGTGTTCGGCATGCTCTTCTTCAGTTTTGGAATAAATTAGAATATCATCAATAAATACGAGAATGAACTTATTCAATACTTCACGAAATACTCGAGACATCAGGTTTACGAAATATGCAGGGGCAAAGGGCATAACTAACCATTCGTAGAATGTATCGGGACCCTTAAAACAGTCAAGTGAATACAATCTTCCACAATTCTCAGTTGATGGAATCCTTGGGCTAGGTCCATCTTGGAAAAGAATCGAGCACCATGCAATTGATCGAACAGTTCGTCGATTCCGGGTAAAGGAAGTTTATTCTTAAGGGTTACTTATTAAGATCATGACAATCTATGCACAATCTCAAAGATCCATTGGACTTGGCTACAAATACTACAGCTGAACCCCAGCTGGAACGACTAGGTCGTATAAATCCTTTCTCCAGTAAATCTTGGGTTTAATTAACTAGCTCTACTCTTTCCCTTGGTGCCATCCTACAACTTGCATGCACAACTGGACAGGCATTGGGAACTAAGTCGATTCTAAACTTGATTTCCTATCCGGGGGTAAAGACTTAACTTCTTCAAATACGTCAGGAAATTCTCGAACAATAGGTATGGATTCCAAACTTGGGTTGGAATACCCTAAAGTATACATTAGCTTGTCCCTCTTTGGACTTGGATCCTCATAAGAAATCACGACAAAATTCCGAAGTTTAGTTTTGACTGAAATCGTTCTATTGATACAATCTAATTTAGCTTCATATTTTGTTAACAATTTCATTCCATGTAAAATCTCAAATTCATTAAAGTCAAGAACGAAAAGGCTGATAGGAAACTAATGATGAGAATACAAAATAGGAACCTTTCTACAACGTAAACAAAGATTCACAGGGCCTCCTACCGGTTCTTCACACAAACAGGTTCATCTACGAATTCAGGTTTAAGATTTAACTCTTATACGGTTTGCTGGGAAATAAGACTATGCGTGGCTCCAGTGTCGAATAGAACTCTAACAATTTTATCATAAATAAGAAGATTGCCTTCCAAAGCTCATTTCCCTTTATTAGCTCTTGAGGTTGAAGGTTCATCCTTGATTGCATATACCTTTGCTACTTGGGCCTGCTTCATTATCGGGCATTCTTTAACCATATGTCCTGGCTTATAGCAATAGTAGCATTTCCTGACTTCTTGTCCTGACTTCTTAGGTTGATCTTTCTTCCCTTGCTTCTTGGGCTTCTTGCAATTATTTGAGTAATGACCTTTCTCCAAACAGTTGAAACATGTAACATTCTTTGCCTTATTCTCCTGAGTTCCTTCTTTTTTTACCTTGACAAGGCTTCTTTCCTCCAAATATGAAATCTCTTGTTTATCTAAGATGGCGTATCTATATCCCATGTCTACCAAATCAGCAAAAGACTCCTTCATATGGCCTGTCATCCTTTAATGATACTTCTTGTTCATCCCTTTAATAAATATCTCATTCTTCTTAAGAGGGGAATTCACCAATTCAGGTCCAAATCGGGATAACTCATTAAACTTATTTAAGTATTCTTCAAAAGATAGATTTCCTTGCTTCAAATCAGTGAATTCTTGATACATCATGAAAATACCAGCGGAAGGCATATAATGCTGCTCAAATACTTGCTTGAATCTATCCCATGTAAACTCATCCTCCGATTCGGCCAAAATAACAGTCTCCCACCATGTCAAAGCTTCTTCGTGGAGCTACCAGGAAGCCATCAACCTCTTTTGATAATCATCCAATTTCAATCCTTTAAAAATCCCCTCATAAGATCGAATCCAAGCTTGCGCTTCTATAGTAGTCTCTGTACATTTGAATAGTTTCCCTTCAAATCTTGAGAAATTCCTATATAACTCTGCCAGATTTTGCTGGGGTTGGATGGGAAGAGTTGCTTCTTCCATTACTATTGTTGTAGGGTCTCGACCATTTACAGTGGTACTCCCCCTTCCCCTACGTCGTCCTCTTCTTGCACTCGTTCTTACTATCTGTAAGTAGTAAGAAAATTGATTTTAGGCATACGGACGAGATATCTTAGAGAATATACTCATTCTAGGGCATTTCTAACCCTATCTTTAATGACTCACCTAATGAGTTATACTCCAAAGCTAAAGTTCTTACTCAACCCTCAGCTCTGATACCAATTCTGACGAGCCTGACTTTTAATCTTTCGAAAATCGGCATCTAATACATCACCCGTATTCAAATGCCGGAGATTCTAACATTGGAGTCTGGATCGCTGGAGTCATAACACATTAGATAATAACAAAACAATGGAAACAAAATAATTTTCATTCACTCATGGATTACAACATTCTTACAACAAGTGGCCATCATCATCAGAGTCCTATATAAATTACACAACATCAGAATACAATATAGTAGCGGAAAAATAACATCAACATGGTCTTCCAAGAGGTTGCAACATATTGCATCTTCATTTCTAAAGCTCCAAAGTCCAAACCAAAAAGCTCAAAACCAAAATCTTCAAAGACTTCCAAATCCACATCTACCTCTCAACTTAGCTCCAGGACCTACTGATAACCTGACTCTAGGCTGCCCGTGTGGAAAATTAGGGGCCCCCAGAGTTTAGAAAAGGGAAAAATAAACTTCGAGTCAGTCATGGGACTGGTGTGAGAACTTAAAATAGTTATTTGTGCCAAAAATCCGTTCATGGTTTTGGAAAAATGAAACTACCATAAGGTCTCCCGGCACACACTCACATGCGATCGCACACATGGGGAAGGTTTCTCCTTATAGTAGTTAAACATGCTTGGTATGCGAAAATCCTTTTGATATTATTTTTAGTGCATGGTGTGGAAAAAACATTTTGCAAGTATAATATTAATCTTAGCCAGCATACGTACCATTAGTATGCCTACTATAACTACCATGTTAAATGGCAGGTTCTACAACTGAAATCGTAAATGGCTTGTATTGTTTCGTTTGGATTTTCAACAAATGGTCAAGGCTAAGGATCCTTTATCCGAATGGGTACGCCTCTAGAGGGAAGTCTCGAGAACCTAACCGGATCTCTGCCAACACAAGGCCGGGATACCTCTGTAACTAGGTAACTCGGTGTAGAGACAATCAACAGGAAATCCTTTCGTTTTCGAAAATACCCGGTCTTCAACCACCGTCTTCAAATGCAATTACATTTCGTCGTATCATTATTCATAATGGGTTTTCGACTTAATGCCCTTCCCCTGCCTTTTCGAATAATGAGCTCTCTTTTTTAAAACATATGGATACATTCGGATTTTAGTTAAGTCACAACTTTTTAGCCCTTATTTCCCAAAACCTTTCCTTTTGAACAAACAAATTTCCATTTTTTATCTTTTAAACAAAAGATCCACCTTTTATAATTCAATGTAGAACATTATATCCACACAGCAATTTATCACAGATATATAACTTACATTTATCATAGCTCAATCCAAAGCAATTCATATCACAGAATATTATAGATTAACATACTAAAGATATTAATCAATCCAAGCATTCAATATAATTAATTATCCATAAGCAAGATTAATTAATCACATAATTTAAAATAATTTAATTTAAACCAAATAAATTAATTACTTATGAATTAATTACCTAACCCAGCTTAATTAACATTAATTAATTACAAACCATTTGTTATTATTTTAATTAATTAATGAAATTATTCTTAATTACTTACATTAATTGATTGTCCTATAGTTACTGATTAATTACTCTTTAAATTTTAATTAATTATCCTTTAATCATTAATTAATTTAACCTTTAACTATTAATTAATTAACCTTTAATTATTAATTAATTATTCTTTAATTACTTTCATTAATTAATTAATCTTTAATTACCCAAGACCTTAATTAATTAAAAGATAAACCATTTATCTTAATTAATTACTTAATTATCAATTAAATCCTATTTAATAAACCTTTGGAATTAATTTATCATTAACATATGAATTAACCTAAGACCCTTAAGTTAATTAATAATTAAAAACATTTCATCTTCTTAATTAACTACTTAATTACAATATTAATTTATTTAAAATAAACTTAAGAATTAACTTATTTAATTTAAGTTAAAATAAATCATACAACTTTTATATAACCAAATATTTAAATAAATATATATTATTTAATAGAAATTGATTTAAGAAAATTGTTTTCAAAACTTGTTATTAGTTTTTTTAAACTTTAAAACTGTTATCACACATACTCGAGTCGAACCCAGAGCACACCCTTACTCAAACCCGAGCCACTACCTTCTTTTTTTTAAACCTGTTGTGTTCTGTTTTAAAATTTTTAAAACTGTTAAAAACTAGTTAAATCCATGCGTGAACAACCCGAAGCCAAACTCGAGCCACTTCTTCATTTTCCCTAGTACAGACCCGAGGCCACTACTTCTTCTCCAATCTCAACCCACTGACACGCTACTAACACCACGTGCATGTGCATGACCGCCAGTGCCCCGATCACTACCGCCATCACCGACAAGTCAACTACGGCCTCCCCCTTCGATTCTAATCAACATCACTTCGAACAAATTCGAAGATCGAATTCGAGCATCATGGGTATAACTGGAGAAGAACTGGATCATCCAAACTCCTCCTCGACCTGCCGCCTCGATCCACCAGAACCTTTGAAACTTCGACCATAACTCCGTCTTTCAACCACGCTACGATCCCTCATGTCGATCCACTCCGACGCATCGACAACGGCGCAGCATCTCGAAATTCGACATCGACCATTGGGTTTAAACCCTACTTCAACGTCGTGCCACCATCACGGTGTTCAGAAAATTCACCCACTATTTTTGCCGAGACCCCTGACACCTAACCAAGCTTCGGCAACGACCACGAGACCCACCTCTTTGCCGATCGCCGGAATTCACTCCAAATATGAATTCCGTTCAACCCAAGAATTCTACCTCAAATCAAAACTAAAAATCTTGATTCTTCTTTTAAAATTCATGGTTTTTGAAAATGATTTAGATGATGTAATCAAAACCCAAGATTTGAACAACTAATTTTTGAACTTAATTTGATTTTTACTGTGTTTTCTATCTTCCTGTAAATCCACTTGTTATTTATACTTAAAAGTATTTTTAAAATTAAGATCTTTAAAATTAAAACATGTCTTGTTTAAATATCAAAGCCTATAAGAAAATAAGTGAAGAGATTTTGATTTTTGATCTTTATTTTAAACCTATAAGCTTAGAACAGAGGTAAATATACTTGTATATAGACATGTACCCTATCATCTATATATATATATATATATGTATGTATGTATGTATGTATGTATGTATGTATGTATGTATGTATGTATGTATGTATGTAGGCTATACAAACATTTTTCACAACATACTTCAAATTCTTATCATATGCAATCAAGATTTAACAGATTTAAGTTTTTAAAATGTTAGTTTACTCACAGTTTTTAATGAACAGAGAAGGCTGGAATTTGTTTTGAAATTGAAAACTGGGAACTTAGTTTTGATCTGAATTTTATTTTGATTGTTGCTTGTTTTAGGTTTTGGATTTTGAAAGAGTTGTTTGCTTTAATTTTTTTTATCTCTAGTTTTGCTTTCTTAGGTTTTGAATATAACAAAGAAAATGAGAAAGAAGGAGTATAGATATATATAGCCTTGTTTTTTATTATTGTTATTATTATTTAAAAAAAATAAAAGAAAATTGATGACACTTGTATTTTTCATGTCTCATTCTAGCATACACTTGGCTTTTTGCATGCCTTTATGATTTAATATGTTTATATAATTTTATATTATATTTTCTATTTTTATTAATACAGTTCTTTTTATTAATATTTATATAATCTTTAAAGAAAATGACTTCAAATCTAATTATACATTAATAAATAAACATATATATATATATATATATATATATTAGTTTTTAAAATATAGAGTTTTAAATCTAATTTATTTTTAAGATATTTATTTTTTGAATTTCAAATGAAAATTCTATTTGCAATCTATTTATATATATACATAAAACAAACGCATACCTTATTTGTTTTGGAAAAATTCAAATTAGTTCACAAATTAATTCTAAAAATTATATTAATTACTAAATTACATTTGGCTTAAAACGGGATTGTTACAAATTGAAAATCGTTTGGGTTTATCATTTCAACCCATAACGAAGTTTACCTATTCTAAAGTCCGTTCGGGTATGTATCATTTCAACCCATAGTGATTTCTAAACTAAGGGAACTTGCAGAGTAAGATCAATAAATAATGTAACATCAATTACTGGCAAAATAAATATAATAGTGCCAACTTACATAAGTGGCCAAATTTAAATAATCAGCTTATCAGATTTAACAGCTAATGGCTAGCAATTCAGTTTTAACAATACATTTAAATTGTCATTTCCTATGAAATCAATTTAATGAGCATAAGAACATTAATTGTGAGTCATTGCTCACTTTTTTAAGCTAGAGAACAATGGAAGTTGAAAAGCAACATGTAGGGATACGAACACGGATACGGCACGATACTTCAATTTGCTGTAACAAGCAAAGTGGGTTTTTAGCACGATAACAAATAAAACAAACGTACTCATATGAGTGATATATGTATACATGTGTTTTAGAACATTGGAAAGAATAGTTATATACAACACGTATAACTTTCGCCAAAGCGTACACGTGCCATATATTCAACATATATAAATTATTTTTCGACAACAAATTCAAAAGCGGCGCATTCATACAACCGTTGTCATTAATACACATACACACACACATATACATACATATACATATACATACATACATACATACATACATACATACATACATACATATATATGCGTGTGTGATAAATATATCATATATAGGCTTGGATATCAAGGCAAAATAAAATAAATATATACTCTTGCCAATATGGGTGTACGACATATACAAGTTTGTTTGTTTTTTTTTTGAGAAAGCTTGGATAATTTAATCAGTGTAGCCTCTTCCTGCAAGGCGTACATGGCAAAAAAAAAAGAGAAAGAATGTGACATATATGAGAGCTTGGATTTTATTGAGAACAAATGCATCTTTGTAACATTGCGTGCAGAGTACTATAATTTGAATACCCTCCCTTATTACATATGTGAGCAACTAATACTATAACCAAGCAATATATAAGAAAGCATCTTACAACTAACCTAAAATCTAGATTTGAATGTGCATGCATGAAGTTGTTGAGCTACTATATGTACACGGCCTACACGTACAAGCTTGGACTCCTTTTTTTTATTTTTATTTTTATTTTTACACAGCAAACATAGAAGTAACGCATATATATGTCAATATGTACATGAAACATGAAATGTTTAAATAAAACATATATATGTGTGTGTGTGTGTGACACGAAATGGAGGCATACAAAGACAAGTATTGCATGCATGATTTAGCTTTTCAGAGACCATCCACTTGAATTTTTGCACAGAAAAATCTAATTATGTATGCGCAACCTACATAGTGGAATGACGCATGCGAGCACATATATAAAATACTATACTTCACACTATTCTTAGCAAGACAAAACCCATAGCTACAAATACATATACATACATACATATATATAAATGTATATATACATATATATACACACATATACATACGTATGTATACACATATATATACGTATGTATACACATATATATACGTATGTATATACCTATATATGTATGTATGTATATACATATATGTATATACATGTATATACATTATACATGTATATACATATATGTATATACATACATGCATATATATATGTATATACATACATATATATGTATATGTATATACATATATATATGTATATGTATGTATGTATATATATATATATCTATATATATATAGAGGAGGGAGAATAGCAACGAGAGCATATATAAAAGTGCTAGGCTTCGGGTCCTGGGTGGTGTTACTTCGGGGATGGACTCGGGTCAAGGAGGGGGGGTAGCCTCGGGTTGAGTGAGCGAGAGGTGGAGAGGGGAGGGGTGTCTTGGGTTGTGCTTTGAGGAAGGGAATAAAGTGTCTCCGATTGTGCTTTAAGGAAGAGAATGAAGTGTCTTGGGTTGTGCTTTGAGGAAGAGAAGGGGTAAGGTATACATGTATATACATTATACATGTATATACATATATGTATATACATACATGCATATATATATGTACATACATATATATATGTATATGTATGTATATACATATATATATGTATATGTATGTATATACATACATACATACATACATATATATATATATATGTAAATGTATGTGTGTATATATATATATTTATATCTATTTACATATATAGGAGGGAGAATAGCAACGAGAGCATATATAAAAGTGCTAGGCTTCGGGTCCTGGGTGGTGTTACTTCGGGGATGGACTCGGGTCAAGGAGGGGGGTAGCCTCGGGTTGAGTAAGCGAGAGGTGGAGAGGGGAGGGGTGTCTCGGGTTGTGCTTTGAGGAAGGGAATAAAGTGTCTCCGATTGTGCTTTAAGGAAGAGAATGAAGTGTCTTGGGTTGTGCTTTGAGGAAGAGAAGGGGTAAGGTGCGGCAAACAGTCACAAGAGGTGGATAGAAAACAACAGTGAAAGAAAAAAGAAATATAAAATAAATAGGAGAAAAGGGAAAACACTAACCCGATCAGGGCAGGAAAGGAAAGAAAAAAAGGAATAAGCTAGGGGAGAAGAAGAATTACAGGAAGAGGAAATAAAATAAAAGATACGTACCTGATTTTTTTTTGATGATCAGTGAGGTAGATGCGAAGAGGCTAGAGTAGATATATACAATGAATGAAATTTCACGGTCAAGTCCTCTATGATTGAGGTGAAACGTTACTAAAGCAATTAATTTATTACTTTGGATTTGCGGTTCAAATCTTGAAAGCAACGAAATCAATTTTATGTTACCGATACGATACACGTTTTTCTCATTTTTGTTGTATATCGGACCTCAAAGTGTAGGAATAAATATACTATGGAGATCAGCATGACGAGGCGGATAGAATGGCACATAGATATCCGCGATACGGTCAAAATTTAAAAACTCGAATTTTTCGCTACCGAAAATGCTGCTAAAACGCAGAAAATAAGATAAACAGAGCTAAAGAATTCCAAATTTTTTAAAACGAATTACGACATCTTACTTAGAAAATGAATTACATTTTTATTACATAAAAATATTCAGTTTTCAAAAATATTTAAATTTCACCAATTTAACTGATTAAATTTATAATTTAAATTTCACAAATAAATTTACTTCAATACTTTTCAATAAATTTTTACCCATTACTCTAGTTAAATAGACGCATTCCAAATAACAAATTTTTATTTCAAAATTTTATTATTTACATTCCATGAGATTTTGTTATTGACGTTATAAAATCGTTGAAAATTCTCGGGTCATTACAAGGCGACTTAGGCAACCACTGCCTTACGTCTTATGCCATGACGTCTAAAACAACAATACATCGCAAATACACAATGGTTTCGCTTGGTTCCTCCAGGTAACATCTGCACCCATGAGCAATCAATGCTCTACGGATTACGTTATTGAAAACACTCGCATGGACCGTAGTCTACTTAATAGTAACACTGGTAGTTACGTTGTAACATTCCTAAAAATTTATCTAAGTTTAAATTGGCAATTAAATTTACTTCTGAAAATAAAATTTTGAATTAATTAGAAAATACTTGGAATAGATAAATAATTTTGATTATAAACAGAAATTTAATAAGAAAATTAAGTATAAGTAGCTTAAAAATAAATATTGGATTTAGGAAAAATAAGATGTATATTTATATAAATGAATCACAGAATAGAATTTGGGATTTATAGAATTTCAAAATAAAATGTATTAAAAATAAATTAGAGATTAAAAACTTTAACAAGTTGAACAAACAAAATAAATAAATAAATGTATAATTTAATTTCAAACTATTTTACTTTAATTTGTATAAGTATAAATATATACATAAGGGGATAAAATGGATAGATATATCTTGTAAATTAAAATCAAACAAGGTTTAAAAACAAAATGTATAAATTAAAATTTATTGAACTGAGGATCTAAACACAAATGTGATTGAGTATGTTTAAATATTAATGTATGAATAAATAAAGATATGTTAATAAATAAGAATCATTTTTACTATGGTTGTAGGATGTGATGGATTTCAAAAGTTGTAAAAATAAAATGAATACAAGTGTATGTAAGTAACTTGTAAATAAATTGATAAAGGGCTAAAAGCATAAATCATGTTTCATAAATCAAAAATTCAAATTGCCTTTTCTTTTTCTTTTTTTTACTTGAAAATAAATACAATATAAAGTTATGTTTAAAACTATTTAAATTGTTTAAAGATGAACATAAGTATTTAACTTAAAACAAAGGTTAAAACAAAGAAAACATGTATACAAATGTAAACATATGCACATGAGAGATGGAGTGTAAGAGTTAACAAAATCAGAAGGTTATAATGATTTTATACAAATGGCATTCACCATATCTAATAAAATAAAATAATAAGATTAAAAAATTTATAGAAACTTTTCATTTCCCTAAAATGCAGTCATATTAAACATCTCAGAAAATCTGAACAAACAAAGTAATAAAAGATTTTGCATTTCAAATCTCAACAAAAGAAAAAAAGGGAAAGAAACAAAACAACTCAGTTCAAACCAAAAGAAAGAAAAATTGTCAACTTTTCTTCTCTTCAGTTCAATCTTCAAAACAGACAAATTAGAGGAGAAAATCAAACAAGAAATCAAAATGAAAGTAGAGATTGAACAGCTTCAAGTATTCAGGGATTTCAACTGAGTTTAAGGTCAGGCAAGCTAAGCAAAACAAAAGCAAATTCAAAATAGAAATCTGGAAACCCAAAGGCAACAACAGATCATCTTCAAAACCAAATTTCAATGTTCAAATATGATCAAGTTTTCAAACCAGCAAACTAAATGTCAAAACAGAAACGAGTTGAATCAAAAGCAAGGACCAAACAACCTGAAAAGCATGCAAGTTCAGGCTCAATATTTTGTGCTTTGTTCAAGTCTCTCAGGCAAGTTTTTAACTTCATAGTTTAATAAGTTTTTGATTTCAAAAATAAGTTTTAACATAAAATAAATTCAAAAAAAAAAAATTGCAGATGTGTTTTATAAAAAAAAAGAGAAAAAGAAAAAGGTAGGTGGAGCTTCAGTTTTCCAATGAGCAGTTTTCTCTAGAAATAAATGAGTAAAGGCAAGTGAAATTCTTTTTTTTAAATTTTTTTTTTTGGATTTAATCTTGTAATCAGTAAACAAAACAAAAGATTTAAGCAATATTATCAATCAGTTACAGAGGGAAATTCAAAGCAAGTGAGAATTGAAGTCGATAGTCTGTTTGAAGCTTTAAGCAAAATTCAAAACATTGCAGATCTAAACTCAAAATTCTAAAAAAGTAGGAAAGGAAGGAAAAGACACAGGCCTTCATTTCTTTGGCAACTGTCAGGAAAAAAAAATTCCTGTCTTCTGGAAAATAGGTGAGCAATCCTTCACCCTCTTTTATCTGATGCATATATAAAACTCTGATGTTAGTTGCTTCTTTGTTTTCATGTCTGTGAGCAAACACACTTGAACACATTCTTATGCTTTGATATGTGAGTAAATTAATGTTTTAAAAACAGTTACTACTATTAAAAAAAAACCCAAGTTATCAAGAAATTGGCAGAAATTTAATGTTTAATACACAATGCCTTTTAAACAAGCAAATTGAACAGAAGAAATTAAGACTGTTTGTACTTCTCTTTAGTAAGTAATCTCAAATTCTATAAGTTGTTGAAATTTTATTTGTGCATGAGTTTGAGTACATGCTTGATTGATGTGTGATTATGCTTGAGTATGCAGAGAAGTATGATGTGAATATTGTGAGATTTTGCCTGCATACATTTTTGTATATGCAAATAGTTGTGATGAGAATTCCTACAGACTTGCTACTGTTTTTATTAGGATTTTAAAAACAAATTCATTTGTTTATGTATGAATCTTAGTTAGGAAGTATGGTGTGAATAAATTGTGTTTAACATAGATTAGGGCCTGTAAAATTTAATTTACAAAAAAAAATTAAAAATCTGTACTGCTGAAATCAAATAACAACAGACAATAGTTCAAAAGTAAAATTTATCAAACATCTTAAAATTATTCAAAACAGGTTCAAAACTTTAATGCATGTTTAAACATGGATATTAAAACATGATTATTAAACACAAGCATCAGTTTTAAAAGCTTCTGTGGGTTAGTAATTAGACTGTGCAGTATTTTGAGGATACTAATTATAAAATGGATTTTGGGATTTTGGGTATATATGACTATTTTGTAAATTCTGGAACTTGGAGAATAAGGGAAAGTTATGAAGAGAGTGGGAAAATTAGGGGCAGGTGGTCATAGAGTAGTGGAGATGGCAAGAATAGTTTTTTCCCAAGTTTGAATTCCCAGTTTTAATGTAGCAGAGATTTTGTAAGTCTCTGATCTTTGTGGTGATTCGAGTAGCATGGGATTTTGGGGTTTTGCAGTGGGTGTATATGAGGAGCAGTGGCCGGAGTTAGAGGCCATAAGATGACCAGAGTGAGTTGTGATGATGGATGACAGGTTTTGTTGACTCTGGTGCAAGTTTTGGTGGTGCAGGTTTGGTGACTCGGAGATGCTCCCGTGCAGTTTTGATTTTGACTCGAAGTGGGAGAGGTTTTAACCCGAAGTACTTTAGTCATGGTCTCGGGTTAGTTGTGCAGGGTATAGCCTGAGTTTTGTTTTTTTTTAAAAATCTGGAAAACCCATATGTTTAAAAGCTATGAGTAAAAATTTAAGAATAGTTTGAATTGAATTCAAATAAGTTTATGAATTCAAAAAGTTTAAATGATGAATTTTAATTTAAGTTAGTTTTAAATTTAAATCTGGAAACAGTAAGATATAGTTTCAGGTTTGAATCCAGATTTTTGTTTAAAAACTGTTTTGTTCTTTTAAAAATTTAAAAGATATGATTCAAATTTAAGTATAGGTTTGAATTAATTTCAATTGAGCTTATGAACTCAAAAGTTTAAAATGATAAATTTAAATTTAATTCAAGGTTTAAATTCAAATTTGGAAACTATGTAAATATAGTTCAGGTTTTTTTTTTTTAAATCCAGGTTTTCATATTAAAATAGTTTTGTTCTTTTTTAAAAGAGAATTCAATATTTAAAACAGGATTTAAATTTAAGTGAAGATTTAAATTGGTTTTAAGTTTGAATTCAAAGTTTAAAATGAAACCTTTTGTAAGACAGATCTAAATTTGGTTTTGAAATCAAATCAAATATGATCTCAGTTTTTACTTTGAAACAATTTGAATTCAAATCAAGTTGAAGTTTTAAATATTGAACAGAAATGTTTTTAAGTAGAATAGAAAGGGTTTGAAATATATTTTAAAATTTTTGTTTAAGTTAAATTTGTATCCATTTTAAATCTTAAATTTAAAATGAAATTTAAGTTAAATTTGAAAGCAAATTATTTTTAAATGCTTTATTTAAGTAAGAGATGTTTTATCTTAAATAAATAGAATTTAATGTTTTGGATTCATTAAATTATTAGGTTAATTTATCAGGTAATTAATAAATAATCAAATGAAAGTAGTAATTACTTAGTAAAAGTAATTAAGAGAAGATAATTAAAGATTAAGGGTTGATTAATCAAATATTTGAGGTTAATTACTTTAAAGAAAAATTAATTAATGTGGTTAATTAATTAAGATAACTAAATTGATTAAGATTAATTAACTTAAAGTGACTAAGAAATTATTATTAATTAAGGAATAATTAATTGTTGAAAATTAATTAAGGAATAATAAATCTATTTATTAAGGACAATTAATTTTAACTAAGATTTAAATAAATCAATAATTAAAAGTTTATTATTTCAAGTAATTAATTGAGGAATAAGTAAGATCAACTAATTACAATTAAAGGATAATTAATTAAGATAATTAATTTAATAAATGATTAATAAATGAAGATGGTTAAGACTTAATTAATTATAGTTAATGATGATTAATCATTTAAAGGTTTCAAATAGAGGTAATTATGTGGGGAATAAATTTATAACCACACGGTTTATTCATCTTAATTAAAGATGTTTGATTGTTAATGAATGTTCTGTGATGGATTGATATATTTGATATGTGATGTGATGCTATGTGATGTTTTGTGCTAAGCTGTCATATCTGTGATATATATATATATATTGTTATGCAAACCCTTTGACCCGTAAAACGACATTTGAGTTTCGATGCAACAGGGAGTCGGATTCCATTTGGTTATCCGAATCCCACATCGAATTGTAATGATTTAATCTGTGCTGATTGATGATGTTGCACTTCTATTGTGTAAAACCCCCCGACCACACTTATACACACACTAATATGGGTTGCACGTGGAAATTTGTTAAGTCACAGATTTTTGAAATTGTTTTTAAAAATTTGATTTTTGAATCCAAATTAGTTTTGGAATTGGAATTGAAGCTTTTGAAAATGAGTTTTCAAAAATGATAGTTATTTTAAAAACTTAATCGAATCTTGGAATTTAAATGAATTAATTTAAATTTGAATTCAATGTTTGAAATTGAATTCGATGATTTGGGATCTAGGGTTAAAAAAGTTATTCAACTTATAAATGGGTTTATATGGGTTTTTAAAACCATTTTTAAAGGTGATGTTTTGAAATTTTAGTTTAACCCAAGATTTAAACTGGTATATATTTGGATTCTTTCTGAAAACGGAAACTGTTTGTGAGCTTTCACAAAAGAAATGAATTTCCAATTGGTGTTAAAAGGACTTCAAGTCTAAAATGAAATGGTTTCCAAATTATAGATAAATCTTTGGAAATGGGTTTGAAAGCTATAAATCTTTAACTTTAAAGATTTAATTGGATTAATCCAATTGAAATGGGAATTGTTTTGAAATCTATGAATAGATCTTTGTGAAACTGGGTGAAACTTTGTGAAATAAATCTTTTTGGTTTAAAGATTTAAAAATGGTAATTTGTTTAACTATTTCAAAGAAAAGTTTTGGATTTTATAAGTTGTGACTTAGCTAAAATCCCATATCCATATTTTTTTAAAATATTGCGCTCATTATTCGGTTTAGCCGGGAGAGGACCTTGTGTCATATAGCCCATTCCGAATAGTGATACGACGTTATGGATAGTATTTGAAGACCGGTGGTGAAGACCGGGTATTTGTGAGAACGATAGGATAACCTGTCGATTGACTCTGCACTGAGTTGCTCCGGTATAGAGTTCTCCCTAAGTGATGGGAAGTCCGATCGGGATTGTGGATACCCGGATTTGCAAGGGCTTCTTCGGAAGTGCCTTCGGTTCTGTTCGAACCCGGAACAGACTTGTATGGTTGTATGTCCGACATTACACTTTGAGATGTTAACTGATCTCTATCAAATACATTTCTGCTTGGTGGCGGAGAATTTATTCTCTTAGTTTAACACCCTTCTCTGAGACGTACGAGCTCAGAGGTTATGTAGTTGATATTTATCAGTGATATTCCCAATTTGGTAATGTGGCATGCTGAGTGCTGCTGTTGATGATCGTTGGTTGATCATTTGTGATATGATCATTTGTTTGATCATTTATCTTTGTGATCATTGCTTTGGTCATCTGTTGACCCAAAGCATGGCTTTGTTGCACAAAGCGTAGCTTTGTGGACGAGACTGCATCAGGACCTCACACCCCGGAAATGGTCGAAACAGGAAAGATGCGGCAAGGTTATGAGGGTCGCTCCCTTTAGGGTGTGTCATTCCCTTCTGGTAAAGGGTGGTATCATGGTATGGAGCCCAGATACTTACCTATGTGGATACTGCAGATCTATTACTTTGTGATACTTTGTGGTTGTTGTTGCGAGCGCTCGGATAAAGGTCCCAAAGGACCGGGGGATGACATATTCGTGTAGTAGTTACCTAGTTACAGAGGTAACCCGGCCTTGTGTTGGCAGAGATCTAACCGTAACGTTAGTTCTCGGGACGTCCCGCCAGAGGCGATCCCATGTGGCAGTAGGAAGTTCCTTAGCCGGACCATTTGTTGGAAATCCATTCATCCAATACGTGCCTTGTACGGTTTTAGTTGTAGAACCTGCCGTTTAACATGGCAGCTATAGTAGGCATAGCATCATGGTACCTATGCTGGCTAGGATTTATATTATACTTTCGAAATATTTTCCACTATGCACTAGTAATAATATCAAAGAATTTTTCTCGTAGTAAGCATGTTGGACTATCATAAGGAGAAATCTCCCCCATGTGTGCGTTTGCATTGTGTGTGTGCCGGGAGGCCTTATGGTAGTTTCATTTTTCAAAAAGCATTGCGGATTTCAAATTTAAATTCTCTTGTTTGTTTCAAAGACCAAATGTTTTTGTTTGCTCATACCAGTCCCACGACTGACCTGGAGTTTATTGTTCCTTTCCTAAACTCTGGGTGCCCACTATTTTCCCACACGGGCAGTCTAGAGTTGGGTTTTCAGATAATCTACGGTAGGTGTAGATTCGATAGCTTTCAGCCTTAGGATTTGGCAATCGCATTTTGGATCGAGTTGCTTCTCTTCATCTTGATTTGGAGTTTGAGCTATTTCTGGATTGGTGCTTTGGAGATGGAGATTACTGATACTGGAGTTCTTTCTTGAAGACCATACTGGAGATTTTGTTCCGCTGCTGTGTTATCTTTTTATTTCCGCTACTATTCTTTGTATCTCTGATGTATGTTGATATCTATTGTATCATCTGTTGTATCATATGATATCTGATATTGTATCAAATGTTGTATATTGATATATGCTATTCTTTTCTTCCGCTGTGTTATTTACTTAATGTGCTATAATCTCCGGCATGACTCGAATTTCGACGTTTGAATCTGCGGCATTCAAGTACAGTGGAGTACGGATGTCGATTTTCGAACGCTGGAATTTGGATCGTGACATACGTCGCTATCACCCATAGACTCAAGGCAATCGTCTTCCGCCTCAAATTCGCCATGTGGATCATAGACATACAATGATTTCGCCTGGTTATTTCAGGAAACATCCGTACCTCACGGCAATCGCTCTACCTAAAATGAAATTTTAATACATTCAATCGTCATAACAGTCACGATTGATTTTATCAGTTCATAGAATTCATTCTTTTATACTCTATAGAAAATCCAAGTTAAAATCATTTCATTTTTAGTATCAAAATATTTTTATATCATTAATAAATACACTCTCTCCTATACGTATATGCTCTCAATGAGCTTATTCTACAGGTTTAGGTATACATTAAATCAAAGCTCTAATACCAACTGAAACGGCCTGGGATTTTCGACCCTCGAAAATCGACATCTATACGTTCAGTGTATAACATGCCAAATAGTCAAGCGTAGAAAATACCAGGTCATTAGGGGTGAAGAAGAAAAGGATAGAAGGAAACAGAATCAATAACATAGAATCTCACAATCGCAGTAGAACAAAATATAATAATATAATAATAGATTTTTAAACAAAAGTATCAATACATACATTCATCAGAGTATAACAATCAACAAATCAATCTGGAAAGTTATAATAACTTGTCCTCACCAGTGCCAACTATACAGCCTACGCACAGTAGAAAATAATAAGTACGCGAATACGGCTCTGTCATCCAGCTTGTCTTCTGAGCTTCATAGCATCTTAAGCTGAATCTATAACACTCGGTCTAACTCGAGCATTATAATAAAATAATACCCGAGTCAGTCTGGAAAACCAGCGTGAGAAAAACACACTCAATTTGAATTATCAATGTTATCAAAATCTTTTAAAAACAAAGGTAACTCGTAAGACCACGCCATACATAAACAGGTCGGGGTTTTACCTTACGATAACAAAAACCTCTTTTATAGAAAATCCAGTGATATTATAATAGTGTTTAAGTACAAAACTTATTAAAATAGCAGAAATTGTTACATTAATTAATTTCTAGCATACTAGGCTCTACAATCAAAACCATACAGGCTTGTAGTGGATATTGGATCGAAGTGGTTTTCGAACAATGCTGGTATCCGATCTCAGTCTCATCGAATCCAAAACGATAAATTTTTAAAGGCCAAGTTGTTTAAAATAAAAAAAATTACAATTAGGGTATCAATATTCACATATGGAAATTCATTCCATATGTTTACTTTGTCATGACCTGTTCATCGAAATTAATTCGCTTGTAATCATCACATTTTCCAAAATTTGGAATAGCGATCAGTACAGGTCGATTTATTTCCAATAAACGTGTTAACCGTTTTATTCTAACTACTTTACTTTGTTTGGATACTTAATGGCACAGAAAAAGGTAATCGAAATCATTCAAGTGCAGTATCAGTCAAATATAGATCATTAACTTAGTCAACAATTTATAATTAAATCAACTTACAACTCTGGATAGGATGGGTTTCAATTAACTGAGCCAAATTATATTTTCAATCTCGATTAGTTGTCAATTAAAGAAATTAAATAAAATAATCTATTCTAAATAAATTTAGAATTACACAGTTCTTTAAAATTAATCAAGTAATTAACCTATAATTAATCACATAAAAATTTACTTATTCGTTCACTTTTAATTGTTTAAATCATTAAAATTTTACATTACGAAAAATCTTGGCATATTAGTTTAGGTGAAAATACTTGGCGATAGAAGCTCGATGCAAAAATCTACGCGTCAATTGGTTTCAAAACGAAGGAGAAATAGTTGTTTAAATTTTATAGATTTTAAATACATAAATTAATTTAAATTTCTTTTAAAACAACGACCCAACCCAATATAATCTAAACCCGGCTCAAACAACCCATCTTTCTTCCCAGTTTACTTTCCAGCCTTCCTCCCTACTTTCTTTCATTCGAACAAACCAAGCGTGCATGAAACTATGCACATAAGTGTGCACGTACATAATGCCTTGATCATCCATACATGCTGCCGACCATCATCGCCGATCACCCACGACCCTCGCATCCCAGCTGCCCATGTGAAAACCACGGCAACGTCTTTGGTTCGAAGATGAACTTCCCACCCAAAGTTGGAACGAGTACGTATTCACCTAAGCACCTTGCCATGACCCCATAGACGAAAGTCCACCATCAGAATTTGCCCACGTCATCACCATAACCTCCGCTACCATTCCCCTTATATGCACATGTTCCTCCTTCTCTCACACCTTTTCCATTATCACACGAACCAAGACCCAAATAAATCCATACTAAACCCTAAATCCACCTCGTCAAGCCAACGCACACAACTAAAAATCATGGTTCCATTTTTTCTATGATGCGACATTCCCCAACCTTCCTCCATGCCCAACTCCTTAACACAAAATCACCTACGTCGGTGGAATTCGACATTATACCCAATTCCGTTCATCTCCCAATTTCTATTCACACATAACCCTAAAAATCCTTAAAATAATTTCAAAAATCATGTTTTTCCATAACGAACACGACTATATGATCCATGGATTTAATTACAAATGTTAAATTTTGACACTAGTTGACGTACTTACTATAAAAGGGAATTTTCTCTTTCCATGCTTGATGGTTTAAAATGAAATCAATTTTAAAATATTCTCTACTTAAAAACTATCAACTTTGGTTTCGGATCAAATTATAAAACTGCTTGGATAATGAGATATGGATTTTAAAGTGAAGGGTCTTAACTGTTTTTAACTAAAAACAGGAACAAAGAGGGGTTTTCCTGGAAGACATATAGGGTTATTTGATCTGTAGGTGAAAATATCCAAGTCAAAACACATATATGCATCTACATATTAGCATAACAATCACGTACACATTTGTTACAGATCAAAGATGCATCCCTATTCACAAATATATACGTATATAAGAAATAACTCGTTAACAAGGTGAAAGTGTTTTACTCACAGTTTTTAATATAGATGATCACTGCTTCTTTGTTTTATCACCTCTAAGCTTTGAATTACTTTTCTTTATTTTGATGCAGCACTTTTTTTTCTTTTTCTTTTATATCTATGAACAAGTAACAGGACATGGCTATATATATGTAGAGAATAGAATGGAAGGGTTGAAGTATAGGGTGGCTAGTATATAGGGTGGCTGAGAATTTTGCTTATAGGTTTTCATGTACAGGCTTCACATCTTCCTCTTTCTTTTTCTTTCTTTTTTCTTCTTTTTACTTTGATGTGCTGATTTGATTTTATCTTCGGCTGATTTGATTTTATACGGGATGATTTAATTTCTTGTGTTGATTTGATTTTATGTATGCGCTTGATTTTATGCTTTGTGGGCTTGAATTTATGTTTTCCATGATGATGCTTCCTAGGTATATATAAATATAGATATATAGATATATACCTTTACACATACATATTTACATACATACATACATATACATTTACATATACACTATTCTTATTAACATACGTACTTATATATATATTGTCATCATAAGTTTGAAATGCCTTCATGAAGCTAGTGTGTGTGTGTGTGTATTTATAGCTATTTTATCATAAGATTTAAAATGGTGAAATACACACACACACACACACACACACACACACACACATATATATATATATATATTTATCATATTCACATTTAAAATTTATTATGGTTTTCAAAATTTATATATCCAGATATCTCCAATATTAGAAAATTTTATTTATTTGGCTTACAAAAATTAATATTTAAGCAATCAAAATTAGTTAACTATTCCAATAACGGATGGTTAAAAAACTGGGTCTTCTATCAGCATGTAAGTATAGATTAGATCTCTGTTATTACAACGAATTTATATATGTAATTACTGTCAGATTTTAGACACACACACATATATTTCTGTGTATGTGTATTTGTAAACATTTAAGTTGATTAAAAAACACAAATGTATATGTATAATATATATACACACAAATCTTCGGCCGTGTTAAAAAAAATTACTATTTTGAAACTACAATACTTTTGACTATTCATCAAAATTTAATATGATTATGAAATTTGTGTGTGTGTTTATATTACATAAAATTAATCTTTTAATATATATGTATTCAGTTTTTTTGCATGTGTACATATTTAATTTCGTGTTATAAAGAATAATATACGAATATATTTTAAACTTTGAATTATTGAATGTACATTTAAATAAAAAAAACTTTAACTATAAATTTGTGCAGGTTTACAATAGGGAAAAAAAATATTGGCAAATCTGCATGGATTTTTATTATTTAAAAAAGGTATTATATACAAATCTATATGGATATGAATGATAAATAATTTTATTTTTAACAAACTATTTCAGGAGAAATAAATAAAGAAAATTATATTTTTTAACATATACAATTTATATTTACATATTAAGAGTATAAAAAAAATTTAAAATTAAATATAAAATATTATAAATGTTTATTTGAAGATTATATATATATAAACATATTCAATGTTTGAAATTTGAAGTTTGGATTTAAAAGTTGAAATAGATTCTTTCCCTTACATCTAGATCTGGTTTTTATTCAAAACTATCTTAAGATCTTTTAGATATTAAATATTTTGTTGGTCAACATTTTTTTAAATGGATAAAATTAACATATATAAATGACTTTTATATACATATATATGTGTGTGTGTGTGTGTGTGTGTATGATAAATTAATTATTGACATCAAATATGTATACAAAGGATCAATGTGTTCGTTGCGGATTAAATCCCCGCACTTATATACAGACACGTTAAACCATGTACACTTCTATACGTCGCATGCTATATGTGTATTTGATGCACATATATATTATATATTATTATATAAATACAATAAAATCTTTTACATAAAAAATTTAAATAAAATATAGATTTTGTTCAGAATTATTTCGATTGGATCTAAAATAATTTAGACTTCATTGCCCAATAAGGTCAAAAATGGAACAAAAATTGAAATTCATCCATTTATCCCACTACGTCCCAACCCAATTCCTTTATTATAAATATTATAATAATTAAATGGTTGCATATATCATATATACAAAGAGAACGGAGGTTAACTAAAATAAAACTCATAAGACTTAGGATACAAGATGCATGTAAAAGATATAGGATATCATGAGTTGTACTCGTTATACCCATCTCCCTTAAATAGTCGATAATACTCAACAATAGGCAATAATGGGGACCACCCATCCTCATCCACATCCCTACCGCTTTCACCGTCATTCACATTACCATTCATATCTCTTTTGTTCTCATCCTTCATGAGTACCTACACACCAGCACTAGGGAGACCCATCGTAAACACCAATTCCTTAATGCAAAATACTAAAGTCATTCTTAATAGAATGATTTGACTACTCAAGACATGTTGTAGAAGAAAGCCCCCTCGATTCCTACAAAAATCCAATGATATCCTCCATGGTAGACATTTTAAAATCCCCATTTCCCCAAGCCAAAAAGTTCAAATAAAGCTATTAAAGAAAATGTGACGCCCCACTCCGAGAGCCTCGTTAACAAAGAGTATTACATAGATAATACTGTCGGCTAACGCGGACAATAGAGTATAATGGAAGCAACCATGTGTAATCTTACCTTAACTATTCACTAAATACGTCGAAAAGTAGAATCACATTAAAATTCGACCTATTCAATAAATATTTAAAGCAAAACTACAATGGCTATAGGATCTATCAGAAGAAAATATAACAACTCAAATGTAATTCACATCACAGAACAGTCGATCATAATATACACATAAACAAATACACCACAGAGTATACAAAATAATACATGTCAAGTGGTACAGGAGACCACAATATACAGACGAGACGAAAAAGTATAAATATCAGAGTTACAACAGATAAGGACCACTAAAGACGCTATAACAAAATGAAGCTAGCGAATAGTCCATGCGGAAGCAAAATAGACTAAGTCCAAAAGCACCTAACCTGAAACATCTCGGTCTGACCCGAGTATAAAATACACGGGTCAGTCTAGATAACAAATCAGTTAGATAAACTGAACAATAATAAACCTGCAAGGTCATACAGTATAACAAATATCTCTAGAGGAGATAACACAATCATCAACAAGAGATGAATCATATAGAACAAGCCTCATATCATCGGCAACATATAGAAACAAAGGATATAAATATCCCAAAACAAGCCAAAAGGCAAATAACAAATACCCATAAGGTATACAGGTTCCAGAAGGTAATCGCTATACTCTATGCGGCTTAAAAAGACCAACACCGAAGGGCGATACCAAGGGAATATACATATCAATGAAACATCATAAAATTGCTCGAGCTCAGTACTGTACAAACAAGGATCCATGAGCCCGAAGACTCCAAACCCAAGTATCACCCATGAGGCACATAAGGCCAACATCAGAGCGAAACTATATAGGGCAGCAAACCCGAAGGCACACACCCGAAGGCAACATACCCGAAGGCAACAAACCCAATATCACTCATGCGACACATAAGGCCAACATCGGAGCGATACTTGATAGGGCAACAAACCGTAGTGGTGAAGGTTGTAGACCCAGTACTGGACACCACTAACTGGCGGAATGTGTCACAACTCTCGAAAAGAAATCCGAACAGTGTTAACGTATGTCCCATAACCACTCGTTCGCACTAAACGGTTTACTATCCGTCAGTCACTTTCACACTCAAAGCAGTACAAATTTACCTCATATCATCGGTAAACTAAACCCGAAGGTCAAAACGATCAATCGAATAGGTCGGGGACTAATCGGAAAGATAAACGCACAGATTCATGGTCCGTGTTTTGCCCAACCATTTAATTACCCTTCCACTTCGCTCGAAGTGCGAAAGTGTGTGTTTTAAATAGAATTTATAAATTGGAGAAACGAGCTTTTAAATGCGATTCGAGAGACTATTTTATAAAAACCCGTGGATGAAGTCAAGAGTAAGTTATCAAAGTCAAATATGCAATAACAACCACTAAAAAGCAACTTGAATCGATAAAATCCGGAAAAATCAATCAAATATGCAAAATAGGCAAAACAGGCAGAGTAGAGCAGGTCGGTCGACCGGACTACAGGGCTCGGTCGGCCGGCCAGATGCAGAAACAAGATATTGCTCGGGGCACCAGGTCGGTCGACCGGCCCAGGGCGCTCGGTCGGCCGAACCTGATGAATTTGCACTTCCTGCCCTATTTTAATGAAATGCAAATTCTTTCTAAATCCAAAGCAATGGCACATGCATACTTGTTAGGAATTCGTACCCAACATCAATGATAGCAAGAGAGGTAGATATGAGTTAAGAACTCACCTTTTTACACAAAACAAAGAAGATGAAGAAGCACAAATGCAAGGAATCAACCAACTACACTCCACTTCAACACTACAAGCTTCAATCTAGAATTAAAGCAAGTATTTCCTTAGTTAGGGCTAGGAAATTACTAAAATTGAAGAGGAGAAGAGATGGAGAAGATGGAGATGAACTTACCAATGGATTCCCTTTGATTTTGGAGCAAGAAATCAAGATGCAAGAAGAACTAGGGCTTGCTAATTTCTATTTCCACTTCCTTTCCCCCATTACAGTTTTAGCTTGAGAATAAAATGAAAAGGAGATGAAATGAAGAGAAGGGGTTGAGTTAGAGGGTTAATTAAGCTAGTGGGCCAAACCCAAACCCAAACCCAATAGAAAAAGTAGCCAAAATTTCACAAACTCCAAAAATATCAAAGATTATACTCAAAAAGATCGTAAACGCCATTTTGGAATCAATGGAGGTAGTTTCGAGTTCCAGTTCGGCCATTTGCAAAAAGTAGCATTTCGGACCCCAAAATCCGACTAACGACGCTATATTTAAATTAAACATTTAAATATAAAATCGTTAAATATGCGGGTTGTTACAGATCTCCCCTCCTTACAAAATTGCGTCCCCGCAATTTCTAGAGACGATATTTGTAACAACTACATACATACAACATTCAAAAGAGAAGTAAACAAGTTAGAAACGAAAAGACATACTCACCATTTCAAAGCAAAGAAAGAAAACCTGGATAAGATCGCTCGATATACTCTCTGGTTTCCCAAGTACAGTCATTGGGATTAGCGGACCATTGAATTTTAACGAGCGGCACGTCCTTCTTCCGAAGGTGTCGCACCTCTGTGTTAAGCACACGAATAGGTTGCTGTACAATAGATAAGTCCGGTGAGATCTCAAGCTCTTGCAAATCAGGAGAAGAAATAACAGAATCCGAATCCCGAAGACACTTCCGAAGTTGCGAGACGTGAAACACGTCATGAATGCCAGATAAGTGAACTGGAAGTGAAACTCTATAAGCCACAGGGCCAATACGTTCAGTAATAGGAAACGGTCCTATATAACGAGGAGCCAATTTCCCAGTCGCACTGAAACGCATAACCCCTTTCAAAGGAGAAACACGAATAAAAACAAGATCACCAATCAAGAACTCGAGAGGCTTCCTACGGTTGTCCGCGTAGGATTTCTGGCGACTCTGTGCCTCTTTCATTCTCAACCGGATAAGGCCAATCTTCTCGGAAGAATCACGAATAGAATCGGGACCAAGAATAAGCTTCTCCCCAGATTCCAACCAACATGAAGGTGATCAACATGGCCTTCTGTATAAGGCTTCGAAATGAGCCATACCAATACTAGACTGAAAACTATTGTTGTAGGAGAATTCTACAAGAGGTAGGTGATCCTCCCAACTACCACCGAAATCAAAGATACAAATACGGAGAAGATCTTCCAAAATACGATTTACCCGTTCAGTCTGTCCGTCAGACTGTGGATGATAAGCTGTACTAAAATTAAGCTTTGTTCCCAAAGCTTGCTGAAGACTCTTCCAAAAATGACTCGTGAATAAAGGATCACGATCACTTACAATAGAACTAGGAACACCGTGAAGTCTCACGATTTCCTTGACATATAACTTAGCCAAATGCGAAACGGTCCTATTAGACTTAATAGGGACGAAATGAGCAGACTTAGAAAGGCGATCAACAATAACCCAAATGCTAGAATGGACAGATCTCGAACGAGGTAGGCCGTCAATGAAATTTATAGAAATTTGATCCCACTTCCACAATGGAATCTCAAGAGGCTGAAGAAGACCAGAAGGACGCTGATGTTCGGCCTTAAAACACTGACAAGTTATGCAATTGCTCACATAACTCGCCACATCGCGCTTCATACCTTCCCAATAATAAAGACGACGCATATCGGCATACATCTTGCTACTACCAGGATGAATGGTATACTTAGAATGATGACAGTCATCAAGAATGTCATGCCTAAGTGCAAAGTCAGAAGGCACAAAAAGACGGTTCTTCTTACGAAGACACCCATGAGAATCAATGCTAAAATCTTGCAACGCCTCATCGCAAGATCCAGACTCAGAAAGCTGAATAAGATGCAACAACTCAGGATCACGCCGTTGACCATCGGCAATACGATCCAATAAAATAGGTCGAGCTCCCAAACTAAATAATAGAATAGGAGAATCAGAAGATGAACCTCGATCACGAATTTCACAAAAAGATAGAGTCTTAAGAATATCCCATTCGGCAAACATCATAGAAATAACAGCCGAATGTTTGCGACTAAGCGCATCTGCAACACGATTACCCTTACCAGGGGTATATTGGATATCAAAGTCATAAGAAGCAAGAAACTCAAGCCAAAGCTGTTGTCTCATATTGAGTTCCTTCTGAGTGAACAAATACTTCAAAGATTTATGATCGGTATAGAGAATGAAGCGCTCGCCCAATAAATAATGTCGCCAAATCTTCAAGGCAAAGACAATGGCGGCTAACTCAAGATCATGAGTGGCATAGCGAACTTCATTCGGACGCAATTGCCTAGAAGCATAAGCAACCACCCGATCTCTCTGCATAAGAACAGCACCGAGACCACTACCACAAGCATCGGTGTAGACAACAAGATCATGATTCCCTTCGGGAACCACAAGAATAGGAGCATTAGTGAGAAGTCGCTTTAATGTCTGAAAGGAAGCTTCACACTTGTCGGACCAATCAAAACAAATGCCTTTCCGGGTAAGGCTTGTGAGAGGAAGCACAATACGGGAAAAATCCTTGATGAACCGACGGTAGTAACCCGCCAATCCAAGAAAACTACGAATCTCATGAACATTCTCAGGCCTCTTCCAATTCTGAATGGCTTCGATCTTTGAGGGATCGACAGAAATGCCATCGGAAGATACAACATGGCCTAAGAACTTAACCTTATTCTCCCAAAAGTGGCACTTGGAGAATTTGGCTTTAAGCTGATGACGACGGAGAGTACTCAAGACAATCCTTAAGTGATTAGCATGCTCAGTTTCAGACTTAGAATAAATAAGGATATCATCAATGAACACAAGGACGAACTTATCGAGATATTCCCGGAATACCCGATTCATGAGATCAATAAAGAAAGCAGGAGCGTTCGTCAAACCGAACGGCATAACGAGCCACTCAAAAGAACCATAACGAGTGCGGAAAGCGGTAAGAGGTATGCTATCCTCCGCGACTCGTAACTGATGAAAACCTGTGGCAAGGTCAAGCTGAGAAAAGACCTTAGCACCACTCAATAGATCGAACATGTCATCGATCCTAGGCAATGGATACCTATTCCTAATGGTCAACTCGTTAAGCTTGCGATAGTCAATGCAAAGCCTAAGAGTTCCATCAGACTTCTTCACAAAGACGACCGCGGATCCCCACGGAGAAAAACTAGACTGAATCAATTGCTTGGATTCAAGCTCTAAAAGCTGCTTCTTGAGTTCCTCATTTTTCCTTTGTAGACATCCTCGTGGGAGGACGACTAACTGGCTGCGCGCATGGAATGAGATCAATGTGGAACTCAATTGCCCGCTTGGGTGGCAAACCCGATACAGGCTCAAAAACATCAGAAAAGTCACAAGCAATAGGAATACGAGATATATCCTCATCATCTCACGAGTCAAGAGAATACAAAGCCATTTCGGAATTATCCACATCCCGAAGAACAAGAGATAACTGAGAAGGCGAATCAGGATGACAAAGATATACAATTCTCTCGGAACAAATAATCCTGGCATCGTACCTCACTAGCCAGTCCATACCAAAAATCATATCAAAACCCAAATGAGAAACAACGTGCAGATTCGCACGGAAAGAAAAGCCACATAAAACAATCTTAATATCATCATAAAACAAGCTAAGGGTCACGGATCCCCCAATAGGATTCGCAATCCTTAAAGAAGTAACCATACAAGAAACATCCAAAGATAAATCATCTACAAGCTTCTTCGATACGAAAGCATGTGAAGCACCGTATCGAAAAGAACTTGTATACTATGATCATGAAATAGAATAGAACCTTCCAAAATAGATGGAGACATACCTTTGGACTGAGAAGGACCTATAGAAGCATTCGCTACATTGAGCTTGCCAGATTTTGCATTAGCAGGAGCAGTAGGACAAGCTGAAACATGGTGACCTTCCTTCTTGCAATAACGGCAGAAGAGAGGCTTAGGACAAGCTCGAATAATATGATCCGGAGAACCACAATTGAAACACTTTCGAACGAAAGGTGTTCCGGAAGACTGAGGCTGAGAGCTAGGACCACCGGTCTTCTTCTTCTTAGAAGGAAAAGGCTTCTTCTAAAACGGAAACTGCTTCTTGTTGGGGTTCTTGGAAACCTCAACATCCTCACCACTATCACACTCCTTCTCGACAGCTTCGAGATGAAGTGCCGAATCAACCAATTCCTCGAAAGAAAGCTTAAGCTGGAGCAAAAAGGACTTCTTAAGATATTTCTTAAGACCAGAGACAAACTTCAAATTCTTCTTGTAAGAAGTGCTGATGAATTCAAGACCATACTTAGATAAGGCCTCAAAAGATGCGACATACTCAGAAACAGAAGATTTCCCTTGCTTCAACTCAAGGAAGCGACGGGTCAATAGAACTTTTTCAGATTCAGGAACGAACTTGAGTTCAAATCGCTCCCGAAGCTGAGTCCAAGAAAGGGTAGACTCATCAATCTCGGCTACAAGAAGCTCATACCAATCAAGAGCACGCTCTTGTAATAAGCTAGAAGTTACAAGAACTCTATCATGGTCAGAAAGGTCCATGCGAGAGAAGATACGCTCGCACGTGCGAAACCAAGCTTGGACTTCAAGAACCGACTCGGAGCCCTTAAACGGTTTTCCTCCAAGATGAGCAAAATCACTACACTGGCGTGCAAAGGCAGACTTGCGAGGTGGAGACACTCGAGGAGGAACGGAAGGCTGAGTGCTCCTAAACAACTCCAAAAACTGATCGGCAGACATATAAACGCCATCCGGATGTGAGCCACTAGATTGCCCAGCATCCGAACGTCGACCTCTGCCACTTCCGGACATAAGCTGAAAGTCAAGATAAGGAAAAGATTATTCACAAGGTAGATATTTCAATATGGGATACTACGGAATAATCCTAGACGTATTCCCAAACTCTATCTAACCTTGATAGAATAAAGAGACACGATGATTCAAAGATTTGTATCACTTGTACACTTTGATGTACCATAATATGTGCATCTATTCTGTGTTTATCATATTTTGTTCTGAACACAGCTTTGATACCACGCTGTGACGCCCCACTCCGAGAGCCTCGTTAACAAAGAGTATTACATAGATAATACTGTCGGCTAACGCGGACAATAGAGTATAATGGAAGCGACCATGTGTAATTTTACCTTAACTATTCACTAAATACGTCGAAAAGTAGAATCACATTAAAATTCGACCTATTCAATAAATATTTAAAGCAAAACTACAATGGCTATAGGATCTATCAGAAGAAAATATAACAACTCAAATGTAATTCACATCACAGAACAGTCGATCATAATATACACATAAACAGATACACCACAGAGTATACAAAATAATACATGTCAAGTGGTACAGGAGACCACAATATACAGACGAGACGAAAAAGTATAAATATCAGAGTTACAACAGATAAGGACCACTAAAGACGCTATAACAAAATGAAGCTAGCGAATAGTCCATGCGGAAGCAAAATAGGCTAAGTCCAAAAGCACATAACCTGAAACATCTCGGTCTGACCCGAGTATAAAATACACGGGTCAGTCTAGATAACAAATCAGTTAGATAAACTGAACAATAATAAACCTGCAAGGTCATACAGTATAACAAATATCTCTAGAGGAGATAACACAATCATCAACAAGAGATGAATCATATAGAACAAGTCTCGTATCATCGGCAACATATAGAAACAAAGGATATAAATATCCCAAAACAAGCCAAAAGGCAAATAACAAATACCCATAAGGTATACAAGTTCCACAAGGTAATCGCTATACTCCATGCGGCTCAAAAAGACAAACACCGAAGGGCGATACCAAGGGAATATACATATCAATGAAACGTCATAAAATTGCTCGAGCTCAGTACTGTACAAACAAGGATCCATGAGCCCGAAGACTCCAAACCCAAGTATCACCCATGCGGCACATAAGGCCAACATCAGAGCGAAACTATATAGGGCAACAAACACGAAGGCACACACCCGAAGGCAACATACCCGAAGGCAACAAACCCAATATCACTCATGCGGCACATAAGGCCAACATCGGAGCGATGCTTGATAGGGCAACAAACCGTAGTGGTGAAGGTCGTAGACCCAGTACTGGACACCACTAACTGGCGGAATGTGTCACAACTCTCGAAAAGGAATCCGAACAGTGTTAACGTATGTCCCATAACCACTCGTTCGCACTAAACGGTTTACTATCCGTCAGTCACTTTCACACTCAAAGCAGTACAAATTTACCTCATATCATCGATAAACTAAACCCGAAGGTCAAAACGATCAATCGAATAGGTCGGGGACTAATCGGAAAGATAAACGCACAGATTCATGGTCCGTGTTTTGCCCAACCATTTAATTACCCTTCCACTTCGCTCGAAGTGCGAAAGTGTGTGTTTTAAATAGAATTTATAAATTGGAGAAACGCGCTTTTAAATGCGATTCGAGAGATTATTTTATAAAAACCCATGGATGAAGTCAAGAGTAAGTTATCAAAGTCAAATATGCAATAACAACCACTAAAAAGCAACTTGAATCGATAAAATCCGGAAAAATCAATCAAATATGCAAAATAGGAAAAACAGGCAGAATAGAGCAGGTCGGTCGACCGGACTACAGGGCTCGGTCGGCCGGCCAGATGCAGAAACAAGATATTGCTCGGGGAACCAGGTCGGTCGACCGGCCCAGGGCGCTCGGTCGGCCGAACCTGATGAATTTGCACTTCCTGCCCTATTTTAATGAAATGCAAATTCTTTCTAAATCCAAAGCAATGGCACATGCATACTTGTTAGGAATTCATACCCAACATCAATGATAGCAAGAGAGGTAGATGTGAGTTAAGAACTCACCTTTTTACACAAAACAAAGAAGATGAAGAAGCACAAATGCAAGGAATTAACCAACTACACTCCACTTCAACACTACAAGATTCAATCTAGAATCAAAGCAAGTATTTCCTTAGTTAGGGTTAGGAAATTACTGAAATTGAAGAGGAGAAGAGATGGAGAAGATGGAGATGAACTTACCAATGGATTCCCTTTGATTTTGGAGCAAGAAATCAAGATGCAAGAAGAACTAGGGCTTGCTAATTTCTATTTCCACTTCCTTTCCCCCATTACAGTTTTAGCTTGAGAATAAAATGAAAAGGAGATGAAATGAAGAGAAGGGGTTGAGTTAGAGGGTTAATTAAGCTAGTGGGCTGAACCCAAACCCAATAGAAAAAGTAGCCAAAATTTCACAAACTCCAAACATATCAAAGATTATACTCAAAAAGATCGCAAACGCCATTTTGGAATCAATGGAGGTAGTTTCGAGTTCCAATTCGGCCATTTGCAAAAAGTAGCATTTCGGACCCTAAAATCCGACTAACGACGCTATATTTAAATTAAACATTTAAATATAAAATCGTTAAATATGCGGGTTGTTACAGAAAAGCAATCCCAAGTCATGAATGCAAAACCCTCATGTCCCCTAGATGCCCAGCTCGGCGTAATTTTTACAGCTCTATATGGTTTTTGGAACATTGTGGATCTCAGGTGATGTTTAGAAACCTACTTTCAAACCCTATGTCCAGACATAAGCGTCCTCTATGACCGAATATTCCTTGCCAAATTTCCCCACTATAACAAATAAGACCTCTAGCAGCGTTTCAAAAACGATATAAAAGCTATTAACAACGCTTTTACATACGCTGTATATTGACATGCAATTATATGTCAGAGATATACAATGACAAGGAATGAACGCTGTTAAATGTCCTTTTTTACAGCGTTTTCCTGGTGTCATGAAATCATTTAACAGTGTTTGGTCTAATTTAACGACATTTTTATAACGCTGTTAAAACATTCAATGGCGTTTAAAAAACGTCGTGGAATGTTTTAACAACATTTTAAAAATGCCGTTAAATTGTATTTGGTTATGTTTTTAGATACAATTTAACGACATTTATAAAACACTGTTAAAACATTCAACGGCGGTTTTTAAAAACGCCGTTAAATTGTATACAAAACTAAGTAAGTTAGGCTTTTTCTACCTTTCTGTAAATTCCATTCCAGTAAATATCAGTCACAATGTGTATATACGCCACGTTTCAAAATTAGCATATTATATCAATACCACATTTCAAAATCAACATATTATATCAATACCACATTTTGGACACATATTTGATAACCAACATATGAAATTTTATTATCAAAATACACAATATTCTTACACTAAACATAAATAGTTCGTCATCAATGGTTCGTAAAAATAATATAGAACAAGTAGCAATAGCAAAACAAAAGCAAGTAGTACATACGTTAAAACAAAAAAGTAGTTCTAACAACAAAAATAACTTCGATCTATAACTCGTTGCAACCTTTTTTTGCATCGCAGTCATCTATCTACCTGTAAAGCAAAAGTAATGCTTGAGAATCAATTCATCAAAAAAGTGTACATAAAATTAAATTGAATTCATAATGCAAACACTAAATATTCATCTCACTATTTCATTAGACGACTGACTAATACAAAGTATACGACATGCCATAAAATCAAGTAGCATTTACAAGTGAAGTAGAGTAAAAAATAATAAACAAACTCGGTAATTTGGAGTAAAATCAAGCTACATATTATCGACGTATGAAGTGGTTTGTTTACAAATCACGTAAACTAGTCATCAATGTTGTTAACTAAGTGGTCCACTCAGTACCAATATAGGTGTAGTCAATTTTCAAAAATTAGACTCAGTTTTTAAGTTGGACTTGGTTCTTGAAACTGAGACTCGGTTAAATTGAGTCTGAGTTGAACTGAGACTCGGCTAAATTGAGTCTCAGTTTAACTGATACTTAGTTAACTGAGTCTCCATTGAAACTGAGTTCAGCTAAACCGTGTCTTAGTTCAACTGAGGCTCAACTAAGTTTGAGATATTGTTAGCAGATATTCAGTTAACCGAGTCTCGATTAAACTGACACTTAACTGAGTCTGAGACTCAGTTAACCAAGTCTGCTTCTTTGAAAAAAAATTGGTACCCAGATCAACTGATTCCTAAACACCTCGGCAAGACTGTGGTCCAAGCATTCAGCAACAACCCTTGAATCCAGTGCAGCCACATATTGTATCGCATGATAACATGACTAGCAAGTGAAGTACAGATGTTCAACTTCATGCATCTAATTCTAACCATATGCACTTAGTTACTCAAGCCAATTTATCATGCGAAACTTCAAACAAAACAATGGCTCAGTCTTGCATTCTGGTGTTTCTAACACTAGATCTGGTGTTGTTGCCACCTATTTAACATGGTATAATTGTATGTAAAAATGAAGAAATATTTTCTCCCAAGAATCAATTAGAACATGATAAATGCTACGCTAATACCTTAAGCCCTTCATATAAAGCATGTAAACGACATGATCTTAGGCATGCATGATCATACTCTGAAAGCAACTGGCATAAGATTATGTAAGTGAAAACTAAATATAAACAGCAAGGTCCTTATTAGATAGGAAAGTAGTTATGTAAACTTATCATTTTTTTATAAAATTTAGTTAACTTATTTTTTTATAAAACTTAAGTTAATTGTTTGGATATACCAAAACAAATACTATCATACCAAAATATAATAAAATTATATACCCTCTTACCAACCTGTCTATTTCTCATCATAATTTGGGCTATGGCCTGAAAGATAGAGATGCCTGTTATGGATCTGAATAGAAATTGAAGTTGCATCAATAGTGTAAAACTGCACAAAAATTGCGTATAATTATAAGCAGACAAAAAACTGCAGATAATAGCCAAAAACTATTATAGTGCTATTTGACTTTTTGTAAGTTGGTTCCTATATAGTAATATAATATTAAAACTAGTTTTAATCCCTTTGTGATGCCATCCTGGGATTAATCTTAGCAAATGGCAAATGGACATGGTTATTAACGGACTTATATATTAATGAATCTTGATATACCTATAACAGCTAAGCTCAATTCGTTAGCTGAGCTAAGCTGACCTCAGTTCTCGATTTTGACCAAGCTAAGCTTAGTTGTTAAAACTGAGCATAGCTCAGTCCTCAACTTTAACCGAGCTAAGCTCAGTTTTCAAAACCAAGCAAATGTAAAATGGGCTAGATCTAGGTACTAATTGGTCATGCAAAAGTGAAATGTATTTGTCACTACCCTGACTTCAAGTATATTATGACTTTTTTTAACATGAAGTATACTAGTTGGTCATGCAATAATCTAAACCAAATCTTAATGGCAGTGTAAATTTTTAGATCCTTATGATTTCGCTAGAACTTCTGGTGTAATAGAGCTTCTAAATTAATCAGCAAATGAGTCAACAATTATACACAAAAACAAATAAAACATAAAAAATAGGAATATGTTAAATTGATGACTTAAATAATAGATTCCAACAGTGTAAATATCAGTCACTTTTTTGTAATGCTTTCAAATTTGTTACCCGCTTTTCTAAACATTATCTAGTTCGAAAAAAAAGAAAATCTAAAGCTTCATTTGGAAGAACTTTCTAGTTATGGAGGATTTTATTTTTTACCAGAATTTATTCAAAGCAATGTCAGTTTATCATGAATAAGTCTTAATTTTATAGCTTTTTATGATTGCTTTAATTCCAGGAATTCACAATGTTATTTTTAAAATAGCAAGAACATCGAAAAAGCACCTGTTGCGATGTTCAGATTTTATTTTTAGTTGCCACATCGCTTGAAGCACTGACCATTTCTCTTTTTGTCTCCTTGTTGGAGGTGTCAATGTAACTCCAACTTCTTTCTGCAAAAAGATGAATAAGGCTGAAAATCTTGTAAGACATATATACAAATAAATAACATTCAGAAGAAATAATCAAACTGTCACTTCTTTCTTTAAGCACATTTTTCTGTAGCGTACAAGCTGATATAATCCAGATATAATCCGGTTTATTTGCAACCGTAAAACCATCAGGCAGTCTTTCGAAGGTTAATATAGCAGCACGCCTGAATTTAGCAACTACATTACATGGAACAATAAATTTAAGTTAGCATTTGTCATCTGACGAGGAACCTGAGATGCATAAATTGTTGTTAAAGTGTTTCTCTAACCAGCTCTTTCCCCTGAAAAGGATTCAACATTCCTATCTATACCAGAATCTAAACAAATGCTTGCTGGAACAGAAGCCACTTTCAAACATTGATGTATGACTACGTTAGAGCCACCACCTCTTGAACACTCAGTCAGAACCTAGGGCACTTGAACAGAATCATCAGGAAAAGAGGCAGCTTTTACATCGATCATGCTTCCAATTGATGATAGGGATGGACCAAAGTAGTCGCAGAGGTGTCAAAAGAAACACAAAGTTTATAAAAAACCACATCATATGTTTTCATACCTTACCACTTGACTTAATTGCCTTTGCCTTTTGCAACTTCAGATTTGAGAGAGACAATTAGCTCAACTTGAAATTTAGTGCCACTTAATTCATCTCTAGTAGGCACATAAATTATACCAATTTGTTTAAGGATTTGATTACTTGCGGTATTTGAAACATCCAAATATTAATGTTAAACCAAATATGTACTTTCTTAATTTTATGTGATCTCATTTGAAATTAACAAGCAAAACTAATGGTTTACGTAAGTTGATTAATGTAAGTCCACCTCAATAATCTAAAATTTGAAGAGCAAATGATGGCGAATTTCATAAATTTTTACTAGAGATTACCTTAGTTCATGATTGGTTAGAGTCTCCTTCTTTTGCATAAACAAGGTAGAGACAAAATTATTAATGGTATGGGAACTACCTTGAAATAAATAAAGTTAACTTTAGTGTGTATTATTATATCCTAAATAGCAAAATTCAGGTGTCACTAGCCTATAAATGAGGCATGTCATAAGACCACATAACAAAAGGAGAAAATAACCAATGATAAACTAACCTTTACTCCGAATCCTTGTAGTTCTAGTAATATATGCAGTTCCATTTTAATCTCTAGTGGTGACTCTCTGCACATTTGAAACCTGCCATACTCATGGGCACTGGAAAATTAATACTAATAGTGTTATCTACAATAAAAATAGAACTAGAATTATAATAATATTTACTGATGTTAAGGTAAACAAATTATAAAGATAGTTTATGGAGTCATGGTTATTTGGGCAGTAGAGATGACATGAAAAGAACATGAAAACTAAACTCAATACAGAGCAATTAACAGAAACTATTCACTTCTAATTCATTCCACGCATGGTTGTCATACTTGAATAATATCACTTTCGTACAACAAACGTATGAGATTTGTTTATAATTACTATGCATAAAAAGTAACGAGGGCCTAACTAGTAACTAGTGACATATTGCCCCTTTGTTTAGCACCTTGATTACCTTACAGCGCTAGTCAGTTTTCAAACCATTAAATTATTTGAAGTTTTTCACATGACGTCTCAACGGTCCATAATTCCATATAGGTAACTCCCTAACTCCATATGGAACTTAACATGATGAAGTCATAATCCAAATGCATAAAGCATTCCAGTGGTTGTGGGTTTACTAGAAAAATAAAAATTTAAATACTTAAACAACATCTGGTGTAGTATTGAAACCTTTGTTGAGTATACAAGTTAAAAACATATAGTTCAATTGTGATTATCATACTTATTATAGGGGATATACATACCTAGGCATCCAGATTTGGTTCAAAAGCATTTCATGCCTAAAACTTATGTAAATGACCTACAAAAGGTACAAGTTAATAATATTTAGTAGACAACATATGCAAATTTCAAGTTATCATGTGTTATACTGATTTTAACATTCATTTAATAAATATCCACTTTGCTTTTTTCAAAGGAACGGTATAAAAGTGGAATCCAACAGTAAACACAAATGATAACCTCTTTGCTCACAGGGAAAATATTGCTAGCCAAATGATATATACAACATTAATCATTTGCTTGTGGAATCAAAGGAAAATAACTTAAATGTATGTATTTTAAAAGAGATAGACAATAGATTGTTCATGGATATTCATTTAAAAACTTTGAAAAAGCAATTCATATAGTAATCCATTCTCTTTAACCCGAATTGAGCTACTGGAGCCAACTAATAGATATACTTTGATAAGATTCTGTTCTAGAATTACAAAATAGTCTTGTATTATTAAGCTTTAGTAACTTTTGTTGAATACACTTTTTACTTTAGTTGGAGGTAAAAAAATTACCCTAAGGCGTACAACTCGTCGACTTGAGGCATCGAGACTTAAGTTTTGTATGTCTCACATGCCTCAATTTGCTAAGCATAAGATTTAAAGGCAAAACACCTTTCTCAACAAATTTGAAGGTGATTTGACTCTATCTCACCTTAAGATGAGCCTTTCAAACACTGATTAGAAGAACAAGATGTGACAACACAACTGAAGGCTTGTGAACTCCCTTAAGAACAAATACATCTAACCTCAACTTGTTATTTCCAAAACAGCAACATATAGCTGCCATCTGCCTATATATATGATACCATGCAATAACAAAAGGGAAGAAAAAAATAATGAACTCACCTGTATTATGTATTTAGCATCTTTTATGATTAATATATCAAAATTACAGCATACATTAGGTAATTTACTAAACTATTAACATGGATTTATATAAGCTGCATACATTAAAAAATATCTAGAATGCTATTTTGAAAAATAAAATTAAGAGAGACAATTAAGATAACCTTAAATATAGTACTAGTTCGACTATTTGAAGTGGGACCATAAATTAAATCAATTTTTTTGATGGATTTGATCCCTATACAGCATTGAAAACATTCAAATAACAGTGTTAAGCAAAATATGCATTATCTTTTTAATTTTACATAATTTATTTTGAACTTCACATGCAAGTTTCATTTTTGGATTTCTTGTTTAAGGAAGAGACATGTCATAGCAAAGATTGTGCTAATTTGCAATAAGTTAGGTCACTTTCTATAGTAAGAACAGCACTAGAGACAAAAACGCTAAAGTAACAGGGACTACCTTAAGAACAAATGCATTTAACCTTAGCTTATGTATAATGTCCAAAACAGAAAAAATTAGCTTCCTCTAGTCTACAAATATCATTCTAGACAATAACAAAGAGAAAATAAACCAAAATGGCGAACTCACCTCTACTAACAACCCATGTAGTTCTAGTAACATTTGTACTTCATCTTAATCCGATAGAACCTCCCCGCACAGTTGAAACTTGTCATGCTCATGGGTACCTGAAAATAAAAATAATTATGTACCATAAATACTTATACAACAACCTGTCAAATCATAAAATATTTTTTAGGGAGCACAAGCAAAGGGTATAGCTTGATTGTGAGTCACTTGGTAGTCTATAAAATCAATAAGGATATATAGACCAAAACATCAAGTTGTACTTTAGTACTACTGAAGCATTCATTTGTGAAACAATATCATGCCAATGTGGACCCATCAAAAAACAAAAGTTGAGTAGATTTAACAACATATGCAAATTTTAGTTTGATGTGCATTTTATCAATTTAATGTTCGTTTATTCTCTCATCCCAAATTGTTTGAGAAGTCACTTAGCTAACTAATTAGGTGCATGCACTTTAATGAGGTTCTATGCCGGAATTAATTTATCAAAAATATGGGCAAATATTTGCAAAAATACTATACATAAATCTTTGTTCTCATGTCGCATAATTGTCTTATATGATTTTGTTGAAGTTTCTAAGAGCAAGACATCTACACTTTCATTTTTAAAAATTTAATCAACCATGCTTATTTACACAGTTTCATATGTTTTTACATATGAAAATTTGGGTTACATTTTATTTCTCATGCTATACTGATTATATTGCTGTGTTTAATTTGTAACTGAGAAGTTATCCAACATGGTAATATTGTGAGTGTTTATTTGATGTATAATTTTCTGCAGAAAATACTTACAGGATCATATGACGAGATTTGTCATCTTAAATTTAGATGAAGTACACAAAAAAATTTCATGCTATTAGCCTAATTCATTGTAAGCGATCTGTATTGGAACAAGATACATCAACACAACCTTAAATTCTATATTCTGAATTCTATTGTCTTCACAGTTAATATTATTTACTTTATAGCATAGGATATTTTCAACTGACTATACAAAGGTTAACCTCTAATAATCCTGGTTTGATTTCCAAAAACTACAATTGCTTCAAATTTACTCTACTTACAACTTAGATGTCTAATTCAATTAATCATGAAAGGTACAACTATACCACTTTATACCGAATTGTAGTTTGCTGATCATCCGACTTCAAGTAACTGTATGGCACAATATAAGTTATTACAAATAAGTTAGAAAACACATAAAATGTTGCTATGATACTTGCAATATGACTTCAGATGGAACATTTGGATTGATTTAGCTGATGATCCAAAGTGGTACAAAGGCAAATAGTTCATAGGATTAACAACGACAACGGCGGTAAAGGGCTAGCAATGATGGTGAAAAAGATGTGGCAACACCTATGATTAAGAGAGATTTTGAAAAGATGAAGATAAAGACAGATGTGCGAGCAGCGATGAGACCTAGCGGCCGTAGTGAAGGGGTGTAGCGTCGTTAGGGTTCGATGAAATTTTGGGACAAAATTTTCTAATTGGGATTTTTTTTGATGTGGGAATTGAAATTTTTTATGAATTTTTACTTAGTTTATGGTTTAGTGGAAAGAGGGAACGTGAAATATTACTGCCTTGGGCTATGATACAGCGTTTCACAAAATTATCTGCAGAAGAGAAAACTCTGTAACTGCACTTAAGGTAGAAACGCCGTGTCAATTTGCAATTATATATGCATTTTCTTGTAGTGCCCTCAGTCGGCCTCCTGCATGCGGTGTCGAAGAAAAGCTACTTTTTCAAGGCAAATGGGTCTGTCCATGCTTCCCAATGGAAACCTTCCTTTAGTGCCTACAATAATTGCCTTATAGAGCTTACATGGATCAAGCTAGAAGGACCCGCAAAGACATTGAGAGATGGAAGAAAGCTGACGGAATTGCTAAAAGCCATAGGCAATTTTATAGAACTTGACAACTGCGATTAGGACAGACAGATAAGAGATTTGCTTTTGTTACATTAGACTAGGTATCAAGGCTTGAATTTCGGAACTTCTCATCACCAAAGTAGTAGTAACATTTTGCAAAGTAAGATAAAAGAAATAAATCCACCAACATCCTCCTCTCTCCACCTTCAGCCTTCCATTTGGGGAGCTAGATCTATTCATATACTAGAGGGAGAAACCAAAGTACCTCATGGATGCAGAAGGCATGGAACTTTGAGTCAACAGCCCCTCTCCCTGGTTATCATTTAACCAGGATGTTATCCCTAAAGAGGCTTGGCAACAGGAGATGGAGTTTCCAATGAGAGGCGGTGATGTAGATCTTATTGCGATCATAGAATCTCCACCAGATGTAGCTGAATTTTTCAATTAGATGGCATTGATAACCACTATCAACCCTAATCCTAGCCTAAATGAGCGAATCAATGACCTATTTTTGATAGACACCCAACCTCCCCTTTCTCTTCCTCCCTCACCACCTTCTGACAAATTTATGTACCTGAAGAAATACAGACCACTCACATCAAATTTCATTACGAATATTTGGTAGCCCAGCCCAAACTCCTCCAGCCTAGGATCCTTCTCCATCCACTCCAAATCTATTAGAAGAAGCAGACGACTCATGTCACGTAATAGTCTTTGTCCTTTTGAACATAATGCTTTAGTACCATACTTACTTGATAGTCATAATAACTCCAATATTATATGCTCTGCACCTTATTTAGGACGGTCATAGATGAAAAAACTACCTCGATAATTAGATCTTTAGAATTGGAGAAGTTTAATGTACACCATGTAGATTTTTACGTGGAATGTTTGGGGATTAGGAGGTAAGAATAAATGTTTGGCTGTAAAAACTTTCTCAAGCCCTTAAAACTTGAAATTCTTTTCATACAAGAATCTAAAATGACTACCCCATCGTTAAAATTATTAAGATCCATTGAGGATAATTTCATTGCTAGTTGGGAATCCATCATGTCTATAGGCAACAAAGGGGTTAAAGGGTTGGGATAAGCCACTTTGGACCCTTGTTCAGGCCATTAAGAATTAGCACGTTCTCCTTGCCGTCCTTAAGCACTTACCTTCGGATAACTTGTGCTTTTTTCTAGTGTGAATGGCTCAAATAATAGTAGTAAAAGATCAACTCTTTGGAATTCTTGTAGGGACTCCGCAAACCTTATTCAGAGCACTTGGGTCGCTAGCGGTGACTTCATATTACTAGATCCATACAAGAAAGAAACTCAAATCATTATAACACTGCTAACATGGACATCTTTAATGCCTTTATCGAAAGATATTGCCTTGTAGACATCCCTTCAAATAGCAGGAAATACACATGATATAACAAAAGGAGCACTCCATCTCTTAAAAAGCTCAACCGCTTCTTCTTCAACTCTTCTTGGGAAGATTACCATCCTATTTAACCCAAAATGGCCTCCCACCCATTCTTTCAGACTACTGCCTTATACTTATGGACTCTAGAACCTCTAAAATCCCAAAGGCTCCTTACTAAATCAAAGGATTGTGGACTCTGTGTTAGTACCTTAGGTTTTGATTTTGATGATAACAACTATAGGACATTACATAAAATATCGATACTAATGTTTTATCAAAATATATATAGTATATAGTGTAGGATATTAGACAGGTGTTGACTAAGAAGACTGTACAGTATCAAGAGTAGATTCAAGATGACGATAATTGAAAACTCATGAATATTGAAGAGTTCAAAATTTCAAGATATTCCAGGTAAGTTATAGAGTCATAGAATTTTTGTTAAAACCTTGATAGCATTTCTTGATCTCTCTCTCTCTGTTTCAAATAAGTTTTAAATATTTTTCAAATATCCTAGTTTTCAAAATAATCTCTTCAAACATCTTTTCAAAATATTTCTCAAAATAATTTCTTGGCCCTTTATATGTACAAAGATATTATATTAAGCTTTTAAGTATTTTTAAATCTATTATATTTTTTGGTATTTTAGTTTATGTCTTCCTTATGTTTATTTTTTATATTTATATTTTGACTTTTAGATATCTACTTATAATTTATAACCATGTTAATTTTATATATTACTTACATTATAACTGAATACTCTTATTAAATCTTTTTATTTTACAAATTTTTATTAAGTATATTTTGATTAAAATGTGCATAAACTATATTTTTAACGATTCCATGAAGTATTGAATTATTTGTAAAACAACGGATTTTCAAAATAATATTTTAAAGTTTTTTTTAATTTTGTGAAAAGTATGTCGACATACTATATCTATATATGTCGACATAAGGGCCGTAGTTTTCAAAATTTAAATTTGAATGGAAGTATCTTTTCGTCGTATCTCTTCGCTAATGGACATGACCATTGTTTCCCTATATATACTAGACTTCCTAACGATTTTTATCAATAATTATCTTATTCATCTCTTTTCCTTCCATTGGCTCATTTTCAAAATCAAAATATACCCAAACTCAGCTGAAATTCATCCAGAATCAAATTCAATCATCACTAATTTGATTCTTCTTCATCTACTCTCTGATTTCTCTCATCTCTCTCGTGATCAAAGTGCTATTCAAGAGCTATATGATCGATTGTAATCAAGGTCAATGATCTGAGTAAATAAAATCTATCAAATCGTACTGTTATGCTTGTGGGTGTGATTGTAGCCCGTAAAATCAATTAGGTGTGCTTATTAGCTCGTATATCTAGTGAGTGTGCTTGTAGCCTAAAAATCATGCAACTCTACCCAAAGGTCGGGATTTTAGAGTGTGCGTCCCGTAGCCTAGAAATCGAGATTGTATTTTCATTTACAAGTTGAAAAGAAATGTGTACAAGGAATTGTGTGGGACTGGATGTAGGGTAACTCTGAACTAATATAAAATCCTGATGTATTCTTTCCTCTTCACTTTTACTGCATTTACTTTATCTGTACTTTGATTCTGTTATTGTTTCTATGATTGTTAATTACATCATTCCAAGAAAAATCTTAAAGAATTTGAAAAATATTCATATAATCAATTAAACACTATTCACCCCCTCTAATGTTAATTTAGCCTTAAGATCCCTATTCCAATGACTCACATTTGGTTTCAGAGCATTGGTTCTCAAAGTACTCATCATCTGATTTTTGAAAAAATTTAAATGGTTACCAACACTAGTAATAGTATTGTTAGTAACACTACTAATACACTTGTTCGTAACTCATTTGTCGAAGGGCAATCTACTACTAGACCTCCAATTTTTAATGACAGTAATTACACATATGGGTCATGTAGAATGAAAATTTATTTATAGTCAATTGGCTTAGACACTTGGAATATCACACAAAGTAAGTACACTAAAACCGAGACTAATTTTGCACGATGGACTACTGACCAAAAAGCAGTTGCACAAAGTAACTCTAAGGCTTTGAATATATTATTTTGTTCACTAGATAGAAATAAATTTAACAGAGTATCTATATGTAACGACCCAGAATTTTTATTAATTTAAATTTGAATATTTAATTAATTTTAAATATTTATAAATGAATTTATAAGTCAAATAAATTTTAATTTGAATTATTGAATTTAATTGAATAATTAAATCGATAATTTAAAATGTTAAATTATGGAAATAATTGAAAAATAGAGTTAAATATGATAGAAAATGATTTGTAAAATTTTATTTAATCATACTGGAGTTATAGAAATATTTTAGAACTTTTAAAATCGAATTAAAAGTTAATTTGTGAAAATTGAATATTTTAATATTTAATAATTGACTGTAAAATAGCTAATTTTTGAACAGTCTCAGAATTGAACGAAACCAGTTCCATTGGATCCGTAATAGTTAGTTATTACCGGATTTCAATTTTCGTGTCAATCGGAGCTATCGTTTGATCGTGGCAGCTCGAAACGCATCGATTTATTTTTAATTTAAATTTGGCGAGTCAAAATAGCCATTTTTCAAAAAGTCTCGGATTTCGACGAAACCAGTTTCATCGGATCCGTAATGTGATATTATTGTAAGGTTTCAAATTTCAAGTCAATTGGATTTACCGTTTGTCCGGTACAAATTAAAACGCCTAGAAATCGACTTAAATCGGTTTAATTTAAATTGAGCGTTTATAGCCATAACTCGCACATACTTCCGAATTAGCTTCCGAAACTTGTTCCATTGTGTCCGGAACGCGGGATAAACCCTAGGTACGCTGGTTACGGCGTCTAAATCGGAGTTTGGAATTTCCGGATGAATAGTGTTCGAGAATTTCTCTATAAATAGACCTAAAATCACAAAAATAAAAAGAAAAAAATTCTAAAACCCTAGTTACAAAACGTGGCCGCCAGTGAACGTTTTGATGGCTGATATACACCTATCTTCTCCCCTCATTATCTTTCAATCCGTCATTCAATTCGAAAAACTTTCTAAAGCAAACTTGAAGAGCACGTTGTGATCTACAGATCCAACGGCTATGATCTAAAACAAATCAATGAATCAACGGCAAATCGACCAGGAAAGCAGAAAGTTGCGCACGCCATACGAGGCACATGATGAGGCCGAGCGTGCCCAGGTTGGAGCCGAGTATAGCTTGGAGAGAGGGCTTCGTCATGGCAGAGTTGTGATCGAGTATAAACGTGAGTGGAGTTTGCAATGTTTAACCCTAGTTGTGAGCTAAATGGGTTGCGTGCGTGTTCTTTACTGGAGAGAGGCCGTGCGTGAAGAAGAGAGGAGATGGGGGAGTTGCGTTCAAGGGCTAGGATGAGGGGGTTGAAGGATCTAAGGGCTGGGAATGAAATAGGTTTTATTATTATAAATTTAAGTTGTAAATTTTGTTATAAAAATTTGTGTAATGTTCAAAAATCAATATCTTTTTCATACGAGGTCGAAAAAATGCAAACTCAGTTGCGTTGGAATCGTATGGACGAGTACTACGCGATGGAGTTGGTTTGGAGTCGTTTGGAGTTAGTGAGAATTTCGGGTAAAATTAAACGCGCGTTTAATTTTATTCGAAATAAAAGCTAAAACGGAAATTAAAACCAAGGTGAGAACTTCTCACTCAATCGAATAGGTTTCGATTTTATTTTAAATAGTTAGATTTAAAATATTTGAATGCATGTTTGAATGATGACTGTAAATTATTGATTGTTAAAATAGACATTATGCGCCGTTAGTAAGCGGATGTTATTTAGTAAAAACATATACCGCGAATATTTCATAAACAGTGAAATTGGTATTATATATAATAGCAATATATATATATTGGCATATGTATATATTGGAGTTATTGATTTCCCGCATTTATTTGTTTAGCGGATGAGACCCTATTACGCCGTTATTAAGCGGATAATATTTATTAAGAACATATACCGCGATAATTTCGTACTGGAGCGAAATTGGTATTGTGCTAATGTTTTTGGATGCAGGAAAACAGGTTGGAGGGATCCAACTGGATTCCTCAACAGTATTTATTTTATTTCAGATATTTTGATATTTGATTGATTATCATATCGATATATGATATCGTTGTTAGTCGTGATTGACTATTTGGTGTATAGCATCATTGGACCCAGATTTTGGGATTTTAAAATGATCTTTAAAAATGATTTTTGAAAATATACTATATTTTTGGAATTGATCCATTATAAATAAATAAACGTTATAATTTTTAAAAGTTATAAAAATTATGGTTTTTGTGAAATATAGTTAAAAAAAACTGATTTTTAGAAATACGATTAAAAGTCGATTTTTGAGAAATATGAACTAATGATTTTATAAAATAATTTAGATTGGATTTTTGAATATATGATAAAAGTTTAAATATAGGATTTATAAAATTTGATTATTTTATAAATCGAAATGATGAAATTATAAAGGAATTTAAAGACGTTTTAGAATAATAATATAAACTAATTTATCTTAAGAGATTTATAAATGGATATTTATAAATTGAATTATGGACATTATAAAACGAGTTTTTATAAGTGTTTGAATATAGTGAAAATGAATTTCCTAAATGAATGAAATTTATGAAATTATAAACTGTGAAGTTATAAATGAAATTTTATAAGCAACAGGTTTATAAAATTTATAAAGTTATCGAAAGAATGAATTTTGGATAAATAAACAATCTTATAGGTTAAGATTAATAATTTGGGAAGTTAAATGAACGATTTTGTAAAATAATCGTTTTATAAGTAATTAACTTATAATATGAACTTGTAGTTTATAATTGAGTTATAAACTGGAATAGGTTAATAAAGGAATTTATAAAAAGGAAGTTTTTATAAATAAATAGAAACGGAATTTATAAACGTTGTTTTATAAATCCGCAAATGACTTATTTTGATAAGTTAATTGTTATAACTTAGAGATAGAGTTATATTCACATTTTGAACAGTGAATAATCCTTTAAGTTAAAGTGAATAGAAATGATGAAATTTGTTAAGGTAGTATATTCACGTTTTTGAATAGTGAATAATACGTTAAAGAAATTGTTTTGAATGTGATGTTTTAAATAGAATTAAAACGATCTAACGATGTTTTAAAAGGTGTTGAGAGTCGAAACCATAGATTTCAACATTTATTGTTGAAATAGACGTTTTCGAGAAATAAAAGGAAATGGTAGACTATAACACTGTTGTTATAGTAAATGATTTCCGAAAGGAAATGTTTTTAATAGTATTGGGATTTATATATCTATTTTAAATTCGAATCCCTATACTAGTGATTTTGGGTTGTCGTAACGATGTTTTACGTAACATTCGTTTTGGCCCAAGTAAATATGTTTAAGTGAATGATTTCCCTTAAAGAATGAAATATATACTTAATTCGATTTAAGTATATTGAATATTTTCTAAGTGTTGAAAATAAAAGAGATTTGTGAATTACTTATGGATAAATAAGTATGGAAATGTTTTCCAATGTGAAGTGAATATTTAGAATTTATCTTTTTGAAGATAAATTGAAAATGAATAATTGAAATCGTATATGCACGAATATTTTGAAATATAAATTCATTATGGAATTTATATGTGAAAAGTGAAATTGGTTAAAAATAAATATTGATTTATTTTTGAAGTGTTGGAATTTTATATCTTGTAAAGATATTTTGGAAATGTAAATAATTTGGAAAATTATTTGGAATCTGGTGATGTATGCATATCCATTGATAGTTCAATAGCCGACTATCAATATTTCCCTTTGAATGGGTATTTGATGTGAATATGATTGAATTTGAATGCACACTTATTTTTGAATAAGCGCTCACTATTCGGGTTAACCGGGAAAGGACCATGGGGTCGTATAACCCACTCCGAATATGTGATACGTCGTTGTGAATCGCATTTGAAGATCGGTGTTGAAGACCGGATATTTGCGAGAGCGATAGGATGAACTATCGATTGACTCTGCACCGAGTTGCTCCGGTATTGAGTTCTCCATATGTGATGGTGAATCCGATCAGGATTGTGAATATCCGGATTGCAAGGACTTCTTTGTAAGTGCCTTCTGTTCGATCCCGGAACAGACTTGTATGGATTGTATGCCTGACATTACAATTTGAGATATAAAGCCGATTTCATTCAAATATATTTCTGTTGGTGGCGGAGAATTTATTCTTTGCTTAACACCCTTCTTTGAGACGTACGAGCTCAAAGGTTATATAGTTGAAGTTATCAGCGATATATTCCCAATTTGGTAATGTGACATGCTGAGTGATGCTGAAATGATCATTGTGTTGATTATTGTGATAGGATCATTTATTTGATCGTCTATCTTAGTGATCATTGTGTTGATCATTTATTGACCCAAAGCATGGCTTTTGTATAAAGTATGTTTTTGTGGACGTGAATTCGTCGAGCCTCACATCCCGGAAATGGTCAAAACAGGAAAGAAGCAGCAAGGTTATGAGGGGTAGCACCCTTTAGGATGTGTCCATTTCCTTCTGGAAAAGGGTGGTATCATGGTATGGAGCCCAGATACTTACTCATGTTGAAAACACTTTGTTATGATTGTGTGAATTGATTAGAGAGCGCTCTCGGAAAAAGGTCCCAAAGGACCGGGGGATGGCATATTCGGTCAGTTGTTGCTCAGTTAGGAGTAACCCGGCCTTGTGTTGGTTGAGATCCGGTTTGGTTCTCGGGGATGTCCATCCAGAGGCATTCTCAGTGGCAATGGGAAGTTCCTTGGCCTGACCATTTGTTGGAAATCCAATTCCCAATACGAAACTTGTACGGTATTAGTTGTAGAACCTGCCATTCACTTATGGTGGTCACCACTGTTTGGATGGTAGCTATAGTAGGCATAGTTCGAAATGTCTATGTTGGCTAAGATTTATATTCTACTTTTGAAATGATTTCCTACACTATGCACTAGTAATAATATAAAATGTTATTTTAAATGCGTATCAAGCATCTTTGACTATCATAAGGAGAAATCTCCTCCGATTCTGCGTTTGCATTGTGTGTGTGTGCGGGAGGCCTTATGGTAGTCTCATTTTTAAAAAAAGCATTGCGAATTGAAATAAAAATATTCCTCTATTTTGATTTTAAAGATAAATAAACTGTTTTGAGTTCTCACACCAGTCACATGACTGACTCGGAGTTTATTGTTTTCCTTCCTAAACTCTGGGTGCCCACCAATTTCCACACGGGCAGTCAAGAGTTAGGTTTATCAGGATATTCTGGATATTCTGGAGTTGCTGGAGGCAAGCTGGATGGCATGGCGTATTACTAGTTTATATAGTATTTCTTTTCCGCTGCACTGTTTATTGTTGTATGTTGTTGTACACTCTGATGATATGATGTAATGTAATGTATAAAATGTAATAACTGATATAGTTCTTTGTTTAAAGATTATTCATTTATTATTATATGTTGTTCCGCTGCGAATTGTGAGATTCTGATGTTGTTTTGTTGTTCTTTTTTTCCCGTTCTATTTTTAAAATTCTTCTATCTTCTGTTTTTCAAATTCTCTGTTTTTTTCTAATTCTCTGTTTTCTAAAAAAAATTGTCTGTCTTCTTTTCCCTCTATTTTTCTTTTTCTTTCTTCTTTTTCTCTCTTTTTTCTTTTCTTTTCTTTTTAAAACCCATAACTATTCGGTTTTTCGGCAACGAAAATCCGCGTCGTTACATTTGGTATCAGAGCTTATGGTTAAGCGACAACCATGGTTCTGTTGGGTATAATTCATTAGAGATAGAGTCAGCAGTACTCTAGAATGAGTTTGAGAGTAATAATAGCTATGAGAGCGTATTTGTTAGTGAATAAAAATTGTTTTATATTGTGATGATTGGTTTGTTGAGTGGTATATAGATTCTGGTTAATACGAGTAATTAACGTTGTTGATAGGGATCTATAAACACTTGAATAGAACAATTCGACATAATATTGATTTTAAATTGGGTAAATGAAATAATTTTGCCTCGATTATATTTTTATATATAAAGAAATAATTTTTCAGAATTATTAAAGTGTATGTAAGTTGATCGTTAGGTTGTTTGAATAATCTAAATAAAAGGATAATGGTATAAATAATAGAATTATAAGAATTAAATTATAATTAAAGTGTTTACAATTGTGAAATAAACTTATATATCTAAGAAGTAAAACTATATGAATATGAGTTGTAAATAAAAGTGAATTTAAAGTTAAATGGAAGTATAACTTAAGAATTGTTGAATGAAGTTGATATTGGTATCAAACTAAATTAATTAAGTTAAGTGATGGATATGAACTTAAGTTATGTGAATAGAAATTCAACTTTTGTAATTGAATGGATGAATTGAATGTTAATCGATTAAATGTGAATTAAATTGATATGGAATAATGAATATAAGTGTTAATTCATTAAATTCTAATGTTATTGGAAGTTGAATAAATTGAAAGAGAATGAATATAAACAAAGAAATTTGGTTGTAATCAATACACTTTGGTTGTTATATGATTGTTGATTGATTATATGTAATTCATTAAGTATTAATGAAATTTAAAGCTATGTAATTGAATTCAAATGGAAAGTAAATAGATTTGAATAGAATTGAAAGTGAATTGGATTTAATTAGTGAATGTAAACTAACTGAAAATTGGACATGAATGAATGTTGATAAAAATCCAACGTAAAAGAATCAAATGTGATTTGAAATTGAAAACCCATTTCATTGATTATTAATGAGAATATGAAGGAATATTGATTGATTATGGATGTTGGTTGGGTAATGTTTGCATTTGTTGTTTAGTTGCATTTGCTATGTTGACATATATAGTTATTATGTTGCTATATGTTGTATATTGAGATTATTTGCATATGTGCATGTTCTCATGTTATTTGTTGAGTTTAGTAGGTGCGGATCGAGTTTGCTTCGCATTTGGAGTTCGCTTTAGCGCTATATTAGCCGTATATGCTCGCTAATAAAATATAAGGTACATATCTCGGATTAAATATCGCACTTTTATACTTTTTTCCCTGCGGGATGCCTCATTACTTGATGAGATGTATATTTGTGATATATATACTGTCATTTTTTTTTTTTTTTTTTTTTTTTTTTTTTTCTTTCGGATCGAGCCGCGCAAAGGAGACTATGGCGAATTTTTCCGAAAATTTAAGGCGTTAGAAAAATTTGAGAAAAAATTGAAAAATTTTGAAAACTTTAACTTTGATTTTGGAATTGAAAGTTAAACATAGTAGTTGCTTTTGAAAAGATAACTAAATATGATTTGAAAACTTAGTAAAGTTTTGTAAGAAGTTTAATTATGAATTTTGGGAAAATTAATAGATTCTGTAACCTTTCTTACTTATAATTTCGAGGACGAAATTCTTTTAAGGGGGGAAGATTGTAACGACCCAGAATTTTTATTAATTTAAATTTGAATATTTAATTAATTTTAAATATTTATAAATGAATTTATAAGTCAAATAAATTTTAATTTGAATTATTGAATTTAATTGAATAATTAAATCGATAATTTAAAATGTTAAATTATGGAAATAATTGAAAAATAGAGTTAAATATGATAGAAAATGATTTGTAAAATTTTATTTAATCATACTGGAGTTATAGAAATATTTTAGAACTTTTAAAATCGAATTAAAAGTTAATTTGTGAAAATTGAATATTTTAATATTTAATAATTGACTGTAAAATAGCCAATTTTTGAACAGTCTCAGAATTGAACGAAACCAGTTCCATTGGATCCGTAATAGTTAGTTATTACCGGATTTCAATTTTCGTGTCAATCGGAGCTATCGTTTGATCGTGGCAGCTCGAAACGCATCGATTTATTTTTAATTTAAATTTGGCGAGTCAAAATAGCCATTTTTCAAAAAGTCTCGGATTTCGACGAAACCAGTTTCATCGGATCCGTAATGTGATATTATTGTAAGGTTTCAAATTTCAAGTCAATTGGATTTACCGTTTGTCCGGTACAAATTAAAACGCCTAGAAATCGACTTAAATCGGTTTAATTTAAATTGAGCGTTTATAGCCATAACTCGCACATACTTCCGAATTAGCTTCCGAAACTTGTTCCATTGTGTCCGGAACGCGGGATAAACCCTAGGTACGCTGGTTACGGCGTCTAAATCGGAGTTTGGAATTTCCGGATGAATAGTGTTCGAGAATTTCTCTATAAATAGACCTAAAATCACAAAAATAAAAAGAAAAAAATTCTAAAACCCTAGTTACAAAACGTGGCCGCCAGTGAACGTTTTGATGGCTGATATACACCTATCTTCTCCCCTCATTATCTTTCAATCCGTCATTCAATTCGAAAAACTTTCTAAAGCAAACTTGACGAGCACGTTGTGATCTACAGATCCAACGGCTATGATATAAAACAAATCAATGAATCAACGGCAAATCGACCAGGAAAGCAGAAAGTTGCGCACGCCATACGAGGCACATGATGAGGCCGAGCGTGCCCAGGTTGGAGCCGAGTATAGCTTGGAGAGAGGGCTTCGTCATGGCAGAGTTGTGATCGAGTATAAACGTGAGTGGAGTTTGCAATGTTTAACCCTAGTTGTGAGCTAAATGGGTTGCGTGCGTGTTCTTTACTGGAGAGAGGCCGTGCGTGAAGAAGAGAGGAGATGGGGGAGTTGCGTTCAAGGGCTAGGATGAGGGGGTTGAAGGATCTAAGGGCTGGGAATGAAATAGGTTTTATTATTATAAATTTAAGTTGTAAATTTTGTTATAAAAATTTGTGTAATGTTCAAAAATCAATATCTTTTTCATACGAGGTCGAAAAAATGCAAACTCAGTTGCGTTGGAATCGTATGGACGAGCACTACGCGATGGAGTTGGTTTGGAGTCGTTTGGAGTTAGTGAGAATTTCGGGTAAAATTAAACGCGCGTTTAATTTTATTCGAAATAAAAGCTAAAACGGAAATTAAAACCAAGGTGAGAACTTCTCACTCAATCGAATAGGTTTCGATTTTATTTTAAATAGTTAGATTTAAAATATTTGAATGCATGTTTGAATGATGACTGTAAATTATTGATTGTTAAAATAGACATTATGCGCCGTTAGTAAGCGGATGTTATTTAGTAAAAACATATACCGCGAATATTTCATAAACAGTGAAATTGGTATTATATATAATAGCAATATATATATATATTGGCATATGTATATATTGGAGTTATTGATTTCCCGCATTTATTTGTTTAGCGGATGAGACCCTATTACGCCGTTATTAAGCGGATAATATTTATTAAGAACATATACCGCGATAATTTCGTACTGGAGCGAAATTGGTATTGTGCTAATGTTTTTGGATGCAGGAAAACAGGTTGGAGGGATCCAACTGGATTCCTCAACAGTATTTATTTTATTTCAGATATTTTGATATTTGATTGATTATCATATCGATATATGATATCGTTGTTAGTCGTGATTGACTATTTGGTGTATAGCATCATTGGACCCAGATTTTGGGATTTTAAAATGATCTTTAAAAATGATTTTTGAAAATATACTATATTTTTGGAATTGATCCATTATAAATAAATAAACGTTATAATTTTTAAAAGTTATAAAAATTATGGTTTTTGTGAAATATAGTTAAAAAAAACTGATTTTTAGAAATACGATTAAAAGTCGATTTTTGAGAAATATGAACTAATGATTTTATAAAATAATTTAGATTGGATTTTTGAATATATGATAAAAGTTTAAATATAGGATTTATAAAATTTGATTATTTTATAAATCGAAATGATGAAATTATAAAGGAATTTAAAGACGTTTTAGAATAATAATATAAACTAATTTATCTTAAGAGATTTATAAATGGATATTTATAAATTGAATTATGGACATTATAAAACGAGTTTTTATAAGTGTTTGAATATAGTGAAAATGAATTTCCTAAATGAATGAAATTTATGAAATTATAAACTGTGAAGTTATAAATGAAATTTTATAAGCAACAGGTTTATAAAATTTATAAAGTTATCGAAAGAATGAATTTTGGATAAATAAACAATCTTATAGGTTAAGATTAATAATTTGGGAAGTTAAATGAACGATTTTGTAAAATAATCGTTTTATAAGTAATTAACTTATAATATGAACTTGTAGTTTATAATTGAGTTATAAACTGGAATAGGTTAATAAAGGAATTTATAAAAAGGAAGTTTTTATAAATAAATAGAAACGGAATTTATAAACGTTGTTTTATAAATCCGCAAATGACTTATTTTGATAAGTTAATTGTTATAACTTAGAGATAGAGTTATATTCACATTTTGAACAGTGAATAATCCTTTAAGTTAAAGTGAATAGAAATGATGAAATTTGTTAAGGTAGTATATTCACGTTTTTGAATAGTGAATAATACGTTAAAGAAATTGTTTTGAATGTGATGTTTTAAATAGAATTAAAACGATCTAACGATGTTTTAAAAGGTGTTGAGAGTCGAAACCATAGATTTCAACATTTATTGTTGAAATAGACGTTTTCGAGAAATAAAAGGAAATGGTAGACTATAACACTGTTGTTATAGTAAATGATTTCCGAAAGGAAATGTTTTTAATAGTATTGGGATTTATATATCTATTTTAAATTCGAATCCCTATACTAGTGATTTTGGGTTGTCGTAACGATGTTTTACGTAACATTCGTTTTGGCCCAAGTAAATATGTTTAAGTGAATGATTTCCCTTAAAGAATGAAATATATACTTAATTCGATTTAAGTATATTGAATATTTTCTAAGTGTTGAAAATAAAAGAGATTTGTGAATTACTTATGGATAAATAAGTATGGAAATGTTTTCCAATGTGAAGTGAATATTTAGAATTTATCTTTTTGAAGATAAATTGAAAATGAATAATTGAAATCGTATATGCACGAATATTTTGAAATATAAATTCATTATGGAATTTATATGTGAAAAGTGAAATTGGTTAAAAATAAATATTGATTTATTTTTGAAGTGTTGGAATTTTATATCTTGTAAAGATATTTTGGAAATGTAAATAATTTGGAAAATTATTTGGAATCTGGTGATGTATGCATATCCATTGATAGTTCAATAGCCGACTATCAATATTTCCCTTTGAATGGGTATTTGATGTGAATATGATTGAATTTGAATGCACACTTATTTTTGAATAAGCGCTCACTATTCGGGTTAACCGGGAAAGGACCATGGGGTCGTATAACCCACTCCGAATATGTGATACGTCGTTGTGAATCGCATTTGAAGATCGGTATTGAAGACCGGATATTTACGAGAGCGATAGGATGAACTATCGATTGACTCTGCACCGAGTTGCTCCGGTATTGAGTTCTCCATATGTGATGGTGAATCCGATCAGGATTGTGAATATCCGGATTGCAAGGACTTCTTTGTAAGTGCCTTCGGTTCTGTTCGATCCCGGAACAGACTTGTATGGATTGTATGCCTGACATTACAATTTGAGATATAAAGCCGATTTCATTCAAATATATTTCTGTTGGTGGCGGAGAATTTATTCTTTGCTTAACACCCTTCTTTGAGACGTACGAGCTCAAAGGTTATATAGTTGAAGTTATCAGCGATATATTCCCAATTTGGTAATGTGACATGCTGAGTGATGCTGAAATGATCATTGTGTTGATTATTGTGATAGGATCATTTATTTGATCGTCTATCTTAGTGATCATTGTGTTGATCATTTATTGACCCAAAGCATGGCTTTTGTATAAAGTATGTTTTTGTGGACGTGAATTCGTCGAGCCTCACATCCCGGAAATGGTCAAAACAGGAAAGAAGCAGCAAGGTTATGAGGGGTAGCACCCTTTAGGATGTGTCCATTTCCTTCTGGAAAAGGGTGGTATCATGGTATGGAGCCCAGATACTTACTCATGTTGAAAACACTTTGTTATGATTGTGTGAATTGATTAGAGAGCGCTCTCGGAAAAAGGTCCCAAAGGACCGGGGGATGGCATATTCGGTCAGTTGTTGCTCAGTTAGGAGTAACCCGGCCTTGTGTTGGTTGAGATCCGGTTTGGTTCTCGGGGATGTCCATCCAGAGGCATTCTCAGTGGCAATGGGAAGTTCCTTGGCCTGACCATTTGTTGGAAATCCAATTCCCAATACGAAACTTGTACGGTATTAGTTGTAGAACCTGCCATTCACTTATGGTGGTCACCACTGTTTGGATGGTAGCTATAGTAGGCATAGTTCGAAATGTCTATGTTGGCTAAGATTTATATTCTACTTTTGAAATGATTTCCTACACTATGCACTAGTAATAATATAAAATGTTATTTTAAATGCGTATCAAGCATCTTTGACTATCATAAGGAGAAATCTCCTCCGATTCTGCGTTTGCATTGTGTGTGTGTGCGGGAGGCCTTATGGTAGTCTCATTTTTAAAAAAAGCATTGCGAATTGAAATAAAAATATTCCTCTATTTTGATTTTAAAGATAAATAAACTGTTTTGAGTTCTCACACCAGTCACATGACTGACTCGGAGTTTATTGTTTTCCTTCCTAAACTCTGGGTGCCCACCAATTTCCACACGGGCAGTCAAGAGTTAGGTTTATCAGGATATTCTGGATATTCTGGAGTTGCTGGAGGCAAGCTGGATGGCATGGCGTATTACTAGTTTATATAGTATTTCTTTTCCGCTGCACTGTTTATTGTTGTATGTTGTTGTACACTCTGATGATATGATGTAATGTAATGTATAAAATGTAATAACTGATATAGTTCTTTGTTTAAAGATTATTCATTTATTATTATATGTTGTTCCGCTGCGAATTGTGAGATTCTGATGTTGTTTTGTTGTTCTTTTTTTCCCGTTCTATTTTTAAAATTCTTCTATCTTCTGTTTTTCAAATTCTCTGTTTTTTTCTAATTCTCTGTTTTCTAAAAAAAATTGTCTGTCTTCTTTTCCCTCTATTTTTCTTTTTCTTTCTTCTTTTTCTCTCTTCTTTCTTTTCTTTTCTTTTTAAAACCCATAACTATTCGGTTTTTCGGCAACGAAAATCCGCGTCGTTACACTATATATAAATCTGCATTAGAAATTTGAAGAACTTTATAGAAGTTACACATAAAGGCACAAGTAAGGTTAAACATACCAAAATTTCCATGTTAACAACCAGTTTCAATTATTCAAAATGAGTCTAAATAAGTCCATATCGAATATGTATAGTAGATTCCAAGATATAGTACACTCACTTATTGCACTTGCTAAAAGTTTTTCTTAGGAGAATCAAGTTCAAAAAATGCTCAATTCACTAACTCCTGAATGGGATCAAAAGACTCTTGTAAACGAAGAGGCTAATGGCATTAGCACTATAAAAAATGAAGTGCTAATTGGCAATTTATTGTCTTTTGAAGCACAAATGCATGGCAGGAAATAAAGTGAAGAATAGAGAAAAATTTATAGCTTTTAATGCAATGACGAATAATCCGAATTCAAACAGCGACGACGGTGAAGAAATTGCTTCTATGAAAAGAAATTTCAGAAAATTTATAAAATATAGAAAGATGAACAATTTTAAGAGAAATAACAACAAAAATCCAGGAAGCGGAAATGGTATTAGGTGTTTTCAATGCAATGAACTTGGCCATTTAAAATGTGACTATCTGCATCTTGATAAACTGAAAACTACACCTAACACCGATTCATTCAGAAAATCGGGAAGTGCCTATACTGCAACATTAGATGATTCAGACGCATCCTCAAGTGATAATGAATCAGATGTAGAAATTGCTAACATGTGTTTCACAACAATACATAATTTAGAACAAAATGATGAAATAGATACGATTTTAATATATCAAAAGTTTTTATTTCTTGAATGAATTTTTTTGATTGCTTTATTGCTTGTTAGAAATATCCTATAGATTAATAATAATAAAGGTTGAATAATGTGTGCATATATTTTCAAATAATATATATATATATATATATATATATATATATTATTTAATAAAATATTAAATAAAAATAATATAAAATATATTTAAATTATTTAGTGTATATATTAAATAACAAATAAAGATAATTATAAGTATGGATAAATAGGAATTATTTGTTGAAGTTTTTTTGAAAATTTCAACCTATATGTCGACATACCCCCACATGCATATGTCGACATATGTAGGCAGTTTTTGAATTTCAAATTCAAAGTTTGAATTTTTCCTCCACCTTTTCACCAACTTCAATGTTCTAAAAAGATGTCTATTGACCAAAGAACATGTCCGTCGATTCTCTTTTATTTACTATATCTCCATCCATTCATTTTTTACTTTCATCTTTAAATTCAAAAATCATAAACTCTCCTATCTCTTCAAATTACTCTTCAATGGCATCCTCAAGCAATACTAAGGCAACCATGAGGCTTTTTAAGAATATAAAAGAATATCTTTTTAATGATCAAGAAGCCATACAAGCCCATATTGAGTATATATCTTTCGAAAAAATCTTTCCCGAAAGATTTGCTATTTTGAAGATTTTCCTACTTATGATCTTTTTAATCTTTACTTGCAAAATGATATTCTTAGTTTAATCAACGCCTTTCCAAATAATTTTGTTTGTTATCCAAAATGGTGAAAATATTTTATGCCAATTTAAAACGAAAATTTTATGATAGAAGAAATGAGAAGTTTGGAGTAATGTCAAGGGGACACAAATTGTTTTTAATTATGAACATTTGGGTCACATTCTTGGAGAAAATTTAGTGGAATGGACCTTTCAATTTTTTGAATTTATTTTCAAAATCGTTAAGTAATCCATGACATTTTCGAAAGTGATGATGATTTTGAATTTAAAAACAAAAACTTGCATCCAAAAGAAAGAATTTTAAGCCTTCTTTTGCATCAATATTCACTCCTAGAACAGGCATTATAATAACCCGATATAAAAAGTTTTCAACTCTTTTCACCATTTACGATTGATATGAACTAGTGTGTGGATTGTGCTACGCATACGGGCAGAGTGTATAAGTATATTGTAATATTATTTTTTATTGATGGAATGTATAAATTTTGTTCATTATTTTTCATGTTCTAATCTTTTACGTAGCACGAAGTGCACTTAGAAAGAGTATGATTAATCTACGTGGTCTATCTTCCCAATTTTGAATTTGTTGATGTGGTTGTACGTTTCATATTTATATGTTGGATTTTGTAGTTGTCTTATAACATTGGTATGTTAATGATATTTTCAGGCTGGCCTTCTATTAGTTCTTTAGTTGGGATGATTATAATAAAACATTTTTTTGAAAACCCAAGAGAACCCAGCAAGCCGGTAAACTCCTGAGGAGGGTACAGTAAAGCCATCCGCTGATCCAAGCCCCCATACCCCCGGGTAAATTTATACAGGATGGGAAAATGCATGGTAGGAATTGAACTTGGGTCTTTTTACCAGAACCCAAACCTCATTTCCACTACGCTACACCCACGGACATAATTATAAGAAAACATGATAGTAAATTCATGTACAAATTTTTTAAGCAACATGTTAAGTTGCATCGACATAGAAAGGATTGTGCATATTAATCGTTAAAAAAACTTATGTAATAGTGCATGCAAATTAGTAGTCAAATTAATATGCATTATGAAATCTTCATGGACATTGACAACCAATACATAAAGACAAAAAATAGTTCACTATGTTGTAGAAAATGAAATTTAGTAGCCAGTTCGTAAAGCTATGGTTTCAATCATTTTCTTTGAAAATAGATAGCAATATATTTACCAACCAATATATGATTAGTAGAGACATTCATAATAAAAATTGTAAGGATATATGTATTGTCTATATAATTTATATAAAAGCAATCTGGCCAATCCACACCCCTTGTATATATCAAGAATATCGAACTAATCTTTCCACCATCTTCATTTTCAACAATGATTTCAAGAACTACACCATATTAATCCTACTGCTATTTTGATATCAATTGTACCTATTAACTAATTTTAATTTTGAATACTCTCTGCAGCTTTACAACTACCTTCAGTCCATAATTTTAAACCATACGCCTTCTCTCGTCTACTTTAGTACTTAATACAATAAATATGACTATTTTTTTTTAAAAAACTATGTGCTTTGTGGGTTTACAGTAAGCATTTACATTATGAAAACTGCAAGGTTTAAATTTGTCACAAAGCTGATTATAATATAAATATATTGCCTACAATCAACTGTGATCCAAATTATGATGAACCTAAAATAGAGAATGAAAAAAGAAAAGATGAAAATAACAACAAAATTCTGTTAAAAAATCAAGGTTTAAATGTATCTATTAAACTTATGGATCAATCTATTATGGTCATTCACTTGTATAAAGTCCACTCAATGTACATATTGGTATACAGATATTTCATAATATGATATTACTAAGCTCTACACCTACTTCTACTAGGGAAATTCCAATAATATTTCTGTCTTAGTCCCTAGCAATGTTGTGAGTGTTTATAGCAAAGGATTCGGTTGATGCTCTTCATAAACTTGTAAATATAATATTTAATGAATTAAATTTATAAATCATGAAATAGTAATGATAACTCCACTACTAATCGAAAGTTTATGATTTTGACACATTGAAAATTGTTATATATTATGGGCTATTGTAGTTCATGAATCCTTTTCCCACATATACTATCTGAAACACATCAAAAATTAAAATGTATAATAATGTTTCTCTCTAGTTTTATACATTAGCTTACAATTATAACAATAATGTAAATGAATGAATGCTCTCTATGTTTAATATAGTCTTCATTTTTACATCTATCTCAATAACAATTACAGAACCAATTGATGCTAATAATAGAGGATAATGATAATGGTAAGTTTAGGACCGATTTTAGATAACACCGATAGTATTTTAAAGTCATCTTTGTCAGGATTATCTTATTGCTCCAAGAAATTTTTGACTTCACATTTTTCAGAAGTAATGGTAAATAGTACTAACAACAAAGCCACACTTCATCATACTTATGCATTCAGTGACATGTTTTCCTTTAAGCTTATATATGCATTGGAACTGCCTTCTCTACTATTCCTTTCAAGATATTTTTCAAATAACACTGAACCATCCCAAAAGGGTCCTTGGATTCCTGTTTCAATCTTGAGATATTTTCGATTGATAGCCAAATAATTGGAGTGAAATAGCTAACAATTGATGTGCTAGACCGCTAGTTGAGTTTAAAATGCTATCATCCATTGATGCTTCTATAAGGTCAATTACATATGTCAACTATGACACAACCCATAACTGATTTAGGTATGGAGAAAGACCAATAGTCCTATAATTATATGTCTACTAAAATTTCATATTTAAACATGCTGGGGACCATACAACCCAGTAAAGAAAACCATAAAAAAGTATACAACTCTATAGTTAATGTACAAAACTACAGGTGCTAATAAGATCATAGATTTTCTTTCTTAGGAACTGATCGAATCAACTACATAAGCTTATTGAGAAAACATTAGTCCAAATGACATTAGCTAGAAGTCTTATCATCCTTGTTTGAAGCAATCTAATTTGGATCCAAGCACTGTAATTGAATCGAAAAATCTCTCATCGTGACCACAACCTTATCCAAAAACTAAAATTCACACTATCGTCTTAAAGATTATGAAAGATCAAAAACTGTTAGGATTTGGTAAATTCTACTTCGAAAGAAATCTAGGTAAAACAAGTACATATCCAAATTAAAATAGGCCTATTATTAAGTGATTACCACCATCATCTACTAAAGCATTGGATGTCAAAGAATAGATAGCCAGCTCCAATTTTGGACAATGAAATTTAATTTTCGGTTGACCCAATGATATATGAACTACGAACATTATATGTATTTAAATTTCACCTCCTTAAGATGTATAATTTTAGTATTTTAGAATGGCCATAAATGAATCTAAGTAGAGGTATAAGAAGATAAAAATTACTTAAAAAAATATAATTTAACAATATATGCATAATACACAAACCCCTTTTTTGCACCTTAATAGATTTAGACCAATGAAGGCATAAATTATTTTCAAAGACATTTCTTAATCTATACCATTGTTGAAAATTTGTAGTTTATTTAGCCAACTATAGACTACACACTAATATAGTCCATTATGTTAAGTTGGCTGAAAGGGACTACATTTTTCTAGCAATAGCTCAAAGTTTCACTGTTTGAAATACATCCACTTCTTTTGTTAGATAACAAAATGTGCAATGAAGTTGATTCAAACAAAAATAGAGCTATTTTTCAAACAAAAATTTGTGTTCCTATAATACTTGAAAATGTACAAATGAAAATATTCACTGGCCATTATTCGTGTCATGGTCTAAGACAGGGATAAATTTGCATTAACTATGAGAAGAATGTACCAGCATGTTCTGACAGAAGATGAGTGTGTAGAACTACTCAATTTTTGAACTACAGTCCGTGTACTCTTAAGAAATCTTCATATAATGTTTTTGGTGTTTCTTATTGAGTACTAATAGAGGTCAACAGGGGGCCACATAAGAATGATGTTTAAAGTTTGTAACAAAATCAGTTTGTAAGTGAATGTAAACAAACACATATATTAGGTAATATTAAACATGAAATATGATAGTAGACCTTACGTAGTAACATAATAATTTTTTTCTTCTGAGTACTGATTTATAACCATCCATATTCGCTATTGGTTTTAGTAATTGTTAAGAACATAACAAAGATAAAACTTACCATTGGGAAAAAAGTAATAAAATCAATAAGGAGTTGAAGGACGTAATTTGACCAGCAATATGTTAAAATCGAAGCATATGAACTAATTATGTGGTAAAACTAATGAAATGATTAAAGTAAGATTCAAAACTGGGAAATGATGGAGTCATAAGAATAGTGGAATCAATAATTAAAACAAATGAAAGGTAATGAGTGCTTTGAAACTAAAGTAAACCGGTTTAAATCAAATATAACAAATTAAGGTATACAAATAAATTGTTGTTGATACCTTAAAAATATGGAAATGCATATTTTTGTATTACGAAATCTATGTTTAAACAGTTGTTACAGTAGCACAGAAATCAAGGTCGAAATAATATATGACGTAGCTTACGTATGATCCTTCATCCACCCACTGCTTATGTGGGTAGTATAGCAAAATAACTGTTATTTTTTATTTTATTAATATATAATTAAATACATTGCTAACGACAATTTTTATGCGACTTGTCATACAAAAATAAGTTGTTTATTTTTTAATGATTGCTTATTTTAGCTTATAATGAACTTTTAAATATGCCCTTAATGTATATTGCTGAAAATATGTATGAATCGGTAGGTAACACTTATGAATTTATTGCTTACCATTTCATATATTTTCTATCATTGTTAATAATAAATCTGAAATAATTTTTCGATACGGAATGAAAAAACATCCATCCATGGATTTTTTTTGGTTCATATTTATACATATATATGTATGTATTATGTATGTATGTATGTATGTACAAAGAATTTAGAGTAAGTATTTTTTTCAGTGTTGCATTAACATTGTGTGATGTATAACTGTCTAAGCCAAGTTGCCTACATAATAGTCATATAAAACATTATAAACATAACAACTTCCTTAATATTGTCCAGGATCAAGGCTATCCAATATCTAATCACCTATACACTCTTTGTATATAATGATGCAGCACATAAAAATAAAAGAGGTATTTAAACCTTTGAATGAAGTAAGTGAAATAACATGAGTACTTTGAGAAACAAAAGAATTCTTTTTGTACGATTAAATTAAGTGAGAAGAGATTTGTGCTTAAAACATGATATGAATTTCATTTACTCCATATATTCGATTTTCTAGCTAGTAAATAATTTTTTAAATAAACATTTTTTTTTAATTAATAATAAACATGTCAGTTTATTTGTACATTGGTTACTGAGCAAATACAATTTGTATTGTTGTTGCGTTTCTGTTAGTTTTAATTAATGGGAAGTTTTTCTCTGTGTTAATGGTTTATTATAACGACTGTACCATCTAAAAGGGCTCTGAATATCCCTATTCCCAACATAAAGATAAGATGTATGCGAAAAAATATATTTAGTTAGAGTATTAATGTAAATTTAAGGTATAAATTAATTAATACTTCGATTGATTCGAAGTAAGCAAACATAGTAAACTGATAAAAAACAGTAAAAAAAATGCTATGACATGATATATTATTTGGGCTTGGTCTACAATGAATATTAATATAAATAAAAAATGCATATCAATAGAAACATAAACCGAAGATAGTTCATATATTCAACCCATGATTACAAGAAGAAGAAATGGAATTCAGTTCATCATCCATGAGTCTACTATGACAGTGACTATGTTGTACATAAGGTTTAGTGGTAGAAAATATACGAATAAATTGTATTGTATTTTAAATAGAAAAAAGGATGAATTAATTTAAAAGTTCATAAAAAAGATAACACCAATAATATGCACCAAAATTATTATTTTTTCGGGTAAAAGCAGCATATGATATAAATGTCAACACAAAGCCAATGAGACAAAATAAACACCATGTATGCAAGCAAATCAGTGATATTAATTATAAGTGATTTTCTCCACTCGCTATGAAAATATGTTTTGCTGTTAAACCAGTAAATTAAGTATTATAGCAAATAAGCCAAAAAACAATTTCTTAGACTAACCAACCCAAAAGGATCAAAGAGAAATTTGATGGATTAATAGAAATTGGCATTAGAATTAGTTGCTTAATTGTACTATGACATTGCAACGATCATTTTCGTTCCCAATTTCTTACTAAAAATAGCATTTAATTTTATTTAATTGCCCATAAATAGATTACCAAGCTAATGGTTGTCTATTAGTTACATTTAAAATTAATCCATCATATACTTAAATAAATTTATTTCTAAATTAGTAAATTGATAGAGTTTTTTTTATGTACTTACATCAACGTGAAACCTAAGCTTGAAAGTATGAAAATGCATGGATGAATAACGCGTGGATGTTAACGAACCAACAATAAGATTGGCCTTAAAAGAACGTTTGGAAACACAGGAAAAGGCTTGAACTGTACAACGTTACATGGATATGAGAAATGATTATTTGTATAAACGAATGAGATTTAATATAAAAGAAAAATTCATAACAATGCAACCTTCAAAGAGAATGAATGTATTTTTAAAATTAAGGGTTTAAGTAACCATAGCTGACCACTTGAAACATCCGGTTTCAAAATAAATAAATAAATAAATTTGCAAAAAAATAATTTTTTTTTTGCAATACATATTTATGAAGCGACTTAGTTGGAGACTTAAATTTATTGGTACAACAAAGTGTCTACCTATCTACCCAAACAAACCCTAATAATCATGTCTTCAAATTTAGGCATAAATTTACATTTGAACAAAAAAAAGCATACATGAGATAACAGTGTAGTAGCAACATATCGTGAAATTATGTTATACCATACATCCTACCCAGTAAACCCTCAAATTAATACAGAATTTCGGATTTTAGTTAAAAATTTACCAAATTACTAACCTTAGAGATCCTACTTTTCGAATTTTTGGTTAAACCGACGAATGGAGACCATGAATGAAGACATCACTGAGGTACGAATCATTGGTATGCAAAACAACAGAGGCAGCAATTGGGTCTCTAAATCGACGGTTACGAAATTGGAAGATGAGAACAAAAGAATACAGAGGGGGGTTAATTTGATGGAATGAAATTAAAACAACAACAGTGTTCAAGGCTGATGGGTGTGCTAGTGGAAATTTGTAATCAAGGAACAGGACAGGTACCGCGATATAACTAAGAAGGTTTCTCCTTTCCCGTATAAGTAATAGATAGATCGGTCTCCAGTCATTTTCAATGAATTTCTTCCTAAAAATCTTTATAAACATAAAAAACACAATTTCATGGTGATCTTACTCGTGTTTTCAATTATTTTGTTGTTGGCCTTAAAGAAGAGAAAACAAGCGCTTGAAAAATATTTAACAAAGACCAATATTTCACTTATGCATATTTCACCCTTTTTCGAGTCTTACGAAACGCTTGTGGAAAAGGAACAAAGGTTGGCTTGGGAATATGAGCAAGATATAAGAGAAGAGGAGGAAGATGAAGAGGAAATGGAAGTTGAGGAGGAAGAACGAGAAGAGGAGGAGGATACTTCCTTGAAAAGTATAAATATGGCACCTAATCCATCGAACAAAGATCTTTTCAAAAATCAAGAGAAGATCATCCACAATCAAAGAAATCTTAAGAAATCGTTCTCAAAGAGATTTATTTCATTTTCCAACAAAATAGATAATTTTTTTGAAAGGATCATCCACAGCTTGGTGGTTCTTCTTCATTTTCATCCACATTTTTACAATTGTTTGTTTAAGCAATCTTTGTATTTGAATTTTCTAGTTTTAAGTTTATGTTGAATCTCATATATCTTTCTTTTATTCCTTGTACTCATCCTTATTATCAACGAACATTCTATTTCTTGCTATTATACATTGTCAATTATCTTTAGAAAGCCATACAAATATAATAGTATAGGCCAAAATAATAGAATTGTAAAATAAAGTAGTTTTGAAAAATATATTGCATATGTCGACAAATGAAAATCATGTGAGTCGATGTATAACACCCAGTTTTCAAAAAAATTTAATTAAAAATTCTAATAACTACCGAACACCAATACATTTCAAACGACTTCTTACCCCTATATATAACTATTCACTCTTGGAAAACATTATTTTCGATCTTTATCTTCACTCTTTTTCATATATAAACTTATCTCTTCAATAATGGCTTCCACACATCAAGATCTTTGCGAAAATCTCAAGTAGACTCTTGAATCATTCAAAAACATTCTTTCTATCATTTTTAAAAACCAAAGGAACTTAGAATTGAGTCAACTGCAGATGATCAAGGAACAAGAAAGGCATTTCGACGCGATTCGGTGGATGATTTCTGCCTTGAATAAAGAAGATCCAACCACCAATCCAGATTGTACTATCAACAAAGATGATGAAGATTGGGATGCTATCAAAATGGATCCAATTTTTGGTCCTGATGGATGGGTCGAAGTTCCTTGAAATCTCTAGTTTAAATAGGTTCGATTGTATATAAATAATAGTACTTGATTTAATTGGTCTGATTTGTATGAATTTGTTTGAATGGTGTGTGACATTAACTTTGTTAGATTGGTTGAATATTTAGATTGATTGTGATTATCTCATAATTGTCTAATTTTACATATCACTCATTGTTTTTATATAATCACTCTCATTATCATTGTATATAATTCTTATATATATATATATGTGTGTGTGTGTGTCAATTAGTATTTTATTTGGGGTTAGTTAGAGTGAGAATAAGAGTAAGAGTTTGTGTTTGAATTATAGTCTTAGGTGGTTATTTTTGTTGATGATAAAACGGGAGAAATATATAAAATCTAGGCTTATATTAAAGGGGAGTTTTGTAACCTGGGGGAGTTATATTACATTTTATATACAAAGTTGTCGTCATCAAAAGGGGGGAGATTGTTAGTTTCTTAGGTTTTGGTTTTGATGATAACAACTATAAGACATTATATAAAATATAGATACTAATGTTTTATCACGATATTATAGTATATAGTGTAGGATATTAGAAAGGTGTTAATTAAGAAGACTGTACAGTATCAAGAGTAGATTCAAGATGATGATAATTGAAGATTCATGAGTATTGAAAAGTTCAAGATTTTAAGATATTTCATATAAGTTATACAGTTATAAGATCTTTGTTAAAACCCTAATAGCACTTTCTTGATCTTTCTCTCTCTATTTCATATAAGTTTAAATATTTTTCAGATATCCTGATTTTCAAAATAATCTCTTCAAACATCTTTCCAATGTATTTTTCAAAATAATTTCTTAACCTTTTATATCTTCAAAGATATTATATCGAGTTTCTAAGTATTTTTCAATCTATTAAATTTTTTGGTATTTTAGTTTATATCTTCCTTATGTGTATTTTTGATATTTACATTTTGATTTTAGGTATTTACTTATATATCTATATTGATTTTATATATATTATTTACATTATAATTGAATACTCTTATTAAATCTTTCAAAAATTATTTTATAACTAAGTCATATTTTGATTAAAATGTGTATAAACTATATTTAAATGATTCTACAAAGTGTCAAATTATTTTACAAAGATATTGATATTCAAATAATATTTTAAAGTGTTTTTAATTTTGTGAAGATATATCGACATACTATATGTATATATGTCGACATAGTGGCCATAATTTTCAAAATTCAAATTTGAATGGAAGTGTCTTTTCATCGTGTCTCTTCATTAATGGACATGACTGTTGTTTCGCTATAAAACCAGACTTCCAAATGAATTTTTGTTAATCATTTTCTTACTCATCACTCCTACATCCACTCTCTCATTTTCTAAATCTAAATATACCCAAACTCTACTGAAATTCAACCAAAATTGAATTCAATCATCACTAGTTTGATTCTTCTTCATCTACTCTCTTATTCTCGCATCTCTCTCAAGATCAAAATTTTATCCAAGAGTTATAGGATCAATTGTAATCAAGATCAAAGATATGAGTCTGTAAAGCTCTATCAAATCATACTGATATACTTGTAGGTGTGATTGTAACCCATAAAATCAATCGGGTGTGTTTAGTAGCCCATAAATCTAGTGGGTGTACTTGCAGCTCGAAAATCAAGTGACTCCACCCAGAGATAGGGATTCTGGAGGGTGTGTCTCATAGCCTTGAAATCAAGATTGTATTTTCATTTACTAGTTGAAAAGAAATCCTTCAAGGAATTGCATGGGTCTGGATGTAGGGTAACTCCGAACCGGCATAAAATCCTGGTGCGTTCTTTCCTTTTTTACTTCTACTGCATTTACTTTTATATGCATTTTGATTTTGTGAATGTTTTTGTAATTGTTAATTGCATTATTCCAAGTAGAATCTTAAAGAATTTTAAAAATATTCATATAATCAATTAAATACTATTCACCCCTTCTCTAGTGATAATTTTTCCTTAAGATCCCTTTTCCACTGACCCATAATTTGAAGGTAGGCTTTGATAAGCTAGCGGACTTCATCTGGGAAACCTTCCCCTTTCATGGATATGTTATTGAAACTTTTGTGAGCAAAAGTAGATTTCTGAGAAGAGATCTCAAAAAATGGGCAAGGAACCTTTGGGGATCCATCAGATCTAGAAAACATTAAATCCAAGAAGAAATTTTAAAGCTCAACAAGGCCGTGAAAGCTGCCCCTTTTCGTTTGAAATCATTTCCCAACTTTTCAACTTGAACTCGAGCTAGCAAGATTGGCTCTCAAAGAAGAGATTACTTGGAAGTCGCACTCACATGCCCAATGGCTCGAGGAAGGAGATCTAAATACAAAGTATTTTCACAGGCTAGCACCGGTGAAGATAGGCAAATAAGATTCATTCTATTCACCATCAAGGCAGGATCTACACTTCCCAAATGGACTTGAATGCAGTCTCTAATGATTTTTACCAAAAAATCCTAGGTTCTTCAACCCCTTGCACTCCTATCCTTCACTGGACAGACTTGCACCAAAATCCATAAACCCTACTCGTTGATCGTACCTACACCTTAGTAGAGATCGAGGAGTTGTAACATCCCGTAAAATAAACAAGTATTTAATTAAAAAGGAATTAATAAATAATTAAATAAGGCTCAAAAATAGAATTTGAGTAAATATTAGAATTTTGCCATGAAACTTGCATCATCGTATTCGTAATAATTTTTTGAGCAACTTTCATATATAAAGTATTCATATCGGAGTTCAAAAAAAGAAGTTATCGATGTTTCAAGATTTTGGAAAAATAATAATTAGAAAAGAATTCAAAACGATTTAAATAAGTAAATAAATCAAAAGGTAACTATTTATTAAGCACCGATCCCTACCGATTGGTAGCAAGCAATGACCGTCGATTGCTAGCAGTCGACCGCTCATAGCAACTGGTTGACCAGTTATAGTTAAAGTCGGGGCGTTGAACCTTAGTCTAACAGTTTGGATTTAATAAACATTAATCTAACGGATAGAATTGATTCCAACGCCTATAAATACAAACCTATCCCCTTTTTTCTATCCATATTTTTTGAATGCAGCTGCGAAGCTCTCCTATATTATCTTGTTCATTACTTCTAGAAATTATGAAAATACTATATATATATATATATAAAATGAAGAAGAGTAGAAAATAAAAGAGAAGAAGAGAAAGAGTGAATCAATTCTGCAAAAAAGATATATTCTATAATTATAAATATATATTCCACTTAACTCAAATCTCCTTTTAGATTTGTAATTCTAATGGGTATGTATATATCTTGTTATGTATATTTTGGGATGTAAAAAAAATGAGTCAATTAAAGGTATGAATTTGGATTTGGGAGATTTGGAAAGCTAGAAAGATGAGTGAGAAAATTATATAGTTTATATATAAACTAAAATTTAATACGGTTCCATTTTCATAAGAGAGGCTATGATTTTTATGTTGGCTCGCCAAGCCTATCATATCCCTCAACCTTTATCCTGGCTTGGGAGAGGCTGCTAGAAAACTTCACATGTGGAGTTAAGATGATAAACTTGGAGTAGAACCAATTGAAGAGAAGTTATCCCAACACCGCTGAAGATGGTTTGGATATCTTCAATGGAGGCCTCCCGAGGCACATGTGCATGTTGGAATTAAAGGCCGTGTCGAATGGTCAAAGAGAGTTAGAGGTAGACCAAGGTTGAAATAGGAGGACGTATTAAAAAAGGACTTGAGTGATTAAAATATATCGGAAGAGCTGGTGTCAGACTTGAGCATGTGTAAGTTCGCGATCCATGTACCAGAACCATGAGCTGGGAGTATTTTACTTAGGGTTGGTTTAGGGGTAGTGTTATAAGTATTAGATTATTGGACTAGTGAACATGAGCCAATGACGTAGTGTTTGGTCTTCGGTCCCTATTACTATTAGTACCATTACTACTATTAGTATTTGTATTATTATTATGGTTTTTTTAATTTCTTTATCTATTTTTACTTTTTATTTTATTTTTATTGTATTTACTATTATTATTATTATTATTATTATTTTACTTTATTTTATATTTATTTCTGTTTTCACCTTATATACATATATCTAATATTGTTATTACTACTTTTAAATTGACTTTATCACTTAGTTTTGGGATTCATTTCTAGCCAATCCTAACTTGTTTAGGATTAATGGCTTAGTTGTTGTTGTTGTGTATATAAATTGAAATTTATATCATTGAATTTTACTTCATTATTATGTATATAGAAGATGTATTGAATTGTAGGTTTAAACTAAATATAATTCATTGAAATCTCGCATACATATTCCTTTAGTTATGCAATTATGATTGAATGGCACATATATCCTAGTTTGTAAATTTTTGAAATTAGTCCTCTTACGCATGTTCTTACCCCAAACCACATTGAACGAAAATAGGGCAGGGCGCGAGACTAGGAAGACTGCCCTCATATCAAGAGGGTTAGATGTAAAGAAGAAGGATTTGAATCAATCAAACTTTTGCTGCATAAGAAGCCATCTCGAGGCTACAATACTCAACTTGTCTCGAATCCTATCAAAGGAAACATGGCAGAAGACAAAACTACACTCAGAAGGAAACGGGGACAAGTCATAATGATAATATATAAGATCGAAGCATGATAAGAATACTACATCGAAGCCTAAGAGGAAAAACATGCTTAAGTGAGTTGACTGCATCTTCAAAGCCCATACATTGTCAACACCTACAGGAACATGTCTACATAAGCACAAATCAGAGGCAACCTAATTAGTGCCACAAGGGATCAAAAGCACTCCAAAAGGAAGCATGTAGGGCCATTCAGGATACGCTCCAACGTAGAACCATGCTTACAAGTAGATAACAAAGATACAAAACTCTTACTTCCTCTGACCAACAATTTGAGCATGCTGGCAATGAGGACAACTCAAATTGGAACCAGGTCACGCCCACAAGCATAGTAGACAAATGCCCAAGCTAAAACATTGCAATTTTACCATAATACGATGTCAAATAAACAAGTGCAAATTTGATAAGCAGCAAAGATACGAGAACCGTAGCATCATGCGAGGACCATATATCAATCAATGCAGATACGATGGTAGTACCTTAAGACCAGCGAGCGACACCTAATGTCCCCCTAAGGACTCATATACAAGATTAGTTAAAATTTAATTCTTCAGCTATAATTTCAAATATTCGCACTCTAGTTTCAAGAGTTCCCGCCTTCACTATAGCTTCCGCTAAAGATGTGTCAGCAATCCAAATACGTCAAAGAGACAACATGGATAGACGACATCTGACAAAATCTAAAGGTCGAGGCATAACAGTGAGAATGAATTCTAGTAATCCGTGTACATCTTAAGGCTATAAATGGGAAAAGCACTATAACATGAAGAGGACTTTACCTTTTTCTCTTTTCGTTACATTTAAGGTTTACTGTGTTCTCTGCCATGGAAATTTGTACCAAAATACTGAAAAGGAAGAAAGAGAAATTCCCTTAAGGATGTAGGATTCCTTAGAATCTGATACACAAAAATCCCCTCTATCCTTTACTATTTCTTGCTCAGTTTGTAGTACCAAATCTTGCTTGATTTGTATTTGAATGAAATACTATTTGGACTTGACATTTTAATGAATAGTTAAAGTATAACTACTTGCTTGTGTAAGAATCCAGCGATGTAATCACCACTTCACGGCAAAGTTAAAACTGCTTAATTTTTCTAATTCAAATTATTAAATTAATTAGCACATTAATTACTTTACACTTAATTGAGGAGTTGGAGGATGAAAAAGTTCACCTACATTTTTTGGCACTAGAAGGAGGGCTAGAACCTCCATTCACTTCTCATACCAGTAAAACTTTACACCTCGTACCATGAATCCTACCGATTCACCTATCACTCCAATCCAATAACCTTTCACACTTGGCAGTGAGGTCCACCAATAAACCACTTATACCTTCGAAACACAAGATGAAGCAAGGGCCTAAACTGATGCCCCCACAAACCTTATCCTGGCCGCATTCCAATCCTTCACACACCAAATAAACCAACGCGTGGAGGGATTCGAAAAGATGATGACCCAACATGTCATTCGTGGGCCATCCTCACATCCTCATTCCACATCTCACCACCATCGCTCCCATACTGCGCTGGACATTTAGCCACGGAATGATAACGACACTCCCGTATATGGGAACGATGATGCTAGACTAAAATCTGACGCCAAGCTAAAAAGCAAAATCTAGGAAAACCCTCTAATCAAAACCAAGCCAACCAATATAAACCCCTTATTTTTGACAAACAAACCCAATATACCAGAAACGATGAGGACACCACATTTGATGATAACTCATCCCAAGTTGACCCAAGATTATATGAAATTCATTTGCTTAGGACTCGAGTAGAGAAGCTAGCAAAGATTTTCCAACAGAACATAGGAAAAAAGATGAAGGAAGGAATTTGCACCCCTTTTAGTGAGATCATTATCGAGTAGATTTTTCTGATAACTTTAAACCCCCTCAATGACAAGTTTGATAGTACTACCAAGCTGGAAGATCACTTCAACACCTTTGAATACTTCATTGACATCCTGAAGGTTGGAAGGATGGCCTGATGCAAGTTATTCCTTATATGCTTATCTGGTATAGCCTAATGGCGGTTCAGGAGATACAGATTTGGAGAATTTTTATCTTGGTGACAATTATCTGCTGATTTACTAAGATAATTCAATCAGGATGAGAAACATCTCTAGACGTCAATACCATGTTGTGTGTGAAGAAGGGGAAAATGTAAGCCTACGCAGTTTCATTAAGCGCTTCAAGGCAGAAGCTCTCCGAATTGAGGCAACCAACAAAGAAGCATTACTAATGGCGGCTCATGCTAGGATTAGAAGAGGAAATGCTATATGGGACAAAAATAGCAGGAAGTCTTACCATAGCATAAAGGCTTTCTATGAAAAAGCGGCTGGTTACATTCGGACGGAGGAAGTCGGGTCTATAACACAACCTTAACGGACTTCTGCCCCCAGTTATGACAGAAAGAGATGGGAAAATGGTACCTGCAAAATGGTAAAAGGAGCTAAACCTCACTACAAAAACTCCACTCTCTCATACCCACAGGCAGATCTATGAGATAAACAAAGCTGAGTTAGCATACAACATTTGAATAAGGGAAAGAAACCAGAATAAAACAGAGGTGGAGCATACCGTCGCTTTCACTAAGCAAATGATTATCATACCGGTAGTTGCCGACACTAAAATAATAAGATCGAGAGGTTAATCGAGAAGGGTTATTTGGGTAGTTTCCAAACGAAAATGGTGGAGGTAGGACTGGAAATCTAATTCCAGATCCTAATAAACACTAAGTTAGAAACACTTCAAACCTGATAACTTCAATCCATGGGGGACCGAACCTCGTTGGTGCAATCCAGTGTCTACTCATAACAGCTAGAAAGGCCCCGTAACACAAGTCATTTTATGCAAGTTTCTTAATCATCAATCAGCCCTCACCCTACAATTCTTTCTTGGGAAGACCTGCTCTGATTGACCTAGGGGCAATAACCTCTCAAAAGGACATACTCACTCTAGCGAGAATAGATTCAGTAGTGGGGAACAATTTATAACTAGGAAATTATTCGATGTTACTCTCAACTCTAGCAATAAAACAATTCCAAACTATTCTGCTATCTCTTATGGTATTTTTCGTGGTAAAAAAATTCAAACCAGAACTTCAAACATGTTGGTGTTGGATGCTCGAACTAATACTGAGACGAGTAATCCTACACCCTCGAAACTCGAGAGAAAAGAACATACATGCACATAATTGATACTGAAAAATATAATTCGACTTACATGCAGTATTTCTCTGGGGAAGCTCAGAAACATAAATCTTCTATGAACTCACCATAGAAGAGGATAAAAAGTGAAATGGGCCTAAGGTTAGGGGTGATAATGAAAGAACAATGGCCAACAGATGATCATGAAGACAGGAATCAGAAATAGACCCGAGGTTAAGGGCGACAAAAAAAGAATTAAAGCCAACAGATGATCTCGTAGACATGCAAATATATCTAGAGGACCCTGCAAAGGTACTTAAGATAGGAAAGAACCTTAGTAGAGAGGTACGGATGGACTAATAGACTTCTTAAAAAGGTCAATGGATGTATTTGCCTCGACTTCAAACATGGTAAGAATAGACCCAGCTATCATCTACAATGTGCTAAACATCGACCCAGATGCTCATCCGATCAGACAGAACATAGAACTCAAGACTAGGAAAGATATAATGCTCTACACGAAGAAGTTAGAAGTTAAAGGAGAATGGGTTCATAAGGGAGGTATACTACTCGAAGTGGATTGCCAACCCAATACTTGTAAGAAAGCCCAATGAAAAATGGAGAACTTGTATGGGCTTCATTGATCTCAATAAGGTTTGCCAAAGGACAGTTTTCCCTTGCCAACAATCGATCAGTTGGTAGACGCAACTAGTGGGCATGAATTACTTTCATTCATGGATGCATTTTCGAGATACAATCAGATAGCCATGTTTGAACCAAAATCAGGAGCTCACAAGTTTTGGACGGATAAGGGGTTATACTGCTCCAAGGTAACGCCCTTCGGGCTCAAGAATGCGGAGTAAACTTATCAGAGGTTAGTCAATATAATGTTTGCTAAACATATTAGGATGAATATGAAGGTATATATGGACGACATGTTGGTTAATTCAAAAGCAACATCAAACCATGTCAAAGACTTGGAACAGACCTTCAAAGTCCTAAGGCAATACCAAATAAAGCCAAACCCTATGAAATACACCTTCCTATCCAGTTAGGCAAGTTCCTAGGGTATATAGTAAGTGCACGTGGCATTGAAGCAAACCCTAAGAAGATTGAGGCCATAAGAAAAATGGGAATCCCAAAGAAACCAAAGGACTTGATGAGTCTAAATGGCAGGATAGCAACTCTAAGAATACTTATATCCAAAGCCACAAACAAGTGCATCCCATTATTTGACCAAGTGAAGAAGGGGCAAAACTTAAAATGGAAGGAGCGTGAAGTTGCCTTCCAAAACCTGAAAGATCATTTGGTCAATACTCCTATATTATCAAAACCGGTGATAGGTGAGAACCTATACATTTACTTAGTTGTGTGACATCACCTTTGTCCCATAAGGGCAATCAAAGGCCAAGCACTTGCAGATTTCATCGCAAAATGTACTTTATCAACTGAACCATATTCAGAGGGAGAAGAAACCACCCCATATTTTTGGTAGTTTTCCAGATGGATCATTGAATGAACAAGGTATAGGAATCAGATATGAATTGATCACCCCAAATGGTCAAAAGCTGCATGGAGCAGTGCAGCTCGGTTTCAAAGCAACCAACAGTGTGGTAGAATATGAGGCTCTCCTTGTAGGCCTACAAATGACCAAGTAATAAAAGTAACTAATATGAAAATTCACCATGATTTCCAATTAGTTGTGAATCAAGTGCAGAGAAATTGCTAAGCATAGGAGGCAACCTTAGCCAAATATGTGGAACTATCCAAGAAAATTACTAGAGCAGTTTGAGCAATCTAAGATAGAGCAAATCCCACATGAAAGCAACTCATTTGCCGACTCCTTAGCAAAACTAGCTAGTACCAAGGTGGCCAATGAAATGAAGGTATTACCAGTTAGGCATCAAGGAGAGCCAAGTATAATAGAATCGAATCAAATACTAGTCCTAACCTGGGCCCAACGGACCGCCATTCAAGGTACGAAAAATCAAGAGATAACGAACCAAGAGCAAACCACCACTAGGCTCTTGCTTCAGCAAACCAAGGAGAATAACTGAATGAATCCCATCAAATAATTTCTCTTAAACAGAATCTTACCTCTGAATAGAAATGAGGCTTAGAAGATAAGATAGATGGCTCCGTACTACTCCTTCTTTGATGGCTCCGTACTACTCCTTCTTTGAGGCCAATGCAAAGATCAATGGAGGAAACAAATTAGAAAAAGAGGTGCCGAATGTAACGACCCGAAATTTTCGAACCCGAAAATTCCAGATAGTTATGAAAAAGAAGAAAGAGATAGAAGAAGAAGAACAGAAACACCAATCATCTCACATTCGCAGCGGATAAAATATAATAAATAATACCAGTTTACAAAAGAATATTATATTTATCGATTACATTTAATATACATCAGAGTTTCACATTATATATAGTCACTGAATATTTACAATTACCAAGTCTCAAATTAACAATAATATAAATACAGCAGAATACTCTATACGCTCTTGCCATCCAGCTCGCCTTATGAGCTCCCGAACGTACTTACCTGAAAATCTGTAATACTCGGTCTGACCCGAGTATTACACCAAAGTAACACCCGGGTCAGGCTGGAAACCAGTGTGAGTAATCTCAACTAACATGAAACACCCAAGCAAACAACTTATATAAACCCGAGGTAACTTATATCAATTTAACCAATTCACAATTTTGCTATGGACAATACTTATTTCACATATTAGTTTCTATGTACCAAAACTTTGACAAATATTCCAGCCTACTTAAATCATTTCAATCCAGCCTATTGATTTCACAAATCAATATATAAATATTTGAAGTGGTTTCGGGTATTTACCAAATACCCGACCCCGGTCTCCTCGAGACTCATATTATCCTAACCCAAGTTATTCAAATGAAATTCACAACATTTCATACTAGAGGAAATCAACTCATTCAAAACATCCAATACCATTCCATCATCCATAAGCAAAGCCTAATCCCATACAGATCAATTCAATTGATTCATATTTAATTTCAAACCTCAATCACATAGATTACTTCATTTAACGTTAATTAAATCCAAATCAATTACTTGGTCAACCCATCATTATCCATCTTGATTAATCATCCTGGGTTAATTATCTTTCAATTTCATTCAAGAAATTATCTTAAATTAACTTCACGATATTAATCAGTCTCAACCGAGATTATTAAGAAATCTTAATTTCTTCACGAATTAATTATTTATTTAACTACATTAATCCTTAATTGCTTAAACTAATTAACTTCCCATAAGTCACTTATTATAGATTAATCAATCTTAATAAATCAATTTTGATCACCTCATTAATTTTATAAATTAAGGATTTCAATTATATTTTAATTTATTCTAATCAAATTTCGTTATATTAATGAAACCCCAGTATTAACCATTTTCGATTAATCCTAAACCGAAATTAATTATCCTTCATTTTTACTTTATTCATAAATTAATTATTTCTTACATAACTATCTTAATTAATCTCTTGATTAATTTCACAAGTAATTATATTTTATTACTTACATTAAGTAATTTTTATCACGCCATCAAATGATTATTCTGAATTTCTTTTACTTCTTTTATTAACTTACAACTCAATTCCTCATTTATTCAACTCGTTAATTACTAAGTCAAATAACCCAAATCATTAATTTATTAAATCCATAAATTATTCATTTCAAATTCCTTACTCATTTAATTGAATCGCAACACATCAAGCCCTTACTAAATTTAAAATGAAATTATTTTCTTATTTATGATTTATTTTTGAGACAATTTAAAACCCCAAATACTTCGAGTCAACCCACAATTACTCGAGAATCAATCAAAACCGAAGTCGCATCATCATCCATATACATCCAATCAACTTAAACATTCAACCAATTATTTAAATTTAACCATATAAATTTAAATAAGAACCAGACAGAGTGAGATTTACTCACCTTTGATTTCCTTTAAAATTCACCAATTCATTCCCCTTCATCACTATGAGCCAAACTCGGTTTGTTTTCATAAATTTGAACCTCGTATGAATATATCATAAACTATATTAGCGGTCTAAATCTATATCTATATTCTTCAACTACTAATCATAAAATAAATTTTTTTAAAATTTTCAGAAAAAAATACCTTCTCGTCTCTCCATCCTAAACACACGAACCACTCCTCTATCGCTGCGTTGTCTCGTCTCCGGTCCATGAACAAGCATCGAAGTGCTGCCACTTCCCACTTCATCCCCTGCTCGAACGCAACTCCAAGACCTAGCGCCGCTACCCCACATCGCGACCCAGTGCTCGATCTCCAACGAACACCCCCAGTCGCCAAAATGACCCGCGCGACCACCTTTGAGCAACCCTAGATGCCGAAGCCGCCCCCCCCTCTCAATCACGCGAGTGACTACTCGAATTGACACCACAAATACCGAAACCCTAACGCGACCCCTTCCCCCTTTCGATCGATGCGATCGTGCTTGAGTCTCCCCCTTCCCAGATCTACGTTCGAAAAGAGCTTCCACGATCCCGTCGCGTCGCCATTGTTTCGATCTTCTGTTAGTTTTTGTTTTTTTTATACGGATTCGTGAAGAATAGAAGAAAAAGAAGATGAAATACGCGATTCAAAAGAAGGAGGAAGCCATTTTGTTATTCGTCATAAGATTTTTGTCTGCGTTTCCAAAGTACACGACCTTAAATAAAAAAAAAAGATAGCTTCCTGAGAACGATTTGGATAAAATATCTTTGCTAATTTAATTAATTAATTTAATTTTTTTTTTCATTTTCTTAATGAAACTTCAAAATGCTTCATCGATCGCTACCCAAAATTCGAACTCCTCTTGAGGAATGCCGCGAGGCGATTATAAGGTTTTATCCGCGTTCCAAACACACTAGAACGTGTTTCAGAGGCCGATTTGACCATATACGCGAGTTACGGAAGTAAACAATCAATTTTAATTTAAATGGATTAAAATAATTCGAAGCGTTTTGAGCTGCCAAGGTCAAATGACAACTCTGATTGCTACGAAAATTGAAATCCGATAATAACTAACTATTACGAATCCAATGGAACTGATTTCGTTGAATTCCGAGACTGTCCCTCGGAAGGCTATTTTTAAATTCAATTTAAACGATATATTTTCAAAACTCAACAAATCGCCTTTAAATTAAATTCCAACCCTTCTATTATCTTCAGTATCATCGTTATAAATTTTATAAGTCTTCAAATTATTTTTAACAGGCTTAAAACTGAAGATTCAATAAATCACCCGATTTCAATTTTATTAATCTAATAACTCAATTGCTATATAATAATATTTGAATTCAAGTTAAAATTTTACCTTTAATTATTTTAAACCAATTAATTATTCCGATTTAAATTGCTGAAAATTCTGGGTCGTCACATTCCTCCCCCCTTAAAAGAATTTCGTCCCCGAAATTACTAGTTAGAAAGAATGTCCCTTACCCGTTTACCTTTTTCCCAAAACCAAGCAGTTCAACATCCTACCAACTATCTTTTTCACAAAGAGCCCTTATCATTATTACCAACTTCCCAAAATCTCCCTCAGTTTTCAACAGTACCCCTTTGTTCAATCATTCATATTTCAATTTAAAAATCAAATGTTGAATTATCAAAAAATTTCTCAAAATTTATCTAACTCTCTAAATTTTCGAAAATTTTTGCCAGCGTCTCCTTTGCACGGCTAGCTCGGTACTACTACAAAAGGCCTCTACGGGCTCCCAAATTCTAAAAAGAAAACAAAAGCCAAGTGGCTGCATCAAAAACCCAATCCAATATCATACAGAATCACAATACGTAACTTTCAGTCGGGCAATTCAAATTTATCTTTTAGAACCAAATCCAATTTCCTTTTTCCTTTATAACACCTGCATATTCTATTTAACAACAATATCCACTCGAAATCTTTCAAATCATTGTATACATTTTCTTACAGAAGCCTTCACATTACTTCTATTCAACTTAGTTTCCACCGTTTCATATGAATTCAATTTATTTCCGATTTTTAATATGGAGTTATATCTTTCATTTAAACTGATTTATATTAGTTTCATTTACTAGTTTATTTTAAGTTTCCCATTTGAAATTGTTTTGTCGTTAACCAAAATTTTCCAAAAATTTTCTAACTCCCAAAATTTTCAAAAATTTTTGGAAGAGTCTCCTTTGTACGGAGGAGCTTTTGCAATTTGACAAGAGATATAAATATATATACATCGACCCACCCGGTCGGAAAAAGCAAAAACAGTTCATATTTCCTATTTTTATTGCGTAGGCGTACCTTATTTGGCATTTAAGCAAGCAGCTTATAAATTTTAGCAATTAGCATACCCAAATCTAGCCAAACGGCTTCCCTGTACCTGTACTTACTCAATTTAAATATGTAAGTGCCATATATAGAAACTTTATTAACCTAACACTTACTTTCAAAAGCCAAACACATGCATTACATAAATAACAAGCACCAAACATTTCCAATAAGCAATTTATATGTTTTAAAGCACATCTAATTGTTTCCAACCAAATTTATATGCCCTTTTGATTCAATTTTAATGGTTTACACACAATTACTTGCATTCAACTCATTTTAAGCGAAACAATCTCATATTCACTTCAATTGATTCAAAAATCAATTATACCGCTTTCCACTAATTCATAGCATTTAATTGGATTAAAACTCGCTTACGTTAAACGATAATCATTTCTACGCAATTTGACAATATCCATGCGAATAATTAATTATTTAAGTTTTATAACCAATTAAAATGGATTCCAACTCAGTTTTATTTAATTCAGTTCCATTTTAATTTATACACAATCATTTTATTTAGCTCGACACACTCCATGCTTGTGTAATACTAACCATTCCCAAATTAATTTAAACCGAGCTTTTATTCAATGGGCTTTTATCCTTATTCGAAGCCAAGCTTTCATAAATTTTAAACTTAGGTTAATTACTTTACTTTATTCCAACATTAACTTAAGTTCACTTCCATTAAACTTGATTCTCATTAAATCAAATTCCATTTAATTCAGTTAACCCATCTCCTTCATTGTAAATTTAATCCACCTTCTCAATTTATCAAAACAATATCCAGGCACATATGCCACCGAACTTAAGTCCAGTCTGATAATCCAATTCCAATTAAAGTTTGATTCAATTTTTTTTTTTATTCATCAGGCTTCATCCATTTATTATATAACTCCAGTGATCCCATTAAATTTTTTAATTTACTTGTTTATTTCGAATTTATTTTATTAATACATGGTCATTCTCAATTTATTTTTATTCACTTGGGTTTTGTGTGCAACCCAAACCATTTCTATTATAATTCGCTTTTATTTCATTCAACAACACTTCCATTTTGTCACAATTTACTTGCAAATTACACTATATATTATTCAAATCACTTAAATTTTATTTGCAAGTCAAACCATCACCCTTTCAAGCCAACTTTATTTTATTTTTTTACAACACGACTTATTTAATTCATTACCAAATCCAAGTCGAATTCTATTTATAATTCAAATTCATTTCCAAACTTCATTATCAACTTACAATCCATTTATTAACCAAAGTTAAATTTTATTAACATACTCCATCAAGTAATTATTTTGTTAATTAGCTTACTTCCAACTTTCAAATCAATATGCGATTTTATTTCAAAGAATCGCTTCATTGAAAATTTCCCGAGTCCAATTTTATTTTATAATTCCAGTTTGAAATCCCCTTTTTACTTTAAAATTTAGGAATGCCTTCAAATTTAGACAATACAAATAAAATAGCTTTTTATAAAAATATTTCTTATAACTCGATGTCTCAACCAGTCCATCCTTGTTCTCATAGAAATTCAGTCATACGTTGATCAGGCGTAGAACCGAAAATCTATAAGTACTTGGTAAACCCGTTTTCAACACCCAGTGAAAATACTTGGAAAACAATTTTATTGAAATATAGAAAAAAAATTTGAAAATAGAGGAAATATTTTTTTTTTTTAGCGAGGATGCTCTAGAAATCATCACCCCCATTCCATGGTCACAGTTACATATCAGGGTTACGTTGCAGTCTCAACAAAAGTCCATGTAAATGCAGGCTCTCCGCGGCCTCTCGATTACGCCATGGAACCCACACAACAGATCACAGTTACATCCAGGGTTACGTTGCAGTCACAACAAAAGTCCATGTAACTGCAGGCTCTCCGCGGCCTCTGATCTCGCTATCAAAATGAAACTTCTCCACTCTTACATAGATCGCAGTCTACCGAGATAAACTCAAACGCAGACTGTTGGCTCTCAGCGGCACACACGACTTTCGCTATGTCTTACCATAGGTCACAGTTTACCGATATAGAATCAAACGTAAACTGTTGGCTCTCCACGGCACACACGACTTCCGCTATGATATACACTACTCATAATCCTCAGGAACTAGTTTTGTCCGGACTCCTCACAGGATCAACTTTAGAACTCCCTCGGGCTCCAGGCAGCACCACCCAGTGGCACTCCCGAGAAGTTCATTTCAAGGGGACACCTTTTTCCCCAGAGCCATCATCAAAATATTTTATACTATACACATATAGTATCTTCAAATCATACACCTAGTATGATATCATACAAAGCTCCTTTACACAAAATCGATTATCCCAAAATCGATAATTCTCAAAATAGGCTTTCCAAAACTCAATATTGATTTTTTCCAAAAATCAAAAGCCTTTCCCAAAATCCTCATAAGATCCTTTACATATATATATATATATATATATATATATATATATATAAATTTTTAAAACTTTGGATCCTTACTTTCTTGTATAAAACCCTTTTATACTCCAAACACTCTCAAAAACCATAGAAATATCCAATTTCCATCTTTATTCATTTCATATTTCTCAAAATATTCTTTCATTTCAAAAGAACCATTTCACCTTCCTTATTCACCTTTACATTAATCCCCATTTGGATTATTACTTCAATCCTTATCTCGGTTGGGTACTTTAATCAATAGCAGTTTGAACTCTGACCAATTTAGAAAAATAGCTTGAAATTTTTTAAAAATAGGTAAGTAGTTGAAAAATAATTATTAGTTTGCAAAATAATTGTAAAATAGTTAACTAATTATAAAATAGTTGGAAAATAGTTAAATAGTTATAGAAATCTTAATAATTGCAAAATAGTTGTAAATTAGTAATTAATTTGTAACATAGTTAAAATATAGTAATAAGTTTAGAAAACAGTTGAAAAAATGTTAAATTGTTCCAAAGTAATTGTAAAATAAGTATAAAATAACTTAGCTTTAAGAAAGAAAGGTTGTATATATTTAATAGCTTAAAAAAATTAAGTTCATATTAAGACAATTTATATTGAAAATAGCCCAGAGTCATAACTGTTCACTTCCCCAACGATTCAATTTAAATAATCTTCAATTTCCATTGAAATTGATTTAAATCCACTTCAAGTTGAATCAATCATGATTTCTTTTCCAATTCAAATTAAATTCTAGTTGATCTTTAAACTTGTGTAACTTAATTATAATTTCAATTTTACGATTACTATTTAAAATCAATTACATTCACATTTTGCTTTTAACTCAGAATTATACATTTTATTTAGTCAATATATTTTTATTATTCCATAAACATTTAATCAAGGTTCCAGAGTTTAAACAAATTTTCAAAATTTCAATATCACCTTAGAATTCAACTATATCCAAAATTCTTTGGCGAATTCAATTATCCCTTTGAATTTCAAAACCAAACCCAGTTCACAAACAATTCCAATTTAAAACAATTTGGTAGCAATTTCTCTTTTAGAAACTCAAAAATAAACATCGATGATGCTGCAGTCATCACCGACTTTATTTTCCAGTGACCAAAAGAGTTCAATGCTTTTATCTCTCTAAAACACTTCCAAATATTTTTGATTTCAAATCTCCCAAATTTCAAACACAAAAATATTTTTGAAATAATACTATTCTTTCTTCAAAACCCTTGGAAACCACTTTCAAATCCAAGGAAATTTTAAATTTCCCAAAAATTCCAAATTCCCAATCCATCCAATTCATATTTACACATTACTCTAGAATTTCATCTCACTTTATTTTCAAATATTCTCTGGAATTCTATTTCAACTTATAATCCAATTTATTTATAAAGTTTATTTCAATTAATAAATTACATTTACAATCTATATTTCAAATTCCCTTTTTTTTTTAAACCAATTCCACTTTAATTACAATTCCAAAGTTATTCTAATTACTTTGGACTAATATCCATTCAATTGAATCCACTTCAATTTCAATCATTACAATTCTATCCAAATCTTCCATTTAAATTTTTGAACTTTTACATCTTCAAACCCAAATTCAATTAATTCGAATCGGGTTCAATTTGAATGAATTCAATTCCAACTTCAAATTTAAATCATCTCGAATTATATAAATTCGAGTTAAATTCTCAAGGATTGGTTTAACCTTTTTAAACCAAATTTAACTTTGTTCATTTAAATTTCAAACAATTCTAATTTCTGAGTTCTAATTCTAGAATTTTACCTTTAATTAATTTAATTTTTAATTTGGTTGTATTATAGTTCTTCTTAACTTAATTCCAATAATTTAACACCCAATCACCTTAATATTTATTAGAAGGAAATTATTGTTTTATATATCAAAATATACTTTTATATAAAACCATTTAAAACCTTTATATAAGAAAATAACAAGTACGCGCTCATATATATACACTCAACTCATTCTAGAGTACTACAGACTCTATTTAATGAGTAATCCCCACCAGAGCCAAGGTTCTCGCATAACCTTCAGCTCTGATACCAAATGTAACGACCCGAAATTTTCAAACCCGAAAATTCCAGATAGTTATGAAAAAGAAGAAAGAGATAGAAGAAGAAGAACAGAAACACCAATCATCTCACATTCGCAGCGGATAAAATATAATAAATAATACCAGTTTACAAAAGAATATTATATTTATCGATTACATTTAATATACATCAGAGTTTCACATTATATATAGTCACTGAATATTTACAATTACCAAGTCTCAAATTAACAATAATATAAATACAGCAGAATACTCTATACGCTCCTGCCATCCAGCTCGCCTTATGAGCTCCCGAACGTACTTACCTGAAAATCTGTAATACTCGGTCTGACCCGAGTATTACACCAAAGTAACACCCGGGTCAGGCTGGAAACCAGCGTGAGTAATCTCAACTAACATGAAACACCCAAGCAAACAACTTATATAAACCCGAGGTAACTTATATCAATTTAACCAATTCACAATTTTGCTATGGACAATACTTATTTCACATATTAGTTTCTATGTACCAAAACTTTGACAAATATTCCAGCCTACTTAAATCATTTCAATCCAGCCTATTGATTTCACAAATCAATATATAAATATTTGAAGTGGTTTCGGGTATTTACCAAATACCCGACCCCGGTCTCCTCGAGACTCATATTATCCTAACCCAAGTTATTCAAATGAAATTCACAACATTTCATACTAGAGGAAATCAACTCATTCAAAACATCCAATACCATTCCATCATCCATAAGCAAAGCCTAATCCCATACAGATCAATTCAATTGATTCATATTTAATTTCAAACCTCAATCACATAGATTACTTCATTTAACGTTAATTAAATCCAAATCAATTACTTGGTCAACCCATCATTATCCATCTTGATTAATCATCCTGGGTTAATTATCTTTCAATTTCATTCAAGAAATTATCTTAAATTAACTTCACGATATTAATCAGTCTCAACCGAGATTATTAAGAAATCTTAATTTCTTCACGAATTAATTATTTATTTAACTACATTAATCCTTAATTGCTTAAACTAATTAACTTTCCATAAGTCTCTTATTATAGATTAATCAATCTTAATAAATCAATTTTGATCACCTTATTAATTTTATAAATTAAGGATTTCAATTATATTTTAATTTATTCTAATCAAATTTCGTTATATTAATGAAACCCCAGTATTAACCATTTTCGATTAATCCTAAACCGAAATTAACTATCCTTCATTTTTACTTTATTCATAAATTAATTATTTCTTACATAACTATCTTAATTAATCTCTTGATTAATTTCACAAGTAATTATATTTTATTACTTACATTAAGTAATTTTTATCACACCATCAAATGATTATTCTGAATTTCTTTTACTTCTTTTATTAACTTACAACTCAATTCCTCATTTATTCAACTCGTTAATTACTAAGTCAAATAACCCAAATCATTAATTTATTAAATCCATAAATTATTCATTTCAAATTCCTTACTCATTTAATTGAATCGCAACACATCAAGCCCTTACTAAATTTAAAATGAAATTATTTTCTTATTTATCATTTATTTTTGAGACAATTTAAAACCCCAAATACTTCGAGTCAACCCACAATTACTCGAGAATCAATCAAAACCGAAGTCACGTCATCATCCATATACATCCAATCAACTTAAACATTCAACCAATTATTTAAATTTAACCATATAAATTTAAATAAGAACCAGACAGAGTGAGATTTACTCACCTTTGATTTCCTTTAAAATTCACCAATTCATTCCCCTTCATCACTATGAGCCAAACTCGGTTTGTTTTCATAAATTTGAACCTCGTATGAATATATCATAAACTATATTAGCGGTCTAAATCTATATCTATATTCTTCAACTACTAATCATAAAATAAATTTTTTTAAAATTTTCAGAAAAAAATACCTTCTCGTCTCTCCATCCTAAACACACGAACCACTCCTCTATCGCTGCGTTGTCTCGCCTCCGGTCCATGAACAAGCATCGAAGTGCTTCCACTTCCCACTTCATCCCCTGCTCGAACGCAACTCCAAGACCTAGCGCCGCTACCCCACATCGCGACCCAGTGCTCGATCTCCAACGAACACCCCCAGTCGCCAAAATGACCCGCGCGACCACCTTTGAGCAACCCTAGATGCCGAAGCCGCCCCCCCCCTCTCAATCACGCGAGTGACTACTCGAATTGACACCACAAATACCGAAACCCTAACGCGACCCCTTCCCCCTTTCGATCGATGCGATCGTGCTTGAGTCTCCCCCTTCCCAGATCTACGTTCGAAAAGAGCTTCCACGATCCCGTCGCGTCGCCATTGTTTCGATCTTCTGTTAGTTTTTGTTTTTTTTTATACGGATTCATGAAGAATAGAAGAGAAAGAAGATGAAATACGCGATTCAAAAGAAGGAGGAAGCCATTTTGTTATTCGTCATAAGATTTTTGTCTGCGTTTCCAAAGTACACGACTTTAAATAAAAAAAAAGATAGCTTCCTGAGAACGATTTGGATAAAATATCTTTGCTAATTTAATTAATTAATTTAATTTTTTTTTTTCATTTTCTTAATGAAACTTCAAAATGCTTCATCGATCGCTACCCAAAATTCGAACTCCTCTTGAGGAATGCCGCGAGGCGATTATAAGGTTTTATCCGCGTTCCGAACACACTAGAACGTGTTTCAGAGGCCGATTTGACCATATACGCGAGTTACGGAAGTAAACAATCAATTTTAATTTAAATGGATTAAAATAATTCGAAGCGTTTTGAGCTGCCAAGGTTAAACGACAACTCCGATTGCTACGAAAATTGAAATCCGATAATAACTAACTATTACGAATCCAATGGAACTGATTTCGTTGAATTCCGAAACTGTCCCTCGGAAGGCTATTTTTAAATTCAATTTAAACGATATATTTTCAAAACTCAACAAATCGCCTTTAAATTAAATTCCAACCCTTCTATTATCTTCAGTATCATCGTTATAAATTTTATAAGTCTTCAAATTATTTTTAACAGGCTTAAAACTGAAGATTCAATAAATCACCCGATTTCAATTTTATTAATCTAATAACTCAATTGCTATATAATAATATTTGAATTCAAGTTAAAATTTTACCGTTAATTATTTTAAACCAATTAATTATTCCGATTGAAATTGCTGAAAATTCTGGGTCGTCACACCGAGACACAGCTACTATTGGCCTACCGTGCTCCAAGATGTAAAGGAATTCTTAAGGAAGTGCGACAAATGTCGATGATTAACTAGTATCCCCAGACAACCATCCCATTAGCTCATCCTATTCACAAAGCCATGGTCATTCAATATATGGGTTTCACCTGATAGAACCACTTTCGAAGTGAAAAGGAGGAGCAAAATATGCCATAATAGCCACATATTACTTCACTAAATGGGTAGAGGCAGAAGCCCTAGCCATGATTACTGCAAAGAAGATAGTGACTTTTTAGTAAGGAACATATCACTAGATACAAAATACATCACAAAATCATTTCCGATAACGGTGCCTAGTTTGAAAGAACAAAATTCACATAATTTTGTGAGAATAATAGAATTACAAAAAAATTCCTCAGTTGTTCACCTACAGGCAAATAGACAGGTTGAAGTTGCGAATAAAACCATTAAAAACTGCTCAAGAAAAGGCTGGAAAAGGCTAAAAGAAAATGGGTGAAGGAACTCTCTTTAATGCTATGGGCTTACTAAACATCAACTAGATCTCTTATAAGCCGCACTCCTTTTTCACTAACCTATGGATATGAGCCATGCTATTCGTCAAAGTAGAAGTCCCATCACATAGAAGAATATCATATACAATAAAAGAATAAGAGATTGAAAAAAGCTACCCTGGATCTCATCTAGGAGACAAGGGATCAAGCGGTAGCGGTAGCGGCTGCATATCAACAAAGGATGACAAAGAAATATAATGCAAGACTTAAAGAAAGAAAATTCTACAAAGGGGACTTTGTACTGCTGAGAGTAATGGTCAATACAAAGGATCCAACATATATGGCATTAGGACCGAATTGGGAAGGTCCACCAGTGTTTGAACCAAAAATGGCACAACATCCAAAAGAGTAAGAGAGTAAAGATTAAATGAAACAAAGTAAATGAAAAACTAGAGAAATAAAAAAAAAAACCAAGCACACATAAATTTATAATGGTTCGGCAATCTTGGCCTACATCTACTTGAATGATTTTATTGCATTTGCACTAGATTTTGTGAGCACAAGTAGGAGGGATCGGTAGGGATTCCCGAGTACAATGGGTTTGTGTGTAGCAGCAGCGTAAAGATCCTTAGAACGAAGCATTGCCCATGTATTTATTGGGGTAAACAACCAAATACCTCGTTGATATTTCACCTACAGAACCTCCTCATATAGACGAAGTCCTCCAAAAATATCGACTCTAGATCCTCTATGGTTGGGGATTAATACCGATCCCTATTAGGGGGATCGGTACCAATTCCTATAAACAATGGCATGGGATTTGCAACTTATGTTGGCTCATCTTGATGCTTGGTTTGAGTTTCCAATGTTGTTTCGCATAGTCGCCTAAATGTTTTTTTTGGTCCAGACGATGCATCTATAGAAGGTTGAATGACTTCTTTAGGTCGTATATGGAGTTATCAATACGATGCATAGGAACTCCAGAAAAACACTAGAATCAAGATCTATGAAGATAGAGAAGAGTGTGTAACGACCCAGAATTTTGGGTCGCTAGATTTGGACATTTAATTCATTTTAAATGTTGAATATGTGTTATAATTAGAATTTTGAAATAAAAGAATTTGGTTAAATTAATAAAATTGGTTAAATTTCAAATACGGGATTTTAATTGAAAATTTGAATAATAATTTAATATTAGAATTGGGATACTTGGTGAATCTGAGTGTAAATAAATGTAAAAATGGTTTCTAAAAATTTATTCAATTTTATTTTAATTTAAATACTAATATTGGACCATTGGATCGAATTAATAGTCGATAGATTGAATTTGGAATTTTATATTAAATTAATAATGGAATTTATTAATATAATAATGCAAATAATCAAATTTTGGTTTAAACTGAATCAGAATAATCTCTAATGTGAATATAAATTTTATACGAGTTATGGTAGAGTTAATAAAATTTTAAAGGTAAAATTTTAAGTGATTTCGACGATTTTGAAAATCTCTCGAAATAATCGACGAGTTAAAATAGCCTTCCGGGACACAGTCTCGGAATTCGACGAAACCAGTTTCATTGGATCCGTAATAGTTAGTTATTATCGGATTTCAATTTTCGTAGCAATCAGAGTTGTCGTTTGACCCGGCAGCTTAAAACGCTTAGAAAATACTTTAATCGATTTAATTTAAAATTGATCGTTTATTTCCGTAACTTGCGTATATGATCGAATTAGCTTCCGAAACATGTTCCATTGTGTTCGGAATGTAGGTAAAACCTTAGGAACGCCTGTCGGCACGCGTTGTTTGGAGATCGTTTGTAAAAGTTACTTTAAATGGATTTAATATTAAAATAAAATTTATCAACATTTATATATTCACGTTATTTTTAGAAACCCTACCTTTTGTTTGGCCGCCATCTTCATTCTTTTAATGGCTGAAAACGATTACTCTTCTCCCTCAATTATCAATCAATCCATGCATTTATTCGCAAATCTTCCAACATGAAAGTTGTAGAGAGTGAGAGGATCTTCAGATCCAACGGTTGATCTCATGTGAAGCTGTCGTTTGGAGGTGATTAATGGCCGCGTTCGTCGCGTGTTTATGCACGCATCTCGAGGTCAGGGACTGACCAAGCTTGGGCGCGACTTGAGGGAGGGTTGAGGAGGTAGTAGGCTTCGCCATGGTGGTTGTTGATCGTGTTCGTGTTGACCGTGGTGGTCGCGATTTCAAACCCTAGGTCGCGTTTTGGGTTTGGCCTTTAGCTGTGCGCGTGCGTAGAGGAAGAAGGAGAAGCAGCCATGTTGTTTTGGTAATAATTATAAAAAAAAGAAAAGAAATTGTTTAAATTTAAAATTTGAAATTTATAAAATTCATATCTATTACATACGTTGTCAGATTTCAACGAAACTGGCGAAGCCGGAATCGCAAAGACGCGTACTACGCAGTGGAGCAGTTCCGAAATCATTCAGAGCAAGTAAAAATTTAGGTTAAATCGAACGTCATTCGATTTAATTTAAATTTGAACGCTCGCCGAAAACCCAAGGTGAGTTTGACTCACTCACATCTGGAATATTAGTTAATTTAAATAGTCAATAATTGAATGATTGCTTGATTGGTTGAATATGATAATTTTAATCAAATTGAATTAATATATATTGTTGAGCTAATATCTGTGGATGCAGGGAAAACAGGTTGGAGGGATCCAACTGGATCCCTCGCAAATAGAAATTAATTTATATTATGTGATATATCATATTTATTATTCTGTGATAAATTGTTTAGATCTTGATATGTCGTGTTTTATTTATATGCTGTGATGAATTAAATTGAAATTTAAATTGTGTTGTGCATGTGATTGGGTAAATATAACCTGAAAATTTTGAATATGAATAGATGAATTAGGTTTAAAGGATATAAAAGAAATTCCTAAGTAAAGAATTTTAAAGGAATCAAATTCAAGAAGATTGGTTGATAATTTGAAATGTTTGGAAATGTGATCTATAAGGAAATGTGAATTGTTAAAAGAATAGCGTGATTTATTTTTAAAAGAATAATAAGTGTGCTTTATCCTGAAAATTTTATTTTGTTTTTAAGAAAGCTTTCAAATTATAAATTGCAGTTTAAATATGTTTGGAATATTTTTAGAAAGAAATATTATTTTAAAATGTTTTAAGTGAAAGCAAATATTTGATTAAGTAATTACGGTACTTAATTATTTTTAAAAGGTAAAGTAGTATTAAGTTTTCAAAACGAAATTTTAATATGAATATTTGATTTTATAACCTTATTTTAAAAAGTTAAATTTTGTTTAAAATACTTAAGAAACCCTATATATTTCCTTAAGTATTATTTCCAATTAAATAATTTCTAGAGCTTATTTTAAATATTTTAAACGTATGTTTGAAATTGATTTCCAGAAAATAGCAATGTGTTTAAAATAAAGGAGATATTTTTAAAGTATGGATAGGAATTTACAGGATAAACGTAAATTGAATTGGGGTAAATCGTGTTGGGTTGATGAACAAATTTCTTTGGGTTATCTTCAAATGGAAGTGTATTTCCCTGAAAAGCCAAGTACATTTTTAAAGCTGATTTTTTTGAAAAGTTAGGAGTTTTGAAGTTTTATTATAAATGATTTCAAGAAATGATTTAAGTTGTAAGAATTTTAAAGGTGAACAATTATCAAATTAGTTATAGAAATAATTATTTCAAAAGAGTAATTAGAATTATATTTTAAAGGATATTATTGATATTTATACTTTATAAAAGGGTTTTAATTTAAAAATAATTAATTATAGTATTATTTGAAAACTTGTATAGAATTCTATAGCTTTATTTTAAAATTTAGTATGAATGAACTTTATTTTAAAGATAATAGTTTATATTATATTAAGCAGTTTTTTTTTAGATTTTTTTAAAGGTATATATACATATATATTAAATTAAGTATATAGTAGTGTTAATATAAATGTTTTAATATATTTTCAAAAATAAAGTATTTGAACTACTTTAAAACTTAAATATTGGTACTTGGAAGTTTTCAGAGGAAGTAAAGATTGGAGAATCTATTCCATGAGAAGATTGAATTTGAAAAGTGTTTCAAAGGGATTTTGAAATTGGAATTATATCTCGTAAAGATATTTTTGGGAAATAAATAATTGGATAATTATTTATTGTGTGATGGATGCTTATGGATGTTAATTGATAGTTAAATCACCGACTATCAATATTGGACAAATGCGTTGATCGTTTCGAAGAGACCGGGATCGAGATTTATTTCTCGAAAACCACTTCGATCCGGTTTGTACGTTTCATGGGGAAAACATGTTCGGAGTCGAAGATGGAGCAGTGAAGTGCAAGGGCTAGTCGCTACTAATCCTGAGGTTATTTCCAAAATGGATGTAGTAGGAGTAGTGCCTTCGGTTCCGTTCGAACCCGGGACGGACTTGTATGGACGAATGCTTTCGGAACATCGTCAGGTGGGCGATGGGCATTCTAAGTGAAACGTTCGTAAAGGTAACGTTTAGCCTCAAGCCTCATCAACCGGGAATGACTGAAAATCAGGGGATATGCAGCAAGGCTTGGTGGGCAGCACCCATTTCCAGGTAAGGTCATTCCTGTCTAGATGTCCCTTTTATTTCAGCTTAGTGGTGCGGTTACTGATCCCAACCGCGGGGTGATCTTACTCGGGATTATCCAGTAAGGGGTAGTCCGGGCCTTGTGTTGCAGGGGATCGGGCGTGGTCCTCGGTACGCTGATCTAGACCAGGTACTGTGACAGGTGGTACCCCAGTGCCTAGTCATTGTTGGAAATCCATTCTTCCTACGAGCCTTTTACGAGTTTTGTTTGTATTACCCACAGTGTGGCTAGTAGCTGGAATTTAATAATGTAACAATTTCGGCTATTTTATAAGTATTTGTATATAGACCCTATTATAATATCAGAGGATTTCTATAAAAAGTGTTTTAGCTATCGTAAGGTAAAAACCCGACATGTTTATTGGTGGCGTGGTCTTATGAGATGCTTTTGTTTTCAAAAGATTTTTGAAACTTTAATAATCAATTTGGATGTATTATTATCAGCTGGTATTCCAGACTGACTCGGGTGTTATTTCATTATAATGCTCGGGTCAGACCGAGTATTATATGTTCAGGTCTGGATGAGCAGGGGAGGAGCTGGAGTCCGAGACGTATTATCCGTACTTATATATATATATATCCACTGCTAGGATTGTATGATTACGTGACTGGTAAATATTGTTTGCATGAGATACTCTGATGATATGATGTATAAACAGATATAGTTTCATTTTGTGTAAAGATCTATTATTTACTATTATATTTTATTCCGTTGCGATTGTGTGATTCTGATATTGATTAATTTCTTCTTCTTCTTTCTCTTCTTCTTAAACTCTAAGGGTTCGTGTTTCTGTTCCACTTGAGTTAATTGAGGTAGAATAGTGTTGACTCAAGGGGTACGGGTTTGCGGGCTGTTACACTTGGTATCAAAGCTTAGGTTGGCGACAACCTAGGCTTTGGTGGGAAAGTTACTCATTAGGCAGAGTTAATAGTACTCTATAATGAGTTGAGTGTAATAATAGATATGAGAGCATACTTGTTAGTGAATATAAAATTGTTTTTATAACGTGTTGACTTATCGGTTGAGTGTTTATGAATTATGGTCGGTACGGGAAGTACAACCGTATAGATAGGGGTTTCTAAACTCTTAAACAAGATAAACTGACATAGTATTGTTTTTAAGGTGGGTAAATGAAATAATTTTACCCAAAATTTATTTTGATATAAAAGAAATAATTTTCTGAAATTATTATATATATATTTGGATGATTGGTTGTTAATACTATAATTAAATAAGAATCTAAAATTTAATCTAAAATATGAAATGGTTATAACCATATAAATTCAATGAGTATAAATTATACAAAAGAGAATAACTAAATTTAAACTAAACCAGAATTTAAATCCCGGAAGTTTTGGAAAGGATTTTAAATGTAATGAAAATAAAAGTTTGGAAATTTAAAATCTTGGGAAAGTTTGAAATGTTTGCTAAGGTGTTTGAAGGTAATAATGGAATATTGTTTTGGGAAGTATTTTTGAATGGAATCTGTTTTGAAATGAATATGGGAAAGTAAGGAAGCATTGAACTCACTTCAGTCGCTGGAAAATAATCCTGATGATGTTGGCCACATCATTAGAATTCATTTTCGAGTTTCTAAAGTGATGGATTGCTACCATGTGAGTGATTATGATATTTGTTGGACTTGTTTGAGATACGAGTGATTTTAGAAGTTTCAAAAAGGAAATTGCTTTGGTGGAAACAGATTGTTTTAAAAATATGGAAGTTTGATTTGATATACCAAGTAGGTATGAGTAAATTATTATTTCAAGATGGTTTTGAAATAAAAACTGGGCAATTGAATTCTGGAAATTCTATTTAAATAATGTGAAGGCTAAAATGGATCAACTATTGAATTTATTAAGTGAAGTTGATATTAATAAGGAAAAATGAAAATTTCAATCTTGAAATTAAATTTTGACTTGAGTGTATGGAAGTAAATAGAAAATTTGAATTTAACTTGGGATAAGTTAAATAAATTGAACCTAGAATTAAATTGATTTGAATTAAATTTAAATGTAAAATGACTTTGTATTTCTGGGTCATGGTATAAAGAATTATACCCATAAGCTATTAAGTATTATACTTATAATATGAAATTGTGGATTTAAAATTTGTAAAGAATTAAATTGGAAGAAAATTTGTATCCTTAAAAATTCAGTGATACACATATATATAAAATTTGAAATTGATGATTATAAGATGTAAATGAATTAAAATGAGCAATATAAACTTTGAAGTAAATAAGTTGGTAAACTTAAGAATAGAAAATCAGATTATAAACCCAAGTGAAATGGAATTATAATCACTAATGGGGAATAGTTGAATGGTATGGTGAATTCAACCCTAATCTAAAATAAAATGTGAAATGAAATAAGGTGAAGAAAATATAAAATATACAAGGGTGAATGAACTTAAGTCAGTAAATAAATTTTGAACTTGTATATGGAAAATTAAAATTTGATTGAATTGGATTTAACTTAGATTAAATGAATGGAGCTGAATTTGGATTGAAATAAAATCAAAATTCAGTTGTGTTACAATTAATTTTGAATAGAATTAAAATCTTATTTAAAATAGTATAAGAAATAGCATGGATTTAAGATGGCTGAATAAATTTAGTTAAAACTTGAACTAAAATTGGAAAAGAATTGAATTGAAGGAGAATTTAATTAAGTTGAAAGGATATTGTATGAATAAAATTTTAATTCAACAAAATTCAAAGGAATTATTTGAGAATGAATTTAGCGTAAGCTAAATTAAATAAAAAGAAGCTTGAAGGTGAATTTAGCGTAAACTAAATTAAATGGACATTTATACCGGCAAGGATGAAATTTTGGGTGGTTTGTTAAGAAAATTTTGGAAAGAAAAAAAAACCCAGTTCTGGTATAGGATTTAGTATTGGAAATAAAAGTTGAGAGTGTGAATGAATAATGGAATTGGATTATAATAGTGATGGTTTGAATTTTTAATAAATTCAAATGAGTGAAATAATTTAAAGTGGTTTTTCTTTGCTAATAAAATAAATCTAAAATGGAGTGAATGAGTAAACAAATTGAATTAAAATTTGTAAATGAATTGGAGTTTGGTTGATTGACAATCAAATGAAAATAAAAATAAAATTGATATAAGAAGAAATGGAAATATTGTGAAATTGAAAGAACTTAAGAAATTAGAAAATAGTTGTGGTCGAGCTTATGAGTGATCTTGAATGAAATTTGTTTAGGTAATAAACATTGATATGCAAGTGAAATGGTTTTAATTAATTATATTGTGATAAAATAAAGGTGTATGAGTTGTAAATAATATAGAATGGGATGATATTAATTTAAAACTTAAGTTGAATGGTGAACTAGAAATGAGAATAAGAAATTGAATTAAAAATTGCAAGGAAATAAGAATATTTGGGTTGTGAATAATTCCGAATGGAATAAAATTAATATAAATTTGAACCGTAAATAATTTTAAATGGTTATAGGCTTAAGTAATGATTATTGGCTTGAATAACATGAAAATTTGCATGAGAATTGGTTGTTTGTTGTATTCGGAATTGAGTTGGTTTAAAGAAGCAAATAAAATGGATTTTTGAATCAATTGGGATGAATTGAAATTTTATTAAGTGGTTTTGTATATGAATTGAAATGGAGCATAAAAGAAATGTAAATACTTCAAATTGAAGGTAAAATTTGGTTGTAAATCAATTTGGAATTGAATTGAAGTAAAAAGATATATGAATTGGTTGTAAAATACCTGTTTGCACCAAAGTTGGGCACAACACTCTTCGGATGTGTTTGAAGAGATAAAATGAAGAGAATAAGTGTAAAATGAAGCAGATCTAACAAACACACCAATAAACATATAAGAAAATTCACAGAAACACAGAGTTTTAGAGTGGTTCGGCGTGTTGCCTACGTCCACTATGAAGTTTTTCACTTTATTGCTTGATACTTGAAGATTACAAGTTTTTGATAACGAAGTACAGTAGATAATAAGCTTAAATTCAAGATCAATGGCAGTAATGGCATTCTGGAGTGAACGTGGCAGAGTCCGGGTGCTCTTTTACTCTCAAAATTCTCCGTCCCCTTTTCTTAATGACCAGGGGCTCTATTTATAAGTGCTGGAGGCTGATATTTCGCCTAAAATTCGGGGAGACCGCTTCTGGCATGTGAGGGGCCCACACGCCTGGATTCTGGAAATCCGGGCCCACTTTGGGATCGATTCGAACTCGGGTTCGAATCGATCAAGATTTGATTAGATTGAGCTGAAATTTTGGTTGAACATTCCTCATGTTGGCAGTAAGCTACTGTGAAAATTTCATAGCATTTGGACATGTAGATCTCGAGTTATGATGGATGCAAGTTGGAGTTTTTCGGTCCGGGATCGATTCGAACTCAACTTCGAATCGATCAAGAATTGATCCGATTGAGCTAAAATTTGGCATGAACATTCCTCTTGTTGGCAGTAAGCTACTGTGAAAATTTCATAGCATTTGGACTTATAGATCTCGAGATATGATCGATGCAAGTTGGTCCGTGATCGATACGAAGCAAGTTCGAATCGATCAAGAACTCATCCGATTGAGCTGAAATTTGGCGTGAGCATTCCTTAGGTTGCCAGTTGGCTTTTGTCCAAATTTGGTGGCATTTGGACTTGTAGATCTCGAGATATGATCGATGCAAGTTGGTCCATGATCGGTACGAAGCAACTTCGAATCGATCAAGAACTCATCCGATGGAGCTGAAATTTGGCGTGAACATTCCTTAGGTTGCCAGTTGGCTTTTGTCCAAAGTTGGTGGTATTTGGACTTGTAGATCTCGAGATATGATCGATGCAAGTTGGTCCGTGATCGGTACGAAGCAATTTCGAATCGACCAAGAACTCATCCGATGGAGCTGAAATTTGGTGTGAACATTCCTTGGGTTGCCAGACGGCTCCTGTCCAAATTTGGTGGCATTTGGACTTGTAGATCTCAAGTTATGATCGATGCAATTTTGGATTTCTCAACCGTGATCCATCAATATCTTGAGCATACGAACTCCGATTGACTTGAAATTTGGAACATTGGCTTTCTCAGCTTTGCTTGTCATGTCATATATATTATAGCTCGATCCGGATTCGAAAAAAAATTTACCGACATCCATAGTAGACCTATGTATAACTGGTCTTCAAGACGAACCGTCCTTGGTTTCTAGTCGAGTTCTTGGTGTCACGGCCTTGCCAAAAGGCGGGATAACAATACCTAAGGCATATGTTAATCCTATTGAAGTAGAAATGAATTGGTTGTAATAAATATAAATGGTATATAGTGAACTTGAATATAAATTGTTCAAGTGAGATAAAATGAAGTTTGGGTTTATAAAGAGGATTTAAAATAATGTTGAAATTGTGAAATTTCTTATAAAGGAAGTTAACATGCATAATTATGAAGTTTGATTGTTTAAACTTTGTAATTGATGTGTTTGGGCTAGTTTAATGAAAAGAATGTTGATAAATGCTCATATTATTGGAAACTGATGTGTTTGTTTAAGTAAGTACAGGTATGGGAGGCAATGGATAGAGTTGGAGTGCATATATGCGATACAATTTAGCTGCTTGCTTTTAAAAATGCTAATAAAGGTACACCTACGCAATAAAAATAGGAAATATGAACTGTTTTTTGTTTTTCCGACCGTGCGGGTCAATGTATACATATTTGTATCTATTGTGAAATTGCAAAAGCTCCTCCGTACAGGGGAGACTCTGCCAAAAAATTTCAGAAATTTTGGGAGTTAGAAATTTTTTTGAAAAATTTGAAATGTTTCATTAATGACAAAGTTGATTTCAAATAACAATTGAAAATAAAAAGAATTTTGGGATAGGAATTGAAACTAGTAGTTTCGATTTGTAAATAAAGAATTTGAGCGAAGTGAAATTGAGATTTCACTAAGTAAGTTTTGCTTTTGAGTTTAGAACATTCTTTCTACCTTAGCAAATTTCGGGGACAAAATTTTTATAAAGGGGGAGGAATGTAACGACCCGGAATTTTGGGTCGCAAGATTTGGACATTTAATTCATTTTAAATGTTGAATATGTGTTATAATTTGAATTTTGAAATAAAAGAATTTGGTTAAATTAATAAAATTGGTTAAATTTCAAATACGGGATTTTAATTGAAAATTTGAATAATAATTTAATATTAGAATTGGGATAATTGGTGAATCTGAGTGTAAATAAATATAAAAATGGTTTCTAAAGATTTATTCAAATTTATTTTAATTTAAATACTAATATTGGACCATTGGATGGAATTAATAGTCGATAGATTGAATTTGGAATTTTATATTAATTTAATAATGGAATTTATTAATATAATAATGCAAATAATCAAATTTTGATTTAAACTGAATCAGAATAATCTCTAATGTGAATTTAAATTTTATACGAGTTATAGTAGAGTTAATAAATTTTAAATGTGAAATATTAAGTGATTTCGACGATTTTGAAAATCGCTCGAAATAATCGACGAGTTAAAATAGCCTTCCGGGGCACAGTCTCGGAATTCGACGAAACTAGTTCCATTGGATCCGTAATAGTTAGTTATTATTGGATTTCAATTTTCGTAGCAATCAAGTTGTCGTTTGACCCCGGCGGCTTAAAAAGCTTAGAAAATACTTTAATCGATTTAATTTAAAATTGATTGTTTATTTCTGTAACTTGCGTATGTGATCGAATTAGCTTCCGAAACACGTTCCATTGTATTCGGAACGTAGGTAAAACCTTAGGAACGCCTATCGGCACGCGTTGTTTGGAGATCGTTTGTAAAAGTTACTTTAAATGGATTTAATATTAAAATAATATTTATCAACATTTATATATTCACGTTATTTTGAGAAACCTTACCTTTTGTTCAGCCGCCATCTTCATTCTTTTAATGGCCAAAAACGATTACTCTTCTCCCTCAATGATCAATCAATCCACGCATTTATTCGCAAATCTTCCAACATGAAAGTTGTAGAGAGTGAGAGGATCTTCAGATCCAACGGTTGATCTCATGTGAAGCTGTCGTTTAGAGGTGATTGATGGACGCGTTCGTTGTGCGTTTATGCATGCATCTCGAGGTCAGGGACTGACCGAGCTTGGCCGCGACTTGAGCGAGGGTGGAGGAGGTAGTAGGCTTCGCCATGGTGGTTTTTGATCGTGTTCGTGTTGACCGTGGTGGTCGCGATTTCAAACCCTAGGTCGCGTTTTGGATTCAGCCTTTAGCTGTGCGCGTGCGTAGAGGAAGAAGGAGAAGCAGCCGTGTTGTTTTGGTAATAATTGTAAAAAAAGAAATTGTTTAAATTTGAAATTGAAATTTATAAAATTCATATCTATTACATACGTTGTCAGATTTCAACAAAAATGGTGACGCCGGAATCGCAGAGACGCGTACTACGCAGTGGAGCAGTTCCGAAACCATTCAGAGCAAGTAAAAATTTAAGTTAAATCGAACGTCTTTCGATTTAATTTAAATTTGAACGCTCGCCGAAAACCCAAGGTGAGTTTGACTTACTCACATCTGGAATATTAGTTAATTTAAATAGTCAATAATTGAATGATTGCTTAATTGGTTGAATATGATAATTTTCATCAAATTGAATTGATATATATTGTTGAGCTAATATCTGTGGATGCAGGGAAAACAGGTTGGAGGGATCCAACTGGATCCCTCGCAAATAGAAATTAATTTATATTCTGTGATATATCATATTTATTATTCTGTGATAAATTGTTTAGATCTTGATATGTCGTGTTTTATTTATATGTTGTGATGAATTAAATTGACGTTTAAATTGTGTTGTGCATGTGATTGGGTAAATATAACCTGAAAATTTTGAATATGAATAGATGAATTGGGTTTAAAGGATATAAAAGAAATTCCTAAGTAAAGAATTTTAAAGGAATCAAATTCAAGAAGATTGGTTGATAATTTGAAATGTTTGGAAATGCGATCTATAAAGGAAATGTGAATTGTTAAATGAATAGAGAGATTTATTTTTAAAAGAATGGGAAGTGTGCTTTATCCTGGAAATTTTATTTTGTTTTTAAGAAAGCTTTCAAATTATAAATTTCAGTTTAAATATGTTTAGAATATATTTAGAAAGAAATATTATTTTAAAATGTTTTAAGTGAAAGCAAATATTTGATTAAGTAATTATGTTACTTAATTATTTTTAAAAGGTAAAGTAGTATTAAGTTTTCAAAAGGAAATTTTAATATGAATATTTGATTTAATAACCTTATTTTTAAAAGTTAAATTCTATTTAAAATACTTAAGAAACCCTATATATTTCCTTAAGTATTATTTCCAATTAAATAATTTCTAAAGCTTATTTTAAATATTTTAAACGTATGTTTGAAAGTGATTTCCAGGAAATAGCAATGTGTTTAAAATAAAGGAGCTATTTTTAAAGTATGGAAAGGAATTTACAGGATAAACATAAATTGAATTGGGGTAAATCGTGTTGGATTGATGAAAGAATTTCTTTGGGTTATCTTCAAATGGAAGTGTATTTCCCTGAAAGCCAAGTACATTTTTAAAGCTGATTTTTTTGAAAAGTTAGGAGTTTTGAAGTTTTATTATAAAAAAAATGGTTTCAAGAAATGATTTAAGTTGTAAGAATTTTAAAGGTGAACAATTATCAAATTAGTTATAGAAATAATTATTTCAAAAGAGTAATTAGAATTATATTTTAAAGGATATTGTTAATATTTATACTTTGTAAAAGGGTTTTAATTTAAAAATAATTAATTAAAGTATTATTTGAAAACTTGTGTAGAATTCTATAGCTTTATTTTAAAATTTAGTATGACTTAACTTATTTTGAAGATAATAGTTTATATTATATTAAGCTGTTTTTTTTGAGATATTTTTAAAGGTATATATATTAAATTAAGTATATAGTAGTGTTAATATAAATGTTTTAATATATTTTCAAAAATAAAGTATTTGAACTACTTTAAAACTTAAATATTGGTACTTGGAAGTTTTCAGAGGAAGTAAAGATTGGAGAATCTATTCCATGAGAAGATGGATTTGAAAAGCGTTTCAAAGGGATTTTGAAATTGGAATTATATCTCGTAAAGATATTTTTGGGAAATAAATAATTGGGAAATTATTTATTATGTGATGGATGCTTATGGATGTTAATTGATAGTTAAATCACCGACTATCAATATTGGACAAATGCGTTGATCGTTTCGAAGAGACCGGGATCGAGATTTATTTCTCGAAAACCACTTCGATCATGTTTGTACGTTTCGTGGGAAAAATGTGTTCGAAGTCGAAGATGGAGCGGTGAAGTGCAAGGTCTAGTCGCTACTAATCCTAAGGATATTTCCAAAATGGATGTAGTAGGAGTAGTGCCTTCGGTTCCATTCGAACCCGGGACGGACTTGTATGGACGAATGCTTTCGGAACATCGTCAGGTGGGCGATGGGCATTCTAAGTGAAACGTTCTTAAAGGTAATGTTTAGCCTCAAGCCTCATCAACTGGGAATGATTGAAAATCAGGGGATATGCATCAAGGATTGGTGGGCAGCACCTATTTTCGGGTAAGGTCATTCCTGTCTAGATGTCCCTTTTATTTCGGCTTTGTGGTGCGGTTGCTGATCCCAACCGCGGGGTGATCTTACTCGGGACTATCCTGTAAGGGGTAGTCTGTGCCTTGTGTTGCAATGGATCGAGCGTGGTCCTCCGTACGCTGATCTAGACCAGGTACTGCGACAGGTGGTACCCCAGTGCCTAGTCATTGTTGGAAATCCATTCTCCCTACGAGCCTTTTACGAGTTTTGTTTGTATTACCCATACTGTGGCTAGTAGCTGGAATTTAATAATGTAACAATTTCGGCTATTTTATAAGTATTTGTATATAGACCCTATTATAATATCAGAGGATTTCTATAAAAAGTGTTTTAGCTATCGTAAGGTAAAAACCCGACATGTTTATTGGTGGCGTGGTCTTACGAGATGCTTTTGTTTTCAAAGGATTTTTGAAACTTTAATAATCAATTTGGATGCATTATTATCAGCTGGTATTCCAGACTGACTCGGGTGTTATTTCATTATAATGCTCGGGTTAGACCGAGTATTATATGTTCAGGTCTGGATGCTTTGGAGCAGGAGAGGAGCTGGAGTCCGAGACGTATTATCCGTACTTATATATATATATATATATATATATATCCGCTGCTAGGATTGTATGATTACCTGACTGGTAAATATTGTTTGTATGAGATACTCTGATGATATGATGTATAAACAGATATTGTATCATTTTGTGTAAAGATCTATTATTTACTATTATATTTTATTCCGCTGCGATTGTGAGATTCTGATATTGATTAATTTCTTCCTCTTCTTTCTCTTATTCTTAAACTCTAAGGGTTTGTGTTTCTGTTCCACTTGAGTTAATTAAGGTAGAATAGTGTTGACTCAAAGGGTACGGATTTGCGGGCTGGTACATAGTGCCACAGGAGTAGGGGTTACTTTGGGTGCACCTTTAGGATCGGTACTGATCCCCTATGTAGGGTGAAGCACTTAGTGAGTTTTAGCATGTTTTTTTCCTTAGTTCGTTTGATCATCGTCTCATGGTTTGTCTATATTTAGTTTCTAGACATTAGGATCATCTCTTTGGGCTGCTTGCCTCAATAATCGTCGAGTCTAACTTGTCCAGTTAGCCTGAATATTGCCGAGTCAATAAGCCGGATAACACTTGCCCCTCAATGTACGTCTTGTTTCAAACGTGATGTGCTTTGAATCAAGACAAGGTAGGATCATTGGAAAGGATTCCACTCTGTGTCTCGAATGGTTGTTACTTTTCCATTGAGTTTCTTTTTGTGAAAATTCATCTCTCTAACTATCCGCTGCGATACTTGGTCAGTATCTGACATTATAAAATCAAAATGTATTTTCTCGGCAATTGTCTATGCTTAGTTTCATTGAGCTAGTTGATTGATTTAGTAGGCCTCAATTATCTGAATTGGTTTCTTTTTCGAAAGTTTCAGGTAAGAATTCAATTCTCATCAATTTAGTAAATTGCATGTTGAGTATGCACACGCACTTGTACGTCTATGCACACACTTTTTCTACTGGCTTCTAATCATGTCCATATGCCAGTAGGTCGCTGCCAAGTTCCATGAAATTGTAACCACAATTTGTTTTGTTTGTTTTTTATCCTAAGGCATCCTTTCGGTTGTAGCCTTAAGTCGTATCGAACACTAGGCATGGACCATATTGTTAAGCTGTCATATTCATCTTTCAGGTGATTTTACTCCTGTGCCTAGTCTTGGGTTGACGAAATTAACGCATAGACAATCGATTCTCATCCTTATAAAGTTAGATTTTTCCTATCGATTCTAAGGTCTAAGTTAGCGAATGGGTGGTCATGTCACACCAATCTTGAGTTTGCACTCCTCTTGTTGGATCAAAGGTAGGAATTGACGAATGTCCAGATCGTATATAGTGTCACCTGATGGATGGTCGGATCACATCCATCATGGATCGGATGGTCGAGTTATGCCCAATTTATGATTTGTGCTCTTCCTATCGAGTCAAGGTAGAGTACTAGGAACTGGATGGTCGGGTCACATCCATTCTAAGTTCAGCGATGGACGGTCGGATCACGTCCTTTTGTGTTTAAAGTCCCAATGTCGAGTCAAGGGAAGGAGTTAAGTTGATGGATGGTCAGTCACATCCATTTTAGTTTGAACTCCACCTGTCAGGTCGAAAGATAGAATTAAATTGATCGATGGTCAGTCACATCCATTTCGGTTTGAACTCCCCATGTCGGGTCAAGGGATAGAGTGAAGTTGATGGAAAGTCAATGTTAGCTTGGTTTTTAACCCAAGAGGAACCGATAGGAAATAGAACAACCTCGTGTAAACAGGATGGTTCAGAACTTAACTAGTAAAGCTAAGACAAAGGGTTAACAAGGGCCAAGCTATATGACTAAGGAAACGAATGGGATCAACTAAACCAAGAGATCTGCATTCTTTTAGTCCGATCAGCAACTAGGCACAAACAGCCAGTGAATTGCCATCAAAATGAAATGCCTGCGATAAAAGACTATGGAAACAACTTCAATTCCGAACTTCGAAAAAAGCCTAAATTCTTGGATCATCAGCAAACAATGCCTCTCCACGAATCCTCGAATAAGCTAGCTAAGGATGCAGTGACAAGAGGCCAAGACATTGGCTCACAAACGAGTCAAGTCTATAGGGCTCCAATGACCCATGTTCTTGCCTTAGTTTGCATGCCAACCCATCCCTAGGTTGTTCCCACTTACCTACGAGCAGATGATAAAGTGGCCTGGTCCAGAAGCTCTCCAGTCCATATAAATACAATCCTACCTGCAACACAAATGGGATCTTCTCCAGACTGGTTGCTAAAGCTCTATTGGAATTATTCTTCACTCTCTATCTCCCTTACAACGGTATCAAAAGGAATTCACTGTGATTCTCCAATGGATTCCAACTCTAAGGATTCAATCTAGTAAAATATAATCAAAGCTTTATAGTCAAACATCTCTTGTAATAACAATCAACCTTTAATAAAACCATAAAGTGGACGTAGGCTTTGTTAACAGCCAAACCACTATAAAAATTCTCTGCCTTCTTTCTTTTACTATTCATTTTCTATATCTATTATCTGTGATATTGCTCTATCTGAACAGAGCTGGTGCTTTCAAATTCAAACCAAGGTATTGGTCCATTTTTTGGGTCAACATTTTGGTATTTACACTGAGAACTCCAACTCAGGACCTAGATCTAGCTATCTACTTTGGATCTCATAGGTCCAGAAGTTAGATCCTTAATCTTTGCTTGAAGAATCCGCTGTTTGGAATTAATGGCTCTTGGAAGAAGAAGAACTGCCTTTGGAAGTCCATAGGGGCAGTAGTAGCTGGAGAAGATGTTAATCCCTAACCAACCAAGTGAATGGTGCTAACTCAGGGAATCAGACGCAAGCCTCCTCAAGTCAGCATGAAGTTGTTACAAGGGATGAGTTAAATAAAATGATTGATACAATCAACCAAAAAATGGGGAGTAGCCAAAAGGCTTGAATGGATAAGCTTAACGCTCTCTTAACCCTACAGTCAAATCCCGCTCCACGGACTATGCCCGAACCCACGGTTGCTATGAAAAAGAAAATTCCTCCATTTCTGGTTTACATAGAAGAAAGGGGAAACAGCCAAAAAAAGGTGTGGCAATAGGACTTAACTTGGACAAAAATGCAAGTACTCTATTCGCCATAAGAAAATCTATTCTGAATTTGAGTCAAGGGGCAAACACCCCCGTAGAAGACATAGCTATGGATCTTTCTGACTTTGAGGACGGAGAGCCAAACGACAAATTGGAAGAAAATGCCAATGCATTTAACAATGCAAGAAACACCCAAATAACTCTAGTTAGACCAGCCGCAAGCCAAAGGGACCCTGTAGGAGTGGCTCTCCTGAAGACAAGAGAGCCTAGGTCTTAGCCTACTCACCAAGACCATTTGCAAAGTCAAACACTTGGCGCAGTGAATGATTGCCATCCTCGGACTATAGGACATCAGAGGCATACATAACGGACATGGTTAAACGATTAATGGAGGAAAGTAAAGATAGAAGAAATGATGAATGAAGATTTGCGCCAAGTCGGACTCCCTTCACCGATGAAATCCTTAATGAGAGATATCCAGAAAAATTCACAATTCCAACTTTTCCATCCTATGACTGGACAAGGGACTCGAAACCTCATTTGTACAAATACAGTTGGTATATGGACAGAGCAAATGCCTTTGAAGCTGTTTGATGCAGATGCTTTCCTATCTTTCTCGAAGGGATTGCATCAATGTGGTTCACTAAGCTTCCACCAAGATCTATTTCTTCTTTTGAACAACTGGCGACAAAGTCCCTCGATCAGTTCAGACTCCATACTGCATAGCCAAAAGACGTCATGTCCCTATCCGGATTGTTCCAAGGGCGTAACGAATCACTAAAATCTTTTATAAACAGGTTAAATACCACGGTGGCGGAAGTAAGCAGCCCCAATGAAGACATGGTTTTTATGGCATTAGTTTGTGCCATTCACCCGAAAACTGAATTCGAAAAGTGGATTAAGATGAAGCAACCTACCATCAGGAAAGATCTCAATCGTAAAGCAAGTCAGTACTTAAGGTTGGAGGAAGTACAGAAATCAGAAAAGAAGTTTACTGGTGTACAACCGGCAAACGTCGGGAAAAGCGATGCAGCAATGAATTAAAATGCACACACTTCTCGGACTATTAAAGGAACCACTAGGAAAGAAGGGAATTCAAAGAGAAATGGTCAAAACTCCAATAAGAAGAATGGTAATGGCAGCAATAAAAAGCTCAAAGGGCATAGGCCCAAACGGTACCCCTCTTGAGCGACACATTGGAAAACATTTTTCTCGCAATTCAAGGGAGTAAGGAATGCAAAAAACCACCCAGAAAGAAGGCAACTGAGCAGCAGAAGTGCCCAGGGAAAATTCTTTCGCTTCAACGAAACAAATGGCCAAAATACAAACGAATGTCGCCACCTAAAGAATCTCATCAAGGAACTAGTCCAGAACAACAAACTCCAACAGTACTAAGACAATCACAAAATCCGATCAATCTACAACTCCTCAACCCCAAAGAGAATGAAGGAATCATGTAGGAACTAACGAAGAAGGGTCAAAATGAATTGACCAGAGACTCATCATCGGAACAATATCCGAGGGACCTCATCCTGCATAGAGAAGTTGGGAGAAATGGAGTGGTATGCAAGTTCATTGAAGCATGCTCCGAAGGAATCATGTTTGGTTGAGGAAGACGAAACTCCAGTTAAGATGTAAAGGATCTTGAATGACGATGTTGTGTTCCGAAATCGGGACACCGAAGGGATCGAATCTCCAATTCTCGATCCAATGGTGGTGACGGTAGGAATTGGACCAGCTGTAGTTTGGCGGGTGTTGGTTGACAGTGGTAGCTCCATTAACATTCTCTTCAAACACACTTTCAATCAAAATAAAGATTGGCATGAAAAGTGTGTCCGTGTGCCAAGCAAAGATTTAGGGGTTCGCTGGTGAACCCAACAACCGGTGGGAACAATTGACCTACCCGTAGAGCTTGGAGAAGGTGAGCAAAGGGTCACCCTTATTCAAACTTTTATGATTGTGGATGAAATGTCAGCATACAATGCCTTCTTGGGACAGCCCGCATTAGCCGACTTCAAAATAAAAATGGATTAATGGTGGCTTACAATGAAGTTCCCTAAAGAACACGGAGCCAGAATTGTGAAAGGAAACCAAAGGGCCGCCTGGGAATGCTACATAGCAGAATTGCATGAGTCAATAAGAAAGGAAAAGGGAAAGGATGTGGGGAAAACCCTCCACATCCGTGAACCCTCCGAATAGCAACTACAGAACCGCCCCTTTCTTGGGAATCATAGCTGAGTCGACAAGGCTTTGGACCCTAGAAAGAAGAGCTCGGGTGAGGATCGGGCAGCACCGGTAGAATTGATGGTGTCTTTATGGATGACCTAACACGGGTCCTGAAAGTTGGGTCGTAGCTTGGAAACAAGATGCGGTCAGAGCTAACCAAATTCCTTCGTGCCAATGAGGATGTATTTTCTTGGACACACTCTGATATGTGTGGGGTATAACCAGAAATTGCCTGCCAAGATCTCAATATTGACCCCAAATTCACATCGGTAAAGCAAAAAAGGCGCAGCTTGGGCCCCGATCGGTCCAAGGCAATGAGAGAGGGGTTGATAAGTTGATGACTGACAGCTTCATCTGGGATGCAACGTACCATGAATGGGTATCAAACCTAGTTTTAGTCAAGAAGTATATTGGGAAATGGTGTACTTGTATTGATTTCTCGGACCTAAACAAGGCTTGTCCGAAGGATAGCTTCCCACTCTCTAAAATTGACCAGCTTGTGGACGGAACGGTGGGACATGAACTGTTGTCATTCATGGATGTGTACTCGGCTATAATCAGATCCTTATGCATCAGCTGACCAAGAGAACACTGCTTCATCATCGATTTGGGATTATACTACTACAGGGTAATGCCATTAGGCTTGAAAAATGCAGGGAAACTTATCAAAGGCTAGCGAATACTATGCTCTATTGCCAGATTGGAAAGACCTTGGAAGTTTACGTAGACGATATGTTGGTCACATCTCGAGCAGCCACTAACTATCAAGACAACCTCGCTGAAATTTTTGAGATACTTCAAAAATAAGGGAGGGAGCGCAACCCACTCAAATGTCACTTCAGCATATCCTTTGGGAAACCCTTGGGGTTCATAGTAAGTGCCAAAGGGATCGAAGCGAATCCGAAGCAAATAGAAGTGTTACAAGAAGTCCAAGCCCTTAAAAATAAGAAAGAACTTCAAAGCTTGAATGGAAAAGTCACAACACTGAGTCGATTTATCTCAAAAACTATAGATAAGTGCATACTGTTCTTCGACACACTGAAGTAAGGAAAGAAAAACTTTGAATGGAGTGAAGCTTGTCAGACAACTTTCGAGAAATTTCTATGACACATGGAAGCTCCTCTCATCTTATCAAAGCCGATGGATGGAGAAGACTTATTCGTTTATTTAGTAGTTTCCCCACACGCACTGAGCACGGCTCTCATGTGGGAGGAAGCGAGAATCCAGCGACTTGTAAACTACATTAGCAAATGATTCACCAGAGCTGAGAAGAATTTTCCAAAACTGGAGAAGCTAGCGTATTGCCTTTTTTCACATCCCAGAATTTACAACCATACTTTTAGGCTCATCCAATTAAAGAGCTGACTGACCAACACCTGAAGCAAGTTTTATACCAACTAGAAACTTCTGGACGACTACTCAAATGGAATATAGATCTAAGCCAATATGACATCGCATATCATTCTAGGAAAGCCATCAATGGGCAGGCATTGGACGACTTCATCGTCCAATTTACTACAAGAGATGACAAGGAAGAATTTCAGTTAGAGGTAAGTTTCCAATGGAAATTCTTCATTGATGATGCATCTAACAATTTTTGTTCAGGAGCAAGGGTAGTGCTTGAAACCTCCGAAGGACCAGCCATTAGCTATGCTTTACGTTTGGAATTCCCAGCAACAAATCACGAAGCAGAATGCGAAGCACTAAGCGCCGGACTGAAGGTTGTGAAGGAACCAAGATAAAGTCAATTCATATATACAACAACTCTTGATTGGTTATCTATCAAGTGAAAGGGTTGTACCAAGCACGTGGAGAAAATCTTGCCTCATGCATTCCCAAAGTACAAGAGTTGCTAAGCGACATCGAGCACTACACTATAACTCACATCCCATAGGAGAAAAAAACCAAGGCAGATTATTTGGCTAAGCTGGCAAGTTCCAGAGAAGCTTAGTTATTAGGATTAGTCCCAGTTGAATCTCTAACCGACCCAAGTATAAACAAAATTGACATAGACTGGATTCTCGAGACCATCGTCGAACTAGATACATGGATGATAGCGTAAAGGACTATCTACTTGAAGGAACCCTTCCAACTAACCGAAATCAACGGAAGAAGCTTCTTTGGAATGCACCACGGTTCATAATATAGGATGGAAAACTCTATCGAAGGGGATTCACGACCCCTCTCCTTACGTGTGTGACTGATGATGAAGCACGAAGAATCCTAAAGGAGATACATGAAGGTGAATGTGGAGACCACGCTAGGCGCAGACCCTTGCAAAGAAACTCCTTCGGTATGGGTATTTCTGGCCAATGATAAATCGCGACACAGCAGATCATGCCAGGAGATGCAATCGCTGCCAAAGGTTCGACAAAACTAAGAGAGCTTCCTCAATGGAGCTAATGTAGATATTCAGTCAATGGTCATTCGCAATATGGAGGATCGATTTGATTGGCATCTTGCCAATAGCAAAAGGAGGGCCCAAATATGAAATAGTTGCCTTAGATTATTTCACAAAATGGGCCGAAGCGGAACCACTGGCCACTGTAACCACAAAGAAAGTTATTAACTTTGTTACTAAAAACATCATTTGTGGGTTTGGTGTGCCGCAAATTATCATTACTGACAATGGAAATCAAATCGAAAGTGTCGAGTTCAAAGACTTCTACGGGCGCTTCCAAATCAAAAAAAGCTTCTTCGTAGTGGCTCATTTATAAGAAAACGGGCAAGTAGAGGCAATCAACAAGATCATCAAGTCCACTATCAAAAAGAGACTAACAAAAGCCAAAAGAAACTGGGTTGATGAACTTCCACTTGCAGTATGGGCTTACAGAACTACTCACAAAGTGGCAATCGGCCTTATCCCGTTCGCCCTAGCACATAGTTCAGAAGAAACGATTCCTGTTGAATTAGAAGTCTCCTCTCACTGAAGGTAGAATTTCAACCAAAAGAAAAACGAGCAGCTCCTACTCGAGTCGCTGGATATGATTGATGAAAAAAGAGAAGAAGAAGAGCTGAGAACTGCCGCCTACCAAAAAAGGTTCGCACGGTACTTTACTCTAAAGTTTGCAATCAAAACTTCGAAGTGGAAGATCTTGTGCTCAAAGGAGTTTACCCTGTTCGGGGGGCCTACGGATGAAATTGGAAGGGACCATGTGTCATTAATCAAAAGCTAAGAGACAGGACTTTCAAGCTAGTAACCGTCGACGGAGCTCAAGTTCCCAGGGCAAGGAAACGAATTGATTTGTTGTTACTTTGTTTGAAAGCTATCTTATGTATTTTCTTATTTTCCAGCGAATAAGCCATCAGAGACACCCGAAGGCTTGTATATAGGCAAAACAGCCATGTTTTTCGTAATAAAGTTTGCTTCTTGAACCAACAAAGCCGTGTTCATAATAATAACCCGTCGGATCGACGGAATCAAATCGACTCAAACTGTTATTTTGACGGATCCCAATTTTGGCCTTCCAAAAACTGGTGTTGCTATGGCAATATCGATAAGGCCAAAATCAACACTCCTCGCGTTGCCCGAAGATAGGCATCACTGAGGTTGCCAAAAGCGGCGCATCCCATAAGCCGCACACTAAAATAATAACTCCTCACGTTGTCCGAAGATAAGGAACTCCGAGAAAAAAAAGCCACGCATCCCAAAAGCCGCACACTAAAATAACAACTCATCACATTTCCCAAAGATTGGCAAAACCGAGGAAAAACAAATTGCTGTGCATCCCATAAGCCGCATACTAAAATAATAACTCCTCACGCTGCTCGAAATAGGCAACACCGAGGAAAAACAAAAAGCCGCGCAACCCATAAGTCTTGCACTAAAATTAATAAACCCTCAAGTTGGCCGAAGATAGGCAACACCAAGAAAAATTGAAAAGCCGCACACTCCATAAGCCATGCACTAAATTTCAAAACACTAGCTCCTCACGTTGCCCGAAGATAGGAAACTCTGAGAAGCATAAAAAATCGTGCACTGATTCTTAAAACTTAAACTCCTCACCTTCCTGAAGATAGGCAGCATCGGGGAGAACTAAAACACGGGCTCCTCGTGTGGCCTGAAGATATGCAACGCCAAGGAATTCCAAAAACCACGCATCGCCACCTACTCCCATGCTCCAAAATAATGAGCACAATTCCATTAGGATTAGAATGCCACAAACCAAATGAAAAGGCTCAACAATAGACACTTAAGGGATAAAACTGTCCCAAATTAACCTATGCGCTGTGCGCCTCTAAAATACGTGCATATTGCATACGTGTTGAAATATCACAGGATGCTTGGATTGCATGCTAAAGTTGCAAAACTTCCAAAAAAGGAGAATCAAGTCGGAACTTAGCCAAATATTTGGTAAAGATTATATAAACCCTAAGTTACCGATTATTTGGAAATTAATTGAAGTAAACAGACCTGTGAACTGGGGGGCATACGCCGGTACTTGGAAAGAAATGCATGAAAATAATAAGTTTACATGTTCTACTCCAAACAAAGAGTTTCCAAAGAATTTCTAAACAAATAAGTTTAAGTTCACACGTTCTGCTACTCCAAACAAGGAGTTTCAAAAGAATTTTTAACAAAGAAGTAACAAAGAGTTTCCAAAAAAATTTTAAACAAAGATGTTAACAAAGAATTTCTAAATAAAAAATTTCTATGTTCCGTTAATTTTTAAAGTTCTAAGAATCTCTAAACCAAAAATTTCCAAGTTCTGTTACTTCCTAATGTTCTATGAATTTCTAGACAAAATTTTCCAAGTTCTAGTAATTTCTAAAGGTTTTATCAACTTCTAAAGTGCTGTTAATTTCTAAGTTCTGTAGCTTCGAACGAAGGGCTTTGGCTATAATTACAGAACTAGAAAAGTATGAAATAAAACAAGCACAAGTAGGTAGAAAATAGATGAACTGACATATAAGAGTACAGTTAAAATATCAATATATTGCTTATAATTTTTTGTATACAGGGTCAAAATGTGGGGGCCGTACCGACACAACACCGGCCAACCAAAATAAAATAAAGACATACAGTGAAGACACGAACTAAAGATTCTACACTTGAACAGAATGACTCAAAAAGAAATAGAAACAAGTCAATCTTCCTGCAATCTGTTGACCAAAATCAAGTTAACCTTCACACGAGTCACTCAACGTTTCCTGTCGCCGCTACCCCGCCCTTGATCTGCGGCTTTTGCTTCTTATCAAGAGTGGTGTCACTGCCGGTAAAGTCGACGAATAGCTCGGTGGTAATGTCCTCATCTTCCTTTGAAGCCTTCTCAGAAGCCTCTCCCTTCGTCTTTTGCCTTCGAGATTTGTGGGAGCTTTTGGAGGCTTTGATCGCTTTAACCTTTTCCCTCCTAACGGTAATTAGCTCGTTCAGTCTTCTGCAATGGCTCCGTATGAGTCTCCTGCTCCTTGGCCTTTGCAGCTGCTATATTTCCTTCTAAAGACACAGAAGGATCATCCAGGCCGTGGAGCTTAGCTATCTTTTCGACCTCTGGCCCCGGCTGCAAACCAGATGCGGAAGTGGGATCCAGAGCAAAAATAGAAACAACCATAGAAGATGTGGAAATGGCTACAGGCACCGAAGTAGTTGGAACGTCAATGAGAAATGTAGATGGACCTATAGGATCAAAATGAAAGCATTAAACTCCTCTTGCTCTTGTGGCTTAAGTTGGAAACTCCCAAATTTGAAGGGGACAAGGACATTACCTACGCCAGAGGAATGCTCGAGACTGTCTATTTTGTATTCACCACCTTCACTCTTTTTTGATGGCTCCACCACCTAAGGAATAATTTCAAGTCCTGAAATCGTTGGCTAGTCGTGGTGAAGTTCTGTAATTCACCCACGCTGGAAATAGAAGGCATGGTAGGCATGTCTTTGGCAGTCGTTAAAGCAGCATCGGTGGCTTCCTTCTCTCTTTAAACTCGGAGAATTTCCTGGCCCTCAAGTAACGCCTTCTTGGATTCGTCGTTGAGATAGGTATCTCGTAACTCTCGATCCGAATAAACATCACGGCTATCGGTAAAACGAGATAAGATTTCTTCCCAAACAAGAGCGAGAGCGCACGAAAACTTCGGGTCAAGATAGGTGAGACTTCCTTGATGCAATAAAGAGTTGACATAGAAATTTAGAATAGTCGCATCCAGCTTCTCCATTTTCCTTTCGAAAACACTTTGGATATCCAAATAATCCTCTTGTACAGCAGCTTTCTCAACTTTAGCAGCTGTCATGTCGGCACTAAGCTGTGCAACCTAGGCCTGTAACTGGGCAATGATCTCTGCATGGTCGGAAATAGTTTTGTTGTGCCCTTCAACGATGATGTCATGATCAGCGATAGTCTTTCGTTGAACCTCAATCATCGCACTACAAGCATTTACTTCTTGATTTGACTTCTCCTTCTCCATGTGAGCCTTTTTGATCTCATCTCTTAGACGATTTCTATTCGACTATAGGCTTCTCTCACCTCTTTCAGCATGTCGACATTTCTTTTGCTATCCTACAGTGTCGCTGCTTTCTCTTCCTCTAATCGCTTAATCTTGGCGTCACGCCCAAGCAATGCCTTCTCAAAGTCATCTTTCTTCGATTCGAAGGAGAGGATCTCATGATAATTATTTCTATTTGTATCCGCTAGTTGTTTACATAGCTTCTCCCATCGTTTGGCCTATTCTAAGTCTCTTTGGATAACTTGGAGATGCGACATGAAGGAATCCATGCGAATGGAGTGGAATCCAGGTCAAACTTGATCCTCTTTAAGAACCAACCAGGAAGCGCCGCTTCAAGTTTAGGGGGACCTAAAGGAAGGACGTAGGCATATCTCTGGTAGGGACAAGAAGTAATGGGGGCAGTAGTGACAATAGAAGATGACGATACATGAGTTGAAGCGGAATCAGAGCAGAAGTGATGGGAATTTCTTGGCCTACGGAAGAGTGTTTTGAAGCGAGCTCCTAAACCTGAGGGCGATGTTCAGACTTTGACTTTTTTAACGGCTCATCTCTTTCCTCAAGAGTCTTCTCATACTCGCCTTTATATGATCAAGATCAGTCTCTTTCTTCATGGGAATGGTTCTCGGCATCAAGCTCTTTCCTCTTCCTATATTCCTCCTCTGTCTCTCAAACTTGATGGCAGTTGGAGAAGCACTTAGGATATCACTATGAACCGGTGAAGTCTTCGAAGCCGTCATAAAAGCTTCTTCCCCTCATCGTACCCATAATGAGGGATACATAAAAGGTCTCAGGAGAATGAAAGTGAGTGTAACACAATAAATATGAAGAGGTGAATGGAAGTGAGTGTGATCCTAGTGCAACATGTAGTGTGTTCCTAATATGGCCTAAAACGGCATCACGGACCAGAATGATCAGCCATAGTAAAGGGGATCGGACTTACATCGATTATTGTGGGCGGAATCAGGCTAATTGCTGGTGCAATATCGTCTGAACTAGAAAGCATCATTACAAATTTAAAGTCCCCTTTCATGAGCGTGTCGATGTCAAAAAATACATCACTGAAATCTCCGAACTATCTCCGACATCCCTTTTGGAGAATCTTGATGTCTTCCAGTTTTAGGGGCTTTTCCTTCACTACTTGCATCGGGAAGAGGTGAACTCGGGAGAATGGGACTCATTCCTGGAGTTTCATCACAAGACTCTGAGTCCCACCGTTAGATTCAAACAAAAAGTAATCACCGGTAGTGGACTCATCACTACTACTTTCAAACTCTCCCTCTTCCTTTTATGAATCCACCACAGCCTTGTCCTCCCTTTGTTTAAACCCCTCTTCTACCTCTTCTATTTCCTTTGGGATTGGAGGCATTGTACCTAGGCTTCTTAATCTAGTCGCAACAGCCTCTTCCCCCTCATGGGTTTCGTCGATGGATCCTCCGGGTGGGCTTTCTCTCTCTTGAGAGGTGCCTTCTTCGCAATCATGGGAGGAGGAAACAAATCTCGTCTGAACCCTAGATCGAGGAGGAGAGGGAATTTCAACTTGAATAGCAGATCTACCCGGAGCCAGCTATCCATAGCAACATAAGTTTTCATCAGTCAGTAATACTTTAACTCTTCTCACCTCGATGTCGATTGCCTTTACAGTCTCGCAAACTTCATTGAGTGTCGTGTCTCTATTCAACCTTAGAATTACTGTAAGAGACATACGGTTGGTTAGGAACCCTATGGAAACACATCAAAAGATCGATGAATAAAAAGAAGCTTACCCTTGTCGTCCACTGGCGATTGAACCCCTCGGGGCATCTGACAAAGAAATATTGCGTCTTGAATTGCGATAAGTTGCTTGCAAGCACTGGATGATTTTTTAATTTCTCCGAGCTTCGATTATAATCAATGAGGTACAATCATCTGTCCTCTTGAATGCCAGAAAGTACCACAACTCGTCAAAGCTTGGACCGGGGTTAAACGCCTGCATAAAAAGAACATGCAAGCAAGTAAGGATGGCATAGCCATTCGGATGAAGCTGAAAAGGAGCAATACCCAAGTTTGAGAGTGTCCCGCAAAGAAAGTCAATGAAGGGAGTCACGGATCCATTCAAACACATGTATCGGTGGAAAGCGGTGTACCCAGGGAAAACCTATGAGCGAATTCGTCCTTCTTCAACAGACAAATATCCTCTTGTGAATTCCTTGTTGTGCACGGATGTTACGAAGGACCTTGGCGGAAATAACCGATGAAGCCCTCTCAAGCGGATTAAGCAGAACTCTAAAGTTGGGAGGCATACGATCCACGATTAGCCCAACTGAGACTAATTGTCCATATTGAGCTTACAAAGTGGATGATGACTCGGCTTCTAAGAGCGTCGGACTTTCCCCGATTGACTTACGATGCGTGGACGGTTGCTTCATTTTAAACAACAGAACTTGCATCCGAAAATGGTCAAATAAATCTATCCTAAACTAATAGCTTCCCCTGCCACACTTGAATCAAGAAGAGACATTAATTTGTAATAACCGCGTTGGATTTCAAGTGTGAACTAGGCAAGTGAAGTGTGCTATCTACATGGGATAAACCCGGTACCTGATACACTGCAAATGCCCTATCCCGTGTAGATATTTCACTCGCAGTGGAAGAAGAAAAGAACTTCCTGTGTCACTTCGTTTGCTAATTTTATTTCTACTTCCTATATACTTATGCTTTATCGATCTATGATCGATAACGGATCTGTTGTTCGAAGCAATGTGAAAAACACTTCTCATTATAGGAATGCCAGCATGCAACAAGCAAGCAGGATAAGTCCAAATTCTATGAAAGAATCATGATCGACTGGTTATGTGACTTATAGTAACAGCTGCAAAATTGAACATAAGTCAATTCTGGTCTAATGGACGAAGATAGCAAAATGTGTGAAGCACTGGGCCGAAGCCCGAATGTCGTTTTCGGAAACAACTCGAGACTTGATTTACTATCTTGCTCCATTATACCGCAATCAAATCGAACTCCTTACGATCAACATGGAGAATGGGAACTCATCGTCAAAACATTACACAAACACCAATTAAGATCAAGCCAATTATAACCTACCTCTAACTAGATCCAAAGGCATAGGAAGAATCAAAGATCAAACTCGACGAGCTATGGAATGGATCGATGGCGAGCTAATGTCAGGTCAGCAATAATGTAAGATCGGTGGCGATTCAATTGGATCGATGGTGAGTTGATTGGATCGATGGCGACTCAAGGTAGTGCGCGAGCTAGAATTTCGAACCAGGATTCATGATGGAAGGAATCACCAGAGAATGATGAATCAAGGCGTGGGGGAATTTCATGGAATCAGATCATTCGAAGAACAGATCGCACGAGGAAGATCATTGGGTTGGGTCGAGTGAGGAGTTAGGTCAGTTCAAGTTGCATATATAGGTGAACAAAGGTACAAAGAAATTTAGCTAAGTAATAGGGTCGCTTGCGACCCATCATGGATCGCTAGCGACCTGACCCAACCTTGCAAAGGTTTAAATTTTCTTAAGAAGTTAGGTCGCTGGCGATCGATCCCACATGGATCGTTAGAGACCCACACCAAAAAGAGAGAGAGATAGAGAAAAGAAGGCTACACCTATTCCCTTTGAACTTGATCTCCTATACCTATTCATAATTCCTAGGTATGCTAAGAAATTACCTTAAGAGATTTGGTCCACTATGACAAGTAACAATAGTTAAAACCAAAGAAAGATGACTAACAGCATCGGGTTAACGTATTCGTAAAGATCTAATGTAATCACTTGGAAATCGATGGATGGATATTGAGAGCGATAACTTCCAGAGCACGCCTTGTTTACAATGAAGACGTAATCTGGGGGGGCAAATGTTAACCTGGTTTTTAATTCAGCAGGAACCAATAGGAAACATAGAAACCTCATGTAAATAGGATGGTTCAGAACTTAATCAGAAAAGCTAAGACAAAGGATTAACAAGGCCAAGCTATATGACTAAGGCAACGACTAGGATCAACTAAACCGAGAGATCAGCATTCTTTTTGTCCAATCAAAAGTTGGGCACAACCAGCTAGTGAATTGCCATTAAAATGAAACAACTATAATAAAAGACTATGGAAACATCTCCAATTCCGTGCTCCAAGAAAATCCTAAGTGCTTGGATCATCAGCAATCCATGTCTCTCCACGAATCTTCAAACAAGCTAGCTAAGGATGCAGTGACAAGAGGCCAAGACATTGGCTCGCAAACGAGTCAAGTCTATGGGTCGCCAATAACCCATGGACCATGGGTCACCAGCGACCCATTTTCTTGCCTCGGTTTGCATTCCAAACCATCCCCAGGTCATTCCCTACTTACCTGCGAGCAGATGATGAAGTGGCCTAGCCTAGAAGCTCTTCGATCCATATAAATACCATCTTACATGAAATGCACACGGGATCTTCCTCGGACTGGTTGCTGAAGCTTTGCTAGAATTATTTTTCACTCTCTACCTCCCTCATAACAATCTCAAAAGGAATTCACTATAATTCTCCAATGGATTCCAACACATAGGATTCAATCTAGCAAAAGATAATCAAATCTTTGTAATCAAACATCTCTTGTAACAGCATTCATCTTTAATAAAGCTATAAAGTGGACGTAGGCTTCATTAACAGCCGAACCATCATAAAAATTCTACTTTTTCTTTCTTTTATTATTCTTTTTTATATCAGTTATCTGTGATATTGCTCTGTCTATACAGGGTTGGTGCTATCAAATTCAAACCAGGGTGTTGGTCCATTTTTTGGGTCAACAGTCAGTCACACCATTTTGATTTATGTTTTGGGACCCATGCCATGGGTAAGAGTTAGTGCGTGGATGGTTATTTCACATCCACATTAGATAGGGTTCTGAGTCTACCGAACTCCAAGAAAAGCGTAAGTGTTTTGGAAAATGCTGGGTATGAGTTTAAGAGTGGATAGTCGAGTCACATCCACTTTTGGGTCACGGTCTTCCCCCCGAGTCAGGGGAAAGAGTTAGCTGATGAGCGGTCGAGTCACGCTTGCCTCGGTAGAGCTCCGTAGGTCTGGTCATGGGCCATGGAGATATGGTGGGCACTTAACTCTAGGTACTTACACACCAACATTATTTATATGTAGTTTTATTCGATTTGTCATGGTTCACAAAAAATGCATAAAGTTAAAATTGCATGGCCTGATAGCCATTTTATTGAAAAATAACTGTCTGTCTTATGAAATAATTCAAAGCAAATAGGAATAAGTTTTACCCTCAAGCGAAATAGCATTATAGATGTTCATTATTCCACACCGCTCCACCCCTTCACAGCTAGAAGATGATCATCAGTAGTCTACTTTATAATCAATCTCCTTTTAGGCTGCCTAGGTTTATCAGCACTGGGAGCGATCAGTCCTCGTTGGGGGTCGGATGTTCCTTACCCCCCATCCTATGGGGTTTTCACAAATTGTTGGAGCTTTTTCTTTTGGATCGATTCTTCGATCATAACACAAAGGTGTCTACACTCGTTCATGTCATGACCATATGTCTTATGAAATTTATAAAATTTTCTAGACTTCCTCTGGTCTTCAGTTGACTCTCTTTGGGTTGGTTTCCTATACTGCTTTGAGCTGCGCGTAGCCAAGAAAATATTTACAGTTGAGTCATTCAGTGGGGTGTAGGTGTCAAATATCGAGATTCTCGATCGTCTCTAAGAAACTGGGTTTTCGTCTCGAGCCCCGCTGTGGCCTTTGTTCTAATCACTACTCTTATTCTGTATATTCAAAGCTATGTTCCCAGAACTCGCTCCGGACTATCTCACAGGGACGTTGTTTTGCATTGTTTCAGCCTGATGGCCAGTATCATTGCCTCTCCTAATTAGTATAACCTGCTCCTTCTGCAAGTACCGGGCTGCCGTTTTGTTAAAATGATCCAGAGTAGCAGGAGGCTTTCTCGATAACCATTCACCAAAGTCTGTATCGAGGTGTATCCCCCTGATCAAATCCATCAAGATTATGTTATCTCGAGGGTTTCTTACCTCAGTCATAGTGGTATTAAATCTATGCAAAAAGTTGTTGAGCAATTCCGTTGATCCTTGAAATAAGTTAGACAGCAACATTACATTCTTAATGCAAGTCGTGGTCATTCTGAACTGCTTGATGAATTTCCTTACCAGCTGATCAAAAGATGAGATGGACCTTGGTTGTAGTCCAGTAAACCACATGGTAGCCACTCCTTCTAGGAAGATTGGTAAGCACCTGCACTTGATTGCATCTGATGCCCTGGCTAAGTCCATATGCCACTTTTATTCCATGAGATGTTGTCTTGGACCATCTTTCCTAAGTATGAGGGCATCGTCGACATGTTGAATCTCTGTGGGTACTCTTTACGTAAGACTACTTCAATGTAGGGATTTTGACTATGTAAAATGCCCTAGCCGTCGTTAATTTAGCCTTTACTTTCTCTCACAAGCTGTTTTACCATCTCATCTGAGATTGGCTCTTGAGAACCTGCTGGGTTGTGGTAATCATAATCTAATCCATGTGCTTGGCCTGGTAGACGATCGTGGTTCATACTTCGTCTCCTAAGTTCTCTTAGCTTCAAAAGAACCGTTTGCTTGATATCTCTACATTCATTCCTTGGGGGCAATTTTAGTGGAAAAACTCTTGATTTTTGATGCCCTGGTCAGTCATAGTGCATATAGATTATGTTCTAGCTCGAAGTCTTGCTCCTTGGTAGATGGGTCGGGTACCGACCCCTACTGGAGAGGGATCAGTACAGATCCATATGCCTAGGCGGAAGTTAGTTATATAATCTCTAAGTAGTTGCCTTGATGTTCCAGGTCTATATGCTTCCATCGTTTGCCTTCTATTTCTCCGCAGGTGGTCAGATGATTAGAAACGGCTTGATTTTGAGTATGGAGGAGATGGCTCTCTCCTAGTCTTCCTATGGTGGGTATTCAGTTGGATCATTAAGTTTTTTTCCTCTTAGATTTACCGATTCAACTCTACATGGCTATCCTGTAGCTCTTTCACCATACGCTCAAAGTCAACCCTGGTGATAACTTTGAATGATTCTAGATATTAATAGCTTCTTGATGCGCCTCTTCATCCTGAATGTGGAGGCTAGCATTATGTGCTTCATCTGGAGCTCTTGAGGAGGTAACATCTTTGTCTTTCCTAGGGCCCATTGAAGATAGCTTCACGTAGACTTTGTTCAAGTCTACCATGACATGCGGTCGCCGTAAACTTGTGGCAAATATTACACATGTTCTTATCTGGAACCGCATTGAAGGAAAATAAGGCACGGTGCGAGACCAGGAAGACTGTCCTCATATCAAGAAGATTAGATGTAAAAAAGACGAAGATGAGTCAATCAAACTAGTGCTGCATAGGAAGCCATCTAGAAACTACAATGCTAAACCTGACCTGAATCCTGCAAATAAGGAAATCATGGTAGAAGACAAATACTGCACTCATAAGGAAGCAGGGTCTAGTTATAAAGACAATATATAAGATCAAAGCAGAACAAGAATACTATGCCAAAGCCAAAGAGGAAAAATATGTTGAACTGAGCTGATCGCATCTTCAAAGCCCATATTTTATTAACACCTACAAGAATAGGTCCACGCAAGCACGTACTGGGGGCAACCTAAGCGGTGCCACAAGGGGTCAAAAGTAATCCAAAGGGCTGCATGAAGGGCCACTCAAGATACGCTTCAATGTAGAACCATACTTACTGGTAGATGACAATGATATGAAACTCTTCCTTCTTCTCATTAGCAACCCAGCGTGCTATCAATGAGGACAACTCAAATCGCTGCCAAGTCCGTCCACAAGCATAGCAGACTAATGCCCAAGCTAAAGCAGGGTAGTGCAACTTCACCCCAATACGATGTCAAACAAACAAGCGCAAATCTGACGAGCAGCATAGATATAAGCACCATAGCATCGTCCAAGGATCACATATCACTCAATGTAGATACCCTGGCAGTACCTTGAGACCAACGAGTGACACCTAATATTCGACCGAGGACTCACATACAAAGTCAATTCAAATTTTAGTTCTCCTGCCACAATTTTAAATATTCCCACTCTAATTTCGAGGGTTCCCGCCTTCACTCAAGCTTCACACCAAAGACATGTCAAAAATCATAACATGTCAAATAGACTATATGGATAGACGACATCAAACATAATCCATGGCTGAGGTATAATGACGAGAAAAGAATTCTAGTAATCCACGTGCATCTCAGAGGCTTTAAATTGAAAAAGCACTTCATTATGAAGAGGACTTTTACCGTTTTCTCTTTTAGATACATCTAAGGTTTAGTGTATTTTCTGCCATGGAAATTCGTACCAAAACACTGAAAAAGGAAAAAAGATAAATTTCCCCATAGATGTAGGATTCCTTAAAATCCGAACCATGTAAATCCCTTGTGTCCTTTACTATTTCTTACCTTTATTGTTTTTCTACTTAGTTTATAGTACCAGATCTAGCCTGATTTGTACTTGAATTAAATATTATTTGGACTTGACATTTTAACAAATAGTTAAAGTGCAATTACCTGATTATGTAGCATCCAGCGACGTAATCACCACTTCACGACAAAGTTTAGACTACTTAATTTTTCTAATTCAAATTATTAAAGTAATTAGCATTTTGATCACTTTACACTTAATTGAGAGATTAGAAGACGAAAAAGTTCACTAACAAGTCCTTCAAATTTTAAAATATGATGTTTATAAGATTGTGAAGTTTATCCCAGATTTTTTTTAATTGGACTATAAATTGTTTAGTAATCATTTTGAATGTATTAATTAGATTTTAAATGTAAATTTCTATGTTTTAACTTATTAGGAGCGTTGTAGGTATTATTTTTTGTATCTATTTCCATGTGAATTACCATAGACTGCCTAACTTCACAAATATGTACCAAAAAAGTACATCGTTTGGAATAATAAGGAATGCCTAAATAAATGAGATGTGTAAAGTACGGTTGCCCTTCTCCGTAGTTTGCACTGTCTATTTCAATAAAAATGAAAGAAGATAATTCCTTGTAATCTCAAATGGAGCAAAAGTCTCACTTTTAGATAGTTTATAGGAATTTATAATGGTGATAATTTGCTTCGTGAGAAGAGTTGTAATAACTTAGAATTTTACCGTCTTAATTTGTGAATATTTAATAAATTTTAAATATTCAGATAATAGTTTTATAATTAAAATAAAACTCTTTTAAATAATAAAAATGACGACAAAATGGATTTGTAACGACATAGGATTTTTCCACTTTAAAATAGGCTATTTAAATAAATTTTATATAATCAAAATAGGGATTTTTATTCACAAATAAACCTATTTTAATTATTTAGTAATGATGATAAAGTAGTTTTCAAAATTTGTTTATCAACATAGATATTTCGAATAAAAATATAAAATGTGCCCGAAGAATATTTTCTGAAATTTCGACTTTTCGACACCTGGAAGTCGTTGGGAACGTTGTGCACACTTGGTGCAACATGCACACATTTATATATTTTAGGATTAGTATTCATTAAGTATACTGATGTATATTAACTTATATATATATATATATATGTATGTATGTATGTATGTATGTATGTATGTATGTATGTATGTATGTATGTATGTATGTATGTATGTATGTATGTATTTTATACCTAAGCGTGGATGTGACAAATCATATTATAAAAGGAATATATATGCATATAAACACACTTATATATATACAAATGCCATGCCATACCTTAAGTACCCAACAACATGGCTTAGGAGGAGGTAACGGGTACATGTGAGGGAGAAGGGAGCTATGGATGCATGCATGCATGCATATATTATTTTATTAGGTCATTGTACATATTTTGATAAATTCCTAAGCCTACAAATAACCCTCTCATTCCTACATCCTCTTCTTTGTTTTCATATACTTTTTCATGTCAAAATCTTTTTCTTATATTCATATATTTCAATGGCTTCCATCTCCAAATTCCTAAGAAAAAAGATAGAGAAAATAGTGTAAAAATATAATTAAACACCTTCCATTCACTTCCAAACCTCTTCTCTTTACAAAGCAAACCCATATACCTCAAACCCACTTTGGTCCATCTAATTATGCCCTTGGCTAAGCCCATTTTCACCATAGAAGGTCATACTAAGTCATATTATCAAGCTAAGGCAGTTTGCTGGTGTAGTAGCCAAGTTTGGTGGAAGTTTTGATTTAGTGAAAGTTTGGTGAGTAAAGTTCATATTTTTAAAACTCAAAACTTTTTAAAGTTGTAAAATTTATGAGTTAAAATGTTGCTTAAGCATGTAGTAATGTTATATGTTGGGTATACATGCATATATGTTGATTTGGTATTGATTGCTTATGCCGAAGTCAGGTAGGCGATAAAGATTATACCTGAATATGGAAAAGTTAGTTAATATTTATGAAGTAATATCCTTGCTTATGATAGTGTTATAATATTATTATGTGGTGTTGTGACTGAATGTTGTATGTGATGTATTTGGGTTCATGACATCATGTTAGCTATTCAATAACCAAAAGCGACGTAGAAATCCATTTTTGTCAAAGTTTCATTTTTGCTCCAAAGTAAAAGGTTTTCAAGTTTAAAACTTTGATTTTGGCTTCAAAAGTTTGTTATAATGTTTTAAAGAAGACAAGAGTTCAAAAGTTGAAATTTTAAAAGTTAGAAAATCAAATTTTCAAATTTTGAAATAACAGGTTCGTATAACGATAATTGCTGCGTAATTCATGAAAAACAAACTAAATTTTCTAAATCTTAAGTGTTTACACTTAGAAATCTTTTAGAAAAAGTTTTTTAACTTTAATTTAGTAACTAGAGAAGAATTATTTAATTATTTAATTATTTAATGATTATTAAATTGATAAATTAATTAATAAAGGTAATTAGTACTTAATCATTTGTTGATAATGGTTTTTAAATTTAGATGTTAATCAATTAAGTTAATCGTGATTTGTTACTTAATTAAAGTTAATTATTATTTAAATATTAAGTAAAGATTAATTAATTATATTTATTTATTCATTTAAGATAATTATTAATTAATTAATATTTTAAAAAGGTTTTATTTAATTAATTTATGATTAAAGTTAATTATGGTTTGATAAGCTTTAGTTAATATTTAACTAATTTTACTTAGAGTTTAATTACTATTGAACAAGGATTGATTCTCATTTACAAGGGTTTTAATTTATTTTAAAATCGCTTTGACTTTAAGTAATTGGTTTTGTTTAAACTGTTTTCTTTTCAAATTTGTTTTAAGTCACTTACTCTTAAGTACCCCATATGATGAGGAAAAGTAAATGACATCTATTAGCAGAACAAAACACTATTCTGCTATTGCAATTACCTTAGACATTTACTTAAGTTGATTGATTGTTATGTGTTGATCCCTTGTATACCTGTTGTTGTGTGATGCCATGGTAGAGTGGATAAGTAAAATCAAATTAAAAGCACTATTATGGTCATTACGCCTCTGTTAGATTTTGTAAAGATAAATATTTTATTTTATTTTTAAATGTTTTCAAAGTCATTTCTATTGGAACAAGATATTTAAAGAATGATTTGGAAAATAGTTTTACTAAAGATGTCTTTTAACTAATGGGAATGGTTTTCTATGTTATAAAATAAGTAAAGAGTTTTATAATGAAATTTGGATATTTATAAGGTATTTTTGGGTAAATGGATTTGAGTTTTTAAGCAAAGAAGATTCACAAATAAGGGAGATTTATAAAATGGATTCCTCACTAAAGACAACTAATCTGATTAAGGTTATTTAGGAAGTTGTTGAACGGGAAAGGTTTATAAAGAAGTTTTATAAATGATTTGGGTATTTAAAAAAGAAGTTTTGGAAAATGATTTGGACATTCATAAAGGGAGTTTATAAAAAGGTTTGGATATTTATAAGGAATTTATATAAAAGTTAGATATCTATAAAAGCAATTTATTTAGATGATTTTGAATAATTACAAAAGGGTTTTATATAATTTGAAATGGATTTGGATTTCACACAAAAGAGATTTCATAAATGAAATAGATTTAATTAAAAAGGATTTATCGAAAGAAAAAAAGAATTTGAGATCTGGGTTTCTCTAAACTGACCTTTTAAAAATGGTAGTATGGAACATCCGTTCCACACTTAACACCAAGGAAATAATACTTTGGGATGTCCTTACATCCAATTTAAACAACATTTGTTTAATCCTTTTTAACATAATTTGGAAGTATAAGAAGTTATTCACAAATGTTTTGTGTATATACTTATATCTAAGAGATAAGTTTATAAATGTTTTAGACAAACATTTTAAAAAGATATTTATTAAATAAAGATTTGTTTTGATGCTTAGTGGTTTCTATGCATAAATAAATCTCAAATGGAATTGGTTGTTGTTTTCTTATTTGATAGTCAAATAACTGACTATCAAATAGGAACCTAAAATGTAACTATGGAAATATCTAGGACAAACACGTGAGTTATATGGCACAATCATCCTCGATGATGTTGTACTATAGGCATAAATCTCGTGTCGCTCTCCTAAGACAAATGATAACGAAATCCATCCACTACGGTTAAGAGGTGATCTCTGCTCTTATCTTTGACTGTTTATTTCCTAAAGAACCGGGGTTGAGTTTACCGGAAACTATCAAATGTTGTTTCAAAGAGATCGGGATCGAATATTTATCCAAAAACCACTTCGATCCAACTCAAGCATTTCAAAATGAAGATAACATAAAGATGAAGAAATTGAAGATGGAGCTCTCAAGCATTTTGTTCAGTCCTAAAACGAACTTGTATAGATCAATGCTGACATTGCATTGCTGCCGGGAGGACAGTGTTAGCATTCCAAGTGGAAAGTGCTATATAAAAGGTAAAACGTAGCCTCAAGCCTCATCAACTGGAAATGACTAAAACATAAGAGATGCAGTAGGACTAAGTGGGTCGCTCCCATCATGGTATGTTCATCCCTATCTAGAGCCGATATTATCTCTCATTTTTATGCTTTGGACCCATTAACCAAGGGGTGTTCATATTTGGTACTAATAGTTAAGTGGTAGGCCAGTTGATGTTGGCAAGGGACCTTGGCAAGGTCATCAGTGTTATTTTACCTAGAGATGCACTGTGACGGGTGGTACCCAAACACCCTAATCATTATATGGAATCCATTCTCCAATAAGCGCCATAAAGACTTAGTTGTGCCCAATGTTGAAATGTGATATGCAAGCATTTCAACTATATTCATATTTTATATCAACCCCTAAACATTTATAATATCAATGGATTTTCTGTAGAAAATGTTTTGGTAATCGTAAGGTGAAAACTCATCCGTGTTTATGTGTGACATGGTCTTACGAGATTCCATTGATTTAAAAGTTTTTTCCTACAAAGTTATAGACTTAGACTTCACTCACAACAGACCTATGTCTGGCTCGGAGTTTATTTCCCTTTTTCCTAAACTCTTGCATGCTCAAATTTGAATGGGTAGCCAAGTAGTTCAGGTTCTTCCATAGATTCATCTTGTAGGAGCTTGGAGCAGGTGGCTTCATCGATAGATAGTTATTACCTTGTTTTTGTTGTATTATATGTATATTGTATCTGTTAGCTAGGGACAGGCTGTTATAATTATCCTAGGCTAGAATTTGTATTAGAATGACTCTGATGTAGCATTTTTAAAATGACTTTGTAATATATTATGTTGAGTAATATATATTTTTCCGTTGCGTTATGAGATTCTGTGTTTTTAGTTTCTTCTCTTCTATCTTATCTTTCCTTTTATTTTACCCTTAATGGCTCATCTTTTAGAGTAAGAAAGGTGGATCGTTACATTTGGTATCAGAGCTTAGTTTGAGAAAACACCTAAGCATTGGGTGGGTAAACTCATTATAGATAGGGTCGGTGGTGCCCTAAAATGAGTCTGAGTGTAATGTGTATATATATGTAAGTGTGTATTTTTTAGTGAATAAAAATGTTTTATATTGTGTTGTTTGACTTGTTGAGTGGCTTAAGAATTCTAGTCAATGCGCCTGATCAATGTTTTTGATAGGGATTTCCTAAACACTTAAACAAGTTAAATAGATATAATAATGTCTTAAATTTGGTAAATGAAATAATTTTACACAGGAATATATTTTCTATATATAAAAGGGATGATTTTCAAAATCTATGTAGTTATCTATGAGGAGAATAGGCTAGGAGTTAATAATATTTTAACTATTAGCATTAAAGGTTTGACTAGGCATGCTTTTCCAGTTTTGAGCGTTGACTATTATCAGATTTAATAGTAGAATTCCTTTTTCCGTCATGGGTTGGGTAGATAAAATTTGTAGGAACATTGAATCGAACACCTTGTGGAGTTTCACAATTTGACTATAAGCCGTTCGACGAAATGCAGGGTTAAAAATTGAATTGTTATAAAGGTGTTATTTAAAAGAAAACCTTCAGATTGTTTTATAAGATGAATTAAAAGAGATGATTTTACAAATCAAAATTATTAAATGAGTTTAAAAATGAAAAGGGTTTTGAGAATGTTAAATCCCGGTTGCTTTGATAAATTCCAAATGATTTTGGAAAATAGTAGTGATCTTTCTTAAAGATATTTTAGCATAAAGTTGAGAGTAAAGTTTTCTTTGGTCAGTTCGGGAATAAGTCTTGACCTGTTTTGTGATGATCAAAATAATCTTCTAAGTGACGACCAAATGTTTGCTTAGGTAGATAGGATAGTGCACTTAGTAAATTATTCTCTTCGTCATTGTACAGTAAGGATGAGTTCAGATCTAAATGAATCCAAAGTAAGTGGATGATTTTATTTAAAAACTATTTGTCTATATATAAAAAAAAATTCGAGAATAAATGTGGAAAAAGAAGAGATTTTTTTATTAACTAGTTCGAATGTCTTGAAAATGACCGAAAATGGGTAAGAGATGTGTTCGGATGGCAAACACTTCTTTTGAGTATTTCCCTTCTTAGTAATGGTGTATATGGTACTATTTGGTAGCACCTGGTTCCTTGACATCATTTTGGAGTTACTCGGGCTATATGTATGTTTTTAAAAGGTTTTTAAAATAAAACCCGAGTTTTTTGTTCTTGGATCCCTTAAATAGAAGAGTTTGCAAAATAAAACGATATTTTAAAGATGGACTAATAAATGAAGTTTTAATTAGGTTGAATTTAATAAGGAGAATTAATAAAGTTTTAATGAAGTTTTAGTACAAACATGCACGTATAAAAAACAAGAAATCCCTGTCTTCTCTCCAATGGCCTCTCCCGCCCATATCTCCTCCCATTCCCTGTCAACTCAAACTGTCATTCACACTCTTTCAACTGTTCACTCTTCTTCTCCTAGCACGGCCATCTTGCCCACCTCGCCTCAATCCTTACCACCGCCGGTCCCTCCCCCTCCCCATGTCCCTACAGCTACCCGTGTCTCCTCTGACCCCACTTCTTTGCCTTGGTCCTCGCTGTTTAAAAATCGACCGCGTAACGTTGGCCAATATGCTCCTGTTGAAATCCCTCTTGCGTTCGACGGTCCTACCTTGGTTCCTTCCAAAGAAGTTGTTGATGCTGTGAATGCGGTTTGGGAAGATTGGCTGGTAGGATTTTTCCTTGACAAGCCTCTCTCTTATTTGACAGTAATCACCCACCTTAAGAAGCTTTGGAAACTAAAAGGTGAAATTAAAATCAAGTCTGATGGTATCTTGTTCCTGTTCCATCTTTCCTGTGTTGAGGATAGAAGGAAAATAGTGGAAGCCGATCCCATATTCCTTAGGAACAAGATATTCATTATCAAAGCATGGGATCCATTTATTGGTAACAGTTGTAGTACCATAAAATCTGTTCCTGTATGGATGAGATTATCGAACATTCCATTGTATGCGTGGTCTCATCTTGGTATTAATTGGCTTGCGTCGAGAATTGGTAAGCTCCTCTGTCTGGACTCTTCCATTGATAAGATGGAGAGAATAGGTTATGCTAAGTGTTTGGTTGATGTCATGCCTAACCATGATTTGGTTGATGAGTTTTCTGTTAAGTTACTGGATGGATCTATTCAAATGGTGAAGGTTGACTACCTATGGAAGCCTGAAATATGTCCCCGATGCAAAGAATTTGGTCACATGTTAGATGTATGTATAAGAGCAGGTGGAGAGAAGGACAAGAAAGGGGCGGAGGAGGAGGTTAAAAAGAATAATCGTGAAGAGGTATTAAATGAGCAGAGGGATGGAAAGCAAGCAAGTAAGAACATTCGAATGTAGCGGAGAGTTGTTAACAAGAAAGCTAAAGAAGGATTTGGAAATAATTTAAAAGAGCAAGTAACATTTGAAAAAATCAATATTGATTATGAGGCAGCTACCTTGAATGGTTTGCAGCAGCAAAAGGAGGTAAGTTATTTTGGTGGAACGAGTGGAAATGAAATGCTACTAGGTAATGGTGATACTGTCAATGTCCAAGGCAAAACATCAGTTCATAACAGTTTTGATGTCTTGATTGATATACAAAACGAGGAAGATGTTGGCACTGCAGTAAATGCTAGTGGTGAGCATTCTGCTGTGTATGTCAGTAGTATTCTTGGTTGTGATGCCTCTTCCTCTGGTGGTAACTTATCCAAGGATTATGGTCTTGTTCAGTCCATCTCTAATGCTAAGGTTATTCAAAATACTCAGGATCATAACCAACATAGTGGTATACATCCTGTGCATGCCACTGATACTCTTAACTGTGCATATATCCCCTTTACTGATCCAATGGCAAATCAGCAACTTGGCAATTGCAACAACAATCTCAATTCAGTACCTACTCTTCCTTCTAATGGGAATGAGCATGACATGATGTTTGCATCTGCTGAAGGATTGAAAAGGAACCTGAACCAGGGAGTGGTCAACGTGCATGTCCTGTTTCACCACTGCATTCAAATGATCTCCTGTTACCTCAACAATCTGTTATCAGTCCCTCCAATCTTTTTTCTTTATCTTCAAATCATCCCATAGCCATCTCGTCCTAAGACTTTCAAGAGGAAGCTTTCTGTATCACAATGCAAGCCCAAATTTTTGATATAGTAATGCAATCTTCTTCAATCCATGTTGCCTCCCCATTCATCCCTTCCCCTCCTCCCCCTACCAATACACCTTCAATCCAACTATATGTTTATCAGGGATCTATTCCTGGTTGGAAATCCCCTCCAACTGAACAAACTACGAACCTGAGCCTATCTACAACACTTGACAAAGGCAAAAGGGTTAAGAAAATAGGATTCTAAATCCAAGTATTAACAGAATTAATTCTCCTATTACTAGGAGCATGAAAGAAGGGGAACTTCATTCAATAGTTTAATTATGTCACACAATATTGGAGCTTGGAATATAAGAGGATCCCATAATTTCCTCAAACTTGAGCAGGTTAAGCAATTAATCTCCAATTACCAACTTTCAATTTTTGCTATTCTCGAAACCAAACTGAATCTCCCCCTAACTATTTCTGCTGCTAAGTTCATCAATTCGTCTTGGATGTTGTCTCATAACCTATCTGAAGCTAGCTATGGTCGTATTTTGATTATTCATAACCCTGTTCACCTTTCTCTTGAGCTTATTCTTTCCACTCCTCAATTAATGCATTATCATTCTAAATACCACAATTCTACCTCTTCTTTCTACATCACCTTCATATATGCTCATAACTCCCCCTCCTCTAGGCTTTCTGTTCTCCGGCTTCTTCCAGCACTAAGGCAAGAATCTCATCCTTGGGTTGTTCTCGGAGACTTTAATTGTTGTCTCTCCTTGACTGACAAGCAAGGTGGTCTCTCCCTTGTTCCTAATGATATTCTTCCGCTCAACATTGCTGTCTTTGATTCGTCTCTAATTCCAATCTGTAGAAATGGTTCTCTTTACTCCTGGAACAATAGGTCGAGAAGCGGTACGCGTATTTTCTCCAACATTGATCACTCTTTCTCCAATTTCAAAGCACTATCTTCATGGCCTAATCTCTCCACTCATTTACCCCAACCAATCCTCTCTGACCATTCTCCTCTAATCCTAACCACTGGCAAGAAGCCTATTGGAGGCAAAAGGGGGTTTAAATTCTATAATGCTTGGGTCAATGATCCTGAGTATAATAATATAACTAAAAATGCTTGGTCATATAACTACTATGGAAATCCTATGTATGTTTTTTGCAGGAAACTCAAAGCAACGAAGGAGACCTTAAGGGCTTGGTCTAGAGCGAAGTTTGGCAACGACAATCTTCAATCTACCAAACTAATGGAGCAACTTAAGGAAGCTCAGGATCTTATGATGGCTCAACCTGATGATGCTGACAAGGCTGAAAGGGAGGCTGTCCTATTCAACGATCTCAATCAAGCTCTTGCCATTGAATGTGAGATGAAGTAGCAACAACTTCGGATCAAGAAGGCAGCGGATGGCGATAGGAACACTAAGTACTTTCATGCCTCCCTGAAGGTCAAGCACTCAACAAATAACATCTCCTCCATCATTGATGAAGCAGGTATTCTGAACACAACCCCTGACTCCGTTGATAAGGCCTTTCTCCTGTATTACTCTGGCCTACTTGGCAATATGAGCAACTTTGAGCCAGAGCTGGATCTTTTGTCCTCGATTTCCCTTCCCAAAATAACTCTTGATGAAGAAAATGGTCTGGTTGCCAAAGTTACTGATGATGAAATTAAGAATGCACTATTTGCAATGAATAAGAGCTCATTTGGTGGTCATGATGGTTTCAATGTCGTTTTTTATACTTCTAGCTGGGATATAGTGGGTTGCCAATTCTCCTTTGCTGTGCACAACTTCTTTAACAAGTTTAAAATGTTGAAATCTGCGAATGCTACTAATTTGGTGCTCATCCCCAAGTGCAAGCAAGCCTCTTCTGTCACCTCCTTCATGCCTATCTCTTGCTGCAATGTGGTCTACAAGTGCATTGCTAAGATTATTGCTACAAGGCTTGTCTCTGTTTTACAAAGAATCATATCCAACAATCAAGTGGGCTTCCTGCCAAAAGGAAACATACTTGATAACATAATGCTAGCTCATGAGCTCCTACTTGGATACAACCGTGTGAATAATTCACCGCGTGCCATGTTAAAGCTAGATTTAATGAAAGCTTATGACTCGATTCAGTGGAAGTCTATAGTTAGGATAATGTCGCTGATGGGCTTCCCCAATGTCTTTGTTGCTTGGGTGTATGAGTGTATTTCTACACCCGCCTTCTCACTGGTAATCAAGGGTTCAAGCACAAGCAACTTTGCTTCTAAGCAGGGAATAAGGCAGGGGGATCCTCTCTCTTCCTATCTCTTCATCTTGGTCATGGAGGTATTCACATACAGGCCTCTGTACCTTAATAAACAAATACATTACCACCCTAAATGCAAGGAACTACATATTACATCTCTCCTCTTTGCGGATGACATCATGATCTTCACTAAGCCTAACCTACAATCTATAGAGTGTATTAAAAGTGTTCTTCACCAATTTTTCAGGATCACTGGTCTTAAGCTTAACTACAACAAGTCTAGCATTTTATTCTCTGGGATATCCAGCCTTCAGGAAACCAACCTCACCTCTATAGCTGGTATGCAGTCCATGGCTTCTGATATGACTTACCTGGGATTGCCTCTTTGCTCCTCAAGAGTTACTCATGCTAACTGCCTGCCTTTGTACGAAAAAATCACGGGTACCATGGATTGTTGGGCTAATAATTTCTTGACTCAAGCTGGTAGGATGATTCTTATCCAATCCGTGAGCTTCTCAGTTATGGTATATTGGGCCAGGGTGTACATTCTTCCCTCTAGGCTTTTGAAAATGATAAGACGTGCGATGTTAAGATTTTTTTGGTTTGGTACAATTCACACGAGGAAACTCCTGCCTTGTTCGTTCTCTTCCTTCGAGAAGCCGAAGTGCAAAGGTAGATTGGGGTTGCTTAGTATTGAGATTTGGAACAAGGCCGCTATTAGTCAACACTTCAATGCGTTGTTTCACAAGCACGAATCTTTATGGGTGAAATGGACCATCAGGTACAACATTGGGACCAACAACTTCTGGCTTATGGAGGTTCCTAATTCTTGCAGTTGGATCTGGAGGAGTATTTTAAATCTCCGTCTCAAATTCATTCCACTTGTTCGTTTTAAACTATCTGCAGCGAGTCACTGTAAGTTTTGGTCAATGCCATGGCTTGGAAATGGAGTCGTGCTTGATCATCTATTCACATTTCAGCAGAAGCAGCAATCTGGCATTGGTGATAATGCCCTAGCAGTGGATCATATTGTTGATGGTAAGCTAGTGGTTCCTTTCTCTAGAAATCAAGTAGTTAGAGCTTTTTGGAGACTTTATGAACCCTGTACATTTGACCATCCTGAGCAAGACACTGTGCTGTGGAATGATCGGGCTCATTCCATTAGTGGTGTGTACAATGCCTTGCATGGCATTGAAGCTATGCCTGATTGAAAGTGGAATCAGGTCACTTCGTCTGCTGTGTCAAGTGCTAGGGATAATCTAGTCTTCTGGAAGGTTATAAGCAATGCCCTGATGACAAAAGATAAGCTGGTTCGTTTTGGTATGCCTGTTCAACCTATTTGTGTGTTGTGTGATCAACAATGTGAGAGTGTCGACCACTTATTATTCAATTGTCCTTATGTGCTTCACTTATGGACCAGGCTATTATGTAGTGTGCAGGGGATGATGCCTTCTCACAACAACTTGAATCAATGGTTACTGATTGAGTATGCGATTGGATGGAAGGATGATTTCAAACTATACTTTTTCTTTTTACTGAAAAAGCTTTTAAAGGTAATATAGACTGAAAGAAATATGAGGGTTTTTGATGGGAAGTGCAGTAGTAGGGATATGGTTTGGGCGGTGTTGAAGAATGAAATTGTTAAGGGGTTGCATGACAGCAAGCACTGTTTTCACGCAAATCAGTTTGATCCCTGGATTCCGTAGTTATATTTTTCTTTTTCTTCTTTTGTTTTTCCATCTTTATGTTTGTTTTCCCATTGTTGTTGTGTTTTTTCCTCTTTTTTCCTTTGTCATTTAGTTCTCTTCCCTGTGTGTCCGTCTTTCATTAATAAACCAGGTAGGGGCCCAGTTTAACCCCGCTTAACTTGCAAAAAAATAAATGTTTATTTAAAACCGTGTCTTTTGATTTTAACGCGTAGGATGTGAAGAATTATTTGATGTTATTAGACGACTACTATACTTTTTACCATAGAAGTGTCTAAGAAAAGTAGAACTAAAAATTAGACATTTGAATATACTCTTAGGATGTAGAAGAGTATTGGACAAGTTAATTAAATTTAAAAATTAATTCTTATGAAGCATGGTGGGAGGGTAGAAAGTAGTTAGATAGTATGAATCGTTAGATCAGAACGTAGGTTGTATAAAGATCATTTCTCATTTTCATATAGTTCATAATCCTAGATTCAAGTATATGACTGGAGGTGTTTTACACATTCCAAATAAGGATTTATCACTCGATTTTTTATGGAGAGCATTGATGAGGGTTCTTAAGTGAGACCAAAAGTTTTCTATCATAATCTATGGCTATGCAAGAAGAATAGAGGTTTTTAATTAAGAGGCCTGATCAAAGTCCGCACTAGGAAGTTGAGTGAGTGATACTAGTTCAAAAGTGAAGTTATGTGTTCGAATAAATAATCAAATCAGATTTTACATAGGTTGGTCTATGTACATCATATGGATTAATGAATAGTTAAGTATTTCTAGGAATTAGGATTGTGGTACAATTTCAAGGACGAAGTTCTTTTAAAGGGGGAAGAGTGTAACGACTCGGAACTTTTACCGTCTTGATTTGCGAATATTTAATAAATTCTAAATATTTAAATAATAGGTTTTAGAACTAAACATAACTCTTTTAAATAATAACAAATGATGGTAAAATAGATTTGTAACGACTTAGGATTTTGCCACTTTGAAATAGGCTATTTAAATATATTTCATATAATCAATAATTGAATTTTTATTAGCAAATAAACCTATTTTAACTATTAATAATGACGATCAAATAGTTTTCAAAATTTATTTTCCAATATAGATAGTTCAAATAAAAATAGAAAATGTCATCGAAGAACGTTTTTCGAAATTACGACTTTTCAACACCCGGAAGTCGTCGGGAACATTGTGCACACTTGGTGCACCATGCACACATTTATATATGTTAGGATTATTGTTAATTAAGCATACTTATGTACATTAGCTTATATATATTTTATACGTAAGCATGAACGTGACAAATTATGTTATAAAAGGCATATATAAACATATAAACACACTTACACACACACACACAAAAATGTCATGCCATACCTTAAGTACCCAATAACATGGCTTGGGGGGTAACGTGTACATGTGAGGGAGAGGGGAGGTATGGATGCATGCATACATGTATGTATGATTTTATTTAATCACTTACATATTTCAATAAATTCCTTAGCCTATAAATACCCTTCTTATTCCTACATCATCTTCTTTGTTTTCATTTATATCTTTCATGTTGAAACCCTCTTCTTATCTTCATATATTTAAATGGCTTCCATCTTCAAATTCCTAAGAAAAAAGATAGAGAAAATAGTTTAAATAAGCACAGTCCATTCACTTCCAAACCACTTGTTTTCACAAATCAAACCCCTACACCTCAAAATCACCTTGGGCCGAGCCTAATTATGCCCTTGGCCGAGCCCATTTGCACTACAGAAGGTCACACTAAATCATATTTTCAAGCCCAGTCAATTTGCTAGTGTTGTAATCAAGTTCGGTGGAAGTTTAGTTTGATTTAGTGAAAGTTTGGTAAGTAAAGTTCGTGTTTTTAAAACTCAAGTTGCTAATTTTTTGAATTTGTAAAATTAATGAGTTAAAATGTTGCTTAAGTATGTGGTAATGTTATATGTTGTGTATACATGCATATATATTGATTTGGTGTTGATTGCTTATGCCGAAGTTTGAGTAGGCTATAAAGATTATACCTTGAATATTGGAAAAGTTAGTTAGTATTTTTGAAGTAATATCCTTGCTTATGATGGTGCTATAATGTTATGATATGGTATTGTGATTGCATGTTGTATGTGATGTATGTGGGTTCACAATATAAAGGTAGCTATTTGCTAACCAAAAGCAACTTAGAAATCCGCTTTTGTCAAAGTTTGATTTTTGTTTCAAAGTTAAAAAGTTTTCAAGTTTAAAACTTTGGTTTTGGTTTCAAAAGTTTATTTTCATGTTTTAAAGAAGACAAGAGTTCAAAATTTGAAGCTCTAAAAGTTAGAAAATTAAAATTTCAAGTTTCGAAATTATGGGTCCGTATAACGATAGTCGCTATGCGCACAGTTCATGAAAAATGAACTAAATTTTCTAAATCTTAAGTGTTTACACTTAGAAATAATGTAGAAAATGTTTTCAAACTTTAATTTAATAATTAGAGAACAATTAATTAATTAATTAATTAATTAATTAATTATTATTAAGTTGATTGATTAGTAAATAAAGGTAATTACTGCTTAATCATTTGTTAATAATAGTTTTTTAACTTAAATGTTAACCAATTAAGTTAATCATGATTTTTTTTTACTTAATTAAAGTTAATTATTATCAAATTATTAATTAAGGATTATTTATTTATTTATTTATTTAAGATAATTATTAATTAATTATTATTTTAATAAGGTTTTATTTAATTAATCTTTGATCATAATTAATTATAGATTAATAAGGTTTAGTTACTTTTAATTAGAGTTTAGTTACTATTTAACAAGGATTTGATTCTCATTTACAAGGGTATTAATTTATTTTAAAATCATTTTAAGTTTAAGTAATCAATTTTGTTTTAAATTGTTTTCTTTTCGAATTTGTTTTAAATTAAAGGACTTCTGCGTCACTTGCTCTTAAGTAACCCTATATGATAAGGAAAACTAAATGATATCTAATGGTAGAACAAAATACCATTCTACTATTACAATTAACTTGGACATTTACTTAAGTAGACTGATTGTTATGTGTTCGTCCATTATATAACTATTTTTATATGATGCCATGTTAGTTTGGATAAGTAAAACAAAATTAAAATCACTACTGTGGTCGTTAAGCTTCCATTTGATTTTGTAAAGATAAACATTTCATTTTCTTTTGAAATCATTTCAAAGTTATTTCAATTTGACAAGATATTTAAAGAATGATTTAACAAATGGTTTTACTAAAGATGTTTTTAAACTAGTGGGAATGGTTTTCCATGTCATAAAAAGAAGTTTTTATAAAGAGTTTTATAAGGAAATTTGGAAATTTATAAGGTGTTTTTGGGTAAATGGATTTGAGTTTTTAAGCAAAGAAGATTTCATAAATACGGGAGATTTATAAAATGGATTGCTTGCTAAATGAAGCAAATTTAATTAAGGTTATTTAGGAGGCCGTTGAGTAGGAAAGGTTAATAAAGATGTTTTATAAATGATTTGGGTATTTAAAAAAGAAGTTTTAGAAAATGATTTGGACAATCATAAAGGGAGTTTATAAAAAGGTTGGGATATTTATAAGGAATTTATGTAAAAAATTGGATATCTATAAAAGCGATTTATATAAATGGTTTTGAATAATTATAAAAGGGTTTTATAATTGAATTAAGTTGGGAAGCATTTTGAAATGGATTTGGATTCAAGTAAAAGAGAATTCATAAATGAAACAGATTTGAGTAAAAAGGATTTATTGAAAGAAAAAAATAAAAAGAATTTGAGATATGGGTTTCTCTAAACTGACCATTTCAAAATGGTAGTATGGAACATCCGTTCCACACTTAACATAGAGGAAATAGTATTTAGGGTTGTCCTTACCTTCAATTTAAACAACATTTGTTTAATACTTTTTAACATAATTCAGAAGTATAATAAGTATTCACAAATGTTTTGTGTATATACTTATGTTTGAGTATAAAAAATTATTGGCGGCTCAATAGCCAATTCTCAACATCAACAGCATTCTCCGTTCCAATAAATTGCTTTCCATCCAAACCGGTGTAGTCTCTGCTTAGCTTGGCATAATTATTCCCAATTGGAGCCACATTATTAGCTCCTCCAACATTACCAGCGACTCTAGCTTGCAAAAGATTGGCTAACAACTGATATACCATCCCCGCATCTACTGGCGATTTCCAACATATACATTGGATTCAGTATTTGGATTAGCATTAGCCTGTTGACCTTGGTTCCTTCTGGTATCGGCAAAATCTCTTGCAATTCGAACCTGACTTAGCTCTTCTTTTGCTTCCATTGCACTTAACAAAGCACCACAACTCCAGTCGGAATTCTCCACTGAGAATATAATTCGTTTATGACTATCCGGGTGTTTCAAAGATATCTCCCCATCTTGGCAGAATATCCTGGCCTCATACCTTCTCAACCAATCTATACCCAAAATGATTTTGAAATCTAATAAATTCTAAACATACAAACTGCATGCAAATTTATGACCTAATAAATCAAGTTCTAACTGGTCACATCTTATCCCCAAAGTTGCATATCCTCTTATTGGATTCGCAACCCTTAAGGAAGTAACAAGGTATATGGGTTCTAAGCATAACCTATCAACCAAACACGGGGATATAAATGAATGTGATGCACCTATATCAAAAGGTATCCTAACTGGTATACTATGAATCAAAAACGTACGTTCCATCATAGTATAGTAGGCCTAGTTGATGTTCAACCAGCAAAAACTTTCCCTCCGTCCGCCCTAGCAGGCTCTGGACACTGGTTTTTTAAATGCCCAACTTGATCATAGTTAAAGCATTTCACATTCTTCTTATCTGCAGCCTTCTTCCCCTTGCCTGATCGGCACTCATTTGCATAATTACCCTTCTTGTCACATTTATAGCAAATGAAATCAGTGTTTGCCTTCTTGGAAGCATCCCCTTTCGAGCTCCCTTCTTCTTAAATAATTTTCTCCTTTCCCTGAGGACCCTAAGATTCAATGGGCTTCTCTCTAGCTGAAATAATAAGCATCTCATCATGGCGAATGGCCATCTCCACCACCACATTACTAGGTTCTTGGGTATGGGTCATAGTCATCCTAGATAGCTCAGGTCTCAGTCCTTGAATGAACCTTTCATTCCTTCTGACATCGGTGTCAACCAAAGCATATCCATATCGAGACAGCTCATCAAACTTAGCAGCATACTCGACCACTGAAATCTCTCCCTGGACCAGATCCATGAACTTCCTCATCAATGCTGACTTAGCAACTTCAGACAGAAACCTATGCTCAAACTTCTTCTAAAATCATCCCATGTCAGGTCTTCCTCCAGTACTCAGGCAGTAACACTATTCCACCAGTGAAGCGATGCCCCTTGTGTCTGCGCCAAAAATGGTCACAAACCCCAAATGTTGTGAAAGCACCAAACTATGAACGTAAGTCAGCAATATTCAAGCACAAGTTGCAGATCTCAACAAATAACAAACAACAATCCAGTAATAACAAACAAAGACACGAGATTTATAGTGGTTCGGCTCTCTCCGGCCTACGTCCACTTCAAAATTTTATCTTTTATTGATTATCCTTGCTGGTTACAGATGATTACAGTGATTACAATGAAGTAATTCGAGTACAACAGCGATAGTAATGTGTAGAATTGAATCTGGCAGAGTCTGAACGTCGAATAGCCAAAAGATCCCTATTCTATAGGCTTCAGGGGGCTATTTATAGGCGTATGAGGCTAATATCATGTTCAAACTTCGGGAGACTTCTTCTGGCACGTGAGTGGGTCCACCTCTGATCGATTTCAACCGCAATGGATACGAGCTACATCGATGCGACACTAATGCTCCTGGATCGATGCGAGGAGTCCAATGTCGGATGGATTCGAATGGATTGAGGCGGTGTCACTCCGATGGATACAAAACCGATCGATTCGAACAGGCCAGTGTCATGATTTCTTGATGGATGCGAATATGAGGGATTCGGACAAGCCATCTCCTCAATTCACCGATGGATACAAACAAAATGTTCTTTTCACCTTGCATCGATCTTATCTCCTTCCTACGAACTCCGATTATCCTGAAATTTGAAATATAGCTTCTTCTTGCTTTGATCATCATCTCCAATCGATTCCGTCCTGATTGGAGCTCGGCCAAATTTTAACGACATCGATTGCAGCCTTGTTTCTAATCGATCTCCAATCCTGATATTCATTCTTCCTTGCCAGTTTGTTGATATTCCAGCCTTGACCAAAAGGTGGGATAACTTTTCCCCCCAAAACATGCCTTGTGATGATACGGCGTGTTTTGAATAGTTCCAAATCCGATATCCGAAGTCCATAGCCATATCATTAGAGTACGTCATCCTTGAATGCTCCGAGTCGATGCCCAATTCCAAATCCAGCAACCAAAGCCTTAGCCAATTCCATATCCATTCGAACTCGACAACCGAGTCCTAATCCATCCTTATCCAATAGCCAATAACCGAATCTAGGACCTCTTTGGGTCGATATCCAAATCCATAACCTCTCCGGGCTCTTGCCAAGCGCAATCCACCCCTAACGACCGTGATCCAGTGTCCCTGGACGTTGAGCTAACCTCTCTGGGTTCTTGCCAAGCGCAATCCACACTTGACGACCGTGGTCCAGTGTCCCTGGATGTTGTGCAGTGCCATGGCTAGAGTCCTAAGCTGAATCCTTGTCTCTCCGGACCCTTACCGAGCATAGTCCATACTCAGTGACCTGGAAAAATAATCGATAATATGGGGCCTAAGTCCTAGACCGAATCCTGGTCACTCCGGACCCTTGTTGAGCATAGTCCATACTCAACGACCTGAATAAGCCGATTCGCCACATGCGGACGAAGAGAGTTACCCCTTGCCAGATATAATCCATACCTGACGACCATTTACCAAAAACCAGATAAAAATCCAATCAAAATCCAATCCGAAATCCAAATCATACCAGAAAATCAGAAATCCAAACCAGCATCCAAAATAGAAAACAATCGTCCAAGCGAAAATCCAAATCAGAAAGCAAACAAAACCAGAAGTTCAATCCAAACTCCAAAACCAAACCAGAAAAACAAGTGTCCAATCTGAAAACAAAAGACAGATTACACAAACCATAGCATCGCGGTTTATCATCATTCAGAGCATGCCTAGGGGCTATCTCCATCCCCGTACATGTGTAAATGACTTTTCCGCTTGCCAGTAGCTTGTTACTTATTTCATATTATCCCGATCAATTGATAACCAATTGACCATCATTCCTGGGCCTCATACCATCATTGCTCGAGGTAGGCGGTGGTTGCTCCTGCTCCACCGCTGCATTCCTAGTTCCGACATATTGTCGCAACTGTCCATTCCTCACATGTTCCTCGATTACATCCTTTAAATGCCTGCAGCTATTGGTATCATGCCCATCCAAATCATGGAAGAGGCAGTGCCTTCCTTATGCCCTATCCCGTTCAGAAGGCTCTCTCCTAGCTGGCCTTCGGTAGGGAAGGCGATTCCGGGTTTCCAGGCATATCTGTTCCAGCGTCTCGTTTAATCCTGTGTATGTGGAGAACTTTGGATCCTTCCATCGCTTCCTAGCTTTTCCAAGATCGTCGTCCAACTTCCTTTTTCCTTTATCTTTATCCGAACCTCTACTGGATGGTCCTCCACCCTCAGTTGCATTCACCTCCTTCAACTTTAAATCTGCACATGCATCCTCTTGTCGAAGGAATCTCTCAGCTTCGTGAAAGAATTCCCTGAGATCCAGTGGTGGGTCTCCTATTAAAGATACCTTCAAATCTGAATCCTCTCTGACTCCTGACACGGCTGCCATTAAAACCATTGAGGGACCCGGCCGATCCACCGAAGCAACCGCCGCATTGAATCGAGTTAGAAAAGCTCTAAGCGATTCATCCGTCCTTTGCTTTACCGACGTTAACATCATCACGTTCTTAGGCCTCTTAATATGAACCTGAAATTGCCTCCGAAACCTATCCACCAACTCCGTCCATGTTCTTAAAGACTCTTCTTCCAACTGCCTAAACCACATCGCGGTTATATCCGTTAAGTACAGAGGGAAACATCGGGCCATAACTTCCTCCGATGCCCCCAGCACTTCCATGTATCTAGTGTATCTCATCAGATGATCTGTCGGACTAGCTTTGCCATTGTATACTTCCACGCTAGGTAGCTTGAAATCAGGCGGATTTCGAGCCATCATGATTTCCCGTGTGAACGGACTCTTGTTCACTCCTTCCAAATCTCTATTAGTCAGACCTCCACGCATAGTTCTCCTGATAATCTCAACTAATCCAGCATTATCCTTCGAAGGTTGCCCCCCATGCCCCCGAGGGAATTCCGGTACATACTCCTCATGCGGTTCACTAACGTTAGCGCTAGCTCTAGCCTGCTGAGCTCCATCCAAGGGACTTCCAGTGTCAAATCCTGCTGGCCTGCCCCCGAGCCTTTGTTGATTGCCATCTAGTCCTGTATTCTGTCCTCCATAGGGTTCCGCGGCCCTGACTCCTTGTCCTGCACTTGCAGCTGTTGTAGTTGGTCCAAGGTTCTGTGTTCCTGCAGCTCTCATCTGTTCAAAGAAAGTCTGCATCATGTCCTGTTGACTTTTCAACAATCTCTCTTGCAATGAATTAGCCATAGCCTCCATTTCATCCCTGGTTACGTAGATCGAAGCTTGTCCTTCCCCAGCTCCAGAGGATGCTTCTTGACTTCCTTCCTGTTGTCTACTCTCAGCCCTTTGTCTTCTGCTTGTCTTTCGAGTCATTGTCTTTCAAATCTAAACTCTTTACGATTTTCAAATCTGAACTTCAATTCGATGTAGCGGGTGCTAGTCCTTCTCAGTGAAAGCACCAAAGTGTCTGCACCAAAAATGGTCACAAACCCCAAATGTGTGAAAGCACCAAACTATGAATGTAAGTCAGCAATATTCAAGCACAAGTTGCAGATCTCAGCAAATAACAAACAACAATCCAGTGATAACAAACAAAGACATGAGATTTATAGTGGTTCGACTATCTCCGGCCTACGTCCACTTTAAAGTTTTATCTTTTATTGATTATCCTTGCTGGTCACAGATGATTACAGCGATTACAATGAAGTAATTCGAGTACAACAGCGATAGTAATGTGTAGAATTGAATTCGGCAGAGTCTGGACGTCGAATAGCCAAAAGATCCCTATTCTGTAGGCTTCAGGGGGCTATTTATAGGCGTAGGAGGCTGATATTGCGCTCAAACTTCGGGAGACTTCTTCTGGCACGTGAGTGGGCCCACGCGACCGACCCCACCAAGTTTCGACTCGATCTATGATCGATACGAAATAATTTTGTATCCATCAAAAAATAATCCAATCGAGTTGAAAATCGGCAGGACTGTTCTTTACCTTGTATGCAAGCTACTGTGAAAATTTGATTGCATTTGGATCAGCAGTTTAGGAGATATGATCGATACGAGTCAATGTTCTTTGGAAGGCTGTCCGGTTCGTATCCATGGCTTCGTATCCATCCCTTTCGCATTGATCAGAAGCACGTGCGTGCAGTGACGTGGAGTGATGGGGAGCGAGTTTCCTGGATCGATCCACTTTGTGTGCCGAGTTTGACCGAGTTATTCGCATCTAACGTCGAAGTTTCGCTCGTATCAACCGTTCAATCGCATCCATTTGTTTCGGCCCTTATTCGAATCGGTTATCGATTCATCATAGCCCTTACTCGCATCAATTGTTATTGGGGGACTGCGTATCGATTGCTGCAGCTGCCATCGACACGAAGTGACTTCGCTCGAGTATGATGGATACGAACAAGAACCTGTACTATATCGATTCGAATGACCACGAACCACATGGATACGAACTGAGCCTTTGTGATCGATTCGAACTGGGTCCACCCTTGATCGATACGAAGTGTTTCAACCGTGATGGATACGAGCTACATCGATACGACGCTAACGCTCCTGGATCGATGCGAGGAGTCCAATGACGGATGGATTCGAATGGATTGAGGCGGTGTCACTCCGATGGATACGAAACTGATCAATTCGAATAGGCCAGTGTCATGATTTCCTGATGGATGCGAATATGATGGATTCGAACAAGCCATCTCCTCAATTCACCGATGGATACGAACAGCATGTTCTTTTCACCTTGCATCGATCATATCTCCTTCCTACGAACTCCGATTAACCTGAAATTTGAAATTTAGCTTCTTCTTGCTTTGATAATCATCTCCAATCAATTCCGTCCTGATCGGAGCTCGGCTAAATTTTAACGACATCGATTGCAGCCTTGTTTCCAATCGATCTCCAATCCTGATATCCATTCTTCCTTGCCAATTTGTTGATATTTCAGCCTTGACCAAAAGGTGGGATAACACTTTGCAACTTCCTAGAGGCCAGCCTTCTCTTTTGCCCATCATCCAAGATTAAATCGATATAGATCCTTTCATAGCTCAATAGCCAATTCTCAACTTCAACAACATCCTCCGTTCCGACAAACAGCTTTCCACCTAAACTGGTCTAATTTCTGCTTAGCTTAGCATAATTATTCCCAATTGGTGCCACAGGATTAGCTCCTCCAACATTACCAGCAACTCCAGCTTGCAAAAGATTGGCTAATAACTGATATACCATCCCCTCATCTACTGGCAGATTTCCAGCACCTACATTGGCTTTAGCATTTGGATTATCATTAGCCTATCGTTCTTGGTTGCTTCTGGTGTTAGGTCGAATATTTCCTTAGTTATGGTGCTTCCTCCATCTAGATTTCATCTTTCGTTTCCTACTTTAATATCTTCTTTCTCGTAAATTTTCATATGAGCCTTAGTAAGATACAAAAGAGCGGTCTAAGAAAGAGGAGAACACGTACTTATATATATATATATATATATGTATGTATGTATGTATGTATGTATGTATGTATATGTATATATATATCAAATACAAGTGTGTTACTATAGCGTTATCCCAAACTCCGATCATATTTTCAAATTCATTGGATTATGTTTGAAAACCTTTTAGGTTTAAATTTCTTATAAAGTTTCATAAACCTATGCTCTAATACAAACTTGTAACGTCCCCCTACTTGGAGGCTCAAAACTAATGGCTGAGGATGCTGTAGTAATCCATAGTTATTAATCATCGGTGATCAAATACGGCGTTAGATTCTTTAATACATAGAAACACATGAATATCGAAAAAAATTCAAACTTCAAACAAAATCACATTCCATATCAAAACATTTCCAATTTACTAAATAATCCCAATATTCGCAAACCACATTTAGAGAAAATATATTTATTACAACATATGCCCAGAGCAACATATGAAGATGCCCCTGGGATGATCAGAGTATATACAGGCAATATAACAACTTTTCCATTACAATCGAAATGGTGGAATTAAAAGAATAGAGAACTCTAAATAGGTATAATTCCTACTGCATGTCCCTAGAAGCTTATTCGTTTTAAGAGGTACCTGAAAACCTCAAATCTCAAACTATTCATGTAAACTACTCAAAATCAATTTATTACCCGAGAGTTTAAGGGGAAACATAAACTTCAAGTTAGACATAATGTCTGGTATGAATAATAATCTATCATCTCAAATCATTTAGATATCTAAGACCACGCCGCTTAGCGGTATAGGTTTCCCCTCATAAGTATCTCAAAACCTTTATAAAATCATATACTGTGCTCCTGCATCCACAATTGTTAAAACAATTCAAAACGGTCTAACTTGATGAAGCAAAAACAAAAGAATCAATTCTAGGTTACCCATCACCATTCATTTAGGCTATATGTCTCAATTATAGTTTCTAGGATCATTTTTAATTTATTAGTTTTAATGGTTGACTAATAACTAATTAAATATTTAAAGACTCACATCCAATTACATAGTTTTCATGGGATCACTATGAACCTATTGGTAACTCTAACATTTCTCGTTCTAATTTTCATGGGTTGACTAGGAACCTTTTGACATTTGTCAATATTTTTTCCTGATATAGTTTTCATGGGTTAACTACAAACCTACTGGCCCTGCCAATATACAATCATAGTTTTCATGGGCTTACTATGAACTTGTATATCTGACATCTTCCTTTACACATAGTTTTCATGGGCTAACTATGAACCTATCTATCTGACATCTTCTTTCATACATAGTTTTCATGGGATAACTATGAACCTATTGGCCCCAGCCAATATCATACAGTTTTCATGGGCTTATTGAGAACCTAATGGCCCCTGTCAATATTTTTCTTTTATATTTTAGCATCCTATATTCTGGTCTTCCAGCCCTCCTAGACGCAATTTGTGACGGCCTTGACTCGACCTTCGAAAATCGGCACCGAATACGACACTCGTATTCAAATGCCGTAGATCCAAACGTCGAATTGGTTCGCCGGAGCTTATAACACATTGAGTATCACAACACAGTGGAAGAAAAAGAATATCAATATATATATAACATTGATACAATGACATATACAATATCTGGTATAATATGATACAATAGATATCAATACTATCAGAGATACAATACACAGCGGAAGGAATATCCTCAATAGAATTCATCTCCAAATACAATGCTCCAATCCAAAGCTAGCTTGAGCCAACATCAGGTTTCACAAAGATAAGCAAGTGCAGTCCTGACCCAAAGACTGAACTAGCTCCAGATAATCTACTAAACCTGACTATCTGAATAACCCAACTCTAGACTGCCCGTGTGGAAAAATTGTGGGCACCCAGAGTTTAGGAAAGAAACAATAAACTCCAGGTCAGTCAAGGGACTGGTATGAGTAAAAAAAAAAGTTTACTTTAAAACAGACAACAAAAGCTTTTAAAATAAATCCGCAATGCTTTTTTGGAAAATGAAACTACCATAAGGCCTCCCTCCACACACAACATGCAAACGCAGAATTGGAGAAGATTTCTCCTTATGATAGTCAAATATGCTTGATATGAGAAAATTTCTTTGATATTATTATTAGTGCATAGTGCAGAAAACCTTTCGAAAGTATAATATTAATCCTAGCTAGCATAGACATTCCAAACTATGCCTACTATAGCTACCATCTAAACAGTGGTGACCACCATAAGTAAATGGCAGGTTCTACAACTAAAACCGTAAAAGGTGCGTATTGTTTTGTTTGGATTTCCAACAAATGGTCAGGCTAAGGAACTTCCTACTGTCCATAGGTACACCTCTGGAGGGATGTCCCGAGAACCTAACCGGATCTCTACCAACACAAGGTCGGGTTACCTCTGTAACTAGGTAACTACTACTCGAGCAAGCCATCCCCCGGTCCTTTGGGACCTTTATCCAAGGCGCCTCTCAACCACAAAGCAATCACAAAGTTATAGATCTACAGTATCCACATGAGTAAGCATCTAGGCTCCATACCATGATACCACCCTTTTCCAGAAGGGAATGACACACCCTAAAGGGGGCGACCCTCATAATCTTGCCGCATCTTTTCTGTTTCGACCATTTTCGGGGTGTGAGGTCCTGACGCAGTCTCGTCCACAAAGCTACGCTTTACATGAAAGCCATGCTTTGATCACAAATGATCATCAACACACAGCAGCACTTAGCATGTCACACTAACAAATTGGGAATATATCACTGATAACCTTCAACTACATAATCTCTAAGCTCGTACGTCTCAGAGAAGGGTGTTAAGCTAAGAGAATAAATTCTCCGCCACCAACAGATATGTATTTGAAAGAAATTTGCTTTATATCTCAAAGTGTAGTGTTAGACATACAACCATACAAGTCTGTTCTAGGTTCGAACAGAACCGAAGGCACTTCCGAAGAAGCCCTTGCAAATCCGGGTGTTCACAATCCCGATCGGACTTCCCATCACGTAGGAAATCTCTATACCTACGCGACTCAGTGCAAAGACAATCGACGGGTTATCCTTTCGTTCTCGAAAATACCCGGTCTTCACCACCGGTCTTCAAATGCTACCCATATCGACGTATCATTATTCCGAATGGGTCATATGACACAAAGTTCCTCTCCCGGCTATATCGAATAATGAGCGTAATATTTAAAAACGTATGGATATGGGATTTCAGTTAAGTCACAACTTATAAAATCCTAAACTTTTCTTCCAATGGTTAAACAAATTACCATTTCAAATCTTTAAACAAAAAGACTTATTTCACAAAGTTCACCCAGTTTTCACAAAGATCCATTTACGAATTTCAAAACAATTCCCATTTCGAATTGGATTAACTCATCCAATCTTTCAGTTTAAGATTTAATTCATAACTTTCAAACCCTTTTCAATTCAAATCTTGTATATGGAAATTATACCATAAAATCCTCTTCGGTTTTAAAACAAGATTTAATCATATTCACAAAGGTTAATTCATTGTTTTTTCCCAAACTATGTACAATTTCATTTCAAACTTGAAGTTTTTCGACACAATTTGGAAATCCTTTCTTTTTATGAAAGCTATTATTATTTGAAACATATAGTTCTCGTTTTGGGAAAACTGATTACAATTATAAGTTAAAGCCACTCAGATAAAACTTGGATTTAAATTTAAATTTTCAAAACCATACTTTTAAATGGTTAAAAACCCATATAAACATCTTTATATCTTGTATAATCTTTTCAGACCATAATTTCCAAATCATTGAATTCAATTTCAAATATTGCATTCAAATTTAAATCAAATTATTTAAATTTCAAGTTTTATTAAGTTATTTAAAATAACTTTTATTTTTGCAAACTCATTTTCAAAAGCTTTCAATTCCAATTCCAAAACTATTTTGGATTCAAGAATTCGATTGTTAAAACCGTTAAAAATCTGTGACTTAGCCGATTTCCTCATGCAATCCATATTTGTGTGTGTATGGTGTAGTCTAGGGGTTTTACACAATAGTGCAACATCATTCAGTCATCACAGATTGCAATCACAACAATATCGATAAGCGGTATATCCTATAACGCTTATCTATATACATAGAATCACAAATAGAAAATATGCATGCGTTATAAATAAATAAATTACATTCATCACAGTTTGAATTAAAACAATTCAAATCACAAAGCATCACACAACAGAGATGACAAAACAACTCACAGCATTCAATAAAATACAATCATCCATAAATAAGGTTAATTGACCACTTGATTAATTAAAACCAGATTAATCACTAATTCTGGTTGGTTAACATAAATTAATTACAGTTTATGTTATTTAATTATCCTTTAGTTATTTATTAATTAATTTCAATTTATAAATTAATTAATCCTTTAGCTATTAATTAGTCCACTTTAATCAATAAGTTGATTAACCTTTACTAATTAATTTAAATCAAATTTGGTTAACAATTTCCATTTCAATAATCACTAACTTATTGTTACAAATCATTAATTGACCGTCTTTGTAATTAATTATCATTAACAATGCTTAATTACAAATTAAACTTAATTATTAATTTACCAATTTTAAATTACAAATTGATAAACCCCTAATTACTTAATTAATTACAATTACAAATTAATTAACCCTTCTTAATTACTTTTCAAAACAATTAATTAATAATAATAATTTATCTTAATTAACATTTTAAAAACTTCCTTAATAACTTTGAAAATCAAATTATTACTAACTACAAAACTTTAATGTAAATCAAATTTCAACACTTAACTTAAATTATCTACTTAATTAAGATTTAAAACATTCTTACGTATTACCTAAAATAATTAAAACTTGTATTAAAGTCTTAACTTAAATTTTTAAACATTTATTAAGTCAACAATGCTCAAGATTGTTGGAAAAAAATATTTTGCTTAACTTTACTTTTTATAATATTGCAGTTTTGAAAACTAACCCGACTGCTTCCCAGGTTTTACTCGAGTAAATACTCGAGTTACTCATCAACTTCCTTGAGATCATCCCTCGTTCCTCAATGTTTTCTTCTTCTACTACTTTTTTTTAAGCTAAGTTTAAGTTTAAACTATAGTAACAGGAAACACTCCCACGCGTTCAAATTCTCACTTGAAGCAACCCATTCCTTTTCTCGAGTATCAACTCGAGTTGGTCACGCCAAAAATTTTCAGGCACGATATCGACGCCGTGCACGTGCACAAGCCATCGACGGCATCGCCACCACCGGCGACTTGCTCCACTCATCAGCGATCGACCCAACGTTCAACCTTTTCCTTGAACCATCATCACGAAACACGAACAAGAATTCGACACTTCCAGTCGAAACTGCAATACTCAAGCTTGCCAAAAAACCCCTCGATACGACTATCCAGATCACTGGAACCACCGCGCCTTCGTCCATGCCTCCTTCTACGTCTCACGTACACTCCCTCCAAATCTAGCCACGCTCGATTCATCAGAGGTGATGAAATCACCTCGTTTCCAGACCACAACAAAACCGTGTGTTAAACCCTAAATCCCCCTCGTTCCATCATCCCTTACAATAGAAATTTTTTTAAACAATTTTCCTAATATCATCAATGGCCCAACTAGCTTCGAGCAAGATTACAACATCCAATTCTCCTTTGATCGCTGGAATTTGGATAAAAAACATTTTCAGTTCATTTATACGCTGCTCGAAGCATACTTAACTAAAAATTCCTATTCTTGTTTTAAAAATCATATTTTCGAATGTAGTTTCAAGTAATATAATTGAATCGACGATTTAAGATTTTTGAATTTTTCATATGTTCGTACTTTTACTGTAAAATTCAATTTTCAAAAACAACACTTCAATATCGAACTTAAAACAAATTCTAAGCCATGATTTAAGTTCAAACAAACTTGTTTAATTTGAAATTATAAGCTAAAAAATGTGGTATGAAGATATGTAAATCTTTTCTCTACTTTACTTTACTCTGTAACCGGAGATTAAGAAGAACAGACATAAAATTCACAGCACAATCATATAGGTACAGAGTTCCTTACTTAAAGATATACAGCAAACACAACATTGATTTATAAAACAGATGCACAAGTTTAAATTCAAAAAAAATGATATATTACTCACATCAAATTGAAGAACAGAGAGCAACTATTGTTTGAAGGCTGCAGCTTGATTTTTTTTCCTGTGAATCCTTTTTCTATTTGTTGTTTAGTTGAATGAATTGATGATGCTTCTATTTTTTTCTTTCTCTAATTTGCCAAGTTTTAATGAACGAATTGAAACAAAAAGATACCCATATATATGTAGAAGAGAGGCTTTGTACAGGGGAGGCTTAACTGGTTTAGCTTGTTTTTTCTTTCATGATCAAAATTTTCTTCCTCCCTACATTTTTGACTAAAGATTTTTTTTCCTTTCAATTGGAGGCTAATATGATAGTAGTAAGTACTTATGTTTCCATATATGTTTACAGCCTCATCTCACTTGATTTTTTTTGTTTGTTTTATTATCTTCTTGCATACATTTTGTTTTTATTAACTTGCCTACACTTGTTTCTATCATACTTCGTTTATCTTACATTGGTTAAAATTAGCATTTTTATGTTAAAGACCTTTATGTAAATAAATTTAAAATTTAAAGTTTAAAACTTGTTTACAAATTAATTTACAACTTTGTTTTTAAACCCTCGTTTCATTTTAATTTATTTCTTTCTCAAAAATAAAACTAAATGACACTTGTATTTCTCATGAATCAAAAGCTTTTAATAAATTTTATATTACATTTTTCTTATTTTATAAATACATCTTCTTAATCATTATTATACACATATTATTTAAAAGAAAATGCCTTTAAAACTAACTTCCCAAATCATTTTCTAAGTCATTTATTTAAATTCAAGCACAAATTCTAAAGTCAAATTCAAATTTACTCATATATACATATACATATATATTTCAAATTCAAATTAATTCCAAAATTAATTCCAAAACTTACATTAACTATTAATTTAAATTTAATTCAAAATTGGGATCGTTACACAATTCTACTCATTCAGGAGTTTACCCAAATTATATTCACCACTAGGTTAACCTAATTGGTTCTCCTACCCTTTTTCCCCAAAATGCAGTTATGTGTCCATTATAAAAGTGAATATATTCATATTAGAAGAAGCAACATAGAAATATAGCAATACCACTTCTATGGGTTTAAAAATAAAAATGGTTAATCCCTTTAACCTATTTCTTTATCAAAGATAGCTTCTTCTTAAAACCATTATAAAAACTCCTTTAATATTTCCATGGGTTGTTCTTTTAAAAATTTATTTTGGATCATAAAACCTTTCGATATCTTTGAAACCTAGCTTTCGACTTCATAGGATAACATCCTTCGAAAGCTCTTAAAAATATTAGGCTCCTGCCTTATAATACTTTAAAAGCTACCTTTCAAAACCTTTCAAATACGTTAAAGTATTAGCGTTTAACATTAAAGCTTAGCTTCGAAACCAGTTGAAAGTACCACTTTCGATAATATTGAAAGCAACCCTTCCGAAATCATTGAAAGTACTCCCTTCCGTAAGCATTGGATTTATAATTTAAACATTATTTGGGTCAAAGTGAATACAGGCAAAAGCATTTTTTCGAAACCATCCTTTATCGTTTGTAAAAAATTGGGGAAACATGATGGTGTCGGCACCATCTCTTTCGAAATCATAAAACATCTGTGTAAAACATTGGAAGGTTGCAGTCGAAACCCCTTTTGAAACTATCACCTTCGAAACCCCTAACGCCTTTCGAAAGCTTTAGGAAGTGGCTTAAACTTTACAAAATAAAACACCATTCAACAGCATTGATATCTTCAATACCATTGGAATGTTATAGAACGCCGGCAAGGTTTCGACTAGGTCGAAACCCCTTCTTTCAAAACATCAAAGTACCCAGTCGAAAGAAAACTTTAAGTTAATGGAAATCCTTCCAAAATCTCTTTAAATCGTCTTTCAAAACCAAATACTTCAACACTGTCGAAGGCTTAAAAAAACATAGAAACAAACCAAGGTTTCGACCTCTTAAGAAGCTATACTTTCGACACTCTACCTTCCACATATCTCCAATCCACTACGTACCATCATAGTGATACTTGTGTGTTGGTTTCGACAAAAGGATGGAGGCAGAAGCTACGGTGTCGAAAGGCACTTTCCTAAGAAGACGGAACCACTTTTTTGAGCAAATCAGATTTAATTCTTATTTGAATAAACTTTTCTCTAAGTAACCTGCCACATGTCAATACTAGATTGGTTGTCATAATTTTTCAAATTCATCTCAAAAATTAACTATTGCTAATTAGTTCTAAACCATGTTAAGTTAATCAAATAAACCCTTCCAATTTTGCAAAGAAATCCTTCTTCTCAGTAAATCACTTTGGAAAAATCCCCAAAAATTCAAGAAATTCACTTTAATCTTATTATCTAACATATCAAAATTCCAGACTCAAATTTTCAATATATTTCCCAAAATTAATTATCAACCTAAATAATCATATTTTCCTTCGAAATTCATAATAAACTTTTCATAGCTTGGAAAATTTTCAAAATTGAAACCCAACTCCAAAATCATGCTTCTCATAACATAAATTTTTTCCATGGCATTTAAACATCATTTGATCTCGGTTTTGATCTATAACCATGCTAAAACACTTTTAAACATTCTCGTTTAAATCGAACAACTCGTGAATCAAGCATATCATCATCCAACATATCATAAAAACGAATTTATCCCTTAAATCCCAAAATAAATTATTTAAAACGAAATAGAGATGGAATTATTATTCACCTTGCTCTAGATAAGGAGATTGGATTAAGATTGATTTCCTTTAAGCTTGATTTTTTGGCTTTAATTTGATTTCCTCTTGATCTCTTAATGGTCGGCCGTTCTTTTATATTTTTGTTTACATTTTAAAATACATGAATGGGAAGGTGGGAACGACAATATATAAGGGTGGAAGCTAGGGGCAGAAATTCCTGATATACCCTTATGTGATTTAATTAACTAAAATCCCATTCTTTAGCCCATTAATTAGTGTATTATGCACGTCTTTAATTAATTAATTCAAGTCTCAATACCCTCAATATCTATATTTATATTATTCTATTTAATTTATCTAATTAAATCTCCTGAATAATGTAATCAAAAATTAGGGGTGTTGCAATATCATGATTTATGCTAACTAGATCTAGTGAATACAATAAATTTCTAACTTATATTGAGTATTTATGCTTTAAAATTATATTTTTACCCTAACTTGGTCGATATGGTTTAAAGAAGAACTAGTAAAATCATCCTTTGTATACTAATGTGGCTAAAGTAGATGCTAAAAGTTCTTGATTTAACGGATGCAGCGAAAAATAAAGCGGCTTAAAGACGATCTATTGTTTGATATCGCTAAATTGAAATAGTACAGGATTGATTAAAGAATTTAACATGCTATTTATAGAGGAAGTAGAATAGGAATAATCAGTTAGATTTGAAATGAATGAATAAATATCATCAATGATTGTCTAATTTGAATAATAATGACCATTTATTTAGGATAGTTAATCAGAGGTAAAGGAATAAGTGACATTGAAGTGATAAAAAGGAAATGAAGAATATAGAAAATAAGCGTATAAAATAGGAATAGGTTCACAGCAAATAAATAAATAAACACTAACAAATAAACTTAAGGAGAAATATAATAATTTCCATAATGTAAATTATATGTCCTTAATAATATATTCACAACCAACGTGAATTAGTGGATTGATCCCAATATTAGGTTAATTAATAATGACTCGGTTTAGTATGGCTTAGGATGTGAAGTCGGTAGAGTTACACAATGGAAGTTGCCCATCACCTAGAGGCTAATAGAATTTGTGTATACATACTATTGATGTGGGACATCTCCAACTACAGTACCCGTGGGAAGGGGTATACGATCGTGTATAGGTTTGGGAAAATATACCCAAGGTTTGCCTTGGATTTTAAGTACTAAAAGGTCTGGTGCCTTTAGGGACGTCAAGGTGTTTACTTCAGTGTTGAGGTATTAAATGGTCATTGGGTCAGCCTCCTTCCTATATAAGAAGTCTTAAATAACCCATGACACTGCCTAATAGGAAAATGGAGTTTGCTTCATTTCTAAACCAGAGGTGTTAAGTAATTGGAACGGGAATTTTCCTTGGCTTGTATTAGGCAACTCTAAACGGGATTTTGGCTATGGGAGGTTGACGGGCTATGTTAGTGTTGCTGATAGGTCGGTATTTAAAAGCAGGACTGATATATAGGTTTTGACTCCAGCGATCTTCAGCGATCTTCAGCGATCGTCAACAAAGCCTTAGGTTACACCTTGATGGATTTTGCTTCCTACTGGTGTAGAATCTGTATGGGATACTCAAAACTCTCAAAGTTTAATTAGTTGTTTGTTTATCAAAGGTGGAAATTAATCCTTAGATAAGTTTTTAAGATGCATTAGTAATACGGTTAATTAAATTATAAAGCTATATCTAGGGGTGATTAGTCTTTGTAGGTAAGGCCGGTTGACCAGAGATTACGTAGCTTAGGAGCACTTTAGGGCTGAGGTATTAAATGTTCACTAGGTCTGCCTCCTCCCTATTTAAGAAGTATTAAGTGGCTAAAGGGATTACTTTTGGGTATTTCTACGCTTATTTATGTAGTTATTCCTCGAAGAAAAGTTGGATGTATCGTATGCCAAAATGGAATTAAATAGGTAATCCCATAGATGGTAGAATAACACTTAAATAGATTAATCAGCATAAACTAGTGTTGTGGATAAAGCATGTAATTTACTAGTCACCAGAACATTATTCTGACCCCCTCCTCATTATAATCCATAGGATATATTTAGAGGGAAAGGTTGCTGGTGCAAGATGTGAGCGGTGGATGAAGAGGTCTCCTTATTCATACTCGGCACCGACAATGCAACTAGATATTCAAGGAATGATATTGATTCCAAAGCCATAGTCGGCATATATGTTTTATTATATTTTCCAATTCTGCTATGAGTTCGCTCTCTAATATGCTCATGTTTATTATAGGTCACTAATAACAATGATCCATACACTAATGGACTTGTATTTTGATTTAGTCGAAATTCGAGCTAATTAAGGTATGGGTTGTTACAGTATTCCCTAAAAGATATGGCAGACAATAAGGCTCCTAACCCTAATGGCTTATCTGCCTTCTTCCTCAAAAGGTACTGGAACTTGTTCGACTATGATATTTTGGAGATTTTTTAAGAATTCTATAAGACCCCAGAGAATTGTAGTAGAATCAACTATGCCAACATTTTTCTTATTCCAAAGTTTTCTAGTGTTGAGAAGGTTGGCAACTTCAAGCTTATTAGACTTCTCAATGTCATTTACATGCTAATTACAAGGGTTATTTCCAATATATTAAAAGCACATATGGAATATCTGACATACTCCTAACATTTTCCATCGTTAAAGGCCAATCCTAGATTCTATAGCCATCACCTGAAAACCATCTCGCATTCCTAGAATATTCCATTTTCTATCTTCAAACTAGACTTCTCCAAGGCCTTCGTGGGACTTTATAATTGGCAGCCATCAACACCGTGGTTTTCCAGACAGATGGATCTCCTAGATTAAGGAAGTCATTCACTCCTTAATGTCATCGGTGGATGTTAATAGTCTCAAAGGTAGCTCATAAGTCCAAAAGAAGCCTGTGGCAAGGTGACTCCTTTCTCCCCTTCTGTTTAACCTAGCTGTTGATGTCATGGCCTCCATGATCAACCTTGCTACGTCTAATAAATTTAATTAAAGGAATTGGTATTTTATGCTTTAGCCTAGTGCTATTTCCCTTCAATATGCAGACTACACGACAATCTTCAGCACCACTGAACCTAAGTATCAAACCTCCTTGAAAATTTTCCTACATTGCTTTGAGATTCTCTATGGCCTACCAATGAACTATAAGAAGACCTCCATATTCATGGTTAGAGATCAATCTACTTTGATAATGCAATTGCTAATGCCTTCAACTGTAAGATGGACTCCTTCCCCGTCCACTAACTTGGCATAATCTTACAGCCTACTACTCAACACCATGATGATTGGTAGCCACTAATTGACAAGCTTCGTTCGAGGCTTTCCACATAGAAGGAAAACACTCATTCTAAATTTGGATGGCTGATCCATGTCAACTATGTAGTCTCTTCTATCTCAATGTATTGGATGTATTGTACTAAGTCACCTGAATGGATTGTAGCGAAAATAGATAGTATCAGGAATCTTTATTTTAGGTGGAGGTATTATTCTTATATTTCTCCTTTTAGGTACTTGATGAGTTGAGATTCTGTTTGCAAATCAAAGTGTCAGGGAGACTAGAAGTAATCGACATCAGGCAATTAAACTAGGCTTTGCTATTGAAATTGGCTTGGAGAATGTGTGTAGATATTGATGCAAACTGGAGAAGATGGGTCAATAAAAGGTATTATGGTGGACCCTTCTCTATCTCAGATCTGGGTCTGAGGTCCCAAGGCAAAATGTCATGCTTCTGGAAAGGGGTGATCACAGCCTTTAACCACCTTCATCTGGGCCTTCCCTTGACAATTGGGGAAAGAAATCATACCTATTTTGGCTTGACAGATAGATCTCCCCTACTCCTCTTGCCTCCACTTACGAAGACTTCTATGACATTGCATTCAACAAACTAATTTTGGTTGTTGAGGCCTTCTCGAATGGTACATGTTGCATTTCCTGTAATATATTCATTTATGGATATCTTCTAGAATAGCTCGGTGATCTCCAATAACTAGATAATGGTTTCTCTCTGTCTCCCACCCTTTTTAGTGTGTCTTGGATGCTTGAGCCATCTAAGTCCTACTCCACTGGGTCGTGGTGAAGAATGTTTTGGAAGACAAAAGTCCCTCCATGATTTAAATTCTCTATGTGGTTTCTGATCAGGGCGAGATTAACACTATTAATAAATTGAAAAAGAAGGGAATCATCATCAACAACCAATGCCTCATGTGCGATGAGCATGAAGATGACTCTAGACATCTCTTATTTGAATGTGAATGCACTTCAATGATTTGGACCTCGTGTGCTCTAAAACTTATCCATTACACAACCCACCTCTTTGAATTCTTTCATAATTATTAGGAGCACGATAGAGAGCAGCTATCAAAAGCTCTCAATAACCTAAGTATGTCTAATACGTTGATGTTGGCTTATGATTGGGTTGTTTGGAACGAGAGGAATAATAGATATTGCAATTTTTTTATAGACCACATATATCTATGTATGCAATAAGATCATTAAATTTTTCATTCTCTGTTCAAGTTTGGACCATTGCAGACTTATGCTTCTTCGTGATAGTTGCAGTGATGCCGAGTCTACTGGGGGCAATTAATGATCTGCACGCTCCCTCTTTCATCTTAGATTCTGTTTTTTATGGCCTCTTTTAGTGGATTAGAGTTAGTCAGTGTTTCAGTATAGTTTTATGTAGATAAAAAAGTTGTTTTTGATATTTTTAAGCTCGAGCGAGCTTCTCTTGGACTAGTATTTTATTTTGGCTATCAGTCAGACTTGTTGATTATATGGGAAGCTCTTTTCCGTCACTCTACATTTAATATATTCTAATATGGGTAGGTTCTTCACCTACACATTTGATTTTATCAAAACAAACTATTCTACAAAATTAAATTTTAATTATGAATTTAAACTAATAAAACTCTTTATCATTTATAATATAAATAGAGTACCTTATAAATCTATGGTCGTTTAGCATCATTAAGCCAAAGAATATCTAAGGAGATGTTTTTATTATCTACAGATAAGTAAGAATGCTTATTTAATGTTAAGCACCCTAAAGGGCTGTATAACTCCCAATAGGATATCGTGAAATGATTTGTTTTGGGTATCTAATGTGCTTCGTGATTTGTTGAACGAACTCAAGATCATGAAGATGATTATGAGCGTAGTTAAAAGTATGTTTAAAGTTATATGCGAGATATAACAAGTAAAATGTTACTGTTAAAGGGAGTATAATTTGTTGAGCAAACTCATGGTTTAGGGAAACATGATAAATGGATCCTAACACCCACTAAAAGAATTTATGAAATTCCGATATCTCTTTTAGGGTCTTTGAGAAATGTAAAATTAAGTAGGAGCCTTGTTAGATAAGTATGACAAACCACTCTAACAAATATAAGAGGATATATGATAATACAATAATATACTTTAATAGATTTCAAAACCTAATATAATTGACAAAATAATTAATCATTAAAATATACTAAATGAAATGAATTAAAGATCGACGAAAAAATGTAAAATATAATAATCAATAAAAAAATTGGTATGTTGTCATTTCAAGGTTCATAGAATGGTAAAAATTATATAAAAATTAAAACATTCGTGCCTCGATAATCTAAGTATTAGTTTGCCTAAGACTATGTATTATTTTCTCTGAGTTTCAAACTCTAAAGCAATACGGATATTTTATATAGGAAAATAGTGTGAAAGACAACTTTAACCAATTTTTAGCTTCCAAGACCGTCTTTCAATTTTTAGCATGAAGAACAAAATTTTCACCAAAATATAATCGAAGGACAAAAATTTTGGTGAGAAGGACAGGGCAAGACATATGGATGCTGGACGATGGAGGAGGTTCGCAGGGGCTTAAGTGATTGAGCACCAGATCTCGACGGCATTGAAGACAACATAGGTTGTAATGACCATTCATTTCAACCCTCAAAAGTTGATGTCAATACATTCATGGTATTCACATGTCGATCATCTAAGAGCCAGAAAGACAGATTGTTGTGGTGAAAGAAAGAAAAGACAGAACAAAATCAAAATAAATGTATTTGTTATAGAATAGAATTTGGAAATATGCTCGGCATGACCTGAGCATATAAAAATATAACACCAGATCAGTCTAGTAAACCAACATGAGAGACATAACCAAATGAGATTTTTAATATTATAAAACCATTCAAAAATAACGGTATTTTATAAGACTAGGCTACACGGAAACACGGATGAGCTTTTACTTACAATAACCAAATCATGTAATAGGAAATCTTATGATATTATAATATGTCTAGAGTTTAAAATAAATATTTAATCATAGCTGAAATGGATATATTAATTGCATTCCAACATAACATGTATACAACTAAGTCCATAAAGGCACGTATTGGGGAATGAATTTCAACGATGACAAGATAAAGGATTACCTTCCGTATAGTAAATCTCTAGATAAAATGTACCGAGGCTGCAAACCTTGCACCTCTACCAATACATGGTTGGCTGCCCCTTTAACATGATATACCAGATTACATCATCCTCGAGCATCAAACATTGCACTTCGATCTCCATGTGTATGTATACCAAATCCGTAAATCCCGATCTAGATCAAGGAAAGATGCTCCTAACGATAGTGAACCGCACAACTCTGTCGCATCTACCATGTTTTAGCCATTACCGTGTTATGTGGCTTGTGAGCGGTTTTACCTTTTTCTCCTAGAAATTCCAATTTGGAATGCTAACATTGCCCTCCAGGAAACAATGCAATGCTAGCATTCTTCCATATAAGTTGTTTAGAATATGAACAAACCGAAGGCACTATTTCTACTACATCCTTATTGAAATCATCCTTAGGATTAGTAGCAAGTAGCCCTTGCACTTCAAAAAAATCCATCTTTGATTCCATTATCTCGAACCACTCTCGAACCTCTTCCAAATAGTAGAACGCACATATGGTTTTGGAGTGGTTATGGTTTCGAGTCATCTCATATAAGTACACTTCTCCACTTACCAGTTGCTCCAAAACTAATCGATGGATTCCGGTAAACTCAACTCCAGTTCTTTTGGAAATAAACAGGTAGTATATTCATTAATTAACCGGCTTGATCACCTCCTAACCATTTTTAACCGGCTGATTTCCTTATCATTTTGCATTTAGTTAATATTTTCATTAATTAGAAATCACCTAGAAAATACTTGAAAAATATTCATATACTTATCTCAGCAGTATAAGTATATTCACAAACTAATTCACTTCCAATACTTAGAAAACATTTTCCATTTTCCCAAAATCATATTTAACCTAGCCAAAACAAATGTCATTTAAAATATTATTACAATAAACCCAAACCACTTTTGCTTTAGTGTTAAGTATGGAAAGAATCCTTCCATACCTGAATAATTAAGAAGGATTATTCATCAAAATCAAATCTCATTCCTTTTATAAAATTTCCTTTTTATAAAACTCATTCCATATTTACAAGTCCTTTTACAATTTACAAAATAATTTATAAACTTCATTTATAAATCTCTAAAATCATTTGTAAAACTTGTAACAACCCGTCTTTTCGATCCTCAAAAGTGAGCACTAATACATCCACGGTATTCATATGTCAAACATCTAAGTGCCGGAAAGGCAGATCATTGGGGTGAAAGAAAAGAAAAGACGAAACAGAATCTCACAACGTGATGAGTAATCTATAATATAACAATGGAATTTACAAAAAGAAAACTTTTATATACATGCATCAACCAAAGTACTAGTCTATCATCATCCTGGACAGTTACAACCACCGGTCCTTACAAATGCCGATAAATACAGATAAGAATAAACAATGAAAGATAAAATACATGAATACACATTAGAGGGTCCAGCTTGTCTCTTGAAGCTTCAAAAGTGTCCAGCTAAATCTGAAAAATATGCTTGGCTGACCCAAGCATTATAAGAAAAACAACGCCCGGCTTAGTCTGGTAGAACTAGCATGAGAAAACAATCAAATGGATTGCTTAATGTTATATAAACCATTTAGAAATAGATGTATCTTATAAGACCACGCCGCACATAAACACGGATGGATTTTTGCCTTACGAAGATATTTATTATAAAATCCATTGGTATTATAATAATGTCTAGAGGTCGAAAATAAACATATTAAATAGATGAAACGCTTGCATCTTACATTTCAACATAGTTGGCTACAACTAAGTCCGTAAAGGAAAGTGTTGGAGATGGCATTTTCATCGATGATATGGCTACTGGGGTACCGCCTGCCGTAGTACACCTCGAGAAAAAATGTACCGAGGGCCTCGCATGGATCCCCTATGAATCAAATCCGACCTGCTTTTTAGAATGATAGGCCAAAGTACATCATTGCCCAAGCACTAAGGCTATGAAACAATGTGCACAAGCCATTGCCTTACTTTTCCTTGCGCACGTATACCAAATCCATAAATGTCGATCGAGGAATGACTACTCCTTAGAGAACCACATAGCTCAGAAGCATATCCCATATTTTATTCATTACTGGGTTGTGGGGCTTGTGAGGTCATGATTACCTTTTTCCACTCTTAGCAAATCCCACTTGGAATGCTAACACCGCCTTCTAAGAAACAATGCAATGTCAGCTTTCATCCATACAAGTTTTTCAAGATATTAACAAACCGAAGGCTATTACATCTGTTTTGGAATCAGCCCGGGATTAGTAGCAGTATCCCTTGCACTTCAAAGAGCTATGTCTTCGATCATCTCGAACCAGTGTTGAACCTCTTTCAAAGTTTCTAACATGCATATGGTTTTGAAGTGGTTACAGTTTCGAGTCATCTCATATAAGTACATTTCCACGCTAGCCGATCGCTCCAAAATCAAATCGATAATTCCAGTAAAATCAATCTTGGTTCTTTTGGAAATAATCAGGCAATACATAAAAGCATAGATCACCTCCTAACTATTTAAGTGGATCGATATCCACATCATTTTTCCGAGGAGAACAAAACGAGATTTATATGCATAGTACAGCATCATCGTAGATGACTATGCCATATAATTCCCGTGCTTCTCCTAGATATTTCCAGTGTTACATATTAGCCAGGGTTTTTATAGTCGGTTATTTAACTTCAAATAACAAACAAGTCAAACATAGATTTAATTCCATGTAGGATCCACTAAGCCTATATTACTAATCTTTCATTAATAAAAATCTCTTTCAATTATTTGATTCAAAATACATTCACAAAAGATAATATTCACAAACCCCTTATACTCCTTTCAATACTTGGAAAACATCATATACTTACTCATTGGTATAAGTATATTCACAATCCATTATCCTTTCAATAGATAAAAAATAAATCCATATACTTATCTCAACGGTATAAGTATATTAAAAAACATGAGGAAGATTTTCTCTTTTCCAAATTCATATTTAAATGGGCCAAAAAATTATTATTTAAAACATTTCTTATAATAGACCAAACCATTATCGTTTGTTGTTAAGTATGAAAACAATGCTTTCGTATCACCATAATTAAGAAGGATTAATTATCAAAATCAAATCTCATTCCTATTATAAGATTCCATTTTATAAGCCAGTATTCTATTTACGAACCCTTTTATAAATCTCCAAATAAATTTATAAAAACCTCATTTGTAAATCTCTAAAATGATTTATAAACTCTTTTCTAATTTATAGTTCCTTCTTATAAAGCTCTTTTATAAATCTTCCTTTGTAACTCCTTTATAAAATCCTTTATAAACTCTTCTTCAAAAAATCATTTGTGAATCTCCTATAATTAAATACTTTCGTTAACTAAATCCCTTTTATAAAACAATTTGTTATTTATGAATACCTTTATTAAATAAATTAATTACCATTAAACATCATAAATAAATAAATAACTTTAAAACCATCATTAATAAAATAGGTAATTAACTTTAAGTATCGGTAGCAAAATAATTATTTAACTGAAAACATCATTAATAAAATAATTATTAACTTAAACCGTAATTAAATTTATTAACTAACTTAAAAAAACATTAATATTATAATTAAATAACTTTAAACAACATTAATAATATAATTAAATAACTTGCTTTGAAAACATCATTTATTAACACTTAATATCAAATTGTTATAAAAAATTAGTTAATTTTAAATCCGTAACTTTACAAATTCGAAAAGAGATGTAGCGATCACAATGGTACTAAATCATACTACCACTTAGTTCAATTTGACTCTTCAAGTCATATACCTAGTATTTACATAAGCAACATATATGTAAATAAAATCAACAATCAACCATCGATGGTTAACACGTCACTTTTTCCAATATTAATTAAAACCTATGTTGATTAACAGGCATATGAATAAATGTCCAAATCAATATAATAGCAAAACAGAGATTTTATCTGCTAAACAGATGTCATCAATAATCTACATAATTTATTTATAACAGAATGGTGTTTTTTTCCAATGAATTGCCAATGCTCAAGTATAATTAAGTAACGATGTAATCATTTTCTATGACTATTAATTTATAAATGTTTTTCATTTTAACAAATTTGTCAAACAATTTTTTAAGGTGTTTTACTAGCTAATGTGAATCAGCTGTCGAAATCTACAGATTAAACAAATCTAAATTGATTGCGTAACAGCCTTTTAAAGTTTAAACTGTTTAGAATAAAAAAATAGTTAACTTAGTTCTCCTACAACCCACCGCCCAGGCCCAAACTGGGTCCAAACCTCCCCATCCCCATCGTTTTTCTCAAAATAAAACCCAATTTCACTCAAATTCACATTCCATCCAAAACAATTTGCAAATACCTGAACTCGACCAACCGTGCACGTGCACATCACCTACGTGTCACCACACCAGTGACCCCAACCAACAACAAACTCCACTCTACTGCCTCGTCATAATGGTACTCACGCCACCCACTCCATCAAACCTAGCCAAAATCCAACCATGTCATCCCAAATTAAATCACACATGGGCAAAATGAAGTCGATCGCATCTATCCAGAACCCTACCGCTCCAACCACCCAATGCCACCACCACCGATGTTGTCATGACCGCCATCCCCAGTCTCACCTTTGGTCCACTCCTTGTTAAACCCGACACCTCAAATCACTGTCGACAAATCGACGGTCGAACCTAATCCAAACAAACCATTAAACCTTAGAACGACCACTTCTCACCTCCACCGACCACCAAATCATCTACAGTCACCTCCCAAGCTTCTGCCTTGGCCTCATGCTGCCTCCGGCACCACTGCTCTTCCCATAAACAACCACGTCACCAAAATTTCAAAAATTAACTAGAACAGTTCATCTAACCATCACGTCACATCCTGACCACCTAAAATCATGTGATAACCTTAAAAATCATGTTTTGTCAGGACAAACATGACAGCATACTTCGTTTATCGATCATCGACGAAAAACTGATACATTATGATCACTTGCTGACATCTATGAATATTCACCATCTTATTCGACGAACCGACACCCGACTATTTAAAAAAAAAACTAGAGACTGATATGAACAATTTTTCAGTTGATCGTTCTTGCTAATTCTAAACGGTTTGAGTGCTAGTGATTTTTGAATAACATATGGTCATGTTTTCTTTCCAAATAAAGAGCAGAGAAGGCAAAATAAGAAATGAAGTGCTCTGTGTATAGGTTTTTCATTTAACAATACCTATAATTCTCATTCCCAAGCAAGTATAAATAAAAATATGATATTTAAAATATTTATTTAAACATGATTTTCATATCGAAAATCAAATTATTAATAAATTCACAACATTTCTTATTTTATCAAAATATACGTAAACAAAAATTAAATTTCTCACCTTGCAAAGTCCAAGCTTAACCTTTTTTCTCTTGAGTGTGGTAGAAACCTTTTGTTTTGAGTTAAAAAAGGGGGTTTTTCAAAATTTTACAAAAAGAAGAGAAGTTGAAAAAAAATTAAGAAGTAGAAAGGTGGAAATGAAATAAAACTAAAGCGCATATATGTATTCGACCCCCTAATGTTGACACTAGTATATCAACGTTATTCACATATCAAGCACCCAAGTGCCAGAAAGATGAATTGTTATGGTAAAATAAAATGAAAAAGAAATAAAACATGAAAGAAGAGAACACAATAATAGAATCTCACATGCGGAACGATATATATAATACCTTAAAAGGTCTTACCAAAAAGAAAACATTTATATACATATATCAATCAGAGTAAACTAACTTATCACCAATCTGGATAGTTATAACATCTTGTGATCATAAATGCTGATAGATACAAGTTAAGTAATGCAGAGGAAATAAAGTACGGTAGAAAATCATTTAGCTCCTCTCCAAGAGCTCTAATGAACCACAGCTAAATCTGGAAACATACTCGAGCTGACCCGAGCATTAAAAAAATAACACCCGGATCAGTTTGGTAAACCAGCGTGAGAAACTCAAATCATATGAATTACCATTTTTGTAAAACCCTTCAAAGCAAGGGTATCTCATAAGACCATGCCGCCAATAAACGCGGATGGATTTTACCTTCGATTTCTATTAAAAAATCCAGTACTAATATAATAATGTCTAAGGTGTGAAATATAAATAAACGCATAGTTATGATACATGTGAGTGTACGTCATAATAATAATATGTATACAATCGTAGCCGCCAAGGCGCGTTCATTAATTATGAAGGATTCCACAAAGGTGCCCTCAATATCTCGAGAACGTTCCTCCTGAACAAGGATAAGAGATATCCTTTTGAGCATCATATATCTCTAAATTAAATATACTATAGAAAAAACATAGTTGGTCCATGTCTGAACATACGACACCGGGTCACATTAATCCTGCATGCATATGTGTAAGTAACACTAGATAGGAGTGCCTACACCCTTTAAGTTAGCTAAACCCCATAAGTTATGTTTCCTATCTCTAGTTTCGGTCAGTGCTGATGATGAAATCGCGTTCAACATCCCAAAACACAAGTCACAGCTCGAACAGATTTCGACATACAAGTCCTCAACTCGAACATGTTTCGGAACTGCACATGGATTCCCATATCTCAACAGATCATGGAATCACACATGGATTCCTCAACAGATCTCGAAATAACCCATGGATTCCCATACATCAACAGGTCTCAAAATTACACATGGATTCTCACATCCTGAATAGATCATGAACAACAACATGGGGTTTGAATAGATCTAGAATCTCCACATAGATTCGAGCATCACGAACCTCTTCCAAAACATAGAGCACGTATATGTTTTTGGAGTTGTTACAGTTTCAAGTCATCTCATATAAGTACACTCTACCTCTTACCGGGGGCTCCAAAACCAATCGATTGATTTCCTACTAATCTCAACTTAGGAAATAAACAGACAATACATAAGATCGGAGATCACCGTCAAACCCTTTATGCAGTTGAATTTACTTATCATTTTCCCTAAAAGAGCAAAAGAGTTTATATGTACAGTATAGCATCATCGAAGATAACTACATCATATCATTTCCATGTTTCTTCTATATATTTCCAGAGTATATTTCATCAAATCAAATAACAATGAGAATAATCGCATATGGAAAACTAAGTCTCGCATACTGTCCATAAGCAAGTAACATACAAAGTACGATTGAAACACATAAGCACGATCAAGTCATATAAGTAACTTCTAATCCTCTTTTTAATTGATCTTCCTTTATGAACTAAAATCCACTTTTATTAGTACAACTTGCTTTTACTCAACAACTTTTTATAAATGAAACTCCATTTATTAGTTAAACTCTACTATTTAATTGAAGCATCACTATTCGTTTCAATACATTTCAATACTCTCAAAAGTATTCATATACTTATGTCAACCATATAAGTATATTCACAAACCAATTTTAAAAGGCTTAAGACAAATGTTACTCAAACACTGTTGCTACAAACTAAAACCATTTCACTTATGATTATCTTTAAAACATTCATTTCAAAGATTTATTTACGTTCATAAGTATAATCAAAACGGGTTAAAGTCAAATATTATCAAAACATTGTCACAACAAACGCAAAACCGGTTCATACTTGTTGTTTTCTTTAAAATACCAATACTAAAGATCTAGGTATTTTACCAAATCATTTAACAATATTTTACATTTTAAAATATTATCCATTGCTTTAAAAACAAATGTTACTAAAACAATATTTACAATAAACCCAAAACACTTCACCGTTCTGTTATCTTTAAAACTCCATTTTAAAATTCCAATCACTTTTCAAAAGTGTAGTTAAATGGGTTAAAACAAATGTTGCACAAACATCGTTACTATAAACCAAAAATCACTTTTATACTTGCCTTTTACTTTGAATCATTCAATTAAAGCTCTAAGTACTTCTCCACTTATTAAACAAGGTTATTTACCTTTTTAATCAATTTATAAAACAGTCTATTACAACGTAAGTATTATAATCCAAAAAATCCTTTATATTCTTTTACAAAATATTAAACTTCTTTTTTAAAACTTCTAAATATACTAAAATACCTTTAAAAAGACACACACACACACACACACACACACACACACACGTATACTAATTTATTTGCAAAAGTTAGGTATTTAATAAAATACTATAAACTATTTGTAAAATATTATAATTTAAAAGCCTTTTATTAATTTAATAAAATCTTTAACAATTTCTAAAACCATATATGTATATATATATTAAAAATATACTTTTAAAATTACTTATACATATTTTAAAAACACCCATTTAAAACACCACATAAAACCTGTTTTATAATTTAAGACCGTTACTTTAAAAATCCATAAATGATTTTCAATAATATATCTAAACCTTGATATTTTCGATAATAAGCACCCTTACAGTACTTATTAAAATTATGAAAAAGCCTTAGTATGTCTTCCAAAGTTAACTTTAAAATCGCCGAACACAGTGATTTCAATGCATCCATCGCCACCTTTTTCTTCTAATAATTACAACTTCCATTTCCAATTTCCCCAAAGGTCCAAACCGATCCATTTATGTCAACACACCAAAATGTATGTAGTCAAATATATATACACATATATATTTCCATAATATACCACAATTTATCTAATTTAACAAATGTCAAATATCAAGGATTTCAAAGTACGTTTAATACGACTATATCGCTTCAAACATATATAACGCACTATCAAACAAGTAAACAAGTGGTCTAGGCCAAAGTACATGTTATAGATGATAAAAAGAGAGATCATACTCCATAATAATGTTGCCACTTGTTTTACAAAACAAGGCCGGGTCCAAAAGTAATAACTTGCATTGTTTGTTATATAGTTTATATTTTTATACAACAACAATTATATACACAATAATTATTCAATCAACTAGTAAGTAAACTTATCTGAATTCCAGCCAACGCCGACGCGTTTCTGGATGGTCCAAAATCGAACGTTGTTCGATTTTGACTAAAATTTCCATAAGATCTAAACACAGAGAATCCAACTCCAATGCCTAAATATCATCTCTATGAGTCCAACACAAAAGACCGCGTCCAAATCCGACCTCGTATAAACAAGATACGAATTAATGAACAGCTTGAGATTAATTGAATTATAATTAATTTTAATTAATTAGATTAATCAAATTAATTACCTCTCAAACCTAGGCCGCCTTATCACGCAACATTAATCGCGACTTCATCGACACGTCGGCGCAGCCACATCGCCTGAGCCACCGCTGCACTACACCCTCGACCTCCCCAGACCACGAAGAGTCCATTACCCCAAGCCTCGCTGGCTGAAACGCCGCCATGGTTGAGATTGAACCCATAAAAGCTGCCACGATCAATCTGAGACCTGTGCCAACTCGGTTCAACCCACAATAATCCATCCTGCCAGAATACTCCACTTTCCCGCGCGCACCTTTTCTTAGTTAGGACCATCACCTGAAACGGCCCCTAAAGGTGCCAATCAACTTCGGCCGTTAGATGGGAGGCTAGGGTTAGGGTTAGAGTTTAGTTTTTAGAAAATAAAAAAAGTGAGATCCTTTTATAGAAAATTTCTCCTACACTATTCATCCATTAAAATCACGAACTCCAAATGAGACGTGCTTATTAGCGTTCCTAGCTAAATACCACAATTCCGAACTCAATGGAACTAGTTTCGAGACCTAATTCCATCATACATAGAAGTTAGTTTTTTGATTATTATATTTTAATTCCTAAAAATAATTGCTACACGTTTTGAGCTCGTAAGACAACACGGTACATCTGATCGTCACGAAACTCATCGTATAATAATTCGTTCTTCTGGATCCAATGGTTTTAGTTTCATCAAAATCCGAGATAATGCTTCGAAATGGTAATTTCATATGTTAATTAAACGAATTATTATTGAAATAATTTCAATCACTTTTAATTTTAAATTAAAAACTTTCCATTTTCATTATTATTTAAGTAGAATTTAAATAAGCTTTCGAAATTATTTTTGTTAAAAATAAATCCAAGATTTATTTATTTAAATAATTTTAATATTTAATTATGAACCGTTAAAAATAATAGGTTGTCACATTATTCCCCTTTAAAAGAATTTCGCCCTTGAAATTCCAACACAAGGAACACAAGGAACAAAAGCAACAATCACCCATCAATATCCAACGATAGTGCAATCGCTAACAACCAAGCTCACGGTTTGCCCAGGTTCAGAAACCCCTCATCGCACAAGGATGATAAACAACCAAGCAAGCATTACCTTTTGCTTAATAGCCTCACGCATTACTCAGTCGATCACTCATGCTTCCTCAAACAATTTGAAGAGTCATTCTCCAAACTCTCCACAAGCCAACATATATATCATATAAATATTTTTAAAGCACGTACGATGCATATATACCATCCATATACAATATCAAATCTAATCACTATCTTGATTACATAAATTCCACTTCCGAACTAGTATAGATCACTTGACCTCTCTAGTGCGGACTTTGATCCGGTTCCTTGATCAGAAACCTATGTTCTTCTTACATAGCCATATACTGTAATAGAAAACATCAGGATCATATCAAAATTTTATATCAAGTGTTTGTCATCAAGAACCGAGTGAAAAATCCTAACTTGGGCCGGTATATAAATCACCTTGAAATCCATGTACTCGAATCCTAGATCAAGAACTGGTTTGCAAATAAAATGATCTACGTACAACTTATGTAGTCTATTCAATTGGTTTCTTAATTACACCAGTTTCTTCCAATATTAATTCACATTCATTATCACTTAATATTTCTCATTTAATACTAAAATCGCTTATGAATCATTTCATAAAATTTATATCAAATTATTAAACATTGCATAAATTAAGTTTATACTCATATAATACTCCACTACAGCCTAAGAGTATATACAAAAACATCCAATCTGTTTTACTTAACATGGGCATTTAATCAACTTAAAACTTGTTTAAATTCTACCATCATCTATGTTCAAGTGTTATATAAATGTATATTTCTATTTTCACAAAACACTTTAGCTTCAATTACTTATACAAATTCCGAAGTTTCAACTATCCAAAATGATTGAAAAATCCATTTCATTTCAACGAATGAAAACTACCACCGAAACACATAAATTATGTTGTAGAGACCATTCAATCCTAATGTATAAGTTATATGTGTTCATAATACAACTTAACCGAAATCTTAAGAACTAAACGCCCGATCTTATTTCAAATCATTTTGAAATTTATATATTTCATAACTTTTATATATAAATCACACTTTTGGGATTCAAATCAAAATCTGTTTTACCAAAACAACTTTGTAGCAAAACTACTGTGGTAGCGTCCCATATTTTGAAACTCAAAAATAAGCGCCGACGATGCTACAGTCTCACTGGAATCATTTTACGGCGACAAAAGTGAGTATAGTACATCCAACCCATGCCTTTCAGACTTAACTAAAATCATTTCCAAAATGGTACCAAGTACTTCATAAATGTTATTAAGTACCATGATATTAATTCCATAAACCAACTTCCCAAACATTTACTTTTAAATAATATTGGTATCATTTTTTCAAAATCTTAGAAAACCAATTTCAAAAACACTGGGATTTAAGTCCTCAAATTTTCAATTAAAATCCTTTCTGTACTTATAAACCATACTTATATAAGTCACTTTCTTATATAAAATCATTTTTCAAATATTTATTCCAAAATATGTTTCTTTCTCAAAGTCTATAATAAACAACTTTTATTAGGACTAACTTTTATAAAAGTTAACTTCTAACACAACATTGCCACCGAACACCTTATAGTCAAACTGTGAAACTTAATTCACAAGGTGTTCATTTCAATATTCCCATAAGTTATTATCTACCCAACCCATGCAATGAAAAAGTATAGTTGCTCATAAACTGATCGAGCACAACTAATCAAACAATAAATGATGATAAGAGAGTATTATCATTTCCAAACAACCACACGATAAATAATTATAACAATTTATGAAAATTTTCCTTATATATATAAAATATAAACCTAGGTAAAATTATTCCATTTACTAATTTTGCCGTGTCGATTTGCCTTGCCCAAGTGTTTGGAGTTCCCTGTCAATAATGCTAACAACACTTATTGATCAAAATCCATAACCACTCTACAAACTAATCAACACAAGACAAAACACTTTTAGAACAATAACAAATATGCACTCTCATATTTACACACTCAACTCATAATAATGCATTATATTACCTATCTCATAATGAGTTATACCCACCAAAGCAAAGGTTCTAGCTTAACCTTTAGCTCTTACACCAAGTATACTGATCTTCCTTTTCAATCCCCAAATGTCGACACTAATACATCCACGGTATTCATGTGTCGAGCAACCAAGTGTAAAAAAGATGAACTATTGGGGTAAAATAGAAAGAAAAAGAAACAGATCAAGAAAAAACAGAACACAACATCAGAATCTCACATGCGTAACGATAGTATATAATACCTTAAAAGGTCTTTACCAAAAAGAAAACTTTTATATACACATACAATTAGAGTAAACAACCTATCACCAACTTGGATGGTTGTAACATCATATCCTCACAAATGATGATGGACATAAGTAAAGTAATGCAGCGGAAATAAAGTACGGAAGCAAATCATTAAGCTCCTCTCCAAGAGCTCCAATGAACCACAGCTAAATTTGAAAACTTACTCGAGCTGACCCGAGCATTATGAAAATAACATCCGGATTAGTCTGGTAAGCCAACATGAGAAAATCAAATCATATGGGGTGCTACATATTTGTAAAACTCTTCAAAGTAAGGGTATCTTGTAAAACCACACCACCAATAAACATGGACGAGTTTTTACCTTACAATAATTAAACCATTTCTATTATATAATCCAGTGAAAATATAAAGGTGTGCAATATAAATAATCACATAGTTGTGATACATGTGAGTGTACATCACAACAATAATAGGTATACAATTACAACCGTTAAGGCACGTCCAGTAATTCTGTAGAATTCCACAAAGGTGCACCCAATATCTCGAGAATGGTCCTCCAGCACAAGGATCAAAAATATCCTTCCAAGCATCGTATATCTCTAGATAAAATATACTATTGGAAAACATAGTTGCTGCACGCCCGAACACGTGGTACCGGGTCACACCACTCCCGCATGCATGTCCGTAAGTAATACTAGATAGAGTGCATGTACCATTTAAGTTACCTAAACCTTAGAGGCCATGTCTCCTATCTCTGGTTTCCGTTATTACCCATGGTGAAGTCATGAAGCATGCCAGCACACGAGCCACAGCTCGAACAGATCTCGACACACGAGTCCGCAACTCGATCAGGTCGCGGGACCATTCATGGTTTATCATATCTCAATAGATCTCATAACTATACATGGATTCCTTAACGGATCTCGAAATCACACATGGATTTCCATACCTCGATAGGGGTCGGAATCACACATGTATCCTCACATCTTGAATAGATCACGAACAACTAAATGCGTTCGAGCATATCAACAGATCCTTAATCTTCACATAAACTCTAGCATCACGAAACAATCATGAACCTCATCCAAAGCATAAACACGTATATGATTTTGAAGTGGTTATGGTTTCAAGTCATCTCATATAAGTACACTCCTTCGCTTACCCAGTGCTTCAAAACCAATCGATCGACTTTCCAGTAATCTCAACTCTGGTTCAGTTGAAAATAAAAAGACAATACATAAGATCAGAGAACACCTCCTAGCCGTTTAAGCGGATGGATTTCCATGTCATTTGCCTTAGAAGAGCAAAACGATTTTATACATACAGTAGAGCATCACCGAAGAAAACTATACCATATAATTTTCGTATTTCTTCTAGAAATTTCCAAAGTGTATTTGGTCAAATCAAATAATAATGGTATAATTGCATATGGAAAACTATGTCCTGTATATTGTCCATAAGCAAGTAACACACAAAGTACGATCAAAACACACAGGCATAATCAAGTCACATAAATGATTTCTAATTTCCTTTACAATTAATCTTCTTTTATTAATTAAAATCCTCTTTTATTAGTAAAAACCACATTTACTCAATAACACTTTGTAAATGAAACTCCATTTATTAATTAAACTTTTGTATTTAATTTAAACATCACTATTCATTTCAACACATTTTAACACTCTAAACCTATCTCAACCATATAAGTATATTCACAAATCAATTTCAAAGAGCTTAAGACAAATTTTACTCAAACATTGTCACTACAAACCCAAAAACATTTCATTTATGATTATCTCTAAAACCTTCATTTCCAAGATCTATTTGCGTTCATAAGCATAATCAAAATAGGTTAAAGATGAATCTTATCAAAACATTGTTACAACAAACCCAAAATCAATTGATACTTGTTAATTTCTTTAAAATCCCATTATTAATGATCTAAATATATTTTTCAAATTAGTTAATAATATTTTACCACTTTAAAATATTATTCAAGAGTTTAAAAACAATGTTACTAAAATATTATTTACAACAAATCCAAAACACTTCACTATTCTATTATCTTTGAAACTCCATTTAAAGATCCAATCACTGAAAAGTATAGTTAAATGGGTTAAAATAAATGTTGCATTGTAACGACCCGCCTTTCATTCCATAGAAAGACGCATCGTTAAGAAGAAAGTAAGGGATAGAAAAGAGAAAAGATAGGAAAGAAAGAAACAAACAACATCAGAATCTCACAGCGGAACAAATAAATTATATTATATCACATAAAATATTATAGTATCATATACATCAGAGTTATACAGCTAATACAACACAAACTAGATAGTTACAAACACATGTCTAGTTATTACAATTCAATTACATAAGAGAAAAAACAGATACAACTCAAACACAGCGGAACCACTATATATATCTACACGCTGAAGCCTCCTGCTCCATATCTCCTCCAGAACTCGTCAAAGCAATTCTGAATCACTTGACTACTCATACGTAATATGAGTACCCAAGAGTTTAATAAAACAGAAAATAAACACTCGGAATAGATAGGGGTCTGGTGTGAGTAAACGGGTTTAAAGTTGTTTAACTTTAGAAAATCTTTTGAAAAGAAAAGGTATCACGTAAGACTTCCCACACATAAACATGGAAAAGTTTTTACCTTACGCTAACCAAAACATTTGATAGGAAATCCAGTGATATTATAATAGTGTCTAGGGTTTTCAAAATAAAATACAGAAATAGCTGGAATGCTTACATCTCACGTTCCCACATAGTTGGGCACAATAAAAACCGTACAGGAACTTATTGGATTTTGGATTCCATCAATGACAGGGCTACCGAGGTACCGCCCGTCACAGTACGTGGCCTAGATCACCGTACCGAGGATCACTCCCAATCCCCTGCAACACAAAGCCGGAACCATCCCTTACTGGACAGTCCTGAACAAGACTACCCCGTAGATGGTCGTCGCCAATTGCCACACAACCGAAATATAAAGGGACCTCTAGACAGGGGTAAATCTCGTCCTACTTGGGCATGACCCACTTAGTCTTGCTCCACCTCCCCTGTTTTAGCCATTCTCGGTTGATGAGGCTTGAGGCTACGATTACCTTTATAGGACACATTAATCTTAGAATGCTCATCGTCCACCTGACGATGTTCTGAAAGCATTCAATCCATACAAGTTCGTTCTGGGTTCGAACGAAATCGAAGGCATTATCTCGTTACACTCATTTTGGAATCACCCTCAGAGTTAACGACGATAACCCTTGCACTTTGAATCTTCATCTCGAACCTGAAAGTACTATCCCCGTTAAACACGTATTGGAATCACCCTCGGAGTATTAACATGAATAGTCCTTACACCTCGAGTCTTCACTCTTCACTTGAGATTCATGACCTAAAGTTTAATTTGGATCGATGTGGTTTTCGGAATTCCAAATTTGGAAACCCGATCCCGGTCTCATCGAAATCCAAACGCCATCTTAATGTCCAAGTGAATTTAGTTTGAACAATTAATTCAGTTCATCATTATCTATATACACACAGATAGATAATTCACATATCACAATAGATAATCACATTCTCATCATAAAAAGATAACCCGTATCATAATCACAAACAGATAATCATCACAACCAGATAATCATCACAAACAGATAATCCATATTATCATACTTTAACCAAGCATCCATATCATATAGATATTACTCATCTCATTACTGAGATCACAACCATTCAATGAAATATCAATATCATCCATAAGCAAAGATTTATTAACCATCGCCTATAATTAATTAAAAATGAATCAAATTAGTTACTTCTATCTCTAATTAATTTAAAATAAATTAAATTAAATTAATTACCACATCTATAAATCCTGCTTATATATCCATTAATTAATTAACCTAGTTAATTAATCATTCTCTAAATATTCATCTTGATTAAACATCTTTGATTAATCATTCTCTAATTACAATAAGTAATTAGTCTTTAATTAATTCCATAAATTAATTAACCTTAATCATAAGTAATTAACATTTAATTACTACATTTATTAATTAACTATAATTAATTACATTTATCCTTAATTAATTACATTAATTAATCACTTAATTATTAATTATTACTTAATTAAACAATCCATAATTACATCATTAATTATATTAATTAATGATCTCTACTTTATATTTAAATTAAATACTTTATTTAAAATTAATTACATTTAGTAATTAATCTACAATTATTAATCACCCTTGATTAATATCAATCCAGTAATTAACTACCATTAATTACTCATTAACAAATTAATTATCCCCTGATTAATCATCTTCATTAATTAATCCCTTGATTAATTACAAAAGTAATTACCCAAATTACTTCATGAAAAATCATCTCTCACTAACTACATTCCAGTAATTATCATTTATTACTTCCCTAAGTAATAATGCTCCATTAATTACATCAAGTATTCTTATTAAATCATCAAATGATTATTTTAAATTAATTAAACTAAATTAATTAACTTAACTAATCACATTATTATAATTAATTAAAATAAGTAATTAATCCCTTAATTACTTTTATCAAGTAATTATGCTTCACAATTTACAATTGATTATCTTCAATTAATTGATCTAATTAATTATCAAAATTAATCACATTGATTAATTACCTAATAATCCTTAGATAATTATCTTTATTAATTAACAACGTTTTCTTTAATTACTTTCTTAAGAAAAATTATCTTAGATTAATCATTATTAATCATCTCTAATTATAAATCAATCTAAATCATTAATCAAATAAATAAATTATTCCTTAATTCTTTTATAAATTAAATTCTTTATTATCTTAATTATTTCTAAAATAATTCATTTACTTTATTAATGACTTCATTAACCTTCAAATGTTTTTAAAACAATACATTTCTAAATTAAATTCAAATTCCATTTTAAAATTTAAGATTCAAAATGTCTAACTATTGAAACATTTATCCAAATTTTAAATAAATTCATAAACCTTAAAATAAAAGTAAAGAACATTCATTACTTATATAAGATACTTGTATAAGAAAAGTTTAAAACTAAATTACTTAATTTTATTAAAGAAATCAAGCTTAAAAATAAATTGATTATTTTAACTTCCAAATTTAGTTAAACACGTCATAACTTTCATTCAAATCTTAAAGAAAAGAATTTTGTCAAGTTTAAACATTTATTTGAAATCAAATTCATTTTTAAAATCTACTTTAAAACATTTAAATTTGTTCAACATTTTAAAAATTTACAAAACTGATCTAAATTCAAAATTTGAACCTATAGAAAACTTGAAACTCTATTTAAACTTGATTTTTAAAAACCTGATTTAAATCTTGCTTAAAATTAAAAATTATATTTTAAAACTTTGGATTCAAAGTTCATTTGAATTCAAATTTAAACTTTGCATTAAAAACCCTGTTTTAAAAATCCTGCTTTAAAATTTGAATCGCATTCAAACTTTTTAAAAACAGAATGCTGTCAGGTTTATAAACCTGGAGCAAACACTTACTCGAGACTTCTCACAATTACTTCGAGTTAATACCCTAACTGCTTCGAGACAGATTCTCGAATTACCTGAGTGAAACTCGAGTCCTACTCTCCTGCACAAACCCAAAGTTCATCAGAACTTCAAATATGCACGGTGCATATGCATTGGCACTCCGGCAACCTCCAGCCACCATAACCAACTTCACCACGTCGCCGACCATCTTCCAACATGATTGCGACCACCAGAGTTTCCATAGAAGCTCGAAATCAAATTCGAGTTAACCAAGTAACCTGGAACATTACACTGCAACCATTCCCAAACCTGCCAACATCGCGACAACCCATTTCCGACCATCTGATCACCTATGACTCCGGTCATTCCTTCGCATACATCCCCTCTGCCAATCCCTAAAGCCTTGCATCACTCGATGCAACAGAGAACACGAGGAGCATCAAAATTTCTACCACCAGAAAACTAGGGTTAGAAACCTAAAAAAAGCTATCACCGTCGCCACCAACCTTTGACCATCCACCTGATAATTTTCCCCCACTCACCTATCAGCCCACCACCTCCAGAAAGAATCACAACATCCCAAAATCACTAGGCAATCAGATAAACCCAAAAATTCCCATTCTGTTCAACCAAGAAATACTCACTCCACAGTTAATTAAAAAATGTGATTTTTGTTTTAAAAATTATGATTTCATACATGCATTCAGGTTATAAACCTGTTTCAATAATTTAAGATGTTTGAGATTTGCTTATTTGAATATCAACTGTCCTTACAGTTTACAGAGAAAACAGATTTTAAATTTAATCTTAATTATGATTTATAAACATAATTTCATACCAAACAACAATTTTTGTTTACATATTAATTTCTAACTGAAATCAAATCAAGTGATAAAGGATTTCTAATAAAATCTTTGTTTAAAACCAGAACGGGTATACAGATACCTGGCATCACACACATATGTATATTTATATATATATACACAGAATATCATCACAATACAATCATACAAACTTGCTTATTTCTATCAATCCACATGCAACAGATAAATTTGAGCTCTTTCAATTGTGAAGTTATTCACCTTAAAAAAATGAAGGCACTGTAGTTTTATTCATAGCAGTTTGATTTTATTTTTTAAATAACAGTTTGCATTTGAACTTGAGTTCTAGTACTTGCTTAAGCATTGATTTTAAAAGAAAAAAAAATGTTTTTGAAATAGAAGTTTGCTCACTTTATAATTGAAGAAGCAAAGAACAACAGTTGCAATTAATTTTCCTAACACTGCAATTTGAATCTGCATTATTTTTGAATCTGGTGTTCTACATTTGCTTGCTGATTTGTAGGTTATTTAGGTAGTTTGCTGTTGTAGTTGAACTTAAAACTGCAGTTGACCTAAATCTTTTGCTAGAGTTTGAATTGATCTTCATATTGATGTTGAAACTTGATTTCTTAAATAAAATTGCAAATTTGCTTTTGAATTTGTATTTGGTTTCAGTTTTCTTTTCTAAAATCTGATTTCAGATTTTCCATTTGAAGAAAAGGGTTTGAACTAAACGAATTTCTAAGTTTCTACTTAATATATTTTCAATAAAAAGTTTTTAAAAATAAATAAAATCATTGCCACTTGTTACTTTAGTTTGTAAAGTGATTTACAAGTGTCTCCCCTATGAGTTAAATGTCTAACACATGTTCAATTTAACATTAAAATAAATTTCTTAATTTATAAATGTTTTTAAATTCTTCTAAAACAATTTCTTATTTAATTTAACATGTTTTTATATGTTTTATTTCATTTAGCCTTTAAATGTTTACATGTAAATTCTTTATAAAATTACACATTTTAATGTTTATTTGTAACTTTTTAAAATAATATTTTCAAAGCTAAATTTTCAAGAGAGAATTTTTTTTAAAAAGAAAAGAATGTTGAATTACATTTTATTCCAAAGTTTCAAACCAAAATATTATACTTTAACATAAATGAAATAAGTCTATTTCAAAAGAAAACAATTTTTAAAAGAAAACAAAATAAACTTTTATTATAAAATACTATTTTTAAACAAAATAAATATTTTACTTTAATTTCTTCTGAAAATATAAGATAGATTTTTAAATCAAACTTTTGAAAAGTTTCTATACTAACTTAAATCAAATTTTGTAATTCACAAGTTATACACATATATATATTATAAATTCGAAAATATTCTTATTAAATTAAAATTTTAAATTAAAATCAAATTCTCTATTTACAATGTATACACATATATACATTATAAATAAAATATCTTTTAAATAAGCTTAGAAAGATAATTTTATCATTTAAATATTTTTAACTTTTGAAAAGAATAAAATTCCCAAATATAAAGTTATCATTATTATAAATTTTGAAAAGAATATCATTTGTCAAACTAAATAATTATTAGTTTTCAAAAGATAATTTCTGTTTGAATTAGATTATTAAATCAATATTTCACATTTTAAAATAATTATTAATGGAAATTATTAAATAATTATTGCCTAAATTTCCGGGACATCACATTCCTCCCCCCTTAATAGAATTCCGTCCCCGAAATTTAAAAGCAAAGGTAATTTAATAATCCCATACAGATTTTAATTTTAAAATAGCAAACATATGCTATCAACCAAATACTAGCAATCATAGCAACCAATTCAAACAAACAAGTTTAACTATCCAGAAAAAATTCTGGATAGGATTCCCTAGAGTTTCCCAGGTACAAACACCGGGACACTCGCCTTACAGAATCTAAACTAGCTACACCACTCAGATCTAGGGCTCCTATGTATCTAGATCTACAAATCTAAACAGGATACTGGACTATAGACAAATCCTGATCAACTTCCAAATCTCCAAAAACTACTGATTTTAAAACCGGTGATAGACCATACGCGTACTCCCTCGGAGATACATGAAATACATAATGAATCCCAGCCGTCTGAACTGGTAATTCAATCCTGTAGACCAAACACTTAACCCTTAAGAGAAAGTAGAAAGATCCAATACTCTTATCCATAAATCTCTCCTGTCGATCCTGGCTGCCTTCAACCTTCTAGATCAATCAAATCTTCGCAGATGCTTCACGGAACAAATATGGACAAAGAAATAAGCGATCTCCAGATCCTACTCAACAAAATGGTTCTCATCAAAATCCACCATACAAACTCTACTACACAAATATCAAAAGAGTTCAAACAAACTACCTATTCGGAAAAAAGAACAGATGCACAAGACAATCAAGCCTCCAGCTTCAAAATGAATTTCCTGTAGAAATCCTCTGATCCAAGACAAAACTCAAATTCCCAATGAATCCGATGTTGCTTATATTCTGGAATAGCTACCACCATGCTTCCACTGCACAACTCTGAATTTGAGAATGTTGTTGATGAACACAAGCACAAACTCGATCAATCCACTCCAGAAACATTGTTCATCAAATTCCATAAAATCTCAGTGACCTATCTGATTCGGTCACAAACACCACAGCGAAAATTCAACCAGAAATCTAGATCCGATCAATCCTACTAGCTTAAACAGATCTCTCTCTCAAAGAACCCTCTTACTATGCTGAACCACCGGTAAAGCTCCAAGAACCAAGTCGATACAGAACTCAATCTCTCGATGCGGATGCAAATCTTAACTCCTTCAAAGATATCTGGAAAATATCAAACCACTTCGATAACTCAAACATCCTCTAGAGATGCTTCAATCCAAAGCAAAGATTACTTAGAGAACTTCCGCACCATCGCAAGTCACTTTTGCGATTCTCTTCAGTTCAGATTTCAAGAAACCGTTCTCTCTTCACAAATCAGAACAGCTAAAGCCTTCTAACCAAAGAAGAACTAGTGGTCCACTTTCAACCACAAACATCACACCCAGCTGAGCTTCCATAAGAAATGGACAAGCTTCACCATTTGCCTGGCCTACTGACAAAAAAATCACAGAGATTTCTGAACCATCGAAGAAACAGGACACTCTACTGCTTCCGGACTCCACTTCTAGGATACAGCTAAGCCAAGAGACTATCCTGATAGCACACACAACACCTCTAAGCTGATACTGCTGCCAAAGACATTCTTATCCAAAAGCTCATCGAATCACAAAGCTATACCAGCCACTTCCACAATAGAGCCTTTAGTAGATAGATATTCCTCAGGAAATTCAACTTCAAACCAAGCACAAAACACTCTGCCAAACTGAGTCTCAAACTCAAATACAGACAGAACTCCTTTCTAAGGTTGCCAAGAGACCATCGCTGGCTTCAGTACTCCCAAGTGATCCAGGCTCAAGAAAATCCACTTGCACGAGTGCAACCAAGCTTACAATCCAAAGATAACCTCCGAACCTTAAAAAGATTTCCTTCAGAGATCAGTGAAATTCTTCACACCAAACTGCAAAACTACTCAAGATGCCCAATACTGCCCTAGCAAATTCACTTCCAACCTCAAACACTCGGACTCCAACCATTAGTAGTGGTGTTACACACACCACTACCCTATCCACCTCTAGAACTTATATTGGAAAACCCGAACAGGTAACAAAATCTAATAGGTAGAAATAAATATATATATATATATATAATATATATATTCAAAATTACAAATACGCTCTCTCAAGAAGGACACCACTCCAGAGCCTAGGTATTCGCTCAACCTAGCGCTCTGATACCACAATGTAACGACCCGCCTTTCATTCCATAGAAAGACGCATCATTAAGAAGAAAGAAAGGGATAGAAAGGAGAAAATATAGGAAAGAAAGAAACAAACAACATCAGAATCTCACAGCGGAACGAATAAATTATATTATATCACATAAAATATTACATAGTATCATATACATCAGAGTTATACAGCTAATACAACACAAACTAGACAGTTAGAAACACCTGTCTAGTTATTACAATTCAATTACATCAGAGAAAAAACAGATACAACTCAAACACAGCGGAACCACTATATATATCTACATACTGAAGCCTCCTGCTCCATATCTCCTCCAGAACTCGTCAAAGCAATCCTGAATCACTTGACTACTCATACGTATATGAGTATCCAAGAGTTTAATAAAACAGAAAATAAACACTCGGGTCAGACAAGGGTTTGGTGTGAGTAAACGGGTTTAAAGTTGTTTAACTTTAGAAAATCTTTTGAAAAGAAAAGGTATCACGTAAGACTTCCCATACATAAACATGGAAAAGTTTTTACCTTACGCTAACCAAAACATTTGATAGGAAATCCAGTGATATTATAATAGTGTCTAGGGTTTTCAAAATAAAATACAGAAATAGCTGGAATGCTTACATCTCACGTTCCAACATAGTTGGACACAATCAAAACCGTACAGGCACTTATTGGATTTTGGATTCCATCAATGGCAGGGCTACCGGGGTACCTCCCATCACAGTATGTGGCCTAGATCACCGTACCGAGGATCACTCCCAATCCTCTGCAACACAAAGCCGGAACCATCCCTTACTGGACAGTCCCGAACAAGACCACCCCGCAGATGGCCGTCGCCAACTGCCACACAACCGAAATATAAAGAGACCTCTAGATAGGGGTAAATCTCGTCCTACTTGGGCATGACCCACTTATCCTTGCTATACCTCCCATGTTTTAGCCATTCTCGGTTGATGAGGCCTGAGGCTACGATTACCTTTATAGGACACATTAATCTTAGAATGCTCATCGTCCACCTAACGATGTTCTGAAAGCATTCAATCCATACAAGTTCGTTCCGGGTTCAAACGAAACCGAAGGCATTATCTCGTTACACTCATTTTGGAATCACCCTCAGAGTTAACGACGATAACCCATGCACTCTAAATCTTCATCTCGAACCTGAAAGTACTACCCCCGTTAAACTCTTATTGGAATCACCCTCAGAGTATTAACACGAATAGTCCTTACACCTCGAGTCTTCACTCTTCACTTGAGATTCATGACCTAATGTTTAATTTGGATCGATGTGGTTTTCGGAATTCCAAATTTGAAAACCCGATCCCGGCCTCATCGAAATCCAAACGCCATCTTAATGTCCAAGTGAATTTAGTTTGAACAATTAATTCAATTCATCATTATCTATATACACACAGATAGATAATTCACATATCGCAATAGATAATCACATTCTCATCACAAACAGATAACCCGTATAATAATCACAAACAGATAATCATCACAACCAGATAATCATCACTAACAGATAATCCATATTATCATACTTTAACTAAGCATCCATATCATATAGGTATTACTCATCTCATTACTAAGATCACAACCATTCAATGAAATATCAATATCATCAATAAGCAAAGATTTATTAACCATCATCTATAATTAATTTAAAATGAATTAAATTAATTACTTCTATCTCTAATTAATTTAAAATAAATCAAATCAAATTAATTACCACATCTATAAAACCTGCTTATATATCCATTAATTAATTAACCTAGTTAATTAATCATTCTCTAAATATTCATCTTGATTAAACACCTTTGATTAATCATTCTCTAATTACAATAAGTAATTAGTCTTTAATTAATTTCACAAATTAATTAACCTTAATCATAAGTAATTAACATTTAATTACTTCATTTATTAATTAACTATAATTAATTACATTTATCCTTAATTAATTACATTAATTAATCACTTAATTATTAATTATTACTTAATTAAAAAATCCATAATTACATCATTAATTATATTAATTAATGATCTCTACTTTATATTTAAATTAATTACTTTATTTAAAATTAATTACATTAAGTACTTAATCTACAATTATCAATAACCCTTGATTAATATCAATCCAGTTATTAACTACCATTAATTACCCATTAACAAATTAATTATCCCCTGATTAATCATCTTCGTTAATTAATCCCTTGATTAATTACAAAAGTAATTACCCAAATTACTTCATGAAAAATCATCTCTCACTAATTACATTCCAGTATTTATCATTTATTACTTCCCTAAGTAATAATGCTCCATTAATTACATCAAGTAATTATTCTTATTAAATCATCAAATGATTATCTTAAATTAATTAAACTAAATTAATTAACTTAACTAATCACATTATCATAATTAATTACAATAAGTAATTAATCCCTTAATTACTTTTATCAAGTAATTATGCTTAACAATTTACAATTGATTATCTTCAATTAATTAATCTAATTAATTATCAAAATTAATCACATTGATTAATTACCTAATAATACTTAGATAATTATCTTCATTAATTAACAACATTTTCTTTAATTACTTTCTTAAGAAAAATTATCTTAGATTAATCATTATTAATCATCTCTAATTATAAATCTATCTAAATCATTAATCAACTAAATAAATTATTCCTTAATTCTTTTATAAATTAAATTCTTAATTATTTCTAAAATAATTCATTTACTTTATTAATGACTTCATTAACCTTCAAATGTTTTTAAAACAATACATTTCTAAATTAAATTCAAATTCCATTTTAAAATTTAATATTCAAAATGTTTAACTATTTAAACATTTATCCAAATTTTAAATAAATTCATAAACCTTAAAATAAAAGTAAAGAACATCCATTACTTATATAAGATACTTATATAAGAAAAGTTTAAAACTAAATTACTTAATTTTATTAAAGAAATCAAGCTTAAAAATAAATTGATTATTTTAACTTCCAAATTTAGTTAAACACGTCATAACTTTCATTCAAATCTTAAAGAAAAGAATTTTGTCAAGTTTAAACATTTATTTGAAATCAAATTCATTTTTAAAATCTACATTAAAACATTTAAATTTGTTCAACATTTTAAAATTTTACAAAACAGATCTAAATTCAAAATTTGAACCCATAGAAATCTTGAAACTCAATTTAAACTTGATTTTTAAAAACTTGATTTAAATCTTGCTTAAAATTTAAAAATTATATTTTAAAACTTTGGATTCAAAGTTCATTTGAATTCAAATTTAAACTTTGCATTAAAAACCCTGTTTTAAAAATCCTGCTTTAAAATTTGAATCCCATTCAAATTTTTAAAAAAAGAATGCTGTCAGGTTTATAAACCTGGAACAAACACTTACCCGAGAATTCTCACAATTACTTCGAGTTAATACCCTAACTGCTTCGAGACAGATTCTCGAATTACCCGAGTGAAACTCGAGTCCTACTCTCCTGCACAAACCCAAAGTTCATCAGAACTTCAAATATGCACGGTGCATATGCACCGGCGCTCCGGCAACCTCCAGCCACCATAACCAACTTCACCACGTCGACGACCATCTTCCAACAAGATTGCGACCACCAGAGTTTCCACAGAAGCTCGAAATCAAATTCGAGTCAACCAAGCAACCTGGAACATTACACTGCAACCATTCCCAAATCTGTCAACATCGCGACAACCCATTTCCGACCATCTGATCACCTACGACTTCGGCCATTCCTTCGCATACATCCCCTCTGCCAATCCCTAAAGCCTTGCATCACTCGATGCAACAGAGAACATGAGGAGCATCAAAATTTCTACCACCAGAAAACTAGGGTTAGAAACCTGAAAAGATCTATCACCGTCGCCACCAACCTTTGACCATCCACCTAATAATTTTCCCCCACTCACCTATCAGCCCTCCACCTCCAGGAAGAATCACAACATCCCAAAATCACTAGGCAATCAGATAAACCCAAAAATTCCTATTATATTCAACCAAGAAATACTCACTCCACAGTTAAGAAAAAAATGTGATTTTTGTTTTAAAAACCATGATTTCATACATGCATTCAGGTTATAAACCTGTTTCAATAATTTAAGATGTTTGAGATTTGCTTATTTGAATATTAACTGTCCTTATAGTTTACAGAGAAAACAGATTTTAAATTTAACCTTAATTATGATTTATAAACATAATTTCATACCAAACAACAATTTTTGTTTACATATTAATTTCTAACTGAAATCAAATCAAGTGATAAAGGATTTCTAATAAAATCTTTGTCTAAAACCAGAACAGGTATATAGATACCTGGCATCACACACATATGTATATTTATATATATACACAGAATATCATCACAATACAATCATACAAACTTGCTTATTTCTATCAATCCACATGCAACAGATAAATTTGAGCTCTTTCAATTGTGAAGTTGTTCACCTTAAAAAAAATGAAGGCACTGCAGTTTTATTCATAGTAGTTTGATTTTTTTTTAAATAACAATTTGCATTTGAACTTGAGTTCAAGTACTTGCTTAAGCGTTGATTTTAAAAGAAAAAAAACTATCTTTAAAATAGAAGTTTACTCACTTTATAATTGAAGAAGCAGAGAACAACGGTTGCAATTCATTTTCCTGGCACTGCAATTTGAATCTGCATTATTGTTGAATCTGGTGTTCTACATTTGCTTGCTGATTTGTTGTTGATTCAGGTGAGTTTGTTGTTGTAGTTGAACTTAAAACTGCAGCTGGCCTAAATCTTTTGCTAGAGTTTGAATTGATCTTCATATTGATGTTGAAACTTGATTTCTTAAATAAAATTGCAGATTTTCTTTTGAATTTGTATTTGGTTTTCTGTTTTTAGTTTTCTGAAATCTGATTTCAGATTTTCCATTTGAAGAAAAGGGTTTGAACTAAATGAATTTCTAAGTTTCTACTTAATATATTTCCAGTAAAAAGTTTTTAAAAATAAATAAAATCATTTCCACTTGTTACTTTAGTTTGTAAAGTGATTTACAAGTGTCTCCCCTATGAGTTAAATGTCTAACACATGTTCAATTTAACATTAAAATAAATTTCTTAATTTATAAATGTTTTTAAATTCTTCTAAAACAATTTCTTATTTAATTTAACATGTTTTTATATGTTTTGTTTCATTTAGCCTTTAAATGTTTACATGTAAATTCTTTATAAAATTACATTTAATGTTTATTTGTAACTTTTTAAAATAATATTTTCAAAGCTAAATTTTCAAGTGAGAATTTTTTTTAAAAAAAAAGAATGTTGAATTACATTTTATTCCAAAGTTTCAAACCAAAATATTATACTTTAATGTAAATGAACTAAGCTTATTTCAAAAGAAAACAAAATAAACTTTTATTATAAAATACTATTTTTAAACAAAAAAATATTTTACTTTAATTTCTTCTGAAAACATAAGATAGATTTTTAAATCAAACTTTTGAAAAGTTCCTATACTAACTTAAATCAAATTTTGTAATTCACAAGTTATACACAAATATATATTATAAATTTGAAAATATTCTTATTAAATTTAAATTTTAAATTAAAATCAAATTCTCTATTTACAATGTATACACATATATACATTATAAATAAAATATCTTTTAAATAAGCTTAGAAAGATAATTTTATCATTTAGATATTTTTAACTTTTGAAAAGAATAAAATTCCCAAATATAAAGTTATCATTATTATAAATAAATTTTGGAAAGAATATCATTTGTCAAACTAAATAATTATTAGTTTTCAAAAGATAATTTCTGTTTGAATTAGATTATTTAATCAATATTTCACATTTTAAAATAATTATTAATGGAAATTATTAAATAAATATTGTCTAAATTTCCAAGACATCACATGCACAAACATCGATACTATAAACCCAAATCACTTTTATACTTGCCATTTACTTTAAATCATTTATTTAAAGCCCTAAGTAAATCTTCACTTATTAAACATGGCTATATAGCATTTTACTCAATTTATAAAATAATCCATTATAATATAAGTGTTATAATCCAAAAAATCCTTTATATTCTTTTATAAAATGTTAAACTTCCTTTTAAAAACTTCTAAATATACAAAAATACCATTAAAAAGATATACATATATATAGTAATTTATTTGTAAAATTAAAGTATTTAATAAAATACTATAAACCATTTGTAAAATAGTGTAATATAAAAGCTTTTTATTTGTTTATAAAATCTTTAACAATTTCTAAAACCATAGATATATAGATAATATACTTTTAAAAATAGTTATACATATTTTAAAAACTCTTGCTTAAAATGACTTTAAAAATCCATAAATGATTTACATTATATATCCAAACCTTGGTATTTTTCGATAATAAGTACGCTTACAATACTCATTAAAAATACAAAGAAGCACTAGAATGTTTTACAAAGTTAACAATAAAACATTTGAACACAACGATTTAAAAGTGCATCAATCGCGACCTTTTTGCTTCTAATATTTACAACTCCATTACCAATTTCCACAAATGTTCAAATCAATCCATATATATCAAACACATCAAAATTAATGTAGCCAAATATATGTACATAGGCATATATATTTCCACGATATATCACAATTTATCCAATTTAACATATGTCAAATATTAGGGATTTCAAAGCACATCTAATACAACTATATCGCTTCAAACATATATAACATACTATCAAATATGTAAACAAGTAGTCTGGACCATGATACATGTTATAGATGATCAAAAGAGAGATTATACTCCATAAAAATATTGTCACTTGCTTTACAAAACAAGGCATTGTCAGAAAGTAATAACTCGCATTGCTTGTTATATGGTCTATATTTTTATGCAACAACAATTATGCACACAACAATTATTCAATCAACTGGTGAGTAAACTCACCTAAGTTCCAGCCAATGCTTAGACATTTTCAAATAGTCAAAAACTGATTAGAATTCTCACAAGCTTAAAACTCAACGAATCCAACTCCAATACGTATATATCATCTCTACGAGTTTAACGCAAAAGACCACGTCCAAATCCGACCTCGTATGAATAAGATACGAATTAATCAACATCCTAAGATTAATTAAATTATAGTTAACTTTAATTAATTAGGTAAATCAACTTAATTATCTCTAAAACCTACTTTGCCTTATCACGCAACCCTAATCGCGACCACCCACATGCCTACCCTAACATCGCCTGAGCTATCTCCGCACTCCGCCCTCCATCTCCCTAGAGCACGACGGGTTTGCTCCCCAAGCCTCATCACTTGAAACGCCACCACGGCTAAGATCGAACCCATAACCGCCACAATGATTAACTCCAGATCCGCACCACCTCACTTCGACCCCCAATGATATGTCTGTTCAGAACACTCCACTCACCGTCGCGCACATTTTTTTATTTGGGGTCATCATCTGAAACGACATCTAGAGGCACCTATCAACTTCGACCATTGGATAGGAGGATAGGGTTGGGTATAGGGTTTAGTTTTCAGAAATTAAAAGAAAATGAGGCCCTTTTATAGAAAATTTCTCCCACACTATCCGCCCTTCAAAATCAGGAGCACTAAACGAGGCGTGTTCACTAGCATTCCTAGCTAAATACCCCTATGCCAAACTTATTGGAACTAATTTTGGGACCTAATTTCATCATATACAGAAGTTAGCTTTTGGTTATTATATTTTAATTCTTGAAATTAATCGCTGCGAGTTTCGAGCTCTAAGACCACAAAGTATGTCCGATCATCACGAAACTCGTCAGCGTGTAACAATTCATTCTTCCGTAGTTTCATTAAAATCCACGACACTGCCCCGGAATGATAATTTTACAGGTTAATTAAAACGAATTATTATCAAAACAATTTTAATCATTTTTAGTTCTAAATTAAAAGCTTTCCATTTTCATTATTGTGTAAACAGAATTTAAATAATCTTTGGAAATTATTTTTATTCAAATTAAATTCAAGATTCAATTATTTAAATAATTCAATATTTAATTATAAACCGTTCAAAAATACCGAGTCGTTACAATATATGTAAGATGAAGTAAAGATATTAAAATTAAAATAAAATAAAAAGGTTAAAACCCAAGTTACCTGTAAATCACTTTTAAAACCTCTCATCATTGCTTAAATCACTAAATCATCATGCATTAGAAAATATGGTGGATATTAGGAGTGGCTTTTGTACTTCCGTTAATCTTTATACTTAAGAAAATTTTAATTTCAAATCCATCGCTTCCATTTTAAATTTAATTATATTTTAAAAAAAATTGTTCTTAATATATTATTAATTTATATTGACTTTTCAAAATAAAATATTTAAACATTTAAATGTTGATTAAAATGTATACAAAGGTTCAACACTTTCTACAACTTGTTGTTCAATAAAAAGTTGAAATCCAAAAAAGGGATTTCGGTCACATTTTCTGTTTTTAATCAAACTACCTACTTTTGTAAATAAAATTAAAAATCAATTTTCTAGTATTAGTTATAAGTTAAAAGAGGTTTATTTAATTATTGAACCATTAATCGAATATCTAAAATAAATAAATATTTCCAAATCAAATCAATAAAATTCCGGATCGTTACAAAACTCCTTTCCATTTGTAAAACTCTTTTTTATTTATAAAATTCTTTTCTATTTATAAAACCCTTTTATAAATATCCCTTTATAAACTCCTTTATAAAAATCTTTTATAAAAATCCAAAACTTATTGTTATAAATCTTATATATTTAACACAAATCTTCGTCATTATTAAAATATCACTTATAAATCCATTCTTTTATATATAAATTACCATTTATAAACCTCTTTTTTATTTATAAAATACCATTTATAAATCTCTCTTTCTATATAACATTTCATATAAGATGTTTCACGGATATTTATTTCAAAATATTGCTATCTTTTTTTAAAACTAAAATCATTTTATTATAAATAGATAAAACCCTTTTTCCTTTGAAATAAACATTCATTATTATAATAACTTTTCTGTAAACTAAATAATTCCCAAAATACTTATAAATCATTTCCATATATATTAAAAAAATGGTCGAAGTAAAATAGAGAAGTTTGAAAACCATTTCTAAACAAAATACCACAGAAAATATCAAAATCACATTTAAAATCATTCTCTGAATCAAAACCATTTTTAAATCTAAAACAGCAAATAATAATATTTCAAAATAGTATAATGAGGCCCAGAGCTACCATAGCACTTAACCAATGTTACTATTACCTTTATTACTAAAAAGTTCAACTTTTAATATATATCAATGTCACACCCAATACAGCCGGGCTACCAAACTTCTGACACTCAACAATTAAAAATAAAAATTAACACATCATTTTTTCAATATTAATTGATCCACATATTAAAAAACTTCACAATCATGTTTTTATTTTGCAAGCATATAATGGGGATTTATTTTGTTCGATACATGTCCAAAATCATCTATTCAATTAATTATAATAGAACGGGATTTTATTCTGCCCAATAGATGTCCAAAATAATCTATTCGATTTAATTATAGAAGAATATCCAAAATAATCTATTCAATTTAATTATAGCAGAATGGGTTTTTATTCCGCTGAATAGATATCACAAACGAAGTGTAAATAATTTAACCATGTTATTATTAAAGTCAATGTAATTATATTCGCTACTATTATCTTATCACAAATATATACTTCGTTTAAACTATCAACAATTATACCATAGTGTTATACTCATCAATATGAGTCTAACGCAAAAATCCGTGAGTTAAAGGATTTAAAATGAGTTAATTATTGCATTTTTAAATCAACATAATTAATTAAAAGATTTAACAACTAAATTTGTAAAGATTTCCCACCAAACTCCAAATTGGCCTAGCCTAAACTCTACACACACTAAACCCAAATGCTACACTAACCTTCTTCCCACACAAAATTAAAAACACGACGTAGCATATGTTAATCCGCCTTTTGTCAAGACCATAAACAAGCGGATTCAACCTAATCAACTACGCAATTATCGAGGTTGGGAATATGATGGATTCGGTTTAAATGGATGATGTTCAGTTGGATAGGTCATTCGGCATTTGTTAGAGGGATCGGTCTCTAGTGGATCGGTAGAAAGGTATGGTTCGGTGTGGATATGTCGTTCGGTCAGGAAGATATGGCTCAGTTTGGACGTGTCGTTTGATCAGGAAGGTGTGGTTCGGCACTTGGAGGTGGCTCGGCCTGAGGGTTCGGAAAATGTGGGTCGGTGGAAGCTCGTTCGATCGGTCAGGTATGATTTGGTCAGGTTGCTCGTTCAGTCAGCTAGTTACGTTTCGGTCAGATATGGGATTGGCGTAGGTCGATCGGCATGTGTGGATCGGTCCAAGGAAGTAGAGCGATGGGAAGGCTATGGACTGACTTAGGGATAGGTCGGCATTAAGTGGCTTGGTGTTGGAGTATGGATTACGGCCCGGCCTAGGTGTTCCAGTAGATGCCGCTCGGTCAGGGACGAAGGACGTATATGGCTCGGTCATTAGTGGTGTAGGCCATTCGGCATGGATTGGTCGGGGTGAAAAGTATGGCTCGGCTATGGCCTTGATGGGCCCGGACTACTCAGGAAGCCTAGTAACTCAGGATTTGCCTATAAATACAGCATGTGGGGCTTCAGAAAAGGGATCTGGATTCTGTCTCCCTTCATCTTTTACATAAAGGCAACTTTGCCACTGTTATTCTAAAAACTTTGGATTGTAACTGTAATTGATTCTAACATCAATAAAAAGGAAATTTCTGGAGTAGACATAGACCGAAGTCAGCCGAACCACTATAAACTATGCGTCTTTACTGCTTTCTCTTTAATTTTGAATGTTCTTCATATTTATACTCTCTATATATATTCTACCTGTGAGCTGTGATTGTCATTTGGTGCTTTCACTTGGATTTGGATGTTAATGACCAATTTTAACGCCAATATTTTGGTGCTTTCACTGAGAAAGCATGCACTCAGGGATTTTGTAGGAACATGGATTCTAGGAAGCAATGGCTCGGCCACCAACAAGGAAGCAAGTGACAGAAAGAAGCAATCAAGAGGAAAGTCAAGAGACTTCCTCTAGAGCTGGAGCAGGTCAAGTATCCATCTACATAACCAGAGATAAGATGGATGCGATGCTAAAAAGGTAGGAGGAAATGATGCAGACTCTTCTCAGACAATTTGGACAAGCAGGAGTTGCAGGAGTTCAGATCCATGGAGCTGGATCAGAAGCACTCAACCAGCAAGCAGATGGAGTGGTTTAGCGGGGGCAGCACCCAATCAGCAAATGGCTGTCAATCTTGATGGAGTAGACTCGGGGGCACACCACCAGAAAATGCTGGACCAAACCATGGAGGGATACCAGATGACGTTGTGCTTCCCGACACCAATAGGAATACCGAAGTACAGGATAAGGAGTACGTGCCAGGATTTCCTCGTGAGCTTAGGGACAAATCAGAGGTAACAGATAAGGATTACAGCTTGGCGACAATGACAGATTAGCGGAGATAGTCAGACGAGCTGTGTGAGTGGATTGGTAAATAAAGACTTAAAGGATGTGAATAGGAGTCCATTTACTCCTACTATCAGACAAGCTAAGAACCCATCGGATTCAAAGCTACCAACGTTGGAGATGTATGATGGGAGAACGGATCATATCGTTTACTTGATGAGGTACATGAGGCATATGGAGGAACTGGGGGCATCGGATGAGGTCATGGCTCGATGCTTCCCTTTGTATTTGATGGATATCACAGCTATGTGGTTAAGACTGCTGGAGAGTGGTTCTATTGACACGTGGACAGAGCTGATTGAAAGGTTTATGAAGCAATTTTGGGTCCATATAGTCAGACCCAAGAACATAATGACCTTGACGTCGATAAAACAATAGAAGGGAGAGTCGCTCAGGGATTTCTTAACCAGATTCAATGCGGGGGTGGCTTCGGTGGATCGGCCTTATCCGTTGATGGTTTTGATGGCGGCAGTTTTAGAAATTGCCGATAATTCGGATTTCAAGATATCTTTAGAACGGGACCCACCAAGGGATCTCGAGGAGTTCTACCATGATGCCAAAAGGTTCCTGAGGCAGGAAGATGAGTAGGCTGAGAGAGCAAGGAGAGAAGCTGAAGCTTATGCAGTAAGGGGTGGAGGCCATCCAAGGAGGATCCAAATAAAGGTGATAAAGGAAAAAGGAAAATGGATGGCAATGGTAGCACTTCGAAGAGGCTGCGGAGGGAGTTAAATTTTTTTCTTACATTGATTTAACTGAGACTCTAGAAAGGATTTACTTAGATACTCGAGGACGCCTCCAGTATCGAAGGCCGGCAAGGAGGGAACCTTCTTAATACGAGCGGGCATCGGGAAAGCATTGCCTATTTCATGAGCTAGATGGATACAACAAAAACAATTGTAGGCATTTGAAAGATATGGTGGAGGAGCGTGTAAGGAATGGTCATCTGTAGCAGTATATTATAGTAGTGGAACGAGAGCGACCACCGCTTACCTCGAATGAAGGTGGCGCTGGATCGGGTCGCCGTCGGCTGGTTATCAACTGAATGGTTTTATGAGTCTAAATAAGTAATAGAACTCAAAGTAATATGTCTAGGTCACTTACGCATGTACAGGATGGAGGACGGTCACTACGCGTGCACTGAGATGATGAAAAACCATACTGCTTGGGTCTATGAAATCCTATTTTCTTTCTGTTCTTTTGCAAACTCTGGTTTCTTCTTTGGTACTTTGGACATTTAATTCCATTTTTTGTACGAACTTTTGCTTTGATTACTGAATTCTGTAATGCTTGGATTTGGATCGATGTAGTAAATAATAGAGGTCTCGCAATCACGGTCCCGATAGGAGAGACGGGGCAGTAATCGTAAGTTACGAGTCCCTTCACTGGAGAGGAATGGAATGGACTCGAACAAACTATAAAAAGTCCTTGGCCGGAGAGCCGAGGCCGGAGAATATAAAAGTCCTTGGTGGGAGAGCCGAGGTCGGAGAATATAAAAATCCTTGGCTGGAGAGCCGAGGTCGGAGAATATAAAAGTCTTTGGCCAGAGAACCGAGGCCGAAGAATATAAAAGTCCTTAACCGGACTGGCTGAGAATATAAAAGTCCTTGGCCGAAGAGCCGAGGCCGGAGAATATAAAAGTCCTTGGCCGAAGAGCCGAGGCCGGAGAATATAAAAGTCCTTGACCGAAGAGTCGAGGCTGGAGAATATAAGAAGTCCTTGGCTGGAGAGCCGAGGCCAGAGAATATAAAAGTCCTTGCCCGGAGAGTCAAGGCCAGAGAACATACAGGCCCTTGACCGGAGAGTCGAGGCTGGGACAGGATAATGCGACCCGGCGAGGTCTACGGATTCAAAATTTAACCCGAAGAGGTCAGGGATTCGGATTTCGGCTTAGGAATGATGGACCTGGTGAGGTCCTGGATTTGGCAAATGGGTTAGAGCGGTCCCGAATTTGGATATCGACCCAGAAAGGTCATAGATTTGGCTATTAGATATAGATGGATTAAAACTAGGTTGTCGGGTTCGGATGGATATGGAACTGGATAAGGAATTGGTCACTGGATAGGAATCGGATATCGACTCAGAATAGTAGATTCAGATAAGAATACGGCAATGGCACTCGGATAAAATGAATTGGATTATGAATCGGAAAGTATGGCTATGGATAACCTATGGACTTCATACACCGGATTTGAGTTTATTCAAAACACACCTTCTAATAGAAAGGCATGTTATGGGAGGAAATGTTAACCCGCCTTTTTTCAAGGCCATAAAAAGGCGGATTCAACCTAACCAACTTCGAGATTATCGAGGCTGGAATATGATGGATTTGATTTAAATGGATGATATTCACTTGGATAGGTCGGTCGGCATTCATTAGAGGGATCGGTCTCTAGTGGATCGGTAGAAAGGTATGGTTCGGTATGGATATGTCATTCGATCAGGAAGATATGGCTTGGTCTGGATGTGTCGTTCGGTCAGGAAAGTGTGGTTCGGTACTTGGAGGTGGCTTAGCCTGAGGGTTCGGCAAATGTGGGTCGGTGGAAGCTCATTCGATCGGCCAGGTATGGTTCTGTCAGGATGCTCGTTCAGTCGGCCAGTTACGGTTTGATCAGATATGGGATTCGTGTAGGTGGATCGGCATGTCTGGATCGGTCCAAGTAGATCGTCAGGAAGGCTAGGGACTGGCTTAGGGATGGGTCGGCATCAAGTGGCACGGTGTTGGAGTATGGATTACGGCTCGGCCTAGGTGGTCCAACAGATGCCGCTCGGTCAGGGACGAAGGACGTACATGGCTCGGTCATTGGTGGTGTATGTTGTTCGACATGGATCGGTCGGGGTGAAAAGTATGGCTTGGCTATGGCCTTGACGGGCCTGGACTACTCAGGAAGCTCGGTAACTCGAGATTTGCCTATAAATACAGCATGAGGGGCTTCAGAAAAGGGATCTGGATTCTGTCTCCCTTCATCTTTTTCACAAAGGCTACTCTGCCACTGTTATTCTAAAAACTCTGGATTGTAATTGTAATTGATTCTAACATCAATAAAAAGGAAATTTCAGGAGTGGACGTAGGCCGTATTCAGCCAAACCACTATAAACTTTCTATCTTTACTGCTTTTCCTTTAATTTTGACTGTTCTTCATATTTATACTCTCTACATATATTCTATCTGTGAGCTGTGACTAGTATTTGGTGCTTTCACTTAGATTTGGATGTTAGTGACCAATTTTGGCGCCAACATTTTGGTGCTTTCATTGAGAAGGTAAGCACACATGGATTTTGAAACTAGGAATTTGGATTCTAGGGATCAATGTCTAGGCCACCAACAAGGAAGCAAGTGACAGAAACAAGCAATCAAGAGGAAAGTCAAGAGGCTTCCTCTGGAGCTGGAGCTGGAGCTGGAGCAGGTCAAGCATCCATCTACATCACCAGAGATGAGATGGAAGCGATGTTAAAAGGTAGTAGGAGATGTTGCAGACTCTTCTGAGGAAATTTATACAAGCAGGAGCTGTAGGAGTTCAGATCCATGGTGCTGGATCAAAAGCACTCTATAGCAAGCTGATGGAGTGGTTCAGCAGGGGGCAGCCCCCAATCAGGAAATGGCTATCACTCTAGATGGACCTAGACTTGGGGGTACACCAATGGGAAATGCTGGACCAATCCATGGAGGGATACCAGATGACGTTGTGCGGCCCGACACCAACAGGAATACCGAAGTACGTGATGAGGAGTATGTGCCAGGATTCCCTTGTGAGCTCGGGGGACAAATAAGAGGTAGCAGACAAGGATTACAGCTTGGTGACAATGACAGATTAGCGGAGATAGTCAGATGAGCTATGAGAGGTGGACTGGTAAATAAAGACTTGGAGGATGTGAATAGGAGTCCCTTTACTCCTACTATCAGGCAAGCAATGAACCCATCGGATTTTAAGCTACCAATATTATAGATATATGATGAGAGAACGGATCCTGCTGTTCACTTGACGAGGTACATGAGGCATATGGAGGTACTGGGGGCATCGGATGAGGTCATGGCTCGATGCTTCCTTTTGTATCTGATGGATATCGTAGCTATGTGGTTCAGACAGCTGGAGAGTGGTTCTATTGACACTTGGACGGAGCTGATTGAAAGGTTTATGAGGCAGTTTCGGGTCCATATAGTTAGACCCAAGAACGTAATGATCTTGACATTGATAAAACAATGGAAGGGAGATTCGGTCAGGGATTTTTTAACCAGATTCAATGCAGCGGTGGCTTCGGTGGATCGGCCTGATCCATCAATGGTTTTGATGGCGGCAGTTTCAAAAATTGCCGATAATTCGGATTTCAAGATATCGTTGGAACGGGACCCGCCAAGGGACTCAGGGAGTTCTACCATGATGTTGAAAGGTTCCTGAGGCAGGAAGACGCTTAGGCTGAGAAAGCAGGAAGAGAAGCTGAAGCTTATGCAGTAAGGGGTGGAGGTCCACCCAGGGAGGATCCAAATAAAGATGATAAAGAAAAAAGGAAAATGCATGGCAACGGTAGCACTTGGAAGAGGCTGCAGAGGGAGTCAAAGTTTTCTTCTTACATATATTTAACTGAGACTTTGGAAAGGATTTACTTAGATACTCGAGGATGCCTCCAGTATCGAAGGCCGGCAAGGAGGGAACCTTCTTAATACGAGCGGGCATCGGGAAAGCATTGCCTATTCCATGAGCTAGATGGACACAACACAAACAATTGTAGGAATTTGAAAGATATCATGAAGGAGCATGTAAGGAATGTTCACCAGCAATAGTACATAAGGAATCGAGCTATAGCAATGGAACGGGAGCGGCCACCACCTACCTCGAACGAAGGTGGCGCTGGATCTGGCACCGCCGGCTTGTTATCAACTATATGTTTTTATGGTTCTGAATAAGTAATAGAATTCAAAGTAATATGGCTAGGTCACTTACACACATACTGGATCGAGGACGGTCCCTAGGCGTGCTCTGAGATGACGAAAAATCATACTGCTTGGGTCTATGAAATCCTATTTTCTTTCTGTTCTTCTGCAAACTTTGGTTTCTTTTTTGGCACTTTGGACATTTAATTCCCTTTGTTGTATGAAATTTTGCTTTGATAAATGAATTTTGTAATGATCAGATTTGGATCGATGTAATAAATAATACAGGTGTCATGATCACGATCCCGACTGGAGAGACGGGGCAGTAATCACAAGTTAAGGGTCCCTTCGTCGGAGAGCAATGGAATGGACTCGAACACACTGTAAAAAGTCCTTGGCCGAAGAGTCGATGCCAGAAAATATAAAATTCCTTGGCCGAAGAGCTGAGGTCGGAGAACATAAAAGTCCTTGACCGGATAAGCGAGGCCGAAGAATATAAAAGTCCTTGACCTGAGAGCTGAGGCCGGAGAACATAGGAAATCCTTGGCCGGAGAACCGAGGTCGGAGAGTCAAGACCAGAGAATATAAAAGTCCTTGACCGGAGAGTCAAGGCCGGAGAACATACAGTCCCTTGACTAGAGAGTCGAGGCTGGGACAGGATAACGCGACCCGGCGAGGTATACGGATTCAAAGTTAAACCTGGAGAGGTCAGGGATTCGGATTTCGGCTTAGGATAGATGGACCTTGTGAGGTCCTGGATTTGGCAAAGGGCTCGGAGCGGTCCTGAATTTAGATATCGACCCAGAAAGGTCATAGATTTGGCTATTAGATATGGATGGTTTCGAACTCGGTTGTCGGTTTCGGATGGATATGGAATTGGATAAGGATTTGGTCACTGGATAGGAATCAGATATCGACTCAGAGCAGTCGTAGATTCAGATAAGAATATGGCAACAACACTCGGATAAAATGGATTGGATTATAAATCGAAAGGTATGGCTATGGATAACCTGTGGACTTCGAACATCAGATTTGATTTTATTCAAAACACACCTTCTAATAGCAAGGCATGTTTTGGGGGCAAATGTTAATCCGCCTTTTGTCAAGGCCATAAATAAGCAGATTCAACCTAAACAACTTCGTGATTATCGAGACTGAAATATGATGGATTTGTTTTAAATGGATAATTTTCACTTGGATAGGTTGGTCGACATTCATTAGAGGGATCGATCTCTAGTGGATTGGAAGAAAGGTATGGTTCTGTATGGATATGTCGTTCAGTCAAGAAGATATGGCTCGGTCTGGACGTGTCGTTCGGTCAGGAAGGTGTGGTTCGGCACTTGGAGGTGCCTCGGCCTGAGGGTACGGAAAATGCAGGTCGGTGGAAGCTCGTTCGGTCGGTTAGGTATGGTTTGGTCAGGATGCTCGTTCGGTCGGCCAGTTATGGTTCGGTAAGATATGGGATTGGCGGAGGCGGATCGGCATGTGTGGATCAGTCTAAGGAAGTAAATCGGCAGGAAGGCTAGGGACTGGCTTAGGGATGGGTCGGCATCAAGTGGCCCGGTGTTGGAGTATGGATTATGGCTCGGCCTAGGTGGTCCAGCAGATGCCGCTCGGATAAGGACGAAGGACGTACACGGGTCGACCTAGGTGGTCCAGCAGATTCTGCTCGGTCAGGGACGTAGGATGTACATGGCTCGGTCATTGGTGGTGTAGACCGTTTGGCATGGATCGGTCGAGGTAAAAAGTATGGCTCAACTATGGCCTTGATGGGCCCGGACTACTCAGGAATCCTATTAACTCGGGATTTGCCTATGAATACAACATGAGGGGCTTCAGAAAAGGGATCTAGATTCTGTCTCCCTTCATCTTTTACACAAAGGCTACTCTGCCATTGTTACTTTAAAAACTCTGGATTGTCACTTTAATTGACTCTAACATCAATAAAAGGGAAATTTCTAGAGTGGACGTAGGCCGAAGTCAGCCGAACCACTATAAACTCTGTGTCTTTACTACTTTCTCTTTAATTTTGACTGTTCTTCATATTTATGCTCTCTACATATATTCTATCTGTGAGCTGTGACTAGTATTTAGTGCTTTCACTTGGATTTGGGTGTTAGGAGGTCACGCAACAACCGCCTAGGGCCACCCATACCATTTTTGTTCCACTTACCACTTCCTACCGCACCTCAAGCCGCCATAGCCAGCTCATCGTCCTCAATCGCATTACGAACCCAAAATAAAACCCATGGCCAAAACTCTAATCAAGCTCACACTCTAGCTATGATGCACCAGATCACCTCCGACCATATCCATCACCTCCGCCTTGCCTCAAGCTTCCTCATCACTGACATTCGACCCTAAGCCGCCTATATCGTCAGAAATTAATAGATGAACGAAAAACGTTCAAAAATGACCTACGGTCAACTCCGGCCACTAAAAAAAATGATAGCACCACTAAAAATCTCGTCCTGCAAAGACAAACACAACCATGCCCTCCATTCTCTGATCGATGCTCGTCAAAAAACCACCAATATTTGACCAATGGTAGATATCAGATGATTTCCGCTGCCGCCACACTCGATGAAACATCGAACGACCTTTTTTAGAAGATAGTAGAGATGATAATGAACAACTTTCATGAAAGTCGATGGTTTGAGAGTTGTTAATTTCAAATTTGAGAGGGGAGAAGATATCATTTACACACAAAAATGGAGGAAAAGGCGATATGAAATGAAAATAAAGTGATGATGAAAGCATACTTAAACAAAACAACTACATTACTTCCAACACAAGTAAACTAAAATCCACAATTTAAGACAATCATCTCATCCAAATCGAATCACATAAATGGCTTGCTGAAAAATTTGAATTTACATGAAGAACTTTTTGAAAAGAAAGTTTAGCGGTACTCCCCTACACAATATCTCGTTCGCATATAGACCATAAACGATAGAAATAAAAACATGATCGCTCACAACAATATGACACGAACCTAAAACAACAAGAAAATACACTAGTTATCTTGTTTTGTTTTGTTTTCGAAAATACCAACATTTTCCGTACGTCAACTGATAATTTAAATATTTTCCAAATTTAAATTATGGAAAAAAATCCTATAAATTCATTTAATAATATTAAATTAAAAATAAAGTCATTTTTATCAAAAATTGATTTTATTATTACCTATTAAATTCGAGTTAAATGTGAATATTTAAATAAATTAAATATTCTCATTCGAAACGTTAAAAATTTCTGAACCGTTACATAGGTTGGTGCGACAATGGTCGGGTAGGGTCTTGAAGGAGCATGAGGTGAAGTGGTTTGATGATGTGGTGAAGGCAATTTAGGATGGAGAAGAAATGGTTGTAGTGGTAGCAACGATTTTGAGTTTCAATGTGAGTAAAGGAGTGGAGTTAGAGAAGAAACAATAAATTAAGGAAGAATCAACAAATTGAGAAAGAAAGAAAATAACGTATAGTAATGATATTGTATAGTATTATTTTTTGTAAAATTAATTATGTGAATTTTTGTGCATGATGCTATTCTATAATAGCATTTTATGAACTTAAGTAGAAGTTTCTGAACTGTAGTAACTTTTTAAATTACAGTTTCTTTTATATGTATGTAGTAATGATACAGTGTTGCATCATATTTTTTGCTTTTTAAATAAATATCATTATGTGTACTATAATGCTATTTTATAGTATTGTAGTAGCAGTTTCTAAATTGCAAATACTATTTAAAAATTGTAGCAGTAGTTTGTTTGTACCATCTTTTTAGATGTGTAGTGATGATACCGCATGGTATTATTTTTAGTTTTATTAAATAAATATCATCATGTATATTTCTTTCCATAATGATATTTTATAATAGCATTTTATAAATGGTACTAGCAGTTTGTGAATTGCATTAGCATTCTTTAAATTTTATTAGCACTATATAAATAATAGTGACATCTTTTTAGATGTGTGTAGTGATGACACTATGTAATAACATTTTTTTTAATAAATATAATCATGTATATTTCTATTAATAAGGCTGTTTTATAGTTGCATTTTATGAAATGTAGTAGCAGTTTATGAATTATAATGGCTTTTCCAAAATTATAGTAACAGTTTATAAATAATCATTGCATCTTTTTAGAATGTGTGAATATTGTATCTCATAACATTATTTTATTATAGCGTTTATAAATTGTAGTATTAGTTTATGAAGTATATTATCATTTTTGGTCTGTAGTAGGTTTCTATTAATAGTAATATCATTTTTGAATTAATATATTTAAATTTTACCATCTAGTATCATTATATGATTCTTTTGTAAAGGTGATATCAATTTTATTGTATTTTTTGAAAGTTCATAATATTATTCCTTATGAGTTAATTTATAATGTTACTGCATAGCTTTGTAAAGGTGGTATAGTTTGTGTTTCATTTTTTTAAATATTTTCCATGCTTTTTTTCATAAACTATTTTACAATTATACCTTGTACTATCGGTTTTGTATTTATTGAATTAAATAAACAGTTATATCTTAATTTTATAATGTAATAATTGACCTTACATTGTGGTAAAATTTATAGTTAAATGGCATCAATTGTTAGCATTTTGCACTTGCTATATTTCTTTTTATATTATTTTCTAGTATAATAATATAGTACAATTTTGTTATCTGATGTTATTTTTGTAGTAAACGATTGTTGAGCAAGGTGAGATGAGCGATGATATTAAGATGTGGTGGAAGATGCTGACAGCACGGTAGGCAACGAGTAGAGGCATGATTTTTTTATTATGGTTAAGTTTTAAGGAGGTGACCAATGGGGAAGTGGCAACAACGAAGGTGGCGGCTATGAACACTAACAAAGCGCGGTGTAGGGCAGTGTAGGGGGTGTAGCGATGTAGGATGTGGTGACGAGGGAAGTGGTGATTTGTCATGCGCGTGAACAAAATATGGAGGTGTCTTTATGGCTAAATTTTGTAGCTATTGTCCTAGGATCCAAAAAACTTTCAAAGTTTGTCCTTTAAACTAAATTCCCCAATTAGCACGTATTCGATTACATACAAAAGATGTACGGTGAACATTCATGTTCACAATATACGAAATATCGATGAAAGTGTTACATTCGAAATGAGCAAATAAACCATAGTGCAAGATCATGTGTTCAATACAATTAACCATAGTGAAAATAAACCTAGTATTTCGATCATTGAAATGTCAGTTACGATCTATTCACATGATTGCAACATATTCAATATCCTAAAATGTTATGGATTGCGGCATGCATTTTTTGTAAAGAAACCCAATGCAATTTTATAGTAAAGGGTTTTTTTGAATTGTTCGACCTTTTGAAATTTAAATTTCGAGAATGACAATAATATTGGCATGGTTGTGATGAAGGGAATAATTGATCACTTCTCTTTTATAAAGAGACATTGGAAATGCTATTGGTTAAAATATTACAGACATTTGATAGAGAACAAGCAATACGATTTCTATTCTAAATGTATTTCTTTTATAGATAAAAGTTTTTTTATAAGATTCATTTCTTTGAGTTTGAAATATTTTGTTCGAAACCCTCTTCCATAAATTAGTTGCAGTAAAAAAACAAGTGGCCCGTGGTAATTGGTTAAGTAAAGCTTCGTATTTCAGACGTTATTATTGCAACAGCGGAAATAGTGGAACATACCATATGACACATGTCAGTGGATGCATCATGTTTCGAAAAATTACTTTCTTATATACCAAACATTACTTATGAAATAATGGTTATTTCCAATCGACCAAAAATAAAAGCAGTATTTATTTCTTATGAATATTCATTATAAAATAAACCATGCTTTTATAGTTCAATGATGGTATTTTTTTTAAAATAATAGTGAATTATGAACTAAGCCATATCTTAGAAAAATAAGTCTTTAATCTTATGATTGAGAATTGTATGGTACTTATGAATTATATCTCAAATGATATGAGAGAAAAGTACATATTGGGTACGAGCGACAAAAGAATTAATGAACTCGGCTGATTGGCATATCTAGATTTATCTAGTCAAAAGTATTATAATACCAAAAACGGATCCACTTACTTCATTAAATTTACCAATTAAATTATCTAAGATATAAACATACGTATTTGATATACAAGTTAGGTATCCATGATAAGTTCATACGGTATGAAATGGAGTAGAAAACAAAACTTACAAAGGAAATAAAACAATTCGATTTGATCAAATAAGCGAGTATATTGGGTAAGAGTTTCTGTGGTAGCTAAAAAGTTAATAAAATTCACTTTCAAAGCCACATGTCTCTATGCTACACGATGATGTATAGACAAGGTTCAATCGAACTTTGTTGGACAAAGTAGGATTGTAACGAATGAAGTTGAGTTTATCCTTTCTCTAAGCATATGTACTTAAGAATAAGTATATACACTAAATTTAATTTCACCCAAAAGTATATTTGCGACTTCATATAAGATATGAATTAGGAAGGATCATCGATCTTAGATTGCTTGAGATATGTGGTTGTCCAATTTACATTATGAACGTAAGTTTCGTAAACTTAGACTAGATCTATTTTAAGTCTATAGGCAAGTCCTAAATGTTTGAATATTTATTCTATCGCATTACGAAACAAACGTTTGTTTCCAGACATACCACCATATTGTCGAAGGAAAACCTTTCTAGAGAAATTAGTGGTAAAGCGACGGACTTGGATATGATCCGAGATTCTAACATAGTAACAGATTACGTAGATGAATAAAATTTAACCAAACCTAAGACGGACAGAATTATATTAGAATGTCTAATGAATTTCTCGCGTATTAATGTGAAGTATGAGTTTCTTACCAATGTCGAGAAAATGAATTTTCAGTAAAAACAATTTCCTTTGTTGTCAACGACCATGAACAATATAGACTCTACCACATGGTGTGATGCTTTAAGTCCAAAATGAATTCCAAATACACTAACATAATATGATTTTATAGTTGTACCCAAAAGAATATGATCCATCTCTAGTATCGAACATTCAAGATGAACATCTGAAATACCCTATACCCCTTAATATACCAAAAGGACACATTAAAAGTTCTGGTGCATTGTAGGTGTAACTAATGTTGACAGAGACTAAGATTCACATGACAAAAATTGATAAAAACAATGGAAATTTAAAATAATAACTTAATTAAAATAAAACTTCATAATTACTTCATAAATAATCAAATACCAAATACCACATACATGTCTAAAAATCTAATATGTCCTATGAAACAAAAACTCATAGTCTCAAAAATCAGATTACATAATATCACTCATAATAAGTCAGTACATAGAAAGAACCAAAGCTGAAATCAAAGAAATACATAGTAGAGAACTCCTCCAAGAAATCGCAAAGCAACTGCAATCTACCACCCTCTCCCTTGATTGCCCATGGAGGAAAAGGGGAAAAATAGAATAGTGGGTCAGAAAAAAAGTCTGATGAATGATAGTAATTACTAGAGTCTTTAAGCAAAGTAAAAGTAATCAACTTTTGCGGACCATCACCTTTCTTCTTCTTTCTAATCTTTTCCCACCACTTCTTCTTTGAACCTTCTGACTTAACCTCCTCTTTAGACTCTCCCTCCTTGATTGTATCCGACATAATTGCCATCTCGACCAAAAACTCATAAGTAGCTCCCATCGGTACACGAGTCAGCAATATTCCCTGAAGGGGTTGATTCAATCCCTTCGCAAACTTAATAGCTTTCTTATGCTATGTGTTCACCAAATCCATACTAAACCATGACAGCTCATTGAATTGATTGATATATTCCTTAACAGACAAACTTCCTTGCTTCAAATTGATAGACCTCTCCAACTTAACACTCTCTTCCGTCTAAGACAGAAACTTCCTATCGAATCGCTCCCAGAATCCATCCTAAGTAATATTTCTTCCCTCTAACTCGATCACCTCCCACCAATAAGATGCCTCCTCCTTCGGCTGCCAAGCGGCTAGCTGAACCGCTGCTGACCATCCAGTCCCAAATGATCAAAAATCCCCTTTTATATCCCTAAGCCCTGCTCTCGTCTCCACATAAGTCTCCATGCTAGAAAGAGTCTTCCCGCCCAAACTCACAAAATCTTTACAAAGCTTAGAAAATTGATGGCGGAAGAAGGGTTGATTCTCACTCGCTGATGCAGGATTGGGCATAGGCCCATGCATCTCTGGAGTTGTGGCTTGTAAGTACCTATGAAACTAGCCTGGGATAAGGATGCCCTCGGGAAGTTTCGTGCCATTAGCCATTCTACAAAAAGAAAAGGATAGTTTAGGGAAGAGTCAAAGGAAGATTGAACTGGACTTACGAGGGGATTTATATAAAAATTTCTTTTATACTTAAAAACAATTCTAAGAATTCTTTTCGGAAAAATGCTTTTTTTAAACAAGTTATTTGGAAAAATAATAAATTTTTAGGAATCTTGTAACCTTATGCTTTGATACTAAGTGAAACACCCCTTAATATACCCTAAAGAACACATTAAAAGGTGTGGTGCATTGTAGGTATAACTAAAGCTAATGTAGACTAAGATTCACAAGACAAAAATAGATAAAAACAGTGGAAAATTAAAATAATAACTTAATTAAAACAAAACTTCATAATTGCTTCATAAATAAGTCAAATACCACATACATATCTAAAAATCAAATATGTCTCATGAAACAAAAACTCATAGTCTCAAAAATCAGAGTACATAATCTCCCTCATAATAAGCCAGCATATAGAAAGAACTAAAGCTAAAAATAAAAGAATAACATTATTGAGAACTCCTCCAACAAAACCGCCCAGCAACTGCAATCTATCGCCCTCACCCTTGATTACCGATGGGAAGAAAAGAGGAAAAATAGAGGAGTGGGTCAGAAAAAAAAGTCTAGTAAATGATAGTAATTACTAGAGTCTTTAAGAAAAGTAAAAGTAATAGACTCTACAGTAGTTCTAGTATATAAAGAGGAAACCAAAGAAATAGGAAAGAGATAAACTAGAAATAAATACGATTAACTATAATATAGGTTAATTTCGATTGTTTGCACTTGTCCTTGATTTCTACTTTGATTAGGCTGAATTCATAATCCTGTAATTAGGAGTAATCCTAATTCTACCTTTTTTTATCGGCCTATTACTCTATAGACCTTATAGCGGACCAAACGTTGTATAACTCCCTACACAACAGCCAATGGTATCAACGAAAGATGCATAAAACACCCACTGTGGATCCGGACGACATATATAGCTCCCTGCATAGAATACGCAATGGTGTCTATGAACGGCACTCATACTAAGCGCTTGGAACTCATAGCAATTACTGATCACTAGAATGAGAGTCGTATATGTAACTGATACTACGCATATGCTACCTTTTTCTCCACCTATTGGGTCTTCTTATTACCTTGAACTCCGACATAAGTGTGCCCCTCATCCGACTTCAGGCTAACGTGAGATCACCATGTGTCCAAAGAATCTATAGGGGAAATGTTGTTGGTACTGGCCCGTTTTCCAAACAATATCTAGTTGTGCCCCATGTCCATGTCCCACGTGATTTGGACTTCTATTTGACCAATTACTACCATTCTTAGCAAGCGTGCTCTTATCTCTCTTCAGGCTAATGTGAGACACCATCTTGTCTAATAGGGAATGTTATATGGTACAGGTTCTACTTTCATCGTTGCTTATTAATTTAGATAAATTATTTAATTAAGTCTTTATTATCATATTTACTTTCTACGCTTATTAATTTATCCCAAGTCTTAAAATAACCCTCATTCTACTCTTTTTCTTACTATAACCTACGCTATAATCATGCTTATTATTTAACCTAAGGTCTAAGTGTGAAATAAGCTTCTTTCATTTTTTTTACTCTTTTTTAGTTATAATTCTACTTTACAACTAAGCCAATTAATTAGCCCTATTCTAATCATAATTAGACATAATTTCAATCCAATTCCATTTATATTATAGTCCAATTCCATTACTTATTACAGACTTTATAATTTACACCTTGTTTTCTTTATTAAATACTCTTACTTATATAATCCATATTTACCTTTAATTTATTTTAATCCATACACGAAGAAAAAGAGAGAGAAAAATAGACACTTGCATAAAATCCAAAACGTCGAAAAAGATGTAAATAAGAAATAAATAATAATAAATGAACTTAAATACTGTGAATAAACTACAAATAAATAAAAAGCTATGCTTAGTAATAAATTAGAATTAACTGAAAAAGAATAACCAAAAGGGAATATACTAAAAAATAGATCTAAAACTAATAAAAAGGCTATTCCAAAATCGTAGTAAAACTACAACTATTAGAAACCCATTTATTTTAAATTACTTAAAGAAATCTTAAAATAATTACAACCGCTCATCGTCGGTCCTAAGCTCTTCCTTTGGTCTTCCCGAATTCACTTGGAGTTGTAAAATAATTTAATTCATAACGATTTTCCCCTTTGAAAAAATTATTCCGTTTAGGGTCCTTCCTAGAAAAGTGAACCTAATTGAAAAACCTAGAATGGAAAAAAGTGTTAGGTCTAGGAGTCTATTTATAAGGGTAGCAGTGGATCTCGGGCCGTTGGACTTGAGGATTGAATAGAATGCAACCACGTCATAGGCCGAATATGAGCCATCGGATGCACAAATAGATGGACCAGATTGGTCAGAAGAATGCAAAACACGTTAGTTTGAGGCTCTGAACAACGAACGTTCATTCGTTCTAAATAGCACAGGCGGATTGACCGGGTGGTCGATGGCCTGATGCCCAGCTCTACCGGCAGGCCTGAAGCCCAGGTCAACAGGTCGGTTGACCTGCCTATAGCCTCTCTCTCTCTCTCTCTCTCTATATATATATATATATATATATATATATATATATATATATATATATATATATATATATTCTTCATTTTCTGTTTATTTTGTTTATTTTATAACTTGGTCATATTAGCTCAGGTTTTGACGTTCTATATATGGAAATTGACCAGAAAATTACCACGGACACAATGGCACAACTTCCATGGATTAATTCTAATAATTTCACAAAATTATTTTATCATCTAATTAATTAACAAATAATTATTATGGATTAAATTTTGGATTGTTAGATTCTCCCCTCCTTAAAGGATTTCTTCCCAGAAATCTCTAAGGATAAAAGAATGACTAAAAGTTTTCATCCAAATTCTACCACCAACAACTCAATCATCAACCATTAATCCATTTTCCTTTAGTTTTCTAATGAAGTTTATGATACTTATGCAACAACCCCCTTTTGTACGCTTTAAATCTATGATAAACCACAAAAGTCAGACTTAAACCATACAGAAGGGCCGATTATTATTGGGGTGAATAATAAAAGCAAATAAAGAAAAAAAGCAAAACAGAATCTTTCAGCGGAAAGACAAAATATAATAATCAAATAAATAGTTCATGAAGCTGTTTTACAAAACGTTTGATTATACTTATACAACACATATCAGAGTTACACATACCAAAGAATAATAAAATGCAGCGGAGTACACGATGCAGTGAATAATATAATAGATAATAGTAATAATATTTTCGTTTTCTTCCTCCAAAATAAGTCTTAGAATCCTGAAATGCTTAGACTGGCCCAAGTGAATTGAAAAGACAAATACTCGAGTCAAAACTTAAAAGATCTTATGTGAGTTAAATCAACAGAAATAAATATGAGTGGAACGGCATCAGAGATGTTTACGGGCTTTGACATCTCCTATCCAGTGTCAATGTGAGTGCAGTAACTTAAGGGATTCACATCTTCTGAGAATCCGTTAAACTATTTACTATGCAGTAATATTTTTCTATTATAACAATGTCTAATAGTAAAATAAACTTACTTTTACATAGCGTTATGGGGTTACCCATATAGCCCTTACCACGTAATAGTCCCAGTAGTCCATCCAGTATCAGCGCATCTCCAGATCGGGAGACTACCCTAAATACTCCACGGGCTACGGGAGAAAACCAAACTCGTACAAGGCGAGCTAGGGTAGGTGACACGGCACAACTAGGCAATGCCAGGGTAGATATACCAATTACGCTTCCGTACCGGTGGTAACGCGTAGCAGCTACTACCGCCCATCTCGAGCCACACCCCCAAAATCAAAAGGGCCCAAATCAATCACAAAGTAATAGAATGGTAACGAAGGAGTGTGTCCGATAAAAGGTGCTACCTTCTTAGCCCGTTGATCGCTCCTGTTTTAGCCACCTTACGCCAACTCATGGGAGTCGGGTCCACGTATATACCTCAAAGGAAACGCTGCCACCATCCTACTTCATTCTGGAATCTCCACCGCGTACACGGTTGTCAAAGTGGTTTTCGGAGTTGGCAGAGAGTATGACAACTTCTGATCCCGCTCTCTTTAACAACCAAACGTTATTATAATACCGCGGTCATTTCAAAATAATTTATACTTCCAAACTAGAATATAATATCCATTTCAAAACCATATAAATACGATATCGTTTTAATTTCAAAAACCCAAATCAATATGATACCATTTTTGTAAAACCCAAAAAAATATAATATCATTCTGATTTAAAATATATCCCTTTTCCCAAAATCATAGAACTTTCAAATTTATACACTTCGAAACCAAACATTTGAAATTATAGCACTTTTAAAACATAATACTTTGAAATTCATAACTTCGAAACACTTCAATTTCGATAAGTTTGGAAATTTCATATATATATATATATATATATATATATATATATAACCTAATTTTATAATATTTAGTTTTGAAAATTTTTTACACAATAAATCCATTATCATTTAAATAAAACCCAAATTACAAATTACAAATTACTAAATATTTCCTTCAATTCTTTATACTTGAAATACTCATTTAATTCACCTTGACCCCAAAATCAAGTTGTAATAATTACACCTTTTAAAATTTTTAATTTAATAAATTTCGCATCAACTTTTTAGAGTTTAATTCTTAAATAAATTTAATTTCAAATAAATTTCCAATTTATCTTCCAACCTTAATTTATTTAAATCATTATAAACTCTATATTAAAATATAATTTATATACTTAACCATATTATCTTCCATAAAATCAAACTTTAATATTAAACTTATTTTATATTAAAAAAATTATATATAGCTCAAAATCAAGATAAAATAACATTTATAAAATATCTAAAATCAATATTTATATAAAACCATATATTTCTTTATAAAATCATAGAAATCAATTTCAAAAATATTTATATACAGACCAGCGGTACCTGTATATAATTTTCTATCATATGGTCAAGTGATACGGATATTAATCATTTCAATCCGCAATTTAAAATAAAAATACGGTTGTATATCATTTCAAACCGCAATCCCGAATAAATAAAAATAAACCCATAATGAACTTGCAGATTATAATGATATAAAATAAAACACCCATTTATCATCATCAAAATCACACATCCACTACAATCACCATCTAAAACAATCAATCAATATCAATATGTAACTGATAATAGATAACAGGTATTTAACTGGCAGTTATATTCAATAATAAACTAAATAACGATTAATTTAAATAAATGCAATTAACTGAGATGATGATTAAAATGTATGGAACTGCCATAAGTAAATTCAAAATCACAACATAAACTAAATTTAACAAACATAAGAAATTATAGAAGTTGTGAGTGGGTTAAAAGACTCACCTTTTGAATTTAAATTGAATTTAAATCTAATTTAAAATCAAAATTTGAATAGTCTCAGAATCCGTCCAAACTAGGGTCAGAATGTCCAGAATTTCGATATGATCCTAACGAAAGAAACCGTGCATGAATTGGACCTCATATGAAAATGTTATCGCGGTTAGAACATTTCAGTTTGAATTAAATTAAATAAAAATAAAATGTTAATCTACCACGTCACCTCTCTTTCTCTCCCTTTCACACGCACGCGGTCAACACAGCACAACTGAACCCAAACCCGGGCCTTTGACTGCGCTTCCTCGCCACCACCGGCCGCAGTTGGCCACGGCATGGCCACCAGAGGCTTCGCCTCACCGGTTCGCCCTATTCACTAGGGCGTAGCCACCCCAAATCTCCGGCCGCCGCCGCCGATAACAGCCCTTGAACCACATATTCTGACCATCCCAGCTACCAATTGGGGCCGCGACCACCTCCAACCAATACTACTCACTGATCTCACCAAAACCCATAAAACAATTTTGCAAATAGATGATGAAATCAGGAAACCCCAAATCGACATTAGGGTTTCGAAAATTCCAGGCTTTGAACGAGTTTTGCCATCGATCCAAGCATCGTTCGTAAAAACAAATGCTAGGCGCAAATTCGTATTATTACAAATGCTAGGCGCAGATTCGTATTATTGAAATATTCGATATATAATTTTTCTGAATTTTTTTGAGGAGTTTGAAATTTTGGCTTTTAATTTGGTTTGAAATTGCAATTGGAATCTTGGTTTGTCTGCCTGGAATGAGGAGGAGAAAATGGAATTGTACGTACAGAAAAATGAATATAAGAAATAGGCTAGGGTTTATAACAAGGTATATATATGCGAAGCTGAAATTAGAATGGACCGGATTGATTTGGATCGACAGTTGAACGATAAATGGCCCGAAAAGCCCGTTCTGACTCAGGAACGAAATTGAGTCAACCCATATATCAAAATAGATGTTTTTAAATATTTTAAACTCAATGGAATAGGTTTCAAGTCCAAATTCCATCGTATGAAGAAGTTATGCTAAAATCAAGTTATTTCAAATTAATTTCAATTAATTTCAGTTTAATCGATTTCAAGGCGTTTCAAGCCCGTACGATCAAACGACAAGTCTGATTGTTATGAAACTTGAAATCCTATAATAATTCACTGTTTCGAATCTGATGAAACTAGTTTCATCGAAATCCAAGTCCATGGCCAAAATGGCTATTTTTACATTAATTAAATTAATTAATTAAACCAAATTTTCAGTTTCAATTCTATAATTGACAATTTTTATCATTTCTAAATTTCTTAATCATTTTCACTAATTTAAACAAATTTAGATGTCGATTTAGAGTTGATTAATTTATCAATTTCAGTGTTAACCTCAATTTCATTAAATTTAGAAATTATAAATCTAATTTCCAATAATTCTATTTAATTTACTTTTCATTCTATTATTCAATTCATTATTATCAAACGAATGAAATTAACATTGGATTCATGGTCTATTACATTAATATTCTCAAATTTCAACTTAATTTCCGTTAACGTAATATTTAAATATTAAATTCCATTTATTTGCAATTAATCCAATTATTAAATTTAAATTCCACTAAATTAATAAATCTCGATTTTCCATTCTTTTATCAACCAAATGTCATATTATAAATGGAATTGACATTATTTTCAAATATTATCTTAATTTTAGTGATTTCATTAATAAATTACAGATTTTTTTTATTTCTTTCCGAATTAAATTACCATAACTTATTAAATTAACAAAATTTGATTATCGAAAATTACGAGTCGTTACACTCTCCCCCACTCAAAACTTTTCGTCCCTGAAAAGGTAAAAGGAAGGAAAGAATTGATTAATTAACATCTTATTCAAAAATATTAACTTTATAAATAAATAAATTTACAAAATTAAATATCTAAATAAAATATACCAATCTATAACCATTAAATCTTTTTATACTTAAATTAATAAAGTTTGGAAAACATTTTCAAAAAATTTCTAAGTCCAAAATTTACGAAAAAAATCGGCAGAGTCTCCTTTACACGGAGAGGCTCGGGAGAAAATATAATATCAAATATAACAATATACATCACAATATCTCAAAATAATATATCCCAACATGGGAAAACAATAAAATAACTCTGTAAAATCGTAATCCGAGAACGTACCTATTTGTCGGGCAAACAACGCTTATATTATGAAACCAAATGCAGTAGCAATTGCTTCTATACCCTGCATTTCACTTATATAATCTAAAAAGAGTTAATAATTATATAAATGAAATATCAATTTTGTTTCATCCACTAGCAAACAAATCAATGTCAAACAACAACAATCACTTGCAACTACAGCATACAATCATCATACAGAATCAACACAATTCAATTATCCATCCATATCAAACAAAACAAATAGTTGTTCGGGTTCAAAAACTTTAATTTGTACAGAATGAAAAATAAACTATAAAGTGCACCATTTATTCAACAGTCTTAGATGAAACAAAATAGATTATTCATACATCAAACAAATTTAAAGTATTCCTGCCCAAACAACCATAAACCAAACAAACAACAATTCCAAACAATAGATCAAGTTCATTCTTATTGATTTTCCTTCATACATTTGTTGTTTGATTTCCTTTTCATTCATATAATGATTTATCTTTTAAATTTACATTTATTTCTTTCAAACTTTTATTTCCATTCACTCATTCAGTGTTTATTTCATTTTTTTTCATTTATTACTTACAATTATTCAATTTTCTTAGCATTGCAATTTATTTACTAAAGTTTTTAATTACTTTCTTATAATACTTACTTTCTATCACAATTTATTATAGTAATATTTCAATTATAACATAAGTTTACAACATCAAATTCTTATTTATTAAAGAATTTCATTGAATACTTTCATTATTTCAAATTTTTACTTTTACAATTTCCCATTACATTTTCTTTTAACATTTTAACTTTTTATAGTTGGTAAGTTATATATATGTTAAAGAATGCAATTGAAAATTATACAAGTTTATCTCATTTCTTTTAAATTAATTTAATGCTCAATAATCATATCTTTTGTCTTAGAGGTTACACATTTCAAATTTTCTTGTAATTTCATTTATAACCAAGTATTTAATCTCTTATCTCCTTTAGAGGTTTCAATTATTAGTTAAATTCCATTTCACTACAATAATCGAAACTATTAATTAACAGAAACTTAAGAATTAAATACCCGCTTTTTATCCAAAATCATTTTAAAATAATAGATAAATGTATATACTTGCAACTTATATATATATACATATATCTAACTATACTTAAAAAAAAGTAAAATTTATATTTGTTTATCAAAATAAATCTGCAGTAAAACTACTACAGTGACCTTCCCACTTCGAAACTCGAAAAATGAATGTCGATGATGCGTGCACCCATCACCGAAATTATTTTCCAGCGACAGAGAGGGGAGTATAGAACTTATTTCTTTTCAAAGTTTCTTTAAAGCAATTCTTTCAAATCAAATTGAAATATTTATATCAGAAAATACTTGTAAACAATATTATTATATTCCAAATCCTTTGAAAGAAAATTTCAAAATCCCGGACTTAAGTTCTAAAATTTCCAACCTATTCTCATTTATTTTATTTTAAATCTTATTTCCACTCAATATTTGTAAATCCCACTACTTAACAACCAATATATTACAACCAAATATAACCTTTATAAAAAATTATTTTATATATAGAAAATAAAATAGGCAAAATTTTGTCATTCACCTATATTTAAAACAAATATTGTGTCGTTCTATCCTATTAAGTGTTTAGAAATCCCAATTGATGTCATAGCATCCCACGCACCAACCAGAATTTATAAATACAAAATGAAACAAATTAACACAATATTGAAACTTTTTATAACATTAACAAATACGCTCCCTCATATATATACACTAAGCGATTCATCATAGGGCATTACCACCTTATTGAGTCAGACCCCACAAAGCTAAGGCTTATCGCTAAACCTGGATCTGATACCACGTTGTAACATCCCGGCTTTTTGTGCGCTTTAAATCGACGATAAACCACACACGTCAGACTTAAACCATACAGAAGGGCGGATTATTATTGGGGTGAATAAGAAAAAGCAGAGAAAGAAAAAACAAAACAGAATCTTGCAGTGGAACGACAAAATATGTAATAATCAAATAAATAGCTCATGAAGCTGTTTTACAAAACATTTGATTATAATTATACAATACATATCAGAGTTACACATACCAGAGAATAATAAAATACAGCGGAGTACATGATGTAGTGAATAATATAATAGATAATAGTAATAATATCTTCGTCTTCGTCCTCCAAAATAAGTCATCGAATCCTGAAATGCTCAGATTGACCCGAGCGAATTGAAAAGACAAACACTCGAGTCAGAACTTAAAAGATTTTATGTGAGTTAAATCAACAGAAATAAATATGAGTGGAACGGCATCAGAGATGTTTACGGGATTTGACATCTCCTATCCAGTGTCAACGTGAGTGAAGTAACTTAAGAGATGCTCAGGATTCACATCTCCTAAGGATCCGTTAAACTATTTACTATATAGAAATATCTTTCTATTATAATAATGTCTAATAGTAAAATAAACTTACATTTGAATAGCGTTAAGGGATTACCCATATAGCCCTTACCACGTAATAGTCCCAGTAGTCCATCCAGTATCAGCGCATCTCCAGATCGGGAGACTACCATAAATACTCCACGGGCTACGGGAGAAAACCAAACTCGTAAAAGGAGTGCTAGGGTAAGTGACACGGCACAACTAGGCAATGCCAGGGTAGATATACCAATTACGCTTCTGGACTGGTGGTAACACGTAGCAGCTACTACCGCCCACCTCGAGCCACACCCCCAAAATCAAAAGGGCCCAAATCAATCACAAAGTAATAGAATGACATCGAATGAGTGTATCCGATAAAAGGTGCTACCTTCTTAGCCCGTCGATCGCTCCTATTTTAGCCACCTTATGCCAACTCATGGGAGTCAGGTCCACGTATATACCTCGAAGGAAATGCCGCCACCATCCTACTTCATTCTGGAATCTCCACCGCGTACACGGTTGTTAAAGTGGTTTTCGTAGTTGGCAGAGAGTATGACAATTTTCGATCCCGGTCACTTTAACAACCAAACATTATTATAACACCGCGGTCATTTCAAAATAATTTATACTTCAAAACCAGAATATAATATCCATTTCAAAACCTTATAAACACGATATCGTTTCCATTTCAAAAACAAAATCAATATGATATCAATGTTATAAAACCCAAACCAATATAATATCATTTTTATTTCAAATATATCCCCTTTCCCAAAATCATAGCACTTTCAAATTTTCACACATTGAAACCAAACATTTGAAATTATATCACTTTTAAAACATAATACTTTGAAATTCATAACTTCGAAACACTTCAATTTTCGATTTGTTTGGAAATTTCAAATATATATATGTGTGTGTGTGTGTGTGTGTGTGTGTGTATCAAACCCAATTTTCTAATATTTAGTTTTGAAATTTTTTTACATAATAAATCCATTATCATTTAAACAAAACCCATATTAAAAATAACTAAGTATTCCTTCAATTCATTTATACTTGAAATACTCATTTAATTCACCTTGACTCCAAAATCAAGTTATAATAATTATACCTTTTAAAATTTCCAATTTAATAAATTTCACATCAACTTTTTAGAGTTTAATTCTTAAACAAATTTAATTTCAAATAAATTTCCAATTTATTTTCCAACCTTAATTTATTTAAATCATTATAAACTCTATATTAAAATATAATTTATATACTTAACCATATTATCTTCCATAAAATCAAACTTTATTATTAAACTTATTTTATGTTAAAACAAATTATACATAGCTTAAAATCAAGAATAAAATAACATTTATAAAATATCTAAAATCAATATTTATATAAAACCATATATTTATTTATAAAACCATAGAAATAAATTTCAAAAATATTTATATATAGACCAACGGTGCCTGTATATAATTTTCTAACCTATGGTCAAGTGATACAGATATTTACCATTTCAATCTGCAATTTAAAATAAAAATATGGTTGTATATCATTTCAAATCGCAATCCCGAATACATAAAAATGAACCCATAATGAAGTTGCAGATTAAAATGATATAAAATAAAGCACCCATTCATCATCGTCAAAATCACACATCCACTACAATCACCATCCAAAACAATCAATCAATATCAATATGTAACTGATAATAGATAACAGGTATTTAACTGGTAGTTATATTCAATAATAAACTAAATAACGATTTAATTTAAATAAATGCAATTAATTGAGATGATGATTAAAATGTACAAAACAGCCATAAATAAATTCAAAATCACAACATAAATTAAATTTAACAAACATAAGAAATTTTAGAAGTTGTGAACGGGTTAAAACACTCACCTTTTGAATTTAAATTGAATTTAAATCCAATTTAAACTCAAAATTTGAACAGTCTCGGAATCTGTCCAAACAAGAGTCAAAATGTTCGAAATTTCGATACGATCCTAACAAAAGAAACCGTGCGTGAATTGGACCTCGTATGAAAAAGTTATCGCCGTTAGAATATTTCAGTTTGAATTAAATTAAATTAAAATAATATGTTAATTTACCACGTCACCTCTCTTTCTCTCCCTTTCACACGCACGTGGTCAACACAGCACAACCGAACCCAAACCCGAGCCATTGACTGCGCTTTCTCGCCAACACCGGCCATTGTTGGCCACGGCATGGCCACCAAAGGCTTCGCCTCACCGGTCCGCCCTATCCCCTAGGGTGCAGCCGCCCCAAATCTTTGGCTGCCACCGCCGATAACAACCCTTGAACCACAAATTCCGACCACCCAGCCGCCAATTGAGGCCGCGACCACCAACCGATACTGCTCTCTGATCTCACCAAAACCCACAAAACAATTTCGCAAATAGATGATGAAATCAGGAAACCCTCGACATTAGGGTTTCGAAAATTCCAGGCTTTGACCGAGTTTTGCCGTTGATCCGAGCATCGTTTGTAAAAAAACACTAGGGGCAGATTCGTGTTGTCAAAATATTCGATATATAATTTTTCTGAATTTTTTTGAGGAGTTTGAAATTTTGGGCTTGAATTTGGTTTGAAATTGCAATTGGAATCTTCGTTTGTCTGCCATTGCAATGAGGAGCAAATCAAATTGTATGTACAGAAAAATGAATATAAGAAATAGGCTAGGGTTTATAACGAGGTATATATATGCGAAGCTAAAATTAGAATGGACCGGATTGATTTGGATAGACAGTTGAACGATAAATGGCCCGAAAAGCCCGTTTTAACTCCGGAACGAAATTGGGTCAACCCATATATCAAAATAGATGTTTTTAAATATTGTAAACTCAATGGAACAGGTTTCGAGTTCAAATTCCATCGTATGAAGAAGTTATGCTAAAATAAAGTTATTTCAAATTGATTCCAATTTAATCGATTTCAAGGCGCTTCAAGCAAGTACGATCAAACGACAAGTCTGATTGTTATGAAATTTAAAATCTTACAATAATTCACCGTTACGGATCCGATGAAACTAGTTTCGTTGAAATCCGAGTCTGTGGCCAAAATGGCTGTTTTTACATTAGTTAAATAAATTAATAATTAATTAATTAAACCAAATTTTCAGTTTCAATACTATAATTGACAATTTTTATCATTTCTAGATTTCTTAATCATTTACACTAATTTAAATAAATTTAGATGTCAATTTAGAGTTGATTAATTTATCAATTTCAGTGTTAATCTCAATTTCATTAAATTCAGAAATTATAAATTTAATTTCCGATAATTGTGTTTAATTTACTTTTCATTCTATTATTCAATTCATTATTATCAAACGGATGAAATTAACATTGGACTCATGGTCTATTACATTAATATTCTCAAATTTCAACTTAATTTCCGTTAACGTAATATTTAAATATTAAATTCCATTTATTTGCAACTAATCCAATTATTAAATTTAAATTCCACTAAATTAATAAATCTCGATTTTCCATTCTTTTTATCAACCAATTGTCATATTATAAATGGAATTGAAATTATTTTCAAATATTATCTTATTTATACTGATTTCATTAATAATTTACAGATCTTTTTTATTTCTTTCCGAATTAAATTACCAAAACTTATTAAATCAACAAAATTTGATTATCGAAAATTACAGGTCATTAGAACTTAAGCAATTAGTATAGTGCAAATGAACCTAACTAATGCAAAAGATTAGGTGGTCCACTGATTCCGTTGACCTCCTTTTATGCAATCGTGTCCGTGTCATGTATCCAAATGAATGCAAAAATTCCTAATGATAACTGATAGTTCTATATGCGTGCTACAACCATCATCCAAATGCAACAATCACGTGATAAACATCCGTTTACGGCAACCATGGATATAAAATAAAAATGTGCATACATCCACATGCATATGCTCTAGTGCCCTAATCAGGTCGATCCCCAAGGAATAATAATTTCTAGTGTACCTATATGCATCCATTAGCATCCACTAGCAAACACTTGCAATCGCTAGCATACATCATTCATAACATGTTCTATTAACATGTTTACATCAACTCCTACCATCCATAGGTTAAATCCAAAGTTCTATCCCCCCTCCCCCTCCGAAGGATAGTAAAGGAAAGAACCTATTCAAATCTAAAGATGGAAAAAGAAATACTAAAAATTACTATTAAAAAGATGAGGATGGGAAGTACGAATCTTCTCTTCTGCTTTTCAAGTGGCGTCTGCAAAATCATCTCCCAATTACACCTTCACAATTGGAACCTCTTTATTCCCTAGTCACTTGATGTCTCTTCCAACAATGTTTATGGGGATACGCCGAACAGAAGCTCCCTTTCTACCTCCACCTCCTCCAACTGACTAGGCTCTACAACCTCCACAGAGTCATGTAAGTACTTTCGCAAGTGCGAAACATGAAAAACGTTGTGCACTCCTGCAAGCCTATTAGGTATCCTTACTCAGTAAGTCATCTTCCCAACTCTTTCTGTGATAGGGAATAGTCCAACAAATCTAGGGTCTAATTTTCCATTTGATCCGAACCTTACCACATTCCTAAGCGGGGATACTTAGATAAAAACTAAGTCTTCAATCTCAAACTCTATGTCTCTTCACTGCTTGTCCGCATACGGCATCAGTCTGTCTTGAGCCGTATTCATCCTTCGTCGAATCAAATCCACCCTATCAGAGGTCTCCCTAATCATATCGGGTCCAAGTAATAACTTCTCTGTAGACTCTACCCAACATGATGGAAACTTGCAAGGTCGCCCATATAAAGCCTCAAATAATGTCATTCCTATACTTGTTTGGTAACTATTATTGAATGAAAACTCAACCAACGAAAGATGCTCCACCCAAGTTCCTCCAAAGTCCAAAATGCACATCCACAGTAAATCCTTAAGCACCCTATTGATCCTCTCCGTTTGGCCATTTGTCTAGGGGTGGTAGGTCATACTCAACCTAAGTTGCATCCCTAGCTCCTTTTGCAAGCTTCTCCAAAACTCGCTAGTTAAAATCGGATCTCCATTACTAACAACGCTAGAAGGAACTCCATGTAGATGGAATATCTCTCGAATATACAAGAATACCAAATATGAAGTCGTATGCTTACTCTTAACTGGGATAAAGTCGGCACTCTTGGTCAATCCATCAATAATCACCCAAATGCTAGTGTTCCCCTTCCTAGAACGGGATAAACCATTAATGAAGTTCATATATGTACCGTCCCACTTCCACGTCGTCACATCTAAGGGCTGAAGTAATCCAATGTGCTTTTGCTGCTTTGCTTTTACCCTTTGGCATATGAGACACTTAGCTATGAATTCCAGCACGTCCTTCTTCATGCCATCCCAATAGAACATCCTCTTCATATCCCAATACATTTTGTCACCACCCCGATGAATAATCATACGAGAATGGTGCGTCTCTTCCAAAACTCCTCTCAACAAGTCACTGGTGCATGGAACACAAAACCCCTCATCTCTCCTAAGCCACCCTGCTATCTATGGAATAACGTTGGAGATGCCTAGAGGCCTCTCTTCGCCTAATCCTATCCATAATGTCCATGAGTTTCGAATCCTCCCGCTGTCTCGAGCCAATCTGATCCATAAGAGTAGGCCTCGCCTCTAATGTCATCAACAATCCAGGAGAAATGTCCATAGAGGGCTTAAAGTCAAAAGTAGAAATAAACTCCAAGCTCCTCCACTCTACGAGCAAAGGACTAAGGGTTGTTTTCTTTCTACTCAATGCATCCACAACCATATTACCCTTGCCAGGGGTATAAGCTATCTTAAAATCATACGAGGCTAAAAACTCCATCCATCTCTGTTGCCTCAAGTTCAAGTCCTTCTGCGAGAAAATATACTTCAAAGACTTATGGTCGGTAAAAAGCTCAAAACTCTCTCCAAGCAAATAGTGCCTCCAAGACTTAAGTGCAAAAACTATGGCAGCGAACTCCAAATCATGGGTAGGGTAGTTCTTCTCATGCGTCCTCAACTGCATACTACCATAACATACTATCCTCCCTTCTTGCATCAACACCACTCCTAGACCCGTTTTGCATGCATCAGTGTATATAGTGAAAGACTTAGCTCCGTCAGGTAAAACTAATACCGGTGCACTAACAAGAGCTCTCTTAAGCTTCGTGAAGGAATCCTCGCGATCCACGCCCCACACGAAAGCTTCATTCTTCTTAGTAAGGCATGCAAGTGGAGTCGAAATCTTAGCAAAGTCTCTAATGAATTTCCTATGGTAGCCAGCCAATCCTAGGAAGCTCCTAACCTCAGTAACGTTCTTGAGGGCATTCCAATCTTTCACTATAATAACCTTGGCGGGGTCAACACCCAAACCTTCCTTTGAGACTACGTGCCCCAAGAAACGAACTTCCTCTCTTCAAAAATGACACTTCAAAAACTTAACTCTCAAATGATGACTACGAAGTGTGCGAAGAACTTCTTCCAAATGAATAGCATGGTCCTTCATATTCTAGGAAAATACCAAGACATCATCCACAAATAACACCACAAACTTATTTAGGACGTTCCTAAAGATGCGGCTCATCAAATCAACGAAATAGGCTGGAGCATTAATTAGCCCAAAAGGCATAACCAACCACTCGAAGAATCCATCTGGTATCCTAAAAGCAGTCTTATCTATGCTATCATCAGTGACTCTAAGCTGATGGAATCTCGTGGCTAGACCTAGCTGAGAGAAAATCGAAGAACCTACCAACTGGTCAAAAATATCATCAATCCTAGGGAGTGGATATCAGTTCTTCTTGATGAGCTTATTTAATTCCCTATAGTCCATGCAAAGTCGGAGAGAACCATCCGCGTTACTGGCGAAGAAGACTAGAGCTCCCCACTTAGATATACTCCTTCTTATGAATCCCTTCTCTAAAAGATCATGGATCTGTTTGCTCAATTCTTTCCTCTCCCTAGGTGCCATGTGCCTTATAGGTAACGCTACTGGCTTGGCATTCTCGGCCAAATAAATTCTAAAGTCAATCTCTCTCTTAGGGGCAGTCCTCTTACGTCCTCAAATACGTTTGCAAAATCTCTGATGACAGGAACCGAATGCAACTCTGATGAAGATGAATCGAGGGAATAGAGAAACTCAACATTACTGAACCTTGTGGGTCACAAGATACCTCTAGAGTCTTACCACTGCAAGTCTTAAGTCTAACGACTCTTCTCTCACAGTCTAAGATAGCTCCATATGTGAAATCCATCCCTAAGATCATTTCATACCCGAGAATCCCAAAACATAGGCATCGCAGTCAAATTCTACGCCTAGGATAAAGATTTTCAAACTCCTACAAACTATAGATAAGTGTGTCGATCCTCTATGGGATTTGAAACAATAATGGGGTCTACTACTAACAATATGTCCAAGTGTAAACAATCTACTGGAGAACTAGACATAAAAGAATGTGATGTTCCAGAATCGAATAAAGTCCAAATGGGAAAATCGGATATAGAAATCAAACCTTCAACATTTGACTTTCCTACCTCTATCTAAAATGATACTGGAAGGTGATGTGTCAAATGCTTGAATCTGTGCAACTGGCACGCTCGCTCCCTGACCAGATCTCTAGTGACAACTCTTACTCGTATGACCGGATGTCTGCAACCATAGCACTTACCCTTCATCTTATCCTTCCTGCAATCCTTGGCCATATGTCTAACATTCCCACAAATATGGCACTTTACTCCCTTCTTAATCGGCTTCTGAGGACCATCACCTTTCTTCTTCTTTTTATTCTTTTCCCACCACTTCTTCTTTGGACCTTCTGACTTAACCTCCTCTTCAGACTCTCCCACCTTGATTGTATCCGACATAAATGTTATCTCGACCAAAAACACATAAGTAGCTTCTATTGGTACATGAGTCGGCAATAATCCCTGAAGGGGTTAATTCAATCCCTTCGCGAACTTCATAGCTTTCTTATGCTACATGTTTACCAAATCCATACTAAACCATGACAGCTCATTGAACTGATTGATGTATTCCTTAACAGACAAACTCGATTGCTTCAAATTGAAAGACCTCTCCAACTGAACACTATCTTCCGCTTGAGACAGAAACTTCCTATCGAATCGCTCTCGGAATCCATCCCAAATAATATTTCTTCCCTCCAACTCGATCACCTCCCACCAATAAGATGTATCCTCCTTCAATTTCCAGGCGGCTAGCTGAACTCGTTGCTGACCATCCAATCCCAAATGATCAAAAATCCCCTCTATGTCCCTGTGCCATGCTCTCGTCTCCGCACAAGTCTCCTTGTTAGAAAAAGTCTTCCTGCCCAAACTCGCAAAATCTTTACAAAACTTAGAAAAATTGATGGCAGCAGATGGATTGATGGGATTCCCACCCGCTGGTGTAGGATTGAGTGCAGACCCATGCACCTCTGGAGTCGTGGCTTGTAAGTACCCACGAAGCAAGCCTGGGATAGGGATGCCCTCGGGAAGGTTCGAGGCATCATCCATTCTATGAAAAGAAAAGGATAATTTAAGGAAGAGTCAAAGTAAGACTGAACTATACTTATGAGGGGATTTTTATAAAAATTTCTTTTATACTTAAAAACTTTTGTAAGAATTCTTTTCTGAAAAATGCTTTTTTTAAAACAAGTTATTTGGAAAAATAATAAATTTTTAGGAATCTTGTAATCATAGGCTCTGGTACCAAGTTAAACACCCCCACACCCCTTAATATACCCAAAAGAACACATTAAAAGGTGTGGTGTGTTGTAGGTGTAACTAAAGCTAACAGAGACTAAGATTCACAAGACAAAAATAGATAAAAACAGCGGAAACTTAAAATAATAACTTAATTAAAACAAAACTTCATAATTGCTTCAGAAATAACTCAAATACCAAATACCACATGCATGTCTAAAAATCAAATATGTCTCATGAAACAAAAACTCATGGTCTCAAAATTCAGAGTACATGATATTCCTCATAATAAGCCGGTACATAGAAAGAACTAAAGTTGAAATAAATGAAATACATAATAGAGAACTCCTCCAAGAAACCGCCAAGCAACTGCAATCTAACACCCTCTCCCTTGATTGCCTATGGGGGGAAAGCGAAAAAATAGAGGAGTGGGTCAGCAAAAAAGTCTAGTGAATGATAGTAATTACTAGAGTCTTTAAGCAACGTAAAGGTAATAGACTCTACAATAGTTCTAGTATATAAAGAGGAAACAAAAGAAATAGGAAAGAGATAAACTAGAAATAAATACGATTATCTATAAGATAGGTTAATTTCGATTGTTTGCACTTGTCCTTGATTTCTGCTTTGATTAGGCTGAATTCATAATCCTGTAATTAGGAGTAATCCTAATTCTATCCTTTTTGATCAGCCTGCTACTCCATAGGCCTTACTGTGGACCAAACACTAATAACTCCCCACACAACAACCAATGGTATCTACGAAAGATGCACAAAGCACCCACTATGGATCCGGACGACATATCTAGCTCCCTGCACATAAGGCAATGGTGTCTACGAAAGACACCCATACTAAGAGCTTGGAACTCATAGCGATTACTGAGCACTAGAATGGAAGTCGCACGTGTAACTGCCACCATACCCATGCAACCTTTTGCTCCACCTATTGGGTCTTCTTATTACCTCAAACTTTGACATAAGCGTGCCCCTTATCCCACTTCAGGCTAAGTGAGATCACCGTGTGTCCAAAGAATCTATAGGGGAAATGCTGTTGGTACTGGCCCGTCATCCAAACAATATCTAGTTGTGCCCCTTATCCAAGTCCCCCGTAATTTGGACTTTTATTTGACCAATTACTACCATTCTTAGCATAAGCGTGCCCTCATCTATCTTCAGGCTAATGTGGGACACCATTTTGTCTAATAAGGAATGGTACGGGTTCTACTTTCATCTTTTCTTATTAACTTAGATAAATTATATAATTAAGCCTTTATTATCATCTTTACTTTCTACTTTTATTAATTTATCCCAAGTCTTAAAATAAGCCTCATTCTTCTCTTTTTCTTACTATAACCTACATGCTCATTATTTAGCCCAAGGTCTAAGTGTGAAAATAAGCTTCTTTCATTTTTTTTACTCTTTTCTTAGTTATAATTATACATTATAACTAAGCCAATTAATTAGTCATATTCTAATCATAATTAGACATAATTTCAGTCTAATTCCATTTATATTATGGTCCAATTCCATTATTTATTATAGTCTTTATAATTTACATCTTATTTTCTTCATTCAATATTCTTACTTTATAATCCATATTTGTGTTTAACTTATTCTAATCCATAAGCGAAGAAAAAGAAAAAGAAGAGAATATACGCTTGCATAAAATCTAAAACGTCAAAAAAGATGTAAATAACAAATAAATAACAGTAAATGAACTTAAATACTATAAATAAACTATAAATAAATAAAAACTATGCTTAACAATAATAAATTAAAATTAATTGAAAAAGAATAACCAAAAGGGAATAGACTAAAAAATAGATCTAAACTGATAAAAAGGCTATTCCAAAATCGTAGTAAAACTACAACTGTTGAAAACCCTATTATTTTAAATTACTTAAAGAAATTTTAAAATAATTACAATCACTAACCTTCGGTCCTAGGCTTTTCCTTTGGTCTTCCTGGATCCACTTGGAGTGGTAAAATAATTTAATTCATAACGATTTTCTTCTTAGAAAAAATTATTCCGTTTAGCGTCCTTCCTACAAAGGTGAACCCAATTGGAGAAAACCTAGAATGTGAAAAAGTGTTAGGTCCAGGGGTCCATTTATAGGGGTAGCAATGGATCTCGGACCGTTGGATTTGGAGATTGAGTAGGACGCAACCATGTCATAGGCCGAATAGGAGCCATCGAATACAAAAATAGATGGACCAGATTGGTCAGAAGAATGCAAAACACGTTAGTTTAAGGCTTTGGAATGAACGAACTTTCGCTCGTAAATAGCATAGGCGGATCGACCGGGTGGTCGATAGCCCGATGCCCAGGTCGACCGGCTGGTCGACCTGCCTATAGCTTATATATAATATATGTTCTTTGTTTTCTACTTATTTTGTTTATTTTATAACTTGGTCATATTAGCTCAGATTTTGACGTTTTATATATGGAAATTGACCAAAAAATTACCACAGACACAATGGCACAACTTTCGTGGCTTAATTCTGATAATTTCACAAAATTATTTTATTATCTAATTAATTAACGAATTAATTATTATGCATTAAATTTTGGGTTGTTACACTCTCCCCTCCTTAAAGGATTTCGTCGCCGAAATCTCCAAGGATAAAAGAATGACTAAATATTTTCATCCAAGTTCTACCACCAACTACTTAATCATCAACCATTAAACCATCATTCTTATGTTTTCTAATGAAGTTTATGATACTTAAGCAATTAGTATAGTGTAAATGACCCTAACTAATGCAAAAGATTAGGTTGCCCACTGATTCAGTTGACCTAATTTCATGCAATCATGTATGTGCCATGTATCTAAATGGGTGCAAAAATTCCTAATGATAACTGATTTTGAGGATTTGAAACGTTCGAACGAATGTTCGTTCGTAAATAGCAGAGGTGACTCGACCGCCTAATGCCGAGGTCGACCGGTCAGTCGACCTGCCTATACATATACATATACATACATACATACATACATACATACATATATATATATATTCTTAGTTTTCTGCTTATTTTGTTTATTTTATAACTTGGTTATATTAGCTCAGATTTTGTCGTTCTATATATGAAAATTGACCGAAAAATTACCACGGACACAGTGGTGCAACTTCGATGTCTTAATTCTGATAATTTCACAAATTTATTTTATTATCTAATTAATGAATTAAGTATTATGAATTAAATTTTGGGTTGTTACAACAGCAATCCGGTTGGAACTATATGCAATGCTAAAAAGAAATAATTTCATTAATCTTTAGATGTGGAAATTAATAAAGCGCTTTTGCTAGTCAACGTGCTTAAGTCCACTCGAATTCTATAAGCAATTATCACACAATTTGATTTTGAGTTTCGGCACATAGATGTTGTAACAAACTTCTAAATTATAATTTAGAAGAAACCATTTTAGTCAAAATGTCTATGTCGGTGGAAGCAATAAGTAAAGTTTGTGGGTTTTGATTATGACGCAAATGTTGATATAATAAGGACATCAATAAGCACCTGAGTTGAGCAAATATTTTGATAGAAAAATCAAACAGTATGATTTCAACCTAAATGCAGATGAAATTTGTGTCGGCAAGAAAGAAAATCAAAGGTACTAAATCATTTCTAGTACTATAAGTAGACATACTACTGATTATTAACACCATATTAAAACATTTAATATGGAACTTATGATGTGGATCCCTTATGCATCGACAATAGAGATCAGCACATATGTTATGTTATGATTTATGTTAGATCTTGCCTATACACTACGTGTATTAAGGGAATATCAAATCCGAGGCCAAACAACTAAATGGTAATTAAGAGTGTTCTCGAGTATTTACAAACTACTAGAGAATTGTTTATGGAAACATCGAACTTCTTTTGGAGCATTCCAACTCATACTTCATAAGTGACTCGAATATAGTAAGTAAATCATAAATTGTAATGACACACTCTTTCAAACCATTCAAATCGACAATAATCCACACGTGTCAGACTTAAATTGCTCAAACAACAGATTGCTAATTTATAATTGGCAAAACTTAGCATACACAGTAAATAAATTGATTAGAAAATCACAGACATAGAGAATTACAACAATATGCAGCGGAATATGTAAATAGTAGTTCATTAAGCTACTACAGAACATCAGAGTCTGAATCAAACACAACAGAAAATCCCAAGTACAAGAAATATCATATACATAAGCAAATGACAAGTCTGAACATAAACAACTGAAAATAATTGAAATAACTGAAAGCTGGACACATAAAGATGGATCTCCAAGCAAAACTCTAAGCTCTAAAAGTGAGTCTCAAATGTTATGACACTCAGTCTGACCCGAGAATAAAGCAAAATACAAAACACTCGAGTCAGAATTAACATTCTTATAGCAAATAAAAAAAAAGTGAAATGTCCAAGTGAAATGCAAATAACTTAAAAGATGTTGGGATTCCATCCTTTAAGGATCTGTTAAACTATTTACATATATAATCCAATACGCTACATAGATAATGTCTACAGTAAAGTAAAATATTAAAATAGCGTTACGGCGTTACCAACATCCTCCTTAACCCACTTTTATATAAATGTCATAGTCTATACAGTACTGTAAAATCCACCAAACCGGTGGGCTATCAGGGAGCACTCTATAGGTACAACACAAACCAAACTCGTAGTGGCGCGATAAGGCATATGACAAGGCACGCGACTCAATGTCTAGGGTAAAATTCTACCGTTTTACGGAGCCAGGGTGGTGGTAACGCATAGCAGCTACTACCGCCCACCTCGAGACACGCTCCCAAAATCAGAGGTGCGCCCAATCAAATCATAAAATAATAGATATGGTATTGAAGAAGAATGCTCAATCGGAGATGCAACCTCACATGGCCCAGGTATAGCTCTTGTTTTAGTCACATCAAGCTAACTCGAGGGAGTCAGGGCTACGTTCTACCTCATACAGACGTTCGCCAACCATCCTACTTCATTCTGGATTCTCCACCATGTGCACAGTTGTTAAAGTGGTTTTGGTATTGGCAGAGAGTATGACAATATCTGATGCCGGTCTCTTTAACAACCAAGCGCTTATTTCACAACTTGGTCATTTTCGTATCAAACAGCTCATACCTCATATCAAAATATCATATTCATTTCAAAATCATATCACTTCCAAAATCATATTTACTTTCAAAATCATTATTCACTTTAAATCATATTCATTTTCAAAATCATAACCACAAAATAGGTTAAACCATCAAATCAAAGTATTCGCATTTAAATCCATTAAATTTAAATCATAACAATTCCAACTTAAACGGTTTGAATATTGAAAGTAGTTTATATATCGGAATAGTTATATGTTAAAAATAGTTTATATTTTAAATAGGTTAGAGATTAAAATAGTTTATATATTAAAATAGTTTTTATTTAAAATAGTTATAGATTAAAATAGTTAATATATTAAAAATAGTTTATATGTTAAAATATAGATTAAAATAGTTGATATATTAAAAATATTTTATATATTAAAATATAGATTAAAATAGTTTATATATTAAAAATAGTTTATATATTAAAATATAAATATATAAATATTTAAAATTGTTTATAAATTTAAAATAACATATATTAAAATAGTTTATACATTTAAAAGAGTTTATATCGAAAATAGTTTCAAACTAGAATTGTTTCTTCCAATTTCGCAAATCAATTCAAATCAACTTTAGTTCCGAAATTCAATTTAAATCAATCTCGATTCAACAATTTCAATTAAAATGTTAAAGTTTCAATTCGAATTACCATTAAATCCATTTTTAATTTATATCTATTCCAAATCCAGGTTTGAACTACAAATTTAAGCCACTTCCAATTCAATAGATTTCAAAGTTTAAATACTCAAATAATTTACAATAACTCAATTTGTTAAATTTCATTTATTTTTCAAAATTCAACTTTAATTTTATTTAATCTTCGAAAATATTCACTTAATCATTTTTAATAACATTTAAATAAAATCTCAAATTACAACTTTAAATCAATATCAAATATTTAAATTTTAGTTTTATTTAAATTTGAAAATATTCATTTAATCAACTTAATCAAAATCCAGTTATCAAGTTATAAAAATCATATCTTTAAAAATCTAAAAATCAATAAGTTCAAATCAATTCTTATTCAAATTCAATTCTTAAACAGATAAAATTACAAATCATTTTTAATTTATACTCCTAACCTTTATTTATTTAAGTTATTACCAAAAATCTATTTAAAAAATAATGACATAAATTCAAATAAATATTTTATTCAGTTATATATATAAAAGTTATTACAAAAATCTATTTTAAAATATTAATATAAATCGTAAATAAATTTTAAACATATTATATATATATTAGTTAAATTAAATTATTATTAAATATTATTATATTAATTATTATTAAATTAAAATTAGTATTATTAAATCTATTTTAAATCTTATTTGTGCATATTTTTAAAATAATAAAGTCATAAGTAAATTTTTTTAATTTACACTTAAAACTTAACTTATAATTTTAAAATTTCTAGAACATATAATTTTAAAAATCTAAATTTTACATATATATTAAAATTAAAATATCTTTATAATATTCTAAAAATCACTACACATATTTCTCCTTTTCAAAATTTTTTGGAATCGTTTATAAATAGACCAACGGTGTCCGTATATAATTTTCTATCATATGGTCAAGTAATACGGGTATTTATCATTTCAAACCGCAATAATTTAAAATTTACAGGTATATATAATTTCAACCCGCAATTCCAATATTCAAAATTAATAGAATCGCTTGGGTTTATCATTTCAACCCATAACGATTTTCCCTAATCTATAATATTGTTCGGGTATGTATCATTTCAACCCATAGGGGATTCCTAAACTAACAGGGAACTTGCAGAGTGAGAACAATAAAATAATATCATAAAATGACATAGTATATAAATTACAACATGGATCATAATTAACAATTTAAATTAATATATATACAACAGGTGATGGTGTCATGTCAATTAACATAACTTAACAAACGCAGATAATAACATATCATACTTAACAATTAAATTTCTAACCAATTCAAAATTTAACAACATATTCATTCGTCATTTCATGTGAATCAAAGTTTACTAACATATGAATGTTAATCGTGGTGATCGCTCACCTTTCGAGGCTTGAAAAACAACAAGAATGAGATGCAGACGGACACGGATAAGCGCACGGACCCGCACACCCACAACGGGACAGCGAAACAAGAGACGAACTGCTGAAGAAAAAAAATCCCCCGACAGCAAGCACAAATACGATTTAGCTTGAGTTTGTGAACAAAAACAATATATATAATATATTTACCTCACTTTTATTTGAAAGAAGGCTGGAAAGGGAAGATGATGTTGTGAGCATATATATATATATATATATATATATATATATATATGTATGTATGTATGTATATGTATATGTATAACATATAGATACGAGCATATTTGTTCAAATATATAACATATATGTTGCTACTATGAGGGTTCGGAGAGGTGTCTGGGTGAGGTTGGCAGTTGGAGGGTGAGTGTTGGTTGGTTGTGGGTGTTTTGTGGCGGTGAGAGGTGATTAAGGGGAAGGGAAGCAACAGGCGGATGGTGGAGGGAAGTCAGGCTACTGGTGGTGGGTTGTTGGCGATGCGACTGCTAGGGGAGGGAGATGGCGGCTGTTGTGTTCGGCAGGGTAGCTGGAGTTGCTATGGTTGGCGAAGAGAGGGAGGGCGTTGTGGGGAGAGGGGATGGAGGCCGGAGAGGGAAGGAGGCTCGGTTATATAGAGTGGTGGATCTGATATTTTGCATGTGGGTTTGGCAGGGTTTGACGGCGATGGAATAGGAGTATGGGCGAGGGTTGGTGCGGGGTTTGGTTATAGGGTTTGGATGAGTTGTTGCGGCTACGTGCGAAGGGTTGGAGGGTGAAGGTGACGAGTGTGGAGCAAGGTGGTTGATTGGGCAGCTGATGGAGGAAAGGTTGCGGCAGGTTGAGTTTCATAATAAACAAATGCAAACTGGTATATAACTTTGTACATAGTTATATACCTTTTAGATGAGCGCAGAATAAAGAGAAGAAGAAGGAGAGGAGAGGAATGCAAGCAACGAACTAGAAAATGAATTGAGATGGTAGAAATAACAAAAGACCAATGTTAAATTCTAGAAATTATAAAAATTAGTGGCCATTCATTATCCCACAGTTGGACAATTGAAAGGACACAGCAAACCTAAAGGTTAAAATTGGGTACCGATACGGCTAGCCGTTTTTGTAGGTTTTGCCGCATACCGGACATCGAAACGCACAAATGAATATACTGTGGAGATCAGCACGACGAGATGAACAGAATGGTGCACAGATATGAATGATACGACCCTTCTATCAAAACTTGAATTTCGCTGTCAAAACTGCTGCTAAAACGCCAAAAATAAGATAAACGGAGCTAGAGCAGCCCAAATTCAACGAAACGAATTATGACGTCTCACTTAGAAAATGTAACGACCCAAAATTTCTGTTAATTAAAATTCGTATATTTAATTGATTTTAAATATTAACGAGTGAAATTAAACAGTCGAATAAATTTATTTCGAATATCTGGATTTAATTGGATAATTAAATCGATTATTTAATAGTTGAAATTACGCAAATAATTGAAAATTGGGCTTAATATGATTATAAATGATTTGTAAAATTTTATATCATATTGGAGTTATAATAGGTTATAGAACTTTTAAAATTAAATTAAAAGTTAATTTGTGAAAATTGAATATTTTAATATTTAATTAACGTCTAAAAATAGCCATTTTTCAAACAGTCTCGGATTTCGATGAAACCAGCTTCATCCGATCCGTAATGTTATATTATTTTAAGATTTCAATATTTCGTGTCAATCGGATTTATCGTTTGTCCTGGGCAAGCTAAAACGCATAGAAATTTGGTTAATCGATTTAATTTAAAATCGATCGTTTATTGCTGTAACTCGCACAGATGATCGAATTGGCTCCCGAAACCTATTCCATTGTGTCCGGAATGCGGGTTAAACCCTAGAAATGCCAGTCACCGCGCGTGATTTGGAGTTTGAAAATTTGAAAATGAATAGTGTTCGTCAGTTTTCTATAAAAGGACCCTTAAACATTTCATTTGCTCCAAACCCTAGTTCGTTGCTTCAGCCGCCGCTTACATACATTTTAATGGCCGAAATTCCATCTCCTTCTTCCTCGTTTTCCTTCCAATCCGTAGACAATTACGGGAAACTCTCAACTACAAAAATGAAGATCGTATCGAGATCTATATTCTCAACGGTCAGGATCGAAAATAGCTTAATGGATCGACGGCAATTCGCGTGAGAAGTCACGACTTTCTTCCACGTTTTTTAAAGCATGTAGAGAACCGAGCTTCGCCGCACCTGGGGAGTTGGTCGAGGCGGCGATGGGCTTCGTATTGGCGGTGCTTGATCGATGTAAAGGCGAGCGTAGTGGGGTGCGTTCGAAACCCTAGGCGGCGGCTCGTATGGGTTATATTGCGTACGCATTTTCTGTTGGGGAAGAAGGCAACGCATGCGGCCGAGATTTGGTAGTAGGAAACGAACGACCAGGATTTGATTTAGGTTAATAATAATAAGAAGATTGTTAATTTAATTTATTTTAAATCGTTCAAACTTTGTAATGCTATAACGTGTTCATACGAGGTCGGAATCTGACGAAACAAATTGCGACGAGTTCGTATTAACGAGCACTACGCTATGGAACTGGATTGGAGTCGTTCGGAGCTAGCGAGAATTTCGGGTCAAATTAAACGCACGTTTAATTTTATTCGAAATAAAATGCTGCTACCGAATTGAAATCAAGGTGAGAACTTCTCGCTCAATCGAATTAGTTTCGATTTAAATTTTTAATAGTTAGATTTAAAATTGCTTGATTGTGTTGATTATATGCTTGGATGATAAATTGCTATCTATTGTTTTGAAATAGACCCTATGCGCCGCATATTAAGCGGAGGTTATTTATTAAAAACATATACCGCGAATATTTCACTGCAAAGTGAAATTGGTATTATTTATGTACTTGGAGTTGATTTCCCGCATTATATAGCGGATGAGACCCTATTGCGCCGCATAATAGCGGATAATATTTTATAAATCCTATGTACCGCGATATTCCGTATTGGAACGGAATTGGTATTGTGCTAACATCTTTGGATGCAGGGAAACAGGTTGGAGGGATCCAACAGGATTCCTCACCAGTATTTATTTGATTACAGATATTGTGATGTTTATTGATTATCATATTGTTATATGATATTTGGATGTCGTGATTGACTTTTGGTGTTGTCGCATCATCGGATCCATTTTTGAAGTTTTAAAATAATGATTTTGATTTTAAAAAGAATTTTAGAGTGATTTTTGAAAGTATATGTTTTATTAAATTTTGAATTGTTAAAATAAATAAACGTTATAAATTTATTGTTATAAAGGTTATATTTTTCGAAAATAGTACTTAAGTATAATTTTGGAGTTATACAAGTTTTAAATAACGATTTGTAAATTATTAAAAGGATTGGTTTATTTAAATTGAGATTTTTGAATTATTATAAACGGTTTATATAAAAGATTTCTAAGATTAATATTTATAAATTAAAAATATAGGAATTGTGAAACGAGTTTTATTAAGTGTTAAAATGAAGTATAAATGGATTTCACAAGTGAATAAAATTTATAGATTTATAAATTGTGAAGTTATGAAATGAATAGATTTTGTAAAATAAAAGATTTATAAATGATTAACTTATAAATCGGATTTTGGGTATAAAGTTGAGTTATAAATTGAATTGATTTATAAAAGGGATTTTATAATTGAAGTTTTATAAATAGAAATGGAATTTATAAACATTGTTTATAAATCCGAAATCAATTGAATTTGATAAATTTAATATAGAAGGTTATTAAAGGAAATATATTCGCGATTTCGGATAGCGAATTATCCTTGAAATAAAATGTGTAGAAAATATTGAATTTGATTAGTGAAGTATATTCACGATTTTGGACAGTGAATATATTATTAAATAAAATGGACATGTTTTTGAGGAAGTGATATTATAAAATGAAGTTAATTGTTCTAAAGATGTTTTAAAATGTATTAACTGTCGAAACCATAGATTTCAACATTCATTGTTGAAATAGACGTTTTTGAGAAATAAGGAAATAGTGGACTATAACACTGTTGTTATAGTAAATGATTTCCGAAAGGAAATGTTTTATATAGTATTGGGATTTATATATCTATCTTAATTTCGAATCCCTATACTAGTGATTTTGGGATGTCGTAACGATGTTTTACGCAACATTCGTTTTGGCCCAAATAAATGTGTTTGAAAGAACGTTTTCTTTAAAGAATGAAATATATGCTTAATTTCGATTTAAGTATATTGAATATTTTCCAAGTGTTGAAAATAAATGGATTTGTGAATTACTTATTATTAAATAAGTGTGGAAATGTTTTTCCAATATGAAGTGAATATTTTGAGATTTTATCTTTTAAAGATAAATTGAAAATGAATATTAGAAATCGATTTGGAAATCGTATATTCATAGATATTTTGGAATTGTAAATTCACTATGGAATTTATAAAAGAAAGGGAAATTTGTTTAAAAATAAACGTTGATTTATTTTTGAAGTGTGGGAATAAATTTACGGATTTGGAAAGTAAATATAAAGTAAATCGGTAAGGAATTATTCAATTGGTTTAAATGAACCATTTTGAAATGAAAGTTTTTCCGCGTAAGGAAAATGATTGAAATTTTTTTTCAAATGGTTGAAGTGTGGAAATTATATATCTAGTAAAGATATTTTTGGAAAATAAATAATTTGGGAAATTATTTGGAATCTGGTGATGTTGAGCATGCCAATTGATAGTTAAATAACCGACTATCAATATTTACCTTTGAATGGATATTTGTTGTGATTTGCTTGAATTTGAATGCCACGCTTATTTTCAAAATAAGCGCTCACTATTCGGGTTAGCCGGGAAAGAACCTTGGGGTCGTATAACCCATTCCGAATATGTGTTACGTCGTTATGGATTGCATTTGATGACCGGTGTTGAAGACCGGATATTTGTGAAAACGGAAGGATTACCGTCGAATGATTCTGCATCGGTTGATCCCCGATATAGAAATTTATTACCCTTTGTGATGGGACGTCCGGTCGTGATTAGTGAATATCCGGATTGTAAGGGCTTCTTTGTAAGTGCCTTCGGTTCCGTTCGATCCCGGAACGGACTTGTATGGATGTGTGTCTGATGTTGCAATTTGAGATGTAAAACTGGTTTCTATCAAATATATTTCCGTTGGTGGTGGAGAATTTATTCTCTTAGCTTAACACCCTGAGAGGTTATGTAGTTGATGGTTACTAGTGATACATTCTCAAATTGGTAATACGGCATACGAAGTGTTGTTGAGCATTTGATGATCAAAGCACAGCTTTTGTATAAAGCATGGCTTTGTGGACGAGACTTCGTCGGACCTCACACCCCGGAAATGGTCAAAACAGGAAGGATGCGGCAAGGTTGTTAGGGGTAGCGTCCCTTTAGTGTATGTCATTCCTTCTGGATAGAGGTGGTATCATGGTATGGAGCCAAGATACTTAACCTATGTTGTTGTTGCAAATTTATTGCTTTGTGGTTGTTGGAAATCGAGGATCCTCGGATATAGATCGGTTACGATCGGGGAATGACATATTCGTGTCAGTAGTTACCCAGTTAGGGGTAACCCGGCCTTGTGTTGGCAGAGATCCGGTTAGGTTCTCGGGTCGTCTTTCCAGAGGCGTACCCATGTAGCAATGGGAAGTTCCTTGGCCTGAACATTCTATGGAAATCCAAAGAAACAATACGATCTTGTACGGTTTTAGTTGTAGAACCTATCATTCACTTATGGTGGCGCCCCACTGTTTGGATGGTAGCTATAGTAGGCATACGATAATGGTCGTATATTGGCTAAGATTTATATCTTTACTTTCGAAATGATTTTTCCTACACTATGCACTAGTAATAATATCAAATGTTTCTTTTTAATGCGTATCAAGCATCTTTGACTATCATAAGGAGAAATCTCCTCCGATTCTGCGTTTGCATTGTGTGTGTGTGTGCGGGAGGCCTTATGGTAGTCTCATTTTCTAAAAAGCATTGTGAATCTATTTTAAAATTATCATGTACTTTGTTTTAAAAAAAATAAACTGTTTTAATTCTCACACCAGTCACATGACTGACTCGGAGTTTATTGTTTCCTTCCTAAACTTTGGGTGCCCACCAATTTCCACACGGGCAGTGTAGAGTCAGGTTATCAGGTTATTCTGGAATTCAGGAGTTGATGGAGACAAGCTGGATGGCATGGCGTATTCACTAGTATACATAGTATTTCTTTTCCGCTGTTTGTTGTTGTTTGTTGTTGTACACTCTGATGATGAAATGTAATGTTATATGATGTAATGTAATAACTAATATAGTTCTTTGTTTAAAGATTATTCATTTATCTATTATATGTTGTTCCGCTGCGATTGTGAGATTCTGATATTGTTCTGTTGTTTCTTTTTGTTCTGTTCTATCTTTTTCTCTCTTCTTCTATCTTTTTCTTCTTCTTTAACCATAACGGTACGGTTTTCCGGCATTCGATTGCTCGGCAGTTGATACAGTGGACGTATTGATGTCGGTTTTCGAGCGTCGAAAAGTCGCGTCGTCACATTTGGTATCAGAGCTTGTGGTTAAGCGACAACCATGGCTCTGTTGGGAATTACTCATTAGAGATGGAGTCAGTAGTACTCTAGAATGAGTTTGAGTGTAATAATAGATACGAGCGCGTATTTGTTAGTGAATATGAAATTGTTTTATATTGTGATGATTGGTTTGTTAAGTGGTATATGGATTCTGGTCAACACGAGTAATTAACGTTGTTGATAGGGATCTCTAAACACTTGTGCAGAACAAATTGACACGATATCGTTTTAATAGGGTAAATGAAATAATTTTACCTTGATTATGTTTTATATAGAAAGGAATAATTTTTCAGAATTATTAAAGTGTAAATGAATTGATTGTTTGGTTGTTGAAAATATAAGATATATGCAAGTTAATAAAAGTTGTTTGAATAAGTTGAATGAAACATATTGTAAAAGAATAAATTTTATAAGCGAATGAATTATAAGTATGGAATTATAGTTAAAATGATTTACACTTGTGAAATAATCTTAAATATAATAGGTGAAATTATATAAGTAAAAGATTTGTAAATATGATTTATAATAAAATTCCAGAGAAGTGTTTTGAAAGGATTTGATATTTTGGGAAAATCGTTTTGGAGAAATTAAAGCTCTAAACTATTTTCGGTCGCTGGAAAATAATTCCGATGATGAACATGACATCATCGGTGTTCATTTTCGGGTTTCCAAAAGAGGAATTGCTGCCAAATTATTTTGAATGAAAGTTGTTGGAAAAATTTGGATTTGGTTTTGGAAATTCAAAAGGATAATTTGAATTGGTTTCAAAAATGGTTTTGAAAGGTTGAAAAGACTCTAGAATCCTATTTAAAATATTATGGGAATGATAAATGAGTTGATAACTTATACAAGTTGAATTTTGATAGAAAAAATTTAACTTAAAGGGTGGAGTTAAATTAAAGTAAGTATAAGTGAATCAATAAAATCCAAGTGGTAATTGTTGAATATAAGTTGTATAACTTATAAAATGAGAAAATGTAAGTGAAACAAATTGTTGAAAATGGTTAAAAACGATTTGGTTAAGCAAAACAAAATCTGAATTTGATAGTGATATGAGATAATAAATTTGACTTGCTAAAGGTTAAATAAAATTTTCTTCAGAATTGGAATCTGAATTGAATTTATAAGTGGAGATTTAAGTGAAGTTAAACAAATAATATTTGAAAGAGAATATAACTTAAGTGAAGTTGAATGAAGTTGATTTTGGTGTGAAAGTAAATTAATCAAGAGAAGTGACGAATATGAACTTGAGTTATATAAATGAAATTCAACCTTATATTGTTAAATGAATTAGCAATTGAATTGATGAATGGATTGAATGTTAATCAATCGAATGTAAAAGGATTGATATGGGATAATGAATGTAAGTGTAAATTCATTAAAAGCTAATGTTATTGGAAGTTGAATAAATTGAATGGAAATCAATTTAATATGAACCAATTGGAATTAAAAGTGTTGGACCAAATAGAATGTAAATTAAATAATTTGGTTGTGTTGAATGTACATTGGTTGTTATATGGTTATTAATTGATTGTATATAAATTCATTAAGTGTTAATGAAATTGAATTAGCGAAATTAGAAGCTAAAGTAATTGAATCCAACTTGGAAGAAAATGAACTTGAATAGAATTGAATTTGATTTGGAAGTGAACTAACGTGAATATAAATTAGTGAATGTATACTAATTGGAAAATGAACAAATGAATGTTAGTAAAATTCCAATGTTAATGAATCAAATGTGATTAAAAGGAAAACCAATTCAATGAATATTAACGAGAAGTGAATTTATATTGATTTGGTTATGAATTTGTTGGATGATAGTTAGATGATAGTTGATTGATGGTTGCATTTGTTGCTTTTGTTGCATTTGTTGCTTTTGTTGCATTTGTTGCTTTTGTTGCATTTGCTATGTTGGCATATGTAGTTGTTATGTTGCTGTATGATGTATATTGATACTATTTTCATATGTGCATGATTCTCATTGTTTGTTGAGTGTTTAGTAGGTGCGGATTGCGCTTGCTTCGCATATGGAGCTCGTTTTCGCGTTATATTAGCCGTATACGCCCGCTAACAATATATAAGGTACATATCTCGGATTAAATATCGTACTTTTACACTTTTTTCCCTAAGGTAGCCTCATCACTTGATGAAATGTATATTTTTGATATATATACTGTCTTTTTTTTTGGATCGAGCCGCGCAAAGGAGACTATGGCGAATTTTTCCGAAATTTAAAGGTGCTAGAAAAATTTTGGAAATTTTGGGAAACTTTTGAAAACTATAACTTTGATTTTGGAATTGAAAGTTAAACAGTAGTAGTTGGTTTCCAAAAGATAACTAAGTATGATTTGAAAACTTAGTAAAGTATTGTAAAAAGTTTAACTATGGATTTTGGAAAGTTAATGGATTCTGTAACTTTTTCTTACTTGGTAATTTCGAGGACGAAATTCTATTGGGGGGGGGGGAGTTTGTAACGACCCAAAATTTTTGTTAATTAAAATTCGTATATTTAATTGATTTTAAATATTAACGAGTGAAATTAAACAGTCGAATAAATTTATTTCGAATATCTGGATTTAATTGGATAATTAAATCGATTATTTAATAGTTGAAATTACGTAAATAATTGAAAATTGGGCTTAATATGATTATAAATGATTTGTAAAATTTTATTATATCATATTGGAGTTGTAATAAGGTTATAGAACTTTTAAAATTAAATCAAAAGTTAATTTGTGAAAATTGAATATTTTAATATTTAATTAACGTGTAAAAATACCCATTTTTCAAACAGTCTCGGATTTCGACGAAACCAGTTTCATCCGATCCGTAATGATATATTATTGTAAGATTTCAAAATTTCGTGTCAATCGGATTTGTCGTTTGTCCTGGGCAAGCTAAAACGCATAGAAATTTGGTTAATCGATTTAATTTAAAATCGATCGTTTATTACTGTAACTCGCACAGATGATCGAATTGGCTCCCGAAACCTATTCCATTGTGTCTGAAACGCGAGTTAAACCCTAGAAACGCCGGTCACCGCGCGTGATTTGGAGTTCGAAAATTTGAAAATGAATAGTGTTCGTCAGTTTTCTATAAAAGGACCCTTAAACATTTCATTTGCTCCAAACCCTAGTTCGTTGCTTCAGCCGCCGCTTACATACATTTTAATGGCCGAAATTCCATCTCCTTCTTCCTCGTTTTCCTTCCAATCCGTAGACAATTACGGGAAACTCTCAACTACAAAAATGAAGATCGTATCGAGATCTATATTTTCAACGGTCAGGATCGAAGATAGCTTAACGGATCGACGGTAATTCGCGTGAGAAGTCGCGACTTTCTTCCACGTTTTTCAAAGCATGTAGAGAACCGAGCTTCGCCGCACCTGGGGAGTTGGTCGAGGCAGCGATGGGCTTCGTATTGGCGGTGCTTGATCGACGTAAAGGCGAGCGTAGTGGGGTGCGTTCGAAACCCTAGGTGGCGGCTCGTATGGGCTATGTTGCATACGCATTTTCTGTTGGGGAAGAAGGCAACGCATGCGGCCGAGATTTGGTAGTAGGAAACGAACGACCAGGATTTGATTTAGGTTAATAATAATAAGAAGATTTTTAATTTAATTTATTTTAAATCGTTCAAACTTTGTGATGCTATAACGTGTTCATACGAGGTCGGAATCTGACGAAACAAATTGCGACGAGTTCGTATTGACGAGCACTACGCTATGGAACTGGATTGGAGTCGTTTGGAGCTAGTGAGAATTTCGGGTAAAATTAAACGCACGTTTAATTTTATTCGAAATAAAACGCTGCAACCGAATTGAAATCAAGGTGAGAACTTCTCGCTCAATCGAATTAGTTTCGATTTAAATTTTTAATAGTTAGATTTAAAATTGCTTGATTGTGTTGATTATATGCTTGGATGATAAATTGCTATCTATTGTTTTGAAATAGACCCTATGCGCTGCATATTAAGCGGAGGTTATTTATTAAAAACATATACCGCGAATATTTCACTGCAAAGTGAAATTGGTATTATTTATGTACTTGGAGTTGATTTCCCGCATTATATAGCGGATGAGACCCTATTGCGCCGCATAATAGCAGATAATATTTTATAAATCCTATATACCGCGATATTCCGTATTGGAACGGAATTGGTATTGTGCTAACATCTTTGGATGCAGGGAAACAGGTTGGAGGAATCCAACTGGATTCCTCACCAGTATTTATTTGATTACAGATATTGTGATGTTTGTTGATTATCATATTGATATATGATATTTGGATGTCATGATTGACTATTTGGTGTTGTTGCATCATCGGATCCATTTTTGAAGTTTTAAAATAATGATTTTGATTTTAAAAAGAATTTTAGAGTGATTTTTGAAAGTATACGTTTTATTAAATTTTGAATTGTTAAAATAAATAAACGTTATAAGTTTATTGTTATAAAAGTTATATTTTTCGAAAATAGTACTTAAGTATAATTTTGGAGTTAAATAAGTTTTAAATAACGTTTTGTAAATTATTAAAAGGATTGGTTTATTTAAATTGAGATTTTTGAATTATTATAAACGGTTTATACAAAAGATTTCTAAGATTAAAATTTATAAATTAAAAATATAGGAATTATGAAACGAGTTTTATTAAGTGTTAAAATGAAGTATAAATGGATTTCACAAGTGAATAAAATTTATAGATTTATAAATTGTGAAGTAATGAAATGAATAGATTTTGTAAAATAAAAGATTTGTAAATAATTAACTTATAAATCGGATTTTGGATATAAAGTTGAGTTAAAAATTGAATTGATTTATAAAAGGGATTTTATAATTGAAGTTTTATAAATAGAAATGGAATTTATAAACATTTTTTATAAATCCGAAATCAATGGAATTTGATAAATTTAATATAGAAGGTTATTAAAGGAGATATATTCGCGATTTCGGGTAGCGAATTATCCTTGAAATAAAATGTGTAGAAAATATTGAATTTGATTAGTGAAGTATATTCACGATTTTGGACAGTGAATAAATTATTAAATAAAATGGACATGTTTTTTAGGAAGTGATATTATAAAATGAAGTTAATTGTTTTACAATGTTTTAAAATGTATTAACTGTCGAAATCATAGATTTCATTATTCATTGTTGAAATAGACGTTTTTGAGAAATAAGGAAATAGTGGACTATAACACTGTTGTTATAGTAAATGATTTCCGAAAGGAAATGTTTTATATAGTATTGGGATTTATATATCTATCTTAATTTCGAATCCATATACTAGTGATTTTGGAATGTCGTAACGATGTTTTACGCAACATTCGTTTTGGCCCAAATAAATGTGTTTGAAAGAACGTTTTCTTTAAAGAATGAAATATATACTTAATTTCGATTTAAGTACATTGAATATTTTCCAAGTGTTGAAAATAAATGGATATGTGAATTACTTATTATTAAATAAGTGTGGAAATGTTTTTCCAATATGAAGTGAATATTTTGAGATTTTATCTTTTAAAGATAAATTGAAAATGAATATAAGAAATCGATTTGGAAATCGTATATTCATAGATATTTTGGAATTGTAAATTCACTATGGAATTTATAAAATAAAGGGAAATTTATTTAAAAATAAACGTTGATTTATTTTTGAAGTGTGGGAATAAATTTACGGATTTGGAACGTAAATATGAAGTAAATCGGTAAGGATTTATTTAATTGGTTTAAATGAACCATCTTGAAATGAAAGTTTTTCCGCGTAAGGAAAATGATTGAAATTTGTTTTCAAATGGTTGAAGTGTGGAAATTATATGTCTAGTAAAGATATTTTTGGAAAATAAATAATTTGGGAAGTTATTTGGAATCTGGTGATGTTGAGCATGCCAATTGATAGTTAAATAACCGACTATCAATATTTACCTTTGAATGGGTATTTGTTGTTATTTGCTTGAATTTGAATGCCACACTTATTTTCAAAATAAGCGCTCACTATTCGGGTTAGCCGAGAAAGGACCTTGGGGTCGTATAACCCATTCCGAATATGTGTTACGTCGTTATGGATTGCATTTGATGACCGGTGTTGAAGACCGGATATTTGTGAAAACGGAAGGATTACCGTCGAATGTTTCTGCATCGGCTGATCCCCGATATAGAAATTTATTACCCTTTGTGATGGGAAGTCCGATCGAGATTAGTGAATAACCGGATTGCAAGGGCTTCTTTGTAAGTGCCTTCGGTTCCGTTCGACCCCGGAACGGACTTGTATGGATGTTTGTCGAACGTTACAATTTGAGATGTAAAGCTGGTTTCTGTCAAATATATTTCCGTTGGTGGCGGAGAATTTATTCTCTTAGCTTAACACCCTTAGAGGTTATGTAGTTGATGGTTACTAGTGATACATTCCCAAATTGGTAATGTGGCATACGAAGTGCTGTTGAGCATTTGATGATCAAAGCACAGCTTTTGTATAAAGCATGGCTTTGTGGACGAGACTTCGTCGGACCTCACACCCCGGAAATGGTCAAAACAGGAAGGATGCGGCAAGGTTATTAGGGGGTAGCGCCCCTTTAGTGTATGTCATTCCTTCTGGACAGAGGTGGTATCATGGTATGGAGCCCGGATACTTAACATATGTTGTTGCTGCAAATTTATTGCTTTGTGGTTGTTGGAAATCGAGGATCCTCGGATATAGATCGGTTACCATCGGAGAATGACATATTCATGTCAGTAGTTACCTAGTTAGGGGTAACCCGGCCTTGTGTTGGCAGAGATCCGGTTAGGTTCTCGGGTCGTCTTTTCAGAGACGTACCCATGTGGCAATGGGAAGTTCCTTGGCCTGACCATTTGTTGGAAATCCAAAGAAACAATACGATCTTGTACGGTTTTAATTGTAGAACCTATCATTCACTTATGGTGGCGCCCCACTGTTTGGATGGTAGCTATAGTAGGCATACGATAATGGTCGTATGTTGGCTAAGATTTATATATTTACTTTCGAAATGATTTTTCCTACACTATGCACTAGTAATAATATCAAATGTTTCTTTTTAATATGTATCAAGCATCTTTGACTATCATAAGGAGAAATCTCCTCCGATTCTGCGTTTGCATTGTGTGTGTGTGTGCGGAAGGCCTTATGGTAGTCTTATTTTCTAAAAAGCATTAAGAATCTATTTTAAAATTATCCTGTTCTTTGTTTTAAAAAAAATAAACTGTTTTAGTTCTCACACCAGTCACATGACTGACTCGGAGTTTATTGTTTCCTTCCTAAACTCTGGGTGCCCACCAATTTCCACACGGGCAGTCTAAAGTCAGGTTATCAGGTTATTCTAGAATTCAGGAGTTGCTGGAGACAAGCTGGATGGCATGGCGTATTCACTAGTATACATAGTATTTCGTTTCCGCTGTTTGTTGTTGTTTGTTGTTGTAAACTCTGATGATGAAATGTAATGTTATATGATGTAATGTAATAACTGATATAGTTCTTTGTTTAAAGATTATTCATTTACCTATTATATGTTGTTCCGCTGCGAATGTGAGATTCTGATATTGTTCTGTTGTTTCTTTCTGTTCTGTTCTATCTTTTTCTCTCTTCTTCTATCTTTTTCTTCTTCTTTAACCATAACGGTACGGTTTTCCGGCATTCGATTGCTCGGCAGTTGATACAGTGGACGTATTGATGTCGGTTTTCGAGCGTCGAAAAGTCGCGTCGTCGCATTTGGTATCAGAGCTTGTGGTTAAGCGACAACCATGGCTCTGTTGGGAATTACTCATTAGAGATGGAGTCAATAGTACTCTAGAATGAGTTTGAGTGTAATAATAGATACGAGCGCGTATTTGTTAGTGAATATGAAATTGTTTTATATTGTGATGATTGGTTTGTTAAGTGGTATATGGATTCTGGTCAACACGAGTAATTAACATTGTTGATAGGGATCTCTAAACACTTGTGCAGAACAAATTGACACGATATCGTTTTAATAGGGTAAATGAAATAATTTTACCTTGATTATGTTTTATATATAAAGAAAAAAAATTTCAGAATTATTAAAGTGTATATGAATTGATTGTTTGGTTGTTGAAAATATAAGATATATGCAAGTTAATAAAAGTTGTTTGAATAAGTTGAATGAAACATATTGTAAAAGAATAAATTTTATAAGCGAATGAATTATAAGTATGGAATTATAGTTAAAATGATTTACACTTGTGAAATAATCTTATATATAAGAAGTGAAATTATATAAGTAAAAGATTTGTAAATATGATTTATAATAAAATTCCAGAGAAGTGTTTTGAAAGGATTTGATATTTTGGGAAAATCGTTTTGGAGAAATTAAAGCTCTAAACTATTTTCGGTCGCTGGAAAATAACACCGATGATGATCATGACATCATCGGTGTTCATTTTCGGATTTCCAAAAGAGGAATTGCTGCCAAATTATTTTGAATGAAAGTTGTTGGAAAAATTTGGATTTGGTTTTGGAAATTCAAAAAGATAATTTGAATTGGTTTCAAAAATGGTTTTGAAAGGTTGAAAAGACTCTAGAATCCTATTTAAAATATTATGGGAATGATAAATGAGTTGATAACTTATACAAGTTGAATTTTGATAGAATAAATTTAACTTAAAGGGTGGAGTTAAATTAAAGTAAGTATAAGTGAATCAATAAAATCCAAGTGATAATTGTTGAATATAAGTTGTATAACTCATAAAATGAGAAAATGTAAGTGAAACAAATTGTTGAAAATGGTTAAAAACGATTTGGTTAAGCAAAACAAAATCTGAATTTGATAGTGATATGAGATAATAAATTTGACTTGCTAAAGGTTAAATAAAATTTTCTTCAGATTTGGAATCTGAATTGAATTTATAAGTGGAGATTTAAGTGAAGTTAAACAAATAATGTTTGAAAGAGAATATAACTTAAGTGAAGTTGAATGAAGTTGATTTTGGTGTCAAAGTAAATTAATCAAGAGAAGTGACGAATATGAACTTGAGTTATATAAATGAAATTCAACCTTATATTGTTAAATGAATTAGCAATTGAATTGATGAATGGATTGAATGTTAATCAATCGAATGTAAAAGGATTGATATGGGATAATGAATGTAAGTGTAAATTCATTAAAAGCTAATGTTATTGGAAGTTGAATAAATTGAATGGAAATCAATTTAATATGAACCAATTGGAATTAAAAGTGTTGGACCAAATAGAATGTAAATTAAATAATTTGGTTATGTTCAATGTACATTGGTTGTTATATGGTTATTAATTGATTGTATATAAATTCATTAAGTGTTAATGAAATTGAATTAGCGAAATTAGAAGCTAAAGTAATTGAATCCAACTTGGAAGAAAATGAACTTGAATAGAATTGAATTTGATTTGGAAGTGAACTAACGTGAATATAAATTAGTGAATGTATACTAATTGGAAAATGAACAAATGAATGTTAGTAAAATTCCAATGTTAATGAATCAAATGTGATTAAAAGGAAAACCAATTCAATGAATATTAATGAGAAGTGAATTTATATTGACTTGGTTATGAATTTGTTGGATGATAGTTAGATGATAGTTGATTGATGGTTGCATTTGTTGCTTTTGTTGCATTTGCTATGTTGGCATATGTAGTTGTTATGTTTCTATATGATGTATATTGATACTATTTTCATATGTGCATGATTCTCATTGTTTGTTGAGTGTTTAGTATGTGCGGATTGCGCTTGCTTCGCATATGGAGCTCGTTTTCGCGTTATATTAGCCGTATACGCCCGCTAACAATATATAAGGTACATATCTCGGATTAAATACCGTACTTTTACACTTTTTTCCCTAAGGTATCCTCATCACTTGATGAGATGTATATTTTTGATATATATACTGTCTTTTTTTTTTGGATCGAGCCGCGCAAAGGAGACTATGGCGAATTTTTCCGAAATTTAAAGGCGCTAGAAAAAATTTGGAAATTTTGGGAAATTTTTGAAAACTATAACTTTGATTTTGGAATTGAAAGTTAAACAGTAGTAGTTGGTTTCCAAAAGATAACTAAGTATGATTTGAAAACTTAGTAAAGTATTGTAAAAAGTTTAACTATGGATTTTGGAAAGTTAATGGATTCTGTAACTTTTTCTTACTTGGTAATTTCGAGGACGAAATTCTTTTGGGGGAGGGGGGGAAGTTTGTAACGACCCAAAATTTTTGTTAATTAAAATTCGTATATTTAATTGATTTTAAATATTAACGAGTAAAATTAAACAGTCGAATAAATTTATTTCGAATATCTGGATTTAATTGGATAATTAAATTGATTATTTAATAGTTGAAATTACGTAAATAATTGAAAATTGGGCTTAATATGATTATAAATGATTTATAAAATTTTATTATATCATATTGGAGTTGTAATAAGGTTATAGAACTTTTAAAATTAAATCAAAAGCTAATTTGTGAAAATTGAATATTTTAATATTTAATTAACGTGTAAAAATAGCCATTTTTCAAACAGTCTCGGATTTCGACGAAACCTGTTTCATCCGATCCGTAATGATATATTATTATAAGATTTCAAAATTTCGTGTCAATCGGATTTATCGTTTGTCCTGGGCAAGCTAAAACGCATAGAAATTTGGTTAATCGATTTAATTTAAAATCGATCGTTTATTGCTGTAACTCGCACAGATGATCGAATTGGCTTCCGAAACCTATTCCATTATGTCCGGAACGCGAGTTAAACCCTAGAAACGCCGGTCACCGCGCGTGATTTGGAGTTCGAAAATTTGGAAATGAATAGTGTTCGTCAGTTTTCTATAAAAGGACCCTTAAACATTTCATTTGCTCCAAACCCTAGTTCGTTGCTTCAGCTGCCGCTTACATACATTTTAATGGCCGAAATTCCATCTCCTTCTTCCTCGTTTTCTTTCCAATCCGTAGACAATTACGGGAAACTCTCAACTACAAAAATGAAGATCGTATCGAGATCTATATTCTCAACGGTCAGGATCGAAGATAGCTTAACGGATCAACGGTAATTCGCGCGAGAAGTCGCGACTTTCTTCCACGTTTTTCAAAGCATGTAGAGAACCGAGCTTCGCCGCACCTGGGGAGTTGGTCGAGGCGGCGATGGGCTTCGTATTGGCGGTGCTTGATCGACGTAAAGGCGAGCGTAGTGGGGTGCGTTCGAAACCCTAGGCGACGGCTCGTATGGGCTATGTTGCGTACGCATTTTCTGTTGGGGAAGAAGGCAACGCATGCGGCCGAGATTTGGTAGTAGGAAACGAACGACCAGGAATTGATTTATGTTAATAATAATAAGAAGATTGTTAATTTAATTTATTTTAAATCGTTCAAACTTTGTAATGTTATAACGTGTTCATACGAGGTCGGAATCTGACGAAACAAATTGCGATGAGTTCGTATTGACGAGCACTACGCTATGGAACTGGATTTGAGTCGTTTGGAGCTAGTGAGAATTTCGGGTAAAATTAAACGCACGTTTAATTTTATTCGAAATAAAACGCTGCAACCGAATTGAAATCAAGGTGAGAACTTCTCGCTCAATCGAATTAGTTTCGATTTAAATTTTTAATAGTTAGATTTAAAATTGCTTGATTGTGTTGATTATATGCTTGGATGATAAATTGCTATCTATTGTTTTGAAATAGACCTTATGCGCCGCATATTAAGCGGAGGTTATTTATTAAAAACATATACCGCGAATATTTCACTGCAAAGTGAAATTGGTATTATTTATGTACTTGGAGTTGATTTCCCGCATTATATAGCGGATGAGACCCTATTGCGCCGCATAATAGCGGATAATATTTTATAAATCCTATATACCGCGATATTTCGTGTTGGAACGGAATTGGTATTGTGCTAATATCTTTGGATGCAGGGAAACAGGTTGGAGGGATCCAACTGGATTCCTCACCAGTATTTATTTGATTACAGATATTGTGATATTTGTTGATTATCATATTGATATATGATATTTGGATGTCGTGATTGACTATTTGGTGTTGTTGCATCATCGGATCCATTTTTGAAGTTTTAAAATAATGATTTTGATTTTAAAAAGAATTTTAGAGTGATTTTTGAAAGTATACGTTTTATTAAATTTTGAATTGTTAAAATAAATAAACGTTATAAGTTTATTGTTATAAAAGTTATATTTTTCGAAAATAGTACTTAAGTATAATTTTGGAGTTATATAAGTTTTAAATAACGTTTTGTAAATTATTAAAAGGATTGGTTTATTTAAATTGAGATTTTTGAATTATTATAAACGGTTTATATAAAAGATTTCTAAGATTAATATTTATAAATTAAAAATATAGGAATTGTGAAACGAGTTTTATTAAGTGTTAAAATGAAGTATAAATAGATTTCACAAGTGAATAAAATTTATAGATTTATAAATTGTGAAGTAATGAAATGAATAGATTTTTTAAAATAAAATATTTGTAAATAATTAACTTATAAATCGGATTTTGGATATAAAGTTGAGTTAAAAATTGAATTGGTTTATAAAAGGGATTTTATAATTGAAGTTTTATAAATAGAAATGGAATTTATAAACATTATTTATAAATCCGAAATCAATTGAATTTGATAAATTTAATATAGAAGGTTATTAAAGGAGATATATTCGCGATTTCGGATAGCGAATTATCCTTGAAAAAAAATGTGTAGAAAATATTGAATTTGATTAGTGAAGTATATTCACGATTTTGGACAGTGAATATATTATTAAATAAAATGGACTTTTTTTTAGGAAGTGATATTATAAAATGAAGTTAATTGTTTTAAAATGTTTTAAAATGTATTAACTGTCGAAACCATAGATTTCAACATTCATTGTTGAAATAGACGTTTTCGAGAAATAAGGAAATAGTGGACTATAACACTGTTGTTATAGTAAATGATTCCGAAAGGAAATGTTTTATATAGTAAATGATTTCCGAAAGGAAATGTTTTATATAGTATTGGGATTTATATATCTATCTTAATTTCGAATCCCTATACTAGTGATTTTGGAATGTCGTAACGATGTTTTACGCAACATTCGTTTTGGCCCAAATAAATGTGTTTGAAAGAACGTTTTCTTTAAAGAATGAAATACATACTTAATTTCGATTTAAGTATATTGAATATTTTCCAAGTGTTGAAAATAAATGGATTTGTGAATTACTTATTATTAAATAAGTGTGGAAATGTTGTGCCAATATGAAGTTAATATTTTGAGATTTTATCTTTTAAAGATAAATTGAAAATGAATATTAGAAATCGATTTGGAAATCGTATATTCATAGATATTTTGGAATTGTAAATTCACTATGCAATTTATAAAAGAAAGGGAAATTTGTTTAAAAATAAACGTTGATTTATTTTTGAAGTGTGGGAATAAATTTACGGATTTGGAACGTAAATATGAAGTAAATCGGTAAGGATTTATTTAATTGGTTTAAATGAACCATTTTGAAATGAAAGTTTTTCCACGTAAGGAAAATGATTGAAATTTTTTTTCAAATGGTTGAAGTGTGGAAATTATATATCTAGTAAAGATATTTTTGGAAAATAAATAATTTGGGAAATTATTTGGAATCTGGTGATGTTGAGCATGTCAATTGATAGTTAAATAACCGACTATCAATATTTACCTTTGAATGGGTATTTGTTGTTATTTGTTTGAATTTGAATGCCACACTTATTTTCAAAATAAGCGTTCACTATTCGGGTTAGCCGAGAAAGGACCTTGGGGTCGTATAACCCATTCTGAATATGTGTTACGTCGTTATGGATTGCATTTGACGACAGGTGTTGAAGACCGGATATTTGTGAAAACGGAAGGATTACCGTCGAATGTTTCTGCATCGGCTGATCCCCGATATAGAAATTTATTACCCTTTGTGATGGGAAGTCCGATCGAGATTAGTGAATAACCGGATTGCAAGGGTTTCTTTGTAAGTGCCTTCGGTTCCGTTCGATCCCGGAACGGACTTGTATGGATGTGTGTCGAACGTTACAATTTGAGATGTAAAGCTGGTTTCTATCAAATATATTTCTGTTGGTGGCGGAGAATTTATTCTCTTAGCTTAACACCCTTAGAGGTTATGTATTTGATGGTTACTAGCGATACATTCCCAAATTGGTAATGTGGCATACGAAGTGTTGTTGAGCATTTGATGATCAAAGCACAGCTTTTGTATAAAGCATGGCTTTGTGGACGAGACTTCGTCGGACCTCACACCCCGGAAATGGTCAAAACAGGAAGGATGCGGTAAGGTTATTACGGGGTAGCGCCCCTTTAGTGTATGTCATTCATTCTGGACAGAGGTGGTATCATGGTATGGAGCCCGGATACTTAACATATGTTGTTCCTGCAAATTTATTGCTTTGTGGTTGTTGGAAATCGAGGATCCTCGGATATAGATCGGTTACGATGGGGGAATGACATATTCGTGTCAGTAGTTACCCAGTTAGGGGTAACCCGGCCTTGTTTTGGCAGAGATCCGGTTAGGTTCTCGGGTCGTCTTTCCAGAGGCGTACCCATGTGGCAATGGGAAGTTCCTTAGCCTGATCATTTGTTGGAAATCCAAAGAAATAATACGATCTTGTACGGTTTTAGTTGTAGAACCTATCATTCACTTATGGTGGCGCCCCACTGTTTGGATGGTAGCTATAGTAGGCATACGATAATGGTCGTATGTTGGCTAAGATTTATATCTTTACTTTCGAAATGATTTTTCCTACACTATGCACTAGTAATAATATCAAATGTTTCTTTTTAATATGTATCAAGCATCTTTGACTATCATAAGGAGAAATCTTCTCCGATTCTGCGTTTGCATTGTGTGTGTGTGTGCGGGAGGCCTTATGGTAGTCTCATTTTCTAAAAAGCATTGCGAATCTATTTTAAAATTATCATGTTATTTGTTTTAGAAAAAATAAACTGTTTTAGTTCTCACACCAGTCACATGACTGACTCGGAGTTTATTGTTTTCTTCCTAAACTCTGGGTGCCCACCAATTTCCACACGGGCAGTCTAGAGTCAGATTATCGGTTATTCTGCAATTCAGGAGTTGCTGGAGACAAGCTGGATGGCATGGCGTATTCACTAGTATACATAGTATTTCTTTTCCGCTGTTTGTTGTTGTTTGTTGTTGTAAACTCTGATGATGAAATGTAATGTTATATGATGTAATGTAATAACTGATATAGTTCTATGTTTAAAGATTATTCATTTATCTATTATATGTTGTTCCGCTGCGATTGTGAGATTCTGATATTGTTCTGTTGTTTCTTTCTGTTCTGTTCTATCTTTTTCTCTCTTCTTCTATCTTTTTCTTTTTCTTTAACCATAACGGTACGGTTTTTCGGCATTCGATTGCTCGGTAGTTGATACAGTGGACGTATTGATGTCGGTTTTCGAGCGTCGAAAAGTCGCGTCGTCACATAAAATGATTTACATTTTTCTTGTGTAAATATATTCAGATTTCAAAAATATTTTATTTTCATTGGTTTTAACTGATTTTAAATTTTAAATTGAAATTTCACAACAGAACAAACTTAATGTTTTTTCTGATGAAAATCTGGCACTTGATACGTTTAAATGGACGTATTCCAACTATCAAATTTTCGTTGCAAAAATTGTATTGCTTTATTTTCATTGAAAAATTAGTTAATTACGTTATTTTAAATCGTTAAATTTCCGAGTCGTTACACTCTCCCGCACTCAAAACTTTTCGTCCCCGAAAAGAATCGAGATAGGAGAATATAAGCAACAGAAAGGAAAGATATAATCGAAATACACAATACCAGATACAACAATTAATTCAAGACCATATAAATTCATTTTTGGACATCCTATTACTTATTGTATATTATTCAATTACTATTCTCATTACATTCAAACTTTTTCCAGGTAAGTTTTATTAATGTTTCCTAACGTAATTGAGCAGTATACAAATTTACCTTTTATTTACAACATTTCTCTTAAGCTAAAATTAGTTTAAATATTTTTATTACTTAAGTTTTTCTCTTGTATAACCTTCAATTACATATTCACGTTAATATTTTACTTTTTTTTTGAATATTTCAGGTAAGTAGTATATATTTTAGAATGCAATTGAGTATTATACAAATAAAATTTATCCTGGTTCAACTGTTCCAAACTGTTTCAAATTTATTTCTCATTTTAAACACTCCAATTATTCAAAAAAATTGCTTCATTTCAATAATTGAAAACCATCACTTAACATAGAACTTAAGAGTTAAATTGCCGATTTCACTTCAAACTATTTTGAAATAAATAAATATACACACACACACACACACACACACACACACACACACACACACATATATATATATATATATATATATATATATATTATACATCAAATCATACTCAAGAAATTCAAGTCAAATCCATTTTGCAGAACAAAAGTGTACAAAGTTACTAAGTGATCTCCCCACTCTGAGACTCGAAAATGAATGTCAGTGATGCTGCAATCATCATCGAAGTTATTTTCCAACAATATAAGAGGAGAGTGCTAACTTACTTCTTTTAAAATTATTTGAAAACAATTTCCACTCAAAATACTTTCAAATAATATATATTTTTCAAAACTTTGAAAATCAAATTTTTGAAAAGCACCGGAAATTTAATTCTTAAATTCTTAATTTAAATTTATTTCATTTGCAAATCAGATTTATAAAACATGTTTAAAAGATTCCATCTCCTTATAACATACAACAATAGTTAATGGTTTAGGAATGTTCACAAAACAATAAATGATAATCTAGCACTATCATTTCTAACAACCAATTCATTTAACTACCTAATTTTAGAAAATTATACTTTTATATATAAAATATAATCATACATAAATTATTTCATTTACCAATTTTGAAAACAATATTGTGTCAGTTTGCTTTGCTCAAGTGCTTTGAAATTCCTATCGATAACGCTAGCTAGACAAATCGATCGAAACTCAAAATTCAAACTTAACAACTCAAACAACACAACATAAAACATTTTTATATCAATTGCAAATATGCTCTCTCATAGGATGATTCAAGAATGAATTTTAAAACAAGAATAGAGATTCAAATTTAGAGTAACCCTAATCAAAGAGAATTCTAAGAAGATGGGCTCGAAAGGAAGATAAGATAATTAAATTACAAAAGAGGAAAGATGGATAGACTTATATTAATCGTGGCGACCTTAACCGGATCAACCGAGACTCCATTTCCAAAACAATGTGTCCAAGGAATCAGACTTCATCCCTCCAGAAAAGATATCTAGAAATTTGACTTTCAACTGATGACTTCTAAGAGTTTCCAGCACATAGCCCAAATGAGATTCATGCTCCTTCTCTAACTTCGAAAACGAGAACATCATCAATAAAAATGGGGACAAACTTGTTGAGAACATAGCGGAAAACGCGATTCATGAGATCGACGAAGAAGGCAGGAGCATTGTTAATCTAAAGGGAACGACTAACCATTCATATAAACCATTCTCAGTTCGGAAAGCTGTCTTGGGAGCGCTATCCTCGGTTAAACGATGTTGGTGAAAACCGATAGCAAGATCGAGCTACTGGAATAAGATCGATGCGGATTCAATTTCCCGCTTAGAAGGAAGAGAAGTGACTACATCAAAGACATCCGAAAATAGCTAGACAACAGGGGTGGAGTCAAGAACACTAGGCTGAGCATTAAGCTAAAAGATAAAACTGCTTGCAAAATCCTGATACCATCGACGTTCGATCACAGGAGAATTACCCCGGTCGTCTACTAGAAAAACGGTTCAGGCTTTGCAAGAAATACATCATAACGCATTAACCAATCTCCTCCAAGTAAGATATCAATGCATCAAAACCGAAGACATAGAAATCTCCAGTGAATCGACACCTGTTGTAAAGGAGTTTCACCTCTTTACAAATCATACTAGGATTGGCGGGACCGTCGATGGGATGTCACACAAAAAGATGAAGTTGTCAATTGAGGTTGCAAGATATGTTCAAATTTATTACAGAGATCTACAGAAATAAAGCTATGGGATGCTCCAGTATCAAGAGGGACACGAACAGGAAGAGATAAGAATGGATTTTAGAACAAAGGTAAAGTTTCAAAATTCAAAAGGAATCCTAATCCAGGAGGATCCTAACAAAGAATTTCAAGCTCGAATGAAGATGGTTCTGTAATTAATTTTACTCATTTTAGGATATTATTACCCTTTCTCTAATAAGTTTTTACTTCATATGCTAAGTTTTGCATAAACCAGAGCTTTGATACCAACTGTAACGACCCGCTCTTTAGAACCAGTCAAATCGACTATAATGCATACATGTCAGACTTGAATTGCTCAAAACAACAAATTGTTAATTTATATTTGACAAAACTTAGCATATACAGTAAATAAATCAATCATAAAATCACAGACACAGAGAAGTACAACAATATGCAGCGGAATAGACAAATGTAGTTCATGAAACTACTACAGAACATCAGAGTCTCAAACAAATACAACAGAAAATCCCAAGTACAAGAAGTCTCATATACATAAGCAAATGACAAGTCTGAACATAAGCAACTGAAAATAACTGAAATAATTGAAAGCTAAACAGATAAAGATAGATCTCTCAGCAAAGCTCCAAACTCCAAAAGTGAGTCTCAAATGCTGTGTCACTCAGTCTGACCCTAGCATAAAGCAAAACACAAAACACTCGAATCAGGATTAACATTCTTATGCAAGTAAATCAACTCAAGTGAAATCTCCAAGTGAAATACAAATAACTTAAAGGATGTTGAGATTCCATCCTTTAAGGATCCGCTAAACTATCTACATACATAATACAATACGCTACATAGATAATGTCAACAGTAAAATATTAAAATAGCGTTAAGGCGTTACTCATATCCCCTAAACACTTTTTTATATAAATGTCGTAGTCTATACAGTACTGTAAACTCCACCAAACAAGTGGGTTATCAGGGAACACTCCATAGGTACGACACAAACCAAACTCGTAGTGAGCGCAATAGGGCATGTGACAAGACACGCGAAGCAATACCTAGGGTAGGATTCTACTGTTTTCAGCACCGGTATGGTGGTAACACATAGCAGCTACTACCGCCCACCTCGATACACACCCCCAAAATCAAAGGTGCACCCAATCAAATTACAAAGTAATAGATATGATATCGAAGAAGCATACTCGATCGAAGGTGCAACCTCACTCGGCTCAGGTATAACTCATGTTTTAGTCACATCAAGCTGACTCGAGGAAGTCAGAGTTGTGTTCATACCTCATATAGACGTTCGCCAACCATCCTACTTCGTTCTGCATTCTCAACCACGTGCACAGTTGTTAAAGTAGTTTTCAGTATTGGCAGAGAGTATGACAATATTCGATCCCGATCTCTTTAACAACCAAACACTTATTTCACACCGTGGTCATTTTCATTTCAAACAGTTCATACCTCGTATTAAAATATCATATTCATTTCAAAATCACATCACTTTCAAAATCATATTCACTTTCGAAATCATTACACACTTTAAATCATATTTATTTCCAAAATCATAGCCACAAAATATTTTAAACCACCATATCAAAATATTCGCATTTAAATCCATTAAATCTAAATCACAATAGTTCCAACTTAAACAGTTTGAATATTGAAAGTAGTTTATATATTGGAATAGTTATACATTAAAAACAGTTTATATTTAAAATAGGTTATAGATTAAAATAGTTTACATATTAAAATAGTTTATATTTAAAATAAATTACAGATTAAAATAGTTTATATATTAAAAATAGTTTATATATTAAAATATATAGATTAAAGTAGTTGATATATAAAAAATAGTTCATATATTACATACATACATACATACATACATACATACATATATATATATATATATATATATATATATATATTTAAAATTGTTTATAAATTTAAAATAATATACGCTAAAATAGTTTATATATTTAAAAGAGTTTATATCGAAAATAGTTTCAAATTAGAATTGTTTCTTTCAATTTCATAAATTAATTCAAATCAACTTTAGTTCCAAAATTCAATTTAAATCAATCTCAGTTCAACAATTTCAATTAAAAGGTTAAAGGTTTAATTCGAATTCTATTAAATCCATTTTTAATTTATATCTATTCCAAATCCAGGTTTGAACTACAAATTTAAACCACTTCCAGTTCAACAGATTTCAAAGTTTAAATATTCAAACAATTTACAATAACTCGGTTTGATAAATTTCATTTATTTTTCAAAATTCAACTTTAATTTTATTTAAATTTGGAATATATTCACTTAATCATTTTTAATAACATTTAAATAAAATGTCAAATTACAAATTTAAATCAATACCAAATATTTAAATTTGAAAATATTCATTTAATCACCTTTAATCAAAATCCAGTTATAAAAATCATATCTTTAAAATCTAAAATTCAATAAGTTCAAGTCAATTCTTATTCAAATTCAATTCTTAAACATATTAAATTACAAATCATTTTTAATTTATCCTCCCAACCTTTATTTATTTAAGTTATTACCAAAAATCTATTTTAAAAACAATAACATAAATTCAAATAAACATTTAAACATATTATATATATAAGTGATTACAAAAATTTATTTTAAAATATTAACATAAATTGTAAATAAATATTTAAACATATTATACATATTAGTTAAATTAAATTCTTAAAACTTTATTATATTAATTATTATTAAATTAAATCTTATTATTATTAAATCTATTTTAAATCTTATTTTTATATATTTTAAAAATAATAAAGTCATTAGTAAAATTTTATAATTTACATTTTAAAACTTAAACTAATAATTTTAAAACTTCCAAAACATATAATTTTATAAAATCTAAATTTTACACAAATATTAAAATTAAAATATCCTTATATTACATTCTAAAAATCAATACACATATTTATCCTTTTCAAAAAATTTGGGAATCATTTAAAAATAGACCAATTATGTCCATATATAATTTTCTATTCTATGTTCAAGTGATACGGATATCTATTGTTTCAATCCGCAATAATTTAAAATTTACGGGTATATATCATTTCAATCCGCAATCCCAAAATTCAAAATTAATAAAATCGCTTGAGTTTATCATTTCAACCCATAACGATTTTCCCTAATCTATAATATCGTTCGGGTGTGTATCATTTCAACCCATAGGGAATTCCAAAACTAACAGAGAACTTGCAGAGTGAGAACAATGAAATAATAGCATAAAATGACATAGCATATCAATTGCAACATGGATCATATTTAGCAATTCAAATATAAAACACACACACACACAACAAGTGATGATGGTGTCATATGTCAATTAACATAGGTTAACAAATGCAGATAATAACATATCATACTTAATAATTAAATTTCTAGCCAATTCAAAATTTAACAACGTATTCAATCGTTATTTCATGTAAATTAAATTTACTAACATATGAATGTTAATCGTGAGTGATCGCTCACCTTTCGAGGCTAGAAAAACAATAAGAATGAGATGCATACGAACACGGATAAGCACACGGAACCGCACACCCACAATGGGACAGCAAAACAAGGGACAAACTGCTGGAAAAAAATCCCCCGACAACAAGCACAAATACGAGCTAGCTTGAGTTTGATGAACAAAAACAGTGTGTGTGTGTGTGTGTGTGTGTGTGTGTATCGCTTATTTTTTGGAAGGAGGCTGGAAAGGGAATATGATGTCATGGGCATATATATGCAAACATACACACACACAAACATATATATATATATATATATATATATATATACACACACACACACACACACACACACACGAGCATATCTGTTCAAATATATAACATATATATGCTACTATTGTGTGGGTTCGAAGAGTTGTCTGGGTAAGGTCGGCAGTTGGAGGGGGAGTGTCGGTCGACTGTGGGTGTTGTGTAGCGGTGAGAGGTGATTAAGGGGAAAGGAAGCAATGGACAGATGGCGGAGGGAAGTCGGGCTAGGCGATGCGACTGCTAAGGGAGGGAGATGGCGGCTGCTGTGTTCGACGGGGTAGCTGGAGTTGCTGTGGTTGGCAAAGAGAGGGAGGGCGTTGCGGAGAGAGGGGATGGAGGCCGAAGAGGAAGGAGGCTCGGTTATATGGAGTGGCGGATCTGCTATTTTAGGTGTGGGTTTGGCAGGATTTGACGGCGGTGGAATAGGAGTATCGGCGAGGGGTGGTGCTGGGTTCAGTTATAGGGGGAGGACGAGTTTTGCAGCTACTGGCGAAGGGTTAGAGGGTGAAGGTAACGAGTGTGGAGGAAGGTGGTGGAGTGGGCGGCTGATGGAGGAAAGGACGCGGCAGGTTGAGTTTCATAATAAACAAATGCAGACCGATATATAATTTTGTATCTAGTTACATAATTTTCCTTTTAGATGAGCGCAGAATAAAGAAAAGAAGAAGGAGAGGAGAGAAATGCAGGCAACGAACCAGAAAATGAGTTGAGATGGTAAGAATAACAAAAAACCAATATTAGAATTATAAAGATTAATGGTCATTCGTTATCGCACGGCTGGATAATTGAAAGGACACAGGAAACCAAAAAGTTAAAATTAGGTACCGATAAGGCTAACCGTTTTCGTAGGTTTTGCCACGTACCGGACACCGAAACGCACAAATGAATATACTGCAAAGATCGGCATGACGAGACAAACAGAATGGTACACGGATATGAGTGATACAACCCTCCGTCAAAACTCGAATTTCGCTGCCAAAACTGCTGTTAAAACGCCGAAAATAAAAAAACGAAGCTAGAGCAGCCCAAATTCAGCGAAACGAATTATGACATCTAACTCAGGAAACGATTTACACTTTTCTTATGTAAAAATATTCCGATTTCAAAAATATTTTATTTCCATCAATATCTGATTTAAAATTTTAAATTGAAATTTCACGACAAAACAAATTTAATATTTTCTTATGAAAATCTGACGCTTGCTACGCTTAAATAGATGTATACCAAATATCAAATTTTTATTGCAAAAATTTTGTTGCTTTATTTTCATTGAAAAATTAGTCAATTACATTATTTAGAATTTTCGAGTAGTTACATAAAAATTCATGTTCAGCCTTAATTAAGAAGCATAAAATTGAAAGTATTTCAAACGATAAGCTATGACAAAGTCAACTATAGAGGCCAAGTACGTCGCCTTGAATAATGTCGCACTAAAAGCAATATGTGCGCAAATTCATAAAAGAGCTAGAAGTGGTTTCCACTATTGAAATCAATAACGTATTGTGATTACAACAATGTAATATAGATGGCAATGAGAACTGACAACTTGGTAAGAAATCAAGATACGTCCTAAGTAATTAACACATGATAGAAGAGTTTATTAGTGATGGGGAAGTATAATCAAAAAGTAGATACACAAAATAATAATAATGTGGATCTATTCATTAAAACCCCTTCTTAGTCTAGTTTAGATAGACTGATTGAAGCTATGATCATGAGGTACAGTAATTGATCCTAAGTGCAAGTGGAAGATTGATAGAGCTAAAAATGTGTCATATGAGCACTTATGTAATCTATTACTTGACTTAACTCTAAAAGAATCTTATTTGAAATGACGCATACATTTGGTTTTTTAATGTTGTTATTTAGATATATAAATAGTGAATTAAATACATTAAACATATATAAGAAGAAACTCCTTAGAAGAGACGTTTTACCAATTGTAGTTACAAACATTTTCGTTACTTTGATTATTGAATTGAGAAATATATATGGATATGTAAATAAATACTTACTGCTTAAATGTTCCTAGTCAATATATATCGTAAAAAGAATATCAATACATCTATTGAGATTAGTATACATAACACTCTTCATGTGACGAACGGTGATTTACTCATGAGCGTTGGAAGCGCCAAGAGATTACGTACTTGAGATTGTTCGAAACAATCACAGAATGACTCAACGAGAATCTTTTACAGGTTGATATAAGAAAGATAAAATAGAAGACAATACGATAACGACGTATAATAGTCTCCATACTTAAGGGTACTAGTGATCTTAAGTAATTAGGTTATACTTTGATTGTGACTAAATACTTAGCATAGTATCCTTGTTATGACCATAGTGGATATAAATTTAACCACTTAAAGTCAAACACCATCCAAAAGAGGATTTGTCACCTTTGTTGTATAAAGTCACATCATCAGAATTAGTAATCAACTTAAAGTTGAAATCATCCGGCAGAGTAAAACAATTAATCGATAAATGTTATCAACTTGAACCAAGGACTTTAAAATGATTCACGCAATTAAATATAGATATTAGTATAGTATTTGACCTTAGATCAAACTCTAGATAGTTAAGTGATACAGTGATGACGAAAAGAATACGTGTACATTTTCTAGATATCCAAGTGATAATGGCCTCCTTCTTCATTCTTCTCGATGCAGGGAGATGGATGAATGCTTGGGTCTTAATTTGATTTTACGTTACAATCAAACGCCTTTCTTTTAGATTTTGAATGTGTCTACACACACATAACTCCTTTATTTAGCAACATTTGTAGCCCCTGATATCAAGCATAAGTTTATATTTAAATATATTTGGTCTATGTGACAAAAAGAAGAAAAAACAAATATTTAAATAAAAGCTTGGTTGCTAATATTAAAAGGTAACGAAATAATGCTAAATAAAGAAGACTATTGTTCACATGCATGTGTGTGTGTGTGTAGTACACACACACGCATATATATATATATATATATATATATATATATATATATATATAAAACGATATATAAAAATAGCACGAGACCAACAGTATGAAGTAGCAGATATAACAGAGAAGCACATTAATGTTTCTATTATAGCAAACAAAATTGGTAACCTAGTCTCTACAGTAAAAACTGTGTGAACAGTGATTAAAAAGAAAACAGTGACTCCAAAAACACCCAAATCAAATTACGAATTCCGTTTCAAAAAAAATCATGCTAGCAAAATAAAAGGAGAAACCATACCTATGGTAATGGAGTACATCGTTTTTCTTTTTACCTTTTAAAGGGACCTTTTTTCTCTGTGTTGGATGATTTGGTATTCCTTTGATCCCTCTTTCTTTTCTTTGCTTGCACTTGAAATGATCCCCCAACTAAAGATGGTTGATCTTTTAATCCAAAACTCCTTGCTACGTGTCCTAAATGAAGCTTCTTTACCACAAAGTACTTTTTCAAATGGCCTCTGTGAGCCGTGTATGAACGAACCCATTTACAAAAAGCATCCTTGGCTAGTTGCTTCAATTTGGGCTGCACCAAACAAGTGTGTATTAGTATGAAACAAATAACAGTGTGAATATCCTAGCCCAACCCATCTTAAATTCAAATCAAAGCTACAATTTGCTCTATGCATATTTGACATGCAAAACTAGTGATCAAGCAAATTCAAAGAAAAACAGGAGCCATTTCTGTGGAGACACCAACCTTAATTAACATTACAGAACCAGTTAAAAATATTTTGAATCATTTCAACAATAAAAGTTGGATCTCTCGTAAGGGTAACATTGACTATCCACTAACCCAACCTCCTTAATTAACATTACAGAACCAGTTAAAAATATTTTGAATCATTTCAACAATAAAAGTTGGATCTCTCGTAAGGGTAACATTGACTATCCACTAACCCAACCTCTAAACTGAAAGTTCGGCTGCAACTATAAATTCCTCATTAAGTATGAGTTTACTCTAGTAATTGTTACATGCCATAAGTCACTGTTATGCTCTTATCAACAGGAAATATAAAAGCCAGAATGAGCATGCCCGCCAATATTTAAAATAATTTTGTATGCATTCAAAGCCTTCATCACATTTCTCAAGTACCATTTTGCCGTGTCAGTGCCCGAACTGTACAATATAGCTGAATACAAACAATATGAGAAATTGAGAATATAATATATAGACTTTGCCTTATGTATGTGTATACACGCAAAGTACCTTAAATTGAGAATATAATATATAGACTTTGCCTTATGGATGTGTGTGTACACGCAAAGTACCATAAATTTTGACAAAAATGAATTTAAACTAAAAATAATTGAGTGCTCCAATCAAATTCATTCAGGCACTTTAAGAGACTAAACATACTGCTGCAAGATACTCGTAAATGAGGAAGATAAATTTCTGCTATACCTTGGATAATTTATCTGATGTTAATTAAGAAAAAAAAAAATCTTTCAACAACTTTTTTCTTTTAGCAAATACTCAATTCATTTTTCTTGACATCTTATATATAAAATGGTAGCAAAACGTAGTGAAAAGTGAAAGCTAATATAAGAGGATATTTCTTTCACAGGATGATGGACCGGGGATATCAAAAACTACATGTGAATTGATATTATGGGCCACGAAGATTAAAAGGAACGGATTCGATTTCACGGCTGAATTTTGAAGAAAGCATACATAAATACAGGAAAAGTGAAAACGCACCTCATTTGCTATGAAGCTTTCCAGTGCCCTTTGTAAAAACATTACCCAAGGATGCATATCTAAAGAAACCAAGTTTTTGTAGTTTTTCCCTTGACCGTACAAAGGAAAACTATTTACAATCTTTTCAAGAGGATACTCCTTTAATGACACACCATGTTGTTCAAGATCATGCAAATAATCAATTTCAATAGGTTGTAGGAATAGTAAAGCTTCTCCTTTTTCACCCAACCGAGCTGTTCTTCCAACCCTACAAATATCATGATAGATACAAGCAAATCAATACACTCCTATCCAATAAAATAGAAACAAAATAAGCTTAACACGTTTAAAATAGTAGGAGGCCTAGTTTTCCTCGCAAGATATACTAGACTATAAAATATAATGACATAGTCAAATAAAACATGAAGAAAGGCAACGATAACAAAAACAAAGGACAAAAGGATTAGTGAGAAAAGCAGAGATAAGTTATGAAAATTTATGCGATATTCGAAAAATGGATACGGATGCGGATATGGCTATATCTACATCCAATAATTATTTATCTGGTTTCTATCAAGATCATAGTGATTATTTTATGTGTTTTAGACATAAAATGAATTTAATATGGGTATAAAAATCAATATTCAATGCTTAAAATTATTTTTCTTGGCATATTAATTATTTTATATATATAGTACAGAAATGGAATTATAGTGAATTAAACTTTTCTATTATTTATTTAGATTTATTAGTTGTGAACTGATCGAAGAATATCTGATGAATATCTGATATCCGTTTGCATTCGCGAATACGGATACCCGAAAACAATTTCGGATATGGATACAATATTATCTGTGCCTGATCGTTTACAGGCCTACGCGGGTGTAGGACGGCATGGGGGGTGTGGAAGTGTAGGGTGAGACGGCGTGAGGTGCGATGGCGTGGGAAGTGATGATTTTGGCATGCACGTGAAGAAGGTGTCCTTGTGACTAATTTTTGCGCGCGTTGTCTTAAAAAGACAAAAAACTTTGCACGTTTGCCTTTTAAGCTGAATTGCCCATTAGCAATACTTAATTAGAAATTTATCTTCAAAAAAATAGGAATAAAAAATTAGTCAGTCGTATACATCAGGGTGCTTTTGCTTTCATCACACCTGAAACAAAAGGTTAGGAATAATCTCATGTGGTCGAGATTCAAAGTTTATTAGAAAATAAACTATACTCTATTATTAACCTTTTTGTAATGAAGATACTTGATAGTTGATACTAATAGTTTAGACCCCTTCAAATTAGGGTTCATAACCAAATTTCAAAGGCAAGGGTGTTAGTAACCAAGTATCATATATGTTCTTTATGAAAAAGGTTATAGCAGCAACCTTCAGGAAAAAAAAATCCTTTTTAACCGTTAAACATTGCAAACGTCAGGAAGAATGAATGAATTTTGAGTAAAAGGCGAAGCTGCTAAAGTAACTGAAGTATAACTAAACATTTATTTTTAAAGTACATAAAAAATAGCAAGGAAGATGAGTTACCTGTGCACATATTCAGAAGCCTCGCCTGGAGAATCATATTGAATAATACATCTGACTTTGGGAAAATCTAGACCTCTTGCTGCCACATCTGTGCATAACAGAAGTGCTGATTTTTCGCTTTTGAAACCTTGAAATGTGGTCCTACGATTTTCATGATCCATGTTACCATGTAATCGAAATGTTTTACATTTCATATATGCTTGCTTATTGTTCGTATCACTTTGAGGACTGGGTGACCATTTGAATTCATTTAATAGAGAATAATGGAAATCCACACCATCGCAAGTTGAGAGAAAAACGACTATCTGTAGAAGGAACCTGTAAGCAAATTTTGATACTAAAAAGTGAAGAACCAAATCCAAGGACATTTGTTGGTGAAATGGTGTTTTTTTAGAGGATCTGTTCTAGGACATACTGGCTTTTGCGCTTAGCAGTTCTATAGCGGTGGATGAGCAAAAGATTATAGCGGAAAATAGCAGAGGTGCAAAATGCTTCATTAGATATGAAACCAAATATTTAAAGTTAATTCATTCTCATTCTTACGTCACTTATGTACGAAAAAGAAATATTTTTTAATTTTATATAGCAAAACCGAATAATATCATGATTTTTGCAGACTAGATTTGGTGACTACAGTAAATTTCTAACTTAAATTGAGCAATTGTACCTTAAAATTAGATCTTTACCCTAGCTTTGTTGAATTGTTTAAAAGAAAAATAGTCTAATACATTTGTATATTAATGTTACTAAAGCGCATGCTAAATATCCTTGATTTAGCGGATGTAGCGGAAAATAGCAGGACTTAAAACGGACCTACTGTTTAATATCGCTAAATTGAAATAGCGTAGTGGTTGAAGAGCGCTATAGCGGGGATTTTACGAGGCTTTAACTGAACAGGTGTTGACACAATAGTAAATTTGACCCTTTTTTTACTGCAGGTATGCAGTTCTGCAAGAATCTCAGTATTTCTTTCCAGGGCTAATAGATTTTATTTCAAACCAAAGTGGCATTCTTACCCATATAACTAAAATTTAGTGATATGGGTTTAATGGTTGTTAAGAGGACCACAGAAAACTGCAAGAATGCCAACACAAGTCTCATAAATGTAAAATATACTGAAGGAAATTATATTAAAAAGAACTATCAAACGAAGAGACAGATAAGCACAAAATAATATTCTAGTCAGCAATAATATGTTTTAAAAAATAGGACAAATAAATTATTACTGCAGTCAGGAATGACAGGAATACAAGTATACCACACATGATAGCCACGAGAAGAGAAACAAAACATTCGTAATGCATATCAAGGTTTTCAAAACGAGATCCAAATCGTAAATCGTGAAGTACATACATTACACCGGAACGGATTAGATCGTAAATTGTAGATTCAAAAGGTCCATGCTATAAGGTTTGTAGTTTGTATACACTTTAAAATGATTTTGATATTTGAACTTTTACATTTTAACCTAAAAGCTCAACTTTCTCTCTTATTCTACTTTTGTTTTGTTTAGATCAAGTTAGAATAGGAACTGTGGATTCAAGTATACGTACTGAATGTATCAGTATGAATTGAATATTTTTCTCAAGTGTGGGTTTAACGAAGTTTGAATTGGAATGTAAATCGAATCGTAAAGACATGATTTCAATTTAAAACTGGATTTAAATTACAAGATTTCAAGATTTTTGATAACAATGATATATTTCTTGAAGTAATTTATATGAAAAAGAAATTACCAAACAAAGGGGCAAAAATATTCATAGTTATTATGTTAGAAATGATATTGGAATGTAGAGTCCTAAACCGACTAATGATATATTATTATAGAAAAGCTTTTGCCTCTTTGCTCTTCAGATTATCCTAAATCGACTAATGATATATTATTATAGAAAAGCTTTTGCCTCTTTGCTCTTCAGATTATCCTGGAATGTACTCTGAGGAACAAAAATTGTTTTGTTCAAGGAACAAAATAGATTATATGCAAAAATACAAGTAATGAGGCAGAAATAAGAATTGCAAAAAAGTAGAAGCCTGATATCTTCACAAGCCACTCTAACATTACACCGTATGAGTATATACTATATAGTTTCCAGACCATAAAGAGAACAGCCAAGGTTATAGTCGAGCATAGACGATTGTTAACAAGCATGATACCTTTTGAGACGCTTCCCTTTCAAATAGATTTTTGAGAATAGAAAGAAGCACTACCAGTCGAGAGCCGCAAGGCACTGCAAATTCCATATGAAATGAATTGATTAACAAACTGTGAATAAACCGGATGACATTTGTCAGTAGTTTAATGGTAACCTTTAGCATATCTTTGGATTAATTGAGCTGGAAGATTATAATTTTCAGAAGGAAATGGTAATGTTTTGATACATTCTGCTTCTTCATCTTCTTCGGAGTCGAAAGCAGATAACTTTTTGATTGAAGACTTGAGTTGCTGAACTGAAATTTTCTTCTCTTCATGATCGATTGTGATAGGATTGTTTAAGCTAATATTAGCCAACTGATTCACCTTTTCATTCAAAGTTGCTGATAGAAGAATGTTTTGCCTTGAAATATTGCAAGGTCTCTTATTTTTTCCTGTATCCTCTTTGTTACTCAAAACATCTCGCCTAGAACCTAAGAAATCAAGTATTTCCTCTATTGCCTTTCCAAAACCCAGCTCTAGAATACTGTTTGAAAGAGAAATTTATATATAATAAACAATCTCATACATAGTACAATTCCAGATTACAGTGAAATCAAGTATTAAGCTTGCACCCACTCAACTTAATGAATAAGAATAGTAGAACATCTACAATAAAGTTTTTGGGGGAAACATTAGCTACCAGATGAATTAAGTATAATTCAGTCCAAACAACAGTAAATTATGTGCAGTCAACCTTAAAAATATTATCTATGATATCCAAATTAATAAACGAACTTGTTGAAAAGGTAATACGATTACCTGTCAGCTTCATCAAAGACAATCCAGCGCAAATTGGTATATATAAATGATGAAGTATGCTTCAAGTGATCCAATAATCGACCTGGAGTCGCTATAAGGATAGATATTCCTGAAAGATAGTGGCATTCATATACATGTTTATCTTATCTGGATGATTGAAGGTAGTTGATAGTATGCAAAAATTACCGAATGAAAGAAAGGTTAATAAATTACTTAAATTTACCAAATGGTCCATTTTGTAATATGACTGTGCTACTTTATCTGTCAGCGTGTGTGCGCACACACAAATACATATACATATGCACATGCATACATACATACATACATATATGTATGTATATATACATATATATATATATATATATATTGCACACATTAAAATCTACATCATCAATAAAAAAAAGCTAATTTTTAAATACTTGACCAAAAATACATCTTCGTAGAGTATTTCCACTAGGTTATTTATTTTGATTTTACATCTTGTTTGGGAGGAAATTTTGATTCTTAAATTTACAAAAATTAGCATAAATTCCACAGAAGAAAATGTCTACTAAAGCATTCACTTAGTGATCATAAAGTTAGTAGACAAGATACAAATTACATTCACTCTAAAACTTCAGATCAGCTAGTGCTGGAAAATAAATCTGTGAAAGAAAGGAAATGTAGATTAGAGATATCAAATGGTAACAAAAGTGTTAATTAGGTGTAAATTATACACTTCTAGGGAAATTCATCAACTAGTTTATATGCTTCACAAGCATATAAAAATTCTTATCTCCATTATATTAATTGTATTTCAAAGTGCAGTGCATAATGCATATACTTGAAACTAATGCAGATTAAAGACTCGAGCAAGAGCTTTGGTGAATTTATTTTTGAAGAATTGAAAAGCAAAGGCTTATATGAGAAGTTTTTGTGTTCGTGAGGTATGGCATAGTCTCGCTGCATTGAGGCGAAAGTTTTTCGATTAAACATCACATTTATATAGCAAATAATTAAATATAACAAAAATGTATAATTTCAAAATATAAAATATTAAAAACTCAAAGTGATTCAAACAAAAAACAACCAAATACATATAAAACATTTCATTCAAAAAATTTCTTACTTGTACATCATTTATTACTATATACATAAATTTACTTTAATCTTAAGCGGACTCCAAAAATTGTTAAGGTATGACACGTTTCTAAAATTAATATAAAGGGCACACAAAAATTCGACCCTCATAAAAAAATGAAACATCGTTACATAACTACTCAAATGGCATTTTAGATTAAAATGGCGGACCCCTACCATGTATTTATGCAATTTTTGATGGACCCTTGTGTTTTGTTTCGGCATAACATACCAATTTTATGTATATATTTTTTTGGTACACCGCTACCATTTTTCTTTTTAAATTTCGATGATGTGCTGCCGAATTTACGTATAGGGGATAAAATAGTGAAGTGCTCAAGATAATGCCCAACATATTATATCCCTAAAGTGCTCAAGACACTGCTCTTAGCATTTGCTTTTTGGCTGGAATCACCCAAATTCACCTACCCACACCCCCCCCCCCCCAAACCCCCCAAAAAAAAACACCACCAAAAAAAACACACACACACAAAAAAAAAATTTGGAGCCCTTTAATAATGTCTGGGGAAAAAATTGACACGGCTATATATTTAAAAGCAAACTTACATACGCCTTATTACCATGGTGTAAGGTTCCGGCTGGAACCCCGAGATTCCGACCATCTCGGTTCGGTTCCTGCCGGAGGCGAGACGGGATTAGGTTAATATCCCGTCTCGACAACTTACAATAAGAGAAATCAGAAGAAACAAATTGAATTGAGTGAGAAAGAAAGGTAAAAGACAGATAAAAACAAATCGAATTGCATATGCAGTAAAAAAAAACGAATCAAAATTGTTTATAAATTCATGAATTCGAAAGCATAACTCACCACCGAAGTCGAGCTTAACAAATTCACCCATCTCGAGCATCGGGATTAAGGAGGAGGAGCAATTCGAGCTACGAGGGCAATTCGATCTTCGACGGAAGCAATTTGAATGGCGATGTTAATTTCGAGCAAAGCACAGGTGCGTTTTTATATTTTTTCGTTTGTTCTGGAACGTGGCGGTTAGATTAGGGTTAGGAATATTAAAAGGTAAAAAGAATGGGTGGGGTTTGGATATGTATGGAATGTGTTGGTTTGAGATTTTATCTGGGCTGAAATTTTGTTTAAACCATGGTTTGAGGTACCGGACGGTACCCCGAAATTTCGGTGGTACCGTACCGGTGCCGATGGTCGACGATCCGAAATCGATCCAAAAAATCGGTTTCGGTAACTATGTAAATAAAAAAACGAAATCAAATTAACAATCAAAATAAAGCGTAAATTAGAGCAAAACAGATTGAAGATCCAAATTCAAATTACCTGAGCTGCTTTGGTCGAAAATCGAGGGTCGAAAACCCTAGCTTTGGTGGGAGCCGAAAGTCGAGTCGACGGTAAAATATCGAAAACCCTAGCTTTGGCGGGAGTCGAAAATCGAGTCGACAGTAAAATAGCTGCGCGTTTTTCTTTTCTTTAGCAGCGTTGTTTTTTTTTTTTGCCCTAGCTGTTCAAGATGACTGCACGAATGGAAGTTTGTGGCTGAAGTTGTATGGGCTGTTAAGTGATATTGGGTTGTGTTGCTTTTTACAGTGGGCTGTTATTAAATGGGTTGTTATTATACTGTTGGGTTGAAATTATATTATTTAGTTCAGTACGGTGTTGTGTGTAGCTTTTGTTTAAGTGGTAACCAAATTATATAATTTGGTTAAGTGATATTGGATTGAACTTAAACTTTTGTTGTAAAACTTTCAAATGTAATAAAGTTATATGCAGCTCCAAGAATTAATTTTTAAATATAATAAATTTACAATGTTGCATTTTATTTTCTTATAGACTATATTTTATATTTATCGACAAAGATAATTATTACATTTCCCTTAACAAACCATTAAAAATCGAAATCAGGACCGAAACCAAAACCGAAACTTCCGAAATTTTCGAAATCGTCCGAAACTAGCAAAATTTCCAATGACCGAAACCGAGTTCTCGAACCTTGGTTTAAACATAATGGTTGTGATTAAAATATATGGGCTGAGATAATGTACAGATCTAAATTAGTAATATAGCCATATATTAAAAATATCAGACCCTACCTTGTTAGTAACATATGTACTTATATGTTAAAAATATAAAAATCTGACATCTGCACCAATACCGAAACTTCCGAAATTTTCAAAATTGGCCGCAACCAATAAAATTTCAGATGACCGAAACCGAGTTCTCAAACCTTGCTTATTACAGACTGTATGAAAAACATGTATGTTCTATTTCATTATTATTATTTTTGATTTTCTCGGCTGTAAATAAAAAAACTGATTTTAACTTAGAACTCAATTTTGAAATATGATTATGAAATGTAATTTCAAAAAAATGTTTGTTTTTTGTCGGTGGTGTCTTAATCATCTTCTCCTTCTTTTTGCGTGTATTTTTTTGCTTGCTATGAAATTATTACTGTTTTGTAATTTTTGTCAAACATGATTTTTATTATAGTTGAGGCAAAAAAAATTGCTTCAAGGGATATGCCTCAACCATCTGAGGTGTGAGCGACATGTGTTATGTATGCCTCGCATGTCTAAGGCGTCAGCCTTAAAGGCAAAAAGTCTTTATGAGCAAGCATCAAGGCGTTTTGACTCCGCCTCACCTTGAGGCGCACTTGAGGCAAACATTTCAAAACATTGTTTATTTAATACCCACACTCAATCAAAGAATTATTAAGGTGCCTTTATTTATAAACGAGAAAAAGAAATAAAACAATCTGCATAAATCAAATCATGATTATGAATGGAGGGTGGCTTTTCTGTAAAGGGAGTCAAATACGATGGGTTATCTTTTTCTTTTTCTTTTTTTCCATTTCCATGGTGAAGGGTGTCAAATTACATACAGATTTGCTACAGCAAGAGCAAAAAAAGTAAAATAAATAAAAATTGATAGAGCGTATAGAATTTCCTATGTACCCTTATCGTTTTATTTTTTGCGCTTTTATAGCCAAAACTGATCCCTATGGTCTATAGCAGCACCAAATCAAAATCATTATTGATTAACATCATTTTTGTTAATCTGGCACAAAAATATGTAAAGGTTAAGTTAAGATAATATTATGGAAAAAGGTTCATTCATGAGCAAGCCTCAAGGCATTTTAACTCTACCTGGACTTGAGAAGGGCTTTGAGGCGCACTTGAGGCGAGCATTTTAAAATACTGTTAATTTTATACCCACGCTCAATCGAAGAGCTGTTAAATTGTCTTTATTAACAAACAAGGAAAAGAGACCTTGATTCTGAATGAAGCGGGGCTTTTCGGTAGAGGGAATCAAATACGATGGGGAATCTTTCTTTCTTTCCTTTAAAAAAAACAAAACAAAAGATCCATGATGAGGGGTGCCAAATACATATAGATTGGCTGCAGCAGCAGCAGCAACAAAGAAAATAAAATAAATAGATAGATAGATAGATAGATGATGATGAGACATGTAGAATTTATTGTGTTCCTTTATCATTTCATGTTTTGCGCATTTATAGCCAAATACCCTATGGCCACCAAATCAAAATCAATACCGAATAACATCGTTTTTAACAATCTGGTACACAAATATATAAATGATAATTTAAACAAAATTATGGAAAAAGGTTGGTTCTGTAGTCAGTACATTAGTTTTACAGGCATTGCAATTATACATTATCCTTGTATAACTCAGTCAATCATTTCTGGTGGTGTTTGATTCGCGTTACTACATTATTAGTAGCTTCTTAATGGTTACTGTTAAACTGATTGCTCAAATCCTGAAATATCAAAATTGCCAGCCAATACATCATAAGGATCGACTTGGCAGTTTGTGGGGAGATTCAGATCCGGAGTAATCGGATGATGATGCTATTGATGGTGACCGTTCCAAATAACCAGCTTTGACTAAGTAAACAACTATAGAGTAATGTCATATATTGAGTGCATTTACAGTCATGCATAGACTCCCCATAGTCCCCCGCAATATGATGATTGTATTATAATATGAATGTGGGTATCCCAAGTGTAAATACTGGTCTTCAGAATCAAATGGTTTTAAGATCTTTTTGCATGGTACTAAATGCTTAGGGGGGTTTGCTCCAATTAATTGTAAACACAAGAGGCTTTGTGCAAGCAAACTCGTATTGCAAGAGAAAAAGGAAAAACAAAAAAAAAAAATCAAAACATTCAAGTCAATACCTTTACGTAGCCTAGCCTTCTCCTTTCCTCTGTTTTCACCACCCATGATATAACCAGGGACTATCCAATGAAAGCGGTGAACTAGCTTCTGCAATATTTCATAAACTTGCATGCACAACTCACGTGTTGGTACAAGCACCAATGCTGTTCACATAAAGCTTTGAGTCAGAATAAAATAAACTTAGCACCCTCATTAAATGGGCTAATGATGTATAACTGTCGATGGTTGCATAATATACAATTACACCAAACTAGAAGATGCCAGATTTATCATACCAAAAGTACCATCTCTTCGTTGAATCCGTGGATTCTCCATCTGCAGAAGATGCATGATTGGTGCAAGATACACAATTGTTTTACCCGTGCCAGTAGCAGCATTGACAAGTCTACATGATGCCAAAGTTAAAGAATACAGGAGCTATTTGCTTTATAATCACCCAAAACTCTGTTATTCCAATTCCACACCCACCCACCTAAACAATTGTATTTTACTGTCTGTAGCGTGTAAGTTATGCATTCAATCCCTTTGACATAAAATAATAAGCATTTTTTAACCACTGTATACAGCAATTAAATCTAAAGAGCCAGCTTGCCCGATTGCTATTCGTCTTTCTTGGGGAAAAAATAATTCAAGATAAACATTTTCCATCATTAACTGAATTGCATTGTTTATGACTTTATCATATTTAGTAGCAAATGGCAATCAGGTTGGTAGAACATATTCACGTTTTTTCGATTCAAATAAACATTTAAGACACCAAATAAATTGCATAATGCTAACTTCTTTCCTACTAAACGTCATCCACCTGCACAGCTAATGCTGTTTTGGTGGCGCAACTGACCAGCAATTTTTCGGCTCTAATATACAAATAAAATCATGAAACACATACCACAAAATACTAAAGTTGATTTTCAGAAAATAAATAAATAAAATGACCAATGGATACACGTCCTTCCCTGATATCACAGCTGGAATCGCCTGCGCTTGAATCTGAGTCGGGGTTTGAAATCCCATCTTACCTAGAAAACCCGTATAGTTACATAACAATCGAGCAATCAACGTATAACATAATAATCAACTGAGTGAATTATAAGAAGAGGATAAAAGCGGTACCTTGTAGATGCAGGCACAGAGAAGGGTGAAGCCCCAAATCCACAAATGAACATGAAGCAAAGACTCCAGTTTTTTCTTCTTCTTTTTCGTTCGCTTTTTTATTGCTATTCATGGTCGTTCTTCTTTGAGTTTGAAGTAGGGTTTTAGACGAGGAACAAATTACCGTAATCAGGGATGGTGTTAATTCTTGTGGGCTGTTCCCAACTAAAGTTTTTGAAAGTTAATTTAATGGACCATTATTCTGTCCAAAGGAAACAAAATATAAGGGCAAATTTGGAATAATTTAAAATATGTGGCCAGAGATTGTATTAATCCATGTTGAAACTAACATATTTTAATCAACAATAAAAAATTGGTATTAACTGATTTTTATTTTATAACAGATTAAATTTGAAATCATACATGTAGTTTAAATATATGAATATAAAGATAAACGGTATGAACGAACAAAGAAAAGCTTTTTAAAACTTGTAAGAATTTTAACGTACAGATATTTGAAATTAAAAATAGAATTTTACAATAAAATGTATGATAAATTTTTAAAGATAAATGACTTTGTCATTCTTTTTTATTTACATACACATATATTAATGTGCTATTTTTGTTGAAAAAGAGTTGTATTTGTTTTGTTTTCAAGAGCTTTCCCTTTGGTGTAGTTTCTTATACACATAGAAGCATGGCTACAGATGACAATTAGACCCAGCCCACTGATCCAAACTTGACTTGGTGGGTTTTATTCATTGCGGTCGAATTTTGTCGGGTTAAAATTATACATTTTAAAATCTAAATTCGACCCTATTCGAACTTATATTCGACTAAAAATGCATATGTTTCTATCTTTGTTGGTCAAGTCTTTCGGTCGGGTCGGGTTTGATCAGGTGTTTATAATATTTTTCATCATCCAAACCCAAGCCAACACATGCCCGGTTCGCTTCGGATCTTCTCGGATCGGTTCAGATTTATGGTTCTAATTGTTGACTCCAAGGCTCTGCTTGGGATTTTATTTTCTATCAGTTTTGACTAGTTTTGGACAGTTCTGTATTTTTAGGTGTTATCATAACCCTTGCTTGTAAGTTTTTCACATCTGTTGTTGTTGGTTATAAAATCGAAGAAAACTGATGCAGTGTAATTTCCATGGCAATTCTCAATCCAAAATTGGATGTTTTGAGGAATTATATCTTTTTTTTTCAATTATGTCCCACTAATTATATTGTATGATTAATCTTCATTAAATATAAGTATTTATATGTAATGTTATTTTGATGGAAAACTCTCAAAACCACCATATGTTAATCTTTTAAGCATGTATTGATCGGTTATAACAACACTTCATGTAAACTAATCAAAACCTCTACAATCATTGACGATCAAAATCGTTGCTTTCAAAACTAGTTTCACAAAACTTCCAAGCGGAACCTAAATATGACTAAGTGTCCCCCTTGAAATATTTAGGTATCGTCTGATTTAAAATGAGTTTTATGTTTTGAATTTTTAACGTTAATTATAAAATACGAGAGTGGAGAAACGACAAATGGGATGGAAGAAAAATGGAGGAAACCACAAAAGGAATGAAGAAACGATGAAAGAATGTATTGTTTCTCGTGTTTTTTTTTATTTTTCAAAACGTGAAAAATAAAAATAAAAATAAAAAAGCAATTTTCTACTTTTTACGTAATTCTGTTTTTCTAAAATGTTCATTTTTCACAATATACATGTGTCGTGCACTTTTTTGCATGAACGAAAACTCAATAGTAGCAAGCCAAATACTTCCTTATCTTTTTAACTAATTATAATAATATCTAATCACTATTAAAATTATAATATGTTGTTAAATTAATAATAGCTTAGTTTTCCAACCTTTTTCATACCAGAAAAAGCATACAATAGGTCTACAATTTGTAATTGTCAATAGACGGATAAAAATTAGATATGCTCACATCATCCATATCCGATAATACTTTGGGATATACAAACAGATACATCCTGTATCAGTATTCAACAGCAGGCAAATTTAGGAAGAACATCCTAACTTTTTGTTCTCACTTCCATTCCATTTCCTAAACCATCTCGCTCGCTCCCTTCTTACTTTTGCTTCATTGCAAACAACAGCCAGTATAACATGACCGTCTTGAGCAGTTTGAGCTAGCCTACAATCATGAATGCCTAGAACCTCTAGACGGAAACGAAAACTAACAAGCATTGAAAATGCGTGTGTTCTTATTCATAAAGATCAACCAACCAAGCATATGAATATATGATCCTTGTTTTAAATGCACAGTTTGCCGACAATTAAATATCCACTTCTTTTGCATATTTTAAAATAAACATTTCTCTTGTAACGTGCGAAATTAATTACATGAAAGTTCATAAATGGTTCAATAATAAATAAAGATACATTTCCTTCTCCAACATACATCATTTTGCCTCACCAGTCACCAAGACAACTTACCAGTATACTTCTCTTTCCCTCATTGGAAGGGGTAAACCACCGCATAAAAAGACGAGAAAAACAATCAAGCAGTAACAGATGTTTCAATTGCCATCTTGTTTGAGTATTCTACTTCTTTTGTCTTCTCAGCTTCATCCCATAGCTCAGGCAATGCTTCTTTTATGTTATGTATGCTCTCCAGTGCATAATCTGCACCCTTTACTCTATTCGACGTTCCAACCTTTAAATGCATGTTACATTACATAATTAGTTGATCAAAGTTACAAAACTAAAAGTGTTGTCTGCCAACAAACTATCACAAGAAAACCAAATGTGGTTGAGGAATGAAAAACTTGTTACTTAACATGGATTGTGCATTGCTAATAAATTCCAGTATCTGCATTAATCAATTTCATCAACACCAACCTAACAGTATCATTTAATGACATCAAACACCAACCTAACAGTATCATTTAATGACATCAAACACCAACCTAACAGATATTGTTTTCAACTTTACCGTAAAACAATCTCATTTTCCTTCTTGTTTAGATGTAAAATTTAAATTAGGGCTAAATGTAGAAAGGCCTTGGCATAAAATCTGATCCATATTTGCAGAATGAATTTCCTAGTATCATAGCGTAACTGATAATCTTTTGATATTGGTACTAACATATGCTATTGCGGTTTTGAGTAAATGAAATCAGTAATTGGCATTGAGGATTGCTATTATTTACTTTCATCCAGCACTAAGTTGTTGTCGATTAGACAAAACTGATATCGAAGGCATTTTACTTGGAATGATTAAATTGTAAATTGTGTTTCAGTCCATGAGAAATACTAAATTACCAGAACGGTTTGAAGACCAATTTCCTTGCCAGCTTGGATATTTCTAATACTATCATCGAAGAATATCTGCAGTATGATTGCCAATATCACAATTAGCAGAAAAACAGAACATTATCCTATAAAATAACCGAATGGGACTTCAGTGGGTAAAAGAGAGATTGCGCTTACAGTTCCTTTAGGGTCAATGTTGGCAAGCTTAAGAGCTTTGGTCATAGCATCAACATTTGGTTTGCATAGAATTGGAGATTTTGGTAGTTCCATACTAGAATTTGAAACATTTGATTCAGAGATGTGCTTGAGGATGTCAAGCATTTGTAAATTATCATCATTAGCTGATGCATCATTATTTGGATTCAATGTCTCGAAGCATATTACTCCTTCAAAGCAGTCTTCTAAACCCATTCTATTAAGCACTTTAGCTGCATGTGCTCTATCCCCATTTGTGAATATCTGTTATTATATTGGTTTGGACAATAATCCAATAAACTAGATGTCAAATATCCATCTAATCAGACATTTATAAAGGAAATGTTTAAAAACTGGATATATATTTTTTTCCTGGACAAAAACCATGCTAATCAAACTAATGGCACTGCTATATTTTTACGTAAGACAATTTAGCCTTCACTCAATTTACAACACAAAACGAGCTATGTGGTCGTTATTTTGATATCCAATTTCTGAAAACGAAATAAATAAATTTTAAAACACTTACAACTTTGCGAATGGGCAAGCTTAGTAAAAGATGTCTAAGAACATGATCAGGCTTGAGTTTGTCATAAGGTAATCTTCCATGAACAAATGCATGGAAATCATCATAGTCAAATTTATAGCCAATTGCCTAATCAGAAAACATCAATATGAAAGATATGTGAGTTATGTATAAATATAAAATTCAAATTGGGATCACATATAGCAAACTCAAACGCATACCCTTAGGCCAGCCATGGTAGTCCCGTATTGCTTGTACAAAACAGTAGACAATTCTGGAACTATGCTTTCTTCAATCCCAAGCGTCTCTAACATATAATCTGATACAAGCATGCAACATATGGCAAATTATATACACGGTCAACTGAAAATTTGTGAAGGTGCAAAGAAATTTGAAGTACCATGAATATTCTTGGCGCAGTGAGCAGAAATGCCAGAGCTGAAGGGGTATATTGTATCATCAAGGTCTACATGTCAAAAGAACTTCACGCAATAAGAATTCAATTTTCAAATAAATTATAAGCACATTTAAAGAACTGAGAAACTCACCTAATAAAAGGCAATTGTATTTAGGAATTTTTTCCTGGAGGTATTGGTTTTCGAATTCCATTTTGATATTGTGACAGCCTGTGCATAATAGTATTAAAATCTTAGGTATAACAATCATATTAAAAAAAATATGGTGAGTCCAGCACACGAAGCATTGCATGAAAGGGTCACATGTAAAACTAGAAATATCTCAAGAATTTGCGTCCAAACTTGATCCCAAACCCTAGTCTCACTTTTAGAAAGACTTAAAGAGTACTGTTAAGAGCTTCAAATAGAATTCCGTTTTAGTCCAAAAAATAACTTGAATTATAACGCCATAATACAATTGAGCATTATACTACATTTTCGATTGTATGATATTAATTTGACAAATAACCCAAAAGTTAAGAAGTTAGAAATACTTGGATAATGAGACCATAATTAAATCAAAGTTATAATCTTGAAGAGAATTTAGCAGAGCTAACAAATTCACAAAATTGTATAAGTTGTCAATGTAATTTCGGAAACAAATTATAACCCAGAAGATCGATAATAATTTTTAAAAAAAGTTCGTTCCAACAATTTAAATTAATTACCGTTTCCGAAAAACAGCATTATCGTAAAAAGCCATACGAAAGATTGCATCTTCAAAGCAAATTAAAGAATTATAATCCCTTAAAATCGAGATTCTAAAACGAACCCAACAAAGAACTTACCCAAAAAAAACAACCCAAGTATCAAAAATCACAATGCAGAAGATCCAAAGAGTAATTTTCGCCAAAAAATAGAATTTGGTATGTTTTCTTCTAAGAATAGTAGTATTTATTTAGGTTGGGAGGAAAGTGGGCGAAGAAATGACTAGAACGCGTGAACTTCAATACGGAAAATTTAATATTATTATTCAATTCAATAAAGTAACATAATCGATTTGAAAACAAGTCAACAAAATTAAAATTAGAAGTGTGAACGCATGTTAGCATATAATTTATAATTATTCCAGTAATATTTGAGAATATACTGGTAGAGAGAGAGGGTGCGTGTACGTATTCAATGAACGATTCTTGATAAATAAAAATTAAAAAAGTCTTCGGTAAACATAACGTGCAGTTTTAATAAGTAACATAACAGTGTAAATTACAGCTTGTTAATGTTGAATGATGAGCGTTTCTGCTTTACGTTGAAGTAATTTTTACAAGAACTCGCTAAGAGGAATTATGAAAATCAAATATGTAAATTAACTTTTACAATGAATCTTTTTTGTTTTAATTTTGTTGTATATCTTGTTGAGAGAGTTAAGGCATGTTCAAGAGACAATTATGTAATTTGTTACATATATCTAACTTTAAAACTTATCTTCTTTGTAATAAATGTGATTAGTTTCTATCACATACTTGTTGTATTGTGATATATTAATTGGTTAATTAATTAACTTAAGTATATTAAATAGAAACTCCTTTAATGCTATGTTATGTCATAATAATTAGAAGGAGTTGTAATCACGAAAGAATTATCACAATATTAAATAACATATTATTTTAAATATTTTTGGTCAAGATGTTTCAAAAAAGAATATTGATACATTCGCTGAAAGCAGAGCATGTAATGTTTTTCAAATGTTGAACGGTGCATTATTCATGGTTGTTGGGGGCACAAAGAAAATACACACTGATAGTTAGTAGATAAATGTCGAATGACCAGTTAAGAATTTCAATTGGTTGATGACAACTGGGTTAAACAGGAAATCTCAAAGCGATGATATTACACATTTCTTTCAACTTGAATGATGTTGAGCTTCAACGTGGATATTTTACTTTGATCATAGTTAAATCATGGTATGGTGACCATCAAGCAACGGTCGAGTCTAGATTGAAGCAATGGAAGTAAAACACTATTCAATAAAGAAATTTTTTCCTCGGTGGTATGAGGTTAGCATCATGATTAACTGTAGTCGGCTCAAAATCTAAATCTCTGGTCAGCGTAGTATGGTTAATAATAAATGTTATTATCGAACCAAGAACTTTATTTATTGACAACAAAATTGATTATGGACGATACTAGAATGCTGATTAAAACCAAATTTCATAAGTTCTGATGTGATATAGTGTTGACGAAGAAAATTGCTGTAAATAATCGTTACTAGAGCTATCGTTTAAATTATACAATTGGAATTTTACCAATGAAGAATTATAAGTGATAAATTTGGCTAAAATGTCAAACCACTAGGTAAGATGACGTGCGAACGTTAATATATGAATTATTCGATGTTAAACGTTGATTGAATTTACAGATACAAGTCACATAACCACGTCGTTGATTTCTTCGAGATACCACATGATTTAATCAATTCATAATTGTTATAAGTTAATTAAATTAATTCATATTTGTGAAAATTTGATTATTTATGTATTGTGTGTTACCGGTACTTCTGGGTGTTATTAGTAATTACTTTGGTGCATATGTAAAAGTTATATATGTATTGATATACGATATTGGTAGACGTTTAAATACGATTTAAGTGTCATTAATTATTAAATGGATGTGTTTTTTTCATTGGCCTATGAAGGCCTCTTTTGTGGCTTGCCATAACAAAGGAAATAGGGAAGGAATTTTGATTTAAATTATCGATCCGGATCTAAGAAACGGTAATAGTTGAAATAGTAAAAAGAGGAGAATTTCTCTCTTGCTCCTCCTTTATCTAAATCAAGTTATCCCTTCGTTCTTTGCCCTCTTGATCGCTTCCCTCTTTTGCAAAAAATCCAAACCCCTTCTCCATGGACGAGCCTCTAATAGACTAAAATACATTCAAATAAATATTTTCAAGCGGTGCTGTAGATTGTTGCAAGATCTAGTGGATTAATTTTGTTGAATCTAAGAGATCTCATCAAACAAGCTGCTCTTAAAAGCTAACTCTTCCAAGGCATATTCCTTTGTTTTGCAATTAATATATGATATGTTATATATACTTGTTATAGAACAATTTTACATATATTTGACGTCTCTTAAAATTATTAATATTTTAATCATACAGGAATGTCTATATTGTTTGATATATTTGATTGGATCGAACTATATATAAAAAATCAAAATTTTTTATTAAATTACTTTGACCATATGAATATAGACTAATATTATAAATTTTCTAAATTACAAACTTAATTTTAATGTTTTAAAGTTGTTCTTGGATCAAACTATATGTAAGAAATAAAAATATTTTTATTTACTTTGACCATATGAGTATAGACTAATATTGTAAATTTTCTAAATAACAAACTTAATTTTAATATTTTAAAATTGTTCTTCCTAATTTCTAAAACATATATGTATGTACGTATCATATATATTTCAAATAATTATAAAATAAAAAGTTAAGTATAAATATATAAATGTATTTCAATTTTATAAAAAATTCTAACCTATTTTAAATATTACATTATTATGTTTATTTAAAATTATATTTAAACATTGATTATATTTATAATATATATATATATATATAATATTAAATATAGTTTCGCAATTTGTATTTTAAAATAATTTTTTTGGAAGAATACATATAATTATATATATATATATATATAATATTTGAATATTTATTCGAATACAAAATACAAATGTTTAGTCTTTTATGTAATTTTAAATAGTTATTATATTTTTAAAAATGGAAATAAAAGATATTTTATAATATGTATATTGAACGATTAAAAGATATTTTATAAAAATAGATTTGAAGCTTAAATTACTTTTACCAAGTCGAAATTAGATATTTTATATACTAAATTTGAATTTAAAATCTAACCAGCTTAGTCAAAATATATTTAAATATTTTAAAATCTTATTTTATTCAATGTAGAATTTTATTTCAATGTTTTCTATATAAATACACACTCACATACATATAACATACCATTTTAAGATAGTCAATGCGCACATAAATGACAAATGTATGCATTGTAGATGCAAATCTCAACATCTGTATATGTATACATTAACTGTATACATGTTATTATGTTGTATATGTGCATTATACACATATGAGTTTATAATAATGTACTCATAACCTATATTCAAAATTTATTTTAATTTACTCGTTAATTAATTAAACAAGGAAAATTAAATAAACTTTGATTTTACTTAAATGAACTAAATTGTATCTAATACAATCTGGTAGACTTATTCGGCACACTATGATCTAAATAGGGAAAAAAAATGTACCCATTTCATCCACTGTATACTGGCCAGGGCTCCATCAATGACATTGGAGCCTAAATGGTATATACGATCTAAATTAGCAATTTTAGGGCCAATTGATAAAGTTTACTTATCCGATGGATGCTAGAATAGTAATGTACAGGATTAGGGTGAATAATCAAATATCCTCTCTTCTCTGATTATTGGGGTGGGCCAATGGGCGGAGTAAGTTCAAAACATTAGGTCAATTATAAAGACCCTAATTGATTTGGACCTTGGGCTAATTTTTAAATTCAATTTAAAATTATAAAATATATTTTAAATTTTAAACTTTAAAATATAAAATAAAATTTATAAAACGTTTTTCAAAATGTTTTGAGAAAAAGTTGAATATTTCCAAAAATTACTTAAATTTTAATTAATTAGACTAATTATATAATTAATTAATTTAAAGTTAACTAATTAAAATAAACATATATATATGGATATATGAATATATAACCATAAATAATATAAGTCAATATATATATTAAATTTTTTATGGTAAACTAAAATAATATTTTGAATATATTACAATTATTTAATTAAATTATTCTACTTAAATAAAATATTAATTTGATAAATAATTAATTAAGGGAAAATATATTGGAACACAAAATTTTGACAAAGTTGGTAATAAAATGGATCTCCACCATTGAATTGCGCCATGATTTCCACCTCATATATGGACAGAAAGATCCAACGACAAATCTTTTGTGTCGCGGATTGTTTTATTTTGTGTTCAAATATCCAAATCAATTAATTAAATGTTGATTAATAAAGACATATATAATGATTTATATATGTAAAACTATAAATTATAGATAATATTTAGCTTAAATTGTTTTGGATGAATAAAATAAAATTTTGAATTTTGAGATAGTTTAATTAATTAGTTAATTTAACCAATTAATTTTATATGATTGAACTAGTAGTATACTTATGAATATTGTATAATTAAATTAAATTATAAATAGTTATAAATGAATTAAACTTATATAATATAAATGTATAATATAAGTGGAACTATAAGAAACCCAACTTAGATTTAAGGAATAAATTCAAACGTATTGTATGTACGTCGTGATTTCAAATGTGTTTAACACTTGAATCACGAGGGTATTTTATGAAAAATACAGTATTCCCTAATATCGCTTTAATAAATGTATATATTAAAGATTATAAATCTTTGATATATATGTCCATACAGGAAACTCAAGCTAGAGATGGTATGTGCACTACTAGCAATATATTGTCTATACAGGAAAAGATACGTGAACGTATTTGTTGAGCAAACTCAAGGTACGTGCATTGTACTTAGGCTATCACAGAATGGTAGATATGATTGAATAATTTCTTTTGATTTGTTGAGAAAACTTCAAGATTAAGATAATATTAGACAAAGAACACATGTTAGGAGTTGTATATGATACAACTAATAAAGTGTTATCCACCGCTTTTGGGTCTATGATTTGTTGAGCGAACTCGAGGTCGGAATCCTAAGATAAGCATTCCTATCAATCATTAGCGGGCTAGAAATATCTCTATATTTCTCCTAAGATTTTGAGAAATATATAAATCTATAGAAAAGTGAAATGAACACATTTAAACTTTTTAATACCTACCAATTGGCGTCTTATTGTGCTGTTATTGTCGAAGTACTTTCTCTTTGGACTAATGACTTGGCCCAGTTGTAGAGCTGAGATTGGAACATGTGTTGGTATCAGGATTGTTTTCCAAATGACGTGGATTTCTACCTGGCATCGTATATATAGTTTTTGGATGTGGCAATCTACATGCGATACATATACTTTAAGCCATGTGTACCAGCGACCATGGTTGTTTTGTACAGAATCTTCAGGTTTGAAGCTCTGCCTTGGCATTGGCTTTCAGTTGGTGCCTCTTGGAAGGGTTAATACTTTGATTTTTAGCTAGTTGTGTGACCACTCCTCTGGGATATGTCTATACTTCGACATATGAGATTATCCTTTAATTTGATGTTCCGAGGAGTGTTATGCAAAACCATATACAATATGTTCATTAATGTTAAATATTCATGGGAATTTTGATACATGATAAAGTTTACATGGCTTAGGAGTGGAGTATAACCAAGTAAAAATTATAGTATAACACATGCCCCCAAGTTCACTTCGTATAATGAATATGAAGTGGAATTTGGTTTTAAGGAAGAGTAAAAATGTACTTCTTTACATATTTACCTCACTCTTTCTGTATTTTTATTAGTTTCACAAAACTATTAAACTTGATAAATGTCTAATGGGAATTTGAGGATTTCATTAAGGAGTGAGGATTTGGAGTCCGAAGGTTAAGCATCGCATGGTGCTATAAAGTCAAATGCGGTTATACGCCGAAAGCTATGTACAATATAACGTCATTAAGGAAAAAATTAGTTATATGCCGAAAGCCATGTATGTTAGAGCGCTACAAAGGTAGAATTAGTTATATGCCTAATATGTATAGTAAAGTTCTATAAATGCAAAAGTAGCTGCAGAAATTTGACCTCGTGGTGAGGATTTTATTTGAAAATGAATTTCAAAACCATTGCTCGCTGTCTAGTGAGGACTTGAAGGTCTAAGCTTAGGATTTGCCTCATCATTTTAGTGAGGACTTGACGGTCCATGCCTCATGAGTAACCTCATCATTTTAGTGAGGATTAGAAGGTATACGCCTTATGGTTGGGGAATCTAACCCTATCATATTATAAGGATTTGAAAATCTAACCTTATTGTCTAATAAGGATTCGTTGCCAAAGGCATAGTTGATCGAGTGTCGTAGTCTTAATATTTGAATTGTGTCGTAAGGCTTAAATTTGGTTGTAAGCCATAAGGCATAGTTGATTGAATGCTTCTAAAGCTTAGTTGATTGAATGTCATATGGTTAAGTCGATGAATTATCGAAGGAATATTAGTTTATGATAGAGTTATGAGTATGCCTTAAGGAAAATTATTTATTTGTTATATAAATCTAACTCGATAACCAATCTTGTTTGAAATAAAAAGGTGTTTTCGTTATATTATATTTTTAATATAGTGTGTTGTGTTATTAATTAATTTAATTAAAAGTATATTTAATAGAAATGTAATACCCCGTAATTTGATGTTAGTTATTTAATCAACTAGTTGATTAATTAATTAGGCTCCAAAAATGAAATTTGTGTAAATGATGGAATTTGGCCATGGGATTTCCAACATTGAATTTATGGAGAAATTCTGAAAAACTTTCATATTTAGAGTTTTGCGATCAGAGTCCAAATGAAGAAATTACGGATGAAAAACGAATTCGAAATGGAAATAATCCGTTTAAGAAATTAACGTTTTTAATTAATTGAATAGGGTCCAAAGGTGACCCGCTTAGTGTAGCGGTCGACTTGGCGGAGGTCGACCCCTATGAGGGGGATGGTCGACCGCTTTTAAGGTGGAGGCTAGGGTTTTTCCTGGTCCAATGGTCCAAATCTATTATATTTTGATCTAATGGTTCTGGTTAATTCTAACGCCTATAAATACAGACCTAACCCTTCCTTCTCTTCTCATTTTTCTGAAGAGGGTAATGAAGCTCTATCATTTCTTCTTCTCCACTTTCTTTCTAAATTATAGAAATAAGATATTCATATTTATATTCACATAAATTAGAGAAGAATAGAATTCTAATAAATGAGAAGAGAGGTAAATCAGCTATACATGTATTTGAGATAATTTATATAGATTTGTATATTTGTGTTTATTTTTTCTCCCAACCTAAAATCTCTTCTCAAATCTGTAATTCTAATATATGTATATACCATTTTTATACATATTTCTTGGATTAAAAATGATTTGGAGACGAATCAAAGGTTCCACTTCAAATCCGAAGGTTTGGATTATTTTTGAAAGGTGAGTGGGAAATTATATGTATTGTTTATGATTTTAAATATATTCTGTTGGCATACGTTTAATTTTTATGCCTAGATAAATTTTATATGTGAGTTGTAGGCTCAAATTTTTATGTCAAGTTTTATGGGTAAAGGTTAATTGTAGATTTTAGAATTTGGTTTATGCGTTTAGCGCATGACCACCTTCTGAACATGCTGAAACTGTGGCTTGATTTATCAAAGTTTTTGAGAAGGAAAATATTTTGTAAAGTTTCCCCTTGACTTGAAAAGTTCTCCTATGAAATTTTTAGGTTTTAGTAATTTTTGGCTCTTAAATTATTCTTAGAGTTTCTGTCCAAAAATCCGATTTAGTGGAAAAATGTACATTTAAATATTTTGAGATCTTATTTTGACGTACAAATTTGAAAAGTGAGAAAGAATTTTGCGAAATCTTTGATTTTGAAGGCCACATGTTAGGCATAAGGAAGAAAAATAGAGTTAGAATTTACGAATTTAGCAGTGCATTAGGATTGACGATGCGATAAATGCAAGCAATTGCAAGTGAAAAGCTGTTTTAGCCTTGGAGTTACTATTTCCATACCTTATTGACGACGCGCTAGAGTCTATTTTTATACTTAATTCCATTTTAGAGCTTAAAATAAGCCTCTTTATGCGTTTTGCTTAAAATTGTTTGATTGTTTTTTGAAATTATGTGTTATTTGAATTTGAATTTTTTTTATTATTATGTTTATTTTTTAATATTATAATATTTTTTATTAAAAGAGTATTATTATATTTAATATTACTCCAGAAAATATATAGACATTAAAAATAATACATGCATAATACATACATACATATATATATATACATATATTAAAGATGTAGGAAAAGATAAGTCACATGAGTTCTCCGACCCATGTCAACATGTCCCTACCCATGATGTCGACATCCTTGTCAGAAATTTGAAATTCAAATTTGAATTCAAATTTTTGAACTTCCCTCCACTTTTTCACCAAATCCAATGTTCTGGAAAGGTACATCTTGACCAGAGAACATGTCTATTGAATATCTATTTATTTCCATTATCTAATCATAACTTTTCACTTTCATTTTAAAATTCAAACTCTCTTTCAGTTTTTCAAACTTTCTACTCTCTTCAAAAATGGCTTCTTCAAGCACTCCATCCGCAATGAGGCTGTCTAAAACCATTAAAGAGTATCTCTATAATGATCCGGAAGTAATCAAGGCTAATTTAAGCTATGCTAATTATGGAAAAGTTCATACGGGAAAGTTTGCTATCGTTAGCGATTTCTCTACATATGAAATCAATACACTTCTTCTTCGACTTTTTGATAATTCTGAAAATGATTTTACTTCTTATCCAAATCTTGTTAAAATGTTTTATGTGAATTTGAATTGCGGTTTTTATGAAGGAAATGAAAATGAAATTTGGAGTAGTGTTAAAGGCACTAAAATTGTTTTAAATTGTGAAATTTTGGGCAACATTCTCAGCTGCAAGAATTCGGGAATGGATCTTTCTACTTTTAATATTAATGAACATGATCGTGAGACATTTTATCACATTTTCGAAGGAGATGACAACTTTGAATTTAAAAATCGTAACTTTCATTCAAAAGCACGTATTGTCAATCTTCTTTTGCAACATACGATCATTCCTAGATCAGGTAATTTCAATAACCCGACTTTAAAAGTTTGTAAAGCTCTTTCTGCTATTTTTGGTCATAATGACATTAATTGGGTGCAAGTGATTATGGATGAACTTCGTCCTAAGAATTTAGAAAAGGGTGAGAATACCTTATATCATGGAATCTATTTCACTTGGATTTTTAATTATTTTGGTGTTGATTACAAAAGGGAAGAATTTTTTTCAAGAAAAGTGTTTAATCATGCCAACATTTCTCACATGGAAATTCCTTTCATATTTCAGCAATATGAATCTCTTGCCGAAAATGATGAAAGATTGACACATGAAGATATTGAGGAAGAAAATGATGATAAAGAAGAAAAAGGGGAGGAAATGGAAATTGAAGAAGAAAATGAAGATACCTCCTTGGAAAGTATTGAATATCCTACAAATGCTAACAATCCTTCCAACAAAACACTCCTCAAAAATCAAAAGATTATAGTGGAAAATCAACGGATTCTCAAAATATCCGTTAGTAAGAAATTGGATAAAATGTCCACTAATATGAACAAATTCTTTGCTAAAGTTGGTCGGAAACTTGGCTTATCATCTTCCTCCTCATCCTCTAGCACATTCTAAGAACTTGGTTGTGATGTATTAGCTTGTTTTGTGTAAGCTTGTATTGTTCTTTTTATCATATTATGTAGTATCTTATGTATCACCTCATCTATTAATAAAAATCATCTATCTTATGTTTTTCTACCTTATTGTATCTCTGGAATAAATGTTAGTATAGTATATAAGTTTATATATATAATACTTATTCACCAAATAAATAAGACATATAGATTAACAGACCCATGTCGACATACCTCTACCCCTTTTGTCGACATATAACTGTCTGATTAGGTTATCTTTTAAATTTTGAAATTAAAATAACTAACTTGTGTCTATTCATTTTAAACTAATTTCTGCCCATTTAAACACCCATTTCTTCCAGAAATTTGCAATCTCTTCGTTTTTACTTATCTCTATTTGCATCTCTTAACTACTTATCAAAAATGGCTTCCTCTTCTCGAACTCTAAGATATAATCTTGAAGAAACTCTCAATTCATTCAAGAATATACTTACTTTTATTCTCCGCAATCAAAGGCACTTAGAAATAAGTCAAATACAGATGATAAAAGAACAGAGAAGCATTTCGATGCCCTTTGTTGGATGATTTCTGCCCTAAACAAAGATGATCTCAATGCAAATCCTGTAGGAACTTTGATTCAAGATAATGAAGATTGGGAAAATATTAAAGAGGATCATATCTTCGGAGAAGAAGGATGGGTTGAAGTTCCTAGATATATTTGATCTCCTTATGGTTTGAATTGCTTGTTTTTGAATTGTTTGACTTGATTTGCTTTGATTAGAATTGATTTGGTTTGAATGGATTGTATAACATTATATGAAATATAGTATATATTAGGTTTAAACTTTCATATTTATCATGTCTTTATTATTAACTCATGTTGTTTTATATATACTCTATCATAATTTGTCACAAGTACTCCAGTATAAGACTAAGGGGGAGTTATATCTATTTAGGATAGGTTTTTGTTGATGAAAAAAGGGGAGAAATATAAAATAGAGTAGTTAGAGTTGTTAGGCTTAAATTAAGGGGGAGTTATTTGTTTTAGGGGGAGTTATTGATAAGCAGAAGTATATTTTATAAACATAGGTTGTTATCATCAAAAAAGGGGGAGATTGTTAGTCATTGAGATGATGGTTTTGATGACAACAACGTTAGGAGTTGTCATAAAATATAAATACTAACATTATAGTTTAGATATATATGTATACGTAGGATATAAATATGCAGGTGCCAAGAATGAAGACCGTACAGTATAGAGATTCAAGGCTGAAGATATTAAGATTGAAGACTCATGAGTATCAAGACATCAAGATTTCAAGAGTATAAGATAAATAGTGAGTCTAGAATTATGTTAAAACTTCGTGAAAGCACTTACATCTTTATTCAAAATTTATTCGTAGAATGGAATCCACTTCGAGTCGGTTAAAGGGATGAAACCCCAGTGGGATGAAACCCACGACAATATCTATTAGAACATATAGTGGCCCTATTTTGATATCCATTAATTTTATAAAAATGCTTTTCAAAAGTATATCTCTTATTCTTTAAAAATGTTTTCAAAATATTTTTTTCAAAAAGACATCTCTCTTGGTTTTAAGTATTGTAGCCTCAAAACTATCTTTATCATTTTTTATATTTTGATTTCAAAATTGTCCTTGTTTTTAAACCATCTCTTGTTTTAAATATTTAGCTTTAAAATATTATATACTCAGATTTTAAATCACTTTATAGATTAAGATTATATGTATTAAAAATTACTTTTTAAACTCTTTTATATGTTTAAAATATATTCAAATATATTTACAGAGTTTAGAAATTGTTTTGACAAATTATAGAAACCAATTTTAATTTTAAAATCAAAATACCAATTTTGCCTAGAGTACGTCGACATCCCTCAACACCCCATGTCGACATGGTGTCCGTTAAATTCAAAATTCTAGTTTTCAAAAGAAGTGTCTATTCATCGTATCCTTTCACGATATGACAGTTGCTCTACCATATATACCTGTTGTTTTGAATGAATTTTAATCATAATTTTACTTGTTTTCTCTTCTCTTCATATTCCACATTTATTCCAAAGAATCCTAAACTATACTCTACCGAAATACCAAGTGAATCAAACTTGATTATCTCTTGTTTGATTCTTCGCCACTCTCTCCATAAGATCTCAGTGTTATTCAAAGTTATAGGATCTTTTGTAAATTAAACTATTGAGTAAAATGTGTGGTTGAGCCTTGAAATCAATTGGGTGTGATTGCAGCCATAGAAATCAATTTGGTGATCTTGTAGCTTGGTTAAATCAAGAGAGTTTCCCTGTACTCGAATACAGGAGGGTGTACCTCGTAGCCTTGAAATCGAGGGTGTAACCTGGGAGATTATTTTGATAAGAAATTTATGACGCCCCACCCCGAGACCCACATTAACAAAGAGTATTACTCGGTAATACTGTTTGCTAATGCAGAGAATCAGGCTGGATAGTAGCGACCATCTATAGCCTTGTCTTAAATATCTATTGAATATGTCGATAATGCCATTTTTTGTCTAAAGTGGATCGACATATCCGATAAATACTTAATACAAAGCCATAGGTAGCCAGAGGATCTATCAAAACAAAATACAATAACTCAATGCAAAACATATCACAAAACAGCAGCTAATCCCATATATGCACAATATACAGATACATCATAGAGTATACAAAATGATACATCACATATGTGGTATGACGACCACAATACAAACATGAGTCAAAATAATATACATATCAGAGTAGCAAATCAAAAAGGACTACACAAAAAGCTATAACAACAAGAGCTAGCAGAATAGTCCATGCAGAAGCAGAATAGGCTAAGTCCAAATGTACCTAACCTGAAACACCTCGGTCTGAGCCGAGTATAAAATACACGGGTCAGTCTAGTTAAACAAATCAGTAAAAGGTGATAGCAGAATAATAGAGCATACAAGCATAGTGATATTCTTCTTAAACAAGAAGAAACAATATGAAAGCTAACCATAAACATATGAAGGATACGCATCATGTATGGCATATATGGTTACACTAGGTGATAGAAGACTATTGCTTTAATAAGCATACAACACAAAGGAGGCGAAAAAGCTCATGCATCGCTAAAATGTAGCATGCCTCATATCATCGACAATCATAAATCAAATAAGAATGGTTTTGGGAATAGTAAAATGTAGACTCCTAAAAGAGTAATTTTCAAACCCGCCATATCGGCAACTCCAAGGAAAACATAAGAAAAAGTCATCTCGACATAAGCCATAAGGCAAATGTCAACAAAGATATAAAAATCTCATACAACGCCACAAGGAAAATCCCATATACAGCACCAATAGGAAATCTCAATCTATATACGCCAAAAGCCAAATCTCAATAGGCCAGTGTAAGCAATGAAAATCTCAAAAGAACTCTCAAGAGTCCAAAAACCCCAAAGCAATCGCCACTGAATGGTTCAAAGGTCCGATTCCAAAATGACGACACACAAAGGTAAAAATCATCTCAAAAAGGTTTTGCAGGTGTTATTTTTGTCAAGTACTGTTTCACATAATAGGTACCTTGCCCAAAGGCAAATGTCAAAAGACTAATACGCCGCAACGGAAAATACGCCGCAATGGCAAATGTGCAAAGACAAATACGCCGTAATGGCAAACATACGAAGACAAATACGCCGCAACGGCAAATGACCCGAAGGTCCTGTACTGACATGCCAATAGGAAAACGTGTCACAAACTCTCAGAAAGAAACCCGAAAATGCTAACATGTGTCCCATACCACCCGTTAGCACTAAATAGTTTACTAACCGTTAGTAAATTTCACACTCAAAGCAGTAAAAGGTTCACCTCATTTCATCGGTAAACTCGACCCGAAGGTCAAAACGATTAAACAGACAAGTCAGGAATTACCCGATAAGATAAACACACATATCCCATACCACGTGTTTTAACGAACCGTTTGATTCTCCTTCTCATTCGCTCGAATAGTGCAAAAACGTGTACTTTATAGAAAATAATTTATCTCAAAAATAAGCTTTGAAAAACCGATTTCGAAAACCATATGGAAACCATATTTGAAAATTTCCCTTATTATGAAGGATAAATAAGTTTTATACTTGAAAATACTTTAAAATATTATATAATGATTATTTTTAAATCCCTTAAATTTTAAAAATCATTTCAAAAAGAATTAGAGAAAACCATGCTCGAAAACAACCAAAAACAAGCAAAATTCCGCTCAAACCGAAATTCAAATTTAAATTCAAATTAAATTCAAAATTTAAATTTTGAATTCATCAAAACCGTGATAACCTAATGATAGGCATCATAGCCTTAAAAATACTTCAAAAATATCAAAAAAGCTGAAGTAAATGTCAAAATTCGGATGGAAAAGGGACATAAAAACACTTGGCCAAAATAATACCCAGGTCAGTAATCTTCTCTGGGTTCAAATTTTGGATATAAAACAGGTGGTCGAATGACATTTGATTGAACTAAATATTGGTGTGCATAAATTAGAAAACTTCATCTTTCAAACAAAAAAAGAATCAATGAATTCCGACTGGAAATGAAAATGTTACATTGTCTCAAACATGGACTCAGGCCATGTTTGCTACAGTTAAAAACCAAAAATGCACAGGCCTGAAAACCCTCTTGGGTTCAACTTTCAAGCATGAAACAGAGGATCAACTTAGCTCGGATTGAGCTGAAAATTAGTATGCATATAAAATAAAACTTCAGATTTCAAATAAAAAAGGAATCATGCAATTTGGATAAAATATGAGAAAGTTATGATGTCTCAAATTTGCACCCAGACAGTGTTTTTACTGTAAAATTCTGGACAAAAACATGATCCAGATCAAAGTTTGGCAGCATATTTCTATAAGCTATATAGGTCAAAAAGACCTGAAATTTGGTATGTTCACAGTAGAGAACTTTATCTTTCAAACAAAAAAAGAATACATGAATTCCAGTAAAAAATGAAAAAGTTGTGCTATCTCAAACATGAACTCAGGCCATGTTTGCAGCAACTCAAAGAATACAATTTTTACAGACGGAAAAATTTAGTTTGTTGATTTTGCAGCAACGATTTCAACAATTTAATGACAATATTTTTCAAAAAAATTTTCAGAATAAAAGTTCAAAATACAAGCTACCAAATGCAAGAAATCCGGCAGCATTTCGTTGCCGAAATCAAAAGATACAAGCAGGCAAAGAAGCAACTCAAACTAGATTCACAGAAAGAAAACTATTAACAACAAAAAGTGATTACAAAGCTCAAATTTTGATTTTTGAAGCTTTGCTTCAGCTAGAAATTGTGAGTTTATCACTCACCTTGTTGTTGTTGAGCAAAATCCCAGATTTAAGCAAAAAGTTTGGAGCTTTGAGATGGATTTGGCTTCAAGAACCTGTAAAACAAACAAAAAAGAGCCATGCAAACCCAAAAAAAGTGATTACATACAAGCCCATTCTCAAAACTACATTTGATGAAATGATTTTTATTTTGGAGTTGATTACTTGTTGAATTCTCTGTAGATTGATTAAAACAACAATTATTGAAGAAAATTGAAGATTTTAGTTCTATGTTTTAAAGAGGAAAAGTTTTTTTCTTGCATGCTGTAGTGCCCTACCCCAAGACCCACTTTAGTAAAGAGAATTAACAAGTAATTCTCTCTACTAAAGCAGAGAATAGGGGCTGGTTAACGGCGACCATCTATAACTTTGTCAGTTCACGTTTTAGAGTAAATAAATCCTAATTTACTCTATTAAGGTATGTTCTCTCTCCTTGCTTTCATGTCTCTGAATGTAACACGTTCTATACATGATTTTCTAGCCAATTTAAATTCAAAAATAATTTTACACATTTAAACTCTATTCAAAATTTTACTTTCAACGTTTTAGTTTAGAAATTAAGGAATATCATTAATGGTTGTTCGATATAAAGGGCCTTCATTTATTATCTATTTTGCATTTAGTTTAGAATAAATCTCATCTCAATTGACCCCTCATTATTTTCTTATGTTGTCTCAAATTCATTTCTTAGAAAATGAGTTTTAATGTCTCTTCGCTTCTTCCCCCCATCGTATTTTCCAACAAATTTCTTAATATATGAAAATTAAAATGTTTATGCTATAGTGTTTAACCATTAATTTTTTACTAAAAAAATATTTTTTAGGTTTCTTATTATTTCTGTTAATAGATGAACAACTATTTAAAGATCCACATGTTTAATCTGAACGGGTTTTTGGACCAAAGGTCCCTATTCTCAACTCATGCACAAAAAGTCCATACTAATAAACCCATGTAAATTAGATCCCTATTTTGTTATTTTTTACCAAAGTGTTTCCTTCTAGAAAATCGGTCCAGCACTGAAATCAAGGGCAAAAGTAGCATAAATTAATCAAAAACCTAAAATAGGGACCAAATTTTCATAACTTTTTCGGGAGGGACTTTTTTTGTCATCTTCCAATTCTAGGGGCTTGGAAGTCGTTCCTTAAATCTGAATTTCTTTTATAAATGGAATCGCTTACTTAATAAGCAAAAGGTCAAGATATGATTATCTCTTTTCAAAGTAAAGGCTTTTCAAAAGATCATGTTATTTTTTATTTGTTCATTTCCTTATTGATGATTATTATATCTCATATCATTAGAAGGGTTATGATCCTATATTTATACCTATAACGTCATATATAATGAGTTCTCAACAGTCTAAGGGAGTATTAACATTTACACCATTATAATTTTATTCTCATAAATATCAGTTATTAATGATGTCATTAATGCATGTAACATACTTTTAATATCACGTAAATCCTGATTTTAGGTTTTCATTCCAAAAAATAATTAATGAACGGTTTTTGGCTTATTATCAACTAATTTTGTGTAAATGTTATTTAGAATTGACTTTTTTATTTGTACTTAAATTGTTGTAGGTTTTAGACGAAGCCAATGGAATCGATAATTTGAAGAATTGAATGATAGTTTTTAGATAAATTTCAATTTTATGTTAACTTATCTATATTTTTATTAAAATACTATATATATGTATAAAAAGAATTTTTGACTCTTTATGTACTCTTTACACAATTCGTCTCATCCTTTATACTAATTTATCAGCAATTTTAGGGTTTTTTTAGCATTTACATTGTTATAATTGTATTTTCATATATCTCAAATATCAGCAATACTATTAGTGCATGTAGCATAACAATAGTATCATGTAACCTTCTTCCATTTGATTGTTTCATCTTGATTTGAGTTTTTCATTCTAAAAAATAAATAAAGAATGGTTTTTGGTTCAGTGTCAACTAATATTGTTTAATTTCTTATTTAGGAATGAATTTATTTGATATTTAAATTATTGTAGATTTTAGACTAAGCTAAAGGAATTGATAATGTGGAGAACAAAGGATTAGTTTCAGGAGATCTTAGTTAACTTATCTGTTATTTACATTACAAGATATTATATTGCAATATTAAAAAAAATCAGTTTTTTTATTTCTAATATATATATATATATATATATATATATATATATATATCTGTGTGTGTATGAAATAAAGGAAGTTTATCAATCTTTCAAAACTTATATTAAATATATTGTTCGTACACTTAATATGGGAAAAATGGTACTAATGATGGTGTTAATTTTTGAAGCATAACCTCCCACCATTTACTTTATTATTGGTATTTTAATTGTTGTTGGGTCATTAAGTTAATAAAGTCGATAATTTAGAGAAGTGGCAATTATGTTGAAGGGTTTCTTATTCCAAGGCAATAAGTTTCAAGAACAACAATTCTAAATAATTAGTTTTAAGGACAATTTAAAAATGATAAATTCATTTATAGGTTTAAGTTACACGGGAAAAAGATAAATTCATTTATCATTATTTTTATACAACTAAAAATGATTGCTTCATTTATCATTTTCCTGTAATTTGTCCTTAAAACTAAATTTTCAGATTTGTTGTCCTTAAGATTTGTTCCCCTGCATAAAAAAGCTCTTCAAGTGAAAATCCCCATTAAGAGAACTGAAGGATTACTTTTTAAGTTATTCATTAATTTGTACAACTTATCACTATTTGTATTGCAATATATAAATATAAATAAATGAGAGTTTATCAATCTTCCAGAATTGATACCATATACACTATTTATTTACTTAAGTAAGAAAACATGATATTAATGATACCATTTGTAACGATGCCTTTTTTTAAGTCAAATTCAATTTAATAATTAATGTAAATTTTTGGATAAATTTGTGAATTACTTTGAAATTTTTTCCAAAACAAATAAGATAAGTGTTTATATATATATATATATATATTGGAAATAGAATTTGATTTGAAATTCAAAAATAAATATCTTAAAAATAAATTGGATTTAAAACTCTATATTTTATAAATTAACAAAAATTTGTTTCTAATTATAATATACATATATATATATGTATATATGTATATATATTTTGGAAGTTATGTTTTTAATTTTAAATAATAATAATTTTTAAAATCTATTTTAAGTTAAATTCTATATTTTAAAAACTTATATATAATATATATTAGTATGTTTATTTACTTATGTACAATTAGATTTTTAAATCATTTTCTTTAAAAGATTATATACATATTAATTGAAGGAAATATACTAGTGAAAATAATTAAATATTTGTTAATTAAAAAGTAAAATAGCTTTAGTTGAAATAAGAATTGATAAAAAGGTTCAACATTCTTTCTTTTAAATTAAACATGAAATAGATTTAGTTTGTATATATATAATTGATTGAACATATGTTAATATAAATTTAAAAATATAAAAACATGTATATATATAAAACTAAATAATAAATATAATATAAAATATAATATAAAATTATATTAAAACATATTTAATATTAGTACATGAATAAAGAGGCATGTGTAACAATTACAACATGAAATTAACAAGTGTAAACAAGATAACATACATTAAAACATTTGTAAGTGATTATAGCATGCATATAAACAAGTGTCATTGTTTCTTTTATTTTCAAAATAATAAATAAAATAAAAATAAGTTATATATATATATATATATATATCTTACTCCTTCCTTCTCATTTCTTTGTTGATATATTCAAAAACCAAAACCAGTAAAAACATAAACAAAAATTAAAACCTGTGCAAAACAAACCTGAAAACTGAAATACAAACCAGAGATAAAGATCAAAACAAAAGCAATCAAATCTCTTTCAATTTCTAAAACCTGAAAGCAATCAATCAAGCAAAGATTCAACTCAAACAAGTTCAACCTGAAAAGCTTGAAGCAAGTATCAACTTCAGTTTCAAAGATCATCAAATCAAGTAGCAAATCAAACTCAAACTTCGGATCAAAATCCAGTTCTAGATCAAAGCATTAAAACCATGTTCTCTGCTTTAAACTGGTGAGTAAACTACTTGAATTTGTTCGTAAATCTTGATGTTTGGATTGATATTTGAAAATATGATTATGAAAATGATTGTATGGATGTAAAAATATGCCTGTATATATATTTACATAGGTAGATTGATGTATGCATGTTTGTGAACCAGGTATGCGTGCTTCTGTTTTAAATTTTATAGGTTTTAAAAAGTTCAAAATTGAATCTCTCTTCCCCTAGACTCTTTTAGGTTAGAATCTCTAAATAAAAAATGTTTATAAGAATGTAAAATCATTTTATAAAATGGTTTCAGATGGAAATATTTGGTAAATATTTCGAAAAGATGAAATTACAGTAGAATCTTTTTAAATCATAAAATTCGATCATCTTAATTTAAAATTTTGATTATACAACCAGATTCGTCTTGCAAAATAATGACTTTTGATAATCATTTCATGATTTTTAAGTATGTAATTGTCGAGATATTTCGAGTTGGTCTGAAATCAGTTTTTTGTCGAATTTTGGTGATCGGAGGTTGTTTGGGTCTCGGGATCATGGGAGAAGTTGGCTAGGAGATCAGAGATTTCGGCAAAACTGGTGGATGGGTTTTCAGGTGGCCGTGGTGGCCAGGCGACGTCGAACTAGGGTTTAGTGACTTGTTTGGTCGAGGAGATTGTCGAGGCTTGTTCGTCGTCGTTGGTGTATCGAGATCGATCTGACCAGGGGGAATCGACGCAGCTTCGGGTGTGATAGCGAGGTGCCTGGTGGACGCAGGCGGTGGGGCAAGGCGATTTTAGTTGATTAGTTTTGGGTTTATGGTTGCTCGATTTGATCGTTTTCATTTTCAGGCCTAATCGTCAGAGCTGGGTGATCAGTGTTAGTATGGGTCGTCGGCGACCTGTAGGCGATGTCGAAGTTGGTCAGAATGTCGGTAAACTCATGTGCACGTGCACGTGGTGTTAGGCCTGGGTTGTTTGCTGTGGCTTAGAGAAGAAGGATGTGACTCGAAGTTGATCTCGGGAATTTGGGTTTCTAGGTCGAGTATGTGTTCGTGTGGATTTAGCATGCTAAACAGTTTAAAGTAAAAGTAAAAAAAGAAAAAGGAAAAGAAGAAGTGTTAGCTTGGGGAAAACGCGGGTTTACTCAAGCGTTGGCTTGAGAATTTCTGTTTTGGTCTCGGGTATGTTGGTTGTGGGCTCGGGTTAGTTCTTTTGTAGTTAACCAGGTTTTAAATTTAAAAAAAAGCATAAACAAGTTTTAAATCATAAGTATTAACAAGATTTTAAAGCAAAGTATTATCAAGTTTTCAAACAGATTTCAAGATTTAAATTTTAAGGTTAAATGTTTTAAAAAATTTGTTTAAAAATAATTATATAATGGTTAATTAGGTAATTAAATCCCTAAGTGTTTTCAAATATAATTGAGTAGGTGATTAAGAAAAATGTGTTGAACTTTAATTAATCAAAAGGTCTCAAGTGATTTTATGTAATTAATTTCAAGTATTTAATTTAAATGAGATTTAAATAATGATCAAGTAATTAATTAAGATAAATGTTTATCTTTTAATTAATTTAGGGTCTTGAATTAAAGGATCATTAATTAATTAATTATAGGGTAATTAATTAGTGTAATTAATCAAAGGATAATTACTTAATGTAATTAATAAAAGATTATTACTTAAAGTAATTAAGGGATAATTACTTAACATAATTACATTAAAGGATAATTAATTAATTAAACGTTAAATAATGGTAAGTAATTAAGGGTAATTAATTACTTAAAGATAAATTACTTAATGAAAGTAATTAAGGATAATTGATTAATGATTAAAGGTTAATTAATCAAGTGATTAAAGGATAATTACTTAGTGTAAATAATTAAAGGGTTAATTAATTAATGAGATTAATTAGTTATTAATGGTTAATTATTTAATGTAAGTTATTAAAAGATAATTAGTAATTAAAGGTTAATTAATTAAATGTTAATTAATTAATAATTTAAGGTTAATTAATGTAATTAATTAAGGGTTAATTTATTAATGTAATTAACTTAAGGTTAATTAATTTGTGTGATTAATTAAGAGATAACTAATTAATGTAAGTAACTGAGGATAATTACTTAAGATAAATTATTAAGGATGATTAATTAATTTCATTAATTAATTTAAATAATAACAGATGGTTTGTATTTACTTAATGTTAGTTAAGCAGAGTTAGGTGATTAATTAAATTAATTATAATCAGGTAATTAATTTATCTTGCTTATGGATGATTGGATTATATTAAATGCCTTGAATTGTTTGATATCTCTGATATGTAATGTTCTGTGATATGAATTGCTTTGGATTAAGCTATGATTAATGTAAGTTATTTATCTGTGATGAATTAACATATTTATCTATGAATGGAAAATAAGCGTTATAGGATTATATCGCTTATTGATATTGTTGTGCTTGGATTTATGATGGTTGTGATATTTTATTGTTGTATGCAAAAACAAAACACAAACACAAATATGGATTTCGCGGGAAATTGGTTATTCACGGGTATTTTAAATTTAATATTATTTTATTCAAAATGGTGAAAAATTTAAAGGTTGAATTTTGAATCCAAAATGGTTTGGTAGTGAAATTGGGTTAAATATGAAAAACTTTTGAAGAGGAAGTTTTGAAATTAAAATTATTTTGGGAATTTAAATTTAACTCAAAATATGACTTGTCGAGAGTACGACAGTTCATTGATTTTCCGATTTATATTTTAAAAGTTTTTTACTTGAGCAAACTTAATCGGATTTTCCCAAAACGTAAACCTTTGTTTACAAATGATAATATCTTTCATATAAAGAAAGAATTTCCACTTTTTGTTGAAAGGATTTCGAGTTATGGGCAAATCAAATTTGAAATGGAAATAATTTTGAAAGCTACGAATGAATCTTTGTTAAAGATTTGGTAAATCTTGTTTCAAATTGAAGAGTATCTTAAAGGTGGATCTTTTGTTTAAAAGATTAAAAATGGAAATTTATTTAAACCATTCAAAAGGAAAGGTTTTGCGAAACAAGGGCTAGAAAGTGTGACTTAACTAAGATCCAAATGTATCCATATGTTTTAAAATAAACGCTCATTATTTGGTTAAGCCGGAAGAGGACATTAAGTCATAAAACCCATTCCGAATAATGATACTACGAAATGGATTGCATTTGAAGACGGTGGTTGAAGACGGGGTATTTTATAAAATGAAAGGATTACCCGTCGATTATCTCTGTACTGAGTTGCTCCGTTATAAAGATTACCCTAAGTGATGGGGAGTCCGGACGTGATTAGGGAATATCTGGATTTGCAAAGGCTTCTATCCTTAATTGGACAAGGTGCCTTCGTTCCATTCAGACCTAGGATGGACTTGTATGGATGTATGTCTAACGTTATACTTTGAGATATAAAGCAAGTTTCTATCAAATACATTTCTGTTTGGTGGCGGAGAATTTATTCTCCTCGCTTAACACCCTTCTTTGAGACGTACGAGCTTAGAGGTTATGTAGTTGATATTTACTAGTGATGTATTCCCAATTTGGTAACGTGGCATGCTAAGTGCTGATCATTGGTTGATCGAAGCATGGCTTTTCTGAAAAGCGTAGCTTTGTGGGATGAGACTTTATCGAACCTCATACCCCAGAAATGGTCGAAACAGGAAGGATGGGCAAGGTTATGGGGGTTGCGCCCCTTAGGGCATGTGCATTTCCTTCTAGATAAAAAGTGGTATCATGGTATGGAGCCCAGATATTTAACTTATGTGGTTGTTGGAATTTGTTGGTGAGGCTTCGGTAAAGGTCGGTTACGACCGGAGGAAGTCATACTCATGACAGTTAGTTACCTAGTTACAGAGGTAACCCGGCCTTGTGTTGGCAGAGATTCGGTTAGGTTCTCGGGGCGTCCCTCTAGAGGCGTACCCATTCGAAAAAAAGTTCCTTCGCCTTGGCCATTTGTTGGAAATCCAATCACCCAATATGAGCCTTGTATGGTTTTTGGTTGTATAACCTGCCACCTCAGGTGGTAGCTATAGTAGGCATAATATAATGATACCTATGCTGGCTAAGATTAATATTATACTTTCGAAATGTTTTCCACACTAGGCACAAATAATAATATCTAAAGGATTTTCGCTTATCAAGCATGTTTGACTGCTATAAGGAGAAATCTCCCTCATGTGTACAATTGCATTGAGTGTGTGCCGGGTGGCCTTATGGTAGTTTCATTTTCCAAAAAGCATAGTGGATTTCTTTTTATTTCTTTTGTTTATTTCTTTTTTTCAAACAACTATTTTGTTTTCTGACACCAGTCCCATGACTGATCTAGAGTTTATTGTTCCCTTTCTAAACTCTGGGTGTCCACAATTTTCCACACGGGCATAGTAGAGTCAGGTTATTCAGTAAGGTTCTGTAGCTAGTTCAGATCGTCAGTAGGTTGTGGAGCTAGTCGGATAGTTGATGTGGATCTGGAAGTCTTTAGTCTTTGAAGTCTTTGGTTTGGGATCGAGTTTGTTTCATTGCTGCATGATAGCCTTTGGGTTTGAGCTTTTGGTTTGGAGCTTTGGCGACGCAGTTTGGCTGAGCTCTCTCTCTCTCTTGAAGACCGTCACATTTTCAGATATCTTTCCGTTGTTGTATCTATTTTGGCTCTGATTCTGTTGATCAATTCTTATAAAATTTTGTATCCATGTTGTATCCATTTGTGTATCAATAAAATTATTCTTCTTTGTTTCCGCTATGTTGTTATTCACCTAATGTGTTATAAGCTCCGGCAAACTAGACTTAACGTTTGAATCTCCGGCATTGAATATGGGTGATGTATTGGGTGTCGATTTTCGAAGGTCGAGTCTGGATCATTACAATTTGGTATCAGAGCTAAAGGTTGAGAAAGAACTTTAGCTTTAGAGTATAACTCATTAGGTGACTCATTAGAGATAGGGTTATAAATATCCTAGAATGAATATATTCCCTAAGATATCTTGTTCGTATGCCTCAGTCAATTCTTTTACCATTCACTGATAGTAAGAATGAGTGTAAGAAGAGGACGAGGTAGGGGACAGGGGAGTACCACTACAAATGGTCGATACCTTGTAATAACAAGGAACAATCTTTTCCTATCAATCTTCTTTGATCATCATCCAATTTCAAATCCTTTGATGTCTTCCTGGCAGCTCAGCTTTGGTATGGTAAAGACCATTACTTTGGCAGAATCGAAGACGAGTTCACTTGGGATAGATTCAAGCAAGTATTTGAGCAACATTATATGCTTTCTGTTAGTATTTCCATGATGTATCAAGAAGATTACCTTGTTTATTACTTATGATAAAATTGTTAGAGTTCTATTCAACACTAGAGCGACACATAGTCTTTTTTCCCAGCAAACCGTAGATGAATTAAATCTTGAACCCGAATTCGTAAACGAACCAATTTGTGTGAAGAAACTGGTAGGTGGCCCTGCGAATCTTTGTTTATATTGTACAAAAGTTCCTATTTCGTATTCTCTTCATCAGTTTCCTATCAGTCTTTTCGTTCTTAACTTTAATGAATTTGAAATTTTACGTGAAATGAATTGGTTAACGAAATATAAAGCTAAATTAGATTGTATCAATAAAACTATTTCGGTCGAAACCAAACTTGGAAATTTTGTTGTGATTTCTTGTAAGGATCCAAGTCCAAAGAGGGACAAGCTAGTGTATACTTTAGGGTATTCCAACCTGTAGCATGGGCTATGTCCATCTTGAAAAAGCACCAAGCACCATCTAGATTAGCCCATGGATTCCATCAGCTGAGAATTTTGAGAGATTATATCCATTTGTCTGTTTTTGTAGGTCCCGATACATTCTACGAATGGTTAGTTATGCCCTTCGGACTAACCAATGCCCCTGCATATTTCATAGACCTGGTAACCAGAGTATTTCATGAAGTGTTGAATAAGTTGATCTCGTATTTATTGATGATATTCTGATTTGGTAAGCCAAATATAGAATAGATATTTCAGCTTGATCTGGTAAGCCATTTCTCTGTCTTTTTGTGTATTCATCTGTTCTTTGTTGCCTCCTTGTCTAGCGAATTTCGAGGACGAAATTTTCTTAAAGGGGGAATCTGTAACGATCCCGTTTTTAAGTCAAATTTAATTTAATAATTAATATAATTTTTTGGTTAAATTTGTGAATTAATTTGAATTTTTTCCAAAACAAATAAGATAAGTGTTTATATATATATATATATATATATATATATATATATATTAGAAATAGAGGTTGATTTAAAATTCAAAAACAAATATCTTAAAAATAAATTCAAAAGCATGTATATAACATGTATATATATAAAACTAAATAATAAATATAATATAAAATTATATTAAAACATATTTAATATTAATACATGAATAAAGAGACATGTGTAACAATTATAACATGAAATTAACGAGTGTAAACAAGATAACATACATTAAAACATTTGTAAGTGATTATAGCATGCATATAAACAAGTGTCATTATTTCTTTTATTTTCGAAATAATAAATAAAATAAAAACAAGTTATATATATATATATATATATATATATCTAACTCCTTCCTTCTCATTTCTTTGTTGATATATTCAAAAACCAAAACCAGCAAAAGCATAAACAAAAATTAAAATCTGACCAAAACAAACCTGGAAACTGAAATACAAACAAGAGATAAAGATCAAAACAAAAGCAATCAAACCACTTTTAATTTCTAAAACTTGGAAGCAATCAATCAAGCAAAGATTCAACTCAAAAAAATTCAACCTGAAAAGCTTGAAGCAAGTATCAAATTCAGTTCCAAGGATCATCAAATCAAGTAGCAAATCAAAATCAAACTTCAGATCAAAATCCAGTTCCAGTTTAAAGCATAAAAACCCTGTTCTCTGTTTTAAACTGGTGAGTAAACTACTTGAATTTGTTTATAAATCTTTATTTTGGATTGATATTTGAAAATATGATTGTGAAAATGATTATATGGATGTAAAAATATGTCTGTATATATATAGGTAGATTGATGTATGCATATCTGTGAACCTGGTATGCATGCTTATGTTTTAAAATTTACAGGTGTTAAAAAGTTCAAAATTGAATCTCTCTTCGCCTAGACTCTTTTAGGTTAGAGTCTCTAAATGAAATATGTTTGTAAGAATGTAAAATCATTTTTAAAAATGGTTTCAGATGGAAATATTTGGTAAATATTTCGAAAAGATGAAATTACAGTAGAATCTTTTTAAATCAGAAAATTCGATCATCTTAATTTTAAAATTTGATTATACAACCAGATTCGTGTTGTAAAATAATGATTTTTGATAATCATTTCATCATTTTTAAGTAAGTAATTGTCAAGATATTTCGAGTTGGTCTAAAATGGGTTTTCTATCGAGTTCTGGTGATCGGAGGTTGTTTAGGTCTTGGATCGTAGGAGAAGTTGGCTAGGAGATCAGAGATTTCGAAAAAAATGGGGGATGGGTTTTCAAGTGGCCGTGGTGGCCAGGCGACGTCGAACTAGGGTTTAGTGACCTGTTTGGTCGAGGAGATTGTCGAGGCTTGTTCGTCGTCGTTGGTGTATCATGATCGATCGGACCAGGGAAAATCGATGTGTGGGACAGTGACGCAACTTCGGGAGTGATAGCGAGGTGCCTGGTGGTCGCAGGCGGTGGTGAGAGGCAATTTTAGTTGATCAATTTTGGTTTTATGGTTGCTCGATTTGATCGTTTTCGTTTCCAGGCCTAATTGTCGGAGCTGGGTGATCGAAGCGTCAGTATGGGTCGTCGGCGACTTGTAGCTCGAGTATGTGTTCGTGTGGGTTTAGCATGGTAAATAGTTTAAACTAAACAAAATTAAAAAAAAAGAAAAAGGAAAAGAAGAAGAAGTGTTGGCTCGGGGTAAACGTGGGTTTGCTCGAGTGTTGGATCGAGAATTTCTGTTTTGGTCTCGGGGATGTTGGTTGTGGGCTCGGGTTAGTTCTTTTGTAGTTAACCGAGTTTTAAATTTAAAAAAAGCATGAACAAGTTTTAAATCATAAGTATTAACAAGATTTTAAAGAAAAGTATTATCAAGTTTTCAAACAGATTTCAAGATTTAAATTTTGAAGTTAAGTGTTTTAAAAAAAAATTGTTCAAAAATAATTATATAATGCTTAATTAGGTAATTAAATCCCTAAGTGTTTTCATATAATTGAGTAGGTGATTAAGATAGATGTGTTGAACTTTAATTAATCAAAAGGTCTCAAGTGATTTTGTGTAATTAATTTCAAATATTTAATTTAAATAAGATTTAAATTATGGTTAAGTAATTAATTAAGATAAATGGTTTATCATTTAATTAATTTAGGATCTTGATTAATTAAAGGATCATTAGTTAATTAATTATAGGGTAATTAATTAATGTTATTAATCATATGATAATTACTTAAGTAATTAATAAAAGATTATTACTTATGTAATTAAGGGATAATTACTTAATGTATTTACATTAAAGGATAATTAATTAATTAAAGGTTAATTAATGTAGGTAATTAAGGGTAATTAATTACTTAAAGGTAAATTACTTAATGAAAGTAATTAAGGATAATTGATTAATGATCAGAGGTTAATTAATCAAGTGATTAAAGGATAATTACTTACTGTAAATAATTAAAGGGTTAATTAATTAATGATATTAATTAAAGGTTAATTAATTATTAATGGTTAATTACTTATGTAAGTAATTAAAAGATAATTTGTATTTAAAGGTTAATTAATTAGGTTAATTAATTAAAGGTTAATTAATTAATAGTTTGAGGTTACTTAATGTAGTTAATTGAGGGTTAATTTATTAATGTAATTAACTTAAGGTTAATTAATTTGTGTGATTAATTAAGAGATAATTAATTACCGTAAGTAATTGAGGATAATTACTTAAGATAAATAATTGAGGATGATTAATTAATTTCATTAATTAATTTAAATAATAATAGATGGTTTGTAATTACTTAATGTTAATTAAGCAGAGCTAGGTGATTAATTAAATTAATTATAAAGAATGCCTTGAATTGTTTGACATCTCTGATATGTAATGTTCTATGATATGAATTGCTTTGGATTGAGCTGTAATTAATGTAAGTTATTTATCTGTGATGAATTTACATATTTATCTATGAATGGAAAATAAGCGTTATAGGATTAAACAGCTTATTGATATTGTTGTGCTTGGATTTATGATGGTTGTGATATTTTATTGTTGTATGCAAACACAAAACACACACACAAATATGGATTTCGTGGAAAATTGGTTAAGTCACAGGTATTTTGAATTTAATATTATTTTATTCAAAATGGTGAAAAATTTAAAGGTTGAATTTTGAATCCAAAATGGTTTTGAAGTGAAATTGGGTTAAATATGAAAAACTTTTGAAAAGCAAGTTTTGAAATTAAAATTATTTTGGGAATTTAAATTGAACTCAAAATAGAGCTTGCCGAGAGTACGACAGTTTGCTGACTTTCCAATTTATATTCTACAAGGATATTACTTGAGCAAATTTAATTGGATTTCCCGAAACGAAAAACTTTGTTTTCAAATGATAATAGCTTTCATATAAAGAAAGAATTTCCAGTTTTTGTTGAAAGGATTTCGAGCTATGGGCAAATCAAATTTGATTGGAAATAGTTTTGAAAGCTATGAACGAACCTTTGTTAAAGATTTGGTAAACCTTATTTCAAATTGAAGAGGATCTTAAAGGTGGATCTTTTGTTTAAAAGATTAAAAATGGAAATTTGTTTAAACCATTCAAAAGGAAAGGTTTTGGGAAACAAGGGCTAGAAAGTGTGACTTAACTAAGTTCCAAATGTATCCATATGTTTTAAAATAAGCGCTCATTATTCGGTTAAGCCGGGAGAGGACATTAAGTCATAAAACCCATTCCGAATAATGATACGACGAAATGAATTGCATTTGATGACAGTGGTTGAAGACCGGGTATTTCCGAAAACGAAAGGATTACCTGTCAATTGTCTCTGCACTGAGTTGCTCCGGTATAGAGATCACCCTAAGTGATGGGGAGTCCGGACATGATTAAGGAATATCTGGATTCGTAAGGGCTTCTATCCTTAATTGGACGAAGTGCCTTTGGTTCCATTCAGACCGAGGGTGGACTTGTATGGATGTATGTCTAACGTTACACTTTGAGATATAAAGCTAGTTTCTATCAAATACATTTCTGTTTGGTGACGGAGAATTTATTCTCTTAGCTTAACACCCTTCTCTGAGATGTACGAGCTCAGAGGTTATGTTGTTGATATTTACTAGTGATATATTCCTAGTTTGGTAATGTGGCATGCTACGTGCTGATCATTGGTTGATTGAAACATGGCTTTTGTGAAAAGCGTTGCTTTGTGTGACGAGACTACATCGAACCTCACACCTCGAAAATGGTCGAAACAGGAAGGATGCGGCAAGGTTACGGTGGTCGCGCCCCTTAGGGTATGTGCATTTCCTTCTAGATAAAAAGTGCTATCATGGTATGGAGCCCAGATATTTAACTTTTTTGTTTGTTGGAATTTGTTGGTGAGGCCTCGGTAAAGGTCGATTACGAGTGAGAGATGGCATACTCGTGACAGTTAGTTACCTAGTTATAGTGGTAACCCGGCCTTGTGTTGGAAGAGATCTAGTTAGGTTCTCGGGGCGTCCCTCTAGAGGCTTACCCATTCAGAAAGGAAGTTCCTTAGCCTTGGCCATTTGTTGGAAATACAATTACCCAATACGAGCCCTGTATGATTTTTGGTTGTATAACCTGCCACCTCAGGTGGTAGCTATAGTAGGCATAATATAATGGTACTTATGCTGGCTAAGATTTATACCTTTGAAATGTTTTCCACACTATGCACTAATAATAATATCAAAAGGATTTTTGCGTATCAAGCATGTTTGACTGCTATAATGAGAAATCTCCCCCATGTGTGCGATTGCATTGAGTGTGTGCCGGGAGGCCTTATGATGGTTTCATTTTCCAAAAAGCATAGCGGATTTCTTTTTATTTCTTTTGTTTATTTCTTTTGTTCAAACAACTATTTTGTTTGCTCACACCAGTCTCACGACAAACTTGGAGTCGATTGTTCCCTTTCTAAACTCTGGGTGCCCATAATTTTCCATATAGGCAGCCTAGAGTCAGGTTATTCAGTAAGGTTCTGTAGCTAGTTTAGATCATCAGTAGATTGTGGAGCTAGTCAGATTATTGATGTGGATCTAGAAGTCTTTAGTCTTTGAAGTTGGTTTGGGATCGGGTTTGCTTTATCAATCTTCCAGAATTGATATCAAATATATTGTTTATACAATTTGTTAACCATAAAATATTGAAAAGAACGAAGGTATGAAAGAAGAGTCCGAGAGCATGAGGAAAGATTGGAAAGCACCAAAATGTTCTGGATAATCATACCTTTCGACTAGGTCGAAAGGTTTTTATGAAGAAAGCAATGCTCAAAAGTTAGCAAGGAATGGTAGATAACCATTCGAAAACATTGAATGGAAACACAGAACTCGACAACAAACAAGCGAGAAGAAACCTTCCGACAAGATCAAAGGTTCATAACAAGCACATGAAGAGCAACCTTCCAACATGGTAAAATGGTTCACAACAATTAGGAGGAGAGCTACCTTCCGACAAGGTTGAAAGGAACACAACAGTAGGAACAAGGTGAGCCTTTCGACAACGTCGAAAGGTTCATGAAAGCTTCAAAAAGGCAATCTCCTGACATAGTCATATGGTTCGTGAAGACATCAGGAAAAGCAACAAGCAACCTTTCGTCAAAGTCGAAAGGTTCATGAAGGCATCAGAATGGCAAACTTTCCGACAGCGTTGAAAGGTTCATTATGGCATATAAGGGGCAAACCTTTCGACAAAGAAGAAAGGTTTGTAGTTTCATATAAAGGGAAATCTTCCGACCCAGTCAAGAGCATAGAGTCAAAAGGAGGGCCGCCTGCGTCTATAAATAGGACCCAAGGGGTCATGTTCAAGGGATCCTATCCCTATCATTCTGATCTTGTAACTTCTTAATAAAAGGATTATAACCCTAATTGAGTACGATTTGGGGAAATTTAGTAGGAAGATTTTTCTTAGATATGAAGGGAAGTATTTGGCTTTGTTAATTACCTTACTATTTGCTTAAGTCTTTGTTAGTTTAACTCATATTTTCAGGTTCAACCCCATCAGAAGGTTTTTGTCGACAATGTTGAAAACACTCCTGTGCAAGTAATAATTACAACCTTTCGAAGTCTTAAACCCCACAATCTAAACCTTTCGATAAGGCTAAAAATTTACTTAGATTAACATCCACTGAAACCTTTCGGAGCTATCATATCAATTATTTAAGTCGTTCGATAAAGTTGGAATCTACTCGACTTAAGTGATTAAACCTTTTGTCAAGGTCAGAAGCCATTACCTACTCATTAAAGAAAACTTAATCTAATCAAAAGAAGGCCTTTTTGAAGACTTTAAATAAGCTCAACAAAGCTGGAAGGCCACCTAGTCAAAGTTCTAAACCTTTCGACGATAATGAAAGGTTTGATATAGGACATATCAACTAAATAGGTTGAATTGAGAGGCAATCAATAAAAGGAATCATGTCTTTTGTTCTCCAAAGAAGAAATCCATCCTTCTTATCATATCTTTAGGGTGTTGAAAAGAAATCTTGTTACATTTTTGGCACTAGAGGGAGGGCCGAACCTTTGATCCCTAATCACTTTCACCAAGGATCAATATAGCACTATGTTCAGAAAGAAGAAGATGGGATGAGTCATGAATTATATTGATATCGCAAACGAAGAAGTTAAGCCACAATCAACTTTGGAAAACAATATAGTCCCAAACTTCAACTTGGACAATATAGAAATTAGGCAACCTTCGACCTTATGGAGGTGGGAAAACAATGAAATAAAATCCAACATCTACAACAGCAAATGATAGCCATATAGGAATTTCTTGAAAGAGCATCGTCTCAAGGGTCGCTAAAGGTTGTTGAAGGAGAAGGCGAGGCACAACGTCTAAATGAAGATCAATGTAAGGAGCCAGGAAGTCAGGCTAGGAGAACCGTTGAGCAACCAAATAGCTTAAACATAGAAACAGTGGAGGTCACCATGACAACATTGATAACCAAGTCACAGAGGATACAATAAAAAATGTACTCGACGAATCAAGGAAATATGTTATCCTGCAAAAGGCTACTTTTTCAGAAGAAATTATGGCAACTAGCGCCCTTTCTCACATTCAGATTCCCCCATCAAAGTATGATGGAACTACTTATCTAGATGATCACCTTACAACATTTGAAAATTAGTTTAACTTGTATAATGCTTCCAGGGCAGTTCCGTGCAAACTTTTTCCAATTAATCTTTAAGGAGTAGCTATCAAATGGTGTAGGAATTATCAAAAGAAAACCATTTATTCTTAGGAGCAATTTTTTACGACTTTTTGACGCAAGTTTACGTATTCAGAGATCAAACTATGAGCTTTAGCCTGTTAGCTACAATCAAATACAAATCCGGAGAACCGCTAAACGAGTATTTAAAGACGTTCAATGTCAAAGTATTAAAGGCAGAAGACGCGACCGATAGAGACAAGTTAATAGCAATTCAGTCTGGGCTAGTCTAACAAACCCCTTTCTGGGAACAACTTTATATTAATGGATGCCGAGATCTACGAAACTTCTACTTCCAAGCTGAGAAATATATTCGAAAGGAGAAAATATATTCTATGACAAGGGAATCTCAATGAAGACAAAGGATAGAAGAAATCGATTTTGAGTCCCCTAGTGAAAGATTGGAGGGAAAAGAAAGTAGGTGGAAAGTTCAGAAAGAGATTTTTGAATCCAATTACACGACTTTCTCATATTTTCACTGTAGCAAAAGATTCTAAAAGATTTTCAACTACTCATAGTATATCAAACTGCCCTAAACCAAGCAAAGGGAATGATTATTGCGACCACCACAAAGCAAATGGACATAAGACTGATGAACGTCGCGCCTTATCGAGAGTGGTCCAAAATGCGATCAAGTCAGGATCTCTTAAAGAGATCATTAAAGAAATTTGAATATCTTCTTATATTAATAAGAGAATTGCCTAGATACTTGAGAACTAACTCTTTCTGCAGAAGAATGGCAGATTAACAGTCTATTGAGCCGTCAAATCCAATGGCATTTGTTTACTATGAACTTTTCTTATCCATAAAATTCTAAACTTGATGTGTGTTCCAAAATTGATCATGTAATGATTTGTAATTTGAGTGTCATTATAGGTGAATAAACCAGTCCATGACATTCAGCACACTAATTGAACACAACAAATTTCAAGCTACTTGAGAAAGACGGCTCAAATGCCTGATACGGAGCAACTATCAATGTATAGGTCAATGCAGTAAAAAGATCAGTTCTCATGAAACCTCGGGTTGCTATTAGTTCTTCATCAATTTCTAAAAAAAATTATGCGTGTGTGCGTGTGTGTGTGTGTATATTACAATAAGGTCAATAGACCAAAATATATTTTCATAAACATCTCCAAAACTATTTTTATACCTCTTAGAAGGAGGATCAAAATTACTTTCATACCTCATAAAAAGTGGGAATAAAACTATTCAATCTTTCCTCGGAAATATCTTTTGAGAAGATAAACAAAAACTTTGAAAATAATATATATATATATATATATATATATGTGTGTGTGTGTGTGTGTGTGTGTGTGTGTGTGTGGTATAAAAAATGTTTTTGAGAATTAACCTCCGATGTCCAATCTGGAGTACAAAAAATGATTTTGGAGAATTAACCTCCAACGTCCAATCTGGAGTACAAAAAATGTTTTTGAGAATGAGCCTCCGACGTCCAATCCGGAGCACCTCCTAGAGGGAGGAATAAAGCCTCTAACATCCATATCACCTCTTAGGGGAGGGTCTATATAACCACCCGCAAAATCAAAAGCCGTTAACGTCCATATCACCTCTTAGGGGAGGGTCAGGATAAGCACCCACACAATCTAAAGCCCCAAACGTCCAAATTATCTCTTAGGGAAGGATCTGATAAAGCGCTCATCAGAGGCCTTCTGGAGAAAGGTCAGCTAAGTATATATCCCTTTGAGACAAAAGAAGCCTAAAGAGAGACTTATCAAACAATGGACTAAGATATCTAGCCCAAAGAGAGGCTTTTGATAGATTAAGATGTCCAAGCCCAAAGTGTGGCTCATTAAAGAGTAGCCTGAGACGTCCAAGCCCGGTAGGGGCTCCACATAAAAGAATAAAGACAAAGATGTCTACAACTCAAGAAGAAAGTCAGAACCCAAAAGAATTAAGGGTTAAAGAAAGAAACCTATCCGTCATCTTAGACAAAGTTGGAATCCTAGAATGGGATACAAATAGAGGCAAAGGATATGCTATGAATTGCAAAACTTCTAATCTTAGGAAAATGATTCCTACATTAAAGGATTAAGAAACTTTCATACCAAAAAAAAGCATGAGACCAGAAAATGGAAGGAATTCATAACATGGAAACAAAAATAAAGACTGATACGAAAACCAAAGGAATGGAATAGATAATAAATTTTTAGTCACAAAGATACGGTACTTCACTCCAACATCAGGTTAAGAAAGCCACTCCTTAATCCTTTGAGATAAAGGGAATGATTGGATAGAAGAGTTTATTATACATGTATATACATATATACATATATATTATAGGCATTTTAAGAGAGGTACATTATTTAACACGAATCTTTCCTGTTAATAGCCTTAGAATTAAGGTTAGATTAACTTAGCTATCTTTTATTTGAAATCTACTAAATGTGCTATTATTAAACATATTTATGGCTTCATACTTATATTGAATGGAGTTTTGAATAATTAATTTATCATATGAGATCCTGACAAAAAATTTGATTAAATTCTTGGTTTGGTGGACTTTTAATTTCTTCGCCTAAAATTCCATTTTTGGATTTGGTCAATCTTAAACTCCTACATTGACATCATGATGATTTATTGATTTCATTGGAGAATTTCTATAAAGACTTGAATTCCTAGCTTCAAGGTTTCCCAATTCCTTCATTTACTTTCGAAATGGTTTATGAATTATGCATACATGAATTTTCATGATGATTTCCCGTCATTCGTCCGATTATTGAGTTCCTAATTTCTTAACTTATTTGTGGAGTTTTTATAATAATTCATGGATTTCCCATTTATTTTTGTGATTATTTTTTGATTTATATTCATGATTTATTTATTAAATTACTGTGGTGATTTATTGCTGAATTATTGGTTTAATTTCACCACTGATTTCTATGATGATTCATTAATTTTATGTGTTACAATTTCCCATTGAATTTTCATGACGATTTCCTACTAATCACTTATTTCATGAGTTTATGATTTCTTGGTTCCCTTTATTGATTTTCCATGATAATATATAAATTTTCCATTGATCTTCTGATTTTAAATAAGAATGAATGGGTTTCAGATCACATTTTTGATTTTTGGATTTTTAACTCCGTGGTTTAATGGAATTTTAGCTTCCTAACTAATTTTTGTGATGATTGATGAATTTCGTATTTTTAGTTTTCATATTGGAATTTTTGGATGATCTTTATTAGGGTTTTGAATTGATGAATTCTGAAATTACTTTATGATTTTCATGATGATTTATGAATTTATGATTTCCTTATTCGGTGTTTGACGATCCTTTATAAGATTTCTGATTTAATGAATTCCGAGATTTCCTTGTGGATCTTTATAGTGATTTGTGAATTTTGCATTCTCAATGGATTTACAATAATTTCTTATTGGATTTTTGATTGAGTGAATTCTGAAATTTCCTTGAGGTTTTCCCTGATGATTTATGGATTTCAATGCTTGATTTTCCCACTGAATTTTGAATGATCTTTTGTCAATTGACCAAATTATTGGACTTTAAAATTTATTTATGGATTTTTATGACAATTTATGAATTTCACATCTCTGATTTACTTATGGGACCTTTACTGGATTTCTAACTTTATAAATTCTATATCCTGCTATTGAATTATAATAATTTGTGAATTTTCCATGGAATTTAAAATTTGATTTCAATATGAGATCTTCCTGACACCAAATGAAATCATTAAGAAACTACTTTCTACTTTTTCACTAAATGAGAATTACTAATCAATGGTTTAAGGTTGAAATTAATGGAAACTTAGAGGGATAAGGAAAATTCCCCGGTAGCATGAAATTGATTTCCATAAGCTGAAAAGGTTTAACTTGAGAAAGAAATATGAAGAATATGTAATAGAATTTATCCAAAGGCTCATTTATTTGAACCGATATATGCAAATCAGGTGATATTACTCCACACTCTTAAGGAAGTTTAATCATGGTCATTACAAAGCAACTTATCTGAAAATGTTACCCTTTATGACATCTTGAATATTAGCTTTATAAAGATTGCTCGTTAAGATTTCTTAACAAATTTACAACCTTAATAGAAGGTATAATCTATTTTGCAGGAAGCAAAAAGGAAGTTAATTGCAGTTTTGTCCTAAAGAACAAAAGCTTCTCTCATATAAGGGGGTTAAATGTTAACCATAAAATATTCAAAAGATCAAAGGTATTAAGGAAGGGTCACGAGAGCATGAGGAAAGATCAGAAAACACCAAGATGTTCTAGATAATCATACCTGCCGATAAGGAGCTTCCGACGAAGTCCAAGGCTATCTTTCAAAGTCCATAGGCATGATGATGCTCCAAGAATCCACCTTTCGACTAGGACGAGAGGGCTTTCAAAAAAGACAAAGGAGAAGAAGCTCAAATCAAACCTTTTGAAGGAATCGGGAGGATGCAGCCATCAGGATTTAATACCTTCAAACCTTCCGAAATAACCAAAAGATTCTGTTCAGGGAGCTCTTACTTTTCGAAGAATAAGAAGAAATCAAAGCAAGCAGGTGCAACTCCATAATGACCTTTTCGAAAGCATAGCAAGCATGTCGAACCGGTTGGAGCACATCTAGAATACCTTTCGACTAGGTCGAAAGGTTTTTATGAAGAAAGTAATGCTCAAAAGTCAGCCAAGAATGGTAGATAACCATTCGAAAACATTAAAGGGAAACACGACACTCGACAACAATCAAGCGAGAGGAAACCTTCCGACAAGATCGAAAGATTCATAATAAGCACGTGAAGAGCAACCTTCCGACAAGGTCAAGAGATTCACAGCAATTAGGAGGAGAGCTACCATCCGACAAGGTTGAAGGGAACACAATAGTAGGAACAAGGTGAGCCTTTCAAAAACATCGAAAGGTTCATGAAAGCTTCAGAAAGGCAATCTTTCGACAGAGTCAAAAGGTATGTGAAGACATCCATAAACACAACCTTTCATCAAAACTGAAAGGTTCATGAAGGCATCGGAAAGATAAACCTTTCGAGAGCGTCGAAAGGTTCATTATGGCATATAAGGGGCAAACCTTGCAACAAAGACGAAAGGTTTATAGTTGCATATAAAAGGAAATCTTCCGACCCACTCAAGAGCATAATGTTGAAAAGGGGGTCGCCTGCGTCTATAAATTGGACTAAAAAGGGCATGTTCAGGGAATCTGATTCCTATCATTCTGATCTTGTAACTTCTTAATAAAAGGATTCTAACACTAATTGAGTATGATTTAGGTAAATTTAATAGAGGGAAGCTTTTTTTAGATATAAAGGGAAGTATTTGGCTTTGTTAATTATCTTACTATTTGCTTGAGTCTTTGTTAGTTTAACTCATATTTTCAGTTCAACCCCATCTGAAGGTTTTTGTCAACAAGGTTGACAAAACTCCTATGCAAATAATAATTACAACCTTTTGAAGTCTTAAACCCTACAATCTAACCTTTCAATAAGGCCGATAATTTTCTTAGATTAACATCCACTGAAACCTTCTGAAGCTATCAGATCAATTGTTTAAGTCGTTCGACAAAGTTGGAATCGACTCAATATAAGTGATTAAACCTTTCATCAAGGTCGGAAGCCGTTACCTATTCATCAAAGAAAACATAATCTAATTAAAAGAAGGCCTTTGTGAAGACTTCCAATAAGCTCAACAAAGCCGAAAGGTCACCTAGTCTGTTCTAAACCTTTCAACGATAATGGAAGGTTTGATATAGAAATATCAACAAATAGATTTAATTGAGAGGCAATCAATAAAAGGAATCATGTTTCTCATTCTCCAAAGAAGAAATCCATCCTTCTTATCATATCTTCGGGGTGTTGACAAGAAATCTTGTTAAAACACTCAATATGGGAAAGAATGGTATTAGTGATAGTGTTAACGTTTGATGCATATTATTAGTATCACATAACCTCCTACCATTTACTTTTGTCATTCTGACTTTATTTTGTTGTTCTAAAAATGTCAAAGGACTGATTTTGCTCATATCAACTATTTCTGTCATTTGAGATAAACTTTTTTGTTTCTATTCAAGTTGTTCTAGGTTTTAGTCTAAGTTGATGGAATCGATAATTTAAAAAATTGAAGGATTGATTTTTAGGAGATTATTTAATTTAGTTCAGAAATAATTGAAATAAATACAAATAATAGTTACCAACTTCGAATCTCCTCCCCTTTTAAGTTTTATAATTATCTTCAAAACTTTATCCAAACAGTTTACATTCCCTCTTTAGGCATCTTATTTAATAATCGTAAACACAACATATTCCTTATGTAATTTATGTAAATGTAAAAAAACATTATAGTTTTAAATTCATGCTACTCTTTGTGTTGATATAAGATTTAATTTTACTTTATAATCTCCTATCACATAATTATTTCATAAGAAAAGCATTTCAACAATGGCAACGTAGATCGTAAATTTATCAGCTTATGTTCCTGAATCTATTCCACAAAAGAGATTTTTCTTTATATGTCTTGCTCAAAATCGATATAGCAAGAAATACTACAAAATAAGTTCGAGTTTGCGGTCCTTCTTACCTATATGCATCCATTTAAACATGACTTAAAAATAACATATTTGGGTTTGTGATAATAAATATCTCATACTTATAACCTACATGAAATATTAACTTATTATTTTCTCTAGGCTATCATTTTGTTATCGTATAGCTCTATTTATTGTATATGCTAACCCGCTTTTGAGCCAAAGCATATTTCAGCTGGCTTAGAAGATCAAGATGAGAATGAAACGACTTGAAAATTGGTAAGCACACTTAGATGGAGCAAAGGAATAGCTCGGAAAAAATTCACCCAAAAATAGGGTAACCAGACAAGTCAGGGCCAACATTTTCATGTGGATGATGACATGATTTTACACTCTATTTCTCTCCTCCAGCTTAATACGAGTTATTCTATATTTCTTCCATGCTTGCTTAAGTGATTTCCAAGGGTTTTGAACATCCTATTCCAGGAATAGAAGAATTAACAGCTAAAACAACATAGTAAACCAAGTAATGGAGGAACGATCACCAAAATCAACCAACGATCGATAGAAACCACATAGGACATGTTAGCGTAGAATTTTGTCTAAAATAACATCCCAAGGTTCGAAGGTAGAGCTCTAATAGCTGGTTGGGTTATAGGTCCCCATTATGAGATTACCGAGATGTGATGTAATTAAGTTGAAATTACGGAATGTTGAATTATGGGTCATGATGATAAACAGAAGAAGGTAAATAATGAAAGTAACACTGAGACTTTTATAGTGGTTCGGACCGAAAGTCCCTACATTCACTGTCCTTTCCTTATTTAGTCACTCCGATATAACCAAGAGGCTTATTACATTGAATCTAGGCATTTTTGCCATTAATGAGTTTTGAATAAAGCCTTAATATAAGAAAGTACATTATGATTTTATGTCAATTCTTTTTCCTGCCAGAAAATCTTTGTGCCTTTGGATTGCCGCCTATTTATAACTAATATGCTGCAACGCTATTGGTGAAAGGTTTACTACTTGGATTTCCGAAGTTATTTATTGAGCGGCTATGATCTGAGCTTATGCTAAACATCTAGCGGTGCTACTTAAAAGATGCAGATTAATCACTTGTTTCCCACCTAAATGGCCTTTTGTTGTATCTTGGCTATGCATTATCTTGTTAGCTATCTCGACCATAGACTCTTTCCACCTTGAATTGATGCTTTGGACTTTGAACTAGCTAATAGAATACTTCTTTCAGCTTTAGGAAGATTATCGTCATTTTTTGCTATCGGGAATTTTTGGTATAACACATGCCCCTCAAGGTTGACTTCATATGTGAAATATGGAGTGAACTTTGAAGTGAGCGGGTCTAGTTCATTTTCCTTGATTATCTTCCGAGCTTAATCATCTAGCTTAAGGTCAAATTTAATTTACTGCTTAGGGACAAGTTAGTTGCTTGGGTCAAGTAATGAGTAATTAAAGGTTTTGAAAATCGAAAGGTGAAAATTTTAAATTGGACTGTCAAGTCAAAAACTTCAAAATCAGATTTGTCACTTAAAGCTATCGTGGCTAGGCGATAAATGAAATTTTTGGGACCCGAGAGGCAAAATCTAAATTAGGACCGTAAGGTCAAAACTTTTGAAAAAATGCACTTGCTACTTGAAACCATCTAGGCTAAGCAATAAGCGAAACTATTTTGATGTTGGAAGGCAAAATCTAACTTGAGACAGTGAGGTTAAAACGTTTGAAACTATGCTTGCCACTTGAAGAGGCTAAGTGGTAAGCGAAACTACTTCGACGCTGGAAGGCAAAATATGATTTGGGACCATGAAGTCAATATGTTTGATATTATTCTTGTCACTTGAAGCCGTCTAGGCTAAGCGTTAGGTGAAATTACTTCAGTGCCAAAAGTCAAAATCTGATTTGGGACCGTAAGGTTAAAATATTTGAAACTATGCTTTTCACATAAAGCCGTCTAGGCTAAGTGAAATTACTTCGGTTTCAAAAGGAAAATTTTAATTTGGGACTATGAGGTCAAAATGTTCGAAACTATGCTTGTAACTTAAAGCCATCTAGGCTAACTGGTATGCGAAATTACATTAGTGTCAAAGCCAGAGGTTAAACTAGACTGTAAGGCCAAGGAGATTCTTGCTTCATGAAATCTGTGAAGCATATAGGCCAAGGTTCGATTCTGAAAGATGGGTGCTAAATATGCATTTAATGCTTATGACAACTGTCACGATTCTATTGGTTTCTCTAGAAAAGGTCCTTTTTCTTTATCCCACAATGATGTGTATCCCGATATTGCCATGTTTATTCTACGTTAGGATCCATTGTCTAGATAATCTCCACCGTTGGTTCTGGGATTTAAATAAACCCTTCCGCTTTCCTTCTTTCTTACTCTTATTGCTAATAGTTGCCTCTACCATTAAAGCTTGAAAACCTTCATAGATTACTGCAAAATTCTTACTAAAATAGTAAATTTTTGATCTTTCCTATGATTTTATCAGTATCTTTTATCGTTATCACTATCTATGAGCATCTGCCTCTTTGTGAACTTACAATAAATTCGATTTTGATCACTGTTGTTATATTAACGACTGATTTTGAGTTGGGGTATCAATTGATTGGTTAATCCAATGATGCCCGTTATCCTATAGTTTACGATTTTGTCCCCAGATCGAATTTTTTATTAACCCAGGCCAATAATTGCCTTATTGAAAATTTAATTTTTGAAAGAATTCAGAATTTTGAGAACCTTAGGCTGTAGGATCCAATTTTAGGCCTAATTAATTTTGTGAACTATAAGAACTTACACTTTTTTCATAGGAAATTCAAAGTTCTTACTAAATAGTTAGCTTAACATTAATCTTCTCTAGACTCTTTGATGGATAAACTGATAATTAGTCAGAAAGAGTTACAGAACTGGATCGAGAGCTATGGGATTAAGGGGTTGAGGTTAGGGATCCTAGCCTAGAAGACTACTGGGGTGAACCTCCTAAAGGGTTCTTCACTTAGACATTGGAACATTTAGTACATGGAATATTGCTCCCTCTTACTACCCTGTTTATCGACATCTTGGAATTTTATGGGCTTAATTTGATTCAACTTGGGATGCTCTCATATAGTACTCTATCCGCTTTAGCTATTTTATATCGGAAGAGAGGATACCAAAACATGAGTACTTCCAAGGTTCATAACTTATACTACTTGCATAGGTCACCTAGCAAGTCATAAGTTCTCGTATATTTATTTCAATTTTGGAGGAAGATGCCTTTGATTGAACCGCTTAGTAAATAACAACTACCCTCTGGATTTATGTGAGGATGGATAATCCCCGAATTGTTACTGAGTTATCGAAGACTTATAAGTTTCCATACTTTTCTTCTATGAAATTCTATTACTTCTGAACTTTGATCAAGTCATTCCCTAATATTTTTCTTTTTTATCTCTTCAGCTAAACTTGGGACAGATAAGGCTCCAACCCTCAGGGATCTTTTCAACTCAAGGAATGAGGAGGTGATGAAAATTCCGAAAGGGGAGAGGCTAAAACATGTTGTTCTTACCGGAGGCAATCTCAAGGCTTGCGAGTTATTGTCGCCTTCGGCTAGGTTTCTTGGATACAATCCCCCTTTAACTGTAACCATGCTCTTAGACGCGATTGATCTATGTAATCTTGAAGAATCCATTGGCTCTAAAAACACCGAGACCAAAAGACAAGATGTTGCTCTGGAGGGTAGACCTCAGTTTTAAATATCTTATAGCATGTGTTATAGTATATAACTTTTATGAAATATAAATTTACTTAACCGACCTATTTCCTCTTTTTATATGGTAGTGGCTTATGACGATATATTCAAAATAGGTGAGTTATGATTGAATAAATCATCCTCTTCCACTTCTTTTTGATCAAAACCAACTCTAGAAGATCAATTTGCAACTAAGAAACGTAAGAAGAGAATCCTTTCTACTAAACCCATACCTTCCCCAAGCACCCTTGTTTTAACTTCCTCCTCAAGGGACCAGGTGGACCAAGTGATTGAGGTAACCTATTTTGTTATTGATGATAATTTACCTAAGGTTGTGGGAAACTCTCGAGTGGAGGTAGCTGATGGTGTAGGCAGTTTCGAGAGGATGATGAGTACGTGGATGGAGGATCACCCCAAGGTAAAGGTTTTCTTCTTTTCTATGAAAAGATTATCTCTTTAGTTTCTGTAATAACCTTCTTTCTTCGGGTTTTAACTGACTTCTTGATTCTGCACCAAGGATTTCAAAAATTGAAGGGAGAGTTGCAGAAGTCTGATGCTGTTAGGAGACGATTTGCCGAATATAAAGAGAAGGCTGAGTATATTGAGAAATAGTTTGTTGAATACAAGGAGAAGGTTGAGAAGGAGGTTCAAGACGAGAGGGAGAAGAAGCTTATAGAGCTGAAAGCTTCCGAAACCAAAATTTTAGAATGAGAGTAAGCTTTAAAAGACTAGAAGGCCGAGCATCAAAAGAGGGAAGAAGAGTTAGGGAAAGCCAAGAAAGGGGTCTTGGGCTTGGTTATCAAGGAAGAGGCTGAGAAGGTGGCTTTTGCCGAATCCTTTGGAATTCTCGGCAATGCATATATTTAGGTTGGGATAAAGGCGTGACTCTCTCTATGGGCTTCAATCCCAATGGAAAAATATTGAAGAGAGATTTTCCTAGAAGTATGAGAAAGCACGAGCTTCGGCAGGTGTTAGGCACTCAAAGAAGGGTGAGGGTAGAGGAGAGATACGCCATAATTTTGAATCTCAGAACTCTCCTGCTGATGATGTTTAAATAAATTTGTTTGTAATCTAATACACTTTCTTTATGCTTTTATTTGTAGTGATGGTTGACTTTGGTGATATTTGGCATTGAATTATTCCCTTACTATCTTCATTTTGCCTGTTCTGAAGTACTTTTTCCTTAGCCATATCTAAACAGAGAAAATCAAATTTCATCTCTCACTATGAAATGTTATCGAAGACGAGCCAAACCAAAAACTCGAGGTTGTTAGCAACCATAAGCACCCTTAAAACTCAATTAAAATCTAGTAGACTAAGAAACATGAATTGTCCAATAAGATCGAGAAGGTACAGGGGACACATGATCGGTCTGGTGCCAGAACGATTAAGTCCCTTAGACTTAGAGGTACTAGGTTAATCAACCAAATCTGGGATCTTAGGAATAAATTAAAGCTCGCTTTATATGATCAATATGAGGTCTTTCAAAAGTTTTCTCTACTCTCTAAACTGCATCCAGGAGACTTACAGTTGAAGAACAAAAGGTTATCTTTCCACAGAAGATTCTATGATCCAAGCTTAACTGTAACTCTAGAGGCTCTTCCTGGTTATCAAAGTGTAACCCCACCTCCCTTAGCTATTACCGAAGGGAGGACTTCTTAAAGTGAAGATGTCTCGTAATATGTTCCCTAACATATTTCACAAGCCAACCTTAGATTACCCCTAATAGACTTTTCTCCATCAGAACTCCGTATATGGAAGGGTGATTAGGGAAGGACGTCGCTTTTCTAATATGGTTGGGGTCCCTTGCTAATACTAGAAGTAGAGGGCTTAAGATCATTTTAGCTACTAAGGTGAAATTATCTACTTCAAAGGACCATGAAGTATGTACTCCTTTTTTCCTACTTACTATCTGTATTGATTCTCTATGTAATGAAATAGAACTGTTCTTATGATGACTTGTCTTTAATCTCTTTTTATGGGCAATCATTTCCTAACTGCTTAAGGTCAGAGAGAGAACCTGCCTTTATGCAACGGAGTCTTGATGATAAGATAGTCGAAATGATGAAATATAGTCCTAGTCTCGATGCTAACATCCATGCTATCCTAAAAGATAAGAATCTTTGAAACAAACTCTTGTGGAACTATCCAAAAAGATGTCTACCATCTGGTCAGGCTTCAGATTTTGTAGTATTGGGGTTACTGGGATCGGCGACTACTCTTAGAAAGCATTTGGATGAAGCTCGCCAGGAGCTTTCAACAATCAAGTTATGAGAACTCAAAACTGATAGTAAAAATGAAGTTACAGTTGCAGCCCCTTCGGCTCGAGGAAGAGGCAGGGGTAGAGGGTATGCTGCCATGGGAATTCCTTCTCCTTACAGGACTACAGTAGTCTATTTTGGGTCTCATTTCCAACACTCCTAAGCTGAATGGAGTTCTTCCTCGGCCCTGGTGCATAATGCATCAAATATTCTTATTTGTACAAAGGATGGTCGAAGAATCTCTTTCAAGAAATTTAAGAAGGAATGGATATCTATGACGTATGACAAGATGGAGGATCATTTCAAATCTCTCTTACAGAGGACTGTGAAGGAAGTCGAAACTAGGGTTAGGAATGTGTATGAAGGCTTATGACGCCGCCCCTTCTTCTTTTATTTTGTATATTATGTTCCTAATGTACTAACAATCGCTTGGATAATCCGTTTACAAGTTGAGGTCCCCTTTTGTCTTTTCGGTTGACTAGTTCTTTCAACTCGAGCCATTTTTCTAGTCCTTTTTAATTCCATCTCAAGGTTCCTCATGCCACTTGGCATCTCTCTATATTGGGGTTTTTGATGTCTATTCTTACTAGCTTGATGCCATTCTTATGGCTTGGATTGGGATCCTTACCAATGCGCATTTTTATTTACGTACTCTCGTCATAAAAATCTAGCCTTATTAGAATTCTACCCGATTTTGATCTTATGCCTGATACTTCTCGAACATGGCTCACTATTATTGGGAACCTATCCAATGTTCTTGTCTAATCGGGGATCTGCCCAATGCATAGTACTACTTAACCATGGCTCACCATTATAAGGAATCTCCCCAATATTATACTCTTAACTAGGAATATACCCAATGCATGTCACTTCTCAACAAAAAGAAATGAGGAAATTCGCGTTTGTGACTGGAGTCGATATGGAGCGATGACGTCAATAAGCTCATGATGGAGCTAGGCAATCGATCGCGATTTCCTGTAGTCGCGTGCATGCATACAAGGAGGAAGGTCGCGTTCTTCCTCAGCTCGAGTGCGCGCCTGGGCCAGTCATGGGTGGCGCAACTGAGGGTGGAGGTGGTTGTAGCTCGGCATCACGATAGTGGAGGCGCAATGATTGCAATCGAGCAGTTTAAGTTGGGTACGGTAGCGGAAGCGAAGGGAAATGGAGTTGGGGCGACTGGGTATCACGAAAAGTGGCAGTCTTGGGCAATTTCAGGCGAGGTCGGCAAAGCTTGGTATGGGGTGCGATATTGCAGTCACTAGGCATAGGGATTCGAGCTTTCGTTTGTGCGCGCATGTTGAGCACGAACGCGAGCCTGACTACGTCACGATGGAGAGTGCGACATGGAGGCACGACCGTGTTAGGAAGAAGGTAATTTATTTAAGAACAATTTTTAATTTAAGTAAATTATCAAGTAATTCATTTCGACGTTCAATAATCCTTATAAATTCATACGAGCTTCAATCGAATGAAATCAGTCATGTGAAATTCGTAGCTGGGAATTTACACAGTAGAGTTAGAGTTGGAATGGATTACAAATAAAAATCAAGGTGAAAATTTCTCACTCTTTTGGACTGCCACATAATTTAAATTAATTGATGCTTGATTGAATTGATAAATTTATAATTATTTGTTGGATGGCTATATATATAGTAGTATATATATTAGTAATTGGAGTGATATTTCCGCACATTATAGCGGATGAGACCTTATGCGCCCCACATAATAGCGGATGATCCTACATACCGTGACGTCCCCCTCGAAGTGAGATTGGTATTTTTTATTGTTGTCTGGATGTAGGGAAACAGGTTGGAGGGATCCAACTGGATTCCTCAAAAATATTTAGTGTTTTTCATATATATAAAATTTATGATGTGATTGAAAATTTTGCTGGATTATGGTGTGTCATAATTTTTAAATATTATAAACAGCATGGGAGTTAACGTTGGTATATTCGATACCGTAAATATTATTTTGATTTTTTAAGGAATTAAAAGGAGATTTTTAATATAAAAATATGTATATCGAAAATTGGATTATTTTAAAGAGATTGATTTTAATAAGCAAAAATTGGTTTTTGATCGTACTAAATAATGCAGAAAAATATTTTAAATAGAGAATTTAAAAAAATTATATAAAGGAATTTTTAAGACTAGATTTTAAAATGATATTCGAAAAATATAGAAAAAAGTTGAAATTGATATTAAAAATAGATTGGCAAAAGCAAATGGATTTTATAAGAAATTGAATTTATAAAATGAAATTTTATTAACGAGATTGATTTTTGTGAAACTCAAAGGAGTTATAAGTTTTTTATAAACAATGTTTATTAATAAAGAAATTGATAACTGGTGATAAATTGGAAATATAAATTTACGGGAAGAATTTATATTTGAATGTGGAAATGGGGGAGAGAAAGATAATGTATACTATTTTTGAAGTAAAAGTTGTTAAGGAAATCGAAATGAAAGTGATGTGGTGGAAATCAAGAAGATTTATGAATTGAAATTTGGTTAATGAGATATAAATTTTTTTTTATTTATTTATAAGTATGTTTTAATTTTAAAAAGGTAAATTTTATTTATTTAACTATGTAATTTAAAGTCAGTTAGTATTAAAATACTTCAGAAGTTGATTTTTCAAATGCTTACTATTTACTTAATAATTCCTAGATTTTTAGACCTACTTGAAAAGTGACGTATAAAGAGTATTTCAATATTTCAGATAATTATTTAAATGTGCCATAAAAATAAATTATTTTTATTCTTCAAATTATATATATATATATATATATATAGAGTTTTGAAATGTTTTGAATTATTTATAAACCTCCTTGGAAGTCTGAAAATGGGTTATTCAGTGTATGTGATTTATAAGAAAATTCTTAAAATAAAATTGGGAAGAAAAGTAAGGAAATTTTCGAAATAGTTAAGTAAAAGTGAACTTCAAAAAAATGAAATAGAATTCGCAAAGGAGTATAAAAAAATTGAGCAGTTAATAGGTTTCATTGCTCGGTAGAAACATATTAAATTTAAGTTTGAGAAAGAAAATTGTTGAGAAAATTAATATCTTTAAGAAAAAAGTGAAACTCTTTATTGACCTCGTTAGATCAATAGAAGAGTTTCTGCCCTTGGACTCTAATGTAGACACGACAACCGAAAATAACTAAATAGGGACATGCTAGATAGAATTTCGTGGGTACCGAAACTGGATCGCACTTACTAAGAGAGAAAAAAGCTAAATCCCAAAGGAGCATGCTTAGTAAGATAGGATATTTCTTTAAATAAAAAGATCCATATAACATCCTTTATCTTTAGAAAGAGGGTGCGTATATATTCAGTCGAATGAGTCCACACGAATTTCTTCTGAAACATAAAAACCAAGTTAGACATTTATAAAGATGAGATATTTAAGTAACTATTTAATAAACTCAGTCAATCTCCCTTTCTGAATGAAGCTTTCTACGGCCTAAGAAAGTCTTCAGCACTCTGTTTCATGCCCATTCGCTTGATGGTAAATACGGCAGTTTCTTCCTTTTGGATCTTCTTTAATAGATGGGGGATAGTTTGGATAATTGAGCTTTCCATGGGTTTCCAGAAAGATTCGAGATAGAATTCGATTGAGCCGAGTAAGGACTTGGTCTTATTTGTCCTTCTTCCGAGATTGAAGAGTAGAGGTAATCGGAAGGGCTCTTTTGTAGGGAGATATGAACCTTTATTTGTCATTACTATGACGCTTAAGTTTTTGATTTTGTTTGCCATAGCTTTGACCGTCCCTTAGAGTTGAGTAGACTCTTGGAGGGACTCTTGAAGATACTTCGAAACCTATCTAATCTAGAGAGCTTGAAGCTCATAGACAGATCATAATCTTAGCCTCGGTAGACGCTCATCATTGTCTTCTTTAATAAGCTGGATGAAAGGGTTGATGAGTTCCTTATTCTCGAAGCCAATCATGGTTGTAGGGATGGTGTCATTGGACTTTCTAAAAGGGGCAAATGATGGAGATAGGGCCCTCCTTCTAGCGCCAAAAATGTTAATGCATAATTTTGTCTATATAAACACCCTGAGATCCAAAGGTAGAGCTTTGTAAAGCTATTTAGGTTATAAGTCCTAATTATAAGATTACCGAGATGTGATGTAATTAAGCTGGAGTTATGGAATGTTGAACTATGGAGTCATGATGATAAACGAGAAGAAGCTAAATACTAAAGGTAAATAACATTGAGATTTTTATAGTGTTTCAGGCCAAAAGTCCATATGTCCACTGTCCTTTCCTTATTTAGTCACTCTTAATTAGCTGAGAACTTATTACATGAATCTAGGCACATCCTCCATTAATGATTTTTCACTAAAGCTCTAATATAGGAAAGTACATGATTTTATGTCGGTTTTTTTCATGCTAGAAGATCTTTGTGCCTTGGGATTGCGGCTTATTTATAGCTGATATGCTGCAACGCCATTGGTCGAAGGTTTTCTATTTGAATTGCTAAAGTTGTTTGTTAAGCATCTATGAGCAGAGCTTGTGTTAAACGTCTAGTGGTGCTACTTAAGACATACAGATTAATGACTTGCTTCCCGCCTAAATGAATGTAACAATCCAGAATTTTGGATATTTGAAATTGGAATATTAGATTGATTTTTATTATTTAAAAGTTAAATTTTAACATGAATTTCAAATATAACTAATTCTAGGATAATTTAATTTTTGAATTTAATAAGGGAGAATTGGTTAAAATAGTGAATTTGGAATTTAAGCTTGATAAATATAATTTAAAGGCTTATAAAATATATATTGATAATACTAAAGACAATACAACTTTTAAAATTGAATTTAAAAAGTGATTTGTTCAGTTTTAAAAATATATTGTTTAATTTTACATTTAAAAATAGCGATCTGGGGCACAGTCTCGGAATTCGATGAAACTATTTCCATTGGCTCCGTAATAGTATATTATTATCGAATCTTAAGTTTTGTAGTGTTTGGAGTTATTGTTTGATTATACGGGATATAAACGCGCTGAAATTAATATCGAAATTTAATATAATAATTGGGTCCAAAAAGCTATCTTCTCCGTACGATCGAGTTGGCACTTGAAACCTTTTCCATTATGTTCAAAATAGGGTTACAACATCATAAATGCCAGACGGAATGCCTCAATAGGGATTGTAGATTTTTAGTTACCCAATACGAGATATTTTGGTTTATAATATATATATATATATATATATATATATATATATATATATATATATATAAGTTAATCTTCTCACAGACGACACTTTCCTTTTCCTTAAATTCCCGTCACCCTTGCCCCTTTCATGAATCAGTTAAATAAAAAAGTTCACAGATATATATATATATATATATATATATATATATATATATATAAGTTAATCTTCTCACAGACGACACTTTCCTTTTCCTTAAATTCCCATCACCCTTACCCCTTTCATGAATCAGTTAAATAAAAAAGTTCACAGATCAAAGGAAATGAAATCTCGAATCAACAAAAAGAAACGAGGAAATTCGCATTCACGACTGGAGCCGATTTGGAGCGACGACGTTAATAAGCTTGTGATGGAGCAAGCGATCGATCGCGATTGCTTGTAGTCACGTGCATGCGTACAAGGAGGGAGGTAGCGTTCTTCCTCAGCTCGAGTGCACGCTTGGGCCATCATGGGTGGCGCAACTGAGGGTGGAGGTGGTTGGAGCTCAGCATCGCTATAGTGGAGGCGCAATGATTGCAATCGAGCAGTTTAAGTTGGGTACGGCAGCGGAAGCGAAGGCAAATGGAGTCGGGGCGACTGGGTATCACAAAAAGTGGCAGTCTTAAGCAATTTCAGGCAAGGTCGGCGAAGCTTGGTATGGGGTGCGATATTACAGTCACTAGGCATAGGGATTCGAGCGTTCGTTTGTGCGCGCAAGTTGAGCTCGAACGCGAGCCTGACTATGTCACGATAGAGAGTGCGACATGGAGGCACGACTGTGCTAGGAAGAAGTAATTTATTTAAGAACAATTTTTAATTTAAGTAAATTATCAATTAATTCATTTCGACGTCAATAATCCTTATAAATTCATACGAGATTCGATCGAACGTAATCGGTCATGTGAAATTCGTAGCTGGGAATTTACACAATAGAGTTAGAGTTGGAATTGATTGCAAATAAAAATCAAGGTGAAAATTTCTCACTCTTTTGGATTTCCACATAATTTAAATTAATTGATGCTTGATTGAATTGATAAATTTATAATTATCCGTTGGATGGCTATATATATAGTAGTATATATATTAGTAATGGGAGTGATATTCCCATACATTATAGCGGATGAGACCTTATGCGCCCTACAAAATAGCGGATGATCCTACATACCGCGACGTCCCCCTCGAAGTGAGATTGGTATTTTTATTGTTGTCTGGATGTAAGGAAACAGGTTGGAGGGATCCAACTGGATTCCTCAAAAATATTTAGTGTTTTTCATGTATATAAAATTTATGATGTGATTGAAAATTTTGCTGGATTATGGTGTGTCATAATTTTTAAATATTATAAATAGCATGGGAGTTAACGTTGGTATATTCGATACCGTAAATATTATTTTGATTTTTTAAGGAATTAAAAGGAGATTTTTAATATAAAAATATGTATATCGAAAATTGGATTATTTTAAAGAGATTGATTTTAATAAGCAAAAATTGGTTTTTGATCGTACTAAATAATGCATAAAAATATTTTAAATAAATAATTTTAAAAAAATTATATAAAGTAATTTTCAAGACTAGATTTTAAAATGATATTCGAAAAATATATAAAAAAGTTGAAATCGATATTAAAAATAGATTGGCAAAAACAAATGGATTTTATAAGAAATTGAATTTATAAAATGAAATTTTATTAATGAGATTAATTTTTGTGAAACTCAAAGGAGTTATAAATTTTTTATAAATGATGTTTATAAATAAAGAAATTGATATCTGGTGATAAATTGGAAATATAAATTTACGGGAAGAATTTATATTTGAATATGGAAATAGGGGAGAGAGATAGTGTATACTATTTTTGAAGTAAAATTTGTTGAGGAAATCGAAATGAAAGTGATGTGGTGGAAATCAAGAAGATTTATAAATTGAAATTTGGTTATAGAGATAACAAATATATTTTTTATTTATAAGTATGTTTTAATTTTTAAAAGGAAAACTTTATTTATTTAACTATGTAATTTAAAGTCAGTTAGTATTAAAATACTTCAGAAGTTGATTTTTCAAATGCTTACTATTTACTTAATAAATCCTAGATTTTTAAACCTACTTGAAAAGTGATGTATAAAGAGTATTTCAATATTTCAAATAATTATTTAAAGTGGAAATTAGCCACAAGGACCTCTTTAGTAAGTGGAATTAGTTTCTAGGACACAACTGAAATAATTACTTTCAAGGACAAAACACAAAATAATTAGTTTCTAGGGCCTAAAAACTTATGAAATTATGTCCTTATAAGTAACTGGACTGTTGACTTTGTCCTTGAAAATAATTATTCTGCTGACTTTGGCCTTGAAAGTAATTTCTTTAAATGTGTGTCCTAGAAACTAGTTGGACTGCAAAGTTTGTCCTTCTGGTGAAATGCCCGTTATTTAAATGTGCCTTAAAAATAAATTATTTTTATTCTTTAAATTATTATATACATATATAGAGTTTTGAAATGTTTTAAATTTATTTATAAACCTCATTGGAAGTCTAAAAATGGGTTATTTAGTGTATGTGATTTATAAGAAAATTCTTAAAACAAAATTGGGAAGAAAAGTAAGGAAATTTCCGAAATAGTTAAGTAAAAGTGAACTTCAAAAAATTGGAATAGAATTCGCAAAGGAGTACAAAAGGATTGAGTAGTTAATAAGTTTCATTGCTCGGTAGAAAATATATTAAATTTAAGTTTGAGAAAGAAAATTGTTGAGAAAATTAATATCTTTAAGAAAAAAGTGAAACTCTTTATTGACCTCGTTAGATCAATAGAAGAGTTTCTGCCCTTGGACTCTAATGCAGACACGACAACTGAAAATAATTAAAAGAGAGACATGCTAGATAGAATTTCGTGGGTACCGAAACTGGATCGCACTTACTAAGAGAGAAAAAAGCTAAATCCCAAAGGAGCATCTTTAGTCAGATAGGAGATTTCTTTAAATATAAAGATCCATATAACATCCTTTATCTTTAGAAAGAGGGTGCATATATATTCAGTCGAATGATTCCATACGAATTTCTTCTTAAACATAAAAACAAAGTTAGACATTTATAAAGATGAGATATTCAAGTAACTATTTAATAAACTCAGTCAATCTCCCTTTATGTATGAAGCTTTCTACGGCCTAAGAAAGTCTTCGGCACTCTGTTTCATGCCCATTCGCTTGATGGTAAAAATGGTAGTTTCTTCCTTTTGGATCTTCTTTAATAGATGGAGGATAGTTTGGATAATGGAGCTTTCCATGTGTTTTCAGAAAGATTCAAGATAGAATTCGATTGAGCGGAGTAAGGACTTGGTCTCGTTTGTCCTTCTTCCGAGAAGAGTAGAGGTAATCGAAAGGGCTCTTTTGTAGGGAGATATGAACCTTTATTTGTCATTTCTATGACGCTTAAGTTTTTGATTTTGTTTGCCATAGCCTTGACTGTCTCATAGAGTTGAGCAGACTCTTGGAGTGACTCTTGAAGATACTTCGAAACCTATCTAATCTAGAGATCTTGAAGCTCATAGACGGATCATACTCTTAGCCTCGGTAGACGCTCATCATTGTCTTCTTTAATAAACTGATGCAAGGGTTGAGGAGTTCCTCATTCTCAAAGCCAATCATGGTTGCAGGGATGGTGTCATTGGACTTTCTAAAGGGGCAAATGACGGAGGTAGGGCCCTCCTTCTGGCGCCAAAAATGTTAATGCATAATTTTGTTTATATAAATATCCTGAGATCCAAAGGTAGAGCTTTGTAATGCTAGTTAGGTTATAAGTCCTAATTATAAGATTACCGAGATGTGATGTAATTAAGCTGGACTTATGGAATGTTGAACTATGGAGTCATGATGATAAACGAGAAGAAGCTAAATACTAAAGGTAAATAACATTGAGACTTTTATAGTGTTTCAGCCCAAAAGTCCGTATGTTCACTGTCCTTTCCTTATTTAGTCACTCTTAATTAGCCGAGAACTTATTACATGAATCTAGGCACTTCCGCCATTAATGTTTTTTCAATAAAGCTCTAATATAGGAAAGTACATGATTTTATGTCGGTTTTTTTCATGCTAGAGATCTTTGTGCTAGGGGATTGCGGCTTATTTATAGCTGATATGCTGCAACGCCATTGGTCGAAGGTTTTCTATTTGAATTGCTAAAGTTGTTTGTTAAGCATCTATGAGCCGAGCTTGTGTTAAACATCTAGTGGTGCTACTTAAGACATACAGATTAATGACTTGCTTCCCGCCTAAATGAATGTAACAATCCAGAATTTTGGATATTTGAAATTGGAATATTAAAATGATTTTTATTATTTAAAAATTAAATTTTAACGTGAATTTGAACTATAACTAATTCTAGGATAATTTAATTTTTGAATTTAATAAGGGAGAATTGGTTAAAATGGTGAATTTGGAATTTAAGCTTGATAAATATAATTTAAAGGCTTATAAAATTTATATTGATAATACTAAAGACAATACAACTTTTAAAATTGAATTTAAAAAGTGATTTGTTCAGCTTTAAAAATATATTGTTTAAGTTTACAATTAAAAATAGCGATCCGGGGCACAATCTCAGAATTCGACGAAACTAGCTCCATTGGTCCGTAATAGTCTATTATTATCAGATCCTAAGTTTTGTAGTGTTTGGAGTTATTGTTTGATTGTACGGGATATAAACGCGCTGAAATTGATATCAAAATTTAATATAATAATTGGGTCCAAAAAGCTATCTACTCCATACGATCGAGTTGATACTTGAAACCTTTTCTATTACGTTCAGAATAGGGGCATAACATTATAAACGCCAGACGGCATGCCTCAATAGGGATTGTAGATTTTTAGTCACCCAATACGAGATATTTTGGTTTATAATATATATATATATATATATATATATATATATATATATATAAGTTAATCTTCTCACAGACGACACTTTCCTTTTCCTTAATTTTCGGTCACCCCTTACCCCCTTCATGAATCAGTTAAATAAAAATTCATAGATCAAAGGAAATGAAATCTCGAATCAACAAAAAGAAACGAGGAAATTCGCGTTCGCGACTGGAGCCGATCTGGAGCGACGACGTTAATAAGCTCGTGATGGAGCCAGGCGATCGATCACGATTGCCAGTAGTCGCGTGCGTGCATATAAGGAGGGAGGTCGTGTTCTTCCTCAGCTCGAGTGCGAGCCTGGCAATCATGGGTGGCACAACTGTGGGTGGAGGTGGTTGGAGCTCGGCATCGCGATAATGGAGCCGCAATGATTGCAATCGAGCAGTTTAATTTGGGTACGGCAACAGAAGCAAGGCAAATGGAGTCGGGGCGACTGGGTATCACGAAAAGTGGCAGTCTTGGGCAATTTCAGGCGAGGTCGTCCAAGCTTGGTATGGGGTGCGATATTGCAGTCACTAGGCATAGGGATTCGAGCGTTCGTTTGCACGCGCATGTTGAGCTCGAACGCGAGCCTGACTACGTCACGATGGAGAGTGCGACATGGAGGCACGATTGTGCTAGGAAGAAGGTAATTTATTTAAGAACAATTTTTAATTTAAGTAAATTATCAATTAATTCATTTCGACATTCAATAATCCTTATAAATTCATACGAGATTCGATCGAACAAAATCAGTCATGTGAAATTCATAGCTGGGAATTTACAGAATTTACACAATAGAGTTAGAGTTGGAATGGATTGCGAATAAAAATCAAGGTGAAAATTTCTCACTCTTTTGGATTGCCACATAATTTAAATTAATTGATGCTTGATTAAATTGATACATTTATAATTAACTGTTGGATGGCTATATATATAGTAGTATATATATTAGTAACTGGATTGATATTCCTACACATTATAGCGGATGAGACCTTATGTGCCCCCACATAATAGTGGATGATCCTACATACCGCGACGTCCCCCTCAAAGTGAGATTGGTATTTTTATTATTGTCTGGATGTAGGGAAACAGGCTGGAGGGATCCAACTGACTTCCTAAAAAATATTTAGTGTTTTTCATATATATAAAATACATGATGTGATTGAAATTTTTGCTGGATTATGGTGTGTCATAATTTTTAAATATTATAAATAGCATGGGAGTTAACGTTGGTATATTCGATACCATAAATATTATTTTGATTTTTTTAAGGAATTAAAAGGAGATTTTTAATATAAAAATATGTATATCGAAAATTGGATTATTTTAAAGAGATTTATTTTAATAAGAAAAAATTATTTTTTGATCGTACTAAATAATGCCGAAAAATATTTTAAATAGAGAATTTAAAAAAATTATATAAAGGAATTTTTAATACTAGATTTTAAAATGATATTCCAAAAATATAGAAAAAAAAGTTGAAATCAATATTAAAAATAGATTGGCAAAAACAAATGGATTTTATAAGAAATTGAATTTATAAAATGAAATTATATTAATGAGATTAATTTTTGTGAAACTCAAAGGAGTTATAAAATTTTTATAAACGATGTTTATAAATAAAGAAATTGATATCTGGTGATAAATTGGAAATATAAATTTATGAGAAGAATTTATATTTGAATACGGAAATAGGGGAAAGAAAGATAATGTATACTATTTTTGAAGTAAAATTTGTTAAGGAAATCGAAATGAAAGTGATGTGGCGGAAATCAAGAGGATTTATAAATTGAAATTTGGTTAGTGAGATATAAAATATATTTTTTATTTATAAGTATGTTTTAATTTTAAAAAGGAAAATTTTATTTATTTAACTATGTAATTTAGAGTCAGTTGGTATTAAAATACTTCAGAAGTTGATTTTTCAAATGCTTACTATTTACTTAATAAATCCTAGATTTTTAAACCTACTTGAAAAGTGATGTATAAAGAGTATTTCAATATTTCAGATAATTATTTAAATGTGCCTTAAAAATAAATTATTTTTATTATTTAAATTATTATATATATAGAGAGTTTTGAAATGTTTTAAATTTATTTACATACATCCTTGGAAGTCTGAAAATGGGTTATTCAGTGTATGTGATTTATAACAAAATTCTTAAAACAAAATTGGGAAGAAAAGTAAGGAAATTTCCGAAATAGTTAAGTAAAAGTGAACTTCAAAAAAATGAAATAGAATTCATGAAGAAGTACAAAGGGAAATTGAGATTATAAGACGGTATAATTGGCTAGGAAATATTAAAGGGAATTAATTAAAGAATTTCGGAATTTATCGAATTCGTTATCAACTAGTCAAGGAATTTAGAAATAAAATTGTAAATGATTTTGAGAATTAGGAAGTGGAAAATAGATGGAATACTTCCTAAGTGTGAATAAAAAGAGATGGGGAAAAATATTCTAAGTGTTGGAAAAGAGGTGGAGATATTCCGTGGAAAATATAAGGATTTGAAAACTGTTTTCAAATGTTGAAGAACTGGAAGTAAAATTTTATAAAGATATTTTAAAACAAATTTTGGGAAATTTATAATAAGGCATGATGATTTCTTATGGATATGTATTGATAGTTATAACCGACTATCAATTTTGGCCAATTTCGTTAATCGTTTCAAAGAGACCGGGATCGGGTTTAATTATCTGAAAACCATTTCGATCCAGTTTGAACGTAACGAATAAATACCGTGAAGATGATGAAGACGGTGATTCGGTTTGTCGAGACCCAAGACAACTTGTATGGACGAATGCTATCGAAACCTCGTCATTAGAGGACGATAAGCATTCTAAGTAAAATTGTGTTCTTGAAAGGTAACGCTTAGCCTCGAGCCTCATCTGTCGGAAATGACAAAAACATGGGAGATGTAGCAAGGCTGAGTGGTCGCACCCAATTAGGCTATGTTATCTGTAACGATCCTGAATTTTGAGCAATTTAAATTGAAAATATTTAATTAATTTTAAATATTTGAATGATAATTTTAAATTGAATTCCAATAAAACTATGAAGTGGCGATTAAATTTTTGAATTTAATCTATTTAAAGTTGAATAGAAATTTGAATTTAACTTTGAAGTTTGAAATTGAATATTGAAGTTGTATCTAAAATTCGAGCTAATGACTTAGAAAAAAGAATTTAGGTATAAGAATTATTATTTATTTAAATTTATAAATTTGTGCTTGATAATTTAATTTCAAAACGTTTCTATGTTTATTAAAGAAAACAATTTACAAAAAAATTGAATTCAAAATAAAATAAAAATATAATTATATATAATAAAATAATAAATAAATACACTTAGTTAAAATTTTAACAACAAGATTTAACAAAAACAAAATAAAGAAAATAAATTATACCAAACAATTGAACAAGAAATGATATATAATTGAATAATAATAAATCAAAATAAAAGTATAATTAAATAAAAAAATAAAAAAATAAAAATAAAATAAGAGGTATACATTACCTTACCTATCAGCTAAATCCACGCCGCTTTACACGCCTTCAACCACGTAAATTTCACGTTCTCCTCTGCATAAAACACGACACCCCATCATTTCATTTCATACGAAAAAAAAGGAAAAAGAAAATAAATGGCGGCCTCTCCAATTCGTCTTCGTTCGCCTTCAAATTAGGGCTTCGGCTTCATTCTTGCTTCAACTCGCGTGCGCTCCATTTCGATTCGGTGAAAGGTGAGTTCTTGGCTCACGATTGATTTTAATGCAAGTTTTTGAATTTGTTCGAATTGGGTTTTGGTTGCATGCTATGTTTTGGGGGTTATTGGTTATCAATTGCTCGGTTAATTTAATTAAACTGATAGGAACAGATAAGTTGCTTGGTTGCATGCTATGATTTGGTGTTATTTGCTATCACTTGCTCGATTGCTTGAATTTTAAACTGTTAAGAACAGATGCTGTTAATTTTGTTTTTAAACTGTTGAGAACAGATTCTACCCAATATTTGTTTTAAATTAAAAAGAACAAATGCTATTTGGTTTTGTTTTAAAATTGATAAGAACAGACACTATTTGGAGTTTAATTTGAACCGTTAAGAAAAGATGCTGTAAATTTTGTTTTTAAACTGATAAGAACAGATGCTATCAATTTTGTTTTTTTTTTAAAAAAACTAATGAGAACAGATGCTATTAAGATTTACCTTTTTACTAGATGAGGAAAATTTTGTTGCATGAACTTTTTTGAACCTTTGTCCATATGTGATGTGTATATGTGCCTATAAAACCCTCTATGGTTTGATGTTTTGCTGTGTATCATGCTTACATGCCTATATATGAATGACCTCAGTTTAAAGGTCTGAGTAACCCAGTTTTGAACCCCTGTAAAATATTCTACATTTGGAAAATAACAAAATTTACAAGCTTGAAACTATTCTTTGATGGATCTGATGTGCTATTATAACCCTTGAATCCATTGTGTGATGCTTGAATGTTGTTTAGGTATGGAATTGAAAGTATACATGTGAATATGTGTTTATGCATCTACATGTTATTGTGAGTAAGCTTCTTATCTTTTAAAAACAGTTTTTTTTTAGAAATCAAAATCAAACCTAAACTACAGAGCTTATGTTTATTTACAGAAATCAAATGGTTTAAAACAAAACTGTTCTGTTTGTTTTAAAATGAAATGAGTAAACTTACATGCACAGAATTTGTGACATCTGAGTATATGAAGTGAAAGAAATAAAATGATATGGTGATTGCTTACTCATGAATGTTATGTGTGTATAGAAATGAATATGCTTATATGTCTTTCTTATTTCTGGAATCTGCATATTTAGTTGGTTGTAAACTGAGATGTTTCTTAAATAGTAAAGTTTTATTATTTAAATTGTTTCTGTTAATAAATTTATGTGTAAACAGAGAAGTTGCAGTTTTCATGTTTAATGAAATTCATGTTTAAGTTGAAGACTTAATTCAAGGTTTTGAAAATGAAATTTTTTGTCTGCACTTTGGTTTATTGATGTTGATCTCTTGAGTTGTTTCACTGCCATACTTGTAGCTTGGTCATTTGATGCACTGCCTTGATTTACCTTGTCTCTATTTTGACTCTTGATCATTTCTGCATAGTGCATTGACCTTTATGTCCATGTAGTTGCATATTTTGACTTCATAGAGTCTCTTGATGGTTCATTGCCACTCACTGTTGCTCTTTGCATTTTGTCACTTGAACTTTTGTGACACTTGAACATTTGGGGTTTCTGACCTGTGCACATTGGTCATTGTTGATGTTCTTCTCTTATGTACATTTGTGATCTTCATTAGCACGTACTCTGTCATTGCTATATTGAGATCATCAAGTAGCTTACTGTGTTCACTTGAATACTTTGTATTTCCATAGGTTTGATATGTCCACCTGAGTTTGATGCGTTGGCATATGCTCTGCCTTTGAGCTTCTGTGTTGACTGCATTGTTGTGCCTGGGTTTTTCTCACTGATCATCTGTATACATATAATTGTATGCTTCTCGGTTGCACTGTGGTTGGGTCTGCATCCCTTTGTTTGATCATTAGTTGTGATTCTAACTCGAAGTAAGTGAGATGAGAACTCGAAGTGAAAGAGTGGGTGTCTCGGGTTTATTGGTTGCAGGTTTTAAAAGTCTGTAATTTTACAGTTTTTAAAATCTTGAATGAAACTCTTATTTTAAAGATTTAAAATTTAATCAAATGTAAGATTAAACTGAATTCAAATGCAGTTTGAAGTTCAAAGTTTTTAAAAATGAAACTTTAATGTTTAAACAAGTTTAAAATTCTGTAAAGTATTTATGTTTTCTGCAGACCTGTAAATTGTTTTGTCTCTGATGTTGTTTCATTTGGCACTAGTTGCTTTGAGCACTTCTTTGTGGTCTTGTGGCTGCATATGTACATGCTTCGAGTGGTGTTATTCGCTTGCCCCTTGCTTAGTTGTAGCTGAACAGTTCACATTGCTGTTGCATGCCTGCTTCGACATTGCTGTTTGTATTGCTTTGTCTGATGCCTTCTTGACTCTTTTATCTGTGCTTTTGTGTGGCGCATACGTGTTGGCGAGGCAGTGCACATGTGTGCAAAGTATACGTGTGTACTGCAGCCACACGGGATTGACAGAAATTAAAAATTTGAAGTTGTTAATAATAAAAATCCATAATAGATTTTAAATTGATTCATGTGATTCGTCATCTCTGTTACCATTTTATTCAGTTCATTACAAATTTATTTACTTGAGTTAAGATTAATCCTGACTCGAGTGTTTTGCAATTAACGCTCGGGTCAGACCGAGTATTTTTGCAGCTTGAAGATTTTCAGGCCGCGAAGTTAGAGAGAGGGGATTTCGGCATTCACTAAAGTTTTCAAGAGATTTTTCTTGTATTTAATAAAAATTGTTTCCGCTGTATAAAAACTTAATGCATTGTACAAACTCTGATATATGTAAAAGAAAAATTCGTTTATGAATAATATTATGATTATTCTGTGATTCTGTGGCTGATTCTGTTTAAACTCTATAAACTGACTAACAATCCGTCATTTTGAACGTTTCTAGTTGGTTTGTTCAACTTGAGTTTTGAATAAATCCGTTATTTTGAGAGATTTGAACAATTAGTTCAACTTGGAATTTTTTTCAAAGGATTGAATCTTGAGTTAGAATTGAGTTTAACTTTGACACCAAAAACAATATAAGTTCAACTTTGAATTTTGGATAGTCGATTGGGATTGTATGTCTAACATTGTGAATTGATGACATAGCATTTGATCTCTATTAAATATATATCTGTGGTGGCGGAGAATTTATTCTTTTAGCTTAACACCCTTCTCTGAGACGTACGAGCTTAGAGGTTATATATCGATAGACATCAATTATGTGTTGAGAATTGACGATGTAACGTGAAATCCAAATCGAATGTGAAGTCGATAATGAATTGGATTGTGAATGTGAATTAGGTTTGAGATAACCTTAAATTTTCAAATCGATTTAGAGGAAAATTTTAAACGTGATGGAAAATTTTGAATCCTCTATTTGTAGTGAATGTGAAATGAGTTTTCGTAACTTATATATGTGAATATAATCGAAAACTATCAGTTTGGAAAGTCATTATTATGAAAATCCTGTGTAGGTTTACATAGATATGATATGTACGAAATGTGAAATGAAGTATTATATGTATATGACATATGTTTTCTAAAAACTGAGGATATGGAAATGTACCTTCCAATTATTATGTGTGAAGGTGATTGGAACTCGGTGGAGTGTCCATTGTAAATCGTAGCTACGTAGAATTCCATTAGTGGAATGTCCAATGGGACTGATATAATATCCCCCACGATGGATCATCGTGTTTGGGATTATGTGATTGATGCTGGCGTAATTCGAGGGGCGTGATGCCTACAGTTACAAGCGATTCCACTGAGATAGTGGCGCAACCGCCGAGTAAACTGCGATCTGGAAAACCGAAGCGTAATTCGAGGGGCGTGATGCCTAAGGCTACGAGCGATTCTACTGAGATAGTAGCGTAACCGCCATGTGGACCGCGATCTAAGGCGACAACCATGGCGAAATTCAGGAGTGATGAGAAATCTAAGATTACAAGCGATTCTACTGAGATAGTAGCGAAACCGCCGGGTAAACTGTGATCCATGGGGGAACGGACTTTCCATATCCATTTTTAAAAGAATTTTTAAAAAGTATTTTCACTGGGAGTTGAAGCAAGTATGTTTAGTACTTGGAGATTTTTAGTCTTGCGCCTGGCCAGCGTATGCCTAAAGTCTGTGAGAACGACGATGGACTTGTTAAACTTTGAGTTATCAAGTATTTTCAAAACTTTGAATAGAAAATCAATAATCTGAAATTAGAATTACATAATTCTAACTTAATGAACTAAGGAAGAAGATCTTTAAAATATCTTGAAAGTCCACAGCTTTTGGATAAGATATATTATGCAAATATTTAGCATGAAAGATTTCAAGTTTAAAAATCTGAGTTTTGTAAGTCAAAAATTTAGTGAAGACTTTTGTGTCTTGATTATTGAAATCGATGAACAAAACTAGTGAAATGAAATAAATGGAATGAATCCTATATTTATTTATGAGTTTGAAACTTGGTAAAATTATGTAGGATATAAATATTGGTGAGATTTTAGCATCGTTTTTCCTAACTTATAATTTCGGGACGAAATTTTTTTAAGTAGGGGAGATTGTAACGATCCTGAATTTTGAGCAATTTAAATTGAAAATATTTAATTAATTTTAAATATTTGAATGATAATTTTAAATTGAATTCCAATAAAACTATGAAGTGGCGATTAAATTTTTGAATTTAATCTATTTAAAGTTGAATAGAAATTTGAATTTAACTTTGAAGTTTGAAATTGAATATTGAAGTTGTATCTAAAATTCGAGCTAATGACTTAGAAAAAAGAATTTAGGTATAAGAATTATTATTTATTTAAATTTATAAATTTGTGCTTGATAATTTAATTTCAAAACGTTTCTATGTTTATTAAAGAAAACAATTTACAAAAAAATTGAATTCAAAATAAAATAAAAATATAATTATATATATAATAAAATAATAAATAAATACACTTAGTTAAAATTTTAACAACAAGATTTAACAAAAACAAAATAAAGAAAATAAATTATACCAAACAATTGAACAAGAAATGATATATAATTGAATAATAATAAATCAAAATAAAAGTATAATTAAATAAAAAAAAAAAAATAAAAAAAAAATAAGAGGTATACATTACCTTACCTATCAGCTAAATCCACGCCGCTTTACACGCCTTCAACCACGTAAATTTCACGTTCTCCTCTGCATAAAACACGACACCCCATCATTTCATTTCATACGAAAAAAAAAGGAAAAAGAAAATAAATGGCGGCCTCTCCAATTCGTCTTCGTTCGCCTTCAAATTAGGGCTTCGGCTTCATTCTTGCTTCAACTCGCGTGCGCTCCATTTCGATTCGGTGAAAGGTGAGTTCTTGGCTCACGATTGATTTTAATGCAAGTTTTTGAATTTGTTCGAATTGGGTTTTGGTTGCATGCTATGTTTTGGGGGTTATTGGTTATCAATTGCTCGGTTAATTTAATTAAACTGATAGGAACAGATAAGTTGCTTGGTTGCATGCTATGATTTGGTGTTATTTGCTATCACTTGCTCGATTGCTTGAATTTTAAACTGTTAAGAACAGATGCTGTTAATTTTGTTTTTAAACTGTTGAGAACAGATTCTACCCAATATTTGTTTTAAATTAAAAAGAACAAATGCTATTTGGTTTTGTTTTAAAATTGATAAGAACAGACACTATTTGGAGTTTAATTTGAACCGTTAAGAAAAGATGCTGTAAATTTTGTTTTTAAACTGATAAGAACAGATGCTATCAATTTTGTTTTTTTTTAAAAAAACTAATGAGAACAGATGCTATTAAGATTTACCTTTTTACTAGATGAGGAAAATTTTGTTGCATGAACTTTTTTGAACCTCTGTCCATATGTGATGTGTATATGTGCCTATAAAACCCTCTATGGTTTGATGTTTTGCTGTGTATCATGCTTACATGCCTATATATGAATGACCTCAGTTTAAAGGTCTGAGTAACCCAGTTTTGAACCCCTGTAAAATATTCTACATTTGAAAAATAACAAAATTTACAAGATTGAAACTATTCTTTGATGGATCTGATGTGCTATTATAACCCTTGAATCCATTGTGTGATGCTTGAATGTTGTTTAGGTATGGAATTGAAAGTATACATGTGAATATGTGTTTATGCATCTACATGTTATTGTGAGTAAGCTTCTTATCTTTTAAAAACAGTTTTTTTTAGAAATCAAAATCAAACCTGAACTACAGAGCTTATGTTTATTTACAGAAATCAAATGGTTTAAAACAAAACTGTTCTGTTTGTTTTAAAATGAAATGAGTAAACTTACATGCACAGAATTTGTGACATCTGAGTATATGAAGTGAAAGAAATAAAATGATATGGTGATTGCTTACTCATGAATGTTATGTGTGTATAGAAATGAATATGCTTATATGTCTTTCTTATTTCTGGAATCTGCATATTTAGTTGGTTGTAAACTGAGATGTTTCTTAAATAGTAAAGTTTTATTATTTAAATTGTTTCTGTTAATAAATTTATGTGTAAACAGAGAAGTTGCAGTTTTCATGTTTAATGAAATTCATGTTTAAGTTGAAGACTTAATTCAAGGTTTTGAAAATGAAATTTTTTGTCTGCACTTTGGTTTATTGATGTTGATCTCTTGAGTTGTTTCACTGCCATACTTGTAGCTTGGTCATTTGATGCACTGCCTTGATTTACCTTGTCTCTATTTTGACTCTTGATCATTTCTGCATAGTGCATTGACCTTTATAACCATGTAGTTGCATATTTTGACTTCATAGAGTCTCTTGATGGTTCATTGCCACTCACTGTTGCTCTTTGCATTTTGTCACTTGAACTTTTGTGACACTTGAACATTTGGGGTTTCTGACCTGTGCACATTGGTCATTGTTGATGTTCTTCTCTTATGTACATTTGTGATCTTCATTAGCAAGTACTCTGTCATTGCTATATTGAGATCATCAAGTAGCTTACTGTGTTCACTTGAATACTTTGTATTTCCATAGGTTTGATATGTCCACCTGAGTTTGATGTATTGGCATATGCTCTGCCTTTGAGCTTCTGTGTTGACTGCATTGTTGTGCCTGGGTTTTTCTCACTGATCATCTGTATACATATAATTGTATGCTTCTCGGTTGCACTGTGGTTGGGTCTGCATCCCTTTGTTTGATCATTAGTTGTGCTTCTAACTCGAAGTAAGTGAGATGAGAACTCGAAGTGAAAGAGTGGGTGTCTCGGGTTTATTGGTTGCAGGTTTTAAAAGTCTGTAATTTTACAGTTTTTAAAATCTTGAATGAAACTCTTATTTTAAAGATTTAAAATTTAATCAAATGTAAGATTAAACTGAATTCAAATGCAGTTTGAAATTCAAAGTTTTTAAAAATGAAACTTTAATGTTTAAACAAGTTTAAAATTCTGTAAAGTATTTATGTTTTCTGCATACCTGTAAATTGTTTTGTCTCTGATGTTGTTTCATTTGGCACTAGTTGCTTTGAGCACTTCTTTGTGGTCTTGTGGCTGCATATGTACATGCTTCGAGTGGTGTTATTCGCTTGCCCCTTGCTTAGTTGTAGCTGAACAGTTCACATTGCTGTTGCATGACTGCTTCGACATTGCTGTTTGTATTGCTTTGTCTGATGCCTTCTTGACTCTTTTATCTGTGCTTTTGTGTGGCGCATACGTGTTGGCGAGGCAGTGCACATGTGTGCAAAGTATACGTGTGTACTGCAGCCACACGGGATTGACAGAAATTAAAAATTTGAAGTTGTTAATAATAAAAATCCATAATATATTTTAAATTGATTCATGTGATTCGTCATCTCTGTTACCATTTTATTCAGTTCATTACAAATTTATTTACTTGAGTTAAGATTAATCCTGACTCGAGTGTTTTGTGTTTTGCAATTAACGCTCGGGTCAGACCGAGTATTTTTGCAGCTTGAAGATTTTCAGGCCGCGAAGTTAGAGAGAGGGGATTTCGGCATTCACTAAAGTTTTCAAGAGATTTTTCTTGTATTTAATAAAAATTATTTCCGCTGTATAAAAACTTAATGCATTGTACAAACTCTGATATATGTAAAAGAAAAATTCGTTTATGAATAATATTATGATTATTCTGTGATTCTATGGCTGATTCTGTTTAAACTCTATAAACTGACTAACAATCCGTCATTTTGAACGTTTCTAGTTGGTTTAATTACCGACTAGAGGCGGTCAGAGCGGCGGGTCGTTACATTATCACTTTTTTAGATGTTCTCGGAAACCTATTATTCATGGATATGGTTGTTCATAGAAGGAGCGCTCAATGGTAAGGGTGGGAACACCATGGGGATAACATATTCGGTCTATCCAAGTTAGGGGTAGGCCGGTCTTGTGTAGTAGGGGATTTCGGCATGGTCCTCGGTACATTGTTCTAGAAGTGTACTGTGGTGGGCGGTACCCCAGTGGCGCAGTCATTCATTGCGTTCGGAATAGGGGTATAACATTATAAACGCCAAATGACACGCTTCAATAGGGATTGTAGATTTTTAGTTACCCAATACGAGATATTTTGGTTTGTAATATTATATATATAAGTTAATCTTCTCAATGACGACACTTTCCTTTTCCTTAAATTCCCATCACCCCTTATCTTTTTCATGGATCGGTTAAATAAAAAATTCACAGATCAAAGGAAATGAAATCTCGAATCAAAAAAAAAAGAAACGAGGAAACTCGCGTTAGCGACTGGGGCCGATCTGGAGTGACGACACTGATAAGCTCGTGATGGAGCTAGGCGATCGATCACGATTTCCTGTAGTCTCATGCACGGGTATAGGGAGGGAGGTTGCGTCCTTTCTTAGCTCGAGTGTGTGCGAGGGCCAATCATGGGTGGCGCGACTGAGGGTGGAGGGGGTCGGAGCTCGGCACCGCTGCAGTGGAGGCGTGTTGATTGCAATCGAGCATTTTAAGTTGGGCACGACAGCGGAAGCGAAGGCAGATGGAGTCACGGCGATTGGGTATCGCGAAAAGTGGCGGTCTTGGGCAGTTTCAGGCGAGGTTGGCGAAGCTTGGTATGGGGTGCGATATTGCAGGCACTCGGCGTAGGGATTAGAGCGTTCTTTGCGCGCGCACGTTGAGCTCGAACGCGAACCTGACAACGTCGCGATTTGCGACAGGGAAGCGCGACCATGCTAGGAAGAAGGTAATTTATTTAAGAACAATTTTAAATTTAAGTAAATTATTAATTAATTCATTTTGACGTTCAATAATCCTTACAAATTCATACGAGGTTCAATCGAACGAAATTAGTCGTGTGAAATTCATAGCTGGGAATCTATACAATAGAGTTAGAGTTGGAATGGATTGCAAATAAAAATCAAGGTAAGAATTTCTCACTCTTTTGGATTGCCACGTTTAAATTTAAATGTTTAAATTTAAATCAATTGATGCTTGATTGAATTGATAAATTTATAATTATCTATTAAATGGCTATATATATAGTAGTATATATATTAGTAATTGTAGTGATATTCCCACACATTATAGCAGATGAGACCTTATGCATCCCGTATAATGGTGGACGACCCTGTATACCGCGAAGTCCTCCTCGAAGTGAGATTGGTATTTTTATTGTTGCATAACATCTGTAGATGCAGGGAAGTAGGTTGGAGGGATCTAATTGGACTCCTCAAATATATTTAGTGTTTTTCATATATATAAAATATATGATGTGATTGAAAAATCTGCTGGATTATGGTGTGTCAGAATTTTTAAATATTATAAACAGCATGGGAATTAACGTTAGTATATTCGCTACCATAAATATTATTTTGATTTTTTTAAGGAATTAAAAGGAGATTTTTAATATAAAAATATGTATATCGGAAATTGGATTATTTTAAAAAGACCGATTTGAATAAGCAAAAAATGGTTTTTGATCGTACTAAATAACGTGGAATAATATTTTAAATAGAGAATTTAAAATAAATTGTATAAAGGAATTTTTAAGACTGGATTTTTAAAATGATATTCAAAAATGTAGAAAGAAGTTGAAATCGATATTAAATATAGATTGGCAAAAACAAATGGATTTTATAAGTAATTGAATTTATAAATGGAATTTTATAAATGAGATTAATTTTAGTGAAACTCAAAGGAGTTATAAAAAATTTATAAATGATGTTTATAAATAAAGAAATTGATATTTGGTGATAAAATGGAAATATAAATTTACGGAAAGAATTTATATTTGAATATGTAAATAGGGGAGATAAAAATAATGGATACGACTTGGAAGTAAAAATGGTTAAGGAAATCGAAATGAAAGTGATGGGATGGAAATCAAAAAGATTTATAAATTGAAATTTGGTTAGTGAGATATAAAAAATAAATATTTTTATTTATAAGTATGTTTTAATTTTAAAAAGAAAATTTTATTTATTTAACTATGTAATTTAAAGTCGGTTAGTATTAAAATACTTCAAGAGTTGATTTTACAAATGCTTACTATTTACGTAATGAATCCTAGATTTTTAAACCTTCTTGAAAAGTGACGTATAAAGAGTATTTCGATATTTCAGACAATTATTTAATCATGCCTTAAAAATAAATTATTTTTATTCTTTAAATTATTATACACATATATATAGAGTTTTGAAATGTTTTAAATTTATTTATAAACCTCCTTGGGAGTCTAAAAATGGGTTATTCAGTGTATGTGATTTATAAGAAAATTCTTAAACAAAATTGGGAAGAAAAGTAAGGAAATTTCCGAAGAAGTTAAGTAAAAGTGAAATATAAAAAATGAAATAGAATTCATAAAGAAGTACAAAGGGTAATTGAGATTATAAGCGAGTATAATTGGCTGGGAAATATAAAAGGGAATTAATTAAAGAATTCAGGAATTTATAGAATTCGTTATCAACTAGTCAAGGAATTTAGAAATAAAATTGTAAATGATTTTGAGAATTAGGAAGTAGGAAATAGATGGAAAACTTCCTAAGTGTGAATAAATTGAAATGGAGGGGAATATCTAAGTGTTGGAAAAGAGGTGGAGATATTCCGTTGAAGATATAAGGATTTGAAAATTGTTTTCAAATGTTGAAGAACTAGAAGTAATGTTTATAAAGTTGTTTTAAAATAAATTTTAGGAAATTTAAAATAAGGCCTGATGATTGCTTATGGATGTGTATTGATAGTTAAATAACATACTATCAATTTTGGCCAATTTCGTCGTTTCGAGGAGATCGAGATCGGGTATAATTATCCGAAAAACGCTTTGATCCGGTTTGAACGTAACAAATAAATACCGTGAAGATGATGAAGACGTTTGATTCGGTTTGTCCAGACCCAGGACAACTTGTATGTACGAATGCTATTGGAACATCGTCATTGGAGGACGATGAGCATTCTAAGTAAAATTGTGTTCTTGAAAGGTAACGCTTAGCCTCTAGCCTCATCAACCGGGAATGACTAAAACATGGAAGATGCAGCAAGGCTAAGTGGGCCGCACCCAATTAGGGTATGGTATCACTTTTCTAGATGCCCTCGGGAACCTATTATTTATGGTTATGGTTGTGCATGGAAGGAGCGCTCGATAGTAAGGGTAGGAACACCCGGGGTGATAATATATTCGGTCTATCTAGGTTAGGGGTATGCCGGTCTTGTGTAGCAGGGGATCCTGGCGTGGCCCTCGGTACATTGTTCTAGAGGTGTACTGTGATGGGCGGTACACCAGTAGCCCAGTCATTCGTTGGAATCCATTCTCCAATATGAGCTTACGGTTTTGTTTGTAGAGCCTAGTATGCTGGAATTTAATTAATATAACAATTTCAGCCATTTGAATAAGTATTTTTATTTAGACACTATTATAATATCACTGATTTTTTTTATAAAGTGTTTTGGTTACCGTAAGGGAAAAACCCGTCATGTTTAGGTGTGACGTGGTCTTACGAGATACCTTTATTTTCCAAAGGATTTTGATAACTCTAATAATTCAAATGGAGTATGTTTTCTCACGCTGGTTTTCCAGACTGACTCGGGTGTTATTTTATTATAATGCTCGGGTCGGACCGAGTATTATAGATTCATAATAGGATGCTATGGAGCTTAGGAGTCGAGCTGGATGACAGAGACGTATCTCCGTACTTAGTTTATATTTCCGCTGTTTGATGACAAGTTTCTATAACTTTCCCAATTAATGTATGGATTGTTGTATTCTGATGATTGTATGTATAAAATAGTTACAGATTCTTTTGTATATAAAAATTTGTTATTATATATTATATATTTTTTCCACTACGATTGTGAGATTCTGTGTTGCTATTTATTTTTTTCTTCTATCTCTTTCTTCATTTTCACCCCTAATGATTCGTGTTTCCGTTCAATTTGAGTTGAATTGATGTAAATTATGGTCGACTCAAAGGGTTACGGAGATTACAATGGCCTTTTGTATCTAGGCTATGCATCATCTCACTGGCCATCTCGACCGTAGACTCTTGCCACCCTGAGTTGATACTTTGGGCTTCGAACCAGAAAATGGGTTGCCTCTTTCGGCTTTAGGAAGATAAGCATCATTTTTTACTGTGGGGAAATTTTGGTATAATAGGATATCTCCAAACGGATTATGAAGAAGAGTACAAAATATTTCGATGAAAATTGAACAAAGCAAACATGTTGTCCCCAACATGAACAAGTCGGTACCGACATGTTGTTTTAATTCGGGTGGTCTTGCGATTTTGCACACTGCTTCGACCCAACAAATGGACTCTGCTCCAACTTGACTTCTGGCCTAACATGATTGTTTTTTTCTAAAATACCATCCAATTTGCAACTAAAGAGGGCATTTTCTTCCGATCGATCTCTTCTCTTATCTTCATCTCTCCATTCTGCATCTTATCTCTCTCTGCCATTTTGGACTTTTTCCTCTTCTTCACTCCATCCTCTACCTCTCAAACTCTCTAGAAAATCTACTGTAAATCTAAGATCCACTGTACAGTGATCATATTTGATATAACTAGTTGTAATCGAAGAGAGAAAAACTAATATAAGAGATTAAAGTGGACGTAGGCCGGAGATTACGCCGAACCATTATTAAAAGTCTTGTGTGTTCTTTACTTTTCTGTTATTCTTACTTGCTTGATCTAAGATTTGTACTGCTTTTTTATTATAAAAGAACAACTGCTTTCATTCGATTTTTGGGTTTTGATCCATTTTTGAGGTTAACAGTATAGATCGATGAAGCTGAGAAGAAAATCAACATTACTAAAGTAGATTGTGATATTAATGCTCAAAAGAGAGATAGAAAATTATATGGGGTTGATGTGATGAAATGATATAGTTGGACATCTCATGTTGGAAATAATTACTCATTTGCTTCCCAATTGATATTATCTCAACTCGGGACGAGGAACTTGAGTAGCCTACAGTTTCATGTTAACAATTAAATTTTTGTAGTGTTACTATACTGACCTCAAAATTATGTCATATTTTTCATCTATATGTAGTCTGAACATTAAACATTTTATCTATTTCAAAAACAAATATAACAACCATACATCCAAATAGATATATGGTTTTTTCATGTGGTTTAACATTTTTTGTAAGATACTTTTGTTCATTTACTTCATTATTACAACCAAGTTTTCTGCTCTGTTCTTCAATTACTGCAACCCTATTATTTATGATATTGTAAATTCGTATACATTTTTCAATATATGTCTATCTTCCTCGAATATATTTCATAATTACCATAAAATCGTGAATATATTTCACAATTACACTACATGTTTATTCCTTATATCTTCTAAATATGAATTACTACTTCTACATCGTCAATAAACATCATACCTTCACTACACAAAAGTGTAACTTCTAATTTGAAATTTTGATGTGTACTTCTTAATAGATTTATGTGTTATATCAAGTAAATGTCACTGATAATTATGTTCTCAAGAACTCCTTTTATAGGCATAATATTTTTGCAACATGTAAACTTTTATTTAGTTTTACAAATTTCCTCATTTATAGAAAAATTTAACATTGATCTTAACATTAGCTTAAGGTATTTCCATTATTATAAATTTTCTACAAATTAATCATTGACCTACTCGATGAATTTTAATTTCTTTTTTTCCACCATCATCAATATAAGAGTGTTCAATGGTCTTAATTTTTCTTCTTCTATTTTTATATATGATATAAGAAATTTGTTTGTTGATGAATTTTTTTTAACTCAAAATCATTTGAAATGGAAGATTCCGTATTTATCGAAAAATTACAAACTTAATTTAGTCTTACGTATCAAAGAAATGATGTCTTATAGGAAAAATATCAAATTAGATCTGGCTATCATCATATGGTCATCCAATCTTCTTGATATCATAATATAACTTTGACATTTTCGAAAAAGCCTTTCTTATATTTTTTTAATCTTGAATTAATGTTAATAATTTAATAACAATTTTCTCTTCTTAGCATAAATAATGACCATTATATTTTATAACCTTATACTTTTGAGGTAGTTATTTTCATAGCATATTTTTTATTCAATAAATATCCCATTTTTAAACTCTTCACTTACGGAAAAATTCTAACAAACTACTAAACTAAATTTATGCAGTTTTACCTTAAGGATGTAATTTTTTTGATTTTTGATGTTTCTCTTGCACTTGAACATCAAGCATTAAATTTGTATATTTAGAATATAGGATTATATTAATGTATGCCACGTAAATTATTTCGTATGTGTATGTTTTCTTAAGAGAACTCAACAGAACAACAAGATGAGAAGATGACTATGAATTTTAGATTTAAAGACAAATTCATAGATTCATAGAAAAGTGTTATTGAAAATATTAATTAATATCAACATATACGGCTTTGCTATTTTTAATTTTATATAACCTCTAAGTCTGCAATGATTATTGCATACATACCACTTTATATCAATTTACGAAACTCCGTGTGTGTGGCACGAGTTTGTACTAGTTATAATATGAAGACGTCAACATATCGGTCCCATAATAATCAGAAATAGCAAACAGAGCAAGAAATAATGGATAACTTATATATCTAACAACTTAAGTTTTTTATTACATGATATTAGCAGTCTAATAATGGATAGCTCAATTCTAGTACACTTTGTCAATTGATTCTAGTTATTACCATTATAGGAATTGCAAAGGACCACACTATTTGAGAAAGAGTTGGACGATAAATTTGGAGAAGAAACTATAAAATCACTGGATATATAATTTGTTTTAAAATTAGAAGCAATGGGCGAAGAAAGAAACAACTAAATCGTATCTAATATCAGAAGAAAATGTGAATATAACATTGCCATGCTGGGTGTGGTGGAAAAAACCAGCTATATTACTTCAGCTTTAGTTTTTCTGTCATTGTCCAATTGGCACACTGAATCTTGTGTATTTTTTCTCTTCACCTTCTTCTAAAATGAAATCTCGAGAAAAGGTAGATGTCAAAGCTTTTACTTATTTATCCCATGCTTGCTTGTTGAAGGTGTTAAGTAAAAGTTTCTTTTGCTATGTCCAAAATCTTTAGTCAAAGCAAAAATCAAAATACACAAGAATCCTACTCATTATTAGAAAAACGAGTTTCGGGAATGACATAATGGTTTCAGTGAAACTCATCATGCATTGCTCTACTGATAGTATTCTAATTTGATGATTTTTACTCCTAAAATCAATACGTTTTTATTTCAAAATTAAAATAAATGCTTGTGTTTTTCAAATTGAAGGCCTTCTTTGAATGTATTTGAATGGTTGAATATAATGGATTTAACTTTAGTGTTTTTTATTCGGCAGTGACATTTTATATCGGGTGTGATGAATGAATTTATTCATGGTTCATTAACTTGAAATACATTGCTATTATATTAATTATTAACAATTTGATATGTTTTGATGTTATGTTTGCATGAAAGAGCTTTTTACTTGTTAACGTTATGACAACATTTTTTCGCTTATTATACATAACTCATTCTTTAATTAACTTGCTAGTTACATATTATTATATTTACAATGAATAATAAATAATTATAGTTTTAAATTTGGAAATATATATATTTATTTATAATTTGTAAATAATTAATTTTTATAAAAATAAAAATAATAAACCTGTTTTTGTAAAAAAAAAATATCAATAAAAAATTCTTAACCATTTATAGTGTGTAAATAAAATAAAAATAATACTAATACACATAGTTTTTCAATTTATAATGTGTAAACAAAATAAAAATAATACTAATAACACATCATTTTCTAATAGAGCATTGGTCTGCACCTTACTAGTTGGCGTTACCCCTAACCCCATGACCTGACTGTTAGATCGACCATCATGCTTTAGGACGTTGCCTTCACACTTCAACCTAGGAGGTAGCTACCCTCAAATCCTCCACCATATTGGCAATTTTTCTTTTTTTTAAAAATATATTCTTATACTCTACCAAATAATATAAGTTAGTATCGAAATTCACATTTGGTCAAAGGCTGCTAACCTGAGTGGTAAGTGGTAAAATGCTTTAGATTGAGGTTGTAGAGGTCTTGAGCTCAAACCTTTGAGACATTTGAACTGAGTACTTTTTTTAAATAAAATATTAATCTTACTCATAAAAAAATACCGCAATTGAATCCTTACAAAGTCGAAATTTTTCATTACCCAATATCTGTTTGTAGTTTGTGTTATGTACCACTACCATAATGTAAAATAATATCAACCTTATAAAATTTATCCAATTAATGCATGTGTAACCTAAAATCACTATAATTAAATGTAGTTAAGGCTGCATCGTTTTGGGTGAGTTAAACTACATCGGGCCAATGCTCTTTTAGTTGCACAGCTTTGATGCAATTAAAATTGAATCGGTCTATTAGTGCCACTAAAAATATGGTTCAAACATTATGATTTTGAAAAGTGTTTTTCTGGGGTATAAACTACACATATCTTACTATTTTTTGATTTCGGTGGATGATGTTAACTAAATGTTGTTAAAGCACAAAATGCATAATAAACTATGCAAATTAAATCATCCTTAGTAAATTACTTAACAATATCAATAAACATTACATATGTTATGTACATTATAATGTTAATCAAATAGTATTAATTGCAAAATATTTTACAATATTAATATAAAAAATTTGTGTTACAAGACATCACAACATAAAGTCGAAGTTGTTAAACATATTGCTTTTATAAGAGTTGTCGTTTGTTGTCCTTATTACGAACTCTAACAATATCATATAAAAGTTACAAAACTAACTTATGATAATGTTAACAAATATTGTTGAAATATGAGAATTAACCACATCAACCAAAAGTTATTGAATATAACGCTAGTAACAATGTAAAAAAGAACCTTGTCCTAAATCTGAATTGTGATAACATTATGCAAAATTTTCTAAAATTTCGAATAAATAAAATTTACAATGGTTAACTGTTGTTATTTAACCTTAAGTTTCCAATCTTTAATAAATATTGTTAAAAATTATAGAGTCACAACGTTTAAAAAACATTTTACTATTTACGTATTTCAATAACATTACATATATGTTATGAAAAACCGATATAATACAATGTAAAAAAAATCATTTTTAAACATAGTTTTCTGTAACAGTTTAAGAAATATTGTAGATATATTTCATTTTACAAAACAGTATATATAATGTTGTTTGGCAAAACCTATTAAAGCATTGTTCTTAACAAATGTTATGAATGATCTGCCCTTGTTACAACAATTTGGTGAACTATTGCAGAATCTGTGTTGTAAAATGGAAACTTGCATAATTGACATTTCAAGATGAAGATGGGAAGTGGATGAATTATAGTAATAGGATCAAATACAAGAAGAGAGGCTAAGAGTACCCAAACTAATGGTCAAGGTGGGGAGACAGACCCTGATGTTGGAGTAGGCCTACCAGTAGTTACTTTTAGATGCAAGCAGTGTTATATCTGCATCCACATCCAAAATTATTTTTTGTATACTAGATATCTACATCCATAGATATGAACGAATATCGAATAATTATCCAATCCGTTAACAATTGATAAATAAGATAAAATTTGGTTGACATAATTTTTTTTCAATCTCATTGATTATAAAATCTTAAAATTAAAAAATATGATGAAAATAAATAATTTTGAGTAGTTAATATGCATTTAATGCATATATTTTAAACTATTAGCTTGACAAAAAAATAAACACATATATTTCGTTATGCTTAAGTACACATAAAATAAACAATGATCTTACAAATATTAAATGGATAGTTTCTGATACAGATGTCTTTATATCTGCATCCATATTCCTTTTTTCAAATATTGGATATGTGTCCACTTTTTAGATATGAATGCAGATGGATTTTGAACTTCTGGGTATTTATTGACAACCTTATGTAGGAGTTGAGGCAGGAGTACATATGCCCACTCAGTTAGTGGGAAACATAACATGAATGTGCTATTCCAGTACTTTATGGTAAACCTAGTTTTTCAACTGATTCGACACCAAGTACCATCACAAGCCCCACAAGTGCCGAAGAACCAAGTGCAACTTGTTAAAGATAACTTTGCTAAGGTGAATCAAAAACTATAGAAGCTTGGGTGGAGAAATGTTTGATAGAAAAAACCATCTTTGGAAGCAAGTGCTTGTCTAAAGATGTGTGAAAGAATTTGTGAAGACTTGGATTTCACAAATGCGTAGAAGTTGAAGTTAGTATCCAGTCAATTTAAAGGCTTGGCTACTATTTGGTTGGAGACTCTAACGATCTAAATTCCTGAGCAAGAAATTACTTAGGAGAGATTCAAGGAGATTTTTGAAGAACAATTCATTCCTAGCTCTGAGTTGTCAGCATTGTTTTAGGAGTTTGAGTTGTAGCAAGGAAGCATATCAATTCCAAATTATGTGTAGAAGTTTAATGTTTTGCCAAAATATGGGGCGGATCTAATTAGAGCACCAGGGATGAAGGTGGAGAAGTTCATTCCGGGGTCTTGATTGAGTAATATGACCATGACCCATCTAGCACTTCCATTCAATGAAGTGGTAGATATGTGGAAGTGGTATGAGCTTATGTACCTTGAGAGGAGGGGTGTTGGCCCAAAAGCTTTAGAGGATAAGAAGAAGAGATTTAACCTGTATCAAAACGGGATTAATAATAAAAAAACCGAAGGGGAAGGCTCAAAGGTGAGAAAATAAGGAAGTTTTTGAAGTCACTCGCTACAATTATGGGCAGATAGGATACTCTGCATCAAAGTATCCGAGATCAAGGGAGTGGAGAAGATAAAGTGCTTCATTTGCGATATGCCTGAGTGTAAAAAGAAAGTTTGTCCAAAACTTAAAGTGTTGGTCTTTTGTTTGGAGGGACCGAAAGTAGGTACTCTGCCAAGGAAAAAATTTAGGGCAAAATCTTGGAAGGTATGACTTTGATTTTTGATATTCTACTTAGAGTATTGTTAATAATGGTGCTACAAATTCATTTATATCAAAGGACTTATTATTAGACTGGGTAAGAAACAACCTATTTAGTCACTTTCATTCATGTAGTTAATCCAATAGGGGGATATGCCACTCTCGGATTTAAGTGCACTGACTTAGAGTTTGTGTTTATTGGGTGTAGGTTTTTATGTGATCCTTATGTGTTTGACTTCATAAACTTTAAAATTAACTTTGAAGATGGATTGGTTAGAACATTACAGCACAACGATACATTATGCCAAAAGTACAGTAGTAATGAGACATCTGGACCGAAGTATAAGAGTAATTATAGCTCTAGGAGAACCAAGACCGGGGTGCTAAGGGGGCCTGTTTGACTTAGTCTCGGAGGAAGAAGATGTTAGATACATAGAGTGGTAAGAAACTTCCCATATGTGTTTGAACTAGTTTTGAGATTACCACCCCCGATAGCTATTGAGTTCCGAATTGAACTAATGCCAGGTGCTAAACTATTTAGCCGACCCCTAGTAGAATCTCTTCAATAGAGATAAAGGAGTTGAAGAAGTAATCATTAGGTTTGGAAAACAAAGCTTTGTAAGGCTGAGTAGTTCACCATAGGGTTCTTAGGCCATGTTTGTGAAGAAATCCAATGGATATTTGAGACCTGCATTGACTATTGAAAGGCTGAACGAAAGGACTGTAAAGAACATATATCCCTTCTCAAAGATTGATGACTTGTTTGATCGGTTAAATGCAGCTATGGTATTCTCGCAACTAGATTTGGCTTCAACGTTACATCAACTGAGGGTAGTGGAGGAGGGTGTCCATTTGAATGCTTTCAAAACAAAGTGTGGTTCTATGTGTAACATCCTCCACTTGGGGGCCTAAAACTAATGGCTATGGATGTTATAGTCATCCATAGTTATTAATCCTCGACGACCAAAAACAGTAATGCTAAATACGTTGGTATAACAAAAACACATGGATATGGAGAAAAAATTTAAAATTAAAAAACAACTTTCACAATCAATTTCAAATCATTTCAAATTCATTTCATAATCCTAATATGAGAACGACATTCGGAGAAAATATAATTATTACAACATATGCCAAGAGTGACATATGAAGATGCCTCTTTGGATGATCATAGTATTTAACTAGGCAATCAAACATAATTGCCATTACAATAAAACACAACAAAATCAAAAGTAGAAAAGAACTCTAAATAGCTACCATGCCTCATGCATGTCTCCGGAAGCTTATTCATCTAAAGAGGTACCTGAAAACCTCAACTCTCAAAATCAATTGCGCACCTAAGAGTTTAAGGAGAAAACATTAACTTCAAGTCAGACATAAAGCCTGGTATGAATAATAATCTATCATCTCAAACCATTTAGACGTCTAGTGAGACCATACCGCTTAGCTGAACGGGTTTTCCCATCACTAGTATCCTCAAAACATTATAAAAACCACATACTGTTCTCCTGCATCCATAATGATTAAAACATAACAATCCAAAATATTATGATGATATGCAAACAAGTAAATCAATTATGGATTACTCATCCCTAATCAATTTGATTGTCTGTCTCATTTATAGTTTCTAGGTTCATGATTAACCTATTAGTTTTCATGGGCTAACTAATAACCTGTTTGATACTTATGGACTCCCTGTCTAGTTTCATAGTTTTCAAGGGATCACTAAGAACCTATTGGCCCATGCCAATAACTTCATTGTTTCATGGGTTCTCCCTAAACCTATTGGTAACTCCAATAACTTCCCTCTTATCCTTGTTTTCATGGGTTGACTAGGAACTTGTTGACATCTGTCAATAACTTAATCCGATATTGTTTTCATGGGTTCACTACAAACCTATTGGCCCCGGTAATAACTCTTCCTAATCATAGTTTTCATGGGTTTACTATAAACCTATTGGCACCTGCCAATAACTTTTCTTAAACATAGTTTTCATGGGTTTACTATGAACCTGTTTATCTGACAACTTCAATATTTAGGCATCCTACATTCTGGTCTATCTCACCTACTGAATGCAATTCTACTCCTTCAAGAGTTAACTCAATTTATATTCATTACTGGTCTATCTTGCTAGTTATTCTGCTCCTTTTCCCTCAAAATATAGTTATGGCTCCATATTAAAGTGAATATGTATATTAGAAGAAGAAAACATAATAACATAATAATACCAACAACTGTAGTTTAATATCCTTGAAATCAATTTCATATATAAACATGGTTAATCCCTTTAATCTATTATTTTATCAAGAAAAGCTTCTTTAAAAACTCAATTTAATATAATTTGAAATCTCTTTTATAATGCCATGGTTTTACCTTTAAAATTGAGATTGGGTTCTTCGTTTTGAAAACTAAGTCTTTTGAAACCTTTAACTTTACGTTCGAAACCAAAGGAGAACTTCCTTTCGAAAGCAATCAAATTTTCTTTTCAAAATATTAGGCACATTCCTTTCGAAACACTTTAAAACCTTCCTTTCAAAACCTTTCGAATGTGTTAAAGTATCACCATTCAAATATAGAAGCATAGCTTCGAAACCATTTGTAAGTACCCCTTTCGAAACCATTGAAAGTACCACTTTCGAAAACATTGAGTTTATCTTTAAAAATATCTTTTGGGTCTAAACGAATACAAGAAAAAGTAACCCTTTCAAAATCATTTACCTTTAACTAAGATGATTGGGGAAAACTGATGGCTTTGGAACCGTCCTTTCAAAATCTTAAATCCTTTACGTAAAACATTAGAAGGATAGCTTCGAAACCCCCTTCCAAAGTCATTACATTCAAAACTCTTGAACAATTTTGAAAGCTTTAGGAAGTGGCTTCATACAAGTATAAAACACAACTACATTTCGAAAGCATTGATGAATTCAATACCTTCGAAAGGCATATGGACGGCAGAAGGGTTTCGTCTTGGTCCAAACTACCCTTTTCAAAAGCATTGATTTTAAAACTAAGTAACTCATTCAGAAGCTACAATTTAAACAAGAGGCCGCAACCCTTTTCGAAAGAAATTTAGAAAGACCCCTTTGAAAGCACATGTTTTGACTCCTTCGAAAGCATTTAGTAAAATAGGCAAGCGCATTTCTTTAGAAAGTGAAACAAAGGTTTCGACCCTATCGAAGGTTATGTTTCGATACCATGCCTTCTGCCCTTCTCCAATCCACTACGTACCATCATTGTGATACCTTGTGTATTGGTTTCGGCTTAGTCAGTTTCGACCTGGTAGGTTTCGACTTGGTTAAAGGCAGAAGCTAGGATTGAAAGGTGCTTCCGAAAGAGGCGGAACCTACTTTTCTGGGTAAAGACGGATTTAATTCCATTTAAAGTAAATACTTCATAACTAACCTGCTTATTTGTAAACATTTAATTAGTTGCTATAATGTTTCAAATTCTTTACCAAAATAACTTCCGCATAATTTTAAATCTAAACAAAGATTAATTTTCACAAATAAGCCCTTCCATTAAGCAAAACAATTAAATCCTTCTTCTGAAATAATTTAATTTCCATAGTAAATTACCTAGGAAAAATCCTCAAAAATTACAAAAATTCACTTTCAATATTTTATCGAACAGATAAAAATTTCAGACCCTAATTCTACATAAAATAACTGAATTTAATTTCCAAACCTAATTATTCGTATTTTGTTTTGAAAATTCATAATAAATTTTCCACGGCTTGGAAAATTATAAAAATTAAAACTCATCTCCAAAATCATGTTCTACATAACATATAAATTCCTAATGGCATTAGAAACTCAATTTAAATGATTTTACCCTTAAAACCATATATAATAAGCTATCAATCAATCTTGTTTGAATCAAATATGTTATAAATCCAAGCACATCATCATCAAAAATCATCATAATGGATTTGATTTTAAAACTGAAAATCAAATGATCATAAAAACAAAAATAGAGATGGTTTTAAATATTATTCACCTTTATTAGGATTAGGACTTTAAGATTTGATTGAGATTAATTTCCCCTAGCTTGAACCCTTAGCTTTAGATTGATTTTCTCCTCTTTTCTCCTACTGGCCGGCTTTGCTCCTCCTTGTTTACGTTCTTGTGTTTTGAGAAAAATGAACGTAAATTAATAGGAAACGAGAATATAAGGTAATGGGATTATGGTCGCAATTACCCTAAACACCCTTGCGTTAATTACTCTTCTAATTAACATATAAAAAACCATTTATAAGCCCTTTCTTTAATTTATTAATTTAGCCTGGCCTCTATTTTGAATTTCCAAATCTCAATCCCCTTATCTCTCTAATATCTACATTATTCCGTTTAATTTATCTAATTTAATTTCCTAAATAATGTTATTAAAAATTGGGGGTGTTATATGCTTCCCTCTTTAAAGAATTTCATCCTCGACATTCAGTAAGGACTAAATATTAAACATGGCAATCATCTGTAACAACTCCTAAAAACCATACTAGCCTACCTGACTAGCAACTATCTTTATAAAGCTGGTATAGACATACTCTCAAATCAGATCAGGATAAGTATCTCTAATCATGTCTTCTTTCTCCCAAGCACAATCCTTCTCATTGTCGCTCCACTGAACTTTTACCAACTTGACCGTCTTGTTCCTCAGTCTTTTCACATCTCTCGCTACAACCTGAACTGGATGTCTAACAAAAGTCAAATTAGGCTCTACTATCAAATCTTCCAACTCTATTGGAGGAATAGTATTCTCTGGATCATGCACACACTTGCAAAGATGAGACACATGAAATACATTATGGACACCTGCCATACTACTTAGCGACTCTACTCTGTATGTGAGCTTTTCGATCCTCTCTATAACTTGGAACAGACCAACATATCTCAGTGTCAGTTTTCCTGACTTTTCAAATCATACCACACCCCTCATCGGTGATACTTTAATGAAAACCTTGTCTCCAACTGAGAATTCTAGATCTTTACACCTCTTATCTGCGTAATTCTTCTACCTGGACTGAACTTTCTTCATATTTCTTGGATTAACTCAATCTTCTCTGTCGCCTCTCTAACCTGATCTGGACTTAAGACTAATCTATCTCCAGTCTCCAACCAACATGCTGGTGATATGCATGGCCTTCCATACAAAGCTTCAAAAGACGCCATTCCTATACTAGTTTGATAATTGTTATTATAGGAAAAGTCCATTAAGAGTAGTTGATCTTTTCAAGATCAGCCACAATCCAACACACAAGCTCTTAGTAAATCCTCGAGCACCTTATTGACTCTCTTTGTATTCCCATTAGTCTGAGGGTGATAAGCAGTAATCATCTTAAGCTTGGTACCTAATGCCTCATGTGGACTCTTCCAAAATTCACTAGTGAACAAAGCATTCTATCACTGACTATACTGCAAGGAATTCCATATAGTCTAACTATGTTCTTCATGAACAACTTAGCTAAAACAGGTGCCATCTTGGTTGACTTAACTGGAATGAAATGGGCACTTGCCAACCTGTCCACTATGACCCATATACTTTCATTTCTTCTATTTGACCTTGGCAACCCATCTATAAAGTCTATGGATATCGAATGTCATTTCTAAACTAGAATCTCAAAAGGTTGAAGCAACCCACTTGACTTCTGATGTTCGGCCTTCACTTGTTGATAGTTTGCACACTGCCTAACCCATAAGCCAACATCCCTCTTCATACCTTCCCAATAAAAGCTCCTATTCATATCTTGAAACATCTTGGTCCCTTCAGGATCAATCGTAAATTTGGATAGATGACATTCTCTAAGAACTTCTTTCCTTAAGTCCTCATCATTTGGAACACACAACCAACCCTTCTTTCTCAACCATCCTCTCTAGTCAGAACTAAAACCCTTTAGATCATCGATCTAAGTTCCAACCTCAAGCCTTTTAATCTTCTTGGCTACTATTGGATCCTCTTTCGGTTTAGAAGCAATCCTTTCGATCAACAGTGGAAGAACTTCTAAACATGATAACGTGGTAATGCTCTGACCAAAACTAGAAGTTGATCTTAACTGCACACTACAAGTAGTCAAAGCTTCTAAATCTTTCCATTCTGCCAATATAGCTAACACCACATTCTGGTGTCTTTTGCTAAGAGCATCCGCCACCTTATTTCCTTTCCCAAGAGTATACTTTATACCAAATCATAAGCTGGTAAAAACTCTAGTCACCTCTACTGTATCATATTCAACTCCTTCTAAACGAATAAATACCTTAAGGACTTATGATCTTTATATAGCTCAAATCTCTCCCCTAAGAGATAATGCCTCCAAATCTTCAATGCGAAGATCACCGCTGCCAACTCCAAATCATGAGTAGGATATCTTACTTCATGCCATCTAAGCTGTTGTGAAGCGTATGCAATATCTTTACCCTTCTACATCAACACAGCTCCTAATCTAGTCCCACATGCATCAACATACACCTCCAACCCTTGGTTTCCATGTGGAAGTACTAAACTAGTGCATTTGTCAACAAATCCTTTAACTTAAGGAATGTCTCCTCACATTTGTCAGATCAGACATACTTCACATCTCCTAGTTAACTTAGTCAAAGGTGTTGCTATCCACGAGAAATCCTTGATGAATCTTCGGTAATAATCAGCAAGTCCAAGAAAACTTCTAATCTCAGTCATCGTTTCTAGTCTCTTTCGATTATTAATAGCTTCGATCTTATCTGGATCGACTGACAAGCCCTTCTCTGAAACCACGTGACCAAGAAACTTAACATCTTTCTTCCAAAAATGACATTTGGAAAACTTTGCTTTTAGCCGATGCTACTTCAGCGTCTCAAGCACCACCCTAAGATGATCTTCATGCTCCCTTTCATCCTTGGAGTACACTAAAATGTCATTTATAAATGCCAGCACAAACATATCCAAGTACTCTCAGAAAACTCGGTTCATCGTATCCACAAAGAAAGCAGGTGCATTCAATAACTCGAATGACATTACTAACCACTCATACAAAGCATACCTATTTCAAAATGTTGTCAAAGGAATACCGTCCTCTGCCACTCTTAACTGATGGAAACCTGGCGCCAAATCCAACTAGGAAAGCACTCTGGCTTCACACAACTAACCAAATAGATTGTCTATTCTTGGCAAAGGATGCTTATTCTTAATCGTCCTCTCGTTCAACTTACGATAGTCGATACACATCCACAACGACCCATTTGGTTTCTTCACGAACACCACGGTCGCTCCCCAAGGCGAATTGCTTTGTCTGATAAAATTTCTCCCTTCTAGATCCACTTGTTGCACCTTCAATTTCTGTCGGTGTTATCCTGCTAGGGGGTCTACTTACAGGTTCAGCTTCTGGCACAAGATAATTCTAAAACTCAACGACTCATTTCGGTGGTAATAATGTAATCGGATCAAAGACATCTGCAAACTCTCTTGCTATACGAACCTGACTTAACTCTTCTTCTACTTCCATAGCACTTAACAAAGCATAAATATACTAGTAAGAATTCTCCACTGAGAATTTGATTCGGTTATGACTATCATGGTGTCTTAGTGATATCTTCATGTCCTGGAAAAAAATCCTAGCCCTATACATACCCAACCAATTCATACCCAAGATGATTCAAAATCTACAAAATCGAAAACATACAGACTACATGCAAACTTATGACCTAACAAGTCAAGTTCTACCTGGACACATCTCATTCCTAGAGTTGGATATCCTCTTATTAAATTCGCAACCCTTAAGGAATAATAAGGTATGTGGGTTCTCAACATAACCTATCAACCAAATTCCGAGATATAAATGAATTTGATGCACCTGCGTCAAATAGTATCCTAATTGGTATACTCTGAATCAAAAGCTTACCTTCTATCACAGTCTTCCCTTTTTCAGCTGCAGTTAGATTTGCAGATGATGGTCCAACAGCAAAAACCTTACCCTTGTCTGCCCTAACCGGCTCTAGACATTTGCAGATGATGGTCCAACAGCAAAAACCTTTCCCTTGTTTGCCCTAACCGGCTCTATACATTGGTTCTTATAATGCCAAACCCGATCAAAGTTGAAACATTTCACATTCTTCTTTTCCACGGTCTTCTTCCCCTTGCTTGACCGGCACTCATGACAATAATGACATTTCTTGTCACATTTAAAACAAGCTAAATCAACCTTTGCCTTATTGGCAACCTCTCCCTTTTGGGCTCCCTTCTTCTTAAAGAACTTCCTTTTCTTTCCTTGAGAACCCTGAGTTTCAACCGGCTTTTCTCCCTCACAAATAGCAAGCATCTCCTCATGATGTCGGATTGCATCTCCATAACTACATTACAAGGATCATGAATATGTTGCAAGGTTTCCCTAGAAATCTCGGGTTTCAATCCCTGAATAAACCTCCCATTCCTCCTGATGAAGGTGTCTATAGTAGCATAACCATATCAGGACAACTCATCAAACTTATTAGCATACTCAATTATCGACATATCTCCCCGCACCAAATCCATAAACTTTCTCGGTAATGCCGACTTGGCAACTTCGGACAAAAACCTCTATTCAAATCTCCTTCTAAACTCTTCACAAGTTAACTCCTCCTCTGAAATCCTAGCAGTAACAATATTCCACCAATGAAGCACTTCCCCTTGCAATTTCTTAGAGGCCGGCCTTCTTTCATGCTCATCATCCAAACCAAAATCAGTGAAGTTCCTCTCACAATGCAACAACCAATTCTCAACTTCTATAGCATCCTCTATTCCCATAAACATCTTTCCACCAAGACGGGTGTAATCCCTGCTCAACTTAGCATAATTATTCCCAACTGGAGTCACAGGATTAGATCCTCCATCATTCCCAGCAACTCTAGCAGCAACTCCAGCACTACACCAAAATATGCTTTTAACAGCATTTGAAAAACACTATGATAGGATATAATAGCATTGTTAGAAAAGTTGTATAACGACATGCAGTCGTAGATACAAAATTTATAAGAGAAAAAAATAAACACTGTTAAAAACACTTTTCGATAGCGTCCTTTTACTGCTGTAAATGATTTTCCACAGTGTTTAATATTTGCTTTCAAATATGTTAATGGTGTTTTCCGTCAGCATTCTATAAACGCTGTTGTTAATTTTTCATAACATTTTTTTATTGTCGTAGTCATATGCAATATCTTCTCACAGAATTGACAGCATGATTTAACGCATAGTAATATGCATTATCTTTTCATAGAATTGATAGCATGATTTAAACGTTGTTGTTTGTTCCTACTATTTTTACAGCACCTATATACTGCTGTACCATTGTAATATTTACACACTATATCATTAATCTAAACTGCGTTTTATTATATTTCAACCGGATAATATACATAGCATATACAAACCAAACTAAAAAATATCATATAAAAACATAACCACTAATCATATCCATAAATTAAGTTGAACACGATATCCATTAACAAATATTACATAGATTTGTAAACAAAGACAATATTTATAAACCAACTTCATGCAACATTAGACAAGGCATAATGTCTTCTTCAGGCTGATCTTTGATGTGATTAACCTTCAACTGCAAAATCACCATATGAAAATTGATAATAATCAAATAAGCATTATATGAACTTGTGTACAAAGTGTAATAAATAATTTGAATCAATATTCGAATGACACCCCTTACCTTGTTGTTCCCAGCTTGAAGACCCGCTTTCAAATTGGAAAGATCTCTAAGCAGCATATTTATCTTCATACCTTCAGCATGTTCCTTGATTCCTGTAATACATCAAGTACAAGACAACATAGAATATATTTCATCAATAACAATAGACTTGTAGAAAGAAGACCATAATATAAATCAGTAAGTGGAAATTAGGTTGAAGGGCTTCTATTTGTAAGGTAATAAGTTTTAAGGACAGCACTTCTGAATAATTAGTTTTGAGGACAATTTACAGCATAATGATAAATTCATTTATCTTTTTAAGTTGTACATAAAAATGATAACACTTTTTATCATTATTTCTGTATAACTGGAAAGGATAAATTCTTTTATCTTTTTCCTGTAAAATGTCCTTAAAACTAATTTTTCAGAAGTAGTGTCCTTAAAACTTATTACCCTACACATATAAGCCATTGAAGTAAAAATCCCCAATCAGTAATTGCTTCAAAATCATCAAAGTAGACCAAGTAATGCTAATTGAGAATGAAAGTCCTAAAATGCATGATATTCTTCATGGAAAATTACAACCTGCAAGTTATAGTTGAGCGGTAAAATTTATACCCATATTCTGAGTAAATGACTAATATGCAACTGCTAAAAAATACAAAGCAGGAATTTGTGAAAATGCACAAAACTAGAAATCTTGACCTCAAAGAATAAAAAAGCATGAACTTCGGTTTAGCATAAACTGGGTCTGGTTATGGTGTGTCCAACGGACTAATTCTTAACATTATTGCTTAAGAGAAACAAACACAAACATTTAAATAAACATAAGACACTAACTTAGTTAAAATTTTCAAATACTAAGTTAATTTTTATAAGCTTATTCAATATTTATAAATCTTAGTGAACTTAGTATTATTATTATAAATCTTAGTTAATTATTATCATTACTACTATTATAATAGTAGATTTAGTTATATTTATATTTTTATATACTTAGTTAATTTTATATACTAAACTTGTTAATTTTTATAAAATTAGTTAACTTAGTTAATTTTTATAATACTTAGCTAATTTTTATAAACTTATTTAATATTCATAAATCTTAGTTAACTTATTGTTGTTATTATAAATCTTAGTTAATTATTATTATTATAGATGATTAAGTTATATTTTATATTTTTATATACTTAGTTGATTTTTATATACTAAACTTGTTAACTTTTATAAAACTAAGTTAACTTAGTTAAATTTTTATAATACTTAATTAATTTTTATGAACATATTTATAAATCTTACTTAACTTAGTACTATTACTATAAATCTTAGTTAATTACATCATCATCATTATTATTATAAAATAATTAGTTATATTTTATATTTTTATATACTTAATTAATTTTTATAAACTAAACTTGTTAATTTTTATAAACTAAACTTGTTAATTTTTATAAAACTTAGTTAACTTAGTTAATTTTTATAATACTTAGCTAATTTTTATAAACTTATTTAATATTTATAAATTTTAGTCAACTTATTATTATTACAAATCTTTGTTAATTATTGTTATTGTTGTTGTTATATAACATTTAGTTATATTTTATATTTATGTACACTTAGTTAATTTTTGTAAACTAGACTTGTTAATTTTATAAAACTTAGTTAACTTAGTTAATTTTTATAAAATTTAGCCAATTTTATACACTTAATTAATCATTATTATTATTAGTATAAACTTGTTAATTTTTATAAAACTTGGTTAATTTTAGTTAAGTTTTTATGATACTTAGTTAATTTTATAAATTAATATATATAGATCTTATTTACTTTTTATAAAATTTACTTAGTTAATTTTTTGTTATTATAATTACAATAATAGATTTAGTTATATTTTATATTTCTATAATACTTAGTTAATTTTTATAAACTTGTTTAATTTTTATAAAACTTAGTTAATTTTTATAAACTTGGTTAATTTGTTATTGTTATTATTATTATTATTATTATTATCATAGACTCGTTTAATTTTTATAAAACATAGTTAACTTAGTTATTTATTTATCATATGGATCCAGTAGGATATTGCCAGTATAATTTTCAAACCCCGGTCCAAACTATAATTGGACATATTATATTGTATCAACTACCGTATAGTTTGCAACTTTATTGGTACGAAAAAACATCATATGTAGAACATATAACGCATTGTAGCTTTATAATTATAGTATGAGAGCGCCGCTATTGTAAAAATTAAAATGGAACGATATGGTTTACAAAATAATGGTAATGACCAGTCTTAATATAAAAAATGAATCACATAATATTTTCTGTTGATGACTATTAGCATTAGTATAAAAAAATAACTGTTATTCATGGCCAACATGAAGAAAGGGTTCCATAATTGAAAGTAATAAGAATGTGTAAGCTGAATAATAATATTTGAAGAAAAAACACTTACCATAAGAAATTATTTCAGCCGTTGTTCATACCATATATGTTATATGCTAGCCAGAAAGAATGAGACCAGCAAGAAGACGAGATAAATAACAGATTTAATGGCCTGAAAACTGCAGTAAGTAAACTATTGGTTTTGTTAGTTTAATTAAATAAACATATGCATCTTCCCACAGTAGCTCTTGGTTTGAACTTTGACAGGCTGGAGCAAGAAACATGCATTATATTTATATTGCAATGTTTGATTGGTCGTAGCTTTTTATTAATCGGCTTGGCCTTTGGGTGCATAACAATGAATTCAAACCCAACATTAGTCTTTTCGTGCTTGTTCATAAAACTTTCTTTTCCTGTTAACAATTTTTGAATAGTTTTCATTATTGTTACTTTGTTGAAAGAGACCCACAACTCAAAGCCCATGAATAATATAAACCTGGGCCTAAGTTTAATATGAACTTATTAAATTTGGGCTTTACAGAGTGAGAAATTTTGAAGAAACCATTACTTATCATTCAGTCTAAGGAGTGACGAAGACAACGATTCCTCGGTTTGTGATAAAAAATATATTAGCATAGATCATTTTTTCTTCTTCTTATACTATGCAACCTTTTGTTTAAAAAACTGTGTAAAATCAGGAGAGAGTGTTTGTACCAGACCACTTCTACAGAAGCACTTACACATATGATCATAATTTAAACATAGAAGATTTTGCAGTACTTACCCAAATGAAACAAGCCCATAGCAGTAAATAATCATTACCGGTTGGAATGGAGGGGGATAAAAGAAGCGTTGGAAGTTGCAACATGAATTAACAAATATAATTAGAATTATAATGGAATCTACTTTTCTAGTAAAAGTATATGTGGTCCAAGACATGTGTCAAAAGATCAAGAATACGGTTATTTTCTTTTTCCTGCATATAAGCTCATGTATTACCTATAATGTGACCACTACTATGTATATTGGGTTATTATGTATGAAAATGAAATCTTTCTTATTTATTTATTTACCTTTTCCATTTATCCTTTTGTTTTGTATTTGCTTCTTCTTCATTTTATCACTTCTTTGTCAGTAGTTGTTAGTTCATCTTACTCCTTTCTCTCTTCACCTCATTACTTAGATCATAACCATGCTCCTAAATATCAACAAGAACCAAGTTAGTACCTTACAGAAAGTGAAGTTTTTTACAAAAGTAGAAAAGAATAACCAAAGGAGTGGGGCCCATGATAGGGGTACCTCGTTTCTTATGAAGATAGTTAAGACAGAAATGACATCATTCTGCTTATTGCTATGGCTTTTATACTAGTTTTACCACCACAACCCTCGTGGCCTTCGTGTGTAGAAAATTTGGAATTTGGAACTAATTGAACTCATCCTACTCAAATGCTGACTATTGATATGTATGTATGTTTATGTTGTTATATAGTCCTACCAGCTCTAATTTTTTGAATATGTTTTATATGTTTGTCTTTCTACACTCTACTATAACCAATGAACAAGTTAAGAAACCACCCACTGAAAAGTGGGAAATAGGATTGGCCTTAAAAAAAGAGACACCAATGTACTTAGTTCATCAAAAATAGGTGATATATACATCAGATACTTCTTACTATAAACCAACATTTAATATTCTGGAGGCTGACATCTTCTATTTGTGAACATTTTTCTTATATAAAAATATTCAAGTTTTGAATATATTTAGTTCTATCAAATTAACTGATTTTAAGTTGAAATTGAAAAATACACAACAGAACTAACTTTCATATGTTCCAATGAAAATATATCATTTGCAATATTTAAATAGACGCATTCCAAATAACAAATTTTCAGTGCTAAATTTAATTGTTTATTTTCAAAGAAAAATTTAGTTAATTAAGTTATCTAAAACTGTTAAAATTTAAGGGTCATTATAGCTTATCAGGTTAAAGAAAAATCTAGCAAGTACAAATGGTAAACAGGCTAAAAATTAATCAATGTTTGAAAAACAAAACTTTTGCTCTGAACATACACAACCTAAGAATACAATAAGAAGTTGAGAAATATGGAAACATGGTAGTATGTCACCTGAAGTCATAATACAAGACTTTATAGCAGCAGCAAAACACGAAGGTTGAACAGCTTTGAACAATGCGACAAGACCAGTCATATAAGGACAAGATATGGAAGTTCCCGATTGAAAATTATATTTCATGCCTTTCGAAGCAGGAGACCATGCCGCTAATATATTCGGACCAGGTGCTATAATATTTGGCTATAGCAAAAATATAAGCATATGAGTAAGTTTACAAATTTATTTAATCCTCTAGGAAAAATGATATAAATTGCTGACCTTTAATATCCCAGGCGTCGGCGAGTTTAGACCACTGGATGAGAATGCAGCCAAACGTGGAGCTGCTCATTCCCCTATTACCGTCTTTGCAGGTAAAATTAACGATCTAGTTGTCCTTAAAAATATATTTACAAGGTAAAACATAAAAATTATGCTACTGCAAGAAACTGAACAATTGAATGTCATACTAGTAGTTGAGCAAATGAAGATTTGTTATAAATTATAACACGGTGAATTCATTGTGTCATAATACATATTTTAACCATTATACCCTTATGCCCTTTGAATTCAATATTTCAGAAATGGTACAGAGGGGCATAATTGTAAAATAACACATTTGCATATCCTTCTTAGTAGTTTAGTACCTTATGTGATTAACATAAGATAAAATTTTGTCTGTGGTGCGTTTATCCACAACTACTGCTGGTATACCAAATACTGTGGCAAGTCCTGCTTCCATTTCATCAATTAAAATCATTCCAACCGCTCCTACTAGTTTGGCTACGTTATTTTTTTCTACTTTTGATTTAGATTATAGCCAGGGTTGCAAATAATAAATTATCCTAACTTTTGTTGCATTTAAAGAGCTGTCCAAACGATAACTACAAAAACACATGGAATTGGATATTTCAACTTTTATTTTGAATTGAAATGCTTCTACAATAATCTGATAAATACTTTCTTAATACCTGGATTGATTGGGTATGAAATATCCTGCATTTGCTTTTGCTGCAGATATTTTTGGTGGAGGTTCTTTCATTCTAATGGTGTTCAAGCTTGTTCCTTACATATCCAGATAATGCTTATAATTGGAATTTTTATGCAATGACACTTATAATTTAGGGTCTCTTTTTTCAATGATCTTTGAAGGTTATTACAAGTATAATTATTACTGTAAGACATCTTACAAATATAGCACACTTAAGTAGAAAGCAATTATTTGTACTATGGCTATTTCAACTAGTATAAATACAAATTTCTTTATTTGAAACGACTTCAACACACCTTCTTCTCCACAAAAAATGAGCTATAGCTATTAAAAAAGCATTGATGGACTGTTTGTGAAACAAACGCAATTATTCCATTTCAAATAGCAATGGTAAAAATGATCATTTCTATATCAGGTAAGCAGAAAGTGAAAGATATCTGTAATTAGTTTTGAGAAAAGTGATACAAATTGGTTTAAAAAAATCCCTTTTTTGCTCTTATATGCATCATGCAAAAATATGGCATAATAATCATGAATTCGCTAAGGTGGAATACTTACAATCATATCAGTCTTGTTATCAAGCCGAATAACTGAAACAAACACCCGATCCATCAAGCTAGCAACAACAGGAAAAATCCACGGTGTAACAATCAAAACCATCTACCTCTCTCCTTCATTTCCAACTGAAGCAACCATAATGATCGCATTACTCATCGCATGAAAATACCCTATAGAAATTGCATCACTGAAATAGTTGCCTTGAGGAGCCCAAGGGCCCAAAGAGATGGATATAACATCAACCCCATCCTTAATTGCCTTATTGAATGCAGCCAATAGATCTGCATCATAGCATATGGGAACTCATTGTGCCGAGTTATAAGATAGAGAAGTATAATAGCGTATGGGAAGTCACGTTTATTTATAAGCTTACCGTAAATTTCATAAGCGCAACAACTACTTACTATATATTATATCTTCATACATACTAACGGGCATTAAAACCAATTATTGATAGCACATTTTCAAGTTATCTCCATTGTTACACACAAACTATTCGATAATATGCGTTCATATTTGATCACCAAACAATGATGTAAATATTTCGAAACATAGTGCTTCTACTAATCATTGAAATACGAAACTAAAATTTTCGCTACTATTCAGAATTTATAACAAGCAATTTATAGGCAAAAGCTCCAACTACCGTGCATAATTTGACTAAAAACTTTCCTAAACATAAATCATACTTTGAACAAATCATTTAACTAAATTCAATCCCAAAATAACCCCAGTTAGCTTAGACTTTCTACCATTTGAAAAGAAAAAACATTAGGGTTGAAAAGGATCACCCCGTTTCTAATAGTTAAAAAAAGACTGAAAGAGTCCTAAATTATCTCAATAGCCTAGACAAATCATAAAACCAAGTAGCTTATGTAAACCAATAAAGCTAATTCTACGAAAACCTAATTTTCATTAAAAAGGAAATCACAAAAGAGAATATGAATATTATTTAATTAAGTCCACTATAAACCAGTATACAAAAATATGAATTAAGCTGACCTATTCAATCGAGCCATTTTAGGAACTTGAGAGTCCTTATAGGAAATCCTAAAGCCGAATGAGGGAGGTTTCTTATTGTCTATATTTCAAATTTTAGAGTGGAGGGAAGAAAGAGGAATAATAGACATGAGCAATTAGAGATTTTAGGTTTCTTATTGTAGGATAAGGGGAAAATAAGCTTTAAACTGGGAATAAAAGTAACATAGGGAAATTTAGGTGGGCTATCAAAGTGTACTGGATAGTAACCTTAACACAGCGTTCTATTATGTTGTGCTCCATTTCTAAAATTAGGACGAGGCCTATACAATAGCAAGTAGTGTAAAAACGCTGAGTTTAGATGTTGTCAAACGTGATATTTCTTGTAGCGCAGCTTGCATCATACTGACGAAGAACCGATACATTGCCACTATATCCACTGGTGGATTTATAGCACCCACATTGGCATCTGCATTTTGGTTAGCATTAGCCTGTCAACCTAGGTTCCTCCTGGTAGGTCAAACATTTTCGTTGGTTGTAGTGCTTCCTTCGCTGAGATTTCCTCTTCTGTTTCCTGCCCCCATTTCTTCTTCCTCGTAAATTTGCATACGAGCCTTAGTAAGATACAGAAGAATGGTCTAAGAGAGAGGGGAATCCATATACATACATATATATATATATATATATATATATATACATACATACATACATATATATATATATCAAATACAAGTACATTGCCTAGCGTTATCCCGAACCCTGATCTTATTTTCTGATTCATTGGATTATGTTTAAATCATTTAGGTTTAAATTTGTTTCAATTTTTCATAATCGTATGCTTTGATACCAACTTGTAACATCTCCTACTTGGAGACCCAAAACTAACTGCTACGAATACTGCAGTCGTATATAGTTATTAATCCTCGGAGACCAAATATGGTAATGTTAGATACATTAATATAGCAGAAACACATGGATATGAAAAAAAAATTAAGATCACAAAACAAATTTTACATTCCATTTCAAATCATTTCAAATTCATTACATAAACCCAATACAAGAAACATGTGCAGAGAAATTATAATTATTACAACATACACCAAGAGCGACATATGAAGATGCCCCCTTGGATGATCAAAGTGTATAGCTAGGAAATTAAACATCTTTGCCTTCATAACAAAACACAGCGAAATCAAAAATAGAAAATAATTCTAAATAGCTGTCATGCCTGCTGCAGTTCTCTAGAAGCTTATTCGTTTAAAGAGGTACCTGAAAACCTCAACACTCAAACTACTCAAAATCAATTGAGCACCGAAGAGTTTAAGGGAAAAACTTAAACTTCGAGCCATACATAAAGCTTGGTATGAATAATAATCTACCATCTCAAACAATTTAGACATATAGTGAGACCACCACTTAGCGGAACGAGTTTTCCCCTCAATAGTATCCTCAAAACTTTATAAAAACCATATATTGTGCCCTTGCATCCACAATGGTTAAAACATAACAATTCGAAATATTATGATGATATGCAAACAAGTACATCAATTTTGGATTACTCATCCCTATTAAATTTGAATTTCTGTCTCATTTATAGTTTCTAGGGTCACTACTGACCTATTAGTTTCCATAGGCTTACTAATAACCTATTTGATACTTATGGACTCCCTGTCCAGTTTCATAGTTTTCATGGGATCACTAAGAACCTATTATCCCCTCCTAATAACTTCATTATTTCATGGGATCTCCCTAAACCTATTGGTAACTCCAATAACTTCACTCTTATCCTAGTTTTCATAGGTTGACTAGGAACTTATTGACATTTGTCAATAACTTAATCGGGATAATGTTTTCATGGGTTCACTACAAACCTATTGGCCCATGCCAATAACTCTTCCTAATCATAGTTTTCATGGGTTTACTATAAACCTATTGGCACCTGCCAATAACTTTTCCTAATCATAGTTTTCATGGATTTATTATGAACCTGCTTATCTAAAAATTTCAATATTTAGGCATCCTACATTCTGGTCTATCTAACCTTCTGGATGCAATTCTACTCGTTCAGGAGTTAAATCAATTTATATTCACTACTGGTCAAACTAGCTGGTTATTCTGCCCTTTTTTCCAAAATATAGTTATGGGTTCATATTAAAGTGAATATGTGTATTAGAAGAAACAAATATAATAACGTAATAATACCAACACCTGTGATTTATTATCCTTGAAATTAATTTCATATAAAAAATGGTTAATCCCTTTAACCTATTATTTTATCAAGGAAAGCTTCTCCAAAAACTCCAATTTAAAAGCATTTGAAAGCTCCTTTATAATGCGGTGGGTTTTACCTTTAAGTTGAGATGGGGTTCTCTGTTTTGAAAACTAAGGCTCTCGAAACCTTTAATCTTTACTTCGGCAACCATTGGAAATATTCCTTTCAAAAGCATTTAAATCTTCTTTTCAAAACACCAGGCACCAGCCTTTCGAAACAATTTAAAAGCTTTCTTTCCAAACCTTTCAAACGTATTAAAGTATTACCATTCAATTATAAAACCATAGCTTCGAAACCATTTGGAAGTGCCCCTTTCGAAACCATTGATAGTACCCCTTTCAAAAACATTGGGTTTATCTTTAAAAATATCTTTTAGGTCTAAGTGAATACAAGTGAAAGTAACCCTTTTGAAACTATTTACCTTTAAATAAGATGATTGGGGAAAGATTGATGGCTTCGAAACCTTCCTTTCTAAAGCTTAAATCCTTTAGGTAAAACATTGGAAGGATAGCTTCGAAACCCCTTTTGAAGCCATTGCCTTCGAAACCCTCGAACCCTCTCGAAAGCTTTAGGAAGTGGCTTCATACAAGTACAAAACAAAGCTACCTTTTGAAAGCATTGATGACTTCAATCCCTTTGAAAGGTATATGGATGGCAGTAGGGTTTCAACTTGGTCGAAACTACCCTTTTCGAAAGCCGTGATTTTAAAACTAAGTAACTCATTCGGAAGTTACAATGTAAACTAGGGGCGGCAACCCCTTTGGAAAGCAATTTGAAAAGACCACTTTGAAAGCCTACGTTTTGATTCCTTCGAAAGTATTTAGTAAAAAAGGCAAGTGCATTTCTTTAGAAAGTAAAACAAAGGTTTCGACACCATCGAAGGTTATGTTTCGACACAATGTCTTTCGCCCTTCTCCAATCCACTACGTACCAACATTGTGATACCTTGTGTATTGGTTGTGGCTTAGTTGGTTTCGACTTGGTAGGTTTCGACTTAGTTGAAGGCGGAAGCATAGGGTCGAAAAGGTGCTTCTGAAAGAGGCGGAACCTACTTTTGTGGGTAGAGACAGATTTAGTGTCATTTAAAGTAAATATTTTATAACTAACTTGGCTATTTGTAAACATTTGATTGGTTTGCATTACTTTTCAAATTCTTTACCAAAATAACTACTGTATAATTTCAGATCTAAATAAAGGTTAATTTTCACAATTAAGCCCTTCCATTAAGCAAAACAATCAAAACAAATAAATCCTTCTTCTAAAATATTTAATTTCCACAGTAAATTACCTAGAAAAATCTCCAAAAATTTCAAAAATTCACTTTCTATATGTTATCTAACATATAAAAATTTCAGACCCAAATTCTTCATAAAATAATCGATATTAATTTCTAAACTCAATTATTCATATTTTTCTTTGAAAATTCATAAAAAAATTTCCATAGCTTGGCAAATTATAAAAATTAAAAATCATCTCCAAAATCATGTTTTACATAACATATAAATTCCTTATGGAATTTGAAATTAAATTTAAACCATTTTACACATAAAACTGTGTATATGCAATTATCAAACAATCTTGTTTGAATCAAATATGTTATAAATCCAAGCATATCATCATCAAAAATCATCATAATGGATTTAATCTTAAACCAGAAAATCAAATGATCATAAAATAAATAGAGATGGTTTCAATTATTATTCATCTTGATTAGGATAAGGACCTAGAGATTTGATTGAGATTAATTTCCCCTAGGTTGAACCCTTAGTTTTAGATTGATTTTCTCCTCTTTTCTCCTAATGGCCGGCTTTGCTCCTCTTTGTTTATGTTTTTGTGTTTTAAGAAAAATGAATGTAAATGGATAGGAAACAAGAATATAAGGTAATGCAATTATGGTGTGCAATTACCCTAAATACCTTTGCATTAATTGCTCTTATAATTAACGTATAAAACCATTTATAAGCACTTTATTTGATTTATTAATTTAGCTCGGCCTTTATTTCGAATTTCCAAATCTTAATCTCCTTATCTCTCTAAGATCTACATTATTCCATTTAATTTATCTACTTAAATCTTATGAATAATGTTATTAAAAATTAGGGGTAGTAAAATTGAGTGGCCAATGATGCCAGTTGAACTAACTAATTCACCTATTGTAGATAATGAATTAGATCTTCTAAGGCTAGTTAAATCAATATATGTTACTTTTCATAGAGGACATATTGGTGTACTTAAAAGATGAAAAAGAGCATGTGGTTCACCCAAGGCTTGTGTTGGAGACATTGAGACAACATAAATTAAAGGAAATTTTTTCTAAATGTCATTTTTGGAGAAGGGAAGTTAAGTTCTTAGGTCAAGTGGTGTAGAAGAGAGGATCGGTCATTGATCGTTCAAAGTTTGATGCTTTGAATGGATGGAAGAGACCTTAGACTATCACCAAGATTTAGAGTTCCTTTGGTTTGGTAGGCTACCGCCAAAGTTTAATTAAGGACTTCTCCTAAACAGCGGTGCTAATGATGAGACTTACTCAGATGAATAAGAAGTATATATAGATTGACAAATGTAAGATGTCATTCCGAGAGTTGAAGCTTCATTTGAGGAATGCTCCAGTTTTAGTTATACATAAAGGGAGTGAAGATATGATTGTTTATACAAATGCTTTAGGTTCAGGGTTAGGAGTAATGTTAATGCAAAGAGGAAAAGTATGCATTTAGGCAGTTGCCATCCCATAAAATTTAATATCTAACACATGACTTAGAGTTGGTAGCTGTTATCTTCGCGTTGAAGATTTATAGGCATTACCTTTTAGTAGAAAGGTTTGAGTTATTCATTGATCATGGTTCATGGAGATACTTGTTCCCTCAGAAAGAGTTAAACATAAGGCAATAGAGTGTAACACCCCATATTTTTAGTAACATTATTTAGGATATTTAATTAGATGAATAAAATAAAATAATGTAAGTTAATTAATGGATTAAGGTTTATGATTAAATAAGGGTAGTCGTGCCATGTAAAATAAGTGCACTAAAGAATAAAAAGAAATTAAAAGGGTAAGAAAATATAAAAGGGCAAAATATGAAAATGATATCCTTATACCCTAAAACCCTTATGAATTCATTCTACATGTTCATTCTATTTTCACAAACAAAAATAGAGCTAAGACCGGTCACCATTAGGAGGAGCAAAGAAGAAGAATTCAAGAGGAAGAATCAAATCACTTAATCAAGAACAAATCTCACATCTTTAATCACAAAGTTAAGATGAATAATGACTACATCTAAATCTGCAATGGTTTTTGGTTTTTGGAATGAAATCCGAAATATTTGCAAATGTTTTGCCATGTTTTGGATGATAAAATGTATATCTTTATGTTGTTGACGATTTATGCTAATTCACATAGATTTTGTGATATGTTTTGTAATGAAAACCCTATTATATGACATCTAATTGCCTTGCGAATTTAAATTTAGATTAGAAACAATAATTTAGGAATGGGTTTAAAATTTTCAAATTTTCTGAATTAATATGGATTTTGTATAAATTTTGTAGTAAAGTAAATGATATTTTGGGTTAAAATTAATTACGGCCAAATTATATTGGCTTAGGGTCTAAAATTTATATCTTGGAAAACATATTTAAAATGATTTTATGCAATTTTTGTGGAATTTTCATAAGTGCTTTATTGGATATATAAAATTATTTAAGGTATGTGACTTAAATGTTTATATATTTATAAAAAGGAAAACGGGTATTTTGTAAATAATTCAAATCCTTATTTCTGAAAATCGGTAGTACTTTTATAAAAGAAAATTTTGCAACTAATCATAGTTTAACAAATAAGGCAGGTTAGGTACAAAGGAATAGTTTAAAATGTCAAGTTTACATCCTTTTTTATATTTCAATGCTTTCGGCAACAAGCTTCTGACTCCTTACCTCCGCCTCCGACTCCATCGAAACCAATGCACTTGGTATCAAATACCTGGTATGTAGTGAATTGGATATAGGCGGAAGGTATTTGGTCGAAACCAATGGTTTCCGAAGGGGTTGAAGCACAACTTTGGTTTTAAATGAAAATGCGCATGCTTTGCTTTCGATTGAATAGCTTTCGACTTGCTGTATTTTCGACTAGGTCAACGACTTTAAAATGATAGTTTTAAGAGGTTGCGCCTTTGTTTTTAAGTAACTGCTCGACTGTTGTTTTTACCTTTCGACCTAGATTAGTTTCAAAAGGGTTACCCTTGTTTTTAAAAAATCACGCCACTTCTCCAATGCTTTCCAAGGGATGGTTTCAGCACCATCAATTCTATACCTAGGAATGCTTTTGAAAGAGATGCTTTCAATTTAGATGCTTTAATGACCCTTTTGCCCTATAAAAGTTAGAAACTAAATGGTTTCAAAAGAGATGATTTTAAAGGTTTTGAAAGGTGTTTCCACAAATTATAAAATTGAACCCAAATGCTTATGGAAGGTTTGATGTTCTAATGCTTTCGAAAGGTTTTAAAGAAAGTTTTCTAAGGAGTGGTTCCCCAATGGTTTTGAAAGGTCTAAAAGGAAAGATTTTCCAATGGTTTTGAAAGCTAATGTTTAAGTTTTTTAAAGAGGATGTCTAAGGTTTTAAAGCTCTCGAAGGAGATGTTTTGATGCTTGCGAAAGGATAAATATAAATGGTTTCGAAAGGTATATTTTGGCCTTTCGGCCTAAGGTTATAAAGTAAAGTGATATACTTATATCAAAATGGGTAATTTTAATGGTTTCAAAAGGGTTGTTTAAAGGTTTTCTACAAACGTTTTGAGTAGTTGTTTTTGGCAATATAGCCTAAGTGTTTTTAAGTTAAAAGGGGTTTTAACTTGTTTTGGATGGATAGGAAATCCTTAACAATTTCATCAATATTATTTTGGCTAAAGTATATATAGAACATGTCAAATTGCTTGGAGTAAAGAAAACAATATATTTTCCTTGTATATGTATGATTTAAAGGTTTAAATCATTTTGAAAAGGTTTTCAAGGAAAAATTTAAAGGGTAGTTAACCCTAAGAAAATGATTTAGATTAAAGACCAGATGGGACTGGTGTAGGGCCAGGCTCTATACTCATTAACTATTAGCACCTAGCTAATTTAATCCAAAATTATAATGTGTAGGGCTTTGCCACAAGTAAGACTAAAATTATGCTATACATAGAAAGGAATCTAAAAAAGGAAAGACAAGTTATTGGTAATCCCGCAAAACCATTAGGATCAGTTAGACCTGGAGAAGTAAGTAAGGATAGGCCATCCAGAAGAGGAGTATCTAACAGATTTTTATGTTTTCTAGTAGGCCCGAGTTAGCCAAGGGCTAGTAGTTAGCCAAACAAAACTACAGTGTATGGACAGATAGTCCATATGATAACTGATATTTATGTATACATGATATTGCTTCATAGATTTAACCAATTTATGTTGTAGGATAATAATTTGCAAAAGATATGTCTTAAAAAGGATATTAGTGAGCGAAAACCCATTCTGCTAAGCGGCGTGATCTCATTTAATATCAGATAACTAAGATGTATAGTATTATTCACACCAGGTTTTACGTCTGGCTCGAAGTTTATTTTTCCTTAAACTCTCGGGTGCTCAAAATTGATTTGAGTAGACTGAGAGTTGAGGTTTACAGGTTTTAGCAGGTTGGCGAATAAAGATTCCAGTGACGAGAGGGTGGCTGACGGATAGATAATTAGGAGTTGATGTTATAATTGGATTGATTCCGCTGTATTGTATATATAGTACTCTGGTAAACCAAAGGGGCATTGTCATTTGTCGCTCTTGGCATATTTATGTAATAACTATATTTTATTTGAACCTGGGAAACAATTATGGGATATGTAATTTGAATGTTAAATATGTGTCTTGAAATGTAATCAGTAAAATATGTTTTTTTGAATCTGTGATTTTGTTTCATATTCATGTGCTTCTGATATTATGAATACCATTAATATAGTCGTATTTAGTCGTCGAAAGTTAATACTATGGATGATTGCAGCATCTGTAGCGCTTAGCTTAGGGCCTCTAGATAGGGGATGTTACAACTTGGTATCAGAGCATAGGTTTATGAAAAACTTTAACTAAAAAGATTATTTTAAAAGACATAATCCTAAGGAATTAGCGATAAGATCGGTGATAAGATCGGGGTAGGGGATATTGCTATAGTAACGTACTTGTATTTGCCATATATAAGTATGCGCTTTATCTTTAGTCTCCTATATTAGGTTATTTTTCTGTATCTCATGAATGTTCGATTACAGATATGAATTCTCAAAGAGATAATATTGAAGAAGGAAGCGTCACTGTAGATGGAAATGCCAGACCTAATACCAGAAGGAACTCAGGTCAGGCATGAGCTAGAAATACTGGTGCTGAAGTCCTGCAAGTTGATATGGAAGCCATGTATTAGTTTTTCATGAATATAATGCAAGCAGGGGTTGCTGCTGGAGTAGTTGGGGAAGGAGCCCAGAAAGTTCCAGTGTTCAAAAACTATGCTGCATTGAGTAAGGACAATGCTAGGCTGGGAGGAAAACCATTCCTTGGGACTGAAGATGCCATAAAAGTGGGAAACTAGTTATTGCATAGTGAGAGGATTTTCATATATTTAGGACTCGGCGATGAGCAAAAAAGAATGCTTGCTTTGAGACAGCTTCAAGGAGCAGCTTTATACTGGTGGAATAGTGTAATAGCTGGAGTGGATGGAGTAACGATAACATAGGCTGAGTTTAAGAGGAGGTTCAAGGAGATTTCATGTCTGTGATGGAAAAGTGTACCTTGCTTAGAAAGTTTGTTGAGTTAGAGCAGGGAGAGATGATTGTGTTAGAGTATGCTACAAGGTTTAAGGAGTTGGCAAGATACGGTCATGCCATAATGGATAATGTGATTAATAGAAATGAGAAGTTCGTTATGGGGTTGAAACCTGAATTGGCTAGGGTTACATTACCTCATATCAGGGATCCTTGTGATGTTTTAGTAGAGATGGCTCTAAGACATGAGGAAAATATTACTTCTACGGAGAAGAATAAAGTAAAGGAGGTCCACATGGGGCAGAGGCAGAAAAGGAAGTTCTTTCTTAAGAAGGGAGCCAAGAAGGGTGGAGCCGTGAAGAAGGGAAAGTCAGAAATTGTCTATTTTAAGTGTGAAAAGAAAGGGCATTTTGCGAATGAATGTCGTTCTACAGAGGCAAGGAAGGTGACCAGGAAGAAGAATGCCAAATGCTTCAATGCAATTAGACGGGTCATTACAAGAGCCAACGCAAGGATCCTACTAAGGATGGAAAGGTCGAAGTATATGCATTGGAGCCAGCTACCTCGAAACCCACGGTAGGGAAAAAAGGGAAAGCAGTGTTGTGTGGTACGCTTATGATTCTTAGTATGGCACCTAGTTTTCTTTTTGATTCTGGTGCATCACATTCTTTTATATCTTGTTGTTTAGTAGATAAACTTAACCTAGAACCCACATACCTAGTTACTTCCTTAAGGGTTTCAAATCCGATAGGAGGGTATGCAACACTTGGGATGAGACGTGACCACCTGAAGTTTGACTCGTTAGGTCATACTTTTGTTTGCAGTTTGCATGTGTTTGATTTCATAGGATTCTAAATTATTTTGGGTATGGATTGGTTAAGTAAGTACGATGCTAGGATATTTTTCCATAATGGACACCCATACTGTAGCGAGAAGATTATATATACCCTAGAAAGCCCTAGCTGTAAGGTGAATATTTTGTTGGGTGTTATGAGATAGAAGATGAGTTGAATCGAGTTTTTATGGTTAGAGAATTAGTGGATACTTTTTAACCCATAGTAGGATTGCCACCGAAACGATCCACTGAGTTTCAGATATATTTCGTGCTTGGAGCAGAACCAGTTAGTAGACCGCCAAGTAGGATGACACCAATCAAAATGAAGGAGCTTAAAGTGCAGTTGGTGGATTTGGAAGGCAAGAATTTCATCAAACCTAGTAGTTCACCTTGGGGAGCAACAATAGTGTTTGCTAAGAAGTCGGACGGATCGTTAAGGTTATGTATCGATGCTCATAAGTTGAATGAGAAAACGATAAAGAATCAATATCCATTGCCTAGGATTGACAATTTGTTTGATCAGTTGAGTGGAGCCAAGATATTTTCACTGTTGGATTTAGCGACAGGTTTCTATCAGCTTAGAATGGCAGAAGATAGTATTCCCTTGGCGGTGTTTAGAACCAGATATGGATCGTACGAATGGTTAGTGATGTCAGTTGGACTGACTAATGCGCCAGTTTTCTTTGTAGATTTGATGAACCAGGTTTTTCGAGAGCACCTGGATAGGTTCGTATTGGTTTTCGTAGATGATATTTTGGTGTACTCTAAGGATGAAAGAGAGAATGAAGTTCATCTAAGAGTAGTGCTTGAAACATTGAGGCGGCATCAGCTAAAAGCAAAGTTTCCGAAATGTCATTTTTGGAAGAAGGAAGCAAAGTTTCTTGGCTATGTAGTTTCATAGAATGGGTTACCAATGGATCAATCTATGGTCGAGGCCGTGCATGGTTGGAGGAGACCAGAACGATGACTGAGATAAGAAGTTTTCTGGGATTGACTGGTTACTATCAGAGGTTTATTAAGGATTTTTTGCAGATAGCGGTACCGATGACCAAGCTAACTAGAAAGGATGTAAAATTCGTTTGGACCAATAAGTGTGAGGAGGCATTCCAAAAGCTGAATCACTTATTGACTAATGCACCTGTGTTGGCTATTCTAGAGGGGAATCAGGATTTGGTGGTTACACGGATGCATGTGGGACTGGATTAGGAGCTGTGTTAATGTAGAGGGGTATAGTAATTGTCTGTGCTTCTCGACAGCTTAGACCGCATGAAGTCAGATACCCAACCCATGACTTGGAGTTAGATGTGGTTATTTTTTTGCTGAAGGTATGGGGAAATAATCTTTTGGTAGAAAGATATGAGTTGTATATGGATCATAATTCGTTGAAGTATTTGTTCTCTCAGAAAGAGTTGAATATGAGACACAAAGGTGGTTCATAGCTGCTTATAATTTCGGTATTGAGCACACACCAAGAAAAGACAACAATGTTGCAGCTGCACTTAGTAGAAAAAATCAGAACGTGGTGTTAGCGATGATAATTGAGTGGAAAGATTTGGAAACGTTTACGGCTTGCAGAGTACAGTGGAGAACTTAGAGTAGTTCAAGTACAAAAACTGCTTTGTTATCATGTTTGGAAATTCGACCCATTATGATCAAAAAGGTTGCTTCTAAACAGCTAGAGGATCTAGTGTTGGTGGAACGAATCAGAAAGCTGAGAGATGGAATAGAGAGCGATGACTTGAAGGATTTTAGTGTTGACCAGAAAGGGTGGTTGAGAAAGAAAGGAAGATTGTGTGTTTCGATTGGGGGAGACATTAGGAAGCAATTTTTGGAGTAATGCCATCATTCGAAGTTCACTATTCATCCGGGGGGAACTAAGATGTATCAGGACATGAAGAGACGTTTCTTCTAGAAGGTATGAAGAGGGATGTAGGCTTATGGGTGAAGCGGTGTCTGAACTGCCCATGGGTAAAAGCCGAACATCAGAAGCCAAGTAGGTTGCTTTATCCTTTGGACATCCCAGTGTGGAAGTGGTATTCTATGTCTATGGATTTTTATAGACGGGTTGCCAAGATCTAATAGAGGAAACGAAAGCATATGGGTCACTATGGACAGGTTGACCGAGAGTGCCATTCCATTCCAATTAAGTGAACCAGAATGGAACCTGTGTTAGCGAAGTTGTTTACGAACAAATTAGTTAGAGTGCATGGAATTCCTAGTTGTATAGTGAATGATGGAGATCATTTATTCATTAGTGAGTTCTAAAAGAGTCTACAGGATACCTTAGGTGCCAAGTTCAAGATGAGTACTGCTTACCATCCGTAGACTGATGGAAAAACAGAGAGAGTTAACAAAGTCTTGGAAGATTTGTTACGGGCTTGTGTGCTAGATTTTTGGGATAATAGGAAGACCATCCACGTCTATTCGAGTTTTCATACAACATTTATTAGACTAGTATAGGGATGACACCATTTGAAGCTTTGTATGGAATGCCAATCATCTCCTGTTTTTTGATTTGAGAAGATGTAGAAATGGTTAGGTTAATTCGAGCTAGAATGAAGGAAAGTCAATCTGGGCAGAAGAGTTATGCGGTAAAAGAAAGAAAGACTTAGAGTTTTCTGTTGGAGAGCATGTTTTCATTAAGGTGTTGCCGATGAAGGGTGTGATTTGGTTTGGTAAATCAGGGAAATTGGCAACGAGTTTCACTGGACCATTTCTTATAATTGAGAGGATCGGGAAACTCACATATAGAGTAGAGTTACCTAACAGTTTGAAAGGAATCCACGATGTTGTCCATGTTTCTCATCTAAGGAAGTATATTCAACATCCGGATACTACTATATCACTGGTGGTGTTAGATGACTTAGTCGTAGAGACGAATTTGACTATAATTAGAAAGCCAGTTCGCATAGTCGGTAGAGACGAGAAGAGGCTCAGGAATAAGACAGTCATATTAGTTAAAGTCTAGTAAAGGGAGGATGAGAAACACTATACTTGGGAGACTGAGAACAGAATGAGAGATACTTATCCACATTTGTTTGATGGTATGTTTTACCTTTGATTGTTTTGATGTGTACTTTATCGTGATTTCGAGGACGAAATTCTTTAAGGAGAGGAGTCTGTAACACCCCATATTTTTAGTAACATTATTTAGGATATTTAATTAGGTGAATTAAATAAAATAATGTAAGTTGATTAATGGATTGAGGTTTGTGATTAAATAAGGGGTAGCCATGCCATGTTAAATAGGTGAACAAAAGAATAAAAAGAAAATAAAAGGGTTAGGAAATATGCAAGGGAAAAATAGGAACAAGGCATATCCTTATACCTTAAACCCCTTAGGAATTTATTCTACACATTAATTCTATTTTCACAAACAATAATAGAGCTAAGGTCGGCTACCATTAGGAAGAGCAAAGAAGAAGAATTCAAGAGGAAGAATCAAATCACTTAATCGAGAACAAATCTCACATCTTTAATCAGAAAGCTAAGATGAATAATGACTACATCTCAATTTTTTATGATTTTCGGTTTTTGGAATGAAATCCGAATTATTTGCAAATGTTTTGTCATGTTTTGGATGATAAAATGTATATCTTTATGTTGTTGATGATTTATGCTAATTCATATAGATTTTGTGATATGCTGTGACATGAAAATCCTATTATATGACATCCAATTGCCAAGATAATTTAAATTTAGATTAGAAACAGTAATTTATAAATGGGTTTCAATTTTCGTAATTTTCTGAATTAATGTGGATTTTATATGAATTTTCTAGTGAAGAGATGCTATTTTGGGTTAAAAAATAATTACGGGCAAACTATATTGGCTTAGGGTCTGAAATTGATATAGGTTAGAATACAGATTAAAAATGATTTTTTGGAATTTTTGTGAAATTTTCCTAAGTGTTTTAATGGATATATGAAATTATTTAAGGTATGAGACTTAAATGTTTTATATATTTATAAAAAGAAGAAGGGGTATTTTGTAAATAATTCAGATCTTTATTTCTGAAAATCAGCAGTAATTTTACAAAAGAAAAACTTGCAACCAATCATAATTTGAGAAACGAGGCAGGTAAGGTACAAAGGAATGGTTTAAAAAGTCAAATCAACATGCTTTTTTCTGTTTCAATGCTTTCGGCACCAGGCTTCTGACTCCTTTCCTCTACCTCCGGCACTATCGAAACCAATACATATGATATCAGATACTTGGAACGTAGTAAATTGGATATAGGCAGAAGGTATTAGGTCGAAACCAGAGGTTCCGAACGGGTCGAAGCACTACTTTGATTTTAAATGAAAATGCGACTGCTTTGCTTTCGACCGGATAGCTTTTAACTTGGTCAGATTTCAACTAGGTCAATGACTTTAAAAGGATGGTTTTAAGAGGTTTTGGCTTTGTTTTTAAGTAACTGCTTTCGACTCGGTTGAAGCCCCTAACTGCCACTTTTTACCTATAGACCCAGGTTGGTTTCTAAAGGGTTACCTTGTTTTTAAAAAATCAAGCTACTTCTCTAATGCTTTCGAAGGGATGGTTTCGACAACATCATTTCTTTACTTTGAAATGTTTTCGAAAGAGATGCTTTCAACTTAAATGTTTTAAAAACCCTTTTGCTCTATAAAAGTTAGAACCCAAATGGTTTCGAAAAAGATGGTTTCAAAAGGTGTTTCCACATATTATAAAATTGAACCCAAATGTTTTTGAAAGGCTTGATGTTTTGATGCTTTCAAAAGGTTTAAAAAAAATGTTTCTAAGGGGTGGTTCCCCAATGGTTTCGAAAGGTCTAAAAGGAAAGTTTTTCCAATGGTTTTGAAAGGTCTAAAAGGAAAGGTTTCCCAATGGTTATGAAAGGTAACGTTTAAGTGTTTTAAAGAGGATAGTTTCGAAAGGTATGTTTTGGCCTTTCGATCTAAGCTATGAAGTAAAGTGGTCAACTTATATTTTAAGGGGTTCTTTCAATGGTTTCGAACGGTTTTTTCTAAAGGTTTTAAAAAAAGGTTTGGAACGCGTTGTTTTTGGCAATATAGCCTAAGTGTTTTTAAGTTAAAAAGGGTTTTAACTTATTTTGGAGGGATGGGAAATCCTTAATAATTTCATCAACATTATTTTGGGTAAAGTATAGATATAACATGGAAAATAGATGAGAGTAAGAAGAGTATATTTTCCTTGTATATGTATGATTTAAAGGTTTAAATCATTTTAAAAAGGTTTTCAAAGAAAAATTTAAAGGGTAGTTAACCCTAAGAAAATGACTTATATTAGAAGACCAGTCAGGAATGGAGTAGAGTTGTGCCCTATACTCATTAGCAATTAGCCCCTAGCTAATTTAGTCCAAAATTCCAGTGTGTAGGGCTTTGTCACAACTAAAACTAAAATTATACTACATACAGAAAGGAATCTAGAAAAGGAAAGACAAGTTATTGCTAAGCCTGCAAAACCATTAGGATCAGTTAGACCTGGAGAAGTAAGTAAGGACAGACCGTCTAAAAGAAGAGTATCAGATGTTAGATTTTTATGTTTTTTGGTAGGCCCGAATCAGCCAAGGTTAGTAGTTAGCCAAACAAAACTACAATGTATGGACAGATAGTCCATATGATAATTGATATGTACATGTACATGATATTGCTTTTTAAATTTAACTATTTTTGGTTGCAAGATTATAACTTGCAAAAGGTATGTCTTAAAAAGATATTAATGAGGGGAAATCCATTCCGCTAAGTAGTGTGGTCTCACTTAAAATCAAATAACTGAGATGTATAGTATTATTCACACCAGGATTTATGTCTAACTCGAAGTTTATTTTTCCTTAAATTCTGGAGTGCTCAAAATTGATTTGAGTAGGTTGAGGGTTGAGGTTTACAGGTTTTAGTAGGTTGGCGAATAAATTTAACGGTGGCGAGCAGGTGGCTGACTGATAGCCAATTAGGAGTTGTTGTTATATTTTGGATTGATTCCGTTGTATTGTGTATATAGTATTCTGGTCATCCAAGGGGGCATCATCATATGTTGCCCTTGGCGTATTTATGTAATAACCGTATTCTATCTGAATTTGAGAAATTATTATGAGATTGTGTAATTTGAATATGAAACACGCATCTTGAAATGTAATTAGTAAAATAAGTTTTTTTGAATCTGTGATTTTGTTTCATATTCATGCGCTTCTGATATTATGAATACCATTAACATAGCTGTATTTATTCGCCGGATTAGTTAATACTATGGATGACTGCAGCATCTGTAGCGCTTACCATTGAGCCTCTAGATATGAGATGTTACATAGAGGTGGTTAGAATTTTTAGGATCTTATGACTTCAGGACAAAGTATACCCTAGGGAAGGGAAATAAAGTTGGAGAAGCTTAGAGCCAGATGTTGGAACTGGGTAGCCCACAGTGGAGTTAAAGGTTAAATTTAAAAAAAATCCTTTTTGGATCTGTTGGGCCCATGAAGTATATAAGGATTTTAGATCCAATCTGAATGGTGCTTTATTTTATTTGATTACTTCGAAAGGGTTTGAATTTTGATATAAAATTAAACGAATGAGTGGTCTATAGAAATGAGTTGGTGGGCATGTTTTAATTAAAAGAATGAAACCTTTCTTATTCTTTAATTAAAACTTCCCTAATTAATCCCCATGATTATCCCTCTCTCTCCACGCCTCTCCCTTAATGTGATATGGCTAAAGTTACACGTCATCAAATAACATAAAATCTTCATAAATCAACGCATGTAATTATTTTTTATTTAAATTACATCGATATCGTATATTAATGCATGCAAATATAACTTTTATAAATACATTCAAACAATACAAACAACTTCCAAACATCAACTAAATTAAATAATAATTGATTTCTCAATTATTAATTAATCTCTCAAATATTAATTAATCTAATCAATTTATAGTATTTTAAAAATTAATTAAATCATGCGATTTTTTGGAGAATTCATCATTGTGGTTGTGCAGCGCAAAGGTGCAAATTCAGTCAGCGATTAATATTAAATAGTCTGAATATTAATGTTCACATGTCACCTTAGCTAGTGGTGTTACATTTTGGTTGATTTTCTCGTTTACACATCTTTCAATAAAATACAATTTTACTTATTATAAGCTGTACCCGATAGTGAAAGTTATTTATACCAATTCTCTTCGTCAAAACTATAACACTTTAGACTTATGGAATTTGGTAATAGTCAAAATTCCATTATCGCCCACATTCAACTTTATAGTCCAAAAACGAAGTCCTTATTTCAATGATAACAATTATTATTAATCGAAATGCCCTGGCTAGAGACTTTGACTTTGAGTTGAATTCAATTGACCATAACACTAACCTCATATAACCGAGGAGACGAATCCTCTTTTGAATAGTGTTTCACTTCCAATGCTTCATTTGACCCAACTATAGCCATTGAACGGACATCGTGCAATGATTTAACTATAATCAAAGAGGAGCTTCCACATTGAAGATCAACAGTATTCTCAAGTTGGAGGAAATATGTAAATTAGTCACATTAATATTTTCCGTATGACCATAGTTATATTAACCAATATAAAACTATCGAGTGAGTCATTCCATAGTTATCTAATAACTATCGGTACGTAACTCCTTGGTTCCCCCAATAACCATAAGTGATATGTTGTCCAACATTTGAAGAGCATTATATACTCTAGTCTCAATAGGTATATCGACATCCAGTCTCGATACATCATGACTAGGAATATTTAAAATTGTATATTTATTTTCATTGTGATAAATTAAATACAGTTACAACACTCTGTAACTATTATCTTAAAACATACCATTATGGATTTTTTTATTAAATATACATTTAATTAAATTATTTAATATATATAACACATTATATCAAGTAAATAATAGAAAGAAAACACCTTCTATTTCAAAAAAGATTGGTTATCGAGTTAGATATATGTAACAAATTACATAATCGCCCCAGGGTATATCCCTGACTTTATCAGCCTCCCATTTGCACTTGAGATCAATTGTGGAATCCTATTCCAACTTCTCCATTCGGTTTTATCAAAAGCAATTTGGTAGGTCCTTCAATGAACAGGTATGCCACAATATTTCAATTTTCTACTCTGTCAATCAACTCTTTCTATTGCTGATAACCACCCTTATCATGTGGAACAATTCGAAGTATGTCTCTTGAATTCTAGTTGTAACAACCCTGGTTTTAGAGATTACTTGTAAATATTTAATTATAATGGTAGTTATAATTTAATATTGTGAATTAAAACAAAATTGGAGAGATTAAATTGTTTATTTGGAATAAACAATGAATTTTGGAATAAAATAAGAAAATAAAGTATGAAACTTTATTTTATTTGTTTGGGTTAATAATAAATGAGAAAATAGTTTTTATTTAGAGAAAATGCAATAATTGTATTAATTATTGCCAATTACTTCTTCTAATAATTTTTAAAAGAAGTATTTGATTTTTAAAGGTTGTTTAATCAAATAAAAAGGTGGAAATTGATTTAAAAATGAGTTTTAATTATAAATTTGTGTTTAGAATAGTTAGTTATATTTTTCTAAGCAAGAAAAATATTTTTGTGGAAATTTAGAAGTTTAAAGTAATGTTTTGTCCATTTATTTGAGAAAATTGTGTATTTTTGTATAATAAAGAATTTTAATAATAAAAAATGTTTAAAAAATATAAGTTTATCTTTTATATGAGGTAAAATGTTTTATTTCATATCTATATAAGTTTACATATTTTGTTTGATTAAAAACTTAAAAGAGAAATGTAATTTATTTGGTAATATTATGTAACTTGTACATAATTGTATATGTACATGAATTAATTCATCAAATCATTTGATTTTTTATTTTATTTTTGAGTCCATTAGGCCCATTACTACACATAACCTAATATTGAGAAAGGGAAAAACATTGGCATTACATTCCTACTTCTCCTTCTTCCTCTTCTTTGAAACAAGGAAGAAAAAAAAACCCACCTCACCATTTTTGCAAATCTCAAGCTATGAACTCAATTCCTTCAATTCAAGCTAAAATTTCTTCAAACTACAGTGAATCAAAAGGTAATCAGCTCCAAAACATCAATAATTTCATCAAAATCTTAGTTTGAGATATTGGGCTTTCTAATTGTAATAATTTTTGTTCTTGCATGTTTATATACATATTTTTAGGTTGTTGAAGCCATTTTCAAGGCCAAAGCTTGCTCCTTTTCGCCGATTTTCTCTTGTAGCACAAAGCATCAGCAAGGTGAGTTGTAATACTCACAAATCCTAGCTGAGCCAAACTCAAAAATTGCAAAAGCAACCAAAATCTAGCTTTTGTTAATAAATTTTTTTGTTGTTTTTCTGTCTGAAATATGTTTCTTATTGCCTATTTGAATGATCATAACTTTACATTCCGACAGCGAAATACTTTCGGACTTCTTGCATTTGGTAGCCTGCATGTTGAACTTCATTTCTGCAAATTTTGGTTGAAATATATTATCGTTTGAATATTCAAAACGCTGCTGCAAAGTCGACTCAGGCACAGGTTTTTGCCTGTAGTTGTTTTGAGTTGCTGCAAACATGGCCTGAGTCCATGTTTGAGACCGCACAACTCATTCATTTCTTACTGGAATTGTATGATTCTTTTTTTGTTTGAAAGATTAAGTTTTCCAGTATAAGGATACCAATTTTAAGATCAATCCTATATTATTTGTTTCCCTGTTTTATGCCTGAAAGTTCAACCCAGGGTGGTTTCAGGCCTGTACATTTTTTTGTTTTTGAACTGTTGCAAACATGGCCTGAGTCCATGTTTGTGATAGCATAACTCATTCGTTTCAAATCGGATTTGAGTGATTCCTTTTGCAGATTGAAGTAGGAGTTCTGAATTATAATCCTATAAAATTTCATCAACATCTGGGTTGGTTTGCTATTTCGAAACTACTGTCGAACTTGTACTCACAGCTTGCTGTAATTCAGTGTTTAAACCTTGTTTTGGTCCAACTTTGAAACGACGCAGATTCTTCTTTTCAAATTGGAATTGTGTGATTCTTTTTGCAGATTGAAATAGGAGTGTTGATTTATACTCCTATAAAATTTCATCAACATCTGGGTTGGTTTGCTATTTCGAAACTACTGTCAAACTTGTACTCGCAGCTTGCTGTAATTCATTGTTTCAAACCTTGTTTTGGTCCGACTTTAAAACGACGCAGATTCTTTAATTCAAGTCGGAATTGGATGAATCTTTTTGCAGATTGGAGTAGGGGTGTTAATCTACATTTCTACAAAATTTCATGTCATTTGGACTCTTTTTTTAGGTCCAAACCTGCTGTCGAACTAGTGATCACAGCTTGATTTCAGCGGTTTTTATACTTAGAATAATTTCCGCCATTTTTGATATTTTCCCGAATTCTTGAGTTTTCTCTCTAGATTTCGTGCACTGGTTTTATAAAGCATTTTAAAGTGTTTTTCAAACAAATTGGCTTGTGAAATTATTATTTAGTATTATTTTAAGTATTAAATTATTTACTCCATAATAGGAGAATTTCAAAGGCAATTTCCAAAGTGTTTTCAAACGATTTCTAAACTTGTTCCAAATTATTTTCTGAGTAAAATTACACTCTTTTGCACTTCGAACGAAGTGGGAAGGTAATTAAATGGTTGGGTAAAACACGTACTATGGAATACGTGCGTTTATCTTTCCAATTAATTCCTAATCTATTCGTTTGATTGTTTTGACCTTTGGGTCTGGCTTACCGATGAGATGAGGTAAACTTTGTACTGCTTTAAGTGTGGAATTGACTAACGGTTAGTAAATCGTTTAGTGCGAACGTGTGGTATGGGACACACGTTAACACTTTTCGGGTTCCTTTTCGAGAGTTTGTGACACATATTGCCAGTTAGTGGTTTCCAGTACTGGGCCTCCGGACCTTTGCCACTACGGTTTGTTGCCTTCGGGTTTGTTGCCTTTGGGTTTGTTGCCCTATAGTATCGCTTTTGGAGTTGGTCCATCGTCACCGCTCGAGAGATACTTGGGTTTGTCGCCTTCGGGTTTGTTGCCCTATAGTATCGCTTTTGGAGTTGGTCCTTCGTCACCGCTCGAGAGATACTTGGGCTTGTGGATCCTTGTTTATACAGTACTGAGCACGTGCATCTTTTGTTTCATTGATATTTATATTTCCCTAGAGTATCGCCTTTCGGAGTAGGTCTTTTGAACCACTCGATACATAGCGATTACCTTGTGGAAACTTGTGTTACCTTCATTGGTATTTGTTATTTGCCTTTTTGGCTTGATTTGGGATATTCATATCCTTTGTTTATTGAGTTGCCGATGATATGAGGCTTGTTATGATTCATCTTTTGTAGATGATTGAGTTATCTCTTTTAGAGATATTTGTGGTACTTTATGACCTTGCATGTTCATTATTGTTTAGCTTGTCTAACTGATTTGTTTAGCTAGACTGACCCGTGTATTTTATACTCGGGTCAGACCGAGGTGTTTCAGGTTAGGTACCTTTGGACTTAGCCTATTCTGCTTCCGCGTGGACTATTCTGCTAGCCTCTTTTGTTATACCTTTTTGGGTAGTCCCTCTTGGTTGTAACTTTGATATGTATATTCTTTTGACTCGCCTGTATATCGTGATTGCTATACCACTTGACATATATCATTTTGTATACTCTGTGATGTATCTGTATATGTGTATATGTATGTGATGATCTACTGTTCTGTGATGTGGTTTACATTTGAGTTATTATATTTTGTTCTGTTAGATCTTATAGCCATTATAGTTTTGTATTAAGTATCTATTAGATATGTCGATCCACAAAAAAAATGCTACATTTATCGATGTATTCAATAGATAGTTAAGACAAGGCTATAGATGGTCGCTCTTATCCAGCTCTATTCTTCGTATTAGCAGACGGTATTACCTTGTAATACTCTTTGCTAATGTGGGTCTCGGAGTGGGGCGTTACAGCTTGGTATCAGAGCTAAGTTCAAAACAAAATATGATAAACACAGAACAGAAACACATATTATAGTACATCCAAGTATAATACAAGTGATAACACAGTTTTCCACTATCGTATTCCTCGATCGTGCCTTTAGTCTTTTCATTTCCTTTGAATGGATAATAAGTTAGAAAACATTATAAGGGTTTTACATATCACTATATTTTTTTTTTAAAAAAAAAAAGTAGTAGAAATTAGACCTAAGATGGCTTAGTTTTAAATTATGTGTTTTAAACCTTAGTGATTAGAGTTGCGCAGCGGAAATGGTGTGACCGTTGTCGCTGGGCACATTAAATGCTTTGTTTTAAGTAAATGCTTGTTTGGTTGGTAATTGCATGAATGTGTGTTAGCATAGTAATTGTTGAAATAATATTGAGTAGGTGATATAATTGAGAGTTAGAAACCTACTCAATGCAAATGATAAGAATTGCGGTGCCTTCAAGTTGTAGCTACCGCAAGAATTATTAGAAAGATTAAATTTTGAAAATAAAATGTAATTCTTAAGTGGTATTTAACCAAAGGTTAAAATGAAATAAAAATTTAATTTTTTAAGAATTTCATGGATGCATTTTAAAGAAGTAACTTAAAGAATTTTCCAGAAAGAAAGCATCCATGTGAATAGAAAATCTTTCTAATAAGAGATATACTTATGTATATAACTTGATTATTTTATGAATTGATTGAATGATTGTATAATAACAAAATGTTTTATGTTTTGAAAATAAACATTGTTACAACCAAGTTTAAGATTTCTTAAGAAATCAAAACAGTTTTTATAATTTCTTGTGTCAATTGGCTAATAAGTTTATAAGAATTCTGGTCGATGCGTCTGATCAGCGTTATCGATAGGGATTCCTAAACGCTTGCGAGGTGATGTGATACATGCTTTTGAAATGGCAATAAATAATATTTACTAGTATGGATGTTGAATGCAAAAATATATAGATATTGCAAAGATTTTGAAAATTCTAAATCGCCATTTAAGATAAGTATTTTATATACATACTTAAGGACTTATGGAAATAGTGTGACATAGAGGGCAATGGAGAGGCAATGTTGATCTTGGTCAACTTTGCAGTCCTCGAAATGTCATTCACTACAAATGTATTAGTTAGATGTTATCATTTTTTTAAATTGATAATTGAAAATTTTGAATATGGTTTCATTTAAATAAATTGTATTAATTATTGGTTACGTTACTTGTTTGTGAAAGTTTACATACATGGAAAATTTAAAATGCTTAAGTAAGCTTTTAGGAAAAGTATTTTGGAAAATATTACCTTATGCTAATTCATTTTTATGGAAAATAACATTAATTAAGGAAATACCTTAATTGGATGAAACTATCATGTGATAGTGATTAATAAAACAAAGTATTCAAATTAAGAAAATGAATTGTTTAGAAATCTAAAATATAGATTGGAAGCAGGTTTAGTAAAAAGTAAAAGGATAGTTATGAAGATTAGTTTAAACATTTAATCATTTGATTAATAACAAGTGGAAAAAAAAAGTATGCCTCCGGGAAAAGAAAATGCTAATTTAGTGCTTTTGAATTAGCATGAAATTTAATAAGGAGCAAAATCCATTAGAGTAAGTTTGGTTTTGAATTTAAATAGTGTTAAAAACTTGTTAATTATGTATTTGTAAAATTCAAATTGAAAACAAGTTTTAATTAAGTATCAAACTTGGCTAGTTCTAAGTGATAATAAAATAAATGTTTAGCTTTATGGATCAAGTGAAAATTTAATATAAAAGATTCATTTATTATAAAATGCAAATTTTTGTGAAAAGCTAGAAATAATAATAAATAGAGCAACAAGATAAGATTTCTTTTTAATTGTGAAAGCAATTTAAAAAAAAAATCAATATGTAATTCCAAAGTCTAGTTTGGATAGATAATTGTTTCTTACTAATGTAAGAAAGTAAGTATTTTAATTAAATTATGGGTCTTCTTTCAAAAGACTTTGTTTGTTAATTGAGAAAAAGTTTTCTTTGTAAACCATTTTGAAAGTTTGTTGTATGTATTATAGTGTAATTCTAAATGTCTTGGCTTTTCGGAGAAAAGGATCATGTAATAAATGTTTTAGAGAAAAAAATTTTGATCTTAAATTATGTAGTTTGGATTTAACAATGATTTAAAATTTTCGACAATTAAAGGTCTTGTGTCGGAAAATTTTAATTGAAAAGTGATGTTTTAAAACAGCAATAACTTGTGATTTACAAATCCAAATGGGTCCATTCTTTTTGCAAAAGAGAGTACTTTCAGTAAGCTAGAAATCATCTTTATGACATTTTTCAAAATTTTGCAGTTCGGTTATTCAAAAAACGAGTTGAAAACTGATGGACATCTCTGTCCTCTTTTATAATTTCTGAGTTTAAAGCTGAAAGTAAATTGAGCATAACTTTCAAAGCGTAAATCCGATTTTGAAGATCTTTATATCGCTGGAAAGCTTGGACTGAGTAGAATAACTTTTATTTTATGAGTATTTTCGATTTATGAGTTTTACTATGTCAAAAGCCTAAGTCTTTGTAGCAGGCCTGAATTTGAAAATTTTGAAGTTTTGAGTTGTTGTCTTATTTAAACTATGATTTTAATGCTTCATATGTTTATAATTGCATGCTAATATGTTTCAATAAGTTAAGCGTAGGTACAAGAGGATATTTGAATTATTAATTAGCAAAATAGTAAGTATACAAGTAAGCATGCTTGCATTTTAAACGCTAAAAATGAAAGATATGAATTGTTAAGTGTTTATGTGTTAAGAATTTATATATATACATATTGTGTTTCGACCTTTTGGTCGATGTATATCTATAATTCATATTTATGAAATTGTAAAGGGCTCTCCATGCAAAGGAGACTCCGTCGAAGTTTTCAAAAAAAAAAAAAAATATTACTTATTGTAGTATATTTATTTTTGGAATTAGAGTATGGAACAACTCTAATTTAATTTACTTAAAATTTAAAGTAATAATGATTGAATTGAAAATTTAAGTAAGGGACTTCAAAAATTATCAAGTATTGAAGTTTAAGTTTTGTGTATAAAAGAAAATTGATTTGAGTGAAAACTCTTATAACAAATTTTTGAAAAAATTTCTTGTAATCCATTCTTGTGTGTCTTGCCTTAGTGCGATTCTTGTGATGACTTGCATTCATGCAGTCATGTGTTGTGATGATAGCTTGAAATACCATCTATCTTTTGTTGAATCCTCTTTTGATGATTGTGCTTATCTGTGTTACTCCTTTAAAGGAGTTAGGTGCGTTTCAGTATATTTGGAAAGTTGGCTCCTAATTATATAGGACCATCTACTATTACTGAACGCCTTGGTTCGATTGCTTTCATGCATCGTTTTCTATTCAGTTTTGGGTATGCATGATATGTTCCAAGTAACCCAATTTCGTTGTATCTTTGAGATTTAATCTCGATTATTAATTCTCTTGTGTTTCATGATCACGAGTCTCACCGACTTGTGTATTGTGCCGAATTCTATTTGTGTAGTTGTTTCGAAGATTGAACACCTTCAAAATAAGAATGTTCTACTTATAAAATTCTATCGTCCGCTAACCGTAAGTGCTGTACTTGGGAAACCATAGGATTTACCGAGCAAACTTGTCCTGGTCCTTTCATTCTCTGTTGAGGGAGAATATCTATGATCCTATCTTTGATTTGAATCTTGTTGTGATGAAATAGATGTTATAGATAACTTCCATTATAGAAATTGCGTGGACGCAATTTTGTTAAGGAGGGGAGTCTGTAACAACCCTGGTTTTAGAGATTACTTGTAAATATTTAATTATAATGGTAGTTATAATTTAATATTGTGAATTAAAACAAAATTGGAGAGATTAAATTGTTTATTTGGAATAAACAATGAATTTTGGAATAAAATAAGAAAATAAAGTATGAAACTTTATTTTATTTGTTTGGGTTAATAATAAATGAGAAAATAGTTTTTATTTAGAGAAAATGCAATAATTGTATTAATTATTGCCAATTACTTCTTCTAATAATTTTTAAAAGAAGTATTTGATTTTTAAAGGTTGTTTAATCAAATAAAAAGGTGGAAATTGATTTAAAAATGAGTTTTAATTATAAATTTGTGTTTAGAATAGTTAGTTATATTTTTCTAAGCAAGAAAAATATTTTTGTGGAAATTTAGAAGTTTAAAGTAATGTTTTGTCCATTTATTTGAGAAAATTGTGTATTTTTGTATAATAAAGAATTTTAATAATAAAAAATGTTTAAAAAATATAAGTTTATCTTTTATATGAGGTAAAATGTTTTATTTCATATCTATATAAGTTTACATATTTTGTTTGATTAAAAACTTAAAAGAGAAATGTAATTTATTTGGTAATATTATGTAACTTGTACATAATTGTATATGTACATGAATTAATTCATCAAATCATTTGATTTTTTATTTTATTTTTGAGTCCATTAGGCCCATTACTACACATAACCTAATATTGAGAAAGGGAAAAACATTGGCATTACATTCCTACTTCTCCTTCTTCCTCTTCTTTGAAACAAGGAAGAAAAAAAAACCCACCTCACCATTTTTGCAAATCTCAAGCTATGAACTCAATTCCTTCAATTCAAGCTAAAATTTCTTCAAACTACAGTGAATCAAAAGGTAATCAGCTCCAAAACATCAATAATTTCATCAAAATCTTAGTTTGAGATATTGGGCTTTCTAATTGTAATAATTTTTGTTCTTGCATGTTTATATACATATTTTTAGGTTGTTGAAGCCATTTTCAAGGCCAAAGCTTGCTCCTTTTCGCCGATTTTCTCTTGTAGCACAAAGCATCAGCAAGGTGAGTTGTAATACTCACAAATCCTAGCTGAGCCAAACTCAAAAATTGCAAAAGCAACCAAAATCTAGCTTTTGTTAATAAATTTTTTTGTTGTTTTTCTGTCTGAAATATGTTTCTTATTGCCTATTTGAATGATCATAACTTTACATTCCGACAGCGAAATACTTTCGGACTTCTTGCATTTGGTAGCCTGCATGTTGAACTTCATTTCTGCAAATTTTGGTTGAAATATATTATCGTTTGAATATTCAAAACGCTGCTGCAAAGTCGACTCAGGCACAGGTTTTTGCCTGTAGTTGTTTTGAGTTGCTGCAAACATGGCCTGAGTCCATGTTTGAGACCGCACAACTCATTCATTTCTTACTGGAATTGTATGATTCTTTTTTTGTTTGAAAGATTAAGTTTTCCAGTATAAGGATACCAATTTTAAGATCAATCCTATATTATTTGTTTCCCTGTTTTATGCCTGAAAGTTCAACCCAGGGTGGTTTCAGGCCTGTACATTTTTTTGTTTTTGAACTGTTGCAAACATGGCCTGAGTCCATGTTTGTGATAGCATAACTCATTCGTTTCAAATCGGATTTGAGTGATTCCTTTTGCAGATTGAAGTAGGAGTTCTGAATTATAATCCTATAAAATTTCATCAACATCTGGGTTGGTTTGCTATTTCGAAACTACTGTCGAACTTGTACTCACAGCTTGCTGTAATTCAGTGTTTAAACCTTGTTTTGGTCCAACTTTGAAACGACGCAGATTCTTCTTTTCAAATTGGAATTGTGTGATTCTTTTTGCAGATTGAAATAGGAGTGTTGATTTATACTCCTATAAAATTTCATCAACATCTGGGTTGGTTTGCTATTTCGAAACTACTGTCAAACTTGTACTCGCAGCTTGCTGTAATTCATTGTTTCAAACCTTGTTTTGGTCCGACTTTAAAACGACGCAGATTCTTTAATTCAAGTCGGAATTGGATGAATCTTTTTGCAGATTGGAGTAGGGGTGTTAATCTACATTTCTACAAAATTTCATGTCATTTGGACTCTTTTTTTAGGTCCAAACCTGCTGTCGAACTAGTGATCACAGCTTGATTTCAGCGGTTTTTATACTTAGAATAATTTCCGCCATTTTTGATATTTTCCCGAATTCTTGAGTTTTCTCTCTAGATTTCGTGCACTGGTTTTATAAAGCATTTTAAAGTGTTTTTCAAACAAATTGGCTTGTGAAATTATTATTTAGTATTATTTTAAGTATTAAATTATTTACTCCATAATAGGAGAATTTCAAAGGCAATTTCCAAAGTGTTTTCAAACGATTTCTAAACTTGTTCCAAATTATTTTCTGAGTAAAATTACACTCTTTTGCACTTCGAACGAAGTGGGAAGGTAATTAAATGGTTGGGTAAAACACGTACTATGGAATACGTGCGTTTATCTTTCCAATTAATTCCTAATCTATTCGTTTGATTGTTTTGACCTTTGGGTCTGGCTTACCGATGAGATGAGGTAAACTTTGTACTGCTTTAAGTGTGGAATTGACTAACGGTTAGTAAATCGTTTAGTGCGAACGTGTGGTATGGGACACACGTTAACACTTTTCGGGTTCCTTTTCGAGAGTTTGTGACACATATTGCCAGTTAGTGGTTTCCAGTACTGGGCCTCCGGACCTTTGCCACTACGGTTTGTTGCCTTCGGGTTTGTTGCCTTTGGGTTTGTTGCCCTATAGTATCGCTTTTGGAGTTGGTCCATCGTCACCGCTCGAGAGATACTTGGGTTTGTCGCCTTCGGGTTTGTTGCCCTATAGTATCGCTTTTGGAGTTGGTCCTTCGTCACCGCTCGAGAGATACTTGGGCTTGTGGATCCTTGTTTATACAGTACTGAGCACGTGCATCTTTTGTTTCATTGATATTTATATTTCCCTAGAGTATCGCCTTTCGGAGTAGGTCTTTTGAACCACTCGATACATAGCGATTACCTTGTGGAAACTTGTGTTACCTTCATTGGTATTTGTTATTTGCCTTTTTGGCTTGATTTGGGATATTCATATCCTTTGTTTATTGAGTTGCCGATGATATGAGGCTTGTTATGATTCATCTTTTGTAGATGATTGAGTTATCTCTTTTAGAGATATTTGTGGTACTTTATGACCTTGCATGTTCATTATTGTTTAGCTTGTCTAACTGATTTGTTTAGCTAGACTGACCCGTGTATTTTATACTCGGGTCAGACCGAGGTGTTTCAGGTTAGGTACCTTTGGACTTAGCCTATTCTGCTTCCGCGTGGACTATTCTGCTAGCCTCTTTTGTTATACCTTTTTGGGTAGTCCCTCTTGGTTGTAACTTTGATATGTATATTCTTTTGACTCGCCTGTATATCGTGATTGCTATACCACTTGACATATATCATTTTGTATACTCTGTGATGTATCTGTATATGTGTATATGTATGTGATGATCTACTGTTCTGTGATGTGGTTTACATTTGAGTTATTATATTTTGTTCTGTTAGATCTTATAGCCATTATAGTTTTGTATTAAGTATCTATTAGATATGTCGATCCACAAAAAAAATGCTACATTTATCGATGTATTCAATAGATAGTTAAGACAAGGCTATAGATGGTCGCTCTTATCCAGCTCTATTCTTCGTATTAGCAGACGGTATTACCTTGTAATACTCTTTGCTAATGTGGGTCTCGGAGTGGGGCGTTACACTAGTGAACTCTAACTTGTATTATGAGCCATGTCGTGACATTGTTATCATATAAAAATATCATGTGATTCTCAACATTTGGAATCACCCTCAGCTCGGTTATAAATTTGTAGATTTATATTTATATACATTGTTTTTATTACAGCGCTATTCAAGGCGTTCTACTTAGCCTTTTTCATTGAATCCACCAAAGTCTTTCATTTGGAACATTTCTGTTTCCTGTAGATTTGACCAGGCAACTAGGTACTTGACATTAGCGCACGACTATTTATGGATCGTTCAGCATCTACATAGCGCTTGGCATCCAGGAGCGCCCAACATCCAGGGGCGCTCGGCATTCAGGGGCACTCGGCATCCAGGGACGTTCAGCATAAAGAGACGTCCGGCGTAAAGAGACGTTCGACATGGAAGAATCGTCCGGCATCCCATATTTCTCGGTATCCATCTCGTTCGGCATTCGCCTACTGTTCGACATACAAGGAATGCTTGGCATCTAGAGAGCGCTCGGCATCAAATGACGCTCGGCAGGCAAGACCGTTCAGCGTCAAGTGACGTTCGGCATCTCTGGACATTCGGCACGGCAGACCAGCTCGGCATTCCACGCAGTTTGGCATCCAGAGGTGTTCGGCATCTCGAAACTGTTCAGCATGAAGAGGTGTTCGGCATTCAACCCATCTCCATCACCTTCTACTATTGCTCGGCATACGCTCGCCACTCGGCACCTCATTTCGGTCGGCATCAGGATATCGTCCAGCCGACTCTTTCCACTCAATACCTCACATCGTTCGGCGTGAAGGCTACGGTTAGGCATTTGGCCGTTCGGCACGTTCGGGTCGGCACGTAGAGCTTACTCTATTTGGGCCAAGGTATTCAGCTACCAGGCCCACCAGGGAAGTCCAACCCACCTTCATCTATAAATAGAGAAGCAGGGGCACAGTCTAAAGGATTGTTTTTTGAGAACACTGGGGAAACTCTGCCGCATTCAATACTCACTCAAGATTTCATCTTTTACTATGCAATTGTATTCAAGTAATTGGAAACGGATTGTATCTGTAATCAACTATCAAGGAAAGCAATAGAAATCAACTTCAAAGTGAACGTAGGCAGTTACGCCGAAGCACTATAAATTTGGTGTTCTTGTTCTTTGCATTCAAATTTACATGTTGTCTTCTATTTTAATTTATTATTTTCATTAATCTCTCTACACAATCTTTCTTAAGGGTGTTAGTGACCAATTTTGGTGCTTTCACTGAGAATTGAATTCTCAGGCTGTTAGGATCTGCTTTGTAGCTACTGGATTGCATAAATCCCCCAAAGGAGATCCAAGATCATTCACAAGGCATCTGTTGATTCTATTCAGAGTTACAACCAACAACTCTACCATGGGGAGACCGCGAACTAGATCGGCCTCTCACAACACAGATGTCCATGAGACTGCTAGCGTGCAACAAGTTGGACCTAGAAATCAGCAAGCAACTCGAGGTGTAGGGCCCTCTACCCAAAACCAAGCAGAAGTTGTTTCCCGAGCAGAGTTCTACGACTTGATAAGGGAACTTAAGGAAAGTAGAAGGCAACTTGCTAAGAAGATTCAAGCCAACACTAACCTCATGACTCAGCTCACTCAGCAACAGTGTCAGAATGCTGGAGGTAACCCTGCCCCTTATTCTGAATCTGATAGTTCAACCTCAACTGATGAACCTCTTAGGCGTAGACGCCGTAAGGATGAAGGTGCACAGGCAGGTGCCATAGATCAATTGACTAAGGATCAAGCCCGTGAAGAGACTGGACACCCGAATCTCCAAGATCCAAATCAGGCGGGACATCAACCCGCACGGTCCCGCGGAACGGAACCATCCTCCATACAAACTCCGGACTTAACAGCTATGGTCAGGCAGTTGATGAGAGAGAACCAAGGCTTGATCAATGAAGATTGGGGAGTGTCCAGAAGCCATACTCCCTTTACGGATGGTATCCTGCAGGATGAGTACCCCAAGAAGTTCAATATGCTGACTATCCCAGCCTACAAAGGGAAGACTGATCCCAGGCAGCATGTGATGAGGTACGGATGGATGATGGGTTCTGAAAGAGCTAATGATGCAACCAAATATGGGTTCTTTCCAATCACTGTCCGGAATCGCCACTATGTGGTTTACTCGACTTCCCCCACGATCTATATCCAGCTTTAACGAATTGGCAATGAAATTCATAGAACAATTCAGGATACACACCACTCGTCCAAAGGATGTGATGTCCTTATCAAGCGTAATCCAAGCTCCAGGAGAGTCATTGAAAGCATACTTGCAGAGATTTCATGTTGCTGCTACCGAAGTGAGCAATCCAAACGACCACGCAATTTCGTTGGCGGTAATGCGTGGAGTGGTTCCAGACTCTGAATTTGGAGATTGGTTGGTGGGAAAGCCCCCAGCCACGCTGGAGCGCTTTTATTCGAAAGCTCATTAGTTCATAAGAAGGGAGGAAGCTTGATGGACAAGACAAGGCACCAGGGCCTGCTCAGGAGACTGTGAAAAGTAACGTCGCCATGAAGCAAACCGACGATAATTCGGAAAAAGCTCAAGTCAACGCCCAAAACAAGCCTGGGCAGTCTAAAGGATCCGGAGGTGGAAATCCCGGAAAGAAAAGAGAGACGGGGAAATGGAAGTCAAGGATCCCGACCTACAATGAATACACCCCACTCAACGCATCTCTAGAGAACATCTATTTGTCAACTTGCAACACTTTTCAATATAGAATACCATACCCAAAGGAATCAATGGAGGAACAGAAGAGGACTGGGAAGTATTGCCACGTTCACGAGTCTTATGGGCATAACACAGAGGAGTGCAGATACCTTCATGACGCTATAGAAAAGTTGACTAGACAGAAGAAGCTGCAGGAGTTTGTCAAAGACCCACAAGACGGAAGACAAGAGACATCGGACCTCGGACGCGGGCCAGCTCCACGCCAACCAGAACAACCTGCTTGAACTGTGGGTAGATTGGTTATCAACACGATTGCCGGCAGACCTCATCCTGTGGATAAGAATTGGCAGGAGATGGAGCGACATGCTAACTCTTTAAGACATGCAGAGTATGAGTGTCGTTCGAATGTGAAGGATGAGACTCCTGCAAAGCAGCAGCGCATGATGGATGATGATATTGTATTCAGGAGCAGAGATGCGGGTAAGGTGGAGGCTCTTACCATCGACCCGATGGTCATATCTACGACAATCGGGCCGACGTTTGTGAAGAGAATTCTAATCGATTGCAAAAGTTCCATTAACATCATCTTCAAGAAGGCATATGACCAAATGAAGCTGGAGACTAAGGATTTGAAACCGTCTAAGCCAGAATCCTTGGCTTTAACGGCGCAACAACGGATGCAGTGGGATACGTGGAGTTACTAGTTGAACTGGGGCAAGGTGAGCAAAGGAGGGTGCGAATCCTACCGTTCATAGTGTTGGATGTTGACTCTCCATATAACGTATTTCTAGGACGTCCAGCCCTGGCAGAATTTAGGGCAGCACTGGCCCCTTGGTATCTGATGTTAAAATTTCCAACTGATGGAGGTGTTGGAGTGGTACACGGCGATCAGGCGACCGGTTGTGCATGCTATGTGGCTGAGCTGAGAGAGGCTCGGCGTAGAGAGAAAGGAAAGGTTGTGGACAGCTCCCGCATCCAAAATTCTAATGATTGACAAGTAGCGTGGAGCCCTGGCTTGGGCAACATTCTCGGATCTATAGAGACAGATCCGAGAGACGATGATGGGGGACCCGGGGAAACAAATGCAGCACCGGCTGAACTAACAATCACTACACCAAATACTGAGATTTGCAACTAACCATCCGCGCATTTGGCAACGGTTATTAACCGTTGCCATTTAGCAACAGTTAATAACCGTCTTGGTTAAGTTAGCAACGGTTTTTTATCGTTGCTAATTGGGAACGGTTAGTAACCGTAGCTTCTTTGGAGACAAATGATGGCGGTGAATTTCATCCTTTCGCGCCATAATTTTTGGCGCGCTTCGTTCCAATTAGCCACGGTTTTCAACCGTGGCTAATTAGCAACGGTTTTTAACCGTCGTAAATATTTTAGGCAGGGCCGGCCCAAACCAACTGAGCCGGGCAACACCAAAAATCTGTTTTACTTCAAAGTTACAGCTCAATAGCAATCTTCATGTTGGCGATGCTCGAACCCAAAAAAACTAGGGTTTCAAAAATCAACGCTTTCTAAATAATCATCGCTGCATACTCGGCTATTCCATCATCCATCGTCGGCTCATGCTTGCCTTCTACGCGATATTTTCTACTGCTGATTTGAAGTCCTGCTACAGTCTCTATACTGCCACTGCTAATTAAGTAAGCGAATTTCTGGTTTTGAGTTGTCTAATTTTCTAAAATTGAGTCGCCCTTTCATTGCTTTAGATTTCATTAACCTTGAAAACGCCTGAAGCTAATAACTTATTAGTATTTAGTTATAAACAACAAGTTTTCTGTAACTAATCGTTTAGGAATCGAAATTTGAAAGCTGAAGCTAAAATACTAATAATTATTTAGGAACTGATACTTTCATTGATGTACTATTTTTTCTGCAGTGTGTGTATGTCTACCCGCAAACATTTAGGCAGAACCCAATATGATTTGCCTGTACACTTAACTAGATACACTAGTTTGTAAACTTGATACATTTCGTTAAAAATTAAATACACTGTTTTGTAAACTATTTGAGACTATAAGTATTGCAGCCCACTTAATGTGACAACTTTTGTATAAAAAGTTGGTACTTTGTTATGTTATAGTTTTATATGTGATTTTATGCTTATATATGAAAAAGAAAATAAAAAAATTGACATGTTATATAGTAAGGGGCAAAAAAATTCACATTGGGCTTGGTCAACCGATTCTTTGGGCCGCCCTTGCTTTTAGGATTGATCAGGCGCAGTTTTGGTCAGGCGCTGTTTTGGGCAGTAAGCAGCTGCACTATGTTGTGGTCTGGTGGGTTGAAGTTTGAGGTGATGCAATGGAATATTGTGATGTGTGAAGTGTTGCTGTAGAGGGGTTTTAATGTTGCTGTTGATGTGCACAGGGTAGTTTGTTACTGCAGCAGTTAGTAGTGGGGATGTAGTTGACTGATGTGCAGGGGTGTAGTTGATGGAGGGTGGTTTTGCAGCAATATGAAGAGGGAGGTTATCACAGTGTTTGGTTGTATGATGGTATGGATAGTGAAAGTGGCAGCAGTGGATGATGCTGTGAAGTGGAGATGTAGTTGAAGTGCACTGGTTTCCTGAAGTGAAATGTATGTGCAGTGGTGATTGTTTATTGAAGTGTGTGATTAGTTTTACAAATTGTAATGTACTGTACTGCACTGCATGCTAGTTAGACATAGCTGCTTATAGTGACTGTTAGGGTATAAGTTGATGCAATGAATTTTGTTTTACTAAATATGAGACCATATTTAGTAAGTGGATAAAATTGTTGTTAATGGCGCAAGCCAAGTATCAGGAGAGGGGTACTGCATAGACATTACTCTGGTGCTACAAAATGGCGCCGTTGTAATGGCAAATTTTTTGCAAACGGTTTGATGCTAACATTAAATTTCAAGTGAAATCAGAAGAATATACATCTGTTTAGTAAATATCAGAGTTGAACTTGGTGGAAAGCCATAAGATATTGTTACCCATGATTTCTTATTAGATCTTGTTATTTTCTTTCAGTATGTCTTTTAGTATAGACAAACAATGGATGAATCAATCTAATCGAAGAAATACAGAATATGTGGAAGGTGTGAGAAATTTCGTTAAATTTGTTGCTGAAAACGGTTGCAATAAGGAAAAGTATTCGTGCCCTTGCACGCGGTGCAAAAACGAAGATACATTCAAATTAAATGACATTCATTTTCATTTGCTTAGATATGGTATTGTTCAATCATATACCGTGTGGTGTTTTCACGGGGAAAGAATACCGGAGAAGCCAAAACAACAACCGGTTAGTCATGCCACAAATACTGATGAGTCCGAACATATTAGGATGGAGGATTTGATCAATGATGCAGATAGATTCCATCATTTTCAACCTACAAGTCAGTTGCATGATAATGCTAATATTGGTGAGCAGTTTACGGATAAATCATTTTGTGATAGTGCAACTGCAACAGAGCCATTGTATCCTTCTTGTCCAAAAGAGATTACAAAGTTGTATGCCATTGTGAAACTGAATAGCTTGAAGACCCAATACGGCTTTTCAGACAATGGTGTGACTGCACTACTCGAATTCATAAAGGAGTTACTCCCCGAAGGTAACACGCTACTGTCAAAGTACCCCGACGTGAAGAAGATCATTAAGCAAGTTGGGATGAATTACATAACTTATGATGCATGCATTAATGACTGCATCTTGTACTGGAAAGATAATGCGAACAAAGTTTCATGTACAAATTGCAACGCACCAAGATATAAGACATCATTCGACGAAGAGAGAAAAGCTACCACAGTACCTCGAAAGACCTTAAGACATTTTCCTTTAATATCTAGATTGAGAAGACTGTATACTGTACCATGGATAGCAGAAGCGATGACCATACATACATTTGATCACATACATACACACATGTACACACACATACATATGATCAGCTTGACTATTCTTTCTTTCTTTGTGTTTGTAGGTAGACATGCAATTCAAGATATTGTATTTGCACCCTTTAGTTCAGCAGTGCTAAGGTAATATATTTTTGTATTTGCATCCTTTATTTCAGTCAATATTTTAGATATTGTTTTGAATCCGCTTAAGTTTAAAATTCTGGTGATGCAGGAAGACTTTATCACTGCCGCATAAAAGTGAATGTTCCCCTTCCCACCCATCCCTGTGATGCCCGATTGCTATTAAGCTGCTGTACATCTGATATAGTAAACAACGTGCCCTTCTGATTTGTCTGATCCCACCAGCTTCTCGCCTCGAAATGTGGTGAGAAGTTGGTGGGATCAGACAAATCAGAAGGGGACGTTGTTTACTATATCAGATGTACAGCAGCTTAACAGTGATCTCTTGGAGCAATATAGGGATGGGCCAGAAGGGGAAGAAATGTACGTCATAATGTTGTTGGGATTATTTTAGGATTTTAGACTTTGCAGGACGTAATGTCACAAGATGCCACACTACCGTCAAATGATACTACTTCACAATCATCCACTTTAAAACGGGAGAAAGTTGATATAGACAACTACGGTTTTCCAGTTGGAAAAAATGGTTCAAAGGTCGCTACGAAGATTGGTAAACTAGTAAGAAATCATGTGCCAATCTCATATCCAAGTTGGAAAAAAGTTCCGCCAAATTACAAGGAAGACGCGTGGAATCAATTGGAGGTAAGTTCTCCAATCTCATAACCATTTTTATGTACTGTTTCTGTTTGTAAAATATAGTTGTCTGATTGTAATATGCACCCTTTTTCATAGAGACTGATGAAACTATATACGTTATTCATAGAGACTGATGAAACTATATACGTTGAAATGTAAAAATCCATATACTTTGAAATGTAAACTGTGTACATGAACTTAGATGGTTTAAATTCATTTATAATGCTTTCAATACATAAATAAAAAACATATAACATGCATTTTTTGTTATGCAGAAATATTATGAGCTCGATCCTCTATCAAAGGACCTTATTATGAAAAAAATGTCCGAGGCTTTTAGGAGACACAAGAATGATTTGCGCAAGAATCATTATGACCATTTCATCACTGACGAAGAAAGAATGATAAATTGTCCACCGAAAATTGCTCAAGATGATTGGGATGAGTTCATAAGAAACGAATCAAAACCCGAGGCGAAAGAAAAAAGGAAGCGAGGCAAACAAAATAGATCAATGCTCGAATATGGTCATCATTCGGGACGTAAGAGTCACGCTATGATTACTCAAGAAATGGTATGTGTCATTGAATTGGTGCATCACATTTATAAACCCACTTCTACCATCATTTTCTCTAACCAACAGACTGCTGACAACCCACTTCTTCCCCCCTGACCACCTCCACCCCTGAAAAAACAAACTGTGCACCACTGCGCTGACCATCCTACTTCATAGTGCCCTCTTATCAGTACACAACATCCACTCACAGTCACTCCTACCCAACCACAGTCTCAACTGCCATATACATCACCAATTTACACATTCAGCTCCAACTTACTACTACTGCACATACCCCTGCATTTCATCCTCTAACATTCACTGGATCACCACAGTGCTATCCTTCCCAACACACACCAACACACTTCACTCCTCTCTTCAATCATCACTTACAATCAACCATCCATCCCACTTCTTCCACGACATAGCCATTCACCCTACTGTCTTACCAGAACCATCTTAACTGCCTCTTTACAATTCTCTTGCCACTTTTACTAACCTTATTCACCTATACCAAAACCATATCACCCTTCTCAACAATGACAAACACTGTACATTTCCAACTATGCAACAGTGCGCTGCATATCACCATTATATCACCTCACTACATCCCATTCAACCCCAGGCCACTGCCTGACCCACCCCTTCTACCAACTGCTAAACTTCCCTGCTTTACAACAACATCCAGTGCCATTCTATCAATCTTTGACATCTCCTACCCCTGATCACACCATACAATCACCAACTAACCACTGTAAACTACACAACATCGACAGCCATAAACACAGTGCGTTCAACATCCACACTTCTACTTCATTAAAATGCCACAAGTTCATCAAAACTATGATTCATCTCTACTTCATTAAACTGTCAAGTCCTTCTGTCACCACTTCATATCACTGACCACTTCTGCTGCTGCATACCACTTCTGTTGCTACCATCACAACAACTTCCTCTGCCTTCTGTTGCCTGTGCACATCCTTGCACATCATCTACCTCTCTAAAACAACACTGCTTGTCATCACCTTACATCACTCTACCTCCATACCCTGCTTTAAACCCCTCCGTCTGCCATTAGTTCCAAATATAATTTTAGGTCATTGTATGCAGGTCGATTCAAGTAGTCCGGGAACAGAAGTATCACGTCTTCAAGTATGGGAGAAAACACAAAAGAAAAAAGATGGCAACACGTCAGATGCGACATCTTCCTACTTTGTAAGTTAAACAAATAACAACACCTCTAAATTAAATTTTCATTATTCATATATATATATATATGTATGTATGTATGTATGTATGTATGTATGTATTTACTTTTTAGGACAAAATTGAAAAAGAAAAGGAAACGACGAGTGGTGGTGATGAAGCCGTCTTTATATCAGTGTTTGGTAAAGATGTAAAGGGCAGGAGCCGAAGTATTGGGACCAATATAGCTCCTAGCCAAGTTAAGAGTGCTGCCATTCCATGCAAACGGCTCAAACAGGCCCAAGGAGTATATGAGCAGCGACTGCAAAATATGGAGCAAAAATTGATGAAGCTGGACAATATGGATGATAAACTGGAGCGTCTTCTCAGCATAGCCCAAGATAATCGTCAAGTAGGCAGTGAAATCGCATCTTCTCAGATTGCCACTCCGAACAATCAGTTAATCGACCAAAGATGTGAAATCCTGAACTTCGAGGACGAAGTAATTGCAACAGGTACTATTTTATTAAAATTTGAAGAAAATAATATGTTGCAAAGTCAGTGAATGCTTAACTTCGTGAACGGGAGAGTGAGCTGCATTTTCTTGCACGTATAAATGAATATGTACCCAAAACACTTCTCAGCACTCATTTCTTTGACTTAAGTAATCTGGTGCACTGTCCCTGATGCATGCGAGTAAATTACATGCTTTATACGTGTGTTTTACTTTGATTTTTGTGTGGAAATTCTTGCATGTGTGATATATATTGCATGTATAATTTTCTAAAGGCAAATGGTTCCAAGATTTAAAACTTTTATTCTTGCGTGTGTAGTGTCCCTGAAGCATGCAAATATACCACCTCTAATATATGTGTATCCTTGCATTGAAATTATTTCATGCGCACACTTATGCTTTTGTGCCCATATATACAACCTCTTAAATGTTTGGGAGCTTGTTAGTTCTGTTAGTTCGATTCCATATATTCACTCCAGAAATGCTTATATAACAGGTACTATATGCCGAGATTCCACAGCATCAGTAATTCATGGAAAACCAGTACCACCCACATATGAAAAGGTGTTGTTGGAAAAAAATTTATTGCCGAATGAGCTAACCGCCAAAATATGTCGACAATTTACCGAGACCTTTGGGGATGTTGGAGCCGGAGGTTATGTGAGCCATCAAAAGGGTTTGATACAATACCTTTAGTCGGAGGTATTGATATTTCTGACTTGTTCTTTGCATATATTGCTGATTTTCTTTTGTTTTCTGTATATGAAATTTGCATATGCAAATGCATGTGTATTTTGTCCTGGTCTGTCTTGTTTACAAGATAATCGACAATTTATCAAATACTAGAAAGTAAAGCTTTTACCTTCCAAAAAATAAGGTTGAAGCCCATTATATTCTCCTTCAATGCCTCTCAAACTAAAAAACAACCGTGTTTAAAAATTATTATAACATTATATATTTGCAACTTGAAAGAAGTGTTGCCAACTCGTACAAAGCATAAAACATTATATTGACTTTGCATTTCAAAGTCTGAGCTAGAAAGATAATCAAACATTCACCAATTTTATTTTGATATTCGAAATAATAGAATAGAAATAGTTCAAAGTTGGATAATGAATTGCATTCAAGATTCATTGCAACTTCTATTAGTGGTAATTAATACTTATGTCACACGGACTGAGTCAGATTACATCCAGTGTCTATTCAAGACTGACCAAAAACAAGAGGGTTGATAATCTAATTGAAGTCAGCCACATCAATGATGTTCAGATGATAACATGCACCCCAAGATCTAATGCTTTTCTTGATTAAACAAGAAGATAAGTAACAACATTAGCAGCCTGTGTTCAAAACTGTGATATAAGAATAGCAATGCACCTGTTAAGTGATGGCAATAGGCTTATCATTGACTTGTATTAGTAAACATTTGTAATAGAGCTACAGATATTTTACTGAAAGTGCATTTCTTTGTAAAACCATCCATGGATCCAAACAAAATTGTCTATGCATAAACATACAACAAAATCAGTGATCAGCATGAACAACAATATTTTCAACCAAGGACCTTATATTCATTGTGTTTTAGATATACATTTGACATGATAATAGCTTCCATATTTGGTATGGTTACATAAGCAGGGTAGTGTAAAATCTAGCTAGATGTGTAAACTATAAGAACTAAATTTATGAAACCAACAACACATAATTATATAACAAACATTTCATTTCTAAGCATATTTACATGTATTGCTGAAAGTTAACTAATAACTAAGGCAGTGTGTGTAAACTTTTTTAGTGTGATTAGTTTTTAATTTGGATCTATTTCTTACGAAAGTTTTTAATAAAGAATCCAACAAAGATGATATTTATCATAGAAGTGATCTTGTACTGATTACTTTTATTCATACCAATCTATTGTATGCCATACTCCTACAGGCAGTAATGATTCGTGAAGCAACCATACTATTGTATTTATATTTGATAACATTAGGGTTAAATACTTAAACGTTGTCAAGTAAATCAAAAGGTAAATATTAGTTTGCTTATTCATATGTTACATTCAGCTGCTACTATGACAGATGTGATGGAATTGAAAACCAAGAATGGAGAGATTTCTACACTAAAGACCAAAGTGAGTGGGCTAGCGGCAACACGAGGGATATGATGAAGTTCATGCAGAAACATCGACAGCAGCGAAGAGCGGAGACTGTAGTGAGCCATAGAATGATATATAAGTTTTTTCATATAGACGGGATTTGTGTATTACATATGTTATGCATTTATGTCACGAGTCTTATTCGGACGTGTTGGATTGGATTTATTTTTGTTATGTAACGTGGTAGTTTTGTTTTATGTATGATTTATTTGCGGCTGCGGGAGAAGCGTAGATTCCTCGCTTTTTTGCTTCATCCCATGGTCCCAAAAGTTAGTTTCCTCCTAGAAATGTTTTTACAACAACATCGGATAGCATTCAAGGTGATTTAAAAACCTTAGAATTTATTCGATGGTGATAAACCTTAGAATTGGTTTGTAACCGTTGCCTTTTGTACATTAAGCAACGGTTTATACCCGTTGCCTATTGTCCATAAAGCAACGGTTTATACCCGTTGCCTTTGGACCAGTTTGCAACGGTTTCTAACCATTGCCTTTGGACCGATTTGCAACGGTTAGCACCCGTTGCCTTTGTCCCAATTTGCAACGGTTTTTACCCGTTGCCTTTGTCCCAATTTGCAACGGTTTTTACCCGTTGCCTTTTAGAAATAAAGCAACGGTTTCCTCCCGTCGCTAAATTCAACCACTCCTTTATTAAAGACGGTATTTACCCGTTGCTTTTGGGCTTAACAACGGTTTTTGCCCTTTGTTAATAGCTTAAAATGGTGTAGTGAATAGACATCCCAGTCAGCCGGGATGACACGTCACGAATTCTTAAAATTGGATCACAACTCGACCCCGTGGTGGCCGAGAACCTCACTGACTTCCTCCAAGCGAATCTTGATGTTTTCACTAAGACACACTCTGATATGTGCGGGATTTCTCCCACAGTTGTGAGTCGTATGTTGAACATAGACCTAAAGTACGCTCCCATAAAACAAAAAGGAAAGGTATGGACCCGAAGAGGTCTGCGGCTCTCAAAGAGGAGGTGGACAAACTCAAAGCCAATGGGTTCGTCCACGATGCCATCTATCCTGAATGGGTATCTAACCCGGTGTTAGTGAAGAAAGCAAATGGAAAATGGAGAACTTGTGTTGATTATTCTGATTTAAACAAAGCATGCCCGAAGGATAGTTTCCCATTGCCTAGGATTGACCAACTGGCCGATTCAACTGCCGGACATGAGTTACTATCATTTATGGATGCATACTCTGGATATAATCAAATCCTGATGCAGCTCCTGGACCAAGAACACACCAGTTTTATCACAAACGTTAGGTTGTATTGCTATGTAGTGATGCCCTTTGGATTGAAGAACGCGGGAGCTACTTATTAGCGTCTGGTGAATCGGATGTTCAAAGATCAGATTGGTAGAACAATGGAAGTCTATGTGGATGACATGCTCATGAAGTCACGGCAGTCAAAAGACTACATCCGAGACTTAGCGGAGATGTTTGACATACTCAGGCATTATGGAATGAAGATCAATCCTTTGAAGTGTTCATTCGGCGTAGCGTCAGGAATGTTTCTGGGTTTCATTGTGAATGCGTGGGGAATTGAGGCTAACCCGTAGAAGATTCAGGCTATCTGAGATATACAAGTGCCTGGAACTATAAAACAGGTACAAAGCTTGAATGGAAAGGTGGCCGCGCTGAGCCGATTCATATCCAGGTCCACAGACAAGTGTATTCCTTTCTTCGATGTCATAAAGAAAGGAAAGAGGAATTTCGAATGGACGTCCGACTGTGAGAAATCATTCCGAGCTCTTGTAAGGCACTTAGAAAGTCCCTCGGTATTGTCGAAACCAATAGACCACGAAATGTTGTACATATACTTGGCTGTATCCCAGCACGCTATCAGTACAGCCTTGGTTCGCGAGGAAGACCGGGTTCAAAAGCCAGTTTACTATGTTAGTAAACGCTTGACGGGGGCAGAAAGAAATTAACCAAAGATTGAAAAATTAGCTTATTGCTTAGTGATTGCGTCATGCAAGCTTCGTCCGTACTTGCAGGCACACTCAGTCAGTGTTTACACTGATCAACCCCTACGATAGATACTCTAACGACCGGAGACTTCCGGAAGGATGTTGAAGTGGAATATCAAATTAAGTCAATTCGATATTACCTATCTGCCGTGAAGGGTCATACAAGGACAAGCACTAGCTGACTTCATTGCTGAATTTACTGTGTCAGACAAATCAAACGACCATAATGTCATACCTCCCGTTCGATGGAAGATGTACACCGATGAGGCATCTAACGACTGTTGTTTGGGGGTTGGCATAGTTCTTATAACTCCTGAGAACCGATCAGTTTGCTACGCTTTGAAGCTCGAATTCACAGCAATGAATAACGAAGCAGAATATGAAGCGTTGATTGCTGGCTTAAGACTTATCAAAGAAATGGGAGTAAAATCGGTTGATATCTATAGCGACTCGCAGCTGGTGGAGTACCAAGTGCAAGGAGACTACCAAGCAAGGGGGCAGAGACTTGCCCCATATTTGGTCCGAGTTCAGGAGCTGCTAGTGAATCTCGAGTATTATGATATTTCACATTTCCCGCGTAAGCAAAAAAGAGCAGCCGATTCATTGGCAAAATTCGCAAGCACCGACGATGCACAACAAATGGGATTATTTCCTGTTGAGACCCTCCATGCTTCGAGTATAGATATGATGGAGATAAATTTCGCGTTCGAAACCGAAATCGAGAAGGAATCGTGGATGACCCCAATCAAGCAGTACTTGCTATTCAAGATCTTACCTGAAGAAAGAAGCGAAAGACGACAAGTCCTTCGTAAGGCTTCATGATATATAATACAGGATGGGGTGTTGTATCGAAGGGGATTCTCGACCCCCTTACTTCGGTGCGTGGCCCATGATGAAATAAAACGAGTATTAAAGGGAGTCCATGAGGGAGAGTGCGATGACCATACTGGAGGGCAGATATTAGCAAAGAAAATCCTCCGTTATGGATACTATTGGCCAACTATGAATCGGGATGCTGCAGACTATGTGAGAAGATGCGATAAATGCCAGATATACGCAAAAATTCCGAGAGCTCCGTCGATGGAACTCACACAAATGGTTAGTCCCTGACCATTCGCAATGTGGGGGATCGACCTAGTTGGTTCTTTACCCTTAGCCAAAGATGGAGCGAAATATGCAATAGTTGCGGTCGACTACTTTACCAAATGGGCAGAAGCAGAGCCTCTGGCCACAATAACCACCAAGAAGATCATTAATTTCATCGTACGAAATATCATATGTCGTTTTGGCCTTCCGCGTACCATCATTACGGACAATGGGACTAAATTCGAAAGCAAGGAATTCAAAGAATTTTGTCAGAAATATGGCATTGATAAGAAGTTCACAGCGGTTGCTCACCCGAAAGCCAAATGACAAGTGAAAGCCGTAAACAAGATAATCAAGTCCATATTAAAAAAGCATCTGGAAAAGGCTAGAGGCAAGTGGGTGGATGAACTTCCAATGGCGCTTTAGGCTTACAGGACCACCCACAAGACCGCGATTGGCTATACTCCATTCGCATTGGCATATGGCACGGAAGCTGTCATACCCGTGGAACTTGAAGTCCCATCACATCGGGTAACTTATTACGACCCCGAGTCGAACCAGAATATTTTATTGGAATCGTTGGACTTCATTGACGAAAAATGCGAAGAAGCCAATTTGAGAGCGGCCGCATACAGACATAGAGTCGCTAAATATTATAACGAAAAGGTTCGACCTAGAATTTTTGGTGTGGGAGACCTCGTTTTGAAACGAGTTTTTCCGATCCCATCTCATATGAATCCCGCATGGGAAGGTCCATACGTCATTAAACGGAAGCTTGGAGAAGGAACTTTCAAGTTAGCGACCGTCGATGGTACGACACTCCCCCGAGCATGGAACAGCGAGCATTTGTGGCATTGTTATACTTAGTCTATTTCTTTCATGTATTAGTTGCATTTATTTCCAGTACGCTTTTATTTCTAGTTCTTGGCATGTAGTAAGACAATTTAGCTTGCTTTCATTAATAAAGGCTTGAAGCCATCTTTTCCATGAATTACTAATGCTTCTGCGCATGATGATCCTGTGACAGGAAAATGAAACTATATTATTTTGACTGACGTACGAACACGTGCAAACAACTCAAAATCTCCAAGTCCCCAGAGTGCGGACTGGAGTACTCTAAGTCCCCGGAGCGCGGACTCGAGTATAAATGATTCAAAATCTCCAAGTCCCCAGAGTGCGGACTGGAGTACTCTAAGTCCTCAGAGCGCAGACTCGAGTATAAACCACTCAAAATCTCTAAGTCCCCAAAGTGCGGACTAGAGTACTCTAAGTCCCCGGAGCGCGGACTCGAGTATAAACGATTCAAAATCTCCAAGTCCCCAGAGTGCGGACTGGAATACTCTAAGTCCCTGGAGCGCGGACTCGAGTATAAACGATTCAAAATCTCCAAGTCCCCAGAGTGCGGACTGTAGTACTATAAGTCCCCGGAGCGAGGACTCAAGTATAAACAACTCAAAGTCTCCCAGTCCCCAAAGTGCAGACTGGAGTACTCTAAGTCCCCGGAGCGCGGATTCGAGTATAAACGACTCAAAATCTCTAAGTCCCCAGAGTGCGGACTGGAGTACTCTAAGTCCCCGGAGCGCGAACTCGAGTATAAACGATTCAAAATCTCCAAGTCCCCAAAGTACGGACTGGAGCACTCTAAGTCCCCGGAGCGCGGACTCGAGTATAAACAACTCAAAATCTCCAAGTTCCCAGAGTGCAGACTGGAGTACTCTAAGTCCTCGAAGCGCGGACTCGAGTATAAATGACTCAAATCTCCAAGTCCCCAAAGTGCGGACTGAAGTACTCTAAGTCCCCGATGTGCGGACTAAAAAATATTCTAAGTGCTTGAAGCGCGGAAGGAAAAACGAATAACACTCAAAGAATCTCCGAGCTATATGAAGGTGAACCGAGAAGTCCATGTTATTCACAACAGCTTGGATTTAAATCACAATCATACAAAAATTGAACGACAAGAGCCTTTTTAAAGACAGAAAAAGGAACTAAGCTTTATTCTACTACAAGCCCTCTGAAGTTCGGAGTCAACAATCTATTTACAAAGACTACGGAAGTAGATGAAAATAATTGCATAACTTAAACTAACTCTCGTTGAACGAGCGTAATGATCACTTCTTGTGCTTCTTTGACTTCTTCACCTCCGTTGTCCTTTCGGACGGCTCCTCTCATGTGCATTTACCCTTGGTACTCTTCTTTGATGGAGGGGTAGCAACTGAAGAAGTACTGGGAACATCTACGGGCTTGGACCCGCCAGGAAGGATGACCTTCAACTGCTTATGCAAAGGGTCGTCCAGGTCCACAATTGTCTCTCTCTTCTCCACCTCAAGCCGCTCCTTCATACTCAGCTCAGATGTGTGTTCGAAGGCGCCTGTAATTTCTACTTCATAACTCCCATCGATGGGAGAAGGTCTCAGATTTGTCCTCATCCAGCGCTCCAATCATCTGAGCATCTGGCCCGAGAGCCTCTCCTGCATGAGTGGCCTCACTTATCTCTTCCTCCACCTCCTTGGCAACATTGCTCCTCGGAGTGGGCCCGGGATCAGAACGGCCGATGCAAAATCATGAAAAACAAGCATTAGAATACAATAGCCCTTCATAAAGAATGAAGACTTTTAAAATCTTAAAGTGGAGGGTTATCTACCAGGTTTCGGCAGGCTCTCAACCGTCAAGGGGGTCTCACCCTTCGGAATGGGAGACAGAATATGGACGTCAAGGCCGGGGTCCTCCGGATTATAACCGATATGCTGCTCAAATGGATCGAGTATCGGTCGATCGGCCGATTGAGTAGGCACATGAGCTGGAGGCACGACCCCAGACGGACCGGTAATAACTTCCTTCTCTTTCTTTGAAGGGGAGACTTTGCAATAAATAGCTTTAGCTGCAGACAAGTCCGAAGGATCATTTCCCTTGAGCAATTCTTTTATCAAGGCCCCCTCATCAATCTCTTCGGTACCGTTCTCGGCCTTCTTGATGCCTATCAAGGCCTCCCATGCCTCGGCTAAAGATTCAAGATAGCCCTCGCCCAGAAAAGTCAAGTCTCGATGCACGAGGACGCGGGTATTGAATTCAGCGATTAGCGGGTCAAACATGCTTTTGCCTCTTTCTTGCCTTCTTCTCTAACCGCCTCAAGACGGGAGTTGATGTTCGTAGATGCTATCTTCTTGCCCTCTTCACGGGCTTCACTCTTTATCGCCTCAACTTTGGAAAGCTCGGCCTCAAGTTTTTCTTTTAAGAGTCGAGTAGCAACGATTTCGTCACAGTATCGTTGTGACTCTTCTTGGGCAGCCGTTTTCTCTTCTTTCTCTCTACGGAGCTGCTCCTCAAGTTCTCTGACTCGGAGGCTGAATGCATCCCTCTCTTTTTGGACTAAGTCCTTCTCTAGTGCTAGGGCCCCGCAGCGTTGTACTGCCTCATCGATCTCTTTTTTATGTGTCGATTCCAGACGAGTCACGACTTCGGCAGTGTCTTAAGTGCTCTGCCGGACGGCCTCAAGCTGAGATCTATAAGATATAAGCTCTTCGTCCTGAGCCTTAATGATATCTTTGTCATGGATGGCCTCAAGCTTCAGGCGATCGATCTCGTGTTGGCGCTCCATGGAGACTTCTGAAAGTTTTTCAGCCAAATGAACAAACGCGTCATGTTGAACTAAGACGTCGTTGGTGCAGGCGATGGCGCTCTGCTTGACATGTCCGGGAATATGATGAATCGCTGGGAGGAATTTCAGGCCATCAAAGTAGATTTTTGAAAATTTATCTTTAAGCTCGGCCAGCCTCTCCGATACTGTTGGATCCGTTGCAGGAGCAGGAGGAGATGGCTTTGAAAGTTCGGCTCTCCTATGAGGATCTCGGGACTGTCGAGTGGAGGAGGAATCAGAGTGTTGGTCCCGGGGGACATCAGTTTGCGTCCTCTTTTGGTCGCGTTTATCTATGCTTTGCTCGGGGTGAGAAGAGGTATCCTGGTGGTATTTTGGCTGATAGTAAGTTTTCTTCCGAGATAATGAGTCCTGGGTATGATAGTCTCTATCACCGTCACCATCTCTGTCCCGACATCTTTCGAAACCCGAGTCCCGTCCAGGTTGATAAAAGATAGACGAACCACGAAGGCGACCGTGTGAGCGCCCCATGTCACCTGCATAGAATTTAGATAACGAAGAATTAGCAAAGAGTAGCATGACGACGAAAATCTAAGTGCAAATTGAAGTGCAAGTGTTTGTGCGTGTCCTAGTGTTTCCCCTCAACGGACCAGTTGCTTTACTAATGGGAATTTTTTCTCCTTGACTTTGGGCTACAGCGCCCGCATCGCCTCTGATGGGCGAGTGAAGCTGAAATGCTTCCGGGTCGTCGAAGTCATAATTGAGCAAGTCATCGGGAATGGAGAGGTTCGATAGGCCCTTTAAAGAACTTTCTACATGTTGTGAAGAAGCCTCTCTCTCCGTTGGAATGAGCGTAACTTTTGAAGTTCCGCCAACCTTCTCCTTCCTAATCTTGTACGTCAACCACTTTTTTCTCTTCGAAGGGGAAGATGACGTTTCGATGTCATGTGCTTCGACTATCGGATCCTGAGTGGGACCTAAGTTCTCACCTTGTGCCTCGGGTGTTTCATTCCCTTTAATTTCTCCCTCTTCTGGTGCGTCAGGAGTATGACGTGCCGATGACTCAGCTAATCTCTTCCCTTTCCCAGAGGTGGGCCTGGGTACGGTGACGCCTTGAGGAAGGCTTATCTGACGACCTTCTGCCAACAGCCCAAACCTTGAAAGTGTCTCATTCGAAATGAGAGTCCGGATGTCTCTTTCTTCGGCAGGAAGGGCTCGAATAGTCTCGACGGCCTCAGCGTATCCGCGACCATCAGGACGCGGGTTGATACCTGAAAAGATGAAGCAAGAGTTAGAAAAGGCATAGCCCCGACCAAGCATAAACATCGATCCAGAGAGAAGACTTACTTCCTTCAACCCATCTCCTCGTGAAACTAGAAGGGCAACGTACATAGAACCATTCCTGTTTGTACAGGGCAAATTTGCTCCACGCCCCGGTTAAAATCTGGCATTTGTGGTGTGGCTCGAGGAACACAAAGAAGGGGCTATGTTTCCGCTTCTTGATCATATATATATATATATATATATATATATATATATATATCTGATATCGCCCGGAGTCGGAGGCCGGGAGAGAACGGTCATGAAAAGGATATAGGTGCCGTAGCTGAAGGCATGACCGTTTGGATGCAATCGTGATGGGGCGACGTCGATGTATTGCAGCACATCCCGAAGAAATAAATTTAATGGTGGCACGCTGCCAACCCAGCACATAAACTTATTACAATCGGTATATCCAACCGGAGGCAGGTGTGGATGATCGTGTCCTGATGGAACCAACACGTCGTCGAAAGGGATTCCGTGGACAGAGCATATTCGCCGGAGTGCAACTTCGTTGACCTTCGAAGCCTGTGAATCAACAAGGTTATCCAAGAGAATTGCTGCCTCCAGAGCGTCGGGAGCCAAGTTATAGGTAGGGGAGGTTGATGGATTTAAAATATCTGCGACTTCTTGTCGGGAGGACGGTCCCGGTCTTTCTGAAATCGTGGCAGAGCTAGACCTCTTAGACATTTCCAATAAATATTGAGTTTGGCAGAGCACCTGTTTGAACTATACTCGAAAAACAGTCGGCGTTAGACTTAACAACATAAATTCCCCCCCCCCCCGTGCGGTTTGTGATCTAGTGCAATCATTCAAATATAAAATGCTAAGAAATTATAGGTCACATGGTTGATGGTAAAAAGTCGAACTTTGAAACTGTCACTCTCGAAGATCGCCATCGCTGACCGTCTCCGAAAGCCAGCCTAGCAATATTTTCAATTTTAGACTCGGACATTGGCACTACGTGCTAAAAGCTTTTATCTGTTCTGGTCGATTTAAGTTCAGACTTGTGGTTATTGAAACTACAAAGCGATCAGTCCGGATTAGTTCGATATGCTAGTACACTGGGGTCCTTGTCCTTGTTTTGTTATATGATTAGGCAGGGTGAATAAGTGTTCGGCCTAAATACTGTTCGGCTAAAGTATGGTTCGACATTCATGATTGCTCGGCCTAAGTGTTGTCCGGCCTAAATATGGTTCGGCGTTCATATCGCTCGGTCGAAACATTGTTCGGCCTAGGCATCGTTCGGCCAAAAGCATTGTTCGACCTAGGTGTCATTCGACAAAAAGTATTATCCGGCCTAAGTTCTGCTCGGCCGATACAATGTTCGACATCCTGTTAAATTGTATAACCTTCCTATCCTTCCATCCCACTGCTCGGCATGCGGTGAATCATACCGAACCAAAGTTATGCCGAGCCCCAACGCTCGGCACTCCGTCCTTAACAACGGCATCATTTTCTCTCTTCTTCCTCCATCCATACCGAACAATAAGGCCAAATCGTTCGGCGAGTAATGCCGAACCATACTGTTCGGCATTATAGCCGATCCCTACTCCTCTTCTATTTTTTTCCCACCAAACTCTTTTGGAACAGAAGAACCATGCCGAACCACAATACACCTCCCAGCAACTCCCTCATGTACTCGGCTCTGGTCACTTCTCTTTCCCTCCATACCATCTAGCCCTAAAAAATAGCCTAATCGAATCGAAGTTCGATTCTCTCATCCACGTAACACCTATCAGCTATAGTTCTAACTTACGAACTCGAGCCTCGTGCTAAAACCTTTTTATTCAGGGAAAGGATTTAAATAGAGGGATCGATACCTAGTTAGTAGATCGAGACATGGAGAATTCTGGAGTTAAGGACGCGGTTTTGATTATTGCCGAATGGATTGGGAAGCAGTGTTGAATCTTTGGAGGCTGTTAGCAGGCGAAGTTTGCAAGTACAAGGTAGCGGAGGTAAAAGTGAAAAGAGAAGAAGGAGGAGGATGTTGACTTTATAGAGAAGAAGGAAAGTCGAAGAGACCATGACCGATAGAACCGGTCAAGGCGATATCGTTCAGCATCGACTAACTTGGTTCGTTTGGCATCCCGGGTGCTCGGCTTCAGCTGTTCTGTTCGGCACTCGCATACCGTTTGGCATACACCACCTCACCTGGTATTCACAAGAAAACAACCGTCGAGGGAAATAAACCAAGGATCGAAGAAGAGCACAGAGGACACGTAATTCAAAGTGCATCACGTTCGGTCACGCGATACACTTTGGGGGGCAAGTGTTTCCTGGAGATTTGACCAGGCAACTAGGTACTCGGCATTAGCGCACATTCGGCTATTTATGGATCGTTCGGCATCTACATAGCGCTCGGCATCCAGGAGCGCTACATAGCGCTTGACATCCAAGAGCGCTCGGCATCCAGAGGCACTCGGCATCCAGGGACGTTCGGCAATCCAGGGACGTTCGGCAATCCAGGGACGTTCGACATAAAGAGACATTCGGCGTAAAGAGACGTTCGGCATGGTAGAATCGTCCGACATCCCATATTGCTCGGCATCATCTCGTTCGGCATTTGCCTACCGTTCGGCATATAAGGAACGCTCGGCATCTAGAGAGCGTTCGGCATCAAATGATGTTCGGCAGGCAAGGGCGTTCGGCGTTAAGTGACGTTCGGCATCTCTGGACGTTCGGCACGGCAGACCCGCTCGGCATTCCACGCAGTTTGGCATCCAGAGGTGTTCGGCATCCCAAAACCGTTCGGCATGAAGAGGTGTTCGGCATTCAACCCATCTCCATCATCTTCGACTATTGCTCGGCATACGCTCGCCACTCGGCACCTCAGTTCGGTCGGCATCAGGATATCGTCCGGCCTACTCTTTCCACTCAATACCTCACATCGTTCGACGTGAAGGCTACGGTTCGGCATTTGGCCATTCGGCACGTTCGGGTCGGCACACGGAACTTACTCCATTTGGGCCGAGGTATTCAGCTAGCAGACCCACCAGGGAAGTCCGAACCACCTTCGTCTATAAATAGAGAGGCATGGGCACAGTCTAAAGGATTGGTTTTTTTGAGAACACTAGGGAAACTCTGCCGCATTAAACACTCACTCAAGACTTCATCTTTTATTTCGCAATTGTATTCAAGTAATTGGAAACGGATTGTATATGTAATCAACTATCAAGGAAAGCAATAGAAATCAACTTCAAAGTGGACGTAGGCAGTTACGCCGGACCACTATAAATTTGGTGTTCTTGTTCTCTGCATTCAAATTTACATACTGTCTTCTGTTTTAATTTATTATCTTCATTAATCTCTCTACACAATCATTCTTAAGGGTGTTAGAGACCGATTTTTGGTGCTAACAATTTCCAACTTGAAGATTCTTATCTTGAATTTATTAATAACATATTATACTTAATATCACTTAAGAAAATTTGAGTTCGAACACTCCTTTATAAAAAGTTTATTGTTTCTATAAATAATTCTCTAGTATTTCATAAATACATAAGAAAATCTCAAAGAACCATTTAGTTATATCAATTTTCATTTGATATTTGATTCATGTATCAAATGAACACACAAATCACGATATCGTAGACAGCATATCATGTATGATAATTCCTGTTACTAATACATAAGGAATCCTTCTTATATGTTCCGTAGTAAATATTTTAATAAAGTGTCCTTGCATTCATTTAGGACATTCCTAATATCTTTTATAGTTACCATAAAAACATCATTCATAAATCCAACATCGATATTAAAACTACCATGGCGGATTTTAACATAAGTACATTGGTAAAAAATCAGCAACATGTTGTTTATTTATGTTTTAGAAATATCAATGTACCATCTAACGTTCTTTCTTATGAAACATGCTTCCTCTGCATTTTGATCCATAATCAAACCATTTGATATTTCTATCAGAAAAATTGTTCAGTTTTGATGCTTTTCTAAATGATACTCTCGTATCAGTTCTCGGATCATATTCGAAAACTTGAAAACTTAATATCGCTTCCACTGACTTCGAAACAGTTTGATTATTATGTTTAAATAGTTTATTCTAAATCATTATTTAAAATTTTATATTTCAACACATACGTACCAAAACATAAAGTTATATTATGCGATAATTTTGACAGTAAAAATCTAAACCCACTTAAGTACATCAAACGGTGAATTAATCACTTTAATTTCAACAATTGAAATTTATGGTTCTTATCAATGTGGCTCACTATATTCCAATTGCATTTGTCTTTCTCTTAAAGACACATTTGTGATTAATGGATCATTTCCCTTTGGGTACAACTTTCAAAATCATATTTTGATAATGTACTTTGAATCTATTTCGAATTTGTGCATCATACCATATCCTAAAGTCAATACTCTTAGTGGGTTAATTGACCGCTAAGGATTATTTATTCTCAACATCAATAAGAAACTCATAGTTTCTCTTCAATGTACAAGAACACTTATTAGACATTCTAATTGTTGTGTTCATTTACATTCTGTTAATTTCATTTCATCCTTTGCAATCAGTTTTATCCATGGATCATATCCAAATTCATTTTATACCAATAATTTCTTAAAAAATACCTTTGCTACGAAGTTGGTATTTCTAGAAACAATAGCTGTTTCTCAGTGCAACGAAAAGAGCATTCATAAATATTTTATGAATTGCTTTATATCAAACTGATTTTGCATTAGTTCATAATATATTTATGTTCACAACATTAACTAGTCATCTTATGATTGTCGTTCCCAAGATTATCTTAGGACGGTTCATATAAGATCCCTTACATATAATTTTACGTGCACTTTTTCGATTCGCACAACTTACCAACTTCTCGGCTTAGGATATATAGGGTTTTCCTATAAACCCTTATCTTATATGGTTTTGTAAACTATTCTTTGGATGATATTAATTTTAACATTTGTGTACTACTCTTAAGCACATACTTTATAAAAAAAGTTTATCTCAACTTCACTCATCATTAATCATGCTTTGTCCAACAAAATTTGATTACTCCTTATCAATACATCATTATGTATTATAAGGATGAGTTACCTTTGAGATTAAACCATTATTCATTTAGGTACATTCGAAACTCCTTACAATGTAATTACATGTCGATCAAATAAAATCATTTCTATATATTATTTACTTCTGTCTTTTATTTTATAAGCTTTACATAGATTTATATATGCGTATCATATAAACATGTCCATGTCTGTGATAATTTATCGGTGAATATGACGAAATATATGGAACCATTTTGGTATAATAGACTTATACATCTATATGTTCTAATCCGAGGAGTTCATAAACTCTTATGATACTCCCACTAAATGGGTGCATGCTCTTAATTGTTTGAGACATAATTACTAGTATGATATGATTCACAATCATCTAATAAAAATTATTTCTCAAAACTATGGCTTAGTTTATAATTCCAAAATAATTATAAACAATTTAGATACTTCTTTGTAATCCATTACATCACTTCTGTTATAAAAATAAATACAACATTATAGTTTTATTTCAAAATGAATATTTATAATATTCGGATTGAAATATAACTATGTCTACTTTTCATTCGACACTGAAAAATAGTCTTATTTCATATATAATGTTTGGTATGTTTTACAAAAATAATTTTCATAACTTAGCGCAATCAATAAGCGTTATGTGGCATGCTCGTACTATATCCTCCATTATTATAATAGCGTACGGAGTTCGGAGGTCCATCATTCACTTAATATATACTATTAATTTCATATATTGCAACTAGTTAACAACGGAGAGTTCTTTGATCAAATAATTTGAACTCAAATAAATAAATTTCATAGAAACAATTTTCTATATGAAAATATATTTCGGAATAGAAATCGTATTTCTTATTCCAATGTTAAATATCAATTATTATTATTATAATTCTTATTTTTGATGTTTCTTTATGAAGCAGAAATGACTATTCACTCGCTTCATTCCAATTGTACCATAAATCACATATACTATTGTACATTCGTTTTTATTTCTAAATGGTCGAACCATTCAAAAGAATACCCATACTACAACATCATAACAAATTCTGTACAAAAGTGCACATGATTATCCTTGACATTTAAGGATATCGAATATGTTGCACTTTGCATAAACCGATCAAACTGACATTTCAACAATTGAGTTCTTAGATCTGTCTTGCATTTTTGGTCTAGTGTTACATTTAACACAATACAATCTTTATTGTAATCAATCAAACTGAATACTCCATCTCATAGTATGGTTTATTTGTTTTCTTCGAATGAACTAATTTCATTGAAGTATCATACATACTATAATCATTCACCATATAATACATATATGTGATGGTGTATGGATCAAATACCAATAATGCTGTAATGTTTTGAGTTCGAAACTCATAGAATGTAATCATAGTCTCGACCAAATAAATATGTGAGCGACCAAATTATGAATGTATTAAGTTGTTGTAAAATATGCACTTGCATGGGTGTAGAAAACATTAACATGCAAGAAGTATTTAATAGCAAGTGTGTGTGTGTTTATATTCTTTATATATGTCAATATTGAATTCATTTCAATTTGTATATTTTAATTTATAAACGTTCTATCATATTAAATACAGAAATTTATCAATATATATTACTATAACATTATTAAGCGTATATACTTACAATTTTAGAAATGTTTAATGTTATCATTTTATTATAATAAAGCTCCACTAGTCTTTTATGTTTCTCCAAACCCAAAAATGAAACATAGTAGTCCTTCGACTTCACTAGTCGGTGCTAAGGCTCGTTTTGTCTTTGGATTTTGATTTTGAGTTTGCTTAACAAATCAGAGCCCAACAAATGATAAATAACTCCATATCGGTTGTATCACATACAACTCCCAATCCATGGTTCCTTGTCCTAATCTCATTTCGACCTGGTTTTGCTCAACAAATCGAAAGAGATTACCTATTTGTGCCGACCATACCGTGATGGCCTAAGTATAGTATATGTACCTTGAGTATACTCAACAAGTACATATAGTTATCTCATCTCATGTATTCAATATATTAATAATACTACACATAACACCCCTAGCTTGAGTTTGCTAACCAACCAAGAAGTTTGCAAGTAATTTATTAACAATATATATATATATATATATATATATATATATATATGGTAGAAGATAATATTATATTGAAGATCCATAATCTTCTATATATTATATTGAGTGATGTCAATTTGTAATAATGTATTTCTTATGAAATATCCTTGTGATTCAAGTGTCAGATACATTAGAAATCACGGTATATGTGCATTTACATTTATATTTATCCTTTAAGGCTGTTTGGATTTCTTTGTTGTTCCACCTTTAGTTTATCCATTCATATCATATAAGTTTTATTATTATATAACTCTTAGATTTCATATTACTTATATAATAGTCTTATGTATAATATTATATTAACTAATTCTTATTTAATTAATTAACTCTTCTTATGTATAATATTATATTAATTAATTCTTATTTAATTAATTTTAATTAATTAGCTCTTTAATTAAATTTATATTAATATTCCAATACAACTTTTGTATTGGACACATCTACTATAACCTTTATAGTAATACCTATATATCATACACACATGCTAAAACCTTTATAGTACAACATATATATCTTATACATGTGTAATTTTATTTAATTAATTAACTGTTATTAATTTATTAATTAATTTTTTTTAATTAAATTATATTAATTTAAAAAAATTCCTTTTATACACGTATATGTATACTTATGTTAACTTAAAAGACTTTAAAATGATGTAACATATATCAATATGGATAATACATGCATGCATATCAACTTATTTTCGTTTTCAGTTTAATTTATTAAAATGAATTAATGGCATCCTCCATATCTTCTTTTTTTGCCGATCTCATTCCCCCTTTTTTCCCCCTAATTCATGCGCTTCATCTCCGTTGAGCTTGACCAGATCTGGCCGACGATACAACGCAGCTTCAAACTCGGCCCGTTCTCTTTCTCCTCTCAGGCCACTGTTTGATTCATGTGTCGAATTCCCACATCTACTTGAAGCGCTTCAATCGAATCCAGGTACTGATACCTCATCTGCCTCTTGTCTAGTGTTGCATTCCTTTACTGATGCAGTAACGGTCTCACTGCCTAAGAAATGCTTATCTGAAATGGTTGATATGAGCCTGAACATGGGTTGTGAAGTACTAAATGCTTTTGCACGGGAGGATGCTCTTCTTGCTGCACCTAATTTCGGCACTCCAAGTGCTTGTGAGAATGCTTGAATATGTCAAATTACACAGCCTAGGTTCTGCCACAACCCTTCCAGCCAGCTACTATCTCTCGTTTAGTAGCTTCTACTACATGCAGCAAACCATGGACCTCCCTATTTCAGTCCTTGCCTTGCAACGTAGGCAATTATGTGCCCACTGACTTTGTAATAGAAATGAACAATGGTAATACGGTGCCTCCACAATCAATTATGCAAGCGGGAGCTAAGTATTGGGTTGGATAGTTAGTTAGCATTTTTCTAGATCTGAAACAAAAGTTAGTGGATGTTATAAACACTTGTCATTGTATATGGAAGCTTAGAGGTGAACTTCATATAAAGTATATTCATTCAATGGATTATCTTAAATTTTATAGCAATGATGAGTATCAACGTGTACTTGAAGCCGGTTCAATATTTTTTGATGGTAAACCTTTCATAATTACCACTTGGTCTCCCATTGGGTCTAAGTGCTAGGGGCCAGATGATGTCTATTTCTATTTGGACTTACTTTACACATATTCCAGATGTATTACAACCATTAGTGGTGTTGAAATGGTTGGTCCGCTCCATAGGAAATTAAAATGTTTCGACTTAATTACATTGGCCCGTGAGAAATTGGTCTGTGCCAAGGCTCTGGTAGAAGTGTCACCTGATAAGCCTATCCCTTCTTCACTTAGTATTCAACTTGATGTTGAACATGTTGCGGTTGTTTGAGTCAGATATGGATGGGTTCCGAAAATATGCATTATTTTCCATTCCTTGCCATTTTTTTGGTCTCTTGATAGCATCTTGCAAAGTTTCCCTAGAAGCTCCTCAACGGTCAAGAATCCCCTTCCTTGTCCTCCCATGCGCATGTGGGTCCTAAAACCTATAGATGTTTCTCTAATTTTGGATGTTGTTTCTATGCCCTCTTCTATTGCTGATGTTGTTGCTACTACCTCGGTCCCATCTCCTTTTGTTGTTGCTATCATACTATGTCTACCCCATTGGTTGGAAATCCTACTTTTACTAGTGCTGCTATTCCAGACCCTTCCATTGACTCTTTTGATGGTATTTATTGGGACAGTAGTGAGATGGCATGGATTCATACTTTATTTGATATGAGATATGATCCCACATGACATAAATTCCACACCTACATAAGTGATGTGGATAGTGAATCCATACGTTTATTTTACTTGGCCGATGGATATGAACTTGTTCTTTCTGAGGTAGGTGAATTGGGTGTATGTAATTCAAACCTTTTTAGAGATGATAATTGGGACAAGAAGTATGTGTATTACAAGGAATACTCTGGCTATACTCCGAACATTATATCCCTATTTGCAGTTCATCTGCATTTGACTGGCCCACTACCATCGGAAGATGGAAGTGGTAGTGAAGCCTCTTCTTGGAGGAGGAACCGATTTAGGTTATCCTATAATAGTTTAGGCACCTTTTCTAACTCATGTTCTATATTTGTATATGGTCTGACCACTACAAAAACCAGTTATAGTTGTTCTGTGCACGTATAGAGCACCTGTTTAATATATTTTATAATAAGTGGTATGACCACCATAAAATCCGTTGGTTTTGCCAAATATATATATATATATATATATATATATATATATATATATATATATATATATATTACATGGATATAAGTGTTAATTGATTAACTTATTTAATTGTTTTATTTTATTGATCTTATTAATAAATTTTAAAATTTGAAATTAATATTTAAATTTTTTCAAACATTTTGTAAATTTCATTACCTTTTCAAACATTTCGAAAATTTATGTTATATTACAACCATTTATAATAAACATGATTTAATTTAAAATTTAAAATCTTGTCTTAATTTTTAGAACTATTTTGAAAATTAGCCCAAGTCTCAATTCAATTTGGGCCCTATAAGGAAAAAATTTTGGGCTCACTTCACCTTTCAAGCTAGGCCAGTAACCAGGTAGGACAGAGACTTGATCATCCAATTTCAATCCTAGACAATACCTTTCTAGACATCATACTAAGTGGGCGAGCTTAATTAGGTAATCTTAACATGACTAATTTAGACCGCGTAAGCTATTGGACTCTGAAACCATTGTTGCTCCGGCCCAAATCCTTTAGGGCGACATAACTAGGTACCTTATGGGTGAGTTTTACATGCAACCTCTCGACTAGCATAACCATTACATGATATGTAGAGGCAAGATGCAATGCTTCGTCACCTATCATGATAGTTGCAGGGATCAAACTTAGGACATTCAATGTACCAGGTGAACGCCTTAACCAATCTTACTTTGATACCATTGTTGGAACTAGGCCAGACCACAGTGGAATTAAAGCGTAAATTTCAAAAAAAAATTCTTTTTTGGATCCGTTGGGCCTATGAAGCCTAAAGAGATTTTCGATCCAATCTAAAAGTTGTTTTAAATATAATCCTTTATTTTATTTTATTAGTTTGAAAGAGTTTGAATTTAAAATTAAATGAATGAGTAGTCCTTAGAAATAAATTAGTGAATATGTTTGAATGAAACATTTCTCATTCTTTAATTAAAACTTCCCTAATTAATTCCCTTGATTATCCCTCTCTCTCCACTCCTCTCTCTTCACACGATATGGCCAAACTTACATACCATCAAATGACATAAAGTTTCAATAAATCATTACATGAATTATTTTTAATTTAAATTACATCGATATCGTACATCAATGTGCGTAAATATAATTTTATAAATGCATTCAAATATTTACAAAAACCTACCAAACATCAACTAAATTAAATATTGATTAATATTTATCAAATATTAATTAATTTAATCAGTTTACAACATTTTATAAATTAACTAAATCATGTGGTTTATGGAGAATTCATCATCACGGTTACGCGACTCAAAGGTGTAAATTCAGTTAATGATTAATATCGAACAATTCGAATATTAACGTTCAAATGTCACCTTAGCTAATGGTGTGAGATTTTGGTTGAATTTATTGCACATATATCCTTTGGTAAAATTCAATTTTTCTTATCATAAGCGGTACAAGATGGTGATAGTTATTTACACCAATGCTCATCATCAAAACTATATCACCTTGGACTTGTCGAATTTGGTAATGGTCATAATTACAATATCACACATATTCAACTTTATAGTCCAAATACAAAGTCCTTATTCCAATAATAACAGCCAATATTAATGGAAATGCTCTACTAGAGACTTGACTTTGAGTTGACTTATGTTGACCATGATTCGAACCTCATATAAAAGAGGAGACAAATTCTCTGTAACATCTCAGAATTTTTCGGAAATAAATAAGAAAATTTAATTAAAAGTTAAGAAGTAATCTAAAAAGAGAATTTTCACAAACGTTCGAATTTGACTACCGGAGTTGCACCATTATGTCCATAGTAATTTTTTGGATAATTTTCATATATAATTTGTTGAAATTCGAGCTAAAATGAAAAAGGTTATAAAGATTTGAATAAATGTGAAAATTAAATAATAAAGAAATAAAAATATAAAATAATAATAAATAATTGATCACAATGCGGTCGACCAGACATGGGCCAGGTCGATCATGGGTGGTCGACCAAGCCCATAGGAGGTCAACCCGACCTCGGGTGAAAATGTGGGTCATGATTGATCGCATTGTTCGTTCGTCCCAGATTCTTTCATGCGTGGAAAGGCTTTGAAGAGCGGTAAAGATCAGTTAGGATTCTGATTTGGCAGTGTTGGCTGAGGGTGTTGCTCTACAAAATCATAGCTAGGGGTTGGCTTAAACCTAATCTTCTTCTTCCCAGCGAAGCTCTGTCAACATAAAACCTTAAACCTAATTTTCTAAATCAATTTCTAAACTTCAATTCTCTTTCAAATCTCAACCTAAAAGTAAAAATTAGAGAGATCTTACAACTAGAAAAGGGATCTAAGTGGAGATTGAAGAAAAAAACTTGCGGCGTTTGGGGCAAACCTAGAGCTTCGGACGGAGGTGAGTGGGCACCGATTTTAACAAGATTATTAAATTAATTGATTCTAATTTCTAACCTATTCTGATTAGGCTGTAAATTATAAATTTAATATATTAAAATTGTAAATCTGGAATACGAAACAATGAATCTTTTTCTCCAATTGCAATTGACATATGAAAGTTGCACAATCCTAAATCCAATGCTAAAACATGGTTTTATACGGTTAAATTAAGGATTTAAATAATGTTAAAGTTACGTAATGGTTAGAGTACATAATGATTAGATCTAATATTGTAGAAACGTAATGATTAGACTACGTAATGATAAAATCTAATATCGTAGAAACGCAATGATTAGTCTGCGTAATGATTAGATTTATTTTTGTTTAAGCGTAATGGTTAGTTGCGTAGTGATTAGCTGTAATATCTTTTGCAACTAAAAGTAATTAAATGAAATATGAATAATAAAATAAGTAAAATGAAGATGTTAGCTTGTAGGCAGACCTTAGATTGGCATAGGTCAACTGTCGTATGTCGTTTTAGACTTAGTGAACTATTTGGAGCCTAGTGCTATTAGCTTGTAGCCAATCGATCTAAGACTGACATAGGTCGACTGTTGTATGCCACTTTTGGATTTTTAGACTGTTTAGCAGTCTTGTTCCTTTATATTTGTTCACCTCGTTGTCCTTTAACATTTATCTTTTATTCTGAGGTGCGAATTTAATTCTCTCTTTCGCACTTTGAAGTTGGGTACAGTGTGTCAAAGGCTAAAGGTGCACTTATATGCCAGGAATGGGATTATTAGTCTCTTGTTTGTTATGATTAGATTTTCGACCTTTTTGTTGTTGTGCTCGTATGGGCTTGTGGTGCTTAAAGCTAATTTATATCCAATACCGGTAGGAGTAAGGCATAATAACTCTCGGGGGTGCGTTATAGGTATTTTGCTACTAGGATCAAAGGGTTGAGCATGGATGCATTTGATGAGTCACTATACGAGTTTACATGTGTATTCTTCCTCTCTAATCCTAAGATGAATTAAAGTGGGACAGCAGGTTGGTCCCCAATTATTAGGCGATTGTTTGCGATCTATTGTTATCCCCAATGTTGTGAGACTATTGACTTATGACCTTAGGCATGTGACCTTAGGTGCACGGACACTGTATACACTCTATATTACATAGAGTAGACTTGGAGTCAGTTATATTTAATTTCCTAGTTAGTTATATTCTCATTCATCGGACTTTATGTCTGACCTATTCCTTTTTTCCCCAACACAGGTGAATAGAATTGTCGTTGACAGGTCCAATGCTGCCATCAAATTATCATGCTTAGAGTCTACCTCTCTCTATCTTTTATCATGTATTTCCTATCAGTACATTTGCTTTTTTAGTAGTTTTCTTATGAGGGATTATAGTTATGATACTCTGATATTTGATGTGTATTGATGATTTTTCGAGACTACGATACTATGATATTTTGAGATTGGATATTACACTTCTGAGATTTTTATTATTGTTATTTCTGAGATTATCATTATATCTGACATTATATTTCCTCCATGATAACGTTTAGATTAGATATAATATTTATTTATTGATATTTTAGTCTGTTTGATACTACTTTTCACCTTCCACTGACGATCCATGCCTTTGATGTGTGTTTTTGGCATGTCAAGAGATGCAACTTTTTGCATGTGGTACCGGAGCTAGGTTCAATATTCCTAGGGATAGGAGCGCATTTGACTCGTATGGATATATATATATATATGTGTGTGTGTGTGTGTGTGTATGTGTGTATGTACGTATGTATATGTATATAGGATTTTAAGAAGAAGAAAAAAATGATTTTTGAAATTGTTTTCAAAATGGATTTCCAAAGTATAACTACATATACATACAAGTTTTTTGAAAAAAAATATCATTAAGAATCCCTCAAATTCGTGCCCGTGCTTATGGTAATTCATGCCTATGCTGTTCTCTATCTTAAATCTTATACAAGCTATCTGTGACAGTAATTAATTAAATTTTTACTACTTACAGATAGAGATGGCAATCCCATGGGACCGGCCCTTACCGACATCCTTGATATTCTGGGCATGAACGTGCCCATTTGGCTCCACCGTTACTTACAAGTTAAAGGACCGGTTGAGCCTTCGGCTAGAGAGCCTATAGAGATGATTGGTGGTATTTCCTCTGCCCACCCACCTATCGCTCATGACTTTTCTAAGTTATGCAAGGACTTTTCCAACTTGAATGGAAAGCCATTCTTAGGCACTATGAATTTTGTTGATGCTATAGCTTGGATCTGTAGCTGTGAGCAGATATTTAGACTTATGGGTTTGATAGACGAGGTTAGGAGACAACTTGCTACCTGGCAGCTATATGGAGAGGCTCTTAGTTAGCAGGAGGTTGCTAAGGCTGAGACTGGTGGGGATATTATGACTTGGGGAGACTTTAGGTGGAAGTTTGAGATGAAGTTCTTGTCGCTGATTAAGGAGGGAGTTTTGGTAGAAAAGTTTATAAATCTAAAGCAGGGTGATTCGTACGTTAAATATTATGTTAATCATTTTAAAGAGAAATTTGGAATGGAGTTAATCAATACCCCGCATAAAAAAGGCACTCAAGTTTGTTAAGGTTTTGAATCAATTACTACAGGGCTTAACACCTAGTCATATTCCTATGGAGCTACCTACGAGGGTCTAGTTTTGATGACATTGCTTAATTCTATTGCTAAGAAGGAGGATGAGGCTCCAAAGGCTGAAGTGAAAATTTGTCAGAAAGGATAAAAGATGGTGGACTTCCACCATAAGGGAAGATCTAGAAGACGGAGTTAAAGTGTTTTAGATATGAGGGCAAGCATCATGTGAGGGATTGTTCGCTATAGAAGCTGAAGTGCTTCAACTGTGATCAGGTTGGGTATATTAAGAGGAATTGTTCAGCACCACCCAGAACCCCTTCTCCGGCTTATACTTAGGTGGTCCAAGCACATGCTATGGGGCCTATCCCCATTTCCAGTGTCCAACCAGCACTAGATAAGGGGAAGAAGGTGGTGATTGAAGATGTGTTATCACTTTTTGGTCTTTCTATTAGCACTTTAATTGGTACTGGTGCTTCTCATTTTTTTTATCTCTAGTAGACTTGTTGATGACTTGTACTTAGACATTAGTATTATGACCGACCCTATAGTTGTGTAAAATCTCATAGGGGGATCAACTTATTTGTCTATGATATGTCGGGATTTGAGGTTGATGCTTTTAGGTGTCGAGTTTAAGTGTGATGCCTATGTGTTAGGGTTCTCTAGATTTGGACTGATACTGGGCATGGATTGGACGTCCCTATATAGGGCTATACTAGACTACGATAGTTGGACAATTATATCAGGATCTTGTAGTGGGCGTAGCTTAGAGGCTACCTGTGATCTGCAAGGGTCATTTATGTTGAATACCTTTATTCTTTAGACCTGCCATAGGATGAGCTGGTTTTTGTTCTAGTAGTTAGGGGTTTTCCCGATGTATTTTTTAAGGATACTGGTCTCCCGCCCTAAAGAGAGATGGAGTTTAGAATCTCTGGTTGAGAATGCTATACTGGCCGCGTTGCCTTTGAGGCATACGGCTCTAAGGGAATGACATGAGTTGAATAAGCAGGTGAACGAGTTATTGGAGAAGGGCTTCATTAGGAGGAGTATTTCCAAATGGGGAGCGTCGGTCATCTATGCCACCAAGGCGGATGGTTCCTTTAGACCCTGCGTCGATTATCACAAGCTGAATAAGCTAACGAAGAAGAATCGCTATTCTTTGCCTAAATAGATGATCTCTTCGATCAGTTTGTTGGAGCGAGATTGTTTTCCCAGCTTGACTTAGCCACAGGTTTCCATCAGTTGAGAGTAACTAAGGATAATATTCAGAAGATTGCATTTAGGACTCCCGATGGGTTATATGAGTGGTTAGTCATGCCTTTTGGACTAATCAATGCTTCCACTTATTTTGTGAACTTGATGAGTCGAGTGTTTAGGGAGTTGCTAAATAAGTTTGTAGTGGTGTTTGTGGATGACATCCTATTATACATTGGGAGTAAGGAGGAGCATACTTTGAATTTATAGGAGGTGATTAGGACCCTTCGAGCACATAAGCTTAAGGCTAAGTTTTCTAAGTGCCACTTTTAAAGAGATGAGGTTCGCATTTTGGGACATGTCGTTTTTTTACAGTGGTTTGGCTGTAGATCCTAGTAAGGTTGCGACGGTGCAAGATTGGCATGTTTCAGAAATGCCACGAAGGTAAGGAGCTTTCTTGATCTTGCGGGTTATTATAGAAAGTTTATTAAGGATTTTACTAAGATATATGTCCCACTGACCCTCCTTTCCAAGAAGAATCTAGCTTTTTTATCGGATGCTAAGTGCGAGGATGCCTTCAGTAGATTGAAGGTGGGTTTGACTAGTGCACCTATACTAGTGTTACCTTATAGGGATAATCCTTTTATGGTTTATATCGATGCATGTGGTCCGGGACTAGGAGAAGTGTTGATGCAAGAGGGTAAAGTTGTATGCTATACTAGTAGGAAGTTGAAGACTCATGAGAGGAACTATTCGACGCATGATCTTTAGTTGGCGGCTATAGTCTTTGCTCTTAAGCCTTGGAGACACTATCTTTTGGGTGAGGGATTTGAGCTTTTTATAGACTACAAGACCTTGAAATACGTGTTCTCCCAAAATGACTTGAACTTGAGACAAAAGAGATGGATTGATTTTTTAGCCTCTTATGACTTTGAGATCTCTTATATCTCGGGCAAGGGGAATGTTTTAGAGATACGTTGGGTAAACAGAGAGCTACATTGAGTCTTTTATTTTTGGAGTGGAGAAATTTGGAGTATATTTCCACCTTTTAATTTAGGCCATCATTTGATATTACCCCTAGATTATTAGCAGCCTTAGATGTCCAATTAACCTTGATGGAGTAGAGTGGATCTAGGCAGAGAGAGGATGATGAGCTACTAGACATTTTGGATAGGAAAAGGAGAATTATCGAGTCATCTTAGGCATTATGTTGTAGACTCAAGGGGATAGTTGAGGAGAGATAGTAGACTTTGTGTTCCCCGTGGTGCAGACTTGGTAGATGTAGCATTGGCGGAGTCTCACCACTCTAGGATGACTATTTATCCTGGTGGAGATAAGATATCATAGGACATGAGGATAATTTCCTTTTGATATGGGATGAAGATGCTAGTGGTGGAGTATGTAGTTAAGTGCATAACTTGTCAAGAGGGTAAAGGCAAACAAAAGAAGCCTGGGGGATTGTTACAGCCATTGGACATTCCACAGTGGAAGTAGGAGATCATTTCTATGGACTTTAGTGATGAATTACTCAGATATAGGAGAGGTAATGGGAGGATTTAGGTCATAGTGGATAGATTGACCAAGTGTGCTCATTTCATACATGTGAGAAGCACTAGGACAACAGCTTCATTAGCAACTTCGTATGTTAGAGAGGCAGTTAGACTTCATGGAGTACCTACTAGTATAGTTAGTGATAGAGACCCACTCTTCACTAGCGAAATTTGAAGGGTCTGCAGGAGGCTTTGGGGACTGAGTTGAGCTGGAGTACATCATACCATCCATAGGCTGACGGTCAGATAGAGAGAGTAAATCGGGTTTGGGATAATTTTCTTAGGATGTGTGTAATTTATTTTGGAGGCTCGTCGGAGGACTATTTGCAACTAGTAGATTTTGTTTACAATAATAATTATCAGGTAGTATGGGGATGACACCATTCGAGCGTTTGTATAGCAGACCTTGTAGATCTCCGTCATATTTATGGGACACTACAGATGGGTTTATCTTTGGGCCTGACATGTCAGGGTGACTTTAAAGAAGGTGGACTTGATTTGGAAAAGGATAAAAATAACTCAAGACTGACATAAGACTTATGCAGATAGGAGGCACTCTGAGTTGGAGTTTGCAGTTGGAGATATGGTATTTGTGAAGGTCTCACCTTTAAGACTTGTGATGAGATTGAAAGTTCAGGAAAGCTAGCATCAAAATTTGTTGGACCCCTTCCGATTGTGGCTAGAGTTAGAAGATTGGCTTAAGAGTTACACTGCTGAAGAAGTTGGTTGGTGTTCACGGTGTTTTTCATGTTTCGCATTTGCGGAGGTGTTTGCATGATTCAGCTATTGTAGTAGAGCCTGGTAGTTTGGAGGTGGTTGACTTGGAGCATGAATCACTTGTTCGCCATGTACCTCCTCTCATTCTAGAGAATGGCACTAAAAGGCTCAAAAATTAGGAGATCGGGTTAGTTATAGTGCAGAGACGATCCAACTGAGAATACCTGGGACCCCGAGGAAAGGATTCGAGCTTCTCATCCACGGCTCTTTTCTAGTACGTCTCATAGTTTGATCTTTATTAGTTAGAACCCTTAGGTAAAACCTTGGGAGGAGGGTAGACTATGTTAGGTAGAGACTTTTGAATGATAAGTATGTTTGTAAACATATCAATGAGACATGTTATGGTTGATTGATGCTATCAGATGTACATGAGTGTTTACGGATCCAAGTGATTGCGTTGCATGCACTTGGATTTTGAGTCCCTTAGGCACACATACTCATACCTTATGCATATTGTTTGCTATTTTTATTTGCTATCCATGGATGATCTTCGCATTTGGATGTTGCACTTGGATGTATGGCTAAGCATACATGTAGAATTATCTGTTTATTTTTGGACATTCATACATTTGGATGCATGACATAAACATACTTGCACAACAAGGAGGTCGACTGAAACAGTAGGTCGACTAATCTTTTGTGTTAGTTCAGGTTCATATGCATTCCATATTGCATAATTACATAACTGAATTAAAAATAATTAAGGACTACGGTTGCTATGGATGATGGATGAGTAAATGGATGTAGATTTGGTCGTTGGTTGCTTTTGCTTTCGTCTATCCTTAGACATTTCGGGAATGAAATCCTTTAAGGAAGGAAGAATGTAACACCTTGAAATTCTTCGAAAAAAAAGAAAATATAAATAAAATTTAAGAATTAGCCTAAAAGGAGAATTTTCCCAAATGTCCGAATTTGATAATGGGACTCGCACCATTATGTCAGTAATAATTTTCTGGACAATTTTCATATATAATAACTTGTTGAAATTCGAGTTAAATGAAAAGTTATAAAAGTTTGAATAAATGTGAAAACTAAATAGAAAAAAAATATAAAATAATAATAGATAATTGACCATGAGGTGGTCGACTCGGCATGATCCAGTCGACCAAGCCCATGGGCGGTCGACCTGACCTCAGGTGAAACTAAGGGTCATGATTTTTCAATTGCATTGTTCATTCATCCCGATTTCTTTCGTGTGTGGTAAGGCTCTGAAAGGCGGTAAAGATTGGTTAGGGTTATGATCTGAGGCGTGCTATATAAATTAATAACTAGGGTTTAGCCTAAACCTAATCTTCTTCTTCCTAGCGAAGCTCCATCAAAATAAAATCCTAAACTCTAATTTTATAAATTAATTTTTAAACTCCAATTCTCTTTCAAATCTCAATTTAAAATAAAAATAAGAGAGATCTTACAATTAGAGAAGGGATCTAAGCGGAGATTGAAGAAAAAGGCTTGCGGCATATGGGTAAACCTACAGCTTAGGACAGAGGTGAGCGGGCACAGATTTTAACAGGATTATTAAATTAATTAATTCTAATTTCTACCTATTCTGATTAGTCTGTCAATTCTAAATTTAATCTATTAAAATTGTAAATCCGAAATACGAAACAATGAATCTTTTTCTCTAAATGCAATTGATATATGCTAGTTGTAGAATCCTAAATCCAATGCTAAAGCATGGTTTTATCCATTAAATTGAGGATTTAAATAATGTGAAAGCTACATAATAGATCTAATATAGTAGCAACATAATGATTAAGATCTAATATCGTAGAAACATAATGATTAGTCTGCATAATGATTGGATTTCATTTTTGTTGAAGCATATTGATTAGTTATGTAATGATTAGCTGTAATACCTTTTGACAACTAAAATTAATTAAATGAAATCTAAATTATAAAATAAGTAAAATGAAGGTATTAGCTTGTGGTTCAATCGACTTAAGATTGACATAGGTTGACTGCCGTATGTCGTTTTGGCCTAAGTAAACTGTTTGGGGCCTTGTTCTATTAGCTTGTTGGCAATTGACCTAAGACTGGCATAGGTCGACCGTTGTATGTCACTTTTGGACTTATTAGACTATTTAGTGGCCTTGTGTCTTTAGATTTGTGGATCTTATTGTCCTTTAAACTGTTTGACTGGTGGACATTTATTTCTTTTATTTTGAGGTACGAATTTAATTCGCTTTTTCTGTATTGTAAAGTTGAATACAGTGTGTTGTTTAGACAGCTAAAGGTGCACGTATGTGCTGGGACTGGGATTATCGGCCTCTTATTTATTGTGATCAAATTTTCAATCCTTAGTTTTGTTGTTCATGTATGAGCTTATGATGCTTAAAGCTAGGTTATATCCAGTACCAGCAAGAGTTAGGTGTAACAACTCCCGGGGGTGCGTAAGAGGTATTTTGCTAGTAGGATCAAGAGATTGATCATGGATGCATTTGATGAGTCGTTGTGCGAGTTTATATGTGTATTCTTCCTCTCTAGTCCTAGTATGATATAAAGCGGACAGAAGGTTGGTCCCTAATTATTAGGCAATCATTTGCGATATATTGTTATCCTCCATGTTGTTAGAGTGTTGACTTATGTCCTTGGGCATGTGACCGTAGGTGCATGGAGACTATATACACTCTTTATTACTTAGAGTAGACTTGGAGTTAGTCGTATTTAATTTCTTGTTTAGTCTTTGTCTAATGCACCAGTCTTTATGTCCGACCCATTCCATTTTTTCCCCAACATCGGTAGATAGAGTAGCCGTTGACAGGTCCATTGCTGCCATCGGATTATCGTGCCTGGAGTATCGGTCTGTTTATCATTTATCATGTATTTCCTATCAATACAGTTTCTTTTTTATTACTTTGCTTATAAGGGATTATTTGTATGATACTCTAGTATTTTATATTTACTGATGATTTTTTCAGACTATGTTACTGTCACATTTTTAGATTAGATATTTTTGATACTTCTTAGATTTTTATTACTATTATTTCTGAGATTATCATTATATAAGATATTATGTTTTCGCTGTGATGACTTCTGAATTAGATAGATTATTTCTTTATTTATATCTTGGTCTCTGTGATACCACTTCTCACCTTAAACCGACGATCCATGTCTTTTGATCTGTGTTTTGGCACATCAATATAGGCGAGTTGTTATATCCTCATTTGCATAGTGTTTAACTTCCAATGATCCCACTGCACCCAAATATAGTCCTTCAATGGAAGATGTGCATGATTTAACAAAAATCAAAGCAGAGCCTTGACATTGAAGATCAACCGTATTCTGAAGTTGGGATAACCGTGCAAATTAGTCACATTGATATTTTCCGTTTGACCTTAGTTATATTAACCAACAGAAAACTATTAAGTGAGTTATTCCATAGTTATCCAATAACTATCGGTATGTAACCTTGGTGCCTCCAACTTCCATGAGTAATAGACTACCCAACATTTGGAAAGTGTTACATAGTCTAGTCTCAACGGATATATCGATATCCAGTCTCGATACATCTTGACTAGGAATTTTTAAAATGGTATATTTAGTTTCATTGTGATAAATTGCTCACACTTACAACACTTTGTAGCTATTATCACAAAACATGACATTTATGGATTTTTTTATCAAATATACTTTTAAATAAATTAATTAATATGTAACATATGATATCAAGTATATAATAGCAAGAAAACACCTTTCTTTCGAACAAGATTGATTATCGAGTTAGCTGTATATAACAGATTACATAATTTCTCCTAGGGCATATCCCTAACTCTATCACCAAAATCTATAAAGTTGTATTTTGGCAATGATAAAAGAGTGGAATGCATTAGAGACATTAGCTTCTTGCAATATTCACTTTCGATCGAGGGCTGGTTTGAGTAGAGCTTCTGGAACAACAAGAAGTCTGACCAGCTCTTATGGAAATGATTGTTGAGAAGCAAATAGAAGATTCACTCTATGCTAAAAGAATTAGCACCTTGCATCTAGAAGTAAAGAAGATGAGATGAAAGGTTTTGATGTTGATGAAGTAGATTTAAGAAAAATGGAAAGTTAAATGTTTCAGATATAAGAGGCCTTTAGAAAGAAGTCATAAACTAATATCATTATTCAAAGTTTTCACCTTACCCAGGAGGTACTAAGATGTACTGAGACATGAACAGAAGCTTCTTTTAGGAGTAATGAAAAGACGTTGGAGAGTGTGTGAAGAAACATTTCACATGTCGATAGGTTAAGGCAGAGCACCAGAAGCCAAGTGGAATTTTGCAGCCTTTGGAAATCCTAATGTGGAAATGCCACTCATTTTGGAATTCCTGGCGAGACCAACAAGAATGGCAGCCAAGCTGGCCAAAATATATTTGAAAATCATATTGAAGTTGCATGGAGTGCCAGTATTATAGTTAGTGACTAAGGCACATTGTTTGCCAATGAGTTTTGCCGAAGCTTGTAGAATGCTTTGTGCTCAGAGTTGTTCATGAGTACTGGCTACCATCCACAAATGGATGGACATAACAAAAGAGTTAACTAAATGTTGGAAGACTTGTTACAAGATTGTTTGTTAGATTTTAATAGATCTTTGGAAGATTACCCACTCAGTAGGATTTTCATACAATAATAGTTACCAATCCAATATAAGGATGACACTTTTAAAGCATTGTATGGAAGACCATGTAAGTTGCATGTATGTTGGTATGCGATTGGAGATAGGCTCGTGGTGAGATCGGAACCTATGAGAGAAGCTTCAAAAAAGGTCAAGGTGATTAAATAAAGAATGAAAGATGCCCAATTGAGGCAGACGAGGTACAGTGATAAGAGGCGGAAAGATTTAGAGTTTGATTTGGAAGCTTAGGTGTTTGTTACGGTATCATCGATGACAGGCACCATGAGGTTTGGAAAGGAAGAAAGGTTAGCACCTAGATATGTTGGCCCCTTTTAGATACTTAAGAGAATTGGTAAGGTAGCATACAAAGTTAAGCAACCGAGTATATTGGCTGGGGTTTATAATGTGTTTTATGTTTCACATTTGAGGAAGCGTATCTGAGACCTTGAGGTAGTATTGAATCTAAGAGCTATGGATGACTTGGTTGTTGAACCAAATATGACTTATATTAGATGGCTTGTTTGGATTTGGGATCAATATGTAAAGAAGCTTTGGAATAAAGAAATGAAGCTTGTACGAGTCCAATGGAGTGAGGACTGGAAGGGTAATACTTGGATATCAAAGATAAAGTCTGGAAGACTTATCCTGAGTTATTTAGTTGGACTTAGCATAAGTGTTTGATATGTGTGTTATAGACCATATGTATATGTTGATACTTATGGTTGATTTTTTTTATTTATTAGTAGAGGCACTAGTACATTTTTGCGTGTGACACATAGGTAGGGAACTTATGTGTGTATGTTAGAGTGGGCTTGTGAAAGAATTTGTGAATTACTACCAGACATATTTGAATTTTAGGGATGAAATTCCTATAAGGGGGAAGCATGTAATACCCCAAATTTCAATGAATAATTAATAAGTAATAAATTACGAACATAGGTTTTGAACAAGGTAAATATATCAGACATTTATTTATTTATGCCATTGGTTTAAGATAAATAGTGTTTTATTTATAATAAGTATTTGGATGTACATTTGCTTGTTATAATATAAGCTTAACATGGCTTGGGAATGAATTAAAATAAGAAATAAGGACATGAGGCCGGCAGCCTAAATTATTATGAGAAGAAGGGTATAATAAAACAAAGTAACCCTCATCTTATTCTCGCATTCTCATTTTACTTAAACAAAACTAAAAGCTGGGAAACTTATTAATGGTGGCCTATGGAAGGAAAAAAGGAAAAAAAAAAGAGGAAAAGCTGAGATCCTAGGAGAACTAAATTTTAATTCAATCCAAGGACTTGGGTGAGTAATGCCACACCATTTCTACCATTTTCACTATAGTTCGAATTCAGTTTTAATTAAATATGTGGAGTACATATGTATTCGTCGTTTATATGAGAAAAGTGATGCTTTAATGGATGTTTCGAGGGAAAATAGCTATACCAGGGGATGTTTTCCTACTCTAATGATTTCAAAACAATACATAAATTTATTATGATCACTTAAGCATGATTTTAGAGATGGGCCTTAAGTTAGAAGATTTTCTCATGTCAAAATATTCGATTATGAATTCGTAGAGGAAACATTTTATTAAGTAAATAAGGGGAAATGGCTTAAAAGTATAAATGAATAAGAAAATATGCATAAGAATTTGCTTAGAATTTTATAATTATTGTTCTAACCACAAATAATAATTCCATAAGATATATTAGTTGTTGAAAGCAAATATAAAGGCACCCAAAACCTATTTATGCATGCAAATTATACAAGTAAGTAATAATGGAATAATATCCCATAAAAGTGCTACAAAATTAATGTAAAGGACACTGCCACTAATTAAAAGCAGAGGCTAAATGAATCTGGTGGCGACATGTGTAAATGTGGGTACATGACACATTTAGATGTCAGGCTTTACTATAACAGAAGTGGCGAATGTAGTATGGTTGCAAAAGGATTAGATCGGAACTAAAAGTTAATATGAACTAATAAATGACTATTTAAATGTCTAAGCACAATAAACTAAAAAAGAAAAAGAAGAGAGTCAAAGGTGAGTGTCGAAGGAGAAGGCTATAGCCGAAGTCTAACAAGAAGGCAACATACGAGATCTAGAGTTGCCAAAAAATGAAAGGGTATGCCAAAACCTAGCTTGGTGTCGAAATGAAGTGTTGGAATGAATTCATGAAAAATATGAACTTCCCTAAATGAATAAAAGGGTTGTGTGGCTGAGACTTATTGACATTTGGAGGAGAGTGAATCTTAAGCTGAAGGTTTCGGTGTAAGGCCATAGGTGGCAGTAGAAAATCTATTTAAGATACTAAATGAAGAGACAATAAAAGGCCAATATGGCATCCGAAATCTTAATCAAAACATTAAATGAAAGCGAGGCGTAAGGCCTTAGTGGCAGGCTAATATCCAAAAAGTGACATTGCATTCAACAACGAGGAGTAAGGCCTTTGTGGCAACCCAATGTCCAAAATGACATTGCATTTGGTAACACAGCGTATGCCTATATAGCAACTCAGTGTCCAAAAGGGACATTAATTTTTGTAAAGAGGAGCAAGACCTGTGTGGCAACCTAACATCTAAAAGGGACATTAATTTTGGTAATGAGGTGTTAGACGTATATGGCAACCCAATGTCAAAATGACATTGCAATTGGTAACTAGGTGTAAAGCATGTGTGGCAGCCTAGGTTCTGGATAAGACATTGATTCGGTATCGTGGCATAAGGCTTGGCATCCTAATGTCCTAAATGATATTGCATTCGGTAACATGGTGTTAGGCTTTAGTGGTAGCTTAATGTTCAAAAATGACGTTGCATTCGGTCGCATGTTGTAAGGCCTGTGTGGTAACCAAGTGTCTAAAGCCGACCACATTCTAAACTGTTAGTGCAAGGCTTATGTGGCAGCTAAAAGACCAAAGGTAGCATACAATTGGTAGAGGGTATAAGGTCTTTGTGGCATCCCAACATCCAAATTAAAAACCGTACATGAAAGGTAAAGACATAAGGCCTTAGTGGTAGTTGAAGATAAAGTAAATATGACTTTGAGATGCGAGTAAAGCATAAGGCTTTAGTAATGGCCGAAAGCAGAGAAATATTACCTGAAGTAATGGTAAAGGTATAAGAACTCCATGGTAGCGGAAAGTGTAAATACTTTGATATTCCTAAGAATTAGGTAAAGGCCTAAGTGGCAAGGTGAAAAATTAATCTTGATCCATAGTGTTAATATAGTAATAGATGTAGGGAACACTTATATATGATTTGACTTTTACTATTATTTATGTTGATTAATTATGTTTGTTAAATAGTGAGGAGAAAACCCGTTCTGTACTTTAGTGGTGTGGTTTCACTATAATTTGGGTTTAGGACTATGTATTACTCGTACCAGGCTTTATGTCTGATCCGTGCTTTTATTATTATTTTCCTCCATAAATTCACTGCTCCTCGATTAAGTAGGTTGAGTTTATGGATTAGAGATGTGGCTATGGAATGAAGATAAAGTACGTCGAAGATGAAGCAGGAGGCGTGGTTGAAAATAATAGTTGCTTTGAGTTCTGCTGTTAGAATGTTCATGATGACATCCTCAAGCATGACACTCTATTTAAGTTTTATTATATTTGGCCCCTAGTGGGCATGTTTTTGGGATTTATGAAAAATGCAAGTACTTTTAGGACTATTATATGGAATGAAAAAATTAATAGTTCTAACCGAACTTTTCTAAGGTGAATATAGCACTTTAGGGTGCCATCTTTGGGTTTTGAAATGTGGGACACTAAAAAAATATCATTTTCAATATTAGGTGGGTTACCTCGGAACCAGTCGATGAAGCTGGTTTAATTTTCCCCTCTCTAACTTTCTAATTCATGAGGAGTGATAATACTCCATAGAGTTACAAACAATAAAGAAGATAAATGGTCTCCTATAGCCTAGAAGTGCTTTGGAAGAAACCATGTAGACTCACCTGGCAAAAGATCCAAAAAGAAGTCGATTTGATCTTCTCCTCGGTCATATTTACTCATTTCTCTGTGAACTTCATCTCCTTCAACATATGCATTATAAACGACCTATTTGTTAGGTTTACCTTTTTCTTAATTCTACTTTGATACACATCCCTTTGTTGTTATTCCGTCTAAATTTCCTTACTACTTCATAGGCCAAAAGAATACCATCACATATAGAACTATTGTAACATTCCCCACTTTAAGACACAAAAATGGACGTTGATGATGTTGCAATCATCACTAAAATAATTTTCAAGCGACAAAGTGAGTTCAGTATTATTTTGCATAACATTAAATAAACAAAGCAGCTAAATAAATTTTAATTTCACAAAGTTTTTCAACAAAATCCATTATATCATTATTAACCCTTCTCATTCTTACACAGGGTTAAATACAATAAGGAAACATAATTGGTGCCATGTCTGACATATTTTTGAAATAACTTTTATTGGCTAGATAAGCCTTATGCTTTGTCTTCTAGATTTTTATTCGACTTTCCAAAAGATGCATGTCTAATCCATAAATTCAACCTACTCAAATGAGTACCCTAATTTTATGGAAATAATAAAACGCGAGTCAGACATAAAGTCTGGTGTGAAAATAATCTTACCCCTAAGAAAACATAGTGAGACACGCCGCTATAGCATGAAATAGATTTTCCCCTCACTTTAACATTATAACAACCACATTGTATCATGTAAACCAACATTACAAAGAATGCAACCATGTGCATTACGTTAAATTAATAAGTGTACTAAACTTTCCATCCAATTATGAACCATGTCATATTTTCATTTTTAATCAAAATTAAGTATACCTTATACTTAACACACATTCATGAATCAAATCATCCAATCCATTCAAACATTACCTAGTCTTTTACTTTAGGCGTTCATTATTAAGATACCGCTTATTTTATTGATTACCTCTCCAGGTCTATCAATCACTAATTTATCTTTTCTCAAATAGTGTCACCTGATGTAATGGCCATTCATCCCACTATGGGACCAACTTGACTAGAGCCATCCTGACTTTTCTAAGATGTTAAATGTAAACACTCTAAATGCATTCCAGCAAGCATCCTTACTATGCGTCAATAGCCCCTCTTAATCCCTGAACTGCTATCATTCATGTTGTCGGTTTATCCATTTTATTTATAACACTACCATGATGTTTTGGTACCCAACAATAACTCCCCTTTAGAGTTTATAAATCTTTTAGGATTTAACCCTATCATTGAACCCTGTTATATACCATTGGACTTTAGACTAATATTCAAGACATATACCATCCAATAACTCCATGAGCCGGTATACTTCACGATCATGGTTCAATCCCCTTCTTTTGTTTATTTATAGTGTATCCTACACTTATTTTAGATAAAACACCTTTATCTTTAATTAAATAATACTTTATCATTTATTGGCTTCTCTTATCTATCTTTCATTTAAAAAACAAGTTCACATAATTTTAGCTTATAAAATTCTTCCTTTATTCTATCCTTATGAAATAGTCAATTAACACCTCAAAACTCTCCCTAAGTGCACTAAGTATTTGTTATTTTACTTTGAAAATTTTGATTACCCAAGCTTTCACAATTTGAACTTAGCTATCACGTATTGGCTATCCAATGGCCATTGCATATTAAGCTTAGCTATACATATTGGTTATCCCATTGCCTTTACATGTTGATTCTCATAGGCTATTGCTAGTTGACCCTCAACTGGTATCACATGTTGATAGTTAATTTAGCTATCGCAAGTCGATCTTTTCTATAAGCTATTGTTGGTAGATAGCACCCAAGCTATCACACGTTAAGCCCCAAGTGGATGTCGCGTGTTAACCCTACTCCTAACTGTCACATGTTGACAACTCATTAGTTATCGCACACTGATGCCCCTTTAGCCATCGCAAGTTGTATTCCCAAGCCTTCACAAATTGAGCTTCCTCTAAGCTATTTCAAGTTGGCCTCTATCAACCAATCGCCAAGTTGATTCCACAGGCCATCGTTAGTTGATTTCAGTTAGCTATCACAAGTTGGTCAACGTGTAGCTATCGTAAACTGATAGCTATAATGTTGTCGCATGTTGCTGAACCTTGGGGGCCATCAGAAGTTAGTGTGCATCAACGTAATTAACTTGAAAAAAAAATTATTACCTTATTAAGCGACAACTTTACACCAAACCTCATTTGGTGCCGAATTCTTATTGGGCAACATATCACTTTTTAATTTTCTTTTCAAAATTTGTTAATTACATGTTTCATCTAATTAATTAATTATCTTTAATCAATTAATCCTTCCATTTACCAAATAATTCATACAAAATCAAAAATCAATGGAAAAAATTCAAAACATTCATCAAAAATCCAATTTAACATACTTTATATCATTTTAAAATTTTAATTCAAAAAAATTATGTTTATTAATTTTAATAATTAATTTTCTCAAAATTAACAAATTTTCCAATTAGGAAATTCATAGAAATTCCAAATAAATTTCATAAATCCTAAAATTTAAAAACCCATAATTGTTTTATCAGTATAAACATCATACTAAATTTTCGTAGCATTTAAATATGATTAGATCATGTTTTACCCTAAAACATGAACAAATTTCTTTCATTTAAATTTCAAAACACATTCAGACTATGTGTAATCATCCGAGCATGTTTATTATAATTAAAAAATTCATTTACGATCAAATCCAAACCCGAATGGGTTAGGGAGGGATTTAGTGAAATTTTTTCTCATATTGATTTAGAAAACCTTGACTAAAACCTCGCTTGTATTCTCTTTCTTCTTAAATTTGATAGCTTGAATTCTTGTAGCTTTAATTTCCTCTTTCTTAGCTTGAAAATCTTTTTCGGCCTTATGTGGTTTTTGGGGTTTGTTTTGTAAAACGGAAATAAAGTGGAATGAGAGGATGTGGCTATGGGAAATAGATCAATATTTTGGATTGGGCTAGTAACCCTTATAGCCTTGTCTCACAAGTGCGTCTTATCTAACGAAAACCCTTCTTACTCTAAAACTTAATTCATTTATCTCCATTAACAAGTCCAACTTTAATTTCTCTAATTACCTTTGGTCCAAACAATTAACTTTTGAAGTGTCCCACACTTGATTAACCAAATCTCACTTAGGTAATTCTTGTAATTTAATTTATATCATTCATCTCTTTAATAATATCATATTATTATTTTAATTTAATTTTCCATATTATGGACCTTCCAAAGTATGGGGTATTACGGTCTCCCTTTCTTATAAAAATTTCATCCTAGAAATTTTGATAAGAAAAAACAAAATTTACACTAAAACCCCGAGAGTGCAAATTCGTTATTATCTTAATACACATAACTACAAAAGATTATGCTAGTACCATACTAATGTAAACCATTAATCATTAACTAAAATTTATTAGTCCAAATACTAACATACAATCATATCATAACATGAATACAACAGTACCCTACTAGTTCATATGATAGACAAACAATGCACCTTGCTATAAACATGAAAGTCTTGAACAACTCGGGAAAGATATTCCTAATCCTATCCTTTACCTCCCAGGTACAATCGTCTATGTTGTTACTCCACTAAACGTGAATAGGTCCAACAAATTTGTTCCTTAATTCTTTCGTATCATGATGTGCTATCCTATTCATTCGCTTAACATATGCCAAATTTGGTTCTATTGATAAATCCTCTATCGCCCTCCACTACAAGAAATTTTATTTTTGGTGGCGCACAAAAAACGCTACCAAAACTTATGGTAGCTTTTTGATAAACACTATGATAAAACCCGCAACTAAAACTTATGGTTGCATTTATTTGAACGCCACTATAAATTATTTTATTGTGGCATTTCTCAAACGCCACTGTAAATCTTTTTGTAGCATTTTAAAAATTCCACCAAAGGTTTTTTGGACGCCACAAATAGAGTTTCCAACTTTACCCCTATTTTACGGTTGCGTTCTCTCAACGCCGCTATATGTATTTCTGTAGTGTTTTTGAAACGCTACTAAAAGTTGTTGATCATTTTGCACCATTTTTCATGCTGTTATTTCCTGTTGGTGGTCTATTTTGTTTCTACTATATCAATCAATAATCACTCACATAATCATCATATTCAAATAATTTAAAAAATATATGGATCATATAATCAAATAAGATATCCATAACCATTCTTATACAATAGTTTTTTGATAAAATGACCAAACTCACATACAATATTTTTCGTAAACAAATTTACACACCTAGTACTAATAAAATGTTATACCAAACTGGTGCTAACAAAACGCTTGATTACCCATAATTCTTTGTTGCATGCACAAGTTAAAGCTAGCACCATAAAAGTCCAACCTTGCTCTCTTCGGAAATCCAATGTCTACACAAGTGAAAACACAACATATAGTCAAGCAATTATGTTAATTCGCAGGACTTCAAATCTAATATCAAACATCTACAACATTGTACGAGCATATCATATTATAAAGAATGTCATATAAATAATCAAAGTTATAAACGAAATGAAATAAATAAAGTCCAATCTTACAGTTATATATAAAATGTTGTTAAATTAGTTATATTATTATTATTTATAAAATTTAGTTAACTTGAACTTAGTTAATTTTATAAAATGAGTTTAATTTTAACGAAGCCTGGTTAATTTTTTATTAACTTGGTTAACTTAATTTATTATTATTATTATTATTATTATTATTCAAACTCGGTTAACTTAATTGTATTATTATTACTATAAACTTACTTAGATTTTATAAACTAAGTTTATTTATCATCAATCATTATTTATAAATCTTTGTTAAATTAGTTATATTATTATTATTTATAAATTAAGTTAACTTAAACTTAGGTAACTTTTATTAACTTGGTTAACTTAGTTAATTTATTACTATTATTACTAAAACTCGGTTAATTTAATTATATTATTATTATTATAAACTTAGTTAATTTTTATAAACATATTTAATTCATCATCATCATCATAATGATTGTTATTATTTATAAAACTTTGTTAAATTAGTTATATTATTATTTATAAAATTTAGTTAGCTTAAACTTAACTAATTTTATAAAAATTGTTCAAATTTAACAAAACTTGGTTAATTTTTATTAACTTGGTTAACTTAGTTAATTTATTATTATTATTATTATTAAACAAGGTTAATTTAATCGTATTGTTATTATTAGTATTATTATTATTAATATAAACTTGGTTAATTTTATAAACTTAGTTAATTCATCATCGTTGTCATCTTATTATTTATAAAACTTAGTTAATTTTATTATTATTATTATTAAAACTCAGTTAACTTAATTATATTAGTACTACTACTACTATTAGCTTAGTTATTTTTTATAAACTTAGTTAATTCATCATCATCATTATTTATAAAACTTTGTTAAATTAGTTATATTATTTATTAACAAAATTTAGTTAACTTAAACTTAGTTAATCTTATAAAACTTGTTTAATTTTAACCAAACTTAGTTAATTTTTATTAACTTGGTTAACTTAGTTAATTTTATTATTATTATTATTATTATTATTAAAACTAAATTAACTTAATTATGCCATTATTACTACTACTCTAAATTTAGTTAATTCATCATCACCATCGTTATTTATAAAACTCATTAAATTAGTTATATTATTATTTATAAAACTTAATTAACTTAAACTTATTTAATTTTATTAAAATTGTTTAATTTTAACAAAAATTAGTTAATTTTTATTAACTTGGTTAACTTAGCTAATTTACTATTATTGTTATTATTATTAGAACTTAGGCGACTTAATTTTATTATTATTATTATTATTATTATTATTACAATTACAAACTTAGTCAATTTTTATAAACATAGTAAATTTTTATATACATTGTTAGTTCATCATCATCATCATCATCATCATCATCATCATTATTGATAAAACTCTGTTGAATCATTATGTTATTATTATTTATAAAATTTAATGAGCTTAATCTAAGTTAATTTTATAAAAGTTGTTATGAATACTTTAATATATTGCAAGGAAGTAGTTAAATATGTCGTATGGTTAGTGGAATGCAACAACTAAGCGACCAACCCATTAGTTATGCCATAATGAAATGAAAAGAATCAGAAGTACCTAGAATATATGTTGTTGTGCCTCCCTGGACAGTGTAACATCCTTATCTCAAAATGAGTTCACCATTATAATATCTCTGCACAAAGAAAATTGCATTCCTCCTTAGCTTTAGTAGCAAATCATCTTCTTTTTTTATAGACAAAGATGAACCTAAAACTGAATGAAAGCTTATGTAAGCTACAATTTACTTAACATCGAGTCCTTAAGGATCAAAAGATGTGTAACAATTTTGTTTAGCTATGGAAAATATGACACCACCTATTTAGTAAACAAATATGACAAACTTATGATATGAGAAGATATTAATGAGTACCTCAGCTGCAGCTTACATGGCTTCAAATATCTACAATCCAACAAAGCAAAAATTGTGAACCGGCACAAAATTGGCCTAAATAAAGTTGGATGTTATATTATTGAAAAAATTAGGAATAATCACCATACAAACCACAATATACCTTACTATTTCTCACTTACCCTTCAAAGATCACACCTGCTAGTAGCTTGCCCAACTGCACACCTGCTAATTCATCTTGAATAACAAGCCAAACACCCCTGAACTCCTTCGTAAATACAACATTTTCAACCTGCAACCTATTAAAACTGCCACCAATCACCTAAAAAATCCTCCCTGACCAGTTATGCATCAATCATTTCACAAACCCAACCTACCGCCAAAATCCACTACCATACTTCGTCCAACCTCCATCTATGAACAACCCCATGCAACATACCCCTTAACTAGCATATACCCATACCACTACTACTTCATTACATTCAGCCACACTGCAGAAAATAAACCTCTACTTGCAACATCAAATCGTCACAATCACAACTTCATTAATCATTACCTCTTCATTGAAATTGCAAGTTACTAGCTAGAACCTTCATTACCATCTCCTCTCTGTCTCCATAAACCATCAGCAACTTTAAACTCTATACTTCCCACAACTTCGTCCTTCACATCTTGAACAACCTACCATCGAACAACTTCAAGCAAATGACCAAAAATTCACCAACCAAAGATTCCTAAAACATCCACTCATTCACTGTCCAAACGGCAGCAGCATTGTATCACTCCACTTCAACCAACATCAGTTTAACCTTCATCAACCCAAACCGTCGTTCTGTTTACCGCCACCCACCTCCACTATCGCAACAAAACCTACAAACCATTTCAATCTACAACCCAAAATCACTATACAATCCCAATCGCCTTCATTAATTGCTCTTTTGAACCTAATGTTGTCACAAAGTGCTCCAGGAACGCAGACAATGCAGACTCTATTGCACTACCACCAACAGTTACCTATATCATTAATTGCTAATTATTGATTAGTTTAGATCTACATGATACAATGGAATAGTGGTTATGATTATACGAGGATAGGAAACATGTGAACTTTAGACAGAGGGGATGTAAACTCATTTAGATGTACTATTATGAGATACATGTGCATGTATAACTTTTATAGTCAAAAAATTAGATTGCCTCCATATATGGAGATGCCCACAAGTTTGTGGTCACTATTTTAATATTATTTTCCTCTTTTATAACACTTTTTAATGGCCATGATGAAGAAATATTTAGTGTATGAAATCTAATAGCAAAATCTGTATTTGATCATTGATGAGATGGTTAGAAGTATAAGGTACAAAATGTGTAAAAACTATCTATCAATAGTGTATTATTTGAATGAAGAAACTTGATGTTAAATGCTTGCTATATTTGACTATGGACATAACTATTTTAGAGAATATCTATATCGTATAATTTCGGTGAAAGCATTAGTTGTTTCTTGCTGAATGCTTTAACAAACTTAACTGTGACATGAAAGTCCAAATGCTTTGGAGGGTGACATGCTAATAACTGTGACATGAAGTCCAAATGCTTTATCAAACTTAAATGCCACATGTCCAAGTCCTCCGAACCCAAAAACACCAAGCTTCTTGCCTGGTGTTTCTAGCGTGTTTTGTTTTTTCATCGGAGAAAATATAGCAATTCAAGCACATAGAAATGCTGCAAAGTCCAATGGTCGATTGTTCGATATATGTACTACAAATCTATCGGACATTACAACATCTTGATTTAGAACTCGTCATTTTTTCCCAAAACCAATATAAGCTAAACACAGATAAACCAAACTCTAATCTCTAAACTTATGAGAAAATATGAACTAATTGTACTAATGAATTAACCACTGTCATTGAAATTCTATAATTACAATGTCTTTCTATGTTTTTTGACGTAGAAAACATCATAAATCTCGCAATTTTCTTTACTCTTTAGCATAACGCTTACTATGAACAACTTCCTGAATTTATGATTTTTTTTATTTGCAAAATTTCAAAATATCTTATTCTAGTTGGTGGAAAGGAAAAGTGATAATGTGTAAGTTGGTAGTACCTTCATATTTGATACATATCACATCTAATAACACTGCAACAACGTGATAAAATTAAAGATGCAAACTGTAAATTTTTGAAATAATTAACCCTTGATCCTTGCATTATTCAATACCCTGATCCAAAGTATCCTTCTATAACAATAATATTATAGAATAATAGTATAAAAAATTATACTCTTAAACTTTTCAGCTAAGCTATCCACTTAAAAAAATAACGTCTCTTGTCTAACAACTAGACTCATATTTTATCATAATCAATATGTAATGGAAATGAAATAAACTAAACTAGAGACTTGTCCATCAGAAATTAAAATATCCTTGAAACTTAGACCAAATACCTGAAAGAACTTTTTTTTGCATTTTTTGGATATATCAGGATAGATCAAATGCTTCTTTGGCATTTTATTGTATAGCACCATGTTACCAGACGGCTTCAACTTCAAGGCCCCGACTCTTCAGGTAGCGGAGTTTGAACCAAGGCAAACTCCAGATCCAAGACAAACAAGCACCAAGCAGACTTAGCATCAACATCCCGATAAAAGCTCAGACATGGTAGAGAAAAACTGAAGCCTAGAATGTCGATAGTAGGCTTCGTGAGTCGATGATAATACAAACTTGAAGCGAGATTCACAGCACCAGTTTTGGAATTGAGCGAGCTTGTGAATCGGTGAGTTCAAGGAGACGAGGCAAGTCTCAGATCAAATCTGAATGAAGCAAATTAACCAAAAAAAATTGATTTTTTTGTAGAGGTAGTTCTGAAGATAAAGAAGTTGGAGCAAACTTAATTGAGAAGGAGTATGACACTCGTGGGAAAATATTCATGTGAAAGAAAGAAAGACAAGGGCAGCCAAAAAAAGATTGGCCAAAATTTTACCAAATTATCGGCAGGAATTATTAGTAGAATTGGGTTATTTATTTTTGTTCCCCTAAATAAACTGTAGTTGCACTTAGATTAAAACGCAACCAATTAATGTAATTAATAACAAGGTTTCTTGTAGTGTTCGGTTCCAGTACAGAACTTGGGTCGTGCATGCACTTCCTCAAATGCGATATATGAAAAACATTATGCACACCCACCAAACCACTTGGTAACTAGACTTGTCATATGAGTTTACCAATCCTCTCAATCACTAGAAATGGTCCTATATACTTAGGTGCCAACTTCACAGCCTTCCCAAGGCATCTAACTTTTCCTATTGGAGAAACATTTACGAACACGTGATTGCCTACGCTAAACACAAGCTCTTTATTTCGCTTGTTGGCATAACTCTTCTGTCTTGATACATTGCTTCCATTCTGCCACAAATCATTTCCACTCTCTCAATAACATCTCTTACCAAATAGGGCCCTAACACAAGTCTATCTCTCATATCTAACCAACAAATAGGTAACTTGCATGGTCTACCAAACAACGCCTCAAACGGTGCCATCTCGGTAATCGACTGGTAACTATTATTATAGGAAAACTCCACCAGACACAAATAATCTTCTAAGATCCTCCAAAATCCATAACATATTCTCTTGGCAAATCCTCAAGTATACGGTTCACCCTTTCAGTTTGACCATCAATCTATGGGTGGTAAGTCGTTCTTAGATTCAACTCCATGCCCAATGCACACTGCAGACTTCTTCGAAACTTCATATATTGATTCACTAAGCTGGTGCCATCCTTTGTGACTTCGCCGAGATGAAGTGGGCACTCTTTGTCAGCCTATCGACTATAACCTAAACGATATCATTTCATTTTTTGACCTAGGAAACCCATTAATAAAAGTCATGAATACCGAATCCAACTCCCATGTTGGCACTTTCGAGGGTTAAACTAAGCTGCTCGGGTTCTAATGCTTAGTCTTCACTTGCTTACAGGTGAAGCACTTCTTCAAATGTTCTCCAATATTTCTCTTCATCCCTTCCTAAATGAAGATTCTCTTGTTACGATACATCATCGTGCCCCTGAGATGAATAATAAACTTAGACTAATGACTTTCCTCCAAGACTTCTTTTTAGGGACTTCCTACATCCGAAAAACGTAGTCTTCCTTTCTTTCTATATCATCCCTTCGAGTCTACCATAAATCCTTTCAAATCCACAACATCCGCTCTCATCTATAGACGCCTGATCCTTTTGGTAATTAATAGGTCCTCCTTTTTCCTTGTAGCAATTCTATCCATAAGTGTCTAGCTTACCTCCAAACTTGCAAACACACTCTAATCCCTGCTTGATCTAGTATTCTACCAATAATGCACTTCGCAAGGGGCTAACATCTTTCATTCTTCAGTCATGGCTAACACCCCTTTATGATGTTTTCTACTCGAAGCATTGGAAATCTTGTTCCCGTATATTCTCTCTCGAAATCATATGCCACTAAGAACTCTAGCAGCACTGATGCCTTTTATTCAACTCCTTTTGAGAGAATAGATACTTAAGGAACTTATAACTCGTGTATAACTCAAACCGCTCTCTCAATAAGTAATATCTCTAAATCTTCAGTGCAAAAACCACTACTACTAACTCTAAGTCATGGGTCGGGTACCTAACCTCATATGGCCTTAATTACCTTGATGCATAGGCTATTACTTGCCCTCTTTACATCTCTGCTCCAAAACCTATTCCACAAGCATCGATATATGCTACCAACTCCTAATTTCCTTTAGGCATGATCAAAACTAGAGTTTTTGACGATAACTTCTTCAACTCTTGAAATGACCCTTTACATCTATTGGTCTATATGAACTTCTCATTCCTTTTGGTCGACTTAGTCAAAGGTGATGCTTTATGCGAGAAATACTTAATGAATCTGTGGTAATAACCAGCCAATCTCAAGAAACTTCTCACCTTTGCGACCATATCTAGTCTCTTCCAACCATTAATAATTTCTATCTTCGATGTTTCCATGGCCGATCCATTCTCTAAAACAATATGCCCAAGAAACTTAGCCACTCGTTTCCAAAAATGGTATTTCGAAAACTTCACCTTCAACTTGCGTTGCCTCAACGTCTAGAAAATAGTTTAGACTAATTATCTTTATAGATGACTAAATATTGTGAGACATAGGCAAAATCAATGCCCAATGCACTCTGCAAACTTCTCTGAAATTTCATATATAGGTTCACTAAGCTAGTGCCATCCTTTGCAACTTCACCGGGATGAAGTGGAACTCTTACTCAGTCTATCGACTATAACCCAAATGATGTCATTTCATTTTTCGACCTAGGAAACCCATCAATAAAAGCCATGTATATTGGATCCAACTTCCATGTTGGCACTTCCAAGGGTTAAACAAAACTACTCAACTTCTGATGCTCGGTCTTCACATGGTTACAAGTGAGGAACTTCTTCAAATGTTCTCCAATATCTCTCTTCATCCATTCCCAAAAGAGAGATATTGGAGAACATTTGAAGAAGTGCTTCACCTGTAAGAAAGTGAAGACGAGCATCAAAAGCCGAGCAATTTAGTTTAACCCTTGGAAATGCATGGAAGTTGGATTCAGTATTCATGGCTTTTATTGATGGGTTTCCTAAGTCAAAAAATGAAATGATATCTTTTGGGTTATAGTCGATAGACTGACTAAGATTTCCTACTTCATCCTAGTGAAGTCAAAACGGAACTAGCTTAGCGAATCTATATATGAAGTTTCAGAGAAGTTTGTAGAGTGCATTGGGCATGGAGTTTGCCTACATCTTGCAATATTAAATCAATTAATCAATCCTACTTTCTGAATGAAGGGGCACTAGTTTTCAGATATCAAATCATCCACAAATAGTTTCATTCTATTGCACACCACCATTGCCAGAATTTTATAAATCATGTTACAACAAGGAATTGGTCTAAACTGTTGAATTTCCTTAGCTTCTCTGACATTGGGGATTAAATGTATAAATGTGGGGTTACATTCTATGATTATTTTTAGTTTTTGAACTATATCATTAACTATATTCAAAAGGGGGTTTTTCATCAACTCTTAGTGTACCTTATAGAATTTTGAATTAAATATATCTATGCCAGGCACCATTCATCTTTCACACTTGGCATGGCCTCTCTAATTTCACCTAAGTAAAAAAAGACCATTAATTGAGTTTTATCCATATTTGAAATTATGTTCTTGCAAATGTGTGGAATATGTGCCTTGTTTGATGATAAAAAATATTTTTTCATTTGATTTTTCTTTCTAAGGTGTGTTATAGTTAAAAAATCATCAAAGCACAAATTTTTTCGATCAACTTGTTATATATTGTTTTAATTAATGCATCGTAAACCAAATAAATCTTTTTTTATCTGTAAAAATAATATATGTTTATTATTATCAACAATTAAATATTACAAAATATTGCAGTTAATTTCTGTTTGATATCAATTAACATACGTTGTACTTAATTTGTTTCTTTAGTTTGTGTATTTACAGGATACAATTTTTTTGAGAGAAATGAGCGATCCTCTCAAAGAGGACAACATTTGTATAATTTTATTCTACACATAAAAAAGGAGTTGTCAACAAGCCTGGTAGGTAATAACTCCCCCTTACATATTCCCAAAAAAATCATAAAGAGCGAACCGAAGGTAGATAATAGCATCGACTCTTCATTGACAATCAACAAGCCATATGAACAAAGATCATGAAGAGCGAGCTGAAGGTGGAAAATAGCAACGACTCTTCATCAACAATCAATAAGCCTTATGAACAAATATCATATAGAGCAAGCCAAAGGAACTTAGTAGCAGCGACTCATCATCAACAATCCATCCTTGCATCTCCAAAGCATAAGCTGGTTAATCCCTCCATAACCTATCATTGTAAACTCATCAAGAGCATGAGTCCATGCCATATATATGTATGTAGTTGGAGTTTATACACATATATATGTTAGAAGAGAACATGTGCAAATCAAGTAAAAATATTTTAGTTTTCTATCAAGAGTGAAGTGTTCGATAAGTCGTTTCATTAAAAGTAGTTATTGGGTCGGTCATAAAGCCCAAATTGTATCTACCCACATTATAGTCAATATTAACTTTTAATATATCAATGCTTCTTTTTACCATTTTGAGAAATTCCTTGAAGTGATCATTTTTAGCCAATTTGTAGTTAGGCTTTGTACTCTAGTTATAAATGAAATGAGCAATAGCATAGGTTAGATTGTCTGTAGGGGCATTCATGTCATTGAATATTCTTTGGTTTCTTTCGATCCATAAATACCAACATGTACTAATGAAAATAGTATCTCGAAATTTTTTATAATCTTTTGCAAATTTAAATCTAAAGACGTTCTTCAGTAGTCATAGTTAAAATTAGAATTGTTCATGTTAAACTCAAATATATTTATTATATTTACCAGAATAGAATTAGTTTAATGGACAACTGAAGTAAAGATGTGTTACATTCTCTTTGTTTGAGTTGAAAAAAAACTCATTTTTTATATATTAGCATATTATTTTTCTTTAGAAATTTAATTACGTTTAATTTCTTATGTATTATTAGCCATATGCGTATTTTGGATTCGGGGGGAGCGTTTTCTTTCCAAATATGTTTGAATTTATTTTATTTGGTCCCAAAGAAGTTAAAAAAACTTGTAGACCGATTGTGAGGAGTAAACTTTATTATTTTCCCAACATTAGTTTTTAGTACACACTCATTATCTATGTTATAGTGTTCTTGTTCAGTACAAACTAAAACAAACTGTCTTAAGGTAACGCCTTCAAGAGCACGACTGAAGTTTCAAGTTCCATGGAAATCCGCTAGAAGGATTGTAAACCTTGGAAATTAAAGCATTTTGGAAATTGTTAATATCAAAAAGTTCTTTGAATTTAGTCATAAGGGGTAATGGTGAAATCCAGCTATCATGCCAAAATGAAGTGTTATTTCCAAAATGGACTAAAGTTTTTTTCTCCCGAGACTAAAAATGTTAAAATGTTTTAAAATAGATTTCCAAAAGTAAGATATGTTGTTAGAATTAATGGAAATATGGTGAAGGTTATAAGTTCTACCATAAAATTGATTCGATATCATTTTCTTCTAAATAAGGCTTGCGTTAGTGTGGCTAAATTTTCAAAGCCATTTTCCTAATAATAATACATTGAGATAATGTAGGTTTATGATACCTAAGCCCCCTTAGTCTTTGGATTTAAAAATTGTTTCCTAATTAAATAAATTATTCATATTATTGCAGGAGTTATCTCCATTCCAAAGGAAATTTCTTCTGATTATATCTATTTTCTCAGTTACCCATTTTGGAAAAATATAATAAGACATTTAATATATCGGCAGAACTGATAAAACAGAGTTAATAGGAATGACTCTACCTACTTTAGATAAAAATACACAGTTTCAATTATTTAATTTATCGTTAATTTTATCAACTATTATCTGCCAATCTTCTTTTTTAAGTTTAGTTGGTTTAATTATTAATCCTGGGTATCGTATTGGAAATTTCATGGTTTTACAGCTAAGTTGTCTGCGATAAATTTTTTAACACTATCAAAATTGTTCGAAAGTAAGATAAAATTTCATTAAAATTTATCTTAAGCCCTAAGAGTATTTCAAACTATATAAAATAAATTTGAGAGTAGTGATATGGCATGGTAAATGAGGACTAAATAGAATGGTGTCATTTGCAAACTGAAGAATTAATAGTCTGCCATTCATGATATTATACCCATACTATCTAGAGCCTCATCTGTAATAGAAAGCTTAATGTTTTAATGAACACATCTACTGCTAGGTTGAACAATAAGGGAGATAAAGGATCCCCTTGCCTAAGACCACATTTGGCTTGAGTTTTATTTCCTAGAATACCACCATCACACTTGAGTTTCTGCTCTTAAGTAGGGACATAATCCAACATACCCGTCTAGAACCGAAACCCCTAGCCAATAATAAATCCTTAAGGAAAAACCAACCGATTAATTTGAAAGCTTTAGCAAAATCAAATTTTACTAGGGCACAAGTGATATTATTTTTACAACGGTCGTTTATTAATTCTTGGACTAACACAACCGCATCTGTGATATTGCTAGCCTTAATAAAAGCATGTTGTGTTTTATCAACTAAAGTGCCCATTGTAATGCTTAACCTATTAGCTAGAACCTTTGAGATTGTTTTAAGGGAACAAAATTTATTAATAATATATGCCTAAAATCCTTAGGCTCTGTCGCGTTCACTTTCTTATGTAGTAGAATTACGTTTGCAAAGTTAAATCTACCTAATTGAAGTTTGCAATTATAAAAATCATTAAATATCTTAACTAAGTGATGTTTTAAAATATGCCAACATGTTTCATAAAATAATATGGGAAATTCATTCGGTCTGAGTGTTTTGTCACTTGGCATGTCAAAAATAGCCTTGAAAATCTCCTCTTACGAGAATTGAAGCTCTATATCATCTAAAGCAATCCCTGTGTTTGCAAGATAAATTTCTTTCTATCTAGCTTTGTTTCCATATTATTTCCTCTTGCGTGATACATTTTAAGCTTTAAGAGCACGTTTTTCTCAGAAAGGTTTAATGTTTTAGATTCTTCCAATTTGTTTAATTTTATGATTTTAGAAAGATTTTTTAATTCTAATATTGCCAAATACATTTCTATTCTATTTTTCAAGAAAATGTCCAACATTCATGAGTTTACCGACAAAGACTTTAGCTATGTTTCTTGAATATTTAATATTATTATAGCTCATTGAAATCCACGTATTGCTAACTAAGTCTATAAAATTATTTTCCAAAAGCTACATTTTGTCAAATTTAAAACTGATGTGAAAAGAAAATTGGTTCTTTAGGACTAGAATAATGGGACAGTGGTTAGAATACAAAGTTGGAAGTCCTCTAGCTTGCAAAGAAAGGAACCCATCTTCATTTCTTCACCAATTAAGAAGCAATCGAGGAGCACCGTTGAAGGGTTTCTCTTTTGTTTGACCAAGTGAAGCGTCAATTAGTAAGTGGAAATTCAATTAAATTACTATTAGTAATAAACTGTTAAACCCATCCATAGCGGTAATGTCGCCTTCTTTAGGCGAACGCTCGCTCAAAAATCTAGCAATATTAAAGTCTCTCCCATAACCCACAGACCAACAGCTAGGACCAAATTTTGAGTCACTCATCCCTAAGAATCCTCCTGTCAATCTTATTGCGAGGTCCTTAAATATTTGAGATTCTCAAAATGGAATTATCTCCTGGATCCATGAAAATAAGATGAATCGAGTAAACTTTAATAATTGTTTGAATAAGTTCAATTGATGATAATTTCACTAATGGATATTGATTCCATATACTTGTGCAGTATATATATGTTAACTCAAACTTCAACAAAAGAAAAGGAGAAAACATATTTCTATGATCATTCACTTTGGACTAAACAGATTTAATTGGATTCATTTGTATATCTCATCAGATCTGAGTATCCTATATATATATATATATATAGTATAAAACCTCATGTTCAAGGTAAGGGATATCATAAGAGAATCTCTAACAAGTTCAATTAAGCCTTAATATGAAGGGTAGCACAAAATACTCACTCCAACGGTTTACATTCAATGAATATTAAGGGTAAATTCAGTGGCCAATGTAGTATTCTAAATTGGCCACATGCGTCTATTTAGTAGGCGCGAGAACATAGGTACCTATTAAATAGACGTCCTAGCCCTAACGGCTATTAATGGCCACCCACCTACTAACGACTATATTCTACCACCAAACTCCATAAAAACATCACTTTTAATCTTCATACTCACACCAAACTCTTCATTGATTCCCCTTCTAAACCACATTATCATCAAATCAAAACCAAACTTCGCCAATGCCCTCACCATTCGGAGAGTTTACGCATTCTTTCAAATCTCAAAGTTATGTTTTCAAAGACGACAATGAGCAACAACACGGTACTCCTTCGAGGCAGCATTCCTCTAACCCGTGGCGAAGAGATGAGGACTTTGACACGTGTAACAATTACTCTCATTATACCAAAGATTCAAATAAGGGTAATGACCAAAACATTGATAAGTTTTGGAAGAAAATAATGAATACCTTCAACATTATGCATTCTAAAAACACGTGCTTTTTTGAAAATTCAAGATCAGTTCAGGAAAATCAATCGCCAAACTCAATTTTATGAATAGCAGATTTATAAAATAAAGAAAGCGAACCCTAGCGAAATGGGAGACGAAGGGCATTTGGTATGTTTCTTGAATTTATTAGTTTGTTAATACATAATTTTATTATTGATTTTTGGTTATCGAAAAAGAATGCAGAACAAGGAATTCATAAAACTTCATGCAAGGGAAAACGATACTAAAAACCACACTATAATCAATTCCCAAATTATTATGAGTTGTTAACGAGCACATCGAAGTGGAACTCTGATAATGCAAAGAGCCTCTGAGATGTTCAAGGAAGGGAAAGGGAAAGAATAAAGCATCAAAATCAACATACTTGACCAGTCCGGAGATTTATTTGGCCGAGAAACCCCATTCGAGGGAGAAAACAAGGTGGATGTGCTCACCCAGAGACCCGACAAAAGTTATAGACCAGTGAGCGTCAAAGCAGCAAAGAGAAAGAATAAATATGAAGCCACTTTGAAAGCTAAAGCGAACGCCACTCATGAAATTCATGAAAGAAGATATTAAGATAGAAGCAAGCAAGTGCATGATAAGATCGATGTAATATGTAAGTTTGCGGATATTGAGCAACAAAAGTTGGATATTGAATGGGAAAATGAGAACAAATGATTATGGATAAAAAATTGATAGGAATGGATGAAATTCAAATGCAATACTGGATGGAGCGTAAAAGATAAATACTTATATCTAGGTTCCCTCAAATGTAGTTTTTTTTAATCTTAGCACTTTATAATTTGTATTATTTTCATTATACTTTGAGTTTTTATAAATCTGTTGTATTTGATTATTAAATAATGTTCTACTACTTATGTTTCAATTCGTACAAAAATTATGTACCCAAGCTAAATAACATTTTGAAGGAAATGCAGTGCATTTGATATGTTAACTAAAGTACGAATACAACACAAATGCATACGCGTACGGTTAATTAGATGTTAAATTAAACCAACAATCTCAAAAGTAATTCCGAATATGATTCACAAGATCCTTTTGAATCCTGTTGTGAAGTTGTGCATCTCGAAATGAAAGTTAACGTTCCACGTGAATGTTGAAAGCTTCTTTGGTTATAAGATGTCATCCATTATATTCGTAATAACGATGTTCGTCATTCATATCTTTATCATCTTCAATAATCATATTATGCAGAATAATACATGCAAACATGATTGTGGACATCTTTTCTCGAGACCACAATTGACAAGGATTATTAATCATTGCAAATTTGGATTGAAAAATGCCAAAAGCTCTTTCTACATCTTTTCTCTATCCCTTTTGCATCACAGCAAACTTTGCTTACTTTGCTATTACTAGATTTGAATACGTTTTGGTGCCCCATTTTGGATAAATCCCATCGTCTAAATAATATCCATGATCATAAGTATTTTTCCCAAGAGTAAATGTCACTAGAATTACTTGGCCAAGTGCCAGATCATTAAATAAGTGTGATCTTTCAGTATCATTTAAGTCGTTAGATCTAGGAATTCCAAACAAAGCATGCCAAATCCACAAATAGTACGAAGCTACCACTTTCAAAATAACAATTGGTCTTCTTTTTTTTACTATTGTAAGCTCCATGGTATGGTTTGGAGCAGTTCTTCCATTCCCAATGCATACCATCAAAGCTTCACAGCATGCTAGGCAATCCTCTTCTCTCGTGCATTTTACTAATCTACACAACATCATCCTCGTTCGAAGATCTACGATAACCAGTGCCGCTAAGTCTACCATGGATTGGAAAAAATTCCAAGGGTTTCTAGTGCGGTAGTCTCTATAATCCGGTATGCATCTTCCAGTGCATTTGTGGGTGTGTCATAAGCTAACATCCTTATTACGGCAGTCATATTTGGTTCACCACTAAGACCTTGCGTTTTTGAAGCGTTTGGTTTTTTGGAAAGAAATATCTATTCTTGTTTTGAATGCCGATCAAAATTCTCAAAAATGGTCTCCTTTCATCATGTATTTTCTCCTGAATATATCTGGTCCATAAGTGAATTTTGGATTGAAGTGGTCTTGCATAAGAGTTTTATCGAAGGCAAATTGATTACGGTTTACATATTTCCGACCGATGACCGATCCACCATGTTTTTTGGATGTGGAACCAAAAGCTTTATGGCATAGGCCTGCTATTTCTTGCATTTCATTGGCTTCCTCTTGCAGGATATCTTTCTCTTTAGAATCACTATCGAACGCCATAACACATTTGAGGAAAGATGAAGCATCCATTATAGAATTTAATTTTATGTTGTGAGAGAAAGAATGAAGATTATAATGTGACATTTGCAATGGATGTTGAAGTCCTTATATAAGTGAATTGATATGTGCATAGCAACAAGGAATGAGCGGACAACATCATTTCAGAAAAGAATTAGTGGACAACATTATTTTAGAGTGTGGTCACCTCAACTTTAACAAGTGGCAAACAAAGATTAGCCATGTGGTCATCTCAACTTTAAAAAATGGCATAACAAGTAGCAGAAAAAGAATTCAAAATGTGTTGATCTCAACTTTAACAAGTGGCAGACAAAGAATTTAGAGTGTGGTCATCTCAACTTTAATGGCAATCAATGATTAGCCATGTGGTTATCTCAAATTTAACAAGTGGCATAACAAGGGTAGACAAAGAATTCAGGGTGTGATCATCTCAACTTCAACAAGTGGTAGACAAGAATTCAGAGTATCTTAACTTTGACAAGTGGCGGACAAAGAATTCAAAGTGCGGCCATCTCAACTTTAACAAGTGGCAGACAAAGAATAGCTGTATGGTCATCTCAAGTTTAACAAGTGGCATAATAGGTGGTAAACAAAGAACTAAGATTATGGTCATTTCAAATAAATGCATGGGTACATAATGCATTGCATTGTAGAGTTAGAAAACATTACATGAAATATTTAGAAAATACAAACAAACTAATAGCTATGTCAAATATAAGGTGATCTAAGTTGGTTTTTAGCAAAATAATCTCATTCCATAAGTTTAATGCTAACCGTTCAGCTCTTTGAAGAAGAGGAAGGTCGAGCCAATAATGGACCCCGCATTGGCCTACGAGACATTTATAAAAACGACACTCGATATTTGTGCCAGCTACTGTAAAAATGTCAATATATGCCTCCAGACCATAGCTAAGAAAAATAGGTTGAGTCTCGCCTCTTCAGTAAGAGTTAACTTTCGTTGTTCAACCATTGCTAGACTTGATTTTTATAGTAAAGCTAATTCCTTTTGCTATTCTATTATGTGGTCAACTGCATGTTAAGGTAAGAGTGTTTTCGATCCACTCGTGTAATCTACATCTATAGAATCGACATCTTAGATAATGACATCTAACACCAGGACCATATTTCACAATTACCAATGGAGTTTCACATGCACATAAACAGAAGATTGATGGTGATTTCCCTGTTATACGCCTTTCTTGCAATTATTGTTGATGTGTTACCTCTACCCTTGTTGGTCGTAGTAGATAAGGGGTTGCATGAACATTCATCGACGTTGTACAATAACTGAAATTAGTTTTTCCTTATATAAACTTGAGAAGTGATTTTGAAATGAGGAACAATGTCACCTACATTTATAGAGCTATGAAATCCAATGGTCATATAATAGAATCAAACAATGACCACATAATAGAATCAAACAAAGGTCATATCAAATATCACTATACATCATGCTAATAACAACCACATAGTACAATCGAATAATGGTCACATAAATAGTATAACGGTACATGATGTCAACTGTAACAGTATAGTACGAATACAAAAATAGCATAGAATCAATAACTGTCATATAAACAATAATAGAACAAATGTCCAAATAATATAATCAGCTAGAACATAAGTAATACACATGTCTCTAAGTAGTAAAATCAATTGAAACATAGATGTAATAAACATGTCTCTAAATAATTGAATCAACGGTCATCCTAAGTTTACCGCATCGTCATCGTCATCATTAAAGTTGTCATCATCATCCATTGAATCATAAAAAACAATAGGATTTCCATGTTCAACTTGGAATGCAGCCAGCTGAGCCTGTAAATCATCAATCCGTGTCTGCATCGACTCATGAGCCTCCTGACTGAGCATTTAAGTATGCACGAATCTCATATGCTAAATCGCGAAAATATATTGTTTGTGCTCATCTGGCCTAGGTGCATACTGTAATTACAAAAATATATCAATACACATCTATTTAATTAATATTTACAATGAATTGTTAATTTATTGAATTACCTCAAAAGGAAAATAAAGTCCAGCAGTAGGGATACCAGCAATATCCAAATCCTGCGGATAAACTATCGGCTGCTCGATAAGAGTACCACTGATATCTTATGCTCTAAAATAGGTATTAAGACTGAAGTCCTCGGGATGCTGAGCGTACTGGGATAGAGTGAGATCAAAAGAAAACGGAGGTGCCTAAACTCTACCAGTAACTAGATGTGGACCTATATGATCGGAGTTCACTCCTTGAGTGTAGCCAGGAAATATGTAGCGTCGAGAAGTAACTCTAACTTGGTATTGGTCAAAATTCTGATCTCTTTGGAAAAATGTCGAAGCATCTACCCATCTAGTCTGCCTCAATCCTGGTACATACCATAATCCAATGGTCCGATGTTTTTCAAACATGTCATCATAAGATAACGGATCACCAGGATATATAGCTCCCCGGTAGTCTGATATCAACATCGTTCTCCAAAGTACCAAATAGGAAGAAAGGATAGTGTATGCAGAACATTTCTTTGTCTACACAAGTGATATGCAATAGAAAGAGGATGACCCTCATACATCTGGCCCAAAATGTGTCATAATGATCCAATATGAAGCTCAAAGCGCTCGTAAAGATTAGCCATGCACCTCATATCAATCTGAGATCGGGCCTCCATCAAGTCATGCCTAACCCCTATAGGCACATGAGAAACGATCTAAAGATGCTCCCATCGTCTCATTGTGTGAAGTATGTCTCCGCTGCACGGCTAGTTGTCATAACAATACAGGGATACATGTCTATTGTATACTCATAGTACCAGCATGACAAAATATAACAGAACCCAAACATGTACCACACCTCCCCAGAGCATAAGAACCAACAGCGCTTTATAAGCATCCTAGTATAGAGAATCCCGAGTCTAGGGTATAAAGCTAATCTAAATCGGCTATCGCTGCAAGATAACCTAATCTAACTATACTCTTTTAATTTGAAAAGAAAGTTAAACCAAACAAATACATGAGAAATGCCCTAAATACAACGTCACTCATAGCATCGGTAGCTATATAAGTTGTAATATTCTCCTGTAGATATGTCAGGGGAATAGCGTCGAAAGAAACATGACCATAGTCAAACTATGGTAGATATACGGCGAGAACCTCAGGGTCCTCATATGAATGATCAAAACAAAATGACAACCTATCTAGGCCTCCTATCTTAATCCTAGGTATATAAAAATCGACCAGGGTAATGTCGAGCTCAAAATCCAAAAGTGTATGTCATTGACCACCACCTCTCAACTAGGATGGATATAAGTGAACGATCAAATGACTGAGGTGATCAGATCTGTAAGAAAAATTAAAAGTACTAGCCTGTAGCCTATCTAGTAGACCTTGAGAAAGTCTACCATAATACTATGCTATACACTTTGACCAACTACCTCGACAACTGACGTACTGAGACTAAAAAATAAGCAACAAATTAATATACTAGGTAAGTAATGCGTCTATGTAATAAACAACATTTCATGGTTAACATACGATAGACATAACCACTAATTAATATATTGGGTAAGTAACGGTTCTATACAATAAACAACATTTCATGGTTAATATACGATTGATGTAACACTAATTTAATGTTTAGAATTATACCTCGACCGTATCCGAAGCTATCAATATGTTACTGTGTATCTCTCAGATAGATCGTGTAGAATCTGTAAGTCATCAATCATCTGCTCCAGGTAGGAACAATGTAACGGTCCAGTTTTTTCGATGCCCAAAAATTGACATCAATACGTCCACTATATCAAATGCCGAACAATCGAATGTAGGAAAACCGAACCATTAGGGTTAAAGAAAAAGGAGGTAGAAGAAGAATATAGAAAACAACATCAGAATCTCACAAACGCAGTAGAACAATAGATAATAGATTAATGATTGATCTTTATAAAAAGGAATTATATCTGTTTTATACATTACATCATCAGAGTACAATACAATCAGCAACACAATTCAGGACGGTTATAATATCTCATCCTACCAAAGCTGAATATACAGCTTACACTGCACAGCGGAAATATGAATCTACGAAAATACGCCTCGTCATCCAATTCGTCTCCTAAACTCCACAGCAGTCCATCCAGAATCTGTACTCTATAATATTCGGTCTGAACCAAGCATTATAGTTAAATAACACCCGAGTCAGTCTGAAAAACCAGCATGAGAAACACACTCAATTGGATTATTAAAGTTTTCAAAATCCTTTGAAATCAAAGGTATCTCGTAAGACCACGCCACAAATAAACATGTCGGGTTTTTACCTTACGATAACCAAAATATTTTTATCAAATACGTTTGATATTATAATAGTGTCTATAGAAAGTAAAATAGAATCTAGCTGAAATGCTTGCATCTCACGTTTCAGCATAGTTGGGCACAATCAAAACCGTACAGGTGCTTATTGGAGATTGAATTCCATACAATGGCAGGGCTACTGGGGTACCATCCGTCACAGTACGTGATCTATATCACCGTACCGAGGATCCACCCTGATTCCCTGCATCACAAGACCGAAGCCACCCGAAATCAACCCTCCATCTTCCTTCGACTCCATCGTGTTCGAGCTCGAGCATGTCCCCCTTCCTCCCATGTCCTCGCGGCTATGTTCGCACGAAATCCCCAAAGTCGCGACGCTTGCCCACGCCCCCAACCCGCGAGCACCCCATCCCACTCTCAAACCCCACAGTAGTACTTGCGATCCCGTCTTCATCTTCCAATCGTGATTTTTTTTCTTTTTTGCTTTTGGATTTTGATTTCGTATGAATCGAAATAGGAAGATAAGAGGCCTGAATTTGGGAATAATTTATGAAGAGCTCGACATTGATTTTTATGTTGCTTTTCGAACGCATTAGGACTGGGGAGAAAAATTGTCGTTTGGCCATTATAATTTTTCTTCGATCGCTTATTTTAAAAGAGACACGTGTTAAATTCAACAGAAAAAAAGAAACACGTGTTCTCAGGGTTATAAACATGTTAAAATTTTATATTGTATGAGAATATATATAGTAATTCAAATTCAAATTCAAATCGTCTCGATATCTGCAACTCAAAATCTCGATCTCCAATTGAGGCGTGCCGCTAGGCGTTTATAATGTTAAACTCCTATTCCGAATGAAATGGAAAAGGTCTCGAGTCCTAATTCGATCGTATGGAGAAGATAGCTTTTTGGACCCAGTTATTTATATTAGATTTTCGATATAAATTTCAACACGTTTTTATATCGTACGGTCACACGACAACTCCAAACACTATGAAAATTGAAATCCAAAAATAATACACTATTATGGATCTAATGGAAATGGTTTTGTCGAAATCCGAGACTGTGCCTCAGAAGGCTATTCTAAATATCAGTTTAAACAATATATTTTAAAAACTGAACAAAACACTTCAAATTTTCAATTTTAAAGCTTTCATTATCTTCAGTTCTACAAATATAAATTTTATAAGCTTTTGAAATATTTTTAACAAGCATAAAATTTCAGATTCAACAGTTTACCCAATTTTCAATTATTTAATTAAATAATTAAATCACACAATAAATAGTGGCATTTGAAATTCAAGTTAGAAATTAACTTTTAAGTATTTAAAATCAATTAAATATTTCAATTTCAAATATCCAGAAATTCTGGGTCGACACATTCCTCCCCCCTCAAAAAAATTTCGTCCCCGAAATTACTAGTTAGGAAGAATGATCCATAACCCATTAACTATTTTCCCCAAAGCAAAACAGTTTTTAACAACTTCCCAAAAAAAAATTATAGAGACACATTAACCCTCTTACTAACTTTACAAACTCAACCCAAAATGACAATCAACATTATTGACTCAATCATTTCAAATGATAATTTAAAACCAAATTCAAATTATCAAAATTTTCTCAAAAATTTTCTAACTCCCTAAATTTTGAATTTTTTTGCCAGTGTCTCCTTTGCACGGCTAGATCAGTACAACTACAAAATGCCTCTACGGGCTCCTAGATTTCAAAAGAAAATAAAAGGCTAAGTGGCTAGACTAGAAAACCATCAAATTTCATACAGAAATTTAAATACACACCTTTATGTCGGGCCATACAATTTATGTTCTAGATTCAAAATACCAATTTTCTTTTGCTTTTAAAACACATGTATCCTATTAAACAATAATATCCAACCTTCGCATTCAAATTATTTTATACGTTTCTTACAAAAGTTTCAATACCTATTTCATTTAAGCCCGTTCGATGTATACATATCATTCGTACGCAATACCAAATCCGATTGCTCGCTCGATCACACAATTTCACTTTCGAACTAGTATCGTCCACCCGACTTCCTAGTGCAGACTCAGATCTGGTTTCTTGATCAAAAACCGTCATTCTCCTTGCATAGCCATATACTATGGTAGAGAATTTCCAGAATAATCAAAAATCCATATCCAGAGGTCGCCGTCGAAATCGAGTGGAAAATCCCAACCCGGATCGATATAACTATTTCGAAATTCTGTGCTCGAATCCGTATCAAATTACTATGCGAATAAAATGATATACGTACATCTTACATATTTATTTCCAATTGATTATTAGCTATATCAATTCTCCTTTTTATTCACATTTATTTTCATTTCTATTCACTTATTCACAATTATCATTTCACACACCCTTATTAAATCTTTATCCAAATATTAACTTAGAATATTTCCAATACCAAACTTTTCTTAATTTATTCCCAAATCAATCTAAAATTGAATTCTATTTACCTTATCTCAAATCCATTCTTAATTTACCATTTCTTAAAATTAGTACCATTAACTAATTTGTTTCCAATCAAATTAGTTTCAAATCCGAATAAAAGTTTTATTTCCCCACTTTTTACTTCTTTTAGTTCCATTGAATCAAATTCTATAACTATGCTTTACTTAACCCAATTCAAATTGAATTCCAATACTTAGTTTAATTTCCAATATCCAATTTCAATTCATTTGCTAACCCATTTAAATTAGTTTACTTACATATTTTATTTTCAATCCTTTGTTTTGTTTAATCCACTTTACTAATTTTCCATTTACTTACAAATTCAAAATGAATTTCAACATTCAATTTTAATTTTATTTACTTGCAATTGTAAATTCATTTATTCATTCACAAATTTATTTCCATCTTAATAAATTTTATTTAAGTAATCATTTCACCTAGTCCACTTAGACTTTTTCTTTACATTCACCTTTACTTAACTAGATTTAATTACACTCTGATTTAATTCAAAATTTTAAACTTCTATAAGTTTTGCAAATTTAATTACATTTCATTCACTAATCCTTTAACTACATTTATTTGGTTTAGTTACATTCTAATTCAACTTTGTTTCTTAGCATTTATTTCTTAGCATTTATTTCTTAGCATTTAGTTATGATTTCAATTTCTTATTCAACTTTTACATAACTATGATAATAATTTAATATTATCACTTTCTAATAACCAAGCAACCATATATAACTATAATAATTTATTGAAAATTATTTCTTTTATATACAAAAATAATTTGGGTAAAATTATTTCATTTACCCTATTTTTAAAACAATAACGTGTCGGTTTATCTTGTTCAAGGGTTTAAAAATCCCTATCGATGACATGGTGTCCCACATATTGACCAGAATCCATAAACACTCAATCGATAAGTCAAAACAATATAAAAACAATTTTTATATTTGCTAAATACGCGCTCATATCTATTAATACACTCAACTCATTTTGGAGTACTAACAGACTTTATTTCTAATTAGAAATCCCCACTAGAGCCAAGGTTTTCACTTAACCTTCAGCTCTGATACCAACTGTAATGGCCCGGTTTTTTCGATGCCCGAAAATCGACATCAATACGTCCACTGTATCAAATGCCGAACAATCGAATGCCGGAAAACAGAACCATTAGGGTTAAAGAAGAAGGGGGTAGAAGAAGAATATAGAAAACAATATCAGAATCTCACAAACGCAGCGGAACAATACATAATAGATAAATGACTGATCTTTATAAAAAGGAACTATATCTGTTTTATACATTACATCATTAGAATACAATACAATCAACAACCCAATTGAGGACGGTTATAATATCTCGTCCTTCCAAAGCTGAATATACAGCTTACACTGCACATCGGTAATATGAATCTATGGAAATACGCCTCGTCATCCAGCTCGTCCCTGAACTCCACCCGAGTCAGTCTGGAAAACCAGCGTGATAAACACACTCAATTAGATTACTAAAGTTTTCAAAATCCTTTGAAATCAAAGGTATCTCGTAAGACCACGCCACAAATAAACATGTCGGATTTTTACCTTACGATAACCAAAACATTTTTATCAAATCTGTCTGATATTATAATAGTGTCTATAGAAAGTAAAATAGAATCTAGCTGAAATGCTTGCATCTCACGTTTCAGCATAGTTGGGCAAAATCAAAACCGTACAGACGCTTATTGGAGATTGGATTCCATACAATGGCAGGGCTACTGGGGTACTGCCCATCACAGTACGTGGTCTAAATCACCGTACCGAGGATCCACCCTGATCCCCTGCATCACAAGCTGGAGCCACCCCTTACTAGATAGTCCGAATATGATCACCCCGAGGTTGGGATCAGCAACTGTCCACACAGCCGAATAAAAGGTACCTCTAGACAGTGGTGACCTTACCCTAATTAGTTGCTAGCCACTTAGTCTTGTGTGCACCTCTCCTATTTTAGCCATTCCCGGTTGATGAGGCTTGAGGTTAAACGTTACCTTTTTAGCACACATTCACTTAGAATTCTCACCGTCCTCCTGACGATGTTCTGAAAGCATTCGTCCATACAAGTCTGTTCTGGGTTCAAACGGAATCGAAGGTACTACTCCTACTACATCCAATTTGGAATCACCCTCAGGATTAGTAGCGATTAGCCCTTGGACTTCGCTGCTCCATCTTCGACTCCAACTCTTGTCTTCTTCACGAAAAAGTTCAAACCGGATCGAAGTGGTTTTTGGAAAATTAATCCTGATTCCGGTCTCTTCGAAACGATCAGCGCGTTGGCCAATATTAATATTCGGTTATTTAACTATCAAATAACATACACAAACAATCATCAGACCTTAATAATTTCCCAAATTATTTAATTTAAAATATCTTCGCATGATATTTCTTTACACTTCAACCCGAAAACTCTTTTTCAAATCACTTTTCTCTTGTAGGATAACTTCCACCCAATTTGTTTTATTTTCACTGAAAATCACCAAGCCTTAATACTTTAGATTTTAAAATAATTTAAATCACTTTATCCAAAAACTTTAAAATACGTAAAATACTAGTTATGAAATTTATAATAATTTCTTATGTAAAACTTAAGCCAAAATTAATTGTAAAATAAAAGTTATTTTATAAGGTATAAATATCAAATAATTATCTTCTAAATCATAATACTAGTTAAACCTTTAAAATAATTACTACTATAATTAATTTAAATGGGCATTTACTTTAAAATTCTAAAAACAATTAAAATAGTAAGATTTCTCTAAAACATTCTTTTAAAACCACTTTAAAATCTCTAACTTATACTTGAAAATCTTACTTTGAAAATATAACTTGGTCTTTCAAGAAATACACTTTCCTTTTCACACCTTTTAAAATAAATTACTATTTATTTTTAAAACAAATTCCCCGTTCCTTATAAATTCCCACCGAAATCTATACTTTCAAATTTTCACTGCTATCTTATTTCACTTTATAAACTCAGTTCATAAATTCCATAGTCTTATTTTCCTTTTAAAACACCGTTTCAAACATTTAATTAATTTCCAAATCGATTTCCAAATTTACTCCATTTTAAAAATAAATTCCTTTATTTATTCAGTTTATTTCAAAACTCATTAATTTCAGATTTAATTTCTTTATTATGATTTAAAATCTTATTTAAATTGAAAACACCAATTTCATATTTTATTTCAAAATTCTTCTTTATTTCTTCCCAAACCATTTAAATCCTGAATTTAAAATAAATCTTTTAATTCTTTAAATAATATCATTTGAGTTTAAAAATTCATTTATTCTCATTTATTCAAAAATCTCCTTTCCCATATTTGGAATTTATTTATTGATTAGAATTTAAAAATCAACTTTTATTCTTTTCCAATTCATTCTTCAATTTATCCAAATTCTCTACAATTATATACTTAAAATTTCTTATTTTATTTCCATTTTAAAAATTCAATCTTTATATTTTTGGTATCTCAATATATTCAAAATATATTCAGTCAAACCATAGCATTCAATATTTTCAATTCCCAATATAATCAATATAATTTATCGTAGATTATCAAATAAAACACGGTGTATAAAAATAGATTTCACTACTTTGAGGAATCCGGTTGGATCCCTCCAACCTGTTTTCCTGCATCCACAGATCTTAGTCAACAAATAAAATGCCAATTCCACTTCAAGGTGGAATATAGCAGTATAAAGGGTCATCCGTTATTATGCCGGGGCATAGGATCTCATTCGCTATATAATACGGGAAATCAATCACTCCAATATATATATATATATATGTATGTATGTATGTATGTATGTATATGTATATGTATATATAATAACACACCCAATCAATCTAATCATTCAACCAATAATTTAAATTTAACTATTTAAATTTAAATGGAATTCCAAAGGAGTGAGATTAACTCACCTTTATTTTTGTTGCCAACCATTTCCATCTCGACTTGTTTCCTTCACAATTTTTTTGGAACCTTGTACAATATTATACGATTTATTAACATTTGAACTAATCGAAAAGTGAATTACCAGTTATTTATTTAATCTAATCAAATGATTTAATTAAACTAATTTTTCTTGAATAATCTTTTAGTGATTAAATAAGCAATTAAATAAGTTAACCACCTTAATACTTATTTTTAAAATGAAACAGTAAGTGAATATATATATATATATATATATATTCTTTCTTTTCTTTTGGGATCACATATATACTTATAAAATAACTTATGTAGATTCAAAAGTCAGATATTTAAATAAACTCTTCGGTATTTTAAAATCCCTATATATTTTTTCAAAAACTTATCAATACATATATTTACCATTTTAATTTAAAATATGCATGCGAATGCATATATATGTTTGATTAAATTAAAAAAAAATTGAATCATTTTTGCCTTACAGTAATTTTTTTATTTCCTGTTTCTGCAATATACTTGTAAATTTAAATAAAAATGTAAATCTACCCTTATTACCTTACTGCAATCAATCATTAATGCCTCCCCCACTCATCTAAGATGATGACTACCACGAAGCTCGCCCCTTCTACGCGCGCTCGAGCTTCACAAGTCTCCTTTGGCATCGCCGCCGCCTCGCTTCTCTAGCCACCCGAAATCAACCCTCCATCTTCCTTCGACTCCATTGTGTTCGGGCTCGAGCATGTCCCCCTTCCTCCCACGGCCTCGCAGCTATGTTCGCACGAAATCCCCAAAGTCGCGATGCTTGCCCACGCCCCCAACCCACGAGCACCCCATCCCACTCTCGAACCCCACAGTAGTACTTGCGATGCCGTCTCCATGTGCCATTCGCGATTTTTTTTTCGGTTTTGCTTTTGGATTTTGATTTTGTATGAATCGAAATGGGAAGATAAGAGGCCTGAATTTAGGATTAATTTATGAAGAGCTTGGCATTGATTTTTATTTTTCTTTTCGAACGAATTAGGACTGGGAAGAAAAATTGTCGTTTGGCCATTATAATTTTTCTTTGATCGCTTATTTTAAAAGAGACGCGTGTTAAATTAAACAGAAAAAAAAAGAAACACGTGTTCTCAAGGTTTTAAATGTGTTAAATTTGTATATTATATGAGAATATATATATTTAATTCAAATTCAAATCATCTCGATATTCTCAACTCAAAATCTCGATCTCCAATTGAGATGTGCCGCTAGGCGTTTATAATATTAAATCACTATTCTGAATGCAATGGAAAAGGTTTCGAGTCCTAATTCGATCATATGGAGAAGATAGCTTTTTGGACTCAGTTATTTATATTTGATTTTCGATATAAATTTCACCGCGTTTATATATCGTACGGTGACATAACAACTCCAAACATAATGAAATTGAAATCCGATAATAATACGCTATTACGGATCCAATGAAACTGGTTTCGTCGAAATCCGAGACTGTTCCTTGGAAGGCTATTTTAAATATCAATATAAAAATATATTTTAAAAACTGAACAAAACACTTCAAATTTCAATTTTAAAGCTTTCATTATCTTCAGTACTACAAATATAAATTTTATAAGCTTTTGAAATATTTTTAACAAGCATAAAATTTCAGATTCAACAATTTACCCAATTTTCAATTATTTAATTAAACAATTAAATCACACAATAAATAGTGGCATTTGAAATTCAAGTTAGAAATTAACTTTTAAATATTTAAAATCAATTAAATATTTCAATTTCAAATATGCAGAAATTCCAGGTCGTCACAAACAATATGATGTTGACCTACTAACTCCTTTATCTGTCGTCGAATGGTACGTTTTGTAATTTTGATAACATGAGCCAGTTTTTCTTTAATAAAAGTGAAGAAAAAAAAGCAGAATATGTGGTGAATGGTGGTTGGATGGGGGGATCTATAGGCGTGCAGCCCTGCACATTAAATATCCGTCTACTTATCGAGCTTCTCTGAATATCAAAGGCTGAATATTAAGCCCCTTGCCAAGTGGAAATGCTTCCAAGAATAATTCAAACAAAAAGAAAAAATAGGTTTGGTCCATCCACGCAGGTCTACATATACAAAGTTTCCCACATCCTTCTCTCCACCTGATACAAAAAATGAAAATTCTCTTCAAAGCCAAACTTCTCGATAAATTTTCCATAGTTTGTTATCCGATCATGCTGGTTTTAGCATATCATCTCCTTCCTAGAAATCCAATACTCATACTCATTGATACAAGCCAACATCCGATCATACCCTTGCAAGCATTAACAATATTCACACAGAACTGCATTGACCGCAACATCGGTCTCTAGGCAACAAATAGCATAGCGGATCTGGGTTGGAAATTGTTGGGCGTGTTTCCACTAGACCGGCGCTACCGAACCAAGATGAGGGAGGCCACCGCCGAACCAGCCCTTGCTCCACCTACCACCGAACCAAATCCCAACTCCCTCTCCAAGTCCCTACCAAACCATCTCCTCCCCAATGCCTAGCCTAACCAACTCACTCTCCACCTACTACCGGTCCAAACAATGCTCCACCCACTACCAACCCATCGCCGGACCAAGCACTGTCGAACCAATTCCCACTCCAATTACTACCGAACCAAAGCCACTCCAACCACTACCGGACTGAAGGCCACTCCGACCTTCCCCGGACCAAGGCATCACCGAACCAACACTGCTAGGCCAGATTACATCAGCCCAGGCCCACCAGCAACTATATACATCCAAGACCCCTACCCCCAGCCTCACTCTATAAATAGAGGGGTAATGGTACAACAATGGCGGAGAAGTTTGAGAACTCAAGCACGGATAGAACTTTCAAACAAATTTGAGGTACTTGTAATCAAAGCTTTGTACTTGTAACCTGAAGAGTAAAGGAAAATAACATATAAAGTGGACGTAGGCACATTCTGGCCGAACCACTATAAATCTGTGTGTCTTTTACAGTTTAGTCCATCTATTTTATATATTTGCATAAATCACCCAAATCACTAAGGATAATATAAAATCGACTAAATCATACGACTTGGAGGTGTTTTCCCATTTTTTGTGCAAACATTTTTGGTGCTTTCACTGAGAACTCGAGCTAGAGGCTTCAGCTTCTCCCACTTAACCTTCTTCCCGACAACATCTCTTATTGCTTGGAAGACATGCCTCCCAGGCAGAAGAAAGATGTTAGCAAAGGAAAGAACATCGCAACTAGCAGCGTTCCAGATCCAGTGATCACAGATCAAGAGAACCGTCCCGTTTCAACAGCAGTACAAAATGGAAATCAAGAAAATCCGACAGCCCCTGCCACGGAACAAACAATAACAATTACTAGGGCAGATCTAGACAGGGTTGTGGCTGAAGTGACTAACTGCTTCACATCCCAACAAGAAGCCTTAGTGGACCGACTCATGTCACGCTTAAGGGATGCTAAAGAATCCAACCGCAACACTGAATCATGAGATGAGTCCCAGTCTGGTGGATCTGGGAGGCGACAAAGATCTTTCTTCTTCGAAGAAGCTAACAACAGAAACAACAATGATAGGAGCCGAGCCCGAACTCAGCCCGAACTCTGACCCGAGGAAACACTTGGAACCAAACCCAACGGGGGAGGTACCAGGCGAGGGTCGACGGTGGCTGAGCCGGTCATGCTACCTAGCCATGGAAACACTAATGAACGGGGCCGAGCTAGAGTCCAGCCCGAAGTTGGACCCGAGGAAGTGCTCAGAACAGAACCCAACAGGGGAAGATCAAGGCAAGGGCCAACTGTAGTTGACCCTAGCATGCACCCAGAAGACTAGAGGAAGCCACTGGAAAATATTAGGAGTGATAGACGATACCACCCCTACAGATCATCTGGACAGAATCAATCCCGCAGAGAAGAACCAAACTCATTTCTATCTGCTCCAAATTCTGATGAAAGGATGGCGCGATTGTTCAGAGAGTGCGTCCAATGGGATCAAAGAGATCGAGGGATAGGCGCTAGGGTAACTAGCCCTTTCACCCGCAATACCGAAATTGCCATCACCCCCCCCCCCCCCCTCCCCCCCCCCCCCCCCCCCGAGAATGGAAAATGCCAACAATGGAACCTTACAAGGGAATCTCCGACCCCGTTGTACACTTGCAGAGATACACAAAGCACATTCTCATGAGTGGAGCCACAGAAGGAGTATTGTGCAAATGCTTTCCACTATTCTTGGCAGATCTAGCTACCTCCTGATTTTGCCACCTACCCCAAGGATCCATCAGCTCATGGAAAATGTTGAAAGAAAAGTTCATCAGCCAGTTCCGCATTCATGTGGAACAACCCAAGGACGCTTATTCCCTATCTAATATCAAACAGAAACCTGGAGAGACAGTGCAGCAATATCTAACCCGATTCAATGCTGCAGCGGCCGCAGTCCAAGATGCCGAGGAGAAAATTATCTTAATGGCCCTCTGTAGTGTTGTGCATCCGGATACTAAGTTTGTTAGAAGATTAACGAAAGAAAAACGAGCTACCTTACCCGATTTCTTCCATGAAGCCGGAAGATATATGAGACTTGAAGACGCTGCCACTGAAAGACAGACAGGACAACAAACCAAGGCAGCTCATGGCGACACACCCTCTGTAGCAAAGGACGTTCAAAGAAATGACTCTACAGACAATGCTGGGGGCAAGAAGGGAGAAAATCGTCTATATCGGCCAAGACCGAGGTTTGACACTTACACCCCTTTGAATGAGACAATCGAAAACATCTTCCTGGCCACCCAAGATGAAGTTAAATACAGACGCCCTCTATACAAGAAGGAATCAGATAACGCAATTAAGTCTGGAAAGTTATGCCGCTTCCACGAATCTCATGGGCATGATACCAATGAATGCCATCATCTCCGGGACTTAATTGAAGAACACATCAGAAGGAAGAGACTGGAACGCTATGTAAAAGGTCAGAACAGGACCCCGGCTCCTACCGATGAGAACCCAAGGCTACCTCTTCCAGAAACAGGAGGGGGAAATCGCAACATCGGCGGCCCCAGTCATGAGAAGATAGTGGTCCATACCATATCGGAAGGACCACACATCGCCGATAGAAGCTGGACAGAGATGGAAAGATACGGAAAGTCACTTAGAAACAATGAAGGCTACGTTAATTCTGTTATGGAAGAACGCCACCCGAAGCGAAAAGAGAATGATGACATTACATTCAATAGGCGTGACCTGGAAGGAAGGCAGTACCCTCACATGGATCCTATGGTCATCTCTGCCCGGTTCGGCCCAGCCGAAGTTATCCGAATTCTATTAGACACTGGATGCTCAGTAAATATCCTATTCAAGCATACTTTCGACAGAATGAAGCTGTCAATGAAGGATGCATCGCCCTGCAACAAACCACTACACGGTTTCACTGGAGATGCGAAGATGCCCCTCGGGCAATTGGACCTTTTTGTTGAAATAGGAAGCCACCCCCGCTCCGTTGTGCGGAAACAAAGATTTGTGCTAATAGATAACCACTCAGCCTACAACGCCTTTTTAGGAAGACCAGCCTTGTCTGACTTCCAAATTGTCTTGGCCCCGTGGTGCCCGAAGATGAAATTTCCAACAGACAATGGAATAGGAGAAGTAGAGGGAGATCAAGACGCCGCTCGAGATTGCTATGTAACCGAACTTCGCAATAATCGCAGGAAGGATAGAGGGAAGAATGCAGAGACTCCTCTCTGCATGAAAAGCTTGGAAGCATAGCAAATAAAGAAAGCCCCTCCTCTTCGATATACCAGTGATCCTTTCAATGAATTAGACCCCAGGGAAAAAGAGGAGGAGGCCGCCGCCGAGCCTGCAGCGGCTATGGAGTTTGTATCTGCAGACAAACACGACTCAAGTAGACTGTTGAAAATCGAATCTCAACTAAGAGCAGAATTGAGGGATCAACTCATTGATTTTCTCCGCCACAACCTGAATGTATTCGCATGGACGCACGCTGACATGACTAGAATCTCCCCAGACGTGGCATGCCACATACTAAACATCGATCCTACCAAGGCGCCAGTAAAGCAGAAAAAGAGAAGTATGGGGACAGAGCGATCAGCGGCCCTCGATGAAGAAGTAAAGAACCTACTTGCCAACAACTTCATACGAGAAGCCATCTACCCAGAGTGGATCGCTAACCCGGTACTAGTAAAGAAGGCTAATGGGAAGTGGCGAACATGCATTGACTTCTCCAACATAAATGACGCTTGCCCGAAGGATTGCTTCCTACTCCCCCGAATCGATCAGCTTGTGGATAGCACAGCCAAGCACGAACTCTTATCTTTTATGGACGCATACTCAGGATATAACCAAATTCCTATGCACACCCCCGATCAAGACCACACTAGTTTCATCACTGACCGGGGATTGTACCGCTATAGAGTAATGCCTTTCGGACTTAAAAACGCCGGAGCTACCTATCAGCGCCTCGTCAACAAGATGTTTGCGGAGCTAATAGGACGAACTATGGAGGTTTATGTGGATGACATGCTAGTAAAATCGAGGAAAGCCAACGATCACGTAAGCCATCTGAGCGAGATGTTTCACGTACTTCGCCAATATGGAATGAAGCTGAATCCTCTAAAGTGCTCGTTCGGAGTGTCATCAGGAAAGTTCTTGGGATTCATCGTCCATGCCAGGGGGATTGAAGCAAGCTCCGAACAAGTCCGAGCCCTGAAAGATATCAGGATACCTTCCACTCGAAGAGAAATGCAAAGCCTAAATGGGAAGGTGGCCGCCCTAAGTAGATTCATCTCTAAGGCGACTGACAAGTGCGTCCCCTTCTTCGAGGCTCTAAAGAAAGACAAAGGAAAGTTCGACTGGACTGACGAATGCTTAACGGCCTTTCTTAACCTAATCGAACACCTCCAGAGACCACCAGTACTCTCAACTCCAAACGAAGGCGAAGAGCTATACCTATACCTTGCCGTGTAATCTCATGCTCTAAGCGCCGCTTTAGTGAGAGAAGACAACCGTGCGCAACGGCCAGTATACTTTGTAAGCAAGAGGTTAACAGGGGCAGAAGCCAGATATCCTAAACTTGAGAAGCTAGCATACTGTTTACTAATCACGTCACGGAAACTGCGACACTATTTCCAATCTCATTCCATCAGAGTTCTAACCAATCGACCGCTAAGGCAGGTACTCCATCGTCCCGACACTTCTGGACGACTACTTAAATGGTGCATTGAACTGAGTCAATATGATATCACCTACCATCCTCGCACCGCCATCAAGGGACAAGCCATGGCCGATTTCATTGCCAAATTCACTACCAACAAATGTAAGGAGCAATCTGAAATAGCAAAAGACATTAAGTGGAATCTCTTTGTGGATGGAGCTTCAAACGAACAAGGCTCGGGGGCAGGTGTTGTAATAATCACACCCAGGGGAAGGAAGCTACACTATGCTCTAAGGCTGGAATTCGCTGCCACCAACAACGATGGAGAATACGAAGCAGTAATAGCTGGATTAGAACTTTCCTTAGAGATTGGAGTCAGTTCTTTATGTCTTCATAGTGATTCTCAACTTATTGTAAACCAAATACTAGGAGAATTTCAGACTCGAGAAGAATGACTCACATCATATCTAAAGAAGACCAAGCCGCTACTCGATCAATTGGATCACTATTTAATCAAACACATCCCTCGAGAAGAGAATCAAGAGGTCGACGAGCTGGCAAAGCAAGCTAGCATGAAAGACGGTACCATTTCCGGAACAGTAGCCATCTCAAAGCAACTAACCCCGAGTTTCGAGCAAGTGAATCTGGTAGCTGCAATCGAAGAGAAAACTTGGATGACTCCCATCCGAAAATTCTTACAAGATGGCACACTGCCCACCGAGCATAATGAAGTCGGGAAAATCTTGAGGAAAGCTTCCCGCTACACATTACAAGAAGGCATCCTCTATCGGCGCGGCTTCTCTAACCCCTTATTAAGATGTGTCGCTGGAAGGGAATCTAAGGAAGTCTTATCCAACATCCACCAAGGAAGCTGCGGGGATCACACTGGAGGGCAGACTCTGGCAAAGAAAATACTCCGATATGGATATTTCTGGCCCGCCTTAAACAAAGACGCCTTAGACTTCGTTAAAAAATGTGACAGATGTCAGAAATTTGCCAGGATTCCTCGTCTACCAACAAATGAGATTACTCAAATGACCAGCCCTTGGCCCTTTGCAGTATGGGGAATTGACTTGATTGGCGAACTGCCAGTGGGCCGAGGCGGAGCCAAATATGCGATAGTGGCAGTTGACTATTTCACCAAATGGGCGGAAGCAGAACCTCTAAATAAAATATCTTCGGCAAAAGTTATTAACTTCTTAATAAAAAATGTTCTATGTAGGTACAGAGTTCCACTCAAAATCATATCGGACAATGGACTTCAGTTTGATAGCGAGGAGTTTGCCGACTGGTGCCGAGAGCACGGAATTCACAAAAGCTCCTCATCTGTAGCTTATAAACGGACAAGTCGAAGCTGTCAACAAAATTCTCAAAACTCTAATCAAGAAGAAACTTAAAAAGTCAAAAGGCGCTTGGGTGGATGAACTTCCTACGGCACTTTGGGCCTACCGCACATCTTTCAGAACATCAACGGGGCATACTCCTTTCTCTTTGGCATACAGATCGGAGGCCATGCTCCCAGTCGAAACTGTAGTACCTTCCTACCGCAGGATCCACTATAACCCAAAAGAGAACGAAGAACTCCTTCACATGTCTTTGGATCTAATTGAAGAGAGGAGAAACGATGCAACGCTCAAAGCAGCAGCTCACAAGCAAAAAGTGGCGGCGCAATACAACTCCAAAGTCAAGCATCGTAGCTTACAAGAAGGAGATCTTGTCCTCAAACGAATCTTCCCGTGCCCCCGTGCACTAGATCCAATCTGGGACGGACCATATGTAATTCATAAAGATCTCCACAACGGACCTTATATTTTGTCAACAGTGGACGGAGAGGTGTTCCAGAGGGCATGGAACATCCAACACCTTCGTCGATACTTTTCTTAACTTGTACTGCCCATATGAAGTGAATTAATAAAGAGAATCAGTGGACGTAGGCATTTTCGTGCCGAACCACTTTAAAAGCTTGTCTCTTTTTTAACTTGTTCCTTTATATCTTGGCTACTTGTTAACTTTATCCTTTTCTGTTGAACAAAATCCTGTGTAATGGCATTTCCATTCAAGACGCATCACGGTGCGATCTCCTCGGGACAAGACCTAACAGGTACTATACGAATCTATGCCCTCGTCAATGAGACACTTTTGCTCCAGCATCCCTCTGATGCGGGTTAACTCATTTCTCGCGATCGGCCCTTAAAGCCAACTGTAATGAACCGATTATAAGCCATGGAGGAGGCCGAAAATAGCTTAGGAAGCTCATTACGGCGTTCGGCTCGCCGGCAATTGTGAACCTACTTTAAGCCCCAACATAAGGTGTGGCCAGCCAGAGGTAGTTCACGGTTGACGACCGGCACCCACGCTAGCCGGCCACGGTAAATCGAATAATACCCACGATTACGGGCCATAATGGCCCGGGTAGTTACCGTGTGCGATCTCGACTCCGATGTGTCTTAAGTACGATTGTGGTAAAAAAGAAAACTCCCCGCGGAGGCGTAAGATGGGTGACAAATGTCTTCAAGACCCACAGCTAGGGAAAGTGACTACAAAACCCATTTGCCACAAACTTGAGCACATCGAAGGCCTTCCGTGATTGGAAGTTTTACTATTTCTTATATTTCTATTTTGTTTGAAAACTTTTCCTCCTATCCTCTATAACAATCCCTAAAGTATAGAATACAAAATAGGAGACGCTCGCCAATGGAAATAGGAACTCACAACTGAATAACAGGACGCTCAGCTGCATTCCATACTCAGTCACACAAGGCATTCAAAGCCACCCTCTACAACTGAAACATGAAGGGGCGATACTTTCCTTTCTTGCATATAAATACATATAATTCATGCGCACATCACACTAACGTTACAAGACATGAAGTTATATTTTAAGCAAGAACTTAGCATCAAACACGATTGAATCACAGGCATGTGCACAGCTTTATTTCTTACACAACACATCAAGATAACAAAAGCATTCGAATATGACAGAATCAGCTTAAGTTAAAAATTACATGCCAAGAATAAAGTCGTTCATTACAAATAATACAATTACAGTTACATTAATATTTTGGGACTAACATAAACAGTAATGTCAATTAAACCAAAGGATGTCCCGGTCAAGTCAAGGAGTCGGCTGCATCAGAGCTTCACCTCTATCCTACTGGCCCTCTGAGATCTACTTAACTGCCGGATCAGAACTCTCAACGTGTTGACCAGAGGTAGTTGGTGCTTCAGAGGTCCCGCCTGTCCAATTCAGGAAAGAACCCATTAATAGTCATGAACAATAGGCAATCAAGTTACAAAAAGACTAAAAGGGAAGACTTACCAGCATCTGCTCCTTGATCATCATCCTCCAACTGCACACCTACCTCCTCGGCAGTAAGCAGCCGCATACCCTCCTTTACCGCCACTTTCTCCTCCTTGGTGAACTGAGCCGTGACCACGTCCATCCTGAAGGCCACGCCACCCTCCTTATCTGCTTCGGCCTTAGCCTCCTCCAGGGCCCTGAGATAAATCATGGCCATGACTCGGGGATAATCATCCATCCAGGATAAGTTGCCCTGTTTCCAAGTGCGAAAGTACATATCCCGAAGCATCTCATCCATTATCCCCTCGTTCTCCTCGAACTCCCCTATTCGGACCTCAGAAGCCAATAGCTTTGCAACGACAGCATCCCTCTCCGATCGGTATCGCGAGCGGTCAACCTGAAAGGATTTCCTCATCGCCTCCATCTCCTCCTTCAACTTGGTTTGAGAAAGCTCTACAGCTTCAAGCTTCCCGGATAACTCCTCTACCCGCTCGAGATCCGCTTTCCGAACCTCATCCACCGTTGCAATATCCATATCGATCCGTTCCCTGCAGGCAGCCTCCATTTTTCGTAACTCTGCCCTGCTAGCCTCTTCCATGGTTTTCTTTAGTCGCCTGGAGGCGGCCTCATGCTGAGAGATCTGGATGGCCTGATCGGCGAGTTGTTTGGCCTGGTCGGAAATCATTAACCGCAATCGAATATTAGCACTCCTGATTTCCTCTCCGGCCTTGACCGGTCGGGCATGATGCCCCATCAGCTTCCTGGTCTCCTCAGCAACCCGGTCAATGTTTGCCTTACCTTCGTCCCCCAAAGTTACAATCCGAGTGGTAAGAAAATCAAGGTCCAGGGACTTAGCCTCATCAAGCACTCTTACTATAGGATTGCGAGGGAGAAGGTGCTCACCAGTAGCCTCGTCGAAGGAAATATCATGAGAGTCTGAATCCAGATCCGGATGACCCGCAAACGGATTACGACCCAAGCCGGGATGATCTATTGGGGTAACAGTAGGGTTTTCAGACGGGTGCGGGGAAGGTATAAACACAATATTCTCCTCCGTGGTATCCTGAAGAGGTTGAGTTGGGGGCTGAGGACCAGGTGAGGATTCGAACAAGGAACGGCTCCTCTTCTTCTTTTGGATATCCTCTTCGATGACCCCAAGAAGAGGACGGTAGCCGACTACGTCTCCGGGGCGGTTAGTCGGAGGCTTCGGTTTAGTAGAAGCTTTGAGGAGTTTGTATTGTTCAAGACGGTGCCGAATATCTGATGTCTTGACCGCTTCGCCCGCTCCTGGAATAAAAACCAAGTGTTACAAGCATACATTGAGCTATAATTCAAGAAACGTATCAAGTTAAGAAGCGTAAAAAGACGCTTTTGTTATACAAACCCTGGGGAGGAGTAGAATACTGCTATAAATCCTGGATCTCACTCCAGGACGGAAGCTGGCCATAAAATATTCCTAAATCCTTATCATAAATGGAGTCGTCAGGAGTCAAAAATTCACCTTGAATCGCAAGAGTTTCCTTAGCTGAAATGCTCTTAGAAGATGAATCGGCACCAGTCCCAGCCTTGTCAGCTTTCTTTGGCTTCTCCACCAAGGCCGATCCTTCCTCCAACCCCTCAAAAACTAGGCGGAAAGCATCATCTGTCCACTCCTGGATCTCGCCTGCCTGCTCAGAAGACAGAGCCCCAGCGCCACTACCACTCTGTCCATCATCACCATGACCATCACCTTCCCTATCACTTCCGCTCTCCTCCTCACCTCCTTCATCCTCACCTCTTTCCTCCTCCACATCTTCCTCCTCCGGGATGTCTGGACATGTACTGGGGAAGGGTCCACCGGACTTCTTAAGCTTCTTCCCCCGGCAATTGGAGGTTTTGAGAAGGGTTTCCTTTTGCCACTCTTCGCCGTAGCCCCTCCTTTAGCTTTGGCGGCCCTCTCCTCAACCGTGTCTCTCTGCTTGACCACAGACTGGCGTGGCAGAATTAAGTTGTGCTCCATAAGAGTAGCATTCCTGATCAAATAAGAAGCTACCCTCTCCTTTTCCGGGATGGCTTCTATTTCCGCAGCCATCTGAATCAGGCGATCGCTCTCTACGACCGCAAAGCCACCTGTCGCTAGCATGAAACAAAATCACATAAGGAGGAGCATTGCAGTCAGGACGAAAATTATAAATAAGATTCAACTTACAGCCAGAGGTGAAGCGGTGGAAAGAAACAAAGTCATCCTTAACAAAGAACCATTCCTTCTTGAACATGCTAAATTTCGAATACAAGTCCAGGACTGGCTTGAAAGACACGGCCGACTTTAAGCTAATATATGGAGATCCCTTCTTGTAGCCTCTCAAGTTGTACAAATACCTGATCTCCCGGTTGGAAGGGGGACGTCCATATTTTCTCTCGAAGATAATAAACAGGCTCACCAAGATGGCATAGGAGTTGGGCTGAAGCTGGGAAGGGGCCACCTTCAAATATGTGATAAAGCTAACTATCCAGGCATTGATCGGAGGGATGGCTCCGCACATACAGTGATACCTACTGTAAACAAAATATCCTTCAGGGGGATTATACGGCGTCACTCCTTCCCCCCCAACAACATATGCGCTCTGTCAATCCCAAAAGAGCGAGATATAACATCAAGCTGCTCATCTTTGAGGGAGCTAGGAAAGCAGTCAGACGGGGAATTCAAGAGCTCCTGAGGGCCATACCCATCTACTAATGATCTCGGGGTTGGTCCATGACGTTCTGGTCCTTCCCGAACTGGGGGCACTACAGAGGACTCTTCTTTGTCCCTGGATTTCTTCTTATCAGAACGGGTTTCTACTTTATGAGACATTATCTGCAACACGAGAAAACGCCTCGTTAGAACAAGAGATATAAACAAGCGAGTACGTACGGTCTGGAATTTCATTCGTAATTCAAAACATAAAAGGCTCAAGGTTCATTCGGCATTCAAACTCCCGATCTCATTCGGTATTCCCAACATAAAAAGTTCATTCGGAGGTTCAGGGCTAAGAATTCATTCGGCAATCGTACTCCCCATTGTCATTCGGGAGTTCAAGGCCAAGAATTCATTCGGCACTCGTGCTCTCCGATCCCATTCGGCAGAAGAAAACTCACCTGGTCCGGCAGTCAAGTTTGATTCGGTACTTAGTTGATTCGGCTGTTTCAAACAGTCAAGTTTGATTTGGAACTCGATTGATTCGGCTATCTCGAACGATAAAGGATGAACAAAGACACGAAGCCCATACTTATAGGCAAGCATAGGATACCGGACCAACTGGTTTGGCACACAGGACCAGATGAGAATGTCCAAGCTAAAACAAAGCGCGGCATATACAGGCATATGCCCCACTTTGGGGGGCAAGTGTTGGGCGTGTTTCCACTAGACCGGTGCTACCGAACCAAGATGAGGGAGGCCACCGCTGAACCAGCCCTTGCTCCACCTACCACCGAACCAAATCCCAACTCCCTCTCCAAGTCCCTACCGAACCATCTCCTCCCCAATGCCTAGCCGAACCAACTCACTCTCCACCTACTACCGGTCCAAACAACGCTCCACCCACTACCAACCCATCGCCGGACCAAGCATTGCCGAACCAATTCCCACTCCAATTACTACCGAACCAAAGCCACTCCAACCACTACCGGACCGAAGGCCACTCCAACCTTCCCCAGACCAAGGCATCACCGTACCAAAAGTGCCAGGCCAGATTACATCAGCCCAGGCCCACCAGCAACTATATACATCCAAGACCCCTACCCCCAGCCTCACTCTATAAATAGAGGGGTAGGGGTACAACAATGGCGGAGAAGTTTGAGAGCTCAAGCACGGACAGAACTTTCAAACAAATTTGAGATACTTGTAATCAAAGCTTTGTACTTGTAACTTGAAGAGTAAAGGAGAATAACATATAAAGTGGACGTAGGCACATTCTGGCCGAACCACTATAAATCTGTGTGTCTTTTACAGTTTAGTCCATCTATTTTATATATTTGCATGAATCACCTAAATCACTAAGAACAATATAAAATCGACTAAATAATATGACTTGGAGGTGTTTGCCCATTTTTTGTGCAAACAGAAATCAACTGTAGTAACATCATCAAAGGCATTTCAGGCGATGTCCATCAGTTTGAGTCAGCATCTCATTGGCAAGACGACAACAGTTCACCATCTCAACAATAGCAACAAGCATACCGATCTTAGAACAAACTGCAACTTCATCACAATCTGGTCGGATTCTATGCAATGAACTTCGCTTTGATGTTGAACGCATATTCAGAAACTTCGTCTCCAGTTTCTAACAGTAACAACGAGTTCAACATAAACACCAACTCGACTAAAGAAATGAAACAAAGGTGAGCTATCAAGCAAACGCGGACTATGTTAGGCAGAGCAAACTCGATTAAGCAGGCATGAACAATTTCGATGTGTGCATCTCAGATCCGAAATCAACATCACCAAGCTACATCGAGCGAATTAGATCTACAGCTGCGGTAGAAGATGGCATCTAGAACATCATAAATTCTAATGTTTAAATTAAAGAATTTAATTATTATTTTCTTTGCTCGGCATTGAAGAAGTGGGATTTTTGTTTGGTGAAGATGAAAAATTAAAGATGCAAGTTTTGTTTAAGATCCAAAGAGGAAGAACGTTCTTTCAAAAAGGACAAAGGAAAAAGGGATTCTAATTTTTTTTTTACAGGAAAATAGACACAAGGAAAAAGTTATAAAAAAATTTAGTCTCAGTGACGATAAGTTGGTTTTTTAGTCTGAAGGACATTTTGTAGTGTAAACATAAAATGATAGCTACATCTATCATTCTGTGATTTACACTATGAAGTGTCCTTCAGACAAAAAAAACTTGTTGTCCCTGAGACTAATTTTTTTGCAACTTCTTCCTTGTGACTAAAAACTCCTTCTATTTATTAGCCCCGCCTAGTTCTTAGGCTATCACTTATATATTTTATTTAGGGGTTTTAGGCACAAGGAAGAAGTTGCAAAAAAAATTAGTCTGAGGGATAGCAAGTTTGTTTTTTGGTCTGAAGGACACTTTATAGTGTAAATCACAGAATGATAGTTGCAACTATCATTTTCTGTTTACACTATAAAGTGTCATTTAGACTAAAAAACAAACTTGCTGTCCTTGAGACTAAATTTTTTTGGAACTTTTTCCCTGTGCCTATTTTCCTATTTTTATTTATTTATTTTATAGGCATTTTATTTTGATTGTTTTGTGTATTTTTTTAAAATTTTAAACTCTAGATTCATATAGGATTGAGCTGCTAAGTTTTGTAATTCAGAGATTCTCGACTTGGGGAAAAAGTCGATGCATGGTTACTAAACATAGGATTAGTATATTTGGACTAGCAGAGAGTGCTAGTCTATAGGTGCGGTAAGCATTGAATATATAATTTGGTAGTAATCTTGGTGGCATTAATAGGTACTACTGAGTTAGTGGTCGAAGCTGGGTATATTTATGTGTTTTTTTTACATTTGCATTTCCACATTATTTATTTATTCATCTTTGAAATATTTTAAATACCCTATCCACCCCCTTCTAGGTATATTGCACGAACCTACAAGATGACCTTGGTATTGTTTGTCTTTGGTGCGGATTGAAAAGTCTCCTAAAATATTCAATTATGTTTTCCACAAATTCGTTCTGGTTATTGCACATCTTCCCGTCAATTTTAATACTCCCTGCCCTATTATTTTGACTTCTTTTGTTACACAATTTTGCATAGAAAAAAGATGTAGCTTTGTTTCCCAGGAGCATTTGGGTTATTGTTTAGTATCTAGGAATTCTCGATGCAATGCTTTCTCTAATTTTATCTTCATTTCCTATATTTCGTTACCCGTGTCTGCCTCAAGATTTTATTCTAACCTTCTTTGTAACTCTCCACATTTCTCTCTATAAAGTTATACTTCCTTTTAGTACCATTTTACCTTCGTTTCATTTCGTTAATACTTGTTACACTGCTTTCTGTTTATACAAAAAACCGAATGGCATCTTCCCTTTACCTGAATGCACCATCCTTCTTCCAATTTGCCATTATAATCATAAAAAAGATACCGCTGATTCATGTATTGAAAAGGTTTGAAATTTGCTTGTTGCTTTTATATTAATGAAACTAGAATTGGTGTGTGATTACTTATACTCAAGCGCAAATATTTTGTCGTCGTGTATTTGAAGTTTTTCCTCCACTCTGAGTTCACTAGATCCCTATCTATTTTGATAGCATGTTTTTGGATGGTCCCGGCCACTAAATGAATTGAAACCTATGCACTTGAAATTCAAATAATCCAGTTCTATACATTTTACATTCCAATTCATTCATTTTACTAAAAAGCATCTATAATTCTCCTTTCTTTTCTTGCTAACCACGCTAATGCAATTAAAATCTCCCATTAAGATCCATGGCCTGAAGAGAGTGAAAGCGTCCTCTTTTAAGTTCATCCATAGTTTCTATAATACCCCATAAAATTAAAAAGGGTGTCAAACAGAAATAATAAGGTTTAGATTTGGAGACTTGAAAAGCTTAAAGGTGAGTTAGAGATTATATATTTTTATATAATGTTGGATTTATATCTTTGTAAATCTATTCTTGTATGCCTAAATGTAATTTTGGAGTTGTAGACCTAATTGTATACATATAATGAATTCATAAACCCTGCCTATGTATTCTGTTATTGATAGCTTAGATTAATGTTGCATGTACTTGAATCCAGAAAGTATTGAGTAATAGTAGTCCTTGAATTTGATAAATCATATAGTAGTTTAAGATTTGTTAATTAAATGATTTACGCAAGTAAATATAAATTAGAAGCTCTCACAATAAATTATTGGGGTTTAAATAGTATTTTAATATGCAATGTAAGTTTCTATAAATTATCAAGTTTAGATCTATGAATAAAAGTCTAGTTTGAAATAACAAAGAATGCGCCTAAAAGAAAGAGATGTATAAAATATGGATATTTACAGTATTTTGTACTGTTTATTTCAATAACTATAAAAAGATAATTCTTTGTAATTTCAAATGCAGCACAATTCCCTTTTTAGACAAGTTATAGAAATTTATATTGTTAACCTTTTCTTTTACAGAAGATGTAATTCCAATGCATTAAAATGCATAAGTCTCCAAGTATGAATTAAAAGATTGTAGTAGTGGTAAGAATAACGGTTTAATTGTAAAACTAATGTATATGCAATAAAGACAAGTTAGAATTAAATAATAAGTGATAAAACGTAGGTAAAGTACTGAAATGAATAAGAGGAAAGTTTATTAACCAAAGAAGGATATTAAGAATTAAAAAGAATAATAATACAGATTTAATAATAAATAAGGGAAATAGGTTCCAAAAGATATTTAAATCTTTAAATTAAGTAATAAATGAAATTGGTATTAATGAAACAAGGGGTCAATTAAATAAAAATAACTTAACATTAATAGTTTAACATTGGAGACATAGTAAATAAATAAGAATGAATATATACGTAGCCTCAAGTATGCGGTTATAACGAGTGTTAATTATTAAAGTTAGCTATAACTTTGTTTAAATAAGAATGGCGTACCATCAAAATAAGTTAGAATGCGAGGTCGGTAGTGTTACACATCAAAAGTCTTCCCACCACAAGGGGCTACCAATAGTTGTGTATACATTACACCCATGTAGGATATATCCAATTGTAGAACCCATGGAATTATACATTTGCGTATAGGTGAATGAATACCCTAGAGTATGCTTCAACCTTTTAGGGAGTACATTTTAAGTATATTAGTGGGTATTACCTTGATTGCATTAGGCAATCTAAATGTGATGGTGAGCAAGGCTCAGTGCTATAACGGTGAGATTGGTACCATATGCGGGAGTAGGAGTTGTTTCAGAAGTCAAGAACATCGTTAGTTCTTAGCGGTCAGCGGAAAGACGAGGGTTACACCTAAAAAGGCTCACCTTCTACTAGTGTAGATTACGTTTAGGTCATGCATCGCTATAGTTGTTTGCTAGTTTGTTTCTTAAGAGGCAATGCTATATAACCCTTAATGGAGGTCTTTCAAATGATTGGGGTAGTCCAAGGAGCCGTGTCATCAATAGTCCATGGAGCTAGGTCCATGATATGAAGCATTTAGGTAAATTTCCAAGACGAGATAGAATATGCCTAAACAATTATGCTGCCATTATTAGGCACTATGGGAGATTCTTGGTATGCACGACGACGAGGATGTGATACTGTGATGACGATGGATCCTGACGAGGTGTTGAGTTACAGATACTAGCGGTGAAGTATCTTAGTTCAAAGTGAGACTGTGGTACTTATATATATACACGTACATAGTTATTGTCTACTTCAAGTAGATGGGGCATATTGTACGCGTAATGGAGTTAAGACGATTAAATAAATTAAGAGACATAACATGCAATGGATGATAATCAGCATAAACTATTGTTATGTATAAAGTGTCTAATGTACTAGTCATCAGAATGTTATTCTGACCCGTCCTCATTACAACCCACGAGATAGCTTTAAAGGGATATGTACCAGTACAAGGAGAGAACGGTGGAAGGATGGATTGTCTTATGCATGCTCGACATCGATAAGGACACTAGATATCAAAACTATCAACCTTGGTCAGTAACTTTATGTTTTATTATACTTTACTATTCCGTTGTGAGTTTATATCGATGGTTCTTTGACATGCATTTGTTTATTTGCAAGATATCAAAATCAATGATCCGTACTTTAACGGATTTGGGTTTTTGATTTAGCAAAAATTCGGGCCCACTTGGGTGTGGGTTGTTATAGTTTCTTCCTCAAATACTCATACTAGCTATATTATTATCCCAAGTCCCTCTATTTATCAACATAAAGATTGTACATTTGTTATAACAAGGCACATTACTCACTATTTCCCACGTTCTTTCAAATTCATTCCTAATTCTCTTAGTTTATTTGTTTTTAACTTGTTTTCTACTATTCCAAAACAATCTACATAATATTTATAACTTATTTTTCCCGCCATTACATTTGGTTTGTGGAAACCCCTTACATTTTAACATATAAAAGTAGTTAATTAGATTTATTTCTGCTTCTATATTCCCTCCATTGATTGATGGCAATTAAGTTCTCCAACTTCTATCCCTTTCCATTTCTTCTCATTACAAATTTTTCCTCACCGGATGTTCTTTTCCAATAGTTTCTTGCTTCCTATTTTTCCTGGTAAGGCTTTTGGATGACACTATCAATGGTTGTGTTATGGTCATGCAAATCCTTGAGTTCTTTTCCATTTCCTCGCCAGATGTTCTTTTCTATTTCTTCTCATTACAAGGTTTTCCTCGCCAGATGTTCTTTTCCAATAGTTTCTTGCTTCCTATTTTCCTGGTAAGGCTTTTGGATGACACTATCAATGGTTGTGTTATGGTCATGCAAATCCTCGAGTTTCCCCTCTTTATTTGCCTCTATGCTCTCCGTATTTTTTTTTATGATAATAAATATTATCGTTACATATATTGAAATTATCATAGGAAAAAATAGAGAAACCACTATCATTAAAATGTATCGATTCACCAGATCCCCTCTTAAAGGAAGAGTTCAATGGCGAAATCTTTACCAGAGCTGTAGGTGATATAGACTTGACTTAATTTAGACTAGTGCTCCCTTTGTCTTTTGTATCAACTGCAAAAAGGTTGAAGTGACTTAGATCGAATCGGTTATGTATTGTGTTGCCCCACCTCTTTATTATTTGAGGACCCTTCTACCAATTCTTCCCCCTATCTACTAGCTCTCTTATTTCATCTTCCATTTTCTTTTCGCCATCATCCATTACATCTTTGCTTCCTTTAGCATTTTCTATACTATTTGCTTTTTGTTGGTTTTCCATAAACTCTTTCATAATGAACTCTTCCACCTATTTCAGCCACTTTATTGCTTGCTTAACTTCGTTCGGTATTTTCTCCAAGTTTACCCTCACTTTACTGCATTATCGCTTTTGCCCATCTGAATACTTTGATGGATTGTGACTTTGTTTCCATTTATTCCTCCACTCCACACCCTTTCTCATCTATGTTATCCACTTCAATACCTTGTTGCAACTCCCCCTCTTCCTTCCTATCCTTCTTGGCCTCCTTATTGGCTCCTTCACACTCTTTCTCCTTTGAATTTCCCCCTCTTCCCTTCCATCTTCTTTCCCCTAACATATTTATATCTTCGCTTTCTCCTTCGGCACCCAAGATTTTCTCATTGAACACTAATGTCTAATGTATTTGAAACAATGGTAGTTTTTACACCTAGCAGGTGGGTTCTTGTATATGCCTTCTTGTTTAAATATTTCCACATTCTCTCTTATTGCTTAGTTGGCTTAAGAAACCATACTCTCCGCTAATGTCACCCAATACTCTTACAAATGAAATACTAGTTCTATTCATTATTGCTTCATCCATCTTAACTGGAACTCCAATTGGACTAACTAGTGGCTAATGGCTCAGGGACCCCACAATTAAAAACTGAGGCCCAACAGTTGCATCCACATCAACATGCTAGTTTGAAGATCCCTATCTGTTTTCACGTCCGGATCAAATTTCTTCATAATAACGAGGTTTCTGTCATAGAAGTGCAGTCCTTACTCCAGATCTTATTGAAATCTCTCTCACTTTCAAATTTGACTACAAAGAACCCATTTTCCCTTGTTTGGATTAAGAAGCTTTCTTCTTTCTTCCCAATTCTCCTGGTGTATCCTTATATTGCCTTAAAATTACAACATAATGCAATTATTCCAGTTGTTTTTAGATTATTAACAACATCTGATGAAAGTGTTCCTTTTCTCTTCCCATCCACTATTATCAGGTCTGCAAATTCCATCTTTATCATCACTCCATTATAGCTACCCTTACCCCCAAAATATCGCAGTATGAGACAATTTTAGCATAATTGGTACGATGAATTTTCCTCCTACCTTACATCCATCTCCCAATCTAATACCATAGGATTTCGATAGTTGATCTAATTCAAGAATTCCTAATCCTTTTTGATATTTTTGATATTAAGATGAGGCTTACCTTTCCTTCCTTCTCCCTATCGATTTTTCTTTCTTCTACACCACTATTCCCATATTTCTCTCTATTCCTTTCCTCCATATGCTTCCCCACTCCGTCCTTGCCCTTCTGGCTGCATTGTTGACATCACTATTGATTCTGAATTAGAAATTTTAGATTAATGATATATTCACTAGGAAATAGATAGAAATAAAATAAGAGAAGTTGAAGAGAGATGAGATCCAGCATTCGAAAAATCCTAACCAGTAGCCGCCATGAATTTTTATTCACTTCATATACGTGTATTACTGCTTTTTATTACAATGTTGATTTACATTTATTCGATTATGTTTGTGATTATAAATTGAAAACTATAAGCTCGGTATTAAGACGTGTACAAACGTTATTCACCCCTCTCTACTGTTATAATAGGATTAAGATCCACTATTATAAACAAGTATTAGGGTATCTCACATGCTCCATGGTTGGTGTTATGAGATGGGTCATTATGGAGCTTCGCTTAATTTAAATCTTATGGTCAAAAAAATTGACACATGGAGATAATTCTGAACCAATGTATTATATATTGATAATAATAGATACTTTGTTGTTTTGCCTTAGTGGGCTGAAGAACTGCGAATGGTCAAGGTGAGTTTATTTGTAATGATCAAATTGTATTTATAATGTTTTGCTGAGAATATTAACGAGGTCAATGTTGTTGCTTGCATTCTAAAGGAGATGTGTTGGATCTTAGTTGAATCATGCAAGATATAAATTTAAGATGTTATGCGATTGTAGTTGTTATCAAGGGAGTTAAGGGTATATACTAGGCATAAGTATATAATTTTTTAAGGGAACTAAACTGCTAAGAGAAGCCTATGAAGGGTTTTGTAGGGACCGTTCCAATAGGGTAAAATTAGAAAAAAGGTAATGCGGCAAAAATATTATTGGCCCCACATGATAGTATTCCTTAACTTATGTTAAAAAATGTAACAAATATCAAAAGTATTCCAAAATTCCATGGTAGCCACCAAGTGAATTAACCACAATTTTTAGTCCATGGTCTTTTGATGTTTGTGGGATTGGCTTGATCAAGCTACTTCTAGTCTCAAAAAGAGGAGCGAAGGTCACAGTAGTGGACACTGATTACTTTACCAAGTAGGTAGAGGTTGAACCATACCAAACATTACTGTTGGGAATGTTTTGAAGTTTGTTATTAAATATAGTCACTGGATTTGGCTCCCAAGTAAGATTTTCTCTAACAATGAGATTCAATTTAATAACACTCATTTCAATGCGAAGAACAAAATAATAGAAAGTTTTTCATCAGCAGCTCATCCGCAAGCTAATTGGGTAGTTGAGGTGACAATAAGACCATTAAGAACATCTTAAAGAAACGATTAGGTAAAGCCAAAGGAAATTGGGTTAAAGAACTTCCACTCAGTTTATAGTCATACAGAACTTCAATCAGAACGACTATCGAACATACCCCATGTTCTTTAACATACAGATTTGAAGCCATGTTACTAGTTGAGGTCGAGGTCCCCATATGTCGAAGGATTGCTTACACCTAGGAAACAAATTAAGAGATGAAGAGGAAATCACTCAATTTACCTAATGGATTAAAAGATCAAACGCCATACGAATGGCTGAATACCAATAAATAATATCCAAATATTATAGCTCAAAATAAAAAGAAGAGAATTTAAGAAAAGAGATCTAGTGCTAAGAAGAACAATGGAAAATACTAAAGACCCCGTGGATTGTCCACTGGGACCGAACAAGAAAGGATCACTGGTTATTCATGAAGTTATTCTCTCAGAAACTAGACCAAATGAAAATGTGATATCAAGAATATGAAATTTTAAGAATTCAAGACTGTACTTTATAACATTGGATGAATAATATGGTTTATCAAAGGACTTATTTTCCTAGATAATGGCCTCTGGATTGAGATGCGATATGTTTAACTTGACTCCTAACCTAACGAGATTCGTGAGATTTGTTAAGCACAAACACACCTTATATTTGGAAGAGGAGATTTAAGCCTTTGTTCTCACCGTAAGGCCTAGCCAAAGCAATTATCCAAAGAGTGGTGGTCAATTAAACTTAATCCTGCTATCGGGCCTAGTCAAAGCACCATCTAAAGGAGATGGACGAGAAGCCTTTGGTCTCGTCCTAAGGCCTGGCCAAAGAAACCATCCAAAGAGCGGTGTTCAATTAAGCTTTTGACCCCGTCTCCAGACCTGGTTAAAATACCTATCCAAGGGAGATGGGCGAGAAGCGTTTGGTCTCGCCACAAGGCTAGCTAAAGCAACTATCCAAAGAGTGGTGGTTAATTAAGACTTTGATCCCACCATTGTGCTTGGTCAAACACCCATCCAAAGGAGATGGACGAGAAGCCTTTAGTCCCGCTATAAGGCATATATAAAGCGACCATCCAAAGTGTGGTGGTCAATTAGGCCTTTAATCCTACCGTTGGGTCTAGTCAAGCACCCACCTAAGGAAGATGGATGAGAAGCCTTTGCTCCCACTGTAAGGCCTAGCCAAAAGAACCATCCAAGAATTGATGATCAATCAAGCCTTTGATCCTGCCATTAGGCCTGATCAAAGCACCTATCTAGGGATAATGGAAGAAAAGTCTTTAGACTCGCCGCAAGGCCTGTCCAAAGCAGCCATCCGGGAGTAGTGATTAAATACGCTTTTAATCCTACCACCATGCAGGCCAAATCACTCATCTGAAGAAGGAAAAATAATAGAAATTTTGATGATCAAATAAGCTCTTCAAAAGCAATATCCAAAGAAGGATGATCGACCGAGTTCTTGATTTGATGAACGATCAAACTCAAAACAAGCAGGACTACCTCAAGAATACAAGAATTTCCACCTTGCGATAGTGACAATTAATTTAGATAAAAAGTTACTTTTAGAGGATTTCCCTACTCTAAAAGGATCTATTTTTCGAAAATCACACTTTCATGATTATATATATTCGATCTTTGTATAAAATGATTTCCAAGCTTATGGGAAACTTTTACCAAAAGAAATGCTTTCAACAAAAGTCCTAGCTACAAATGAAATAGCTTGCAATTCTATTTTTAATATTTTAAAGTCGTTATTAGCCAAGGAGATTAAGCAATTGCAACACCCCGTAAAATTTAATAAGAAATTAAATAATTAAAATAAGATTAAAAATTGTATTTTTGTAAATGATAGAATATGCTATTGCATCTGTAATGATTTTCTGATAAATTTCCATATATAATATTTTGAAATTAGAGCTCAAGCGGAGAAGTTATGGACGTTTGAAGTTTTCAAATTTAAATATTTGAATTTTGAATTTCAAAATATTGGCTGAGATTAACATTTGACAAAATGTTTGAGTTAACATGGGTGCTAATTGAGTAATTAACGAATTAGTTAAGATAATCAATAAAAATTAAATGAGAAGGAAATATACGGTCGAAAACTGTAGACTAGTCGACCGCCTATGCGCAAGCAGTCAATTGCTTGTAGTCAATGGTTGACCGGTAAGTGGTGAAGGCGGCTAGGGTTTTGGCCCTTTTGATGGTCCAAATTTAATTATTTAAATTCGATGGTTTTAGTTCCTTTTCACCTCTATAAATAGACCCCTCACTTTTCCTTATGAAATTTTGTAGCAATGGCGAAGCTCTATCAAAAATGTTCGCCTTAGGTTTTTAGAAACAGTAAACTTTCTGATAAGTAATTCTAATTTCTAACCTAAAAATTAAATTAAATTCTCAATCCTTGTCCTCTCTATCTTCCGATTTCTGAAATATAATTTATATATACAATCTATTTATTGTAAATTCAAAAAGAAGACGATTTAATAAAGAATTAGGAGGGATATAAATTAGATCTCACCTTCTTCTTCCTAAGGTTCCAGAATCAGTAAGAATTTTCAAGTAAGAGATTTAGATGTTTAATTCTTTTGGTTTCTGATTCTATTCCTTTCTAGTTCTGATTCTAAGTATAATTTATATATACAGTTCGCTTTGTTGTATATTCCAAAAGAGAGACATTTGAAAGGGAATAGGCATAATGGAACCAAATCCAACTAGGATGCAAACAATTCTTTGTAGTGAAAATATCAAAACTTTCACATTTTTGGGATCGAATAGTATTTATTTAGATTTGATGTATGCCTTGATAAATTTGATAAATGAGAAAATAACATCTAAAATACCCAAAATTTTCCTAAACAAATGTAAAACTATAAATATTTCGAATTTTCAGTTGTCTGTATCAACATAGTAGGATCAGATATATATACTCGAGATTTAGATAATTCATAATGTATTCAACTTTATTTCTTTTGATTTTGCTTCAAGTATAAAAAGGGTTCTAAAAGAAAATAATTTAGAAATGGTGTACAAAGTATGAATTTTATTGTAGTTTGCACTACCTATTTCTATAAATTAAACTATGGACCATTTTTTAATTCAAAAGTGCTTTGTATAAAAGTTGAATAGAATGTGAAAGATCTAAATTATAAGACTTGTTTTACTTGAAATGGAAGAGGTAAATTATACTATGTTAATATGAGATGAGTTTGGTATTATTCCGTTTTGTATACAAGTTAGTTGTTGGATAAGGATAGTAGCGATATATTTTGTTTGAATATGGGACTTGTATAAGTTTGACATTTAAATTAATTAGCATTTTCTTTATGTGCGACTAGAAATATTTTTTCAAATCTTTTGCATATATATATATATAATATTAACGTATTGTCTATTAAAGTTAATAATAAAGTAATAATGATAGCGTATTAAATGTATTGATTAGAATTAATAGGGTAGTAAATAGGATTAATTTCTTAAGGAGGTAGTTACTCATGATTATGGGAATTAATTCATAATTGAAGGCGTAATAAAAGGATACCTTATATGGCCTTAATTACTAATTTTTTAGGATGTTGTATGTATAAAAGTGTATACATATGAAGTATGATTAAGTTATACAGATGCGAGTCGGTCCAAACTTACACAGAAGGCTGACCAGTTAAATCTTCCTACCAGCGTTGTGCCTTACATATTGATGTGAGACATCGCCTATAATAAATAACCCAATTGGACATGAGGTTAGTCCCAATTTTTTAGAGTAAGTCTGCCCAGTCAATCTGGCTACCTGCACCTACGAATAGTAAGCCTAATGTGAGACATCACTGTTTGGGTTATGGGACATAATTATGCTATTGATATGATAGGAGAAATCTTTAGCAAGGGTCCGCTTTAGTTTAGAGGCATTAAGTGGCTATGGTAGGGTCGACCTATTTCTTAGGAGTAGTATCAGCTGATCGAATGAGATTTCTTACCATGTCAGCTAGCTAGAACCATGTAGGGACCTACCTTAGGTTAGTTCTTAAATGATGGGGACCTGCCTATTTCATAAGTATAAATGGTCAGAGCCTGCCTAAGTTCCTAGAAAAGAGGTAATAAGTGATTAAGAGGTTACATGTATATTTCTGAAATGGTTTTCTTTTATGAAATGGATACTTGTTTCTGATATTATATTTTATCCAATCTGCTGTGAGATTCTGAAAGTATGGATAGATGGCTTTATGTACCATGTATTGGGATTTTTATCAAGCTAACAACTCACCTTAAGATGAGCCTATGGTTTGACGGGCTTTTGTTTGGTCCAAATTAGGTATGCTTCAAGGCGGAATGTTACACTTAGTATTAGAGCTTAGATTACCCGGTCAACGGGAATAGGTATACGTATCAGTGACATATTTGATATTTTTGAAAGTATTTTTTAAAAACCCTACTATATATATATACTTATTTAGAATTTACCGTATAATTCTCGACTATAAAAGTAGTTACGGCCATACTCTGAAAGGATGGGAAAGGCGACCTCATATGAAAGGAATTTGATAAAAAGATTTTCTTGGGAAACTTCCTTGAAACGTTTTGAATGGATTTTTCAAAAGATTTATTAGAAAAATGATTGTTTTGAAAAAGTAAGGAAATTTGGAAAATCATAACTTAAAAAGAAGTTGTGTAGTCAAAAGTTCTAATTAAAAGGTTTTTGGTAAAAAGGGTTTTTCAATTTTTAAACTCTTAGTTTAAAATTTTAGTTGAGTTAAAAAAAATTCAGTTTAAAGATTTTCGATAGAGAGGTTTTTCTTTTTGAAATAAATATAAAATAAAATGTAAGATGGAATTGATGATTTTTCCTATTTCATAAATTTGGAAGTTCTTTTAAAATTCTTCTTTTAGAAAAATAAAATGGAACTTAATTAAAATGATGTAGAAGTCATTTAAGTAGGAAAAATACAAATAGAAGTAATATTGGAAGCTTTGGACAGGAATGGCATTAGGAATTTAAAAAATATGATTAGTAATCTAGTTAGATAAATGTAAGAGAGCAGTTGTGAAAATAGGATAGGAAAATAATAGGATGGAAGTTATCTTTTTCTACTCCACTTTTCATTGTCTAAAGTTGTAAAAGAAGCATTTGAATGTTTCAAATAAAAAGACCAACTTTTAAAGGAATAAAACTTTAATGTAGAAAGTTTTTGAAAGAGGAAATTATTTTGCTCCATTTTGAGATCAAGTGATCCTTTTTAAAATTTTGATAATTTGGTTTAATAATTGAGTTTTTGAATATTTTGGGTCAGAAGTCCTATTTTTAAAGAAGCAAGTCTTTGCGGTAAAAGCATTCAAGAAGGAAAATTATTTTACGAAGCAACTTTAGAACCTTTAAATCTGGGGTTAAGAATAAAGCGTTAAATGTTTTGAAAATTTTGAAAAGTTGGATCCAAATATTTTTGGAAAGGAATTGTTCAAATGTTTAATAAAAATGAAATAGATGTATGGAGTGAAATAAAACATGGTGTTTAGATGTTTTTAAGAATTCAATTTCCAAACTGTTTTTGAAAGTTGGAAATCCTTTTGAAAAGTTAGCTTAGAAGTTTTCTTTCGAGTTGTGGAAATTCTTTTGCAAATTTGAATTTTAAATGTCACGTACTAGCGTAATATGGGTTTTTATGTTTATATTTTATGGAGTAGATAGGGATCACTATCTAGGTAAAAAGGGTTAAAGGTTTCAGGATATGAATAAAATGAGAATGGTATGTACAACCTGATCTAAAAATTTGAAATTAGTCTCAAATATTTATTTGTAGAATGTTGGTAATGTTGTAAAGGTATTCTAGATCTATAATTGGGTTGTAAGTTAGGTTGCCCTTGAAATGTGAATTTTCATATTTTGATTTATTGGGAGTAGGCTTTGTGTAATTTCTGTAAATTACCTAATTCCTTATTTGCATAAAAGTATAGCGTTTGAATCGACAAAGGATATACCAAAAAGGGAAAGAGATGTGCAATGTATGGATATACTTCTACATAGTTTACACTGTCTAATTCAGTAAGAGAAAAAGAAATAATCCTTTATAATTTCAAACAAAGCAGAAAAATCTCACCTGTGGTTAATTTATAGAAATTTTAACGATAATCCTATTAGGAAGGATGGCTTTGATAAAATAAAACATGGAAAGGAATGTTCTAGTTTAGCAATTAACAATTAGAAATAAGAAATACATAAGTAGCGTAATTGATAACAGTATTCACATTAATTATAAAAAAACGTAGTAATTGTAGGACTATGATTTATGGACATTAATTACAGAGCTAATGGCCAATTAAATTTGTAATTAATAAGAATAAAAGGTGATTATATAAGGGACTGATTAAGAAATCTAATATATGATATTTATAGAAGAATTGAAGATTTATAATAAGTGAATTTTGAAACTAGTAAATGGATTGAAAGGGATTAAACAAGGATTGATCAGAGACTGTCAATTTTGACATTAATAATTAGTTATTATGGGTAATAGATATTTATTAGAACTAAGAAAAATAAATTAAGACAAGTGGATAATGGTGGAATGACATTCTAGGAATGTGCATCTTAAATTGGTAAGGAGAATTAGGACCACAACATCATTAACACCAGTTGGTGACTAAGGGCAGCTTCCAGCAAAATTTTCTTTTAGATTTTTTGGGTTGAAATTGCTAGTTGTCTTCTTTAGGTAAAGTGTTTAATGTGGTATAAGGCATGTTCCTGTTTTATCACTATGTTGATTTTAGGGATGGGACTAGACCACTATATATATATATATATATATATATATTTGGAACATTGTAAATAAGGAAAATTTCATAAAGACACTTAAGTAGCGATAAACCGAAGATAAGATTGGAAGTTGGTAAAGAAATTAGGTTAGAATGCTTTAAACCCAAAAATTTTGGAGTATTCCTTAAATGTGATAAGGTGTACAGGGATATGAAATTAATTTTCTAATTTTTCAAATACGAAGAATTTGCTTGTAGATGTTTGATGTCCCAAAGGGCTAAAGCTAAGCAAGGAAAGACTAGGGAATTGTTATTACCATTGGAAACCAACTTGGTTGTAAGAGCATATATCGGTGGACTTTATAGATGAGCTGCCAAGAGGCAATGATGCCATTTATGTTATAGTAGACTGGCTCATCTTATTCCTATTCGAAGTAATAGGACTGCACTAACTCTAGCACGAATTTATATCAAGAAAGTGGTGCAACTACATCGAGTTCAAGTTTGCATTCTTGTGATAGAGACCCTTTGTTCGCTAACTGAATTCTGGAGGGTTTTTCATCTACTTTGGAAATGATTTTGAATTTAGAAGTTTTGCTGAAAGCCTGCATCATGGATTTTGGAGGACCTTGGAAAAGGTGGAAGTGTTTAGACAGTGAATGAAGACCGCGTGGGATCGTTAACAATCCTATACTAACATGCGAAGAAAGGAATTAGACTTTTTAGTTGGAGATATGGTATACGTCAAGGTTTCCCTTCTTAGAAAGGTTGTGAGGTTTGTTATATCAAGGAAGTCGGTGCCAAGGTTCATTTATGTATTTTTTCGATTTTAGAGAGAGTGGGAAAACTTGCTTATTAGGTGGAGCTTCCGGACTAATTAGTGGAAGTGCATGACGTCTTTCATCTTCCAAACTTAAGGAAATGTCTACATGGCATTGTTTCTATAGTAGAGCCTGATAAGTCAATTAATTTTGAAATGGAGCTCATTGCCCCCCCCCCCCCCCCATGTCACCACATGCATTATGGAGCATAGTATTAAAAGGCTTCGTAACAAAGGTATTATGTTAATTTGAGTCCAATGGGGAGATAACCCAGCGAAAAGCACATGGAAAACCAAAGAAAAGATGAATGTTTCTCATCTCGATCTTTTCTCTGGTAAAATTTTCTCTCAAAAAATATAGGTATTTGATTGCATTGCGATTTCTTGATTGGATGGTAAGAGATGGTTGTCACATCTTTTACTATTATTTTTGCACTCATAGAATTTCACGTATATTCAGGATGCATGCATACATGCCTATATGTCATGACCTTGTATTCCGCTAGGATTGAGCTTACCTATAATATGTTTGCATACATAATCACATTGCATTTTTGGTTGAGTGGATGGTTGTGTAGATTATTGTAAATAAATAAGTTGGATAACATGATTGTTGAGTGCGTATTACACTATCCTCCCTTAGTGATTTCCCTTTTAAGGATGGGAGAATGTAACACCCCATAAAATTTAATAAGAAATTAAATAATTAAAATAAGATTAAAAATGAATTTTTTTTAAATGTTAGAATTTGGTCATGAAAGTTGTACCATTGTGTCCATGGTGATTTTCTGGTCAATTTCCATATATAATATATTGAAATAGGAGTTTAAACGGAGTAGTTATGGAGTTTGAAGTTTTCGAATTTAAAATTTTAATTTAAAATATTGGCTGAGATTAACATTTGAGTTAACATAGGATGTAATTGAGTAATTAATGAAGTAAATAAGGTAATTAATGAAAATTAAACGGGAAGAAAATTTACGGTCCAAAACTGTAGACTGATTGACCGCCTATGTGCAAACGGTCGATCGTTAGTGGTCGACCGCTTGAAGTCAGCGGTCGACGGGTAAGTGGTGAAGGCGACTAAGGTTTTGGCTATTTTGACGGTTCAGATTTAATTATTTAAATCCGACAGTTCTTGTTCCTTCTCACCTCTATAAATAGGTCCGTTACCTTTCCTCATAAAATTTTGTAGCAACGACGAAACTTTATCAAATTCTTTCCCTTTCAGTTTCCGAAAGTAAACTTTCGGTAAGTAATTCTAATTTCTAACCCCAAATTTAAATTCAATTCTCAAACCTTCTTCCCTCTATTTTTTGATTTCTCAAATCTAATTTATATGTATAATATATTTGTTGTATATTCAAAAACAAGAAGATTTAACAGAGAATTGGGAGCGGTATAAATCAAATCTCATCTTCTTCTTCTTCTTTAGATTCCAGAATCAGTAAGAATTTTCTGGTAAGAGATTTAGATGTCTAATTATTTTGCTGATCCTATTCCTCTCCAATTCGAATTCAAAATCTAATTTTTATATACAATGCACTTTGTTGTATATTCCATAATAGGGAAATCTAAAAGGGAATTAGGCGTGGTAGAATCAAATTCAATTAGGAAGCAAACAATTCTCTATGAGTGAAATATTAAGTTTTTCACATTTTTGTAGTTGAATAGTATTTATTTGGATTTGATATATGCCTTGGAAAATTTTGGTAAACGAAAAATAACATCTAAAACCTCTAAAATTTCCCTAAATAAATATTCTACGAATATGTTGAAATTTTCGATTGTCTGTATCAATATCGTAGGATCAGATCCGCACTTGAGATTTAGATGATTCATAATCTATTCTACTTTATTCTTTTGTTTTCGCTTGAAGTATAAAAAGGGTTCTAAAAGAAAATAAATTAGAAATGGTATACAAAGTATGAGTTTTATTGTAGTTTGCACTACCCATTTCTGTAAATTAAACATGTTGGACCCTTTTTCGCTTCAAAACTGCTTTGTGTAAAAGTTGAATAAAATGTGAATGTTCCAAATTATAAGATTTGTTTTACTTGAAACGGAAGACGTAAATTCTACTATGCTAATATATGAGATGAGTTTAGTATTATTCCTTTTTGTATACAAGTCAGTTATTGGCTAAGGATATTAGCTATATATTTTGTTTGCAATTTGGGGCTTGTATAAGTTTGACATTTAAATTAATTAGCGTTTTCTATACGTGTGACTAGAAATACTTTATTCGAATCTCTTGCGTATATATTTGATATTAATGTATTGACTATTAAAGTTAATAATAAAGTAATAATTATAGCATAATGAACGTACTGATTAGAATTAATAGGGTAATAAATAGCATTATTTTCTTGGGGAGGTAGTTACTGTTATTTATGGGAATTAATCCATGATTAAAGGCGCAATAAGGAGATACCTTGTATGGCCTTAATTATTAATTTTGTAGGATATTGTATGTATAAAAGTGCATGCATATGAAGTATGACTAAATTATACGGATGCAAGGTCAGTCCAATGTTACACGAAAGGCTGCCCAGTTAAATCTAGCTATCAACGGTGTGGCTCTGCGGACTGATGTGGGACATCGTCTATAATAAATAACCCTAATGGACGCGGGGTTAGTTGATGTGCATGTAAAAGTGTATATTTTTACGGCCATATTTAATATTATTTTATTAAAATAAGTGCGCATATTAGAGTATTTTACATGTTTAAACCAAAATCTAAATTGTTTTCGAATCATCATTCATTCATCTTCATTTGGGGACAAAATGGTAATTTTGTGTATGAATTAATTTTGAGAAAATTTATTTGCACATTATTATTTGTATAAAATTGATTGCAAATTGGATGGACTTCATGGTTATATGCGTGCACAAATGTTCAAGACCAAAAGAATGTAGAAAAGAAAAGAAATAATGCAACATGGAGGAGCCCACATACCCATTAACTAATGGATCATAATTAAAAGCATATGCACATGTTAATAGAGATTTAAGTGCATGTTAGTGGGGATTAACTAATTCCCAAATGATTACTTCGAGGCTACACAACTTCAAGGACATTTTTGATAGTCCTCTAAAAATGGAATTAGTATTTCAGACAAGTATAAATACCCCTTATATTTCATGTAATTAGTTCTCCTTTTTATGCATGTTGTAGCCACAAAATAAATGATAAATAAAATGTCTTTTTAATAGTTCTTAGCCTAATTCTTATTTGCTTTTGTTTACATGCTCTTTTTTCTTATGCTATCTTATTTCATGCTTTTTTATGTTAGTTTATGTCTCTTTTATTTCATGTTAATAGTATAAATTTAACTCATGCAATTAGTTCAGATTTATTTTATGTAAGTAGTTAGTTCTCTTTTCGTTTGATTAACTTTTATGTTCCTTCCTTTTCATGCTAAAACCATTTTGTGTTAAGATAAATTCAATTATGAGAAGCCAAACTCTTCAATTTAGAGGTAATGAAACTCTCACGAATCATACTATATCAAATAACATGGTTGCATTTGTAGTCTCACTTTTGTACTTAGTGGAAATTATGAATGATGGTAGTTTATGCTTCTTTTTTACTGAATTTGATAGTCTATATTGACGTCTCAAATAGATTATGCTTAATCCAATATAAATATAGACTGTTTGATCATTTTCCTAAGTGATTTTGATGATGAAAGTCAAACTAGAATCAAAATTTGATGATCTATGTTACTAGTTCATAGTAAATAGATCATGCTTAAAATAAATTTTATTTTTAATTTCATGTTATATTCACGAGAGTTGATAAGTAGGTTTGAACGGTGTGTTAGAGTTTGATGGTTGAAGTTGTGCTAATTAATAGCATAAATAAACCATATTTATAATAAACACATCAATCATTTCTATTTAAAATTTAGATGAGAGATTATAAATGAATTTTGTGTTAATTTATATGAATACTTGAAAGTGGATTTGCCTCTAAATTGTTCCTTAATCTCATAGTTGTAGGATCTAGATTAACCCTAGAGGGGGGGGGGTGAATAGGGTTATAGCAAATTTTCTCGAATTAAACACAGAAATATAATAGCAGAAATAAATATGCTGAAAAGTAAATCACACACAAAATTTACCCAGCTTCGGCAACCCCTGTCTACTGCTGCATTCACAGATTTCTATTAGAATTAAACAGTATCACGCTTACAAACACTCTACTAGACTCGCAGACCCTTTTGCTCCCGCTCACAAACACTCTACTAGACTCACACACCCTGCTCCCGCCTATAGAGTTTCGCTCACTCGCAAACACTGCTCCCGCCTATCGAGCTTTGCAAACTCGCACTCCCTGCTCACTGAACTAATTCTAAATAGACAATCTGACACTACCTAATCCCTAGGTGGTGATTTACAAATTCTTTGACTCAAAAAGAAAAAACAACTTCAAAATTAAACTAGGAGCAAAAATTAAAATACGAACTTTGACTCTACAATTTTTGCTCAAAATAAAGAAAACCCCTTTAATAAATTTAGAAATTAAATCCCCCTTTTAATAATAAGGCCGGCCCACTTGAATCCCCTTTTCTTTTGCTTGTGAAAAATGTCGGCCACTTATTCTTAACCCGATCCACTTGCTAGCCGTTCCTCTTTTCCTCTTTCTACTGTAATCAATGATGGCCGATCTCTTGTCGAATTAGGGCTTCGGCTTCTTTCTCGAATTAGGGCTTTGCCTCTGGTTTGAGATGCTCTTGCTTCTCTGATGTTCGATTGTTGCCCTTGCTCACTGCTTCGCTTATGATGGTTTCTGGTTTGAGTTGTTCCTCTGTTGATCGATTGTGAAATTAGGGCTTCTGGAATTCGGCTTCAATTTGGTATGTAACTTTCCTTTTCACTTGAATGCTTGAATTCGATTGTTGCTCTGCTTGCCGATGATGAACTTGGGTTTGTGATTGATAGTTTTATTGTGAATTGAAGCTCATGACCGATGATGATACCTTCGGGTTGAATTTATATGAATTCATGACTTCATCACTTTCCTAATTTTCAATTTCCTGTTGTGCACGTCTTTCCTGATTTACTTTCTCAACGTGATCGATACGGCAGTGATTTACGTGGTCACCACGGTGTTGAATTCATTTGACTTTTTCAAATTTACACACTTGAATTTCTTACTTGGTTTTGTGCCCTGATCATCACTGCACTGTTTTGATTTCTTGAATTATATCCACGGCTTCAATGTTGTTCAAGTGTACTACTGCAGTTTGCATTTGGTCTTGATCGTGTATATTCTCGAGTTGGTTGTGCACTGTTGATTAGTTGATAATTTGAGTCTGCAATGTTATTCTTTGACTTGTCTACTGTCACTTCTTCGAGCTAAATTGATGTTTGTGGTCAATTGCTTCGAGTTGATCTTCTAGCTGGTGCCAGTTTGCTGTGACATTGTGCATTTCATTCTGTTTGATGTTGCACTTGGTTATTTTGTTCATCTGTGTATTGCTGCAATCTTCATTGAGCTTGTATGCTTCAAGTTGCCTTGACTGGTTCATACTTGTTGAACTGGTTTTGGTTGTTGCAGTATGTTACTGCATTTGGTCTGAGTCACTTGTATCAATTTTCGAGTTGCACACTTTGATTTCACCTTGTTGAGTACCTGTAGTTGCTGTTGTATCACTTCCTATTGCATTTATTTGCTTGTACTTGTGTTCTGGTCATTGCTTTGTTGTGTAGCTGCTATGCAGTTGCTATGCATCACTGTGTATCATGTAGCTTTCATCCTTTCTTTCTCTGGCACACTTGTGTACCTGTTCAGGTTCACCGTTGCTTCAAATTGCTTCATACTGCTACTTGGTTTATTGATGTATTCATGTCAGTTGTCATGTTGTTTGTGCACTTCACTGAATTTCACTGCCATACTTATACTTGCATTGCTGTTTGGTCATTTTGTACTTCTCTTATGTACACTTGCACCTGTACTTTGACACTTGCATGCATTTCTGTAGCTGGTCTTTTCTTAACTTTAGTTGAGCATCACTGTCTTGTTGAAGTTTTAACTGGACATTTGAGACTTGTACTTGATGTTGTTGAACTTGGTATTGTGTTGGTTACTGATTTGCCTAAGTTTGTTTACTTGGTGGCATGCATTTGTGATCTGCCTTGTTGCTTGACCTGTCTGGTCTCTGTTCTTTGTTCAATGGTCATTGTTGTAGTGTTCATTGCACTGATAGTCGAGCTTGCATTTGTTACAGTATTCATGTACTGATGCATTTGGAATTTGAGTTGTCTGCTCTGTTGTCACTTGACCTTGCTGTGACATTGTGACTTGTTGTTTCTTCATTGTTGTGTTGATCACTTGATTTTTTTTTTTACACTGGTCTGCTATCATGAATTCGAATTGGACTTGCTTGATCATTGTTCTGGTCATCTTGGTGGCTTGAGCATTTGGTCTGTGTTGCATTGTTCCATGTGTCTTGCCTTTGACTGTTTGCAACTTGACACTGTTGTACACTTGCTCTTGTTGGCTGCGCATACGAGTTGGCGAGGCAGTGCACACGTGTATGAATGTACACGTGTGTATTGCAGCCACTTATGGTTACCTGTCCCTGTAATATCTATGTGCACGACTTTGTGATGAATTCAAGTGTGAATGATGACGAACAACCCAAATAACTGAGGCAACCATATTTTCAAAAATCGTATTTCATTTTATATTGCAAAAATATTTCTTTTTCAATTTTACTGCGTTAGTGAATATTTTTGCAGATTTCTCAGATGCTGGATTCAAACCGGAATGCAGTTGAAGACAAAATACGAGTGTGAGTGATATGTAGTGAGGTTATCAATGTAAAAATATTTGTGATGTAATCGTGATGTAATCAGAAATGTATATGTATAGTGAGAGCATGAATTTGTACTATTCAAGATTGTAATAAATATTTGTTTGAATAAAATTTCTGTTTGAATTCAAAATCTGTGTAACTTGTTCTGTTTGAATTCAAATTCAAATTCTGTATAATTTATTTTATTCAATAAATATTTATTTAATCTATGTAAAACAAAATAGTATATAACCAAATACATTTAAATGAATATATATGTTTATTATCATCAAACAAAAACATATAAGCGCATATTCAACAATAGTTTTATTCACTTTTGCTTTAGTTTGTTTTCTACGATTTTCTTAGTTTAAAACAATTTCAAAAACCTTGGGTTAATTTGATTAAGTAATATTAGAAGTCAATTCTTTCCTCGTGGATCGACCCGTATTCGCATACGTATTATGATTGTACGCCGTGCGCTCGCGGTTTTATAACAATATATTTTTAACGGTTTTCCAATCGTTAGAAAATCCGTCGTTAAACAAGTTTTTGGTGCCGTTGCCGATGAACGCAGTTTGATTTTAATTTTACTCTTCGAATTATTTTTGTTTTATTTCATTTTGTGTTATCATTTATTAAAAAAATTTGCCTTGTGCTTTTGTTTTCATCCACTTTTGTTTTTGTTTTTGTTTTAGTGCTCTGCATTCGTTGCCATCATTTTCTTTTGTGTTGTGTAATTGTTCCTTAAACAAAACAATTGTACCTTACATTTTGCATTTACATTTCTGTTTGGACCGTGTTTGCATTTTTTATGCATCTGTTTTCACTTGTTTCAAGGAATTTTTGTTGATTGTGCACATTTCATTCAATTATATTTCATTTGTTTTCTGTCAGTCTTGTTTGCATTTGTGTTGTTTTTAATACTGATTGCATTTGAGACTCCCCAACATACATAAACCAACCAACAACTCTGTCATTTTCATTTCATTTACAAGCATATTGCTGCAATCAATGCCACTCAAAACTGCTGCTCCATCATCTCACCCAAACAAAAACAACTGCCACCGTAACATCACCTTCTCCTCATCCCACAGCCCACTACCAATCGCCACTGCCCCAATCAAATTCATACTTCTGCCTCACATCACCAGTGCTCTACACCTGACTCCACTGCCTCGCCAAACATCCTCCTCATTGCTGCTTCACCTCTACAACACCTTCCCACCAGTCACCACACTACTTCAATAGCAACATCCTCCCTGCCTTCTAACACCCATAAACCATCTCCATCGCCTACAACCCAACAATCTCACCATCACCTTAAAACTTCTTCGAGTTTTCCCCTTCCTCTGCCACAAACCCGAATCAACATCCACTGCTCCTCACCAATAAGCCGTGCTAGCAACCGAACCACCGCCTCATCAACAAACGGCAACTTACCATCCACTGCAAACTCCAGCCTTGCATCACTTCATTTTCCATCCTCCTTCCACCGCCCGTTACCATGCACTGCCACTACTCCAATAACCTCTGCAACACCTCTTCCAAACTCAGAACTGCCCAGTTTCCAAGTCCATCACCACCAAATTCTAACTTGCAACCACTTCCTTTCACTTACAACCATCAAAACTTATCCAAGCACCCACCTCTGCAATCTCCAATCGCCCAAATCCCACTACGAACCACCACTCTGGAAAAAAGAAAAAAGACAGAAAAAACCCCGATCTGAAATCAACTGCCTTCACCCAAATCGCGACAACCCGCGACTACCACCCACCAATCAACCACTCTTCAATACTAAAAGCCGAAATTTGGTTGAGGTTTCGTTATTTTTATGATTCGCATTTTTCTTCTGTACTTTCGAAATTCGTTACTTCTTTTTACAAGAACAGGTGAGAGTTGGGGTAAAAACTTGCATTGTAGGCTTGTTTTATTTCGGTAATAGGCTGGGTTGTCGAACTCAATTTTTTTTCGCTTACTTTCTCTTGATTATTTTTTCTATAAATTTCTTTTATTGTTTTTCTCTTTAATAAATCATTTTACCTTGAAAAAAAATAGAAAAAGGGTTTGCTATTATTTCTTTAGCAAAAAAACAAAAAAGGAACTCACTTGCCCAAATTTTTTTTAACTCATTTTCAAATTGAAGTTTACCAAAATAGAAGGAATTGCTTGCTTAAAACTGCTCTGCTTGCTTGCTTTAAAAAAATCGTCGCTTTAAAATAAATTTGCTAATAATTCTATACACATTGGTATTGTGCTTTTATCTCTTGTTTTTACTTATCATGCATTGTTAGTTGCTTGCATTTCAAAAAGAAAAGGCAATAAAATAAATTTTCATTTGTAGTTGCATTGTTAATACACGTTTAATTTATGTTTTACATTCATTTCATCTTATTTACTTTTCTATGTGCAATACCCAACTTCACATAAGGTGAAGGAATTCATCATCCCTTCCTTGGCCCACAATTTGCATTTCATTGTAGAATTTGACTAATAATAACGATTAGACTTTGGACTTAAGGGTGTCACGGGTTCATATAGGGCTCAATTGTATCTTGACAGGTTGTCTACTTCTAACAATTTATTTCTTGGTGTCTAGGCTACGACAGATCAATAATAATTTATAAATATTATGGTGGTTCGTAAATATTATAGTGATTGTTTCTTTAAAGGTACCTAAACCTTCGGCTGCATTGCTACGGTGATTCATGATGCACCGATGACCCATGTCTGTTACCTCGCTAGGAACTAATTTTTGGATTAAGTCAAAGTGTAATTATACAGTATTGGGCTCGGAGCTACTAATAACAAAAAATTTGTAGTTAAGTCCTTACATTCATTTAGTTGTATTAGTTCATGCATATATAAAAAAATCCGAAAATAAAAAAAATCACATTTTCCTCAACTTAGCTTTTAAAAAAAAAATCCAAAAAAATAAAACAAATAATTTCCTTCAAAAGAGAAAAAGCAAAAATTCAAAAAAAAAAAAACATTTTCCTTAATTTAGTTTTAAAAAAAATCCAAAAAAAATCTTTTCAAAAACAAAAAAAATTTAAAAAAGAAAAAAATATTAAAATCCAAAAAACAAAACAAATCAAATTTCACTTTTGAAAAATAAATTATTTTTTGGTAAATATTTTCCTTTAAAAAAAATAGAACAAAAGAAACGAATTTTTCATTTCATTTCATTCTCTAAACCTTGTTTTATTCTCTTAGTCTTCATTATCACGTCTTTTTCTTCTTATCTTTTGACTTGTGCATAAGTACTTGGGCTCGTGATACAATGTCAAATGGTTTAACTCGAACAAACGATCCTCAAACGATGGCTAATGAAAACGCTCCCCAAGCTCTCATGGATAGAATCTTTCCCGACCAAATTTGTGTTCCTTCTTGTATCAAATTACCTGCCCTAATGGATAATCACTTTGAAATTCATTCAAATCATATTGCCACACTCTTGAAATTTAGCAATTTTGAACATAATGACCCATACATCTTCTTAATTAAATTCGATCAATTATGTGATGATGGAATCAAACTTCGGTTAATTCCATTTGCACTTACCAATTACGTTGAAAAATGGTTGTATAGCTTACCTTCGAACTCGATCAAAACTTGGGATGAATTCGTTGAAGTTTTCTTAAAAAATTCTAACCTTTGGAAAAAACGATTAAAATTCATAACGAAATTGTGAATTTTCATCGATTCAGTGATGAACCTTTCGAAAAATATTTTAAAAATTTAAAGAGCTTTTGATAAAATATCCATACCATAATTTTTAGAATTGGGCTCTTTGCCAAATTTTTATGATGGGCTTGAAAGTAGTTCAGGAACCATGCTTGAATCGCTGTGCTAAGGCAATTTTCTTGCCCAACATCACGATGATGCTTGGCAATTCCTTGAAAAATTGGCCGATAAATCATCCCAATGGGAACATTCTAACGAAAAGTCCATTTATTCACGATCGAACACACAATCGAGAGGATCATTGTTGGCTTTGGAAGCGAAAATCGATGTAATGATCAATAAATTTGACAACGTTTTCTCATCCAATCAAATGAACCAAGCTTCTCAACCATTGTGGTATAAATGCAACGATCGGAATCACATTGCCGATCAGTGTCCTCATTCGGTGGAACTGCTCAATGTTTTTAACAAGGTTAAGAATGATCTGTTTTCTCCAACGTACAATCCCGGTTGGAGAAATCATTCTAACTTTACATGGAACCAAAATAATTCTAACATTAATTTGGTCCGTCTCAATTTTTAAGCATTTTTGAACAATGTTTCATCCTCCTTTTCATCCAAACCACTTTCAACAAAATTTTATGCCTCCGTCTCAAAATTAATCGCAACAATCTTTCTCTCCCCAAGACGATAAATGAATTATTGAGAAAATTCTTAAAACATTGGCTAAAGCGACCGCTCAAAACCTCCAATCAAATAGCAATTTGCATAATTTTTTAACCTCATACATGCAGAATACAAGTCAATCAATTGCTAAACTTTAAACGCAAATGAGTCCATTAGCCACTTCTAAGTGAATGTGAACGAGGCATATTCTCAAGTCAGCCAATTTCGAACCCTAGAAATCAAAACACGAATACAAATTAAGCTCATGTCGTTCAAGATAGCAATGTGAACCAAATGAATGCTATCATGACTTTGCATTCAAATAAACTAATCAATAACCACGTTTTCAATCCAAACGATTTACCGAAAGCTCCTCTTGACACTTCGAAAATGAGAAGCAATTCTAAGCAAAACATCGAGTCAAATTCCATTCCAAATTCTTCTTCGACTCAAGTAGATCGATAGGCTAACTATCGAATTCCATTTCCAAATCGACTTCGACCTAAGAAGCAATCCGATCAAATGGAAAAGGTGTTGGAAATTTTCAAACAAGTCAAAGTGAACTTCCCTCTCATTGATATCGCTCAACAAGTCTCAACTTATGCTATGTTTCTAAAGGATTTGTGTACTCAAAATTGAAACACTGTGTACCCAAGAAAGCTTTAATAGCTGCCAGTCTTCGCAAAGTCCTGTGTCAATCAATTCCCATAAAGTACAAAGATCTTGGATATTCGACGATCTCATGCACGATAGGAGACAAGACGATTAATAGGTGCTTACTAGGCTTAGGTGCGAGTGTCAATTTGATCCATTATTCTGTTTACCAACAACTTGGCTTGGGTGAACTAAAACCAATAGAAGTAACTCTTAATTTGTCGATTGTTCGATAAAGAAATCCGTGGTAGAAATCAAGGACATACTCATCAAAATCGGTAAAATCATATTCCCCGTTGATTTCATCGTCTTAGAGACACAATCTGTGAATAATACAATGAGCCAAATTCCATTAATTTGGGACAACCCTTCACGGCCACTTCGAATGCCCTAATCAATTGTCGAAATGGTTTGATGAAAATTTCTTTTGAAAACATAACTTTGGATCTTAACATCTTCAATCTTGAAAATTAATCGAACGATCCACTTGACCAAACGTTGGAAGTTAGCTCCATTCAAGAAAATTTTGACAACGAAATAGTTAACCATAACCACGAATGCGAGACCGAATACGAACAACTATTTCGAGATGAGCCTAACTATAGGATCGTTTTCACTATATAGGGAGGGTGAATAGGGTGATTCTAAATATTAACGAAGAAATAAAAATAAATATAGAAACATAAAACAAAACAGAAAGTAATGCAGTAGAGATCACGCACAGTCTTACCTAGCTTTGGCAATAACCTGCCTATGTGCTGCCCCTAAGGTTTCTACTAGAAATTAGGTAATCAGACGCTTATAAAAATATGTAGACTCATGACACCCGCTAACTTGATTAACCTAACTCTAAGCTCAAAACTCTGCCACAACTCAGCCACTAAGTTGCGAATTCTCAAACTACGCCCCTAGTTTGTACCTAGTTACACAACTACAAATTTACATGATTTTGAAAAAGAAATTACAAAATAAAAACTAAAACTAACAAAACAACACCCTATATTTTATAAGTTAGTCCCAATATAATTAAATAGAGCCGGCCCAACAAAAATTATAGTGTGTTAACAAAAGAGAAGTCCGTTCCCCTTTTATTTTGCTTTATGTTGTCTCGTTCCTTTCTATTAAGAATTAGGGTTTTTATTGCGTTGAAGTCGCCGATTTAGTAAATCAATTTCCAGTGATGATTTCACCTTGATTTAATCGATTTGCAGTGCTTTGTTCGTTTATGGTCAATTCAATGCTGAGTTCGAATGGATAGAAATTGGTATGTGCCTTTTGCCCATTTTCGATTTTTCTTATGCATAACTTGATTGCTCTGTTTATTTGTTTGAGCTCGAACTCTATTATTTTATCTATGCTGAAATTTGGAATTTATAGGGAATGAAACCCTATAGTCACATTTGTATATTTTGTTTTGACTTCTTTAGTTATTTCGCTTGGCCATTAGATTTTTGCTTGAATGATTTGATGATTTTTGGCCTATTCATTTCATATGTGTTACTCCATATTTTTCTGATGAATTCGTATCTGCTTAAACATAGTTGAATTGTCCGTTCTTTTCTGCTTTAACTTTGGCATTTGAATTTGAGATAGTCTTGATTTGATTACTTTTTCATCAATGACTTGTTGTTCCATTTGTTGTTGGCAATTTTGGATTTTTCTGAACAAATGATGTTTTTCATTTGACTTGTTCACTGGTTCGTCGTTCCATATGACTTCTGATTGAATTTCTTTGGACTTGTTCAAACGTATGACCATCGACTTTGTTCAAACTTTTACTAGTACTTACACACTCTTTGATTTCTTCATTGTGCTCATTGCTGTTGCATAAAACCGGTTCACTATTTTGTATTTGTGTCACCATGAATCTACACTTGGTTGTTGCTTCTTTGTACATTGCTGTGTTGAAACAGAGGTTGATTGTTGCTTGGTAGAGTGTTCATACCTGAAAGTAGTGATCATTGCCTTGAACTGTATTCTCTGAAGTCTTGTTGCATTTGCTTGTTGAGTTCATTTGGAGTCTTGTTTTCCATTGTTTTATTCTTTGTACATATGGTGTGTTGTTGTCTTGTTCCTTGCCTGAGTTTTACTGCATTGCAATTCTGCTTTTGTATATTTGGAGTCAGGTTCCACTTTGGTGTTGTCATCCACACTGGTGTGGTTGAGTTTTTTTTTTGTGTTTGTATGTTATCTTGAGACTGCATTGTTGCACAATATGCTCCAATGTTTATATGCACTATATGTTGAGCATGTCTGAATCTTTTGTTCATTTGGTTGGGACTGATTCCATATGAACTTGTGTCTTTGTACACATATGTCTAGTCTGAATTTGCTCATTTGAGCTGATGTCTGGTTTCATTTGGATGATGTAGTCTTGTTGCTATGGTGTTATTGAATCCAAGAAATTTGAGTGCACTTGTATTCTCTGACCATATGCATTGCCCTTGTATTTGAACTCCTGCTTGCCTCTAAACTAATACATGCATATCCATATACATTTGTACATGTTGAAGTTTGGTTTCATTTGATGGATTGTTGTAGTCTGTTTCGTTGTTATTTGCATTTGCACTTGAGTTGAATCCAGCTTGGGCTTGGGTTTGACCTTATGCTCACTTGTTCCTGCAATTTCAACAACCAAGTGTATATCGATGTGCACGACCTTGTGGCATGTACAGTGATATACTATGCATGTCACAAGTTGTTCGTGTAAGATGAATTATAAAAAATGATGACGAACAACCCAAATAACTGAGACAAACAATATTTTCAAACACACACTTCATTTTGCACTGCAAATATATTTCTTTTCAATTTTACTGCGTCAGTGTATATTTTGCAGATAGTTCAGATGCTGGATATAGACTGGAACAAAGTTGAAGATCAAAATACGAGTGATGGGTGAATTATGTAGTGAGGTGTAATATATATATGTAAAATCGTTTATTGAAAATTGTGTTGTAATTAAAGTTGTATTGTAATTAAAAATCTGTAAATGTAGTGAGAGCTCAAATTTATACTATTTGAATTTGTAATAAAGTATTTGTACAAATAAAATATTTTTTTAAATAAGAATTCCGAGTTATTTATTTTATTCAACAAATATTTATTTAATTATGTGAAAAAATAAAACAGTACAATAATAAGTGCATTTAAACGAATATATATGTTTACTACAATCTCCCCCTTTTGATGATAACAAACACATATATATTACGATTTTGACTTTATTAAATGCATTTGGTCTTGATGAATTTTATTAGCTTCCTCTATTTGAGTGCTCTCCCTACAACAAAGCTCCCCCTACGTATATGCATAAAAATAAATAATAAAAAATGCAACGAACTAGATGGGAATATGAAAATAAAAAGTTTGAACTTATTTGTCAAAATCTTAATTTCTCTTCCCCTTTTGTTATCAGCAAAAGAGTAATAGTATTAGATAAGAGTCATAAAGTGATAAACATTAATACAACATCAATACCTAATCAAGTATAATATTAAATTTCAATACAAACTCAAAAAAATCATAATTACTCTGTTAGGTGCATATTCCACTATAGAGTGATAGGGGTGATGTCGGCATAAAAATCATATAGTCATGTCCATTTGTGGTATATTTATGACATGAATTTAAGTACTAACTAACCATGCGTAACCATTAGGACAGATTAGTAATGCTTATAATTTTTATTAAAAAATTAATTCCAAGCATCTTCTAACCACACGTGATCGTGAGGACTTTTAAACGGGGATAGAATCAACTCGCCTATTTCAACCAATTGTGATATATGTTCCATACATGCATAACCGTAAGGACTTTTAAATGACAATGAAAGCACATAATCAAAGATTCCAAGTAGTTCACCCATGCATAACCGTGAGGACTTTTAAATGAGAGTGAATACTTTTGGATGATTTTATTGCTAACTAATTAAAAAATGAATAATTTTTGGTTTAATTACCATACTTTGACATACTATATTGGATTTTGGTGAGTGATTGTCATAGAAATATGATAGAAATAGAGATGGTCATGGAATTTTTACCAACCAAAGTTATTACAAATTTTTTTTAAATTTTTAAGAAATTTACTGAATATACTATCTCAAGTCATAATGTACGATCAAAGTCAACACTCATCAGTTTTTCAGTCACTATTTATCTTTTCAATAATCAGTAGGGATTCAGATTAGAAATTTAACATAGGCATTTAAGATCAAATCCAAAAATGTAAAATTAAATTTCTAAAACGCCTAAACTGAGACAAAGTCGACAAAAACTATTTTCTAGAAGGGTTTTGTAAAAATATCAGCCAATTGGAAATCAGCTGAAATGAAATTATGCAGATATTTTCTTTGGAAATGCGATCTCTAATGAAATGATGTCTAACATCTCTATGCTTGGTGCGAGAACGATGTACATGATTATTTGTGAGATCAATTGCACTTTTGCTATCACACATAAGTGAAACTCGTTTAAAATATAGACCACGGTCTTGCAAAGTTTGTATCATCCATAAGATTTGAGTAGAGCAACCACTTCGAGCAATATACTCTGCTTCAGCAGTAGATAATGCAATACAATTCTGTTTTCGACTTGACCATGCAACTAAAGAATGTCCTAGCATAAAACATGTTCCATTAGTACTTTTTCTATCAACTAGACTACTTGCGTAATCTTCATCTGAATACCCTCTTAACTCAAAGTTATCATTAGTTGGATACCATAGACCAAAACGTGGGATGTGCAACAAATGCCTTATAATCCTTTTTACAACTTTCAAATGAGATTCTTATGGATTTGATTGAAACCATGCACAAAACAAACAGAGAGCATAATGTCTGGTTTAGAAGCAGTAAGATAAAGAAGTATACCCATGGGTATCTAGAGTAATCATCAACCAATACAAAAAAAATCTCTTATCACCTAAGCTTGCAATATCATTAGGTCCAAATAGATTCATATGAATTAGTTCAAGGACTCTAGAAGTACTTATAGTGTTTTTGGCATGAAAAGATGATTTTCAAAATTTTCCAGTTGATCACTGGCTGATTGAAATTAGATTATGTTGCAGATTTTTAACATATAATACATCATTGTTGCCCATTGTGACTCTGCCACCTTTGTCTTTCTCTAGGCTAAAGAACTTTGATTTGTCGTATGTTATGTGCTTGGAACAACCATAATATAGGTACCACTCTTGTTGTTCCTTAGCCTGCCAACACACCTACATGACAAGAGATTTTTGTGACATATTTATTTTTATATGTCCATGATTGTTAGTGACAAACAATTTTGAAAAACAAGTTTGCATAGAACCAAGACAGTCTATTTTTGTTCCTTTTGGAACCCGGATTTGTTTGGCTTTAAGAGATTTTAGATTCGTGCCTTTAGGAACCTAAATTGATATGGTTATCGCGTGTTTGGGTCTATACCAGCAGTAATTTTGATCATGTCCAATTTTTCCACAAATCGTGCACTTGGAGTTCATATGATTAGTTTCATTTTTAACTCTTTTAGACTGAGTATACCCAAGTCCTTGTCCACTAGTATTAATAGTTTGTTTCCCTAATAGCATATTTAGCAATCTTTCTCCTTTGGAGAATTTTTCTAAAGTTGTAGACAATTGTTGGACTTGTGTTTTGCGATATTCATTTTCATTTAATAAAAAAGTTCACTTTCTAATAGAATTTTCTCTCCTAATATTTTCACTTTCTTTCAAAATCAGAATTTCATTTTCAAGCGATTTAATTTTAGTATCTAATTTTTTTATTTCCTCTTCTAATGATGGACACTTATCACACTTAGGGCTTTTATTTGTATAGTTTCTATTTGATCAAGCTGCTTATTAGTTCTATCAAACTATCCTTTTGTGATTCAATTTTAGCATACTTCTCCTTAAGACTTTTAAAACAACCATTTGTTTCATGAAATTATATAAGTTAATGAGAGTGGGTAAGTTTTGATACCTCGCTTGCCTCGTCGTCATCACTGTCACTTGTTTCTCCTCAAAGACATAGATTTTCTCTTTCACTCTTACTGACAATGCTTTTATCTTCTTCTTCACTTTTATCCCAAGTAGCAGCAAAGCTTCTCCTTTTCGGTTTCTTTCCTTTTCTGAATTGATTTTGAGGACAATTTGGCTTGATATGACCAGGTTTATTGCACTTGTGACAAATGATCTCTTGCTCTTCTGAGTTGTTTAGAACTTTGACGATTATGTTCTTTAATTGTTGATTTCGGGAAGGATTTCCATATTTGTGGTTCCACTTTTTGAATCTCTTTATTACCAGTGCTAATTCAGCTGCTCCTTCATTATCGTCATCTTCTTCACTTTCAGTTTTTCCTTTGAGAGTTATTGATTTCTTTCGCATATCTCCTCCTTCACGTTCTTCCTTGAATTTGATTTTTAGCTCATAGATGGTGAGATTTTCGATGAATTCTTCAACTTTAACTTGTTTCTGATCTTTTGATTCTTGGATGGCAATCACCTTTGCTTCAAATTTTCGTGGAAGAATTCTGAGGCTTTTCATACTATTTCCAGCTCTATGTATGATCTTCCTAGGGATTTTGATTTGTATATAAAATTAGAAAGTTGTCCATACATTTCTTTGGCACTTTCATCCTTTGCCATTGTGAAGTTTTCATGCTCGCTACTAAGAATAGCAAGGCGAGATTCTTCAACCTGGAGGTTCCTTCATGAGTTACTTCAAGCGTGAGCCAAATTTCCTATGCAGTTAGACAATGTAAGACACGATTAAATTCAATTTGATCTAATGAATAAATAATAGAATTCATAGCTTTAGCATTGGCATTTGTCAATTTATTATCAAGTTCTGTCCATTGATCCATAGGCTTTTCAACTTATTGATTATTTACCATTATTGTTGGTGTCCTATATCCTCTTTCAACAATATTCCATGCATTTATGATTTTTAGAAAAATTTCCATTCTAGTTTTCCAATATGTATATTCACCATTGAACATGGGTGGTCTAGCTATGGACTGACCCTTAGCAAAAGCATTATTAAACGAAGCCATTGAAAGAAAAAATCAAATTTTTTAACAAAAAATGGTTTATCTTTCTAGCTCTGATACCACTTGTAGGACTGTTTTAACCCTAGATGAGAGGTGAATAGGGCGATACTAAATATTAAAGCGGAAATAAAAATAAATATAGAAACAGAAAACAAAGTAGAAAGTAATACAGTGGAGATCACATACGGTTTTTTTAGCTTTGAAAATAACCTGCCTACGTGTTGTCTCCAAGATTTCTACTAGAAATTAGGTAACCAGACGCTTACAAAAACACATAAACTCGCGACATCTCCTAACACGATTAACCAAACTCTAAGTTCAAAACCCTGCCACAAATCAGCTACTGGTTACGAATTCTCAAACCATGCCCTATAGTTTGTACCTAGTTACACAACTAGAAATTTACACGATTTAAAAAAAAGAAATTACAAAATAAAAACTAAAATTTTTTGAGACCTGGTTTTGATTCATGACACAAAGATATCACTACGACATATAGATTTGACGACTACTACGACAAAAAAAGAATATATATTACAAGAGACAAGACTTCAAAATCGGTGCATCAATTTTATTATTCTATTTTTGAGTCTTAGGTCAATTTTTTTAAAATCTCTCCTCGTGTACATTTATATTAGCTTATATATTTAACCATCTTATTTCCAAATAATTTTTACACATATAAGCATATATAATATATGTATTATGTTATAAAAGTGGTTAAAGTTATATATATTATTATACCTGTGCAAACTGTGCAAATTGCGTAAATTTTACCAGGTCAGTCGACTGACCCAGATACTCAATCGACTGACCCTGAAAATTCTGTGCAACACGCACAGGTGCATAGATATACAGATATATATTTAAAAATTCGTTTGAATATTCAATCGACTGACCCCGAGATTCAGTTGACTGAATTTCTACAACAGCTACTTTTTGAAAAGACATGACTATTTGTGAAGAGTTACGAACCTCTACGAAAAAATTTGGGCGCAACACTTCAATCGAAACTCTTCATCAACAGTCGCTGCCTTCTTACCTTTATAAATACATACATTAACTTGATTTCAAATCACCGAATTTTCTTATCTTTCTAATCTAACTCTCTGGAATCTATTTGCTATTATACTTTCAATTATTCTTCATTAAAGCAATATTATACTTTTTATTCTTCATAAACTTCAAATATATATATTTATACTCGAGGAGAAGATTGTAGGAAGAGTGTACTACAAGTGACAAATCTGTGTTATTAGAACACACAAAGTCAAAATAATCTTTTGTATTTGTTGAAGTCCTATTCTACTGCTCAGGCGTGTGAAGTCCTCTTTGGCTACTGAGATGAAATCCTGTTCTGCTGCTCAGATCCCTGTTCGGCTGCTCAGGGGTTGTATAGACCTGTTCCTCCGGGTTAAGTGATGGTTGTTATTTTAGTGAAATTCCAGAAGGAGTCTGGGACTATACGTAGGACGGTGCTTCGAACTAGTATAAAATTCCTGGTGTCATTTTACTTTACTGCTTTTATATTCCGCAACATTTCATAGCTATCATCACTACACTCTGTATTAGCATTTATCCATATTATACGATCTATAACACACTTTCAAACTATAAAACAAAACCCTATAATTTATAAGCTAAGCCCAATATAATTAAATAGAGCCGGCCCAACAAGAATTATAGTGTGGTAACAAAAGAGAAGTATGCTCCCTTTTTATTTTGCTTTATGCCGTCTCATTCCTTTCTATTTGGAATTAGGTTTTTATTGTGTTGTAGATGCCGATTTAGCTGATTGATTTCCAGTGATGATTTCACCTCGATTTTCTTTGTCAATCGATTTGCAGTGCTTTGTTCGCTCACGGTTGCTTCAATGTTGAGTTCGAATGGATAGAAATTGGTATGTGATTTTTGCCCCTTTTCAATTTTTCTTATGCCCAACTTGATTGCTCTGTTTATTTTTTTGAGCTTGAACTCTATTATTTTTCCGATGATGAAATTTAGAATTTATAGGGAATGAAACCCTATAATCATGTTTATATATTATGTTTTGACTTCTTCAGTTATTTCACTTGGCCATTAGATTTTTGCTTGAACGATTTGATGATTTTTGACTTGTTCATTTCATACGTGTCACTCCATATTTTTCTCATGAATTCGAATCTACTTAAAGATAGTTGGATTATTCCATTCTTTTCTGCCATGATTTTGGCATTTGAATTTGAGATGGTCTTGGGTTGAGGACTTGTTCATCAGTGACTTGCTGTTCCTTTCGTTGCAGGCAATTTTTGATTTTTTTGAACAAATGATGTTTTTTGTTTGACTTGTTCACTGGTTTCCTTTTCCATATGACTTCTGATTGAATTTCTTTAGACTTGTTCAAATGTATGACCACCAGCTTTGTTCAAACTTCTATTGATACTTACCCACTGCTTGATTTCTCCACTATGCACATTGTTGTTGCATAAAACCGATTCACTGCTTTGTATGTGTGTCACCATGAGTTTGCACTTGGGTGTTGCTTCTTTGTACACTATTGCATTGAAACAAAAGTTCATTTTTGCTTGGTCAAGTGTTCATACCTGAATGTACTGACCATTGCCTTGAACTGTATTCGCTGAAGTATAATTGCATTTGCTTGTTGAGTTCATTTGGAGTCTTGTTTACCATTGCTTTATTTTTTGTACATGTGGTGTGTTGCTGTCTTGCTCCTTGCTTGAGTTTTATTGCATGTGATTTTGCTTTTGTATATTTAGATTCAGGTTCCACTTTGGTGTTGTTATCCACACTGGTCTAGTCGAACTTTTTTGCATGTTTGTATGTTGTCTTGAGTCTGCACTGTTGCACAGTATGCTCCAATGTTTATATGCACTATATGATGAGCATGTTCGAAGCCGTTGTACATTTGGTTGGGACTGATTCCAAATAAACTCGTGTCTTTGTACATATGTGTCTGGTCTGAATTTTCTCATTTGAGATGCTGTCTGGTTTCACTTGAGTGATGTAGTCATGTTGTCTTGGTGTTATTGAATCCATGAGATTTGAGTATACTTGTATTCTATGACCGTATGTATTGCCCTTGTATTTGAACTCCTGCTTGCCTATGAATTGATACATGCATATCCATATACATTTGAACATGCTAAAGTCTAGTTTCATTTGATGTCTTGTTGCAGTCTGTTTTGTTGTTATTTGCATTTGCACTTGAGTTGAATCCAGCCTAGGCTTGGGTTTGACCTTGTGCTCACCTGTCCCTGCGATTTCAACAAACAAGTGTATATCGATGTGCAAGACATTATGGAATGTACAGTGATACACTGTGCATGTCACAATTTGTTCATGTAAGATGAACTAAAAGAAAATGATGACGAACTACCCTAATAACTGAGGCAAACAATATTTTCAAACACACACTTCATTTTGCACTACAAATATATTTCTTTTTCAATTTTACTGCGTCATCATTTATTTTGCAGATAGTTTAGATGCTAGATACAAATTGGAACAAAGTTGAAGATCAAAATACGAGCGATGAGTGAATTATGTAGTGAGGTGTAATATATATGTAAAATTGTATATGGAAAATTGTGTTGTAATTAAAGTTGTATTATAATTGAAAATGTGTAAATGTAGTGAGAGCTCAAATTTGTACTATTTGAATTTGTAATAAAATATTCGTTTAAATAAGAATTTCAAGTTATTTATTTTATTCGACAAATATATATTTGATTATGTGATAAAATAAAATAGTACAATAACAAATACATATAAATGAATATATATATATATATATATATATATATATATGTTTATTATCATCAAATAATAATCATAGGCTATTGTACTCTACACTAACGAGATTGAAAATGCACTTCAATTTGAATCCTTCACCATTTAGTCGAAACTTCAATTAAATTCTTTGATTAAGCAACCTCCTCAGAATGAATTCAAACCTCTTCCTGATCACCTTAAGTACTCATACTTAGCTGACGACGAAAATTTTCCTATTATAATTTCTTCAAATCTTTCTCTTGATCTAGAAGCTTCCCTTCTTTCAATTCTTCCAAAAAACAAAGAAGCAATTGGATGGTCGATTACCGATATTAAGGGAATTAGTCCTGCTCTTGTTGAACATCATATCCACTTAGTTGAAGAAACAAAGCATGTTTGTGATGCGCAACGAAGGCTTAACACGAAAATGAAGGATGTAGTTCATGATGAAATTCTTAAACTCCTCGATAACAGAATCATGTACCCCATTTATGACAGTGCATGGGGTAGCCCAATTTATGTTGTATCTAAAAGGTCCGGACATACCGTTATCACGAATGAGGCTAACAAACTCATTCTAACTCGTACTCAAATGGGTTGGCGTGTTTGCATTGATTATTGAAAATTTAATGTTGCAACAGTAAGATCACTTCCCTCTTCCCTTCATCGACCAAATGCTTGAATGACTAGCCGACCTCGAATTCTATTGCTTTCTTGATGGTTATTTCGATTATAAACAAATTCTGAACGCTCCCGAAGATCAAGAGAAAATGACTTTCGCATGTCCCTTTGGCACCTTTGCGTATCGACATACGCCATTTGGCCATTGCAACGCTCCCGCTATTTTCCAAAGATGCATGGTCAGCATCTTTTCTGACATGATCGAACGCTTTTTAGAAGTATATATGGATGATTTCTCCATCCTTGGAAATTTTTTTCCTAGTGCTTACACCATCTTGAGATGGTTTTGAATCGATGCAAGGACAAACACTTAACATTAAATTGGAAAAAAATATCATTTCATGGTCAAATATGGCATTATCTTTGGGTATTTCAATTCAAACAAAGGCACTGAGGTAGATAAAGCAAACGTTAACGTAATAGCAAATCTACCAATTCCTAAATATTTTAAGGACGTTCATTCATTTCTTGGACACGCTGGTTTCTATTGATGCTTTGTGAAAGAATTTAGTAAAATTGCTCGATCTCTGACGACTCTTCTTAGAAAATACATTCCATTTAACTTTAATTCTAATTACTTTCTTCTTTCGAACGTCTAAAAAATGGACTCATTTCCGCTCCCATCATTTTCTCACCCAACTGGGATCTTCCATTCGAAATAATGTGCGACGTCTCTTACTTTACAGTTGGCGTTGTCCTAGGACAACACATCAACAAAATTCTTTATGTCATTTACTACGTATTATGACTTTAAACGATGCTCAACTCAGCTATACAACAACCGAAAAAGAGCTTCTAGCGGTAGCCTTTGCGCTTGAAAAGTTTCGACCTTATTTGATTGGCTCATACTATTTACATCGACCACTCCGCTCTTAGGTACCTTTTCACTAAAAAGGATGCTAAGTCTCGTTTAATCCGTTGGACCCTGTTACTTTAAGAATTTGACTTTACGATTAGAGACAAAAAAAGATCGAATAATGCCATTGTTGATCATCTGTCACATCTTCCAAATGCACCATCTTCTTTACCTAGTTAATGAGAACTTTCCTAATGAACATCTCCTTTCCATTTCTGTCAATCCATAGTATATCGATATAGTGAACTATTTATTCACTAAGGAAACTCCTTCATTCTGGTCGAAATAAGATAAATATAAATTCTTTCCCAAGTCAAGTACTTCCCTTGGGATTATCCATACTTGTTTAAATATTGTTCCGACCAAATCATTCGATTGCATTCCAAATTGTGAAATTAATAATGTTCTTTCATTTTGTAATGACCAAGCTTGTGGTGGTCATTTCGATCCGAAGAAAACAACGACAAATGAGCTTCAATGTGATTTTTACTGGCCTATGCTTTTCAAAGATGCGTTTGGGTTTTGTAAAACTTGCGATCATTGCCAAATGTTAAGAAAAATCTCTTGATGAAATATGATGCCTTTGAACCCCATTCTTATGATCGAAATCTTTGATGTTTGGGGTATTGACTTTATGAGACCGTTTCCCAACTCTTTCGAAAATCTGTCCATTCTAGTTGATGTTGATTACGTCTCTAAATGGGTTGAAATCATTCCATGAAAAATAAATGATCACAAAGTTGTTATGAAATTCATAACAGAAAACATCTTTTCGAGGTTTTGGAATACCTCGCACAACAATAAGAGATAATGGAAACCATTTCTATAATCGATCATTTGAAACTCTAATGAAGAAATATTCAATAACTCATAAGTTATCTACTCTTTATCATCCTCAAATTTATGGTCAAGTTGAAGTTTCAAATCGCCAAATTAAGAAGATTTTGAAGAAAACTATAGATAAAAATTGAAAAGATTGGTCATAAAAATTGACAAATTCGCTTTGAGCCTATAGAACTGCGTATAAAACTAATCTAGGGATGTCTCCTTTTAGGTTAATATGTGGTAAAGTGTGCCATTTACCTATCTAACATGAACATAAAGCATTGTTGGCGATTAAAAACATAATTTTGATCTTGAAAAAGTTATTAAAAACATGAAATTGCAACTCAATGAATTAAAGGAGATTAGGAATGATGCATATGAAAAAGAAAAAATTTATAAAAATGAACAAAAGTCTTTCATGACAAGCCAATCTAAAGAAAAACATTTTCACCAAACCTAAGAGTTCTTTTGTATAACTCTCAACTTTAGTTGTTCCTTGTAAAATTAAAATCAATATGGACAGGACTATATGTGATACATATGTTTTTCCATACGGTGCCATAGAAATAGAAAATCCTAGGGATGGATTGATTTTTAAAGTCAATGGTCATTGTTTAAAACATTACTGGAGTTGGCAATTGATCGAGAGGAGGAGCTCATGATTCTTCATGAACTACATTGCGTCTAGTAAGAAATTTTAACCCTCTCCTATAAATATATACATAATTTTTTCCACTACACTCATTATATCATGCACTGAATGTGGAAACACAATCAAAATCAAGTGTGTGGGGAGTCTCATGTTTATTTTGATTTTTCATGGTTTAGTTTTTTGCATTTTCATTCCAAAAACACAAAAAAGCCCAAAACATTTTTTTAGCATATTCACTTGCTTTTAAAGAAACACGATAGGATAAGTATATGTTTTTGGTTTTTAAACTGAAATTTTTGAAAATTGACTTGTCTTAACAAAAAGAAAAGGAAAAGTTTGATTACAAGTAACTATGGTGTAACTAGTATATAGGAAGGTTCATAAGTGATAATTATAAAGTATATCCTAATTGTAATCTTTGTTTAAAAGAATGGTTGATCTAAAGTAAAGGCGATAACATTTTTGATCTTCTAAGTTAAGCGGTGCTAAGATGATTTTGCATAACTCTATCTTTTCAAAAAAATAAAAAACAATTCATAAAAATTAGAAACATCTAGAGTCATGTGTTCACACGTAAGTGTGTACACTCACCATGCTTTGTACCCATCTTACGTAAGCCCAAAAGGAAGTGCACGATTGGTATATATGGCATCAGTTTGTTCGAGTTAGATGTATGTAAATAAAATTAAGATAATAATAATAAACACTTAAAGTCATGTGTTCATACTCAAGTGTGTACACTCATCACGCTCTGTGCTCTTCTCACGTAAGCCCAAAAGACAGTGCATGATCGGTAAATCTGGCCTCAGTTTGTTTGACTTAGGTGTGTAAATAATAATGTTAATATGCTTTAAAATAGAGAGAAAGCAATTGAAACCCATGTTGAATATGCGCTTATATGATTTTTGTTTGATGATAATAAACATATATACATTCGTTTAAATGTATTTGTTAATATACTATTTTATTTTCACAGATTAAATAAATATTTGTTGAATAAATTAAATAACACAGAATTTGAATTCAAACGAATATTTATTCAAACAAATATTCTTTACAAATTTGAATAGTACAATTTCAAGCTCTCACCATAACTATACAACTTTGATTACAATTACATCACATTTCATATTTACAGTTGACCTCACTACATATCACTCACACTCGTATTTTTATCTTCAACTTCCTTCTAGTTTGAATCCAGCATCTGAGCAATCTGCAAAAATAAATTTTGACGCAATAAAATTGAAAAAGAAATATTTTTGCAATATAAAATGAAATATGATTTTTGAAAATATGATTTGCCTCAGTTATTTGGGTTGTTCGTCATCATTTAAAATTGAATTCATCATACACGAATAATGTGACATGCACAGTGTATCACTGTACATGCCACAAGGCCGTGCACATCGATATACACTTGATAATGCTACAGGGACAGGTGAGCACAGGTCAAACCCAAATGAAAAGCCGGGTTCAACTCACGTGCAATATATTCAAAATCACGACTCAAACACAAGGTTAAACCTGAGTTTTTATAACTGGATTCAACACAAGGCTACAAAAAGAATGCAAAGCTTAGACAAATTCCAAATTCACAGTGAAGTCAAGACAGAAAATTCATGAATGCAACATGGTGAACAACCAAGGTGCAACGAGAATTTTACAGTGTCAAGTTCATGTATGCAACAAGTAAAGTGCAGTATGGCCAGAGTGAAATCAACATTATCACTAAATGAATCAACAACCCAAGTCAAGATGGAGCTACAGGAATGAAGAGACCAAAGAAATACAAATGCATGGCACAGTGCACCACTGACTTGAAGAACATATGAATCAAAACCATAAGTACAAGGTCAGTTTAAATGGCTGGACAAATGCACAACTAAACCAAAGTGCAACAGAATGAGAAGACCATAATGCAATAGTATAGCAGTGCAAATCAAGTACAAAACACAACAATGAAGACTACAGTAAAAGACAGTGGCAAATGCATATACATCAGAGGGCACAACAACCATCAACATAGCAATATACAGAGCTAATCCAAGCAAGTGATCGAACAAGAGAACATTGTTGTACAAGGCACCAGAGTTAGAGAACACAACAACCACTCCAGAGAGTAGTTCAAATACAAATGAACTCGACCAGTAACCAAGTACTACAAAGACCATGTCGAACATAGTGACAACATTAAGTAATGCAACAATCAATACTTCAATGAATTCAACATGAAGCAGTGCAAACTCCCAAAGATACAACAGTGAAGGAAACTATATCACAACAGCATGAAAAAGTCTATACAACATCAAGATACATGAATATGGAACCAACTATACAAGTGCAGACTACAGAGATCAATGCAACTAAAGTAATCAAATAGACTACAGTCTACACAACAACAAGTATCACTAGACAAATTCAAGTGAGTATGAAGAATTGACGAAGTCAAAAAAGAATCAACACCGTGATGAGCACGGCAATTCAAAGCCGTGGGTATCAAGCATCGAATATACGATTATGAACAAGTCAGTGAAATCTCGTACATCAATACCAGATCGAACGGCATATGACAAATTCAAATCAACATATACGAACGCAAAAACAGGAAATCAAATCCTATAAAAACCCTAATCATCATCGGCAATTATTCCATCGAGTTCAAGCATCAACCAGTAAAGCAAAAGGGATAAATTATGTACCGAAATCACAACAGTGAACTCGATCAAACAGAAGCGGCCAAGAGCGAACGAACGACAACGAAGCACACGAAAAGGCGCAGCTTCAAAACCTTAATTTTGGAAGCAAGGAGCAAAGAGACGAAGCCCTACTTTTAGTTGCAGAGAAGAACAAGCCGCCATCTCAAAAAGGAACGAACGAAGAATAAAGCAGCCATTTTTTCTCAAGATAAAAGGATCGGGCTGGATTGAAGTTAAAAGGGGGCCGGCCTTGTTAAAGAATAATAAAAGAGGGTTTAAGTTTTAAATTAGGCTTTATTTTTAATTAGGGTTTAGGGTTATTTTCTATCGTCTTTTAATTGTTGTTTTTTTATTTTTCGAATCGAAGAATTTGTAAATCACCACCTAGGGATTAGGTCGTGTCAGATTGTCTAGTTAGAATTAGTTCAGTGAGCAGGGTGTGCGAGTTTGCAAAGTTCTATTGTAGGCGGGAGCAGTGTTTGCGAGTAAGCAAAGTTCTATTGTAGGCAGGGGCAGAGTTTGCGAGTAAACGAAACTCTATAGGCGGGAGCAGGGTGTGTGAGTCTAGTAGAGTGTTTGTGAGCGGGAGCAAATGTTTGCGAGTCTAGTAGAGTGTTTGTGAGCGGGAGAAAATGTCTGCGAGTCTAGTAGAGTGTTTGTAAGCGTGATACTATTTAATTCTAATAGAAATCTGTAAATGCAGCAGTAGGCAGGGGTTGCCGAAGCTGGGTAAATTTTGTGTGTGATTTACTTTTCAGCATATTTATTTTTTGCAGTTTATTTCTGTGTTTAAATCAAAAAAATTTGTTATAACCCTATTCACCTCCCCTCTAGGGTTAATCTAGATCCTACAAGTGGTATCAGAGCCCGGTATTTTGTTTTTAACTCTAGAGTCATGAATTCACCGAATAATGCTTTTTCTGAGGGGCAATCTATTGCTAGGCCACCCATGTTTAACGGGAACGATTATGCTTATTGGAAAGTTAGGATGGGTATCTATCTTAGTTCTGTTGATTATGATGTTTGTGATATTATTGAAACTGGCTATAAACCTCCCACGATAATCGTTGGTGATACTGAGATTCCTAAACCTAAGGATAGGTGGGATGCTAACGATAAGAGATTGAAAACGACAAATGCTAAAGCCATGAATGCTTTGATATGTGCTCTTGATAAAAATGAATTTAATAGAATTTCTCATTGTACAACAGCACAGGAAATTTGGCACACTTTGGAGGTGACACACGAAGGAACTTCTCAAGTCAAGGAGTCTCGTCTAGCCCTATTCAGCAATGAATACGAAAACTTTGTGATGGACAAAGGCGAGAGCATAAAAGACATGTTTGGACGCTTTTCAACCTTGGTATACAACGCTAGAGCGCTTGGGAAGGTCTTCACTGAGGTAGAGCTTGTGCGGAAGATACTACGAGTCTTACCGATGAACTTTGAGGCAAAAGTCACGGCAATCCAAGAATCGAAAGATTTGAGTAAACTAAGCATGGAGGAGTTGATTGGTAACTTGATGACATATGAGCTTGAACTAAAAGCAAAGGAAGAACGCAACAACTCCGAACCAAAGAAGAAGACGATTGCCTTAAAGAGCAAAGAAGAAAGTGATGAAGAAGATCCAATTGAAGAGCTTGCAATGGCTGTCAATAATCTTAGAAGATGGTCTAGATTCAAGCCACGCAAGAAGAAAACAAGTTGTAATAGGCCAAAAGATTCTGAAAATTCCGATAATGAACTGACATGTTATAACTGCAACAAGCCTGGCCACATCAAACCAAAATGCCCACTTCTCAAAAACAACAATGGAAAGAAAAAGAAGAAGAAGGCCTTTGCAGCGACTTGGGATGATGAAGAAGGAGAGGAAGTTTCAGATAGCAGCTCAGAGGAGGCTAACTTGTGTCTTATGGCAAAATCAGATTCAGAAGCAAGCTCCGAGGAATCTAGTGAGGAAGGTGAGTATTCCTATAGAGATCTTGTTTTTGTGTGCTCAGATCTTACTAAAACAATTGATAGTCTTGAATCAAAAATTGAAAAACTGAAATCTGAAAGGAGGAAACTCGCCTATGAAAATTCTAGGTTGGAAACTGAACTTGAAAATATTCAAAACCTAAACTGTAAAAATTGTAAGATTTTAGATTCAGAATTATCAAAACTTAGGAATAAATTTGAGAATCTTGAAAAAGAAAACTTGAATCTTAAGGAAACCATCGACACTAGGAAAAAAGATTTTATAAATCGATGCACCTCACTTGTCACTGAAAACACAACATTAAAAACCAAAGTCCAAAATCTTGAGAAATCCCTGAATAATTTTTCAAAAGGAGAAAAATCTTTCAAAATGTTATTGGGAAATCAAATTTTTGCTAACAATAGAAAAGGACTAGGTTTTGGACAAGATGATGATAATGCAAAAGGTAAAAGTGTCTTTGCTCGATCTGAAATAATTGGACATCATAGTCATAGGAACACAAAATTTAATCAAGTCAATTTAATGTGCACAATTTGTAGAAGATTTGGACACAATCGAAATAATTGTTGGTATAGACCCAAACACGTGAAAACTATACCAATTTGGGTTCCAAAAGGCACAAATATAAAATCTTTGAAAGTCAAACAAATTTGGGTGCCAAAAGGAACATATATAAATAGTTTTGGGTCTCCACAAACATATTTTTCATATTCTGCCACTAACAATCATGGACCTATGAAAACAAATAGGTCACATAAATCTTTCATCGTGTAGGTGTGGTGGCAGGCTAAGGAACAACAACAGTGTTCTCTGGATTTTGGCTGTTCCAGAAACACAACGGGCGACAAAGCAAAGTTCCTTAGCCTAGTACAAAGGTGACAGAATCACAATGGGCAACCACGAAAAATTATTGTAAAGGTAAAACAGGTAATTTTGTTTTGAACGATATATTAAATGTGATAATCTGCACCGTATTCTGAATGAAATCAGCCAAAGATTGTGATGTTGAAAAGAGATGATTTTTTTAATTCTGACTTATTCTTAATTGATATGATTTCTTTTGACTTGTTCTTATTTATGACATTGATTTGTGCTTAAATGATGACCAATCAGATTTTCAACTTTGAACTAATCCATATAAATTTGTTCGGTCAAATGATGGTTACTCATGCTACACGTAGATATATTTGATATTTTGGTCACTGCTTGTAAATTTGCACGATTTCATGTGAAAGCTGTTAAAAAGGATTTTATGAAATTGTTGAAATTTTATGAAATTGTTGAAACTTCAAGAAATTGTTTTGAAATAATAATGAAGTTTTAATGACTGTTGATAGTTGTTCATCCTATGGCTTCTAAGTTTAACACTATGATATTTGTTTGAGTGATAACATGGCTTCATTTCAAATTTCATTCTGAGATAGTTTGTTGAAATTTCACAATCTGGTCTTTGACATCCGACGAGTGAATATTGAGTGAAACTTAAATTCAGATGCAGATTACACTAGTAATATAGTTGATAGAAAAATTACTAGTGAAACGTGATTAATTTTTGAAACATTCATTTGCTGCATCGTTTTTCAAAGAAAATATCTGCATATTTTTCACTTGAAATAATTTTCAAATAGCAGAAAATTTTCTTATAAAACCCCTTCAAGAAAATCATTGTTGACCATATTTTCAGATTAGTCATTTTTGAAAAATTGATTTTATAATTTTTGAATTTGATTTTAAATGACTATTTTGACTAATCTGACTCCCTTTGATTATCGAAAAGATGAATAGTGATTGAAAAAGTGATGAGTGTTGATATTTATCATATATTATAACTCGAGAAAGTATAATTAGAAAATTTCTTTAGAATTTCATAACAAGAGTTATAAAAACTTTTTGTTGGGTAAAAGTTCCATGACCATTTCTATTTCTACCATCTTTCTATCGACCATCACTCATCAAAATTACATATAGTATGTAAATTTGTGGTAGTTTACAAAGGAAATCATTCGTTTTTCAATATCTTTAAATCTGTGAAGGAAATTATTTGTGCTTCAATTTATTATATTCTTCAATAAAATAAATATCCAAAGTATTCACTCTCATTTAAAAGTCCTCACGGTTATGCATGGGTGAATTATTTGGATTTTTGATTATGTGCTTCCATGCTCATTTAAAAGTCCTCACGGTTATGCATGTATGGAACGCATATCAAAATTAATTGATTTAATAGACAAGTGGATTCTAATCCCATTTAAAAGTCCTCACGGTTATGCGTGGTTAGAAGATACTTGAATTCTTTTTAAAAATTAAATTGGAATACTACTAATCTCATTTAAAAGTCCTAACGGTTATGCATGGTTAGTAGATATTCAAATTTCCCGAAATAAATATACCACAAATAGACAGAACTGTATGATTTTTTGATGATTTTATCCCCATCACTTCTGAAAGTGGATTATGCGCCTGACAAGGGTAATTATGATTTTTGTTTGAGTTTTATTGAAATTTGATATTTATATTCAATTGAGTTAAATGTTTGATTCATGTCTGTCACTTCATCCCTATTTTTATAACACTGTTATTCTTTTGCTGATAACAAAAGGGGGAGAGAAAAGTTAAGATTTTATCAAATAGAATCAAGCAAAGGTCAAATAATTTTCCATTTGCATATAGGCTCATTTACATATTTTTATTTGTATGCATATATGTAGGGGGAGTATCATGTAGAGAGGAAACATTCAAATAGGGGGAGCAAATTGAACAATCAAATACATTTAATACATTCAAAATCTTAAATATATGTTTGTTATCATCAAAAGGGGGAGATTGTTGAATATGCGCTTATATGATTTTTGTTTGATGATAATAAACATATATACATTCGTTTAAATGTATTTGTTAATATACTATTTTATTTTCACAGATTAAATAAATATTTGTTGAATAAATTAAATAACACAGAATTTGAATTCAAACGAATATTTTATTCAAAAAAATATTCTTTACAAATTTGAATAGTACAATTTCAAGCTCTCACTATAACTATACAACTTTGATTACAATTACATCACATTTCATATTTACAGTTGACCTCACTACATATCACTCACACTCGTATTTTTATCTTTAACTTCCTTCTAGTTTGAATCCAGCATCTGAGCAATCTGCAAAAATAAATTTTGAAGCAGTAAAATTGAAAAAGAAATATTTTTGCAATATAAAATGAAATATGATTTTTGAAAATATGATTTGCCTCAGTTATTTGGGTTGTTCGTCATCATTTAAAATTGAATTCATCATACACGAATAATGTGACATGCACAGTGTATCACTGTACATGCCACAAGGCCGTGCACATCGATATACACTTGATAATGCTACAGGGACAGGTGAGCACAGGTCAAACCCAAATGAAAAGCCGGGTTCAACTCACGTGCAATATATTCAAAATCACGACTCAAACACAAGGTCAAACCTGAGTTTTTATAACTGGATTCAACACAAGGCTACAAAAAGAATGCAAAGCTTAGACAAATTCCAAATTCACAGTGAAGTCAAGACAGAAAATTCATGAATGCAACATGGTGAACAACCAAGGTGCAACGAGAATTTACAGTGTCAAGTTCATGTATGCAACAAGTAAAATGCAGTATGGCCAGAGTGAAATCAACATTATCACTAAATGAATCAACAGCCCAAGTCAAGATGGAGCTACAGGAATGAAGAGACCAGAGAAATACAAATGCATGGCACAGTGCACCACTGACTTGAAGAACATATGAATCAAAACCAGAAGTACAAGGTCAGTTTAAATGGCTAGACAAATGCACAACTAAACCAAAGTGCAACAGAATGAGAAGACCATAATGCAACAGTATAGCAGTGCAAATCAAGTACAAAACACAACAATGAAGACTACAGTAAAAGACAGTGGCAAATGCATATACATCAGAGTGCACAACAACCATCAACATAGTAATATACAGAGCTAATCCAAGCAAGTGATCGAACAAGAGAACATTGTTGTACAAGGCACCAGAGTCAGAGAACACAACAACCACTCCAGAGAGTAGTTCAAATACAAATGAACTCGACCAGTAACCAAGTACTACAAAGACCATGTCGAACATAGTGACAACATTAAGTAATGCAACAATCAATACTTCAATGAATTCAACATGAAGCAGTGCAAACTCCCAAAGATACAACAGTGAAGGAAACTGCATCACAGCGGCATGAAAAAGTCTATACAATATCAAAATACATGAATATGGAACCAACTATACAAGTGCAGACTACAGAGATCAATGCAACTAAAGTAATCAAATAGACTACAGTCTACACAACAACAAGTATCACTAGACAAACAAACCATGCCAAAGTAACCAAGCCAGAAATGCATCAGATCAACTACAAATACAAGTGTTGACCAAAATCAAGATTCAAAGAAACAGGGTACAGTGATGCAGTGAACTACAGTTTCGCAAATGATAACAAAGTCAAGATTTCCAGTTAATCAAGTCATTCAATGCCGAAGACAAAGTGAAACCAGAAGTCAAGTTATAAAATTCAAGTGAGTATGAAGAATTGACGAAGTCAAAAAAAAAATCAACACCGTGATGAGCACGGCAATTCAAAGCCGTGGGTATCAAGCATCGAATATACGATTATGAACAAGTCAGTGAAATCTCGTGCATCAATACCAGATCGAACGGCAAATTCAAATCAACATATACGAACGCAAAAATAGGAAATCAAATCCTATAAAAACCCAAATCATCATCGGCAATTATTCCATCGAGTTCAAGCATCAACCAGTAAAGCAAAAGGGATAAATTACGTACCGAAATCACAACAGTGAACTCAATCAAACAGAAGCGGCCAAGAGCGAACGAACGAGAACGAAGCACACGAAAAGGCGCAGCTTCAAAACCCTAATTTTGGAAGCAAGGAGCAAAGAGACGAAGCCCTACTTTTAGTTGCAGAGAAGAACAAGCCGCCATCTCAAAAAGGAACGAACGAAGAATAAAGCAGCCATTTTTTCTCAAGATAAAAGGATCGGGCTGGATTGAAGTTAAAAGGGGGCCGGCCTTGTTAAAGAATAATAAAAGAGGGTTTAAGTTTTAAATTAGGCTTTATTTTTAATTAGGGTTTAGGGTTATTTTCTATCGTCTTTTAATTGTTTTTTTTTTAATTTTTCGAATCGAAGAATTTGTAAATCACCACCTAGGGAATAGGTCGTGTCAGATTGTCTAGTTAGAATTAGTTCAGTGAGCAGGGTGTGCGAGTTTGCAAAGTTCTATTGTAGGCGGGAGCAGAGTTTGCGAGTAAGCAAAGTTCTATTGTAGGCAGGAGCAGAGTTTGCGAGTAAACGAAACTCTATAGGCGGGAGCAGGGTGTGCGAGTCTAGTAGAGTGTTTGTGAGCGGGAGCAAATGTTTGCGAGTCTAGTAGAATGTTTGTGAGCGGGAGCAAATGTCTGCGAGTCTAGTAGAGTGTTTGTAAGCGTGATACTGTTTAATTCTAATAGAAATATGTGAATGCAGCAGTAGGCAGGGGTTGCCGAAGCTGGGTAAATTTTGTGTGTGATTTACTTTTCAGCATATTTATTTTTTGCAGTTTGTTTCTGTGTTTAAATCAAGAAAATTTGCTATAACCCTATTCACCCCCCCTCTAGGGTTAATCTAGATCCTACAACCCAAACACTATGGTCACCTATTCGATTTGACTTGTTATTCAACCGAAATAAAAATGCCACATTTTAAAACTTTAATAATCAACTAAATGATTCAATTCATAGTTGCACTATATTATCAACCGAAACAAGTAGGCAAAGTAGAGTCTAATTGCGATGATAACTTAATTTTTGTTGTAACTTTTGATGAGTAAAAAGACTAAAATTTCTTGATAATAACGAAAATTTATATCTAACTTACTCGTATCAATTTAAAAGTAAATTCTTCATTTGTAAACATTTTTAAAAACTTTCATTATGTAGTCGCATTGGAATTTGCATATCGCATTTGATTTTGTGGGTAGTATCCACTGAAAACCCTCATGAGACAACATTTGTCTTACTAGGGACACCTAGAGGTTTAACGGCTTGTTGTATACGCTCAATGCAATCGTATTTCCTGCGAAAATGGATTTATCCTAATTTTAGTTTATTTAAGGACGAATAAAAAGATAAGTGTGGGGATATTTGAAGCGCATGTAAAAGTGTGTATTTTTACTCTCATATGTAATCTTCTTTTATTAAAATAAGTGAGCATATTGTGGTATTTGCATGCTTAAGCCAAAATCTAAATTGTTTTCAAATCATCATTCGTTCATCTTCATTTGGGGGTAATTTAGTATATGAATTAATTTTGAGAAAATTTATTCGTATATTTTATTTTTGTTTGTAGGAAATTGAGTGAAAATTAGATGATGCTTCATGGATATGTGTACGCTCAAATGTTCAAGGCCAAAAGAATTTAGAAAAAAAAGAAATAATGCAACATGGAGGAGCGCACATACCCACTAACTAATAGACCATAATTAAAAGCACATGCACATGTTAATGGAGATTTAAAGACATGTTAATGGAGATTTAAAGGCATGTTAGTGGGGATTAATTAATTTCCAAATGATTACTTTGAGGCTACACAATATCAAGGGAATTATTGATAGTCTCCTGAAAATGGAATTAGGGTTTTAAGCATATGTAAATATCCCTTATGTTTCATATAATTATCTCTTTTTTTATGCATGTTGTAGCCAGAAAATCAATGATAATTAATTTTTTTAATGATTTCTTATCCTTCTTCTTATTTGCTTTTGTTTACGTGCTCTTTTCTCTTATGCTATCTTATTTCATACTCTTTTATATCAGTTTATGTCTCTTTTATTTCATGTTAATAGCATAGATTTAGTTCATGCAATTAGTTTAGATTTATTTTATACAAGTAGTTAGTTCTCTTTTCCTTTGATTAGCCTTTTGTTTTTCATGCTAAAACCGTTTTATGTTGAGATGAGTTCAGTTATGAGAAGCTAAACCCCTTCAATTTAGGAGTAATAAAGCCCCCATGAGTTATACTAAATCAACATAACATGGTTGTATTTGTAGTCACTCTTCTGTGCTTAATAGACATTATTAATAATGGTAGTTTATGTTTCTTTTTTTGTGAATTTGATAGTCTATGTTGACATCTCAAATAAGCTATGCTTAATCTAATATAAACATGATAAACTATTTGATCATTTGCCTAAGTGATTTTTATGATGAAAGTCAAACTAGAATCAAAATTTGATGACCTATTTTACTAGTTCATAGTGAATAGATCATGCTTAAAATAAATTTTATTTTTAATTTCACGTCATTTTCATTAGAGTTGATAAGTGGGTTTGAATGGTGTGTTAGAGTTTGATGATTTAAGTTGTGTTAATTAATAGCATAAATAAACCATACTTATAATAAACACATCAATCATTTCTATGTAAAATTTAAATGAGAGATTATAGATGAATTTTGTGTTGATTTATATGAATGATCGAAAGTGGATTTGCCTCTAAGTTGTTCATTAATCTCACAGTTTTATTCACTTTTGCTCTAGTTTGTTTTCTATAATTTTCTTAGTTTAAAACAATTTCAAAACCTTGGGCTAATTTGATTGAGTAATTTTAGAAGCTAATTCTTTCCTTGTGGATCGACCCGTACTCGCATACGTACTACGATTACATGCCGTGCGCTTGCAGTTTTGTAACGATATATTTTCGATGGATTTCTAATCGGTAGAAGATCCATTGTTAAATATTAGTCTCAATTCTTTTGGGTAAGTCTTCCCAGTCAATCTGGCTACCAGTACCTACGAATGATCGGACTAATGTAAGACATCACGGTTTAGGTTATGATAATAATTACGCTATTGATATAGTAGGAGAAACCTTTAGCACGGGTCTGCTCTGGTTTAGAGCTATTAAGAAGATTTGGTAGGGTCCTCTTCTTTCTTAGAAGCTATGTAATTAAAGCGCCTGGCAGATTCAATGCGGCGGAGGTGCAAAAAGTCATAGCGGGGATACAGCGAGGATATAGCGGGATATAGCGGATGACTCTAAAAGAGCATATAAAACTCATACTTCGTGTTTTTACAAATATATAAATGGTAATTAAATGAAAAATTAACATTCAATTGAATTATAATTAATACATAAATAATATTAAATAAAAACATATGCGAATATACTATAAATAAACGTAAAACTGTTATATAACATAATTGAATTTAGTAGAATATTAGAGTATTTTGATTTCTGAAAATATATTAAAAATTCAATTAAATAAATTAATTTCATAATTTTTATAATGTATAAATGTCATTTTTCAGTTCGTTTTTTATAAAGAAGATATAGCAGAAATAGGAAAATATAGCGGGAATAACGGGATATAGCGGAAATAGCGGGGCTTAAAGTGGAAAGGTTATATTTGGGGCTATATGAAAAAATCGTAGCAGTAGAAATCCACAATGAGATATAGCAGGGTTATAGCGGAGAAATAGCGGGGCATTAACTACACAGCTTAGGAGAAGTATTAAGTGACCTAATGAGTTTTCTTACGGTGTCAGTTAGCTAGAAACATATAAGGACCCACCTTAGGTTAGTTTTTAAATGATGGGGACCTGCCTATTTTATAGGTCTAAATGGTCAGAGTCTGCCTAAGTTTCCAAAAAGAGGTATGGAATGGTTTGGAGGTTCTCACTCTCGCATGGTTAACAATAGTTGCGTTTGAATTTGGAAATGAGTTAGGTATCAAGTGACGTGGATTTTATAGGTTTAAATGATTAAAGTCTGCCTAATATCCAATAAAGAATATTTATTGGCTAGGGTGCTTTCTCTTGCATCATTGATGTTAATCGCGCATGAGTTTTAGAATTAGACTGAAAAAGCCTTTGTGGTTGCGGTTAAAGTTACTAGTATGGTATAGTTTTAAATACGTAAGATATATTTCTTATCCAAATAATACCGCCGAAGTACAATTATGGTAAACCTTGAGATTTTCATTTCACTAAACATTTGTTGTTCTGATCCACTTATCATTACAACACGCAAGTTAAAGGAGACAATGTTGATTTTAGGGATGAAGGTGGAGATGAAGATTTATGGTAGTTATCTATCTATTTATGCTTTTTAAATATTTTTAATGTACCCAGCTTAGAAAATTATGTTATTTTGAAATATTGTACCGTAATGATTTTATATAGGCATGTTGTAAGATTTGGTAATAACATGTACATTTTTGAAATGGTTATGTTGTATGAAATGAGTATTTATTTCTAATATTATATTTTTTTCCATTATGCTATGATATTTTGAAAGTATAGATAGATAGCTCTGTGTACTATGTATTATATATCAACTTAACGACTCACCTTGAGATGGGCCTAAGGTTTAATGGGTTTTTGGTCGATCGAAATTATGTCAGTTTCGAGGCAGGTTGTCACAGCAACCAATGAGCATGACAACAAGGAATGGCCATTTAGGAAGAAAAGAGGAAAAAACAGAAATAGAGTTTACTAAAGCTAAAGCATAAGAAAACTTCTTGTGGATGTGGCAAGTGTTACACCCAAATTTCCAAGGATAAACATAGTGTGGTGCCATCAAAGATTAATTTATGAAGCCATCGAAGGATGGAAAATAGAGTTGTTAAGAGTTGACGAATATAGATTATCTAATGTTGATATAATAAAGCTATCGAAGGCTAAAGATGATCCATCGTGAATTGAAAAGAGAACGAGGATATCGAGAGATAGAAGTCAAAAACAAGCTAATGAAGGATGATGATTCAAAGCTATCACAAGTTGATATAAAAAGCTATCGAGGGATGGTGCTTCAGGGCCATCAAGTGCTAATCCATAGAGCTATCGAAGATTGAGATGCCTGAGCCATCGCATGTTGACTCCATAAGCTACTGGAGATTGAGATGTCTGAGCCATCGCATGTTGACTACGTAAGTTATCGAAAATGAGATGCCTGAGCCATTGCATGTTGATTTCATAAGCTATAAGAGATTGAGATATCTGAGCCATTGGGTGTTGACTCCATAAGCTATCGGATAATGAGATGCTCGAGTTGTTAACTCGAAAAATGGGTCAATATCCAAAAATCAGATGAAAGCTCAAGTTTAGATAAATGTAAAATAAAATGTAGAAAATAAAAAAGAACATACGGAAGTTTTTATAGTGTTTCAACACAATCTCTATGTCCATTTTAAACTTTTTATTATTGGCTGCTAGTTGTTATCTCTCCGGATTACAACTAGTTTTTTTCTTAGATCTAAGTTATAATGAATTTGAATAAGTTTGGAAGAGATAAGAAGTGAAGAAGGTGTTGATGAAGCTCCAAGTCCAAGAGTGTTAATGGAGATTCAATAGGGAGAAGATTCTTTTTTGGTGGCTGGTAGGTTGGTATTTATAGAGGAATAGGGTAGCAACGAGTGAGAGGCCGAATAGCAATGAAGTCCAAAAGATAGCACGAAGTCACACCAGAAGTCCCAAACTAGCCCGAGTCAAATCCTTAATTTGTCGTCGAATTAAGGTCCTTAATTCGAGGCCAAATTTAGGTGCTTTGTCCAAACTATGATGAAATTTTTCCAAGTCCTTCTTTTGCCTTTTCCAAGCGCTCTCGCTAAATCTCAATTCATTCTGATTCCGTCTCGATGTTCTCCTTAACCAGGGATGAACTAGTGTCCTTAATTCGAGGGTGAATCTAATTGGTGGGGCCAAGCCACTCCAAACTTTTCTAAACCATTCCTTGTTTTTTAAGTATACATGTCAAGTTTCAAGCCATTCCGACCTAAGACCTTAGGTTGGTGTTGATCTAAGGCTTTAATTCGGGGGGTTGATCTAAGGCCTTAATTCAAGAATGAATTAAGGACTTAGCCAACTTTTCAACCAAATTTTATTAGCTCAATCTCTAGTCTTTTTAAGTGCGCATCTAAGTTTTCAAGTTGTTTTGTTCTCGTTTGAATCTTCCAAGTCTAGTTGAAATCCGCTTTTCTAAAAAATGGGTTAACATGAGCTATCACATGTTGACTTTGAAAATTTAACCTTTCGATATCCGATAGCATATGGGGTCAACATCCGATGGCTTATGGGGTCAACATGCGATCGCTCGGGATATCCATGTTTATCCCATAAGCTATCAAAAAATGAGATGCCAAGTCCATCGCACGGTGATGAACTATCATTGGTTGAAACATCTAAACTATCACATGGTGGAAATAGAAAGCTATGCAAGATAAGTTTATAAAGCCGTCGCATGTTGAAATTAAGGGGCTATCGAAGGATGATAAATCAAACTATCGGAGGTCGATATTTCTTGAAGTCGTTACAATTTGGTTAATAAGCTAGCTGTCATTGGTAGAAGCCACTGTAGATTGATTAATAGAACTATCGAATTTGACACTCTAGGGTTATCGAATGCTGGCAAAGCTATCGCTCATTGAGAAACAAAGAAACTATATCACATGGACAACCAAAGCCATCGAATGTTGAAAAATGCATCCGAAATCAATATTCCAACTGCTACAAGGAATCCTTATTATTGCTTGTTGATCATTAAATTTTTTTCCACGTCAGCAGATCTCGACCATCCTTTTACTTCAAGTGACACGTGTCGTACCCCTTACTAGAAATCGGCAAATTCTAAATTGATCATCTTCCTCGTTTTCATTTTAATTTTTTGCATAATAAAGAGAGCTTGATTTGAGCCATCAATGGTTGAATTAACCCTAAAGACTTTGTGACTTTTCGATTTAGAACTCTAACAGTGAATTAATTGCATAATGACTTCTCATGAACTCAATTCTAGCATGCTTGACTAAGAATCTCATCTTACTCAAGTACCATTCACTCAATACCAAGGAACATTAAGTTGGCCTAAATTTCAACCTTACATTATATATTACCATACAATACCGACGCAACTACAAAAGAAGTAGTTATAGTTTGAAATTTGTTTAGTAAATCTAAAGAGCTTAACATTAGAAAAGAAATTGATTTGTACTTTAGTTCCTCAAGTTTCATGTTATATGAAAGTAGTCAAGTGCATAAAAGAAAACATAACATAGAAGTTCAAAGATTATACGTTAAAGATTGAAGATGGATTTGTATCGTTATTTATGTGAGAAATTAAATACAAATATATGATATTAATTATGCATGAGTACGTTACACTGACATCTAAACTGTTATGTGAAGTTTTACATGTTCTATAACTACAATATTTAAGTTAGGTCTACACACTGACATCTAAACTGTTATGTGAAGTTTTACATGTTCTATAACTACAATATTTAAGTTAGGTCTATCAACCAATATTTTCGGATGCGGATAGTGTCATATTCGTAAAATTGAACCATATTCAACTACATTCAGAAGAACAAACGGTTATGATATAAAAATTTATAACCATGTAATCATGTTATCATTATGGTTATCATCAAAGGAGCATATTATATTCCTACCATGAATTAAATTTATTTGATTTAATAATGATCTAAACCATTTTTGTGAGCATTATATCACCATTTGGAAATAGAAAAAAAAATCAAATAAAAGAACAATCATATGAATTCATGACATCATGTTTGAAACAGAATCACACCACAAAACAAACAAGTTGTTTCTTCTTCATTCATTTAGTCGCACACTTCATAAGAGATTCCCAACCGAGCATTGGTTGGAAAGTAACCGACCTCCGACAGGGGGTCGGTTGTGCTCAACCCTGAGGCTGTTGTCTTAGCCGACTTTTTTTTAGCCGGCTAAAAGAAAGTGGGTTAAATTCATATTCTGCCTTAACATGCCAAAATAAAGTCCACTAAGAGAAAATATGAATTTAGTCGGCTTTTGTTTAACCGGCTGAGGCTCTATTTCTTTAGCATGCTATATAAAAGCTACCTAAAGGGTGCTTTTTTTTTCCAGGTTAAGGGTGAGTTTTGGTCGAAAGAGTTTGAACTGACGTTCGACAACACATGGTTGGAAATGCTCTAATGTTTATTATTTATTTATTTCTTTTTCATTTATTTCCCGGACTACCACTGAAGGACGAAGCGTGCAAAAATAATAAGAGCAGTCCAGTCAAAATATTTTAAGGCAGCTGTTGGATCCGAAGTCGGATAGTCAAAACAAGCTAATCAGCTTTCCATTATTTCATGGGTATATAATATATAATTATTTTTTAAATTGAGCCTTCGCCCTTGTGCTGGGCCTTGGGTGGTTGCATCTTCAATGGTTTTTTTCCCCTATTTCCTTGTTCTTTGTCATTCTTCCTTCTCCAATATCTACTGGGGTTTATGTGGGGCTTAGCTTGGAACTCCAACTGGGTTTGTATTTGACAAGAACTTTTACCTCTACGTATATTTTGTCATAACAGTCAAATAGTTTAGCATATCTACATCATAAACTTGTGGCCCAAACTTATCCAAAATCAAACATTTGCTTATCCAAACTTTGTGGTATAATTTACAACTTCCAATGAAACCAGATTTCGAACTGCATCCTCAAAATCGACCCGCATATCAAGCTCAACAATCAAACTTGTGCTATAGCTAGTTACTTACCATGACTTCTTGGTCACCACTTCCAACATCAAATTTTGCTTGTGTTAGTCCAAGACAAGCAGCAACATCAATCAACAAATTTGCACTACCATTTAGAGGAAAAAGTTCAAGAGTGGTGACAGTTTCAGCTGTCGGAGATGTCTCTGCTGATGGCACCAAGTACCTCATAGCTGGGGCAGTTGCCGTAGCCCTTGTTGGCACTGCATTCCCCATCTTTTTCTCCCGCAAAGACTTGTATGTACATCCTATACTATACAAAAATATGTAGATGAAGCACGACAAATGAACAACAAATCCTTCGTAACATGAATATAATTGTATTGTATGGGGTTATTTCAGGTGTCCAGAATGTGATGGTGCAGGCTTCGTCAGGAAAGGCGGGGCAACACTGAGGGCCAATGCAGCAAGGAAAGATCAATCTCAGATTGTTTGTCCCAATTGTAACGGTCTTGGAAAACTAGGTCAAATTGATAAATGAATCTATACTTCGTTCATTTCCATATATGAGTTTATGACCGTTTTTTCTACTCTCTTAGTCTGTATCCTTTTCTCTATGTAACATTTGTGTACTGTTGTGCACAAACCACAGCACAAATGAGTGCTTATGTGATTATGTAGTCATATACCACCGGAAAATTATTATATCTAATGTTTTGTTTGGCTTCTGTGGTTGCAATGTTAGGTAGAAGAGTTTGGTCTGGTATTTATGGTATTAGACAAGAATATACTCGTGCTTTATAAAATTTGCGTTTAGAACTTATGATAAAGTTTGTCTTCAGTTTATCAAATGAATCATGCAAGATGTTTCTGTAAATACATTGCATTAGGTGCGGTTTTCTAGTTTAATAATCTGTGCTTGAGGTATTAATCCTACATAACTAAGGATATTGAAAAAATTTCAATATAAATACCTTCTTCTCATGATTATTGGGTCGACCTTACTTGAACTACCCTGTCCTTGTTGCAAAGGAAGGCAGGCAACTCTGTCTGCGTGATGACGACACATGCCTATGTTCTTCAGCGTGATTAAAAAGGGCTGATGGGCCTTGCTCTGTTGGCCCATCCCTGTAGAGAATCGCCTGATGGATCTGATGTTGCCCGACGGATCCACATACACAACTTTTTAATTGTTCAGAACTTCCTAATGACCATATACAACCTTTAACCTATACTTCTCCATCAAATTTATGACGTAATTCTGAACCTTTTTACAATATAAGCCCTGTTCTTTATTTTGAATTGCACCACCTTATAATATAGATGTAATTGAAATCCTCTAATTTTAGGTTATTGGTTCTCCATTTTTACATTTCCCCTCTTTTATAACGTTTTTATTAGTTTTCACCCTTTTTATACAATCGCGCATTTCATCAAGCATCCGAGGGGCATGATACTCATAAGCATTTTGTTGAACATTTGGCTCCTGTCAACTCTAGCTCACCACATCAGACATTAAGGACGCATTTGGTTCTGACTTAAACAAGCTATTTTTTATTTTTTTGAAAATTAAAATAAATTGGTTTTGACTTTCAAAAAAGCAAAAACAGCTTATTTACGGGATCAGCTAAAAGATGAAAAGCCATTACACGGTTACAATAATCATTCAGAATACAGAAAAATCCAGAGTAGAACAAGAGCAAGAAAATTTGACAAAGGCAAAGTGTGTGCATGTGTGCACTTCTGCACATGCATACTTACAACTATAGGTTGTTGGAAACAATGGTTATCTTCGGCTGAGTCGTGAACTACGTCACTCTCTTGAAGACGTTTCAGCGATCTGCCCTACGGTGCAAGCAGTTCGTATCTATCACCGCCGTCTTTAGGATAAAACAGCCTCTCAAAGTTTCGTGGTACCGATTCGTTTGCACGGACGAAGCGATTCAGTTTACACTCAGAAATACTGCTCGAATTTTGTGAAAAAATGAAAATCGTATGTTGTTCTTTCTGTTTCGTCTTCTTATCATTTAAGAAGGCGGAATAGTAAAAAGAACGTTGCTGCTTGGGGGAAACGTGGTCTTGAAAAACGGATCTGAGAAATAACGGGTCAAAACAATGAACGTTATGTAACGTTCTTCAATACGGATCAGCCCGGTCAAAAAACGATTAATAAATTTGTACCAAAAATATAAGTGTTACACCACTACAAGCCCGGGTCGGGACGGTCGGTCGGCGCGCGCGCGTGTGGTGGTCAAGCATGATCTCCCTCCTCACAAAAGAGCATCATTGGGTGCCCAAAGGGCCCAACTTAGCTTCTAAGAATCAAGTATAAATACTTGATTCTTGCATATAATCCTACAATGTGGGACTATGCACAAATATGAGCCAATTTCCACACTTAGTCAATTTTTTTAATAATTCGCTTATTTTCAAAAAAAATTCCAACAATCCCCCACTTGAATTTTTTTTATAAATATTTTCGAGCAATTTCTGAAAACATAAGATTGTGCATAAACAAAGGTGTCGTTCGACTTGAACCTTTGCATAAGGAATAAGATTCAGTTTATACTAGAGTGACACGTAGTCTTGAACTCTATTCCTGACATCAGACCACACACAATCTTTCTAGAGTGCAATCAAATAATCCCGTGCATTTATGGTCATGCACGTCTATCCCAGTTTAGTGAATGCTCTAGGAGTTTTGCCCAAAACTCCATAGGAAACGGCCAAATTTCCATATTCACATAGGTGAGTCTATCAAGAGTACTCCTGAAGGTAGGTACTCCACTCCAAATGGAGTATAGATCTCATTGAGAGTTTCTATTAACTCATCCTCTAATCACTTCAGGAATACATGCTTCTATATAGATGAAAAATAGCATGTTCAACTCATATCACTTCGCAACTTGTTTTTACCCATTGAACCTAGTTCTTGGGATATCCAGTCATTAGGTTGGGTTACCATTTTGCGTGACTCAACAATCTAAGGACAATAGTCCCATTTTTCTAGAAGTCGTAAGGACTTTCTCTCTGGACAGTCCTTTCTTCAAAGGATCTGCCAAATTCTCGTCACTGCGTATGTGATCCACTCTAACAGCTCCTGAAGAGTGTAGCTCTCTAACAGTGATGTGCTTACGACGTATCTATCGTCTTTTGCCATTGTAATAACGGTTCTGAACTTTTGCAATAGCCGCGTTACTATCGCAATGGATCAACACAGCTGGTAACGGTTTTTCCCATAAAGAAATCTCAACTAGCAGATTTCTTAAGTACTCTGCTTCCTCACTAGCTGTGGCTAGTGCTATCATCTCAGACTCCATAGTAGATTGAGCCAAAATAGTCTGTTTCTTGGATTTCCAAGAAACAGCTACTCCAACAATGCTAAAGATATAGCCACTGGTTGCCTTTGAGTCATCAGATAAAGTATTCCAGCCTGCATCGGTGTAACCTTCAAGAACAGCTAGAAACTTTCCATAATGTAATCCAAGGTTTATGGTTCATTTCAGGTATCTCATGACCCTCTCAATAGCGTGCCAATGTTCTATACTAGGTCTACTAGTAAACCTGCATAATAATCGCACGACATAGGCAATGTCGGGTCTAGTACAATCAGTGGCATACCGAAGGCTGCCAATGATGCTCGCATAATTAGACTGTCTTACACCTTCACCGGTGTTCTTGAAAAGCTTTACACTAGGATCATATGGTGTACATGCAGGTTTACAGTCAAAATAATTGTATTTCTTTAAGATCTTCTCAATATAATGAGATTGATCCCAAGAAAGTCCCTTTCCGGACCTAGTAATCTTAATACCAAGGTTACACTCGCTTCACCTAGATCTTTCATATCAAAATTGGCTAACACTGTTTATGGCATGAATGTTTGATCCAAAAATAAGTAGATCATCTACATACAAACATATTATAGTACAAATGTCATTTTCAGAGTTATAATAAATGCATTTGTCACTTTCATTAACTTTAAAACCATTTGAGATTATTAAGTTATCAAATTTTTCATGACATTGTTTAGGTGCTTGTTTTAAACCATATAATGATTTATCTAATTTGCAAGCTTTATGTTCTTGACCAGGATTAACAAAGCCTTCATGTTGGTCCATATAAATTTCCTCTTCTAATTCACCATTTAAAAAAGCAGTTTTAACATCCATTTAGTGTATAATTAAATTATAAATAGATGCTAATGAAATTAGTACTCGAATAGATGTGATTCTAGTTACAGGTGAAAATGTATCAAAAAAGTCTATATTTTCTCTTTGCTTAAAACCTTTAGCTACCAAACGGGCTTTATATTTTTCAACTGGTCCATCAGGTTTTCTTTTCAAGTACCCACTTACAACATATAGACTTACAACCAGGTGGTAAATCTACTAAGTGCCAAGTCTTATTGGATTCCAAGGAATCCATCTCATCATTTATAGCCTCTTGCCAAAAATCGGCATCTAATGAAGATAAGGCTTCTTGGAGGTTTGTTGGACCCTTCTCTATAGTAAAGGTGCAAAAATCCAAGCCAAAATCTTTATCAACTCTTGCTCTTTTACTTCTTCTAGATTCAATTTTAGAAGATTCATTAAGTACTGTTCTAATAGGCTCGGTGTTATTTGACGTGCCCATACTATTCCTCAGTTTAAAAGGAAATTTACTTTCATAAAAATTAGCATCAATAGATTCTACTATATTATGTGTATTCAGGTCATAAAATCTATATGCTTTGCTATTAATAGCATAGCCAATAAATACACATTCGTATGTTCTACTTGCTAATTTTATTCTCTTAGGGTTGGGTATACGAACATATGCCAAACATCTTCAAGTTCTAAAGTAAGATACATTCGGTTTACAATTTCTTAAAATTTCAAAAGGTGAAATCTTACTTTTTGATTTAGGGATTCTATTCAATACATAGCATACAGTCAATAAAATATCCCCCCACCAATGTTTTGCTGCATCCGGATTTAATAAAATAGCTACAACTAATTCGGTAAAGGTCCTATTCTTTCTTTCAGCTTTACCGTTCATTTCAGGTGAATAAGGTGCAGTTCTCTCATGAATTATACCATGTAATTTATAGAAATCAAGAAATGGACTAGATTCATATTATGTTCCTCTATCACTACGAAGTCTCTTAAATTTCTTATTTGATTGATTCTCGATTTTGGTTTTAAATAATTTAAACATATCAAATGCATCACTTTTATTTCTCATAAGATATACATAAGTGAAATCAGAGGTATCATCTATGAAAGTGATAAAATAACGGTGTCCACGTCTAGTCAAAGTGCCATCTAGCTCACATATGTCAGAATGAATCAAGTCTAAGGGTTCAGAAAATCTATAAACTGATTTATGTGGTTTCTTAGTGATTTTTGTTTGACTACAGAATTCTTATTTATCAAAATCAGTTTGTGACATTTTAGGAATCAAATCTAATGTGATCATGTTATGAATTATATGCTTATTTACATGACATAATCTAGAGTGCCAAATATTAAAGTCACACAACATATAAGCAGAACTGGTTACTTTATTAGATTCAGCATTAAGTTTAAACATACCCTCACAAGCATAATCCTTACCTACAAACATCCCCTTATAAGTCAAAGTATACAAATCAGCCCTTATAACTTGAGTAAAACCAGCCTTATTAAGGAGAAAACCAGAAACCAAATTCTTTCTCATCTCTGGAGCATGCATCACATCTTTCAAAAGAACTGTCTTTCCAGAGGTAAACTTTATTTCCACATTTCCAATGCCAGCAACTGTAGTGGTGTGAGAATCTCCCAGCAGCACTTTCTGATCATCGGTAGCCGTGTATGTACTGAACATAGCACGATCGTAGCAGACATGGCAGGATGCACCAGTATCAACCCACCAACCCTCTGATCCACCAACAAGGTGAATCTCAAAAATCATAGCCGTAAGAGGCTCCTCAGCCAGGTTAGCCTACGGTGCAGGGCCTGGTCTGTTCCTACACTTGCGTGCCATATGACCTGGTTTTCCATAGTTGTAACATAGAAACAACTGTCCAGAGTCATTCTTTTGGGTCGGTTTCTGCTGTCCTTTTTGGTTCCCTTATGGGTTCCAATTCTGTTTGCTGCGGTTGCGGTTCTGATTCTCAAAGTTTTTCGGATTCAGTTTCAGAACTGTGGGCTTGGACTTTTTAGTGTTGTTGTTGATAACAACAAGAACTTCCTCCTTGTGGTCCTGCTTACGAGCCTCCTCCTCAATACGGAGGCGAGTGATCAAGCTCTCTAAGGAGAATTCCTTGGTCTTGTGCCTAAGCACATTCTTAAAGTCTTTCCAACCTGAGGGCAATTTATCAATAATAACAGCAACCTGAAACTGTTCATCCAAACTCATACCTTCGGAGATGATCTCATGGGCAATTTTCCGTAGCTCATGAGATTGCATCTCTAGTGACATGTCATCTATCATCTGGTATTTCAGGTAGCGGCTGACTGCATATTTCGTCGCTCCAGCCTCTTTAGTGTCATATTTCTTTTACAACGCTTCCCAAATCTCTTTGGCTGACCTGTTAGAGTTGTAGTAGTCGTAGAGGTCATCACTGAGGCCATTGAGTATGAAGTTCCGGCATAGGTAATCCTGCTCTGTCCAGTCTTGCACCTCCTTTGATTTTTCTGTCTCGGCTCGCATCAGATCTGCGTCTGCTTCATCTGGCCTGTCCGGCAGCTGCGGTTTGTCGGTCGTCGGCACAACCACCACCTTTCTCATGGTTAGGAAGAATTCCACCTTCTGTTTCCAGCATTTGAAATAGAGGCCCTCAAATTTGAAAGGCGCAGCAGAGACCATTGGGACTTGGAAAAGGGAAGCGGGAGCAGTGGCATCGAGATCTGCAGCAGAAGTCATCGTCGGTGGCGTCGTCTTCAAATTGTTGGAAATAATGGTTATCTTTGGCTGAGTCGTGGACTACGTCATTCTATTAAAGTCGTTTCGGTGATCTGCTTTATGGTGCAAGCAGTTCGTATCTATCACCACCGCCTCTAGGATAAAACAGCCTTCCAAAATTTTGTGGATCGATTCGTTTGTACGGACGAAGAGATTCAGTTTACACTCAGAAATACTGCTCGAATTTTGTGAAAAAATGAAAAACGTATGTTGTTCTTTCTGTTTCCTCTTCTTATCAGTTAAGAAGGCGGAATAGTAAAAAGAACGTTGCTAGCTGGGGGAAACGTAGTCTTGAAAAATGGATCTGAGAAATAACGGGTCAAAACAATGAACGTTATGTAACATTCTTCAATACGGGTCAGCCCGATCAAAAAACGGTTAATAGATTTGTACCAAAAATATAAGTGTTACACCACTACAAGCCCGAACCCGAGCCCGAGCCCGGGTCGGGTCGGGTCGGTCGGTTGGCGCGCGCGCGTGTGTGGTGGTCAAGCATGATCTCCTTCCTCATAAAAGAGCATCATTGGGTGCCTAAAGGGCCCAACTTAGCTTCTAAGAATCAAGTATAAATACTTGATTCTTGCATATAATCCTACAATGTGGGACTATTCACAAATAGGAGCCAATTTCGACACTTAGTCAATTTTTTAATAATTCACTTAATTTCAAAAAAATCTCCAACATAGGTTATAACCAAGTCAGTGATTTTTGGGCCCTTGTTTCTAGTAATTAATGGGATGCTTAAGGATGTATTTATCATTAGCAGGATGTAATCGATGAGATCAAATGTAACTACAAGGGCCTTGTTTTCTCTTATTATTTTTCACCACTCTTGCATTCTTTCCTCACTTAACAAATACTTTGTCTTTTGTTATTGTTATATCTTCTTGCCTTTACCTCCTAATTCAGTGTCTTCAACAACCCAGAATATCTACCCTAGACCACCTTCTTACAACTTTCTAATCAGGACACAGATAAAAGAAGGAAATTTTGAAATACATCCTTATGATTATAAAAAATTAGGATTAGATCCATTCAATTTTCTTTTATAAATTACATCTCCATGTTTTTTTAAAATGTGAAACCCATAGGGTATTTGGTAATTTTGCTGATCTTAACATGCGTTTTTAGGATATATCTCTATAATCATAACCGCCGTAACACGTGTCGGAGTTGTTACTTTTAAATTTAGAAATAAGAGAACTAAAAAAAAGAAATTAAAAATGAGAGAGGTAGAAAATAGTTTTTGAAATGGAAGAATTAAAACAAGTAAGTTTTAAAAGGAGGGATGTGTCCCTAAGCAAGACTTAATCAACAACGGAACTTCAGTCACATTAAGAAAACTGGAAAATACCACTCGAGAATCATCAAGTCAACTCAAGAAATCAATATTACGGTGGACAATGTAAATGGGATGATGGCGAAATAATATTCTGGTATCAAAGAACAGAAGCAATCAGGAAACATACCAGAACCTGGATCAAGATCAAATGATTGGAGACCAAATGCTCTCAATTTACACTAAGGTTCAAAAATCTTGATTTTCATTTCTATTACCGTCATAAGAAAATTTTGAAATTTCTGTTCTTTCAAAAATTTCAAAAATTCCATTTTGCGTATCTCGATATTTTTCAAAATGTTTTGGTAAATATTGAAAATAGTAATGTAAATTTATTGTAATTCATTAATATAATCTCTTAATCCAACATATTTTACATTAAATACTCTACATTAACCATCTTTTGTCCAAATTTCCTAAACTAATTTATAATTAATATACAGCCCAAGGCCTAACCTAACAAAGCAACTACCTGAATTCCCTTCTTCTTCGTTCTTAAATCCAACCCTAAACCCACGTGCCCTAGCTTTCAAAACTGTAGTTCAAAAAGAAAATGAAAAAAAATTCCTTCTCATTCCCAGAAGCCTTGTCGACATGATTGAGCTTCCTTGTAGATGAATATTCTAAATAGTAACAAAAGGTAATATGACTTTTGTGTTGGGTTTTTTGTGTTATGTATTGTTTGAGAGCAGTTATGGTTTGATAGCTTAGAATTGATTCTATTTCATGTTGTTGCATCAATTTTTTTTTCAATTTTTAAAATATACACCCAGGAATGGAATTTTGGTGGATTTTCGAACCGGTCAACGTTGAAACTGGAGCGGAATGGCTGGGACTACGACGTTCCAAGCGAAAGTTAGAACCTTGATTCAATATCAAATGTTATGTTCCTTCAAATAACATGCTTCCAATCTTGACAAGACAAGAGAATAATTTATCGGATAAAAAACCAAGAATTCAACCATGTCAACAACATTCAAAGCAGGAACACATACAAAATTTACTCAGAAATGTTGATAATACTCAACAATATTTTGGGTTAATTAAAACAAAAAAAATTAAACTGGATTTTCCATCTTCTTTTAGTGAAGATAGGGTGGTTGATTGGCTTAGGCAAGTATAGTAGTTCTTTAGGTACCACAATACTAATACCAAGGATGGGTTCATGTGTGTTCATTTCACCTTAAAAAAGAAGCACTACTCTAACAATATTCCAAATCATGATCAGTTGAAAGTTTTCACAGAAAGAATTAAAATTAGATTCCAACCGCTAGAGACGGAAATGCCATATTCAACCTTCAGTTCTCTAAAGCAAACATCATTAGTTATGGCGTACCTAAATAGGTTTGCACAACTCCAAGGCACGACTAATCATGTTGTAATACTTTGAAAATTTGATAAATATTTTAATAAATCATCAATAATATAATAATGTGAAGATAATTAAATTTAAGTTGTTAATAAATAAATTAAAAAAATAAGAAGGGGCGAAATGATCATTTTTATAACTTTGGCATTTAATGACAAAACTGGGACTATTGTGAACTTCTCGTTTTCTAATTTGCGTAATATTTTGGTTTACATCATTTGGAGTCTGTATGGAGGAATTATGGCTAAAATGTTATCTGGGTTAATCGGGAGCTAAGACTTGGAGTTTGAATTTTGAATTTAGAGCTGACAGTTATTTCACTCATCCTGTTTAAAAAAAAAGTCACATATACTTAAGTTTTTAGAAACCAACAACTATGTCTTCCTCTATCTCCTTCCTCTTGCATACTAAAGCTCATATTGCTCTTATTCTCTCAAATCTTCACGGAGTTACACGAAACCAGTGGCGTTGTGAAGCTATCGGAGAGGACTACATATTTACATCAATTTGGAGGTGAAATTCCAAAGTGAGGAGATGCAATAGGCCAGACAATGAAGATTTGGATAGTGAACAGCGATTTAGGAGAGTGATTGGTGCTTTCTGCTTCATATAATGCAATTATGATGTTATAATTATGATACGTCGGCCATAATAGTATAAATAATAAACACGTATATACACTGAGAATAGGGTTAAATGGGAGGATTAGGAGGGATTTAATTATAAACAGTAAATTATAGTTATATTTTCACTTGATTCTTGTGATTTAACGAATATGCATCCAAATTGGTGAAATAAATTATTAAACTAGATGTAGAAACATAAGGCAAGGTACTGGGGATGTTTTTATGCAATAAGAAATGGAGTGGAAGCGGCCGAAGTCTAAAATAACAAGAAAAACAATCAAATTCGTGGCCTGCCAACTACTGGGAAAACGTGCACACCTATGCACCAATGACCCCAACCAATCCACCGATGCACTATAAATTCGTGCAAGTTGAAACTGGGCACATAAGAGCCTGTATAAAATAATAGTTATCGATTTGAATCAAGTTCTTATTATTTCCTAAAGGAAAATAGAGGCTATCAATGAGGCAAACTACGACGTTACTATTTGAGTGAATGTGTGTGATGATGTTTGATATTTGAAGTGTATATGTATGTTATTGTGATACAGAAACTAATACAATGGTGATGTGAATATAAGCGATGTTATGACACAGGTAGGCATTCAGGGATACAGATGTGAATATGGATATAAATACGAATACGGATATGGATCGATAAGGATATGGTCCTGTGACACAAATAGTGATCCAGGTATCAAGTTGGTCCCCTAAAGGCTTTGGTGGACCAATATAGAGGTGGATATTTAGAGACCATGTAGGGGTGAGGCTTGTCCAGGGCATGAATTCATATGGTTTGCAAGGCTAATGGGCGTCCCTATATGGCATGAGGCTAGTCCAGGGCATGAGTCCTATATATACAACTGATGTACAATGGACAATAGGCGAATCTATAGCGCACAAGGCGAGTCCACATAAATATGATGCGATATGATTAGATGTATATGACAGTTAGGTATGAAGTGACCAGTAGGACGAGAGGTGAACGAGCGATAGACTCTTATTTTTGTAGTATGTCTTACTCATAACCCTTATGTCTAACTCACTCCTATTTTTCTCTTATATATATATATATATATATATATATATATATATATATATCCATGTTAATGAAGGTTGGAGAAGAGATGGTTTAGAGATAGAGATTCATTTGCATATCTTGCATATGATGTAAATTAGTGTTGCGACTTGGATTTGATTATGTGTATGGAATAGGGTGTACTTATAGTGTACAGACCTAAGTATATGACTACGTAGACATGTTATGGTGATGTTACTTATAAAGTTTGGGGTATATCCTAGAGACAATTATATAATTTGTAATTATTAACTCTATAATAAAATCTCGTTAAAAATCAAAGGTGTTTTCTTTCTATTATATACTTGATATGATGTGTTATATTATTTATTTATTTAATTTAGGTATGTTTAATGGAGAATATATTAATGATATGTTTTTGTGATAGTAATTACAATGTGTTGTAATCATAAGCAATTTATCACGATGAAAATAAATATAGTGTGCTAAATATACCTAGTCAATATGTACCGAGAATGAATGTCGATACATTCGTTAATACTAGAGTATGTGACGCTCTCCAAATATTGAGCAATGCATTATTCATAGTTACTGGGGCACGAAAGGATTATGTATTGATTGTTATTGGATAACCATGGAATGACTCACTATACATTAACATGATAGTCAAAGTTGGTAATGGTACGTGCAGATCTTTCTGGATGAACCCGTGGCTTGATGGTGTATCCCTCGGATCTCTCTTCCCTGACTTGTTTGATTTGGCAACCCTTAAGGAGATTATGGTGCATGAGGCATTCTAGTTTGGCAAATGCAATATTGAATCAATAACATTATCACGGGACAAGCCTATCTACGATTATAATAATGCTCCAACTCACTAACTTTATCAACCTAAGTCCATAGGAAAACACTTTCAGATGAGGTGTGATGCCCCACCTCGAGACCTACACTAGTAAAGAGAATTACAAAGCATCATGTCTACTAATGCAGAGAATATGGCTGGTTAAGGGCGACCATCGTAGTAATATGTTAGTTAAGGGCTAAGCATGTCGAATGTGTCTCTATTTTTTTCATTACCTCATCAGTGGTCGGCGCACTTAGTCTATAACTAATGTAGACTATGGTGGTTTCGGACTGTTTCAGAATAAATGCAATATGTAAGTAAATGTATCAGTCACAGAACAGTAAACCCAGATCAGTACACACATCACCATACGTCATAATAATAGTACATCATACATAAATAACATGGACTACTGAATAAAATATACAAACATCCCACAAAAGAATACACATCATGATAATATAAGAGTCAACTACTCAAAAAGTAAAATATCCAAGCCAAAATGATAAATCCCAACAAAAGCCAGCAAAACGGTCCAAGGGAAGCAGCAATCCATATCTAACCTGCAACTCGGTCTAACCCGAGTGAAAAGCACACATGGGTCAAGCAAGCTAGAACTTATCAATAGTAAGGATCTCGGTAATAAGCGGAAGGGTGAGAATCACTCCGTTGTTGCCAACGGAATGACATATTATTCACCGTATCATTCATAAGCAAGGTGACATCAGTGATTCATCTATCTATTTCAAGGGAATTCAATAAGTAACATGCATATGGTTTCTTTTAAGGACGCCTATAAGTAAAGTGGATAAGGGTTGAGAACCATATAATAACTTCATAAAGAAACATCAAATCATCATAATCTATCATAAGAACTCAATAAGATTTAAAGTCAATCATAATCAAAATCACCATATAGCATAATATAAATGTAGCCTATATCATACTCAAGGCCGTATTCAAACAACAACATCACAAAAAGGTGAAATCGAACATCGAAAACTTCATAGAAAATTGCACATGCTTTTCATCTTGACTAGTTCTACTATTATTTGGTACCATTAATCGTGATGACTTGGGGTCACATAACATCATAACATCGTGATCATCTTGATGGACTATAGTCGGGAATATCATGATGACACCCAGTCATAAAACCCAAGTAATAACATCGTGATGATTAGAGTCTAGTAATAACATCATAAATATCATAGTGACTCCAATCGCATACTCGATCTATAGTACTAGTAACATCTTGAATGTGTCTCAACCTCTCGAATAGGAACCCGATTGGCATGAACGTACGTCCCATATCATACGTTTGCACCTATTGGTTTACCAATCGTTAGTCCATGCCACATTAAAAAACCAACATAAAATATCATCAAATAAACAACTCGCCTCATCTCCTTGGCAAGTATGAAGAACATCGTGATGGTCTTTTCTAACTATAATCGCAAATTAAAGTTTTAACATCAAAAATTGCCTCGTTTCATCGGCAATTATAAGAAAACAACATCTACATTGGTTCATCATCGAATGTACTCAAAAAGAGTAGTTCTCGAACCAGTAACCTTTGCCAAAATTAGGCAACCTCTAAATCATCTCAAATATCACTTCAAATTGGTTTCGATCGTACAAGTCCGATATTGAGCGATACAGCAAAAACACATGTCATATACCACATATTTTTACTAAATCATTTAATTCTCATTCTTTACACCAAAATTCACAAGAATAAGCTAAAAAATATTTAAAATAATTTTATAGAGCAAAAAGGATTTTTAAATGATTTTGAGAAATTTATATATACAAGCTTTATAAGGAAAACACTTATTTAAAGAGATTATCTATTTATAAAATTCTTTAAAATACTAACTAATTGATTAAAAATCCTTCAAAATGACTTAAAAACATTTACTTTCAAAACCATGATTTTTAATAAATTTTCCAAAAATTATTTGAAAGCAAAAACAATTAAAACCATCAAATTCTTCAAATATCGATATTTACCGATATTTGAATTTAATTATAATTTAAATAAAATTTAAATTTCAAAATTCTTCAAAACTGAGCTAATCTGTTATCAGATATCGTAGCTTCAAAATCCATCATCAAACTTTTCAATTCAATCATCAATTAGCTCGAAAACAGCAGCGAAAACTAATGAAGAATGCTGTAAATTGAAAATTTTGTTTTTGGTCGACTTTGACGATGGTTTTAGATATCAAAACTGTCCAGAATTGAACAAAAATTTGCAGCAGTAAACTTTAGCATATGGACAAAAACATTTTAAAATTTGACAGCAAATTCGCTACAAGATGAGAAAGTTATGATTTTCTAAAATGACACTTTTCAAACACAAAACTGAATTCAGCTGCAAATCTAGTTTCCAGCCAACTTTGACGATGTGTTTCAGATATCAAAACTGCCTGGAATTAAATAAAAATTTGAAGAAATAAACTTTAATACATGAAAAAAAACATACTAAAATTTGACAGCATTTCGCTGCAAGATGAGAAAGTTATGTTTTTTCTAAAATAACACTTTTCAAACACAAAACTAAACACAACTGCAAATCTAGTTTCTAGTCAACTTTGACAATGTGTTTTAGATATCAAAACTGCCCAGAGCTGAATAAAAATTTGTAGAAATAAACTTTAGTACATGGACAACAAAATTTGATGGCATTTTTCTGCAAGATGAGAGTTTTTTTCTAAAATGACACTTTTCTAACACAAAACTGACCACAGCTGCAAATCTAGTTTCTAGCTAACTTTGACGATGTGTTTTAGATATCAAAACTATCTGGAATTGAATAAAAATTTGCAGAAATAAACTTTAGTACATGGAAAACAACATATTAAAATTTGACAGCATTTCGCTTCAAGATGAAAAAGTTATGCATTTTCTAAAATGGTACTTTTCAAACACAAAACTGAACACAGCTGCAAATATACTGTCTAGCCAACTTCGACGATGTGTTTTAGATATCAAATCTGTCCGGAATTGAATAAAAATTTGCAGAAATAAATTTTAGTACATATCAACAAAATATTAAAATTTATCAATATTTCGCTGCAAAATGAGAAAGTTATGTTTTTTCTAAAATGCAAACACAAAACTGAACACAGCTGCAAATCAAGTTTCTAGCCAAATTTGACGATGTATTTTAGATAACAAAACTGCCCGGAATTGAATAAAAATTTGCAGAAATAAACTTTAGTACATGGATAATAAACTACTAAAATTTAGCAGTATTTCTTTGCAAGATGAGAAAGTTATCTTTTTTTTTATAAAATGACACTTTTCAAACATAAAACTGAACAAAAATATTCAAAAATTCGCGTACGGACTTCGCTGAAACCAGAAAATTCACATTCTAGATGACTTACTGTGAGAGATTTTGCTTACCGAATAGTTTTAGCAAGATGTAGCAGCGATTTGGTAGCAAAGATTGAAGATTTAGTTGAGATTTGGGCTTCAGGAACCTGTAGCTAGCATAAAAGATACACGCAGATAATGATATAGCAATTAGAAGCATGCAATAACAAAATTTCCGATTTTGATGGATTAGAGAGCTTATAAGGATGGAGATTACCTGTATCTTAATATTTAACTTGAATCTTAGTACTTAATTCACAAGGATATTGACATAAATTTGATTTTCATTAAAATGGAGCCATTATTTTTCTCTTGAGAAGTTCTTTGAGGAAGATGGTTTACTATAAGGAGAAAAACGGTCGTACCTCAATAGAAGGATCCAGATGATGGGCTAATGGTCAATTAATTATTCTCTTTAAACCCATTTTAAAACTTAGTGTATTTTGAGTTTGCTATTACAAGTTTAAACTTGTTTTCAACATAATTTATACGTATAAATTCCATGAAACAAATTGCATTTTTCATGTTTTAACGAAGGGAATATGTTCATAATGTTAAAAACTAAAATTTTCAATAAAAATATTATTGTCATAATTTAATACCAATTATTTATCAATATTCACATTAATAGTGAAAAAAAACTATTTTCATCATTTTCCACCATTTTTTTTTATTCCTAAGCTCATTAAAGTGTATAAAAATGCTTTTAACATTTTTATAGCTTTAAAACATTATTTAAAACTTAATTGTATCACAAAAATTTATTTTCTTCGTGTTTATCCTTTTTTTGGGTATAAAAGGCTAATATTGGAATAAAACTCCAATATTATAAATTTTAAACCAATAATTTATTTTCATCATTTATTCTAATTTCATACCACCAATAAAGTGTTTTAAACTTTATTTCCCATTTGTTTACATTAAAAAAACCAACTCTTAATCAACAAACATTATTTATTTTAATAAACAATTTATCATCAATTTATTCCATCTATAAATTCATAATTCCCATATTAAATTATAATTTACATTATAATTTAATATGTGACGACCCGGATTTTTCGCGTTCGAAAATCGACGTCCATACTTCACATCGTACTCGAATGCCGCAGATACGACCGTTCAAATCCGATTCGCCGGAGCTCATAACACATTAAGTATAACAACACAGCGGAAGAAAAGAATGAATATCATATACAACTCCAATGATACAATATCCAAATATACAACAATGATCAAAATCAGAAATACAATGAAATGCTACAGCGGAAACACCAATGAACTAGCAGCGGAAACAACTAGAACTTGAAACTCCATAAGAAACACCAATATCAACAATCTCCATTGATAGCTCGAACCACCATCAGGCTGTACCAAGCTAAGCAAGGTCAGTCGTCCTAACCAAAGACTTCAATATCCAAAGTCTCCAAAGAATTCCAAAGAGAAAGCTGAAAGCTACTGAATTGATATCTACTATCTGAAACACCCAACTCTAGACTGCCCGTGTGGAAAATTGTGGGCACCCAGAGTTTAGGAAGGGAACAATAAACTCCACGTCAGTCATGAGACTGATATGAGCAAACAAAAATAGTTTATCTTTTAAAACAACAACAAAAGATTTTAAAACATTGAAAACCACAATGCATTTTGGAAAATGAAACTGCCATAAGGCCTTCCGCCACACACACAATGCAAGCGCACACTTGGAGGAGATTTCTTCTTATGACAATCAAAAATGCTTGAAACACGAAAACCATTTGATATTATTATTAGTGCATAGGGCAGAAAACCTTTCAAAAGTATAATATTAATCTTAGCCAGCATATAACATTTCGTCGTATGCCTACTATAGCTGTCATGTTCAATAGAAGGTTACCGCCTCATTCCATGGCAGGTTATACAACTAAAACCATACATGGTGCGTATTGGTTGATTGGATTTCCAACAAATGGTTAGGCTAAGGAACTTCCTTACCGAATGGGAATGCTTCTGGAAGGATGCCCCCGAGAACCTAACCGGATCTCTGCTAACTAGGTCGACGTTACCTCACGTTTTAACCAAGCTATAACATAGGTAACTAACACACAAGTATGTCATCCCCGGTCGTTACCGACCTTTATCCGAGGGCTCTCAACACCAACAACCACAAAGCAATGAGTTTGCAGCAACCACATAGGTTAAATATCTGGGGTCCATACCATGATACCACCTTTTATCCAGAAGGAAATGAACATACCCTAGGGGCGCGACCCCTAAAAACCTTGCCGCAACATTCCTGTTTCGACCATTTCCGGGTTGTGAGGCTCGACAAAGTCGCGTCCACGAAGCTACGTTTTTTCACAAAGTCATGCTTCGATCAACAAATCGTCAACGACACTTCGTATACCACATTACCAAATTGGGAATGTATCACTAGTAACCATCAACTACATAACCTCTGAGCTCGTACGTCTCCGAGAAGGGTGTTAAGCTAAGAGAATAAATCTCCGCCACCAAACAGAAATGTATTTGATAGAAACCAGTTTTACATCTCAAAGTGTAATGTCAGACACACATCCATGCAATCTGTTCCGGGTTCGAACAGAACCGAAGGCACTTCACAAAGATGCCCTTGCATATCCAGATAATTCCTAATCACGTCCGGACTTCTCATCACAAAGGGTGATCAAATCTCTATACTGGGGATCAGCCGGTGCAGAGACATTCGACGAGTTACCCTTTCGCTTTCGGAAATACCCGGTCTTCACCACCGGTCTTCAAATGCTATCCATAACGTCGTATCACTATTCGAAATGGGTTATATGACACAAAGTCCTCTCCCGGCTAAACCGAATAGTTAGCGCAATATTTAAAAACCATATGGATAATGGGATCTCAATTAAGTCACGTCTTATTACCCAAAACTTTTCTTCAAATGGTTTAACCAAATTACCATTTACAAATCTTTTTGAACAAAAGATTCACTTCACAAAGTTCACAAAGTTTACCAATCTTTCACAAAGATTCATTAATGTCATTCCAATTCAAATCTTTCATGCAAAAGATGCGCTTTCAGATCCCTTTTCAATTTGAAAACAAACTTCACCAATCTTTAACAAAGATTCATTCATATCCCTTTTCAAAACAATTTTCCTTTCAAATTGGATTAACTCCTCCAATCTTTAAATCAAAGATTCAATTCATAGCTTTCAAAATCATTTCCACAAAACAATACCATTCCAAATATTTTATGTAAAAGATACACCATTTAGAATCCTCTTCGATTCCAAAACATAGCTTAACAATCTTTCACAAAGATTCAGTCATAGTTTCCCAAACTATTTACGATTCAAATCTTTTTAAGTAAAAGATCCATTTCGGTTCAATAACAAGATTTACCAAAATTTTAAGATAGCTTTCAAAACTATTCCATTTCAAATTTGAAATCTTTTCAACACAAATTGAAAATCCTTTCCTTATATGGAAGTTATAATTATTTGAAAACAAATAGTTTTCATTTTGGAAAAATCCAATTACATTTGCCCGAGTTAAAGCTCTTTAAGTATAAAATTTGGGTTAAATTCAAATTCCTAAAACAATACTTTTAAAATGGTTTAAAAACCCACATAAACACACTTATAACTTGTATACCTTTTTAAACCATAATTTCAAAACAAATGATTCAATTTCAAATCTTTAATTTAAATTCAAATCAAAATATTTAAATTTTCAAAATTTAATTAAGTTATTCAAATAACTTTTATCTTCAAAACTTCTTTTCAAAAGCTTTCCACATTTAACCCAAATCCATTTCTAAAACCATTTGAATTCAAAATTCAACTTTAAAAACCATTTCAAAAACTATGACTTAACCCATTTCCTCATGCAATCCATATTTGTGTGTGTATAGTGTGGTCTAGCGGTTTTACACAATAAAGCAACATCATTATTCATCACTGATTTAATCATATCAATATTGACAAGCGGTATAATCCATAACGCCTATCTTCATTCACAGTTTCACAGATAAAGTAAATTTATCAATCACAAAGATTCACCATTACGATTCGATGTGGGTTTCGGATAACCAACTGGAATCCGACTCCCTGTCGCATCGAAATTCAAATGCCGTTTTACGGGCCAAAGGGTTTTCATATTCACACAGAAACAAATCACAAATATCAAAATTCAGCACAAAGCAATTCATATCCTATAGCATTACAATTACATATCAGAGATATTAATCCAATACACAGCATTCAATAACAATCAAACATCTTCAATTAAGATGAATAAATCGTATGGTTTAAATTAATTAACCACATAATTACTTTCATTAATTATCTTTAATCAACGATTAATTGTCATTAATTACAATTAATTAATCTTAATCACCTTCATTAATTAATCATCCCTTAATTACTTTTCTTAATTAATTAACCTTTAATTAATTAATTATTCTCAAATTAATTACCTTAATTAATAAATCTCATAAATTAATTAATTAACCTTTAAATTACTTGATTAATCAATCTTTAATCATTAATTATCCATTCTTAATTACCTTCATTAAGTAATTATTTTAAATTAATTATTCATTAATTACTTGATTAATAAACTTGGATTATTAATCAATTTTATCTTAATTACTTTTATTAAGTAATTAACTTCAAGTAATAAATTTCTTTTAACAAATATGTTAACTCAAACCTTGAAAGTTAATTAACAATTTTAAAACATCCTTTATATAAATTAACTTCTTTAAATATTATTAAGTTTATTTAAAATAAACTTTAAAAATAAAAGTTATGTTTATTTGAAACCATTTTAAAACTTGGCTAATTAAAACAATTTATTTAAAAAATTCTTAAACAATTTAGACTGGGATAATCATCCATTTTATAAAAAGAAATTTGGTTTAGCAACATTTATTTTTGATAAAACTTGATTTTTCTTAAGATTTCAAAAGTGTTTTGCCACAACTCAAACAACCCGAGACAAATCTCGTTCCACCTGAGCCTTGTTTCGAGTCTTTACGCTAGCTACTTCGAGTTTGAACCCGAGCATCTTCTTCTTCTTCTTCCTTTTCTTTAAAACTTTGTTTGGTTTTAAAATTTCAAAACAGATGTATACCCCACTCGAGTATCCCCGAAACAAACTCGAGCCTGAAGCAAACCTCCCCGAGCATAACTTCGAGACAAATTTTATTTTTCCGAGCTTCTCTTCTTCGTTCCCAAACACCACAACTTTCACCTGATACAGGTGATAAATTGGTGCACGTGAACACGCGATCGAAGCGATTCCGATCATCGTCCCTGACACCTACCAACCACCGATGATCCACTCGACTTGCTTGAGCACTCAGATTACTCCAACTCGTTGTCAATCAAAATCGAGCTCATCCACTTCTTCTTGGAACCAGTACAGTCAACAAAAACACCCTCTCGCCGATGATCCCAGTCACCATCGTCCACGCCATCCTGACCAAAGTCCCGTCACACTGCCAACCTTCGATTCCCCTAGGTCCGGCCCCTTCCGGTGCTTCGCCATTGACACCAACTCTTTGAGAACGACGACAAGCAAACTCCTGCCTTAAACCCTACATTGACCCAGACCCACCACCTTGGTCCATTACAAATCCATTCACCATTTTTGCCGACACCCCTGACCTCCTTGCCAACTTCACCAGCGATCCCAAAGACCCACAACTCTCCGATCACCAGAATCTTATAAAAACCCATTTTATGTTCAATTCACAAATTCTTGCAATTTACTAAGTTAAAAATTATGAAATCTTTACTAAAATTCATCATTTCCAAATACTAATCAAGATATGAAATCAAATCGTGAAATTAGATCAATTGATTTTCTGACTTATATTGATTATTACTGTAAATCTCTTATTTTGAAATAATTATCTAATATAAAAACCTGAAACTATTTTTAAAAATCATGTTACCTATATACATGCATTTTTCATTTAGAGTTTCTAACCTAAAAAGGTTGAAGGAAAGAGATTTTGAATTTTGTTTATACAGGTTTGAAACCTGTAGCATATAAACACTACACCAAATCAAGGATTTTGCAACATTTTATACTTCTCAATATCTAACACTTATAAGTGTTACGAACTACTAACGGTTAAAAAGTGTTAAGATACTTCAAAAAGTGTTGGTAAAAATAAAAAATTTCTGAATAACGATTTCCACATAAAAAAGTGTTACAATAATAGGTAATTTCGTAAATAAATCATTTTTCAATGGGTTGTTTTGTAACTTTAAAGCACCTGTTTAGCTTGGCTTGGCTTGGCCGCATATAATCTAATTTCATCAAATCTCATCTCGGGTTTCATGATGTCTCTCGAAAAATCGTTCATCGCTGCGGCCGCGGCGACAATTCATTCGTCGAGGTGGTAGCAATTCATTTATCGAGGCGGCCGCAGCATCACTAATCTAGGTTTTGGTAGCTATTCATTTATCGACGCCGCGACAACCTGTATCTCCAAGCGGCAATCACGGCAGCAACTTTCAACTGAGGTGGCAATCACGACCATCTTCTCCAGCGGCAATCATCTTCTCCGGGCTTAATTTACTTCAGTCAAAGTTGCTGAGAAAATTTAGGGTAAAATACTGTTAGTAAGAATAAGATGGTAGTATTCAGTCAAAGTAAGGAGGAAAATTGATCATTATTTTGCTTCAGTGTTTAACTTACTTCCCTAAAAAATTCATTTTTATCTAAGAGCTTAGGCATCGTCATGAATAGTACACTGCAATATAAAGGCCACAATTTGATATAGTTTTCTAGATAATTGAGGTAACATCAGTGACCTAGAGAATGGGACAAAAATAAGTTGGCACATTTCCCTACCTTAACATAGTGCTTATGACACTGATGCAATTTATATGAAAAAGTCAACTTTGGTGCCTTTATTCCAGCAAGGATCTGTACATGTAAAGGCTTTTAGTCTTTGAGTTTAGACTATAAAGGCTGCTGGTCTTTGATACATGTAGATATTATTTCTAAATCTATAGTTTATTATATTTGAGAAGTTAATGGGACGGAATGGTGTTGGAGTTGCAAATTTGATGGGATGCTATAGTTTCAAACCTTGATGATTTATTAGCTGAAGCATCAAGGGAGTTGGGGACTGCAACAGTCATTTCTTGCTACATCGAAGCTTGAAATCCATTTGAAGTCTAAACATTTGGGTATGCTCAAAGAGCATGAACTGGAGCTAAAGTATAAGCATTGGGATTTTGGACTTGCTCAACAGCAAACTAGGTAGTTTGAGCATCAAATTGATGCACAGAATTTGATCTTGCTCATGTCGAAGCTCTTGCAGATCAAAACACTGTTGCAATGGTTGTCGTCAATCCTGGAAATCCAACTGGAGGTGTCTACTCTTATGAACACTTGTCTAAAGTAAGAACATGTTCTTGAACTGCTTTTAAGCAGTTGAAACAGCTTATAAGTTGCGTTTTTGTATTTTTATGAACAACTTACAAGGTGAAGAAATAATTTGTTTAAAAGTTGATAAATCTTGAACGACATGCTTATGATTTATTTTAACTTCAAAAATTAAATTTTATCACAATTTCAACTTAGTTATTTAAAATAATTCACTCAAAACTACTTTCCAAGTAATTATATAAAAGAAAATTTATTTTCAAATGAAGTACACTTGAACTTTTCAGAGTTTTAATTTGAAACGTAGACAAGAATGTTGCTATAGATAGCATATGTTTTGCTAAAGGCAAAATCTCTTTCTTTCATTATCCATATAGAAGCAAAATTGGTATTTCGTATATTTAACTCCAAATTCAGTGGAATGGACGGTAAATAAGAAAAACATACGGAGAAATATAGCGATATATTGATTTCGCTAACCTGTACTTTTGATCTCGATCAATCCTTAGACAACATTATAGTTCCATTCTTGCATGAAGATATTGAAATTTTAAAACTGTTTTATCTACAGGTTGCAGAGACAGCAAAGAAGCTTGTCTTTATGTTAATAGCAGATGAAGTCTATGATCACTTATCATTTGGAGAAAACCCACTTGTGCCAATGGGAATTTTCGCTGACATTTTACCTATAATTACATTAGGGTCAATATCGAAGAGATGGATTGTTCCGGGTTGGCAACTTGGTTGGATTGTGTTAAACGATCCTAAGGGCATGTTTAAACAAACAAAGGTAACACTTTTTACTGATCTCTACTTTTTTTTAATTAATATAAGATTCGGTTTTGTAAAGATTATTAACCCTTTTATTTTCATTTAGCTTGTTCAATGCACTGAAAGCTTCCTCAATATCTCAGCAGATCCCACTACTTTTATTCAGGTTAGTATCTTACAATTTTTTAGTATCTGTAAAGAACAACACATATCTAGTGGTCTATTTAACTGTAAACTTTCATTCACAACCTGCAAGCTTGTTGATGATTTTTTATATCTGTATATATTTGTTGTATTTTTTCCAGGCAGCTCTGCCCGATATTCTTCAAAACACAAAAGATGATTTCTTCAGTAGGATTGTAAATTTGTTGAAACATGCTTCGGATGTTCTATAGGAGAGATTAGAGGACATTGGGCATCACTAGCCCACATAAACCAGAGGGATCCATGTTTGTAATGGTGAGTTTTTCTTCTTCTTCTTTCTAACTTAATGCATGTCCTGATTTGTTATATTGACTGAACTCTTTGACATGATTTCATTCAGGTTAAATTGAACCTGCCTTATTTGGAGGGCATTACAGATTGTGTAGACTTCTGCAGCAAATTAGCTAAAGAAGAGTCTGTTATTATTCTTCCAGGTAAGTTACAAACGAAATTAACTTTGTATTTCTAAACTTGAATTGGGAAAGATAATAGGGTTTATATCCAAACTACAGATCAAAAGTACAGTAGTAAAAACGCTGTTATAGTTAATATATATTGGTTATATTCAAATTCTTTTCTTCTTTGGAAGTTGGTTTACTTATCCAAGCTTATATTTTTTCCTTTCAGGAGTTGCAGTGGGAATGAAGAATTGGTTAAGATTTGCGTACTCCCACGAGTAGAAATTTAGGCTGAAGCCGATAGTAAGTTCTGCCAAGCATTTGTAATATTCCATTTCTTTGTGCAGAAGCATATTGTTTTAACAACGCTAGCTTTAATTGCACTTAGTTAATTATTTTATCTTTGTTGCAGTTGAGTCTGAAAATGAAGGTGGCACTGCTGAAAAAGAAGCGGTTGACTTCGAGGAACTTAAACGAGTTGATCACGTCCTTTCATCTATAGTACGTAAGGTAAAGTGCCTCACTTTTTTTTATTACTATTATTTTGGACTTGATGTCGGCTAACATTTCGTTGTGTATGCTGATTTTTTCCCCTCCCTTTTTTTGAATTATCCACGGTTTTTTCCTATCTGATTGGAATTCAGCGATTTCCATTCATTAATCTATATGTAAAGATGACCAATATGGGGCTGTTTAATCTGTATGTAAAAACGACCAATATGAGGCTGTTTAATCTGTATCTAAAGGTGACCACCATGTGGAAGTTTCCCAAATCTAATCAATATATGGTTTACTAAACTAACAATTTTTTTCTTAGAACCTGCTCGTTTATCTTCAAGTAACATATGTGTGCAGTTTTTTTGGAAAGGACATACAAGAAATAATATGCTTATGCATGTGCCAATTTGTTGTTGTACAATGCTATAATTACTTGATTAAATCATTCATTTAAAATTTATCCTCCTTTAACCATCACACAGTTTCTATTATGGTAAACTTTTAAATACGTGGTGCTAATCAGGATCAATGACATCAATTCCATACTTCCTGTGACCATGTCTTATATGAATGTCAACATTGTCATGCATGATTATATTAACTGCAGGAATTACGAGTATGGGTGCAATTAATGTCGTTCTTGGAACAAGTTCATCTAACCAGGAGTTATTTCAAATATATGAGCAATTAGAAAGGTTTGTGAATTAGTTTTCTTTTCACTTCCTATTCTCTTTTTTTTTATAAAATTCAAGACATCTGCACTTTCCACTTTACATGCACTATTTCATGCGCCCGCCTTTGTGCTACCAATTCCTTTCCACCAAAATGCCTATTGTGCAGTCTCATGTATCTTGCATTTTGATAGGTCGTTGACGCAAATCAAAGCATGAGAGATTTTTTATTTTTACTAACTGGTCTTTTCAAAAAAAGTTTTTCAATATATAAAGTAGCGAATGCTTTCAGAAGTATTTATTTCACACTTTACATTATGGCGCCCCTATTGTTATAGATAACCCGTATTTTTTAATAGAATCACTGAATCTTTTCTTTAAAGAGGTAACATACGTGCAATTATTCTGCTATGGGGTGGGAAATTACGTGCAATTATTCTACCCATATAGTTTTTATATGACGTCTCAACCTTTTAATTCCAAGGATTTGATACATATTTCATAATTGGGTTTTCAGTTCTGTCTTCAGAGAGATGACAAGGATAAAAAAATTGCTTTGCTTGGTGCAGCAGTGTGCTCGAGAAAGAAAGACATGCACATGCGGTCTATTGCAACTACAAACATGGTACAATTTTTTATTTTAATAAAAAATAGTTCCCGTCTTTTATCTCTTGATTTGTAAATAATTTGATATTTTTTATATCAAATCTTCCCAAACTATACTTACAGCGACAAATTGGAAAGTCCAATTATAGTTTAACTTAATAATTGATTGTTATGTTTTACTTTTTTCGCTATTTTAGTATAAAAAATATGGTAACAACAAACATGAGATATTCTCTATAAAGAGGAGATGAGCTAATTATGAATTTACAAGATGAAACACATTTTATCTAAAATGGCAAGTCTTGTCAGTGTTTAGTATTTTCTTTATAAGTATCATTCTAAATCTTGTCCTTAAATTCCCATTACCAATATTCCCTCCTTTCTCCTGATATAATATACTTACCAAAAACTGACTGCAGTTATGGTATTTTGGGACAACAACAAATGTTTTTAAATACATTGTTTTGCCTTTCTCTGCATTCAGAACTAAAAATAAACTATTAATAGTAGGAAGCTACCAAAATGAAATGAAGGGAGTGTACTTACAGATTAACACACCAAAGTGTCAAGTTAGCCTGTGAAATATGCAATTTTCAGTAGAAGAGTTTTCTTTTTAGGACAAACTTTAGTATTAAGCTTCAAGAAAGACTTACTACAACCATAAGCTTCATTTTAAACTCATTACAAAAGTAAACCTGGTTTTCACCTCGGGAACAATTTGTTTTTGTGCATTTTATAAGTGCGCACAGGCACAAAACTAGGCATGGTGAAAACCAGATTTATTTTTGAAATAAGTTTGAAAGGAAGTTTATAGCTGGAATAGGTTCCTTTCTTTTTGAGCCTTATTGCTAAAATTTGTCCTTTTAATATTGGAATTGCATCGTAGGTTCATCAGAGTATTAAACAATAAGTTTGTTTAATTTTTTCATATGCAATAAAAATGTAGTTACAAAATAGTACTTCCCATTCACTATAGATTATCTAAAGGTTAGATACAAGATGACTGAGAACTGTAAGAATTTCCATTTATAGGTGAGATTTTGATTATCAAAGGTCCACTATAGATAATTGGCTTTTAGAGAAAGGATGAAAACAGATTAACTTGTTTGTTGCTTCGTCCATGCTAAAGGGTGTGCGTCATTAGTATTAAATTTGTGAAACAGGTTGCACATTTGAAATAATGTCAAGTATTCTATATTTTATTTAGTTTATTGCACGGAAACAAATAAATAGAATAAGCGGGTTGTGGAGTTATCAGCAATTACTGAAGAATAATTGCTCAAAATAGTGGCCGTTACCATATGTTAAGGGTAGCTGCTAAGCTAACAACAATGTTTTGTTATTCATTGACACAGCGCTGTCCATTTCACTTACTTAACAAGTCTATTTCTTGTGCAGTTTTCCAATTTCCAATGTTTGTTTATGCTGGTTACACTCATTGGTGACTTAAATATGATATTATATTACTGGTGGTGTATGAGTCTCTTATTATATATTATCCTGATCGAAGTTTGTTAGTTATGCATGCTTCAAAAGCCATTTTTAGTTCAGCAAGTGCCAAGTAGGCTATTTTAATACTACGTTGTATATGTTTATGCGTATATCCATACTTGGGTATGTGTGTATATGGGGATGTGTGTACGTTATTGATGTCAATAAATTGTTAGATGTCAATATCTAATATGGGAGCTGATGTTGAAAGACATGACTTTGGTCTATAGATATTTTTGATTTAAATTTGGCTGTTTTGTGCATTATGATTTGTGATTTGTGCATGAATAATATGATGGTGGTTAATGTAGGATTTGGCGAGTTTCAACAAATATGAATAAATGACAGTAGTGGAGGGATCGAGTTTCTAAGGCTTGAAAAGTTATTTGCTTTCACCAACAAGTGGATGCCTCTATTAATGACAAATCGTTCCTATGGTACAAAGAAATTAGAGGACTCTATCTCTTCAATGGACCACATTCACACACAAAGTTGATCTTAGGCAATCTTTTTAATGCTGTAGTGACAAAGATATTGAGCTTTTGTTCTGCCGTATTACGAACTCTGATATAACTTAGACCACATTCACACACGCTCAGTCTTTAACCTTTTGATTTTTAAGGTATAAGTTTTTATCCAGTGTTTATATTAAATGTAGGAACTTTTTTTTTGAAAACCTAGGAGAACCCGGAAGGCTGGTAAACTCTTGAGGAGGGTATAGTAAATGTAGGAACTTGAAGAAGGATGCTTTGGATTGTTATATTGGACGTTGAAGAATATTCAAAACCATTAGAGTTTGGAGTGGATGATCAGGAATGGTTAGGTTAACCGTAAGTTAAACTTTAAGTGTATTTTGAAATATATTTTTTGAAGCTTATGTTGTAATAATATTGGAATGTATGACATTATGGTATTTTAGATATGTAATTATGATATATTATACTACATTTGCAGAGCGTTTAAACTTTGCATTGAATATGTATGATGAATTATTTGTGATATGAAAACCATTATTTGCAGTGTGTTTATATTTAAACTTTGCGTTTAAGTTTTGTTATATATATATGTGTTACTAAATAATCATTTTCCAATACTTATAAGCGTTACCGTGTATTTCTATACCAATATTTATAAGTGTTATCGTATATTTCGTTATCATCACTTATAAGCGTTATCGTATATTTCTGTGCCAACACAGTGTTACCGTATGTTTCGTTACCAACACTTATAAGCGTTACCATATATTGTGTTACCGTATATTTCTGTACCAACACTTATAAGTGTTACCGTATATATATATATATATTTTGAAATGGTACTTTATATACAACAAATCATTGTGACAACATATCACATGTCAATAAACGTTCGAATCACGCCAGACAAGTTTCGAACTTGTGACCTCTCGCACCAAAACCAAGTCACTTAACCACTGGGACAATGGTGCTTGTCGTGTTACCGTATATTTCGTTACCAACACTTATAAGCGTTACCGTATATTTCTGTACCAACACTTATAAGTGTTACCGTATATTTCGTTACCAACGCTTATAAGCGTTACCGTATATTTCTGTACCAACACTTATAAGTGTTACCGTATATTTCGTTACGAACACTTATAAGCGTTACCGTATATTTCTGTACCAACACTTATAAGCGTTACCGTATATTTAGGTACCAACACTTATAAGTGTTGGTAATACGTATGTTTGTAACACTTATAACTGTTACAAATTTGGCAGCTCCATTCCTCAAAGTCCATTAGTAACACTTAAAAAGTGTTACTGAAATTATTTGTAACACTTATAAATGTTAGAATTTGCCTGCTTTGTTGTAGTGAAACAGAGGCAATTTATGCCTGTTTCCAAACATGCACAAATATTTGTATACATATTTGTATACATGCACACAGATTAACAGCTTTTCATCACACATAAATCACCACATCATGTCATAAATTAAATCAAAGAGGTAAATTTGCTCACCAGTTTGAAGACAGAGGCCAGACTTGATGATTTTGAAGTTTGAACAGAGGCTTGTTTTTAAATTTTGATTATGATCTGGAACCTTGATACAATTGATCTATTAGTTGTTGAATTTGAACTTGATGTTGTTAGCTTGCTTGATCTCTGAGTTGCTTGTGAATCAGGTTGAAGCTTTTGCTTTCCCAGATTTTCAATCTCTTTTTGTTTCTAGATAAAAAAAATTGAATCCAGACTTTATTTCCAGGCTTGAAGTTTTGATTTCTAGGGTGAAACTTGGATTGAATTTCTTTTTATTTTACAGGCTTTGAGATTCTTTGAAAACTGTTCTGATTGATTTTTATTGTTTCTTTTGTTTTTTAGAAATGATGAAGAGAAAAATGAGCAACCTATTTTCTTTTTTTAATTATATGTTCTTAAAACAAATGTGCCACTTGGCTTATTTTGTTTACACTTGTTAGTTTATGTTTTTCTTTAATCTACACTTGTTTAAAATGAGTATTATTATGTTTAAAACCTTGTCACATTTTTAATTTATAAATTTATGTTTCAAACCTTTTTATCAAATCTTTTTTTTGGCAAAGTCAACGGGGTTAACTGGGCCCCTACCAGTTTTATTGCGACACAATAAAAGAGAACAATCTTGCTTGAACCAAGCAAAAAGGAAAATGGGAAGAAAGAAATAGAAGAAGCCCAATCAAGAAACAAATAATCAGGGTAAGGTCTGTTGCTATTCTTCAATTGCCTGACAGTGCCAGTCTTAACTTCATGCCAAAGAACCTCTAATTTCTTTCTTTGATTTTCAAAAACTATGGCATTCCTTTCCCTCCATATAACACTCAAGTAAGTTTTAATGCAAACAGCTAATGTTCTAGAACCATCATTTCTCCATCTAGTGGCTTTATAAATAACACTCCAGACCATCTTTGAGTTACCAGATGACAAGTTAATCCCAGTAATGCCACTAATTCTAATCATCATGAAATTTAAAGCAGGACAGTCAAAATAGAGGTGCCCAGAAGTTTCCTCATGCAACTCACAAAACAGGCACAGTGGAGAGCAAGCCAATCCATACTTGATCAAAACACTTCTAGTTAGTAATGCATGGTTAATTACCTTCCACAACATCAAATTATCAGAAGGAACAAAATCCCTGGTCCAAATAACAGAGTACCACCTGGAAGCAGGCAGAGGAGCATCAACGGATACAAGGTTGTATACACCTTTAACAGTGTGTGGCTTCATGTCACAAAAAACTGTTTCCTTTTGATTTGCAGAGCAGAAATTATGTTGAATATCACTCCACAACTGCCTGAGCAACTGATTTCTATTGTATGGCAACTGCATTTTTCCTCCATGTAAAAATTCATTAGCCTTAGCATCAAAGTGTATTCCAGATTGTAATATCTGAGAGTAGTCACACATTTTAGATAGGATTAGACCCTTACTAACCAAGGATCATGCCAGAAGCTAACAACATAATTAGCATTAACTTGATATTGAATCATAGGGAGATAAATTTGTCTTAGTTTCAACATATTTCTCCAAATCCAGCTGCAGGTTTGAGGGATATCCATACACCAAAAATATTTAGACTTTATATTGTGATGCCATGTCCAGTTAACCCATAAACTACCTCTCTTATTGATGAGGTCATTGAAATGTTTACTGATCGCTGTAATATTCCACTTCCTAGCATTAATAACTCCAAGCCCTCTCAATCTCATTGAGGTTTCAAATTTAGTAAACGAACACGGCAGCAACATCCTATTGTGAATACTACCCGTCCAAAAAAATCTATTCATGGCAGACCTAACAAGATGCAGCAGCTTGGTTGGGAGAATTAAAGTACGGGCCCAATAGACTAAAGAGGAAAATACTACAGATTTAATAAGGACAAGTCTACCACTTTGAGACAATTGCCTGTTAGCCCAAGCACACATAACAGAAGTAATTTTATTGTATAATGGTAAACAATCAGCATTTGTAATTCTTCTAGATATTAATGGAAGACCAAGATACCTCATATCAGAGTCCATAGAAGAGAAGCCAATATGATGATGTAAGGCAGCAGCATGAACATCACTAACACCAGCAACTAGCATGGAAGATTTGGCTTGGTTAATTGAGAGACCAGTCATATAATAGAAAGATTGCAATGCCTCCAATAAACCAGTCAAGGAGAAAAATTCAGGCTTGGTAAACAACATTACATCATCAGCAAACATAATAGAAGTTATTTGACGTTGAGAGCACTTAGGATGGTACTTAATTATCTTCTGAGTGTATCTAGCCTTTAGGATAGCAGTTAAAACTTCCATAACCAAGAAAAATAAGTAAGATGATACAGGATCGCCTTGTTGAATGCCTTTGCTACTTCTGAAAAAACCCATTGGTCTACCATTAATTACAATAGAGAAGGACGGTGTGGAAATGCACACATAAATCCAAGACACAAAATTTTTGGGAAATCCCATCACAGCCATTATCCTAACAATTGCTGCCCAGTGAATTGAGTCATAAGCCTTGGATATATCAATTTTAAGAGCTGCAGTAGGGGCCACATTTCCCCTACTATATCCTTTTAGTAATTCTTGAGCAAGAAGTACATTATCAAGTATATTTCTAGATGGTAGAAAGGCAGCTTGGTTATTAGAGACAACAGTAGGCATAATACTGGCCATACGGGTTGCAAGAATTTTAGTGATACATTTATATACTACATTACAACAAGAAATTGGCCTGAAGGAGGAGACACTAGTAGGAGGAGTGACTTTAGGGATTAGTGCTATATTAGTGCAGTTAACTTCACCAAGTAACTTGCATTTGGAAAAGAAGTTGTGAATTGCCTGACAAAATTCATGGCCAAGCACACTCCACGTTGAAATAAAGAAAGTCACATTAAGACCATCTGGGCCACCAGATGATCGCTGATTCATAGAGAATAGAGTTGTCTTAATTTCCTCATCAGATACAGGCCTAATAAGATTTGCTGCATCCAGTAAAGAAATGCAAGGCAGAGCAAGAGATGATATTTGCTCCAAATCAGGAATGAATCCAGTAGAATTGCCAAGCAGATTAGAGAAGTAATCTATAAAGGCCTGGTCCATAGAATCAGCAGTAGTAAATAGAGTACCATGCTCATCGTAAATGCTAAAAATATTATCTCTTGCATGCTTGACCTTTAATGAATCATGGAAGAACTTAGTGTTCTTGTCGCCCTCAACAATCCATCTTTTATGCAATTGTTGACTCTTCATATTTGCTTCCAAGCTAAGAGCATTGTTAACCTCCCTGAAAAGTTTTCCTTCTTCAGCAGCAGCTTGAACATCAAGAGGATGCTCCATCATATATTCTTGTTGTTTCTTCAGCTGTTCCTTAAGAGAGGTTGACAGCAAACTACTAGTGCCAAAGGTGGAAGTTGCCTACAGTTTGATCTCCTGTTTGATTCTTTTCAACTTCCTGCAAAAATTATACATGAGATTACCATAGCATAAAAAGTCAGAGTTAACTTGAGAAACTAAAACAAGAAAGTGTTCATGCTTAACCCAAACATTAAAAAATTTAAAACTTCTTTTTTCTCTTCTTAAATGGTGACCAAGGGTTAAGATCAAAGGAGAATGGTCAGAGATTATGGGTTGAGGAAGGAAGACAGACAAGGATGGCCATAAATTGAGAGCTTGGATGTTACTGAATTCATGATCTATTGTAGTGAAGGTACGAACACCGCTACGACTTCTATTGTTCCAAGAATACTTAGCACCGGACTTGTTAACCAAGATTAAGTCAGACTCAAATACAGCAAGATTGAAAGGTGAAATATCTCTAAGAATAAGAAGAATTCCACCACATTTGTCAGTAAAGTAAAAGCAAGAGTTGAAATCTCCCAAAACTACCCAGGGGTGAGAAGATTGTCTAAGAGGAGGCAAGCATTTGAAGAAAGAGTTCCTGGAAAGGACAGAGTTATCAGCATATACAAAGGTGATGAAGTAGGAGGATTGAGATTGCTTATCAAGGACTGTAAATGAATGTATTGTCTAGTAGTAAGAATTGGAGATAGAGTCAACACTGCAGGATCATATATAATAAGAATTCGACCATAAGGAGCTGTTTCAAGGTTATGAAGATATGCCCAATTAGGGTTAATATATGCAGCAGCTTTGATGGATAACGAAAGATTTATCTTGGTTTCAAGTAAACCAAAGAGACATATATCATGAGCAGAAATAATACTTTTCACTTGATCAAGTTTCAAATTACCGTGGGCACCTCTGAGATTCCAAGAAGCAATTTTTTTATTCATTAAATGATTATTGGGGAAAGGAGGAGTTATTTCTTCTCTTAGCAAAAAGAGATCTTGTTTCAATTTTACTACGCGGTTGAGCTTGAGAGGATGAATGATGAGGATTTGCAGAGGAAGTGGAAGGTTCAAAAGGTGGAACAGTTTGAGGTAGAGGGGATGGGAAGCTTGAAGGCCATCCTGGCAAATCAATGAAAAAGTTGTAATGAGGTGGGTCTTGAGGTTGTACTGCAACAGTAGAATTGTGCATAGTAGAAATTAGTTGAGTAATATAAGACTCAAAAGATTTGCACCAGATACTATCAAAATCTGATACAAATGTATCAGCTTGTGCATGCATATCAGTAGTGGCAATGCCAACTTCCTTGCTACTGCCACAAATAGTAGAAACATTTTTATGTATATGTTGCACCACAGTATTCAAGGAAAGTGTTTTATTTTCAGCTTCATTACCAACAGAAAATGTGATATTCAAGTTAGTGTCCTTGTGTAGTTCTTCACAATTTACTTCAGTAGTGATTTCCCCTTCCTCCTCATCTATAATTTACAATATGTCTTGCTCGTTCTCATCATTTTGCAGCAAATTGCATTTGTTGTATGTGGAAACAGAACATGCTTGTTCAACACCGTGTGTTTTAATCTGATCAATAAGGTCAATTCTGTTTTCCTCATTTCCAACATGATCAGTTTTTCCTTTGTACTTAGCATTTTCATTGCCGTTTCCTCAAATTATTCACATATGATTCCTTTTCTTTCCTTATTATTATTGACTTTTTGCCAGAGTTATTTCACTTTGTCTTGTTTGTCTGTGTTTTTTCCCTTCTTCACCTTGCTTTGATTCAAATCACCATTTTCCTTCTGTTCATTAGTTTCACATCGCTTATCGTTCCCTTCACTTACAAATTTCTTGCAATTATTTACCAAATGCCCAAACTCCTTACATATAGTGCATATTTCTGGTTTCCAAAGGTAATCAACATTTACAACCTGCTCAGACCCATCAAGCAATTTTACTGTGAAATTTTCAGGTAATTCATTCCTACGAGATACTTCAACTAAGCATTTGGCAAATGAGATACGTTCAAATTTTTCAGTCGATGCATCCATGCAAAGGAGTTTTCCTACTCTTGATGCTAACCAATTAATATCCAATGGTGACCAAGCATACAAAGGTATGTTAGATAACTTAATCCAAACCGGTACTGCTTTGATGCTACTACAACTATTGCCTATATTTTCATCCCAAGGCTTCACTATAAAAAGTTTATTCCTCATCACTACTGGATCAGATTCAGATATTCTTTTCCTATCATCTTCATTAGAGAACTTGAACAGGAACAGAAACCCATCCGATTTGACAGAAATAGATCCACGTAATTTCCATGCTTTTTAAGGTAATACAATACCGTCATGTAAGGTAAAGGGTTGTCAAGGAAAAATCCAACAAGGTAATCCTTCCACATTGTGTTTCCTGCCATTACTACATCCGCAGGTGGCACAATAGCATCACCGTTGTACTTAAGTTGAATGCACGTGGAACATATTTCCCAGCGTTAATGGGTTTGGCTTTGAACAGAGAGTTCCAAGCAAGATGTGATTGAGTTTGTGAAGGCAAAGGAGGTGAAGAGAGAATTGGAGCTGGAGACTTGGAAGAAGGTTCAGCAAATGTTGCAGAGCCTAGGGGAACACTGACACAAGTGATGGAAGTTGAAAGAGGGACAGACAGGGAAGGATGGGTTATGACAGATGGAGGTACGAGTATAGGGGATGAAGTACAAGGTTGAAGAGAGAAAGAGGGATGGGATGGGTCAGCGGGAATATAAGTCAAATTTAGAGGGGTCCCCATTTTTGAAGAGAAAAGGTCTTTGTTTATGTAAATGTTTTTCCATAACATTCTCTTTTATATTCATACATTTATTATACTCATAACATTATCAAATCTTAAATTTACAATACATTCTCTTTTATATTCATACATCTATTTTATATATATATATATATATATAAACCTTAGTTCATGTACATTATAAAAGGAAGAATATTAAATCCTATTAATTTTCAAAAGATGTGTATATATTAAATTTTAACCTTTAAATAGCTTTTGAAAATTTATTTATATCAAATTCAAATCATGCTTTTATTATTTATGTATGTGTTATGTTTTAAATGTTTATATTTAAACTATCTTTATTTTTTTACTTATACATCCTTGAAGAAAGATGTTTGGAACTAAATTACTTTAATAAATAATCATATATTCATATACACATATTAACATTGGTAAACAAAATTTTATTAGTTTCAAATACATAGAGATTTGAAGTCCAATTTATTTGCAATACCGTTCTATTTGAATTTCAAAGCAAATTTTCAAATTAAAACTCATCTATATAAACAAACAAACATATATACTCATATATATTAAAATTGAAAAACAAACTTTATTATCTTATTAATTACAAAGAAATGTATAAATTAAAGCTTGGTATTTATGTTGGTTTTAAATTTTCAAACTCAAGTTATTATTCTTTTTAAATAAATAAACACACATATGTATATTATAGAATTTAGCTTTAAACAATTGCTTTGAAAACCATTTGTATTTATAAATGAATAAACCATCAAATACCTTTTATAAATATATTTTTATATTCCATTCATCATCTATATTCATTTATATTAATAAACAAATATATATATATATATATATGTAATCTGGAAAATCTAAATACACCCAAAATTCTATGCATAATATATATTATTCCTAAATTTCCAATCCAAATTCTATCCAGATACATATTTTTATTTATCCTGGAAATTTCTCCAATTAATTCATTATTAATTATCCTTAATTTAATCAAAAAATCAAATTAATTACTAAATTAATTCTGGCTAAAATCCGGAAATGTTATAGATTCCCCCCTTAAGAATATTTCATCGCCGAAATTTTCCAGGGAGACAACAAAGAATATAGAAAGATAGGGAAATAGTTTTCCAGATCAAACTGAAATCTATTCTGCATTTGGCTTACAAATTCAGAATATCAACAATAGATGCAAGAACGAATCTATTTAACATTTCACAAGAAACTCGGGTCATCTAGATTTACGAAGTATGCAGGGGCATTGGTTAGTTCGAAGGGATAACTAACCGTTCGTAGAACATATCTAGACCCCGAAGAATAGACAGATATATGGATACAATCCCAAAAAAATTTAGTTTAAACAAAATATACCTATCAACCATAGCAACCAAAGCAAACAATTCATCCAAACAAACAATTCTGACACATTTGGAGTTTATGTCCCATATCAACTTATCCTTTGATTTAACCAAAATAATGATCTCCCGTCAAAACTTTTCTCTCGAGCTACCATGAAAACATCAAAGATTTGGATCGGATGACAATTAAAGAAGATTGATAGAGAAAGATTGTTTCCGTTGTTGTTAAAGGGCATTGACCATATAAAGTGGTACTTCCCTGTCCCCTATCTTGTCCTCTTCTTGTACTCATACTTACTATCAGTGGATAGTAAGAGAATTTACTGAGGCATACGAATGAATATCTTAGGGAATATACTCATTCTAGGGTATTCTTCACCCTATCTCTAATTAGTTACCTAATGTGTTATACTCCCGAGCTAAAGTTTCAACCTTTAGCTCTGATACCAAATGTGACGATCCGATTTTACGCGTTCGAAAATCGACATCCATACTTCACATCGTACTCGAATGCCGCAGATTCGACCGTTCAAATCCGATTCGTCGGACTTATAACACATTAAGTATAACAACACAGCGGAAGAAAAGAATGAATATCATATACAACTCCAATGATACAATATCCAAATATACAACAATGATCAAAATCAGAAATACAATGAAATGCTTGAGTGGAAACACCAATGAACTAGCAGCGGAAACAACTAGAACTTGAAACTCCAAAAGAAACACCTATATCAGCAATCTCTGTAAATAGCTCGAACCACCATCAAGTTGTACCAAGCTAAGCAAGGTCAGTCGTCCTAACCAAAGACTTCAATATCCAAAGTCTCCAAAGAATTCCAAAGAGAAAGTAGAAAGCTATTGAATCGATATCTATTATCTAAAAACCCACCTCTAGACTGCCCGTGTGGAAAATTATGTGCACCCAGAGTTTAGGAAGGGAATAATAAAATCCAGGTCAGTCATGGGACTGGTATGAGCAAACAAAAATAGTTTATCTTTTAAAACAACAACAAAAGATTTTAAAACATTGAAAACCGCAATGCTTTTTGGAAAATGAAACTGCCACAAGGCCTCCCGCCACACACACAATGCAAGCGCACACTTGGAGGAGATTTCTCCTTATGACAGTCAAAAATGCTTGATACGCGAAAACCATTTGATATTATTATTAGTGCATAGGGGAGAAAAGCTTTCAAAAGTATAATATTAATCTTAGCCAGCATACAACATTTCGTCGTATGCCTACTATAGCTGCCATTTTCAATAGAAGGTTACCGCCTCAATCCATGGCAGGTTACACAACTAAAACCATACAGAGCGCGTATTGGTTGATTGGATTTCCCACAAATTGTTAGGCTAAGGAACTTCCTTACCGAACGGGAACGCTTCTGGAAGGACGCCCCCGAGAACCTAACCTGATCTCTGCTAACCAGGCCGACGTTACCTCACGCTTTAACCAAGCTATAACATAGGTAACTAACACACAAGTATGCCATCCCCGGTCGTTACCGACCTTTATCCGAGAGCTCTCAACCCCAACAACCACAAAGCAATAAGTTTGCAGCAACCACATAGGTTAAATATCTGGGGTCCATACCATGATACCATCTTTTATCCAGAAGGAAATGAACATACCCTAGGGGCGCGACCCCTAAAAACCTTGCCGCAACATTCCTGTTTCGACCATTTTTGGGTTGTGAGGCTCGACGAAGTCTCGTCCACAAAGCTATGCTTTTTCACAAAGCTATGCTTCAATCAACAAATGATCAGCGGCACTTCGTATGCCACATTACCAAATTGGGAATGTATCACTAGTAACCATCAACTACATAACCTCTGAGCTCGTACGTCTCCGAGAAGGGTGTTAAGCTAAGAGAATAAATCTCCGCCACCAAACAGAAATGTATTTGATAGAAACCAGATTTACATCTCAAAGTGTAATGTCAGACACACATCCATACAATCTGTTCCAGGTTCGAACAGAACCAAAGGCACTTTACAAAGAAGCCCTTGCATATCTGGATAATACCTAATCACGTCCGGACTTCTCATCACAAAGGGTGATCAAATCTCTATAGTGGGGATCAGCCGGTGCAGAGACATTTGACGAGTTATCTTTTCGCTTTCGGAAATACCCGGTCTTCACCACCGGTCTTCAAATGCTATCCATAACGTCGTATCACTATTCGGAATGGGTTATATGACACAAAGTCCTCTCCCGGCTAAACCGAATAGTGAGCACAATATTTAAAAAACATATGGATAATGGGATCTCAATTAAGTCACGTCTTATTACCCAAAACTTTTCTTCAAATGGTTTAAACAAATTACCATTTACAAATCTTTTGGAACAAAAGATTCACTTCACAAATTTCACAAAGTTTACCAATTTTCACAAAGATTCATTAATATCATTCCAATTCAAATATTTTATGCAAAAGATGCGCTTTTCAGATCCCTTTTCAATTTGAAAACAAACTTCACCAATCTTTAACAAAGATTCATTCATAGCCCTTTTCAAAACAATTTTCCTTTCAAATTGGATTAACTCCTCCAATCTTTAAATCAAAGATTCAATTCATAGCTTTCAAAACCATTTCCACAAAACAATTCCATTCCAAATCTTTTATACAAAAGATACACCATTTAGAATCCTCTTCGATTCCAAAACAAAGCTTAACAATCTTTCATAAAGATTCAGTCATAGTTTCCCAAACTATTTACGATTCAAATCTTTTTAAGTAAAAGATCCATTTCAGTTCAATAACAAGATTTACTAAAATTTTAAGATAGCTTTCAAAACTATTCCATTTCAAATTTGAAATCTTTTCAACACAAATTGGAAATCCTTTCCTTATATGAAAGCTATGATTATTTGAAAACAAATAGTTTTCATTTTGGAAAAATCCAATTACATTTGCCCGAGTTAAAGCTCCTTAATTATAAAATTTGGGTTAAATTCAAATTCCCAAAACAATACTTTTAAAATGGTTTAAAAACCCACATAAACACACTTATAACTTGTATACCTTTTTAAACCATAATTTCAAAACAATGATTCAATATCAAATCTTTAATTTAAATTCAAATCAAAATATTTAAATTTTCAAAATTTAATTAAGTTATTCAAATAACTTTTACCTTCAAAACTTCTTTTCAAAAGATTTCCACATTTAACCCAAATCCATTTCTAAAACCATTTGAATTCAAAATTCAACTTTAAAAACCATTTCAAAAACTGTGATTTAACCCATTTCCTCATGCAATCCATATTTGTGTGTGTATAGTGTGGTCTAGGGGTTTTACACAATAGTGCAACATCATTAATCATCACAGATTTAATCATATTAATATCGATAAGCGGGATAATCCATAACGCTTATCTTCATTCATAGATTCACAGATAAAGTAAATTTATCAATATGAAAGATTCACCATTACGATTCGATGTGGGTTTCAGATAACCAACTGGAATCCGACTCCCTACCGCATCGAAATTCAAATGCCGTTTTACGAGCCAAGGGGTTTTCATATTCACACAGAAACAAATCACAAATATCACAATTCAGCACAAAGCAATTCATATCTCATAGCATTACAATTACATATCAGAGATATCAATCTAGTACACAACATTCAATAACAATCAAACATCTTCAATTAAGATGAATAAATCGTATGGTTTAAATTAATTAACCACATAATTACTTTCATTAATAATCGTTAATCAACGATTAATTATCATTAATTACAATTAATTAAATCTTAATCACCTTCACTAATTAATCATCGCTTAATTACTTTTCTTAATTAATTATGTAACGACACGAAATTTTCGGTCCAGAAAATTTCAGATAGTTATGAAAAAGAAAGAGATAGAAGAAGAAGAAGGAGTAGAACAGAACAACGTCTCACATTCGCAGTGCATAAAATATAATAATAAATAATACCAATCTACAGAAGAATACTATATCTGTCGATTACATTTAAATACATCAGAGTTACACAAATATTCAACATGGACATATACAAATCATCATGTCTCAGATTTACAATATTATAATACAACGGAAATACTCTACACGTTCCTGTCATCCAGCTCGCCTTCTAAGCTCCAGAACGTCCTTATCTGAAAATCTGTAATACTCGGTCTGACCCGAGCATTACACCGAAGTAACACCCGGGTCAGGCTGGAAACCAGCGTGAGTAAACCCAACTAACATGGAATACAAAGCATACAACTTATATAAACCCGGGTAACTCATATCAATTCACAAAGCCACAATTTATTTTAGACATCACTTATTTCACATACAAGTTTCTAAATACCCAAGATTTAGATTTAAAATAGTCCAATTCCTCCAAATCACTTCACTCCGGCGTATATATTTTACATACCAATCAATAAAAATTCGAAGTGGTTTTCGGTTATTTCCTAATACCCGATCCCGGCCTCTTCGGAACTCAAGTTATCCTAACCCAAGTTATTCAAATGAAATACACCACATTTCATATCAGAGATATCAACTCATTTCAAAACATCCAATACCATTCAACATCCATAAGAAAAGCTTAGTCACATACAAATCAATTGATTCTAATTGAATTTCAAACCTCAATCACTTAGATCCCTTCATTTAACACTAATTAATTCCAAATCAATTAATTAGTCAACCCAACATTATTCATCTAAATTAATCACCCTGGATTAATTATTTCTCAATTAAATTCAAGTAATTATCTTTAATTAATTTCATGTTATTAATTATCCTTAATTCCAATCAATAAGTAATCCTAATTACTTCGTAAAGTAATTAACAATATTAATTACATTAATCCTTAATTACTTATATTAATTAACTTCTCATAAGTCACTTTTTCTTGATTTATAAATTTTAATTAATCAATCTTTTATTACGTCATCGATTATATAAATGATGATTTTCCATTTACATTTCAATTTATCCTAATTTAATTTAATTACATTAAATAATTAATCATAAATTAAACAACAAATATTAATCACTTTCGATTTATCTCATCCCGTAATTATCTACCCTTTCATTTACTTCATTAAATAAATCGATTACTCCTTAATTAAGCATCTTAATTAATCTCTTGATTTATTCTGCAAAGTAATTATATTTCATTAATTTCATCAAGTAATTACTTGTCAAACCATTCAATTATCATTCTGAATTACTTACACTTAATTAATTAACTTAAAACTTAATTAATTAATTCAAACCATTCATTACTAAATTAATTAATCCAAATCATTAATTAATTGAATTAATTAATTATCCATTTTAATTACCCTACTAATTTAATGGATCATAAATCATTTTATCCTTGTTAACATTAAAATGAAAACAATTCTTATTTATGATTTAAGTTTTAAACAACTTAAAACCCCAATACTTCGAGTCAAACCACAATTAACTCGAGAATCAATCAAAACCAAAGTCACATCATCATCAGTGCACATCCAATCAATTTAAGCACTCAACCAATTATTTAAATTTAACCATTTAAATTTAAATAAAAATCCAACGGAGTGAGATTTACTCACCTTTTATTTTGTTGTTTGCAATTCATTCCAAACTGGCTTGTTTCCATGGTTTTGACCTTGAATAACATTATATAATTTATTAGTATTTGAAACAAGCGAACAGCAAATTTTCATTTATTAATTAGATTAATGATTTAATTTTAAACTAGAAATTTTCCTCTTGAAACTATTTATACATCTATAAAAATAATTTATAGATTTCAAAATCTAACTTTTATAAATTCTCTTATATTCAAAGATCGTATTCATAAATATATACAAAAATTTCCTTTACATATACTTTACTGTAAATGAATTTATAATTTTTTTTCTTCCGATTAAACACAGAGATGATTAAAATTATCAAAGTTATACCTTACTGCCACTCGACCCGCCACCACGCCTCAAGTCCAGTATCCCAACACCACCGCCAGCACGTCACTTCTAGGTCGAGCTACTTCCCTCTAGCGATTTGAACGTCTCCATCATTGCAGCGCGCGCGAGAACGGTGCCACCTCTACCACGCTCGTGCTTCCTAACATCGAGCACCTTGCCTCATCTCCTAATGAAACCCTAGCTTGAAGACGTGACTTCAAAATTGCGAGCGTCACCATCGAGCTCGAATCCAGCGACGATGAGCCTCACTTCCTTGCCATCACCGGCTTCTCGACTTAATCGAATTTTGACTTTGATAGATTTTTTTTTTGAAGATGAAGAGGGCACGGCTCAGAGTTGGATAGAAAGAGGAAGTATCGGCTATTATATTTTTTATATCGGGTCGCGATTGCCTGAAGAGAAGGAAGAGGGGCTGGGTTCGATTATAGATGTTCGAATGATTTTTAGGAAGAGGGAAAATCGAATTGGAATTGAAAATGAGGGAGAAGAAGGAGATATTTTTCGATCGGCCATTTTCTTCTCTCTGAAGATTTTCTTCTGAATTTTCGAAGTACACAGCTTAATAAAAGAAAAGACACAGCTAGGTTGACGCAATTCAGGTCTAGGGTGGCTTGCGTACAGTTATAGGGTGGCTGAGTTGATTTTTTAATATTTTTAAAATTATTAAATTTCCTAAATATCTCGTTACGCATAACGCAAAATTTCGAACCCCGAATCAGACATGCTGCCAGACGATTATAAGGTTTCACCCGCGTCCCGAACACAATGGAACGTGTTTCAGAAGCTAATTCGATCATATGCGCGAGTTACGGAAGTAAACGATCAATTTTAAATTAAATCGATTAAAATAGTTTCTAAGTGTTTTGAGCTGTCAGGGTCAAACGACAACTCCGATTGCTACGAAAATTGAAATCCGATAATAACTAACTATTACGGATCCAATGGAATTGGTTTCGTCGAATTCCGAGACTGTGCCTCGAAAGGCTATTTTTAAATTCAATTTAAACGATATGATTTCAAAACTGAACAAATCACCTTTAAATCAAATTTCAACCATTCAATTTTCTTCAGTATCATCGTTATAAATTTTATAAGCCTTCAAATTATTTTAAATAGCCTTAGAAATTTTCAGATTTAATAATTTACCCAATTTCAATTATTAAATTCAATATTTAAACTATATAATTCAATGATTTAATTGTCAAGTAAATATTGATACCTGGAATTTAAGTTAAAATTAACTTTTAAATATATTAAATCAATTAACTATTCAAATTTAAATTGTTAGAAATTCCGAGTCGTCACGTTCCTCCCCCTTAAAAGAATTTCGTCCCCGAAATTACTGGTTAGGAAGAATGGTTCAAAACCCGTTTACCCTTTCTCAAAACTCATAATTCAACATCCTACCAACTATCTTTTATTAAATACCCATTATCACCTTAACCAACTTCCCAAAACCTCTATAGTTTCAAACAATACCCTTTTGCTCGATCATTTAAATTTCAATTTAAAACTTAATTTAGAATTATCAAAATTTTTCTAACTCTCTAAATTTCCGAAATTTTTTGCCAGCGTCTCCTTTGCACGGCTAGCTCGGTACTACTACAAAAGGCCTCTTCGGGCTCCCAAATTCCAAAAGAAAACAAAAGTCAAGTGGCTAGATCCAAAATCCCAATCCAATTTCATACAGAAATTTAAATACATATGTTTTTGTCGGGCAATCCAATTTATCTTCTAATATCAAATCCAATTTCTTCTTCTCTTTATAATACCTGCATAACCTACTTGACAATAATATCCAATCATAGCCTTTTCAAATCTTTACATACTTTTCCTTACAGAAGTTTTCATATCCATTTCTATTCAAACTAGTTTTCCCCATTTTCATACGAATTCAATTTGTCTTCAATTCTGAATACTGAATTTTATCTTCCATTTATAACTGATTCGTATCATTATTTTAAATTAGTTTCATCCACTAATTAATTTTAATTTCCAATTTGAAATCGTTTATCGCTAACAAAATTTTTCAAAAATTTTCCAACTCCCAAAATTTTCGGAAAATTTTGGCAGAGTCTCCTTTGTATGGAGGAGCTTTTACAATTTGACAAGAGATATAAATATGTATACATCGACCCACACGGTCGAAAAAAGCAAAAACAGTTCATATTTCCTATTTTTATTGCGTAGGCATACCTTATTAAGCATTTTTAGCATGCGGCTTATTTATTTTAGCAATTAGTGCATCCAAATCCAGCCAAACGGCCTTCAGGTACTTGTACTTACTCAATTTACACATATAAGCACTATATATATGAAGACTATAACATTTCTCTTATTTAAACAATCATAACACTTCAATTCTAAAGAAATGCATTCAAAATAAATTCCTCGAGCAATTTATACGTCTTCAAACTAATTCAATTGCTTTCAACTAATTCATAAGCCATTTTATTCAATTTTAATGGTTTGCACCTCAATTTCTTACATTCAATTGATTTTTTTAATCCAACAAGCACATATTCACTTCAATTAATTCTAAAACCAATTTATTTAATCTTTATCAACTCACAAATTTTTTAATTACTTTTGTTTACGCCAAACGACAATTCATCTTATGCAAGACGATATTTTCTTAATAGAGTATCCATTTTAGTTTATAATTACTTTAAATTAATTTTCTACTCATTCTGTATTTAATTCCATTTCATTTCTAATTTATTCACCAATCATTCATTTAGCTCGACACATTCCATTCTTGTATATTTCTAGCCATTCCCAAATTAATTCAATCCAAGCTTTTATTTAATAGGCTTTCATTCTTTTTCGAAGCCAAGCTTCCATAAATTTTAAACTTAAGTTAATTTACTTAAATTTATTCCAACATCAAACTTAAGTTTAACTTTATTTGATTCTCATTTAATCAAATTCCATTAAATTCAATTAGCCCATCCCTTTTAAATTTTAATTTTAATTCACCTTCTCAATTTTCAAAATAATATCCAAGCACATACTTAACTCATTTATACTTCGAATTAACATGCCACCGAACTTAAGTTCAATCTGATAATCCAATTCCAATCACAACTTTTATTTAGTTTTTATTCAATCAGACTTCATCCATTTATTATTTAACTCAATTAACCCATTAAATTCTTTTAATTTACTTACTTAATTCATTATCGAATTTATTTTATTAATACAAGGCCATTCTCAATTTATTTCTATTCACTTGGGTTTTGTTTGCAACTCAAACCATTTCTATTATAATTCACTTTCATTTCATTCTATAGCACTTCCCTTATATCTAATTTACTTGCAAATTCCGTTAAATATTATTCAAATCACACATGAATTTTATTCATAATTTAAAACCATCACCATTTCGATCCAACCCTATTTTATTTTATTTTATTTTATTTTTTTACAACATCTCTTCTTATTTAATCCATTATCAAATCCAGGTCGAATTCTATTTATAATTCGAGTTCATTCTCCAAACCCCATTATTAACTTACAATCCATTTATTTAATCGGGTTAAATTTTATTAACATACTCTATCAAATAATTATTTATTAGCTTACTTCCAACCTTTATTACAAAGAAAATTACTTTATCAAATTTCGTAAATTCAAATTTGTTTTTATAATTCCAGTTTGGATTTTCTTTCATTTTTTTCTCTTAAAATTCCAACATTTTTATTTTAAAATTTTAGAACTACTTTTAAATTCACATCATACATAGCTTTTTATAAAAAATACTTCTTATAACTCGATGTCTCAACCAGTCCATCCTTGTTCTCATAGAAATTCAGTCATACGTTGATCAAGCGTAGGACTGAAAATCTATAAGTACTTGGTAAACCCGTTTTCAACATCCAGTGAAAATATTTGAAAAATAATTTTATTGAAAATATAGAAAACAGTTTTTGAAAACAGAGGAAATATCTTTGGTGAGAATGCTCTGGAAATCATCACCCCCATCCATGGTCGCACTTAACCCGATGGTTACGTTGCTATCCCGACAAAATCCATAGATAACTGCAGGCCTCCGCGCCCCTCGATTACACCATGGAACCCGCTACAGATCGCAGCTACAACTGGGGTTACGTAGCTATCACAACAAAAACCCATATAACTGTAGGCATCAGCTCCCTCGAATTTCGCTGCCAAAAGAATGAAACTTCTCCACTCCACTCGACCATAGATCGCAGTCTACCGATGTTGCGTTGCCTTCCCGACAAAATCAAGTGTAGACTGTTGGCACTCATCCTCCACACGATTTTCGCTATGGTCCCCACAGTAGATCGCAGTGACATCGAGTTACACTGTCGTCACAGCATAACCCAAATGCCCCTGTAGGCATCAGCACCCTCGACTTTCGCTACCCAACAATCCTCAGGAACTAGTTTGTCCGGACTCCTCACAGGATCAACTTTAGAACCCCCCTTGGGGCTCAAGGCAGCACCACTCGGTGGCACTCCTAAGAAGTTCATTTCAAGCAAGCGCCTTTTTCCCCAGAGCCATTTATCAAAACACTTTATACTATACAAATATAGTATCTTTCAAATCATACACCAAGTATGATCTCATACAAAGCTCCTTTACACAAAATCGATTATCCTAAAATCGATAATTCTCAAACTAGGCTTTTCAAATTTTTAATATTGATTTTACCCAAAAATCAAAAGCCTTTCCAAATCCAAAGGTTCCCAAAACCTTTTCCAAAATCCTCATAAGATCCTTTTTATATATATATATTCAGTTATATATATATTTTTTTTAAAAAAACTTTGATCCTTTCAAACTCGTATAAAACTCCCTTTATACTTCAAACACCTTCAAAAATCCTTTTTTCTGGCAATAGATTTAAAAAGGGGAGATTTATGTTATATGACAAAGATATATAACTTTGTTTATTCAAAATCAAATATTCCAATTTGATTTCTCTTTTCATTATCAATTTCATTCAAATCCGTACGATGTACACTTATCATCCGTACGCTATACCAATCTGATCGCTCCCTCGATCACACAATTTCACTTCCGAACTAGTATCGTCCACCCGACTTCCTAGTGCGGACACAGATCTGGTTTCTTGATTAGAAACCGTCATTCTCCTTGCATAGCCATAACTATGATAGATAATATCCAGAACCAATCAACAATCCATATCCAGGTTCGCCATCGAAAATCGAGTGAAAAATCTCAACTCGGATCGATATAACTATCTCGAAATTCTGTGCTCGAATCTGGATCAAATCACTATGCGAATAGAATAATATACGTACGTCCTACGTATTTATTCCCATTGATTATCAGTCAAATCAATTTCCTTTCTATTCACATTTCCTTTAATTCCCGTTCACTTATTTATAATTGCCTTAATTCTCATTTGGATCTTATCTTCAATCCTTATCTCAGTTGGGTATTTAATCAATAACAGTTTGAACTCCGACCAGTTTATATTTAGAAAATAGCTTGAAAATTTTAAAAATAGATAAGTAGTTGAAAAATAATTATTAGTTTGCAAAATAGTTGTAAAATAGTTACGTAACTGTAAATTAGTTGGAAAATAGTTAAATAGTTATAGAAATCTTAGATAATGACAAAGTAGTTGTAAAATAGTAATTAATTTGTAAAATAGTTGAAAAATAGTAATTAGTTTAGAAAATAGTTAAAAAATGGTTAAATAGCTCCAAAAATAATTGTAAAACAAGTATAAAATAATTTGGCTTTAAGAAAGAAAGGTTGTATACATTAAATAGCTTAGAAAAATAAGTTTATATTAAAACAGTTTATATTGAAAATAGTCAAGAGTCAAACTGTTCACTTTCCCAACAATTCAATTTAAATTTCCACTTCCATTCAAATCCAATTAATTCAAATCAGATTCAATTTGAACTAATTCAATTTCAATCTCAATTCTAAACCATTTCTAATTATATAAATTTAAGTTAAATTCTCAAAGATTGGTTTAACATTTTAAACCAAATTAACTTTTATTCAAAGTTTTTAATCAATTTAATTTCTGAGTCCAATTCTCAAAATTCCAATTTAAATTATCTTTACTTATGTATTTCAAGGTTCAAATAAGAGTTCAATACAATTTTATTTTAAAATTTTAATTTATTATTAAATTTTATCTTCCAGTTTGAAGCCGGTTCTTAAACAAGTTTAATTTACAATTCAATTATTCAAATTTATTTTATTTATACAATACCATTCTCAATTTAAAGATTTTCATTAACAACAGGATGATATCATCCAATTTATTTTAAGACGTCCATCCATTTTCAATTTTTAAATCTTAAACCCGTTTTGAGATCACACAAATTCCCAATTCAAATCAACCATTGAACTTTCCAAGTTAAATTCCAATTTCATCTTGAAATTTCCAATTCAGCTTGCTTTTTCTACACTATTTAACTTTCCCAGAGTTAAATTCCAATTTACTTAATCCAATCAACCTTACTCAATTTGAATTACCGCTTCAAACTTCAAAATTCTTTCCCTCTTATAAGTTTAAAATTTATATCACTTTGGGTTTTTACATCACACTTCAGGGAAAATCAAAACTCAACCTCTTAATGTTTATTTTCATATTTATTTCCTTTACACAACAGGCTACTTTTAAATTTTTTAAACCACCCTTGGTTTAATTTCAAAACAAATCCCTTAAAATCTTCCAAATATTTCTTGTTTTAAAATAAGACTATATTCAAAATAGTCTGAATTATATTATTTGTTATTTCTTGAACTCCTTGAAACACTTGATTGTTTCTAGGCTTAGGGTTTAAAACTTTCAAAATTTTAAACCTACTTTAATTTAGAAGTTATACTCACCTTATAAATTTACTTCATTTGGCTTACTTAATAACAAAAATATATCATTATTAAACTCACTAATTATTTATAACAATACCCAAGGTTATCATATCTAGATGCCAATTCCTTTTTATAAAATTCTTACTTCTATAAATTCAAGATTGAATTTCAGTTTGAATCCATTTTAAAATTACCTTTATTTAAAGCTTTTAAACAATTTAATTTTTGAATTCAAATTTTTGAATTTCATTTAAATCAATTTAATTTTAATTTGATTGTATTTCTATTTCTACTTAATTTAATTCCAATTCAAGACTTCAATTTGGTTGTATTATATTACTTCTAAATTTTGATTCCAATAATTAACAATCAATCACCTTAACATTTATTAGAAGGAAATATTGCTTTATATATCAAAATATATTTTAATATAAAATCATTTAAAACCTTTATATAAGAAAATAACAAGTACGCGCTCATATATATGTATATATATATACTCAACCCATACTAGAGTACTACGGACTCTACTTAATGAATAATCCCCACCAGAGCCAAGGTTCTCGCTTAACCTTTCAGCTCTGATACCAAATGTAACGACCCGAAATTTTCGGTCCAGAGAATTTCAGATAGTTGTGAAAAAGAAGAAAGAGATAGAAGAAGAAGAAGGAGAAGAACAGAACAAAGTCTCACATTCGCAGCGCATAAAATATAATAATAAATAATATCAATCAACAGAAAAATACTATATCTGTCGATTACATTTAAATACATCAGAGTTACACAAATATTCAACACTGGACATATACAAATCAGCATGTCTCAGATTTACAATATTATAATACAGCGGAAATACTCTACACGTTCCTGTCATCCAGCTCGCTTTCTGAGCTCCAGAACGTCCTTACCTGAAAATCTGTAATACTTGGTCTGACCCGAGCATTACATCGAAGTAACACCCGGGTCAGGTTGGAAACCAGCGTGAGTAAACCCAACTAACATGGAATACAAAGCATACAACTTATATAAACCTGGGTAACTCATATCAATTCACAAAGCCACAATTTATTTTAGAAATCACTTATTTCACATACAAGTTTCTAAATACCTAAGATTTAGATTTAAATTAGTCCAATTCCTCCAAATCACTTCACTCCGGCATATATATTTTACATACCAATCAGAGATATCACCTCATTTCAAAACATCCAATACCATTCAATCATCCATAAGCAAAGCTTAGTCACATACAAATCAGTTGATTCTAATTGAATTTCAAACCTCAATCACTTAGATCCCTTCATTTAACATTAATTAATTCCAAATCAATTAATTAGTCAACCCAACATTATTCATCTAAATTAATCACCCTGGATTAATTATTTCTCAATTAAATTCAAGTAATTATCTTTAATTAATTTCACGTTATTAATTATCCTTAATTCCAATCAATAAGTAATCCTAATTACTTCATAAAGTAATTAACAATATTAATTACATTAATCCTTAATTACTTATATTAATTAACTTCTCATAAGTCACTTTTTCTTGATTTATAAATCTTAATTAATCAATCTTTTATTACATCATCGATTATATAAATGATGATTTTCCATTTACATTTCAATTTATCCTAATTTAATTTAATTACATTAAATAATTAATCATAAATTAAACCACAAATATTAATCACTTTCGATTTATCTCATCCCGTAATTATCTACCCTTTCATTTACTTCATTAAATAAATCGATTACTCCTTAATTAAGCATCTTAATTAATCTCTTGATTTATTCCGCAAAGTAATTATATTTCATTAATTTCATTAAGTAATTACTTGTCAAACCATTCAATTATTATTCTGAATTACTTACACTTAATTAATTAACTTAAGACTTAATTAATTAATTCAAACCATTCATTACTAAATTAATTAATCCAAATCATTAATTAATTGAATTAATTAATTATCCATTTTAATTACCCTACTAATTTAATGGATCACAAATCATTTTATCCTTGTTAACATTAAAATGAAAACATTTCTTATCTATGTTTAAGTTTTAAACAACTTAAAACCCAATACTTCGAGTCAAACCACAATTAACTCGAGAATCAATCAAAACCAAAGTCACATCATCATCAGTGCACATCCAATCAATTTAAGCACTCAACCAATTATTTAAATTTAACCATTTAAATTTAAATAAAAATCCAACAGAGTGAGATTTACTCACCTTTTATTTTGCTGTTTGTAATTCATTCCAAACTGGCTTGTTTCCATGGTTTTGACCTTGAATAACTTTATATAATTTATTAGTATTTAAAACAAGCGAACAGTAAATTTCCATTTATTAATTAGATTAATGATTTAATTTTAAACTAGAAATTTTCCTCTTGAAACTACTTATATATCTATAAAAATAATTTATAGATTTCAAAATCTAACTTTTATAAATTGTCTTATATTCAAAGAACGTATTCATAAATATATATATAAAAATTGCCTTTACATATACTTTACTGTAAATGAATTTATATTTTTTTCTTCTGATTAAACACAGAGATGATTAAAATTATCAAAGTTATACCTCATTGCCACTCGACCCGCCACCACGCCTCGAGTCCAAATCCCAACACCACCGCCAGCACGTCACTTTCAGGCCGAGCTACTTCCCTCAAACGATTCGAACGTCTCCATCATTGCAGCACGCACGAGAACGGTGCCACCTCTACCACGCTCGTGCTTTCTAACATCGAGCACCTTGCCTCATCTCCTAATGAAACCCTATGTAACGTCTCGAAAATTTTCGACTTTCGAAAATTCAGCATCGATACTCACTTTATCGACTGCCGAGAAATCGAAGGCCGGAAACCCGAAATGTTATGGTTTTAAGAAAGAAGAAAGAGGTAGAAGAGAGAAAATAGAGAGAAAAGAAAACAGAAAGAAAATAGAACAATATCAGAATCTCACAATTCGCAGCGGAACAACATATAATAGATAAATGAATAATCTTTAAACAAAGAACTATATCAGTTATTACATTACATTACATCATATCATCAGAGTGTACAACAACATACAACAACAAACAACGGGAAAGAAGTACTATATACTAGTAATACGCCATGCCATCTAGCTTGCCTCCAGCAATTCCTGAATTCCAGAATATCCTGATAAACCTTAACTCTTGACTGCCCGTGTGGAAAATTGGTGGGCACCCAGAGTTTAGGAAGGAAAACAATAAACTCCGAGTCAGTCATGTGACTGGTGCGAGAACTCAAAACAGTTTATTTACTTTAAAATCAAAATAGAGGAATATTTTTAAAGTCAATTCGCAATGCTTTTAAAAATGAGACTACCATAAGGCCTCCCGCACACACACACACACATGCAAACGCAGAATCGGAGGAGATTTCTCCTTATGATAGTCAAAGATGCTTGATACGCATTAAAAAGAAACATTTGATATTATTATTAGTGCATAGTGTAGGAAATTATTTCGAAAATAAAGATATAAATCTTAGCCAGCATAGGCATTTCGCATTTATGCCTACTATAGCTACCATCCAAACAGTGGGGCGCCACCATAAGTGAATGATAGGTTCTACAACTAATACCGTACAAGATCGTATTGTTTCTTTGGATTTCCTACAAATGGTCAGGCCAAGGAACTTCCCATTGCCACATGAGAATGCCTCTGGATGGACATCCCCGAGAACCAAACCGGATCTCTACCAACACAAGGCCGGGTTACCCCTAACTGAGTAACAACTGACCGAATATGCCATCCCCCGGTCCTTTGGGACCTTTCAACCGAGCGCTCGCAATCAATTCACACAATCATAAAGTGTTTTCAACATGAGTAAGTATCTGGGCTCCATACCATGATACCACCCTTTTCCAGAAGGAAATGCACATATCCTAAAGGGCGCTACCCCTCATAACCTTGCTGCTTCTTTCCTGTTTTGACCATTCCGGGGTGTGAGGCTCGACGCAGTCTCGTCCACAAAAACATACTTTATACAAAAGCCATGCTTTGGGTCAACAAATGATCATAGAAATGATCACCAAGATAGACGATCAAACAAATGATCCTATCACAAATAATCAACACAATGATCATTTCACAGCAACACTCAGTATGTCACATTACCAAATTGGGAATATATTGCTGATAACTTCAACTATATAACCTCTGAGCTCGTATGTCTCAGAGAAGGGTGTTAAGCTAAGAGAATAAATTCTCCGCCACCAACAGAAATATATTTGAAAGAAATCGGCTTTATATCTCAATTTGTAATGTCAGACATACTATCCATACAAGTCTGTTCTGGGATCGAACAGAACCGAAGGCACTTACAAAGAAGTCCTTGCAATCCGAATAATCTCTAATCACGTTCGGATTTCCCATCACATATGGAGATCTCTATACCGGGGATCAGCCAGTGCAGAGACAATCAACAAGAAACCCTTACGTTTTTGAAAATATCCGGTCTTCAACACCGATCTTCAAATGCAATTCATAACGACGTATCGCATATTCGGAATGGGTTATACGACCCCAAGGTCCTTTCCCGGTTAACCCGAATAGTGAGCGCTTATTTTTAAAAAAATAAGTGTAGCATTCAATTTCAAACAAATCACAACAAATACCTATTTAAAGGTAAATATTGATAGTCGGTTATTGAACTATCAATAGATATGCCAACATCACCAGATTCCAAATAATTTTCCAAATTATTTATTTTCCAAAAATATCTTTAGAAGATATAAACTTTATTTCCATACTTTAAAAATAAATCAATATTTATTTTTAAACTCATTTTCCCAATTCCATTTATAAATTCCATATTGAATATATATTCTAAAATATCTATGAATATACGTTTTTAATTATTCATTTTCAATTTATCTTCAAAAAGATAAATTCTCAACATATTCACTTTATATTGAAAAACATTTCCATACTTATTTATTTATAAGTAATTCACAAGCCTTTTTATTTTCTACACTTAGAAAATATTAAATATACTCTAATCGAAATTAAGTATATATTTCATTCTTTAAGGAAATCATTCACTTAACCATATTTACTTAGGCCAAAACGAATGTTGCGTAAAACATCGTTACGACAACCCAAAATCACTAGTATAGGGATTCAAACTTAAAATAGATATATAAATCCCAATACTATACCAAATATTTCCTTTCGAAATCATTTACTATAACAATAGTGTTATAGTCCACCATTTCCTTTTATTTCTCGAAAACATCTATTTCAACAATAAATGTTGAAATCTATGGTTTCGAATCTCAACACCCTTTAAAACATCTTTAGATCGTTTTAATTCTATTTCAAACATCACATCCAAAATAATTTCTTTAACATAATATTCACTATTCAAAAACGTGAATATACCTTGTTAATAAATTTCATTACTTCTATTCATTTTATTTTAAAGGATTATTCACTGTCTAAAACATGAATATAACTTCATTAACAAATTACAACAATTCCTTATCAAAATAAGTCGTTGCGGATTTATAAAACAACGTTTATAAATTATATTTCTATTTATTTTATATCAACTTCCTTTTACAAATTCCTTTATTAACCTATCTCAATTTATATCTCAATGATATACTAAAAATTCATTTTATAAGTCAAACACTTATAATTTATTTGTTTACAAAATCATTCCTTTAAACTTCATAAATTTTATAAATCTTATAACTTATAAGATTCATTTATTTATCCAAATTCCATTCCTTTAATAACTTTATGAATTTTATTTTATTTTCCTTTACAAATTTTTATAAATCTACTGTTTATAAAATTCTATTTATAACTTCATCGTTATAATCCCATAAATTTCATTCATTTGTGAAATTCATTCACAATTCATTCTAACTCTTATAAAAGCTCGTTTTATAATTCCAATATTCTTAATTTATAAATATCAATTTATAAACCCTTTTAATATAAATCAATTTATATTACTATTTTAAAGCGTCTTTAAACTCCTTTATAATTTCACCATTTTCTTTGATTTATAAAATAGTCAAATTTTATAAATCCTATATTTAAACTCTTTATAATAAAATTCAGAAATCCCAGTTTAAACTATTTTATAAAATCATTAATTCCATATTTCAAAAATCAACCTTTAACTATATTTCTCAAAAATCTTAATTTTCATAATAACGTTTATTTATTTAAGATAAATCAATTCCAAAAATAGTTTATAAATGTATACTTTCAAAAATCACTTTAGAAATCCCTTAAAAATCAAAATCATTATTTTTAAACTTCAAAATTGGATCCGATGATGCAACACATCAATAGTCAATCACGACTTTCAAACATCATATATCTATATGAAAATCAATCAAACATCACAATATCTAAAATCAAATAAATATTTGTGAGGAATCCAGTTGGATCCCTCCAACCTGTTTCCCTGCATCCACAGACATTAGCACAATACCCATTCCACATCGAGGTGGAATATCGCGGTATATGGGATTTTATAAATATTATCCGCTTACTAACGGCGCAATAGGGTCTCATCCGCTATACAATGCGGGAAATCAATCAACTGCAATATATACATATGCCAATATATATATATTGCTATATATATAATATAATACCAATTCCACTTCAAGGTGGAATATCGCGGTATATGTGTGTAATAAATAACCTCCGCTTACTAACGGCGTATAGGGTCTATTCACATCCAATATATATATCAATCATCATTCAATCATTCAATCAGCACAGTCAAGCAAATTTTAAATCTAACTATTTAAAATTTAAATAAACAACAAAATTCCTTTTGAGTGAGAAGTTCTCACCTTTAATTTGCAATCTGTTTCCAATTCAGCTCGTTTCCTTCATAATTTCGACCTTGTATAAATATTTATAAAATTTATTAATATTCGAATAGATCAAATAATAAATTTTCATTAGATAATTTTGATTCATCGGCGATTTTGTTTTAGTAGTTAAATTAACTGATGGTTTTATTTAAACCAGTTTCTTCTTTAATAAATTTATTTAAACCAATTTTGTCCTTTTAAAATAATTTTAACTAGAGATTTCCAATTGAACTAAATTTCTTTTAATACATTTTCTGTTTATAAATTTTATTTAGACTAATGATTAAATTCCCTTTTTTAAAACAAGTTTTCCTTTTTATAATTTATTTAACTAAAATTTAAATTTAAACTATATTTTCATTAATAAACTATTTTTAATTGTTTTAACTTACAGTTATAAACTAGATTTCTGCAGAAATATAAAATTTAGTAATTTTAAATAAATTCAAAATTACTTTACTGTGATTTAAAGATCTATCTTCTATCAATATTTTTATTTTCAAAATTAAATTGAACTGAAAATTTTTGAAATTACCTTACTGCAAAAATCCCTAGGTTCGAACACCACCAACATTGCATTGCTCGACATCACCAGATTCACGCGACGTCACCACCAAGATCCCATCACGGAAACGAACACGCGATCCCCTCATGCTCCAGTTGCTCGAACCCTAGCCTCCACTGCTTGCTCGCCTTTGAGTCGCCGCTTGCTCCTACACGACAGGCCAAGCATCACGGCGATGCGCACGCGGTCGCGATTGATTTCCCTCAATGCCGCGCCCCTATCGCGTACGCCTCGCAGTTGCCGTGCCGCGCGCACCTAGCCTCGCCGCCATCGCGACTCGAGCTCCATACGCGTGCGCCTCTTCGTGTGATGTCGCGGCCATGAGTGTCGATTTGAGGAGGGGGAAACTCGATTTGGGTTTTAAGAAGGCTTCGGCCATTTTGTTTTCAATTGAGAGAGAGATGGATTTGCCTTCGAACGAGAAGTAATACATTCGGCCATGATTTCTTTTCCTTTTCCTTTGAATTCAACTCAAAGAAAATGTCGTGCTTTTAACAGAGAAAAGATCGTGCTTTCACGATTTCACATCATGATTTTCTGCGTGATCCTAGGCGTGTGTTTAGGCATGATATTAGGGATACTGTCTTTTATGATTTAAATTTAAATTTAAATTAAATTCGTTTCAATACAATTTCCAACGCGTTTACTCAACGTGTGCTCACATATCAACTCTGAAAAATACGAAATTTGAAATCCGGCAATAATTCAATATTACGGATCCAATGGAACTGGTTTCGTCGAATTCCGAGACTGTTCCTCGGACGGCTATTTTTGAATATCGATTCAAACGATTTAATTTCAAAACTGAACAATTCACTTTCAAATTCAATTCTGAAGCTTCTATTATCTTCAGTACTATCAATATGAATTTTACAAGCCTTTGAAATATTTTTAATCGGCTTAAAATTAAAGATTCAACTTTTTATTCAACTTTCAATAGATTAAATTCTAAAATTTAATCGTCAAATTCAAAGTTATATTGAAAATTCAATCCAAACCATCATTCAAATATTTAAAATTAATTAAATATTTTCAAATTAAATTGTTCAAAATTCTGGGTCGTTACACCCTAGCTCGAAGACGCGACTTCAAAATTGCGAGCGTCACCATCGAGATCGAATCCAGCGACGATGAGCCTTACTTCCTTGCCATCACCGACTTCTCGGCTTAATCGAATTTTGACTTTGATAGATTTTTTTTGAAGATGAAGAGGGCACGGCTCAGAGTTGAATAGAAAGAGGAAGTATCGGCTATTATATTTTTTATATCGGGTCGCGATTGCCTGAAGAGAAGGAAGAGGGGCTGGGTTCGATTATAGATGTTCGAATGATTTTTAGGAAGAGGGAAAATCGAATTGGAATTGAAAATGAGGGAGAAGAAGGAGATATTTTTCGATCGGCCATTTTCTTCTCTCTGAAGATTTTCTTCTGAATTTTCGAAGTACACAGCTTAATAAAAGAAAAGACACAGCTAGGTTGACGCAATTCAATTTTTATAAAGACGATATGATTTCTATGAGACGCAATTCAATATATATAAAATTTATTAATATTCGAATAGATCAAATAATAAATTTTCATTAGATAATTTCGATTCATCGGCGATTTTGTTTTAGTAGTTAAATTAACTGATGGTTTTATTTAAACTAATTTTGTCCTTTTAAAATAATTTTAACTAGAGATTTCCAATTGAACTAAATTTCTTTTAATACATTTTCTGTTTATAAATTTTATTTAGACTAATGATTAAATTCCCTTTTTTAAAACAAGTTTTCCTTTTTATAATTTATTTAACTAAAATTTAAATTTAAACTATATTTTCATTAATAAACTATTTTTAATTGTTTTAACTTACAGTTATAAACTAGATTTCTGCAGAAATATAAAATTTAGTAATTTTAAATAAATTCAAAATTACTTTACTGTGATTTAAAGATCTATCTTCTATCAATATTTTTATTTTCAAAATTAAATTGAACTGAAAATTTTTGAAATTACCTTACTGCAAAAATCCCTAGGTTCGAACACCACCAACATTGCATTGCTCGACATCACCAGATTCACGCGACGTCACCACCAAGATCCCATCACGGAAACGAACACGCGATCCCCTCATGCTCCAGTTGCTCGAACCCTAGCCTCCACTGCTTGCTCGCCTTTGAGTCGCCGCTTGCTCCTACACGACAGGCCAAGCATCACGGCGATGCGCACGCGGTCGCGATTGATTTCCCTCAATGCCGCGCCCCTATCGCGTACGCCTCGCAGTTGCCGTGCCGCGCGCACCTAGCCTCGCCGCCATCGCGACTCGAGCTCCATACGCGTGCGCCTCTTCGTGTGATGTCGCGGCCATGAGTGTCGATTTGGGGAGGGGGAAACTCGATTTGGGTTTTAAGAAGGCTTCGGCCATTTTGTTTTCAATTGAGAGAGAGATGGATTTGCCTTCGAACGAGAAGTAATACATTCGGCCATGATTTCTTTTCCTTTTCCTTTGAATTCAACTGAAAGAAAATGTCGTGCTTTTAACAGAGAAAAGATCGTGCTTTCACGATTTCACATCGTGATTTTCTGCGTGATCCTAGGCGTGTGTTTAGGCATGATATTAGGGATACTGTCTTTTATGATTTAAATTTAAATTTAAATTAAATTCGTTTCAATACAATTTCCAACGCGTTTACTCAACGTGTGCTCATATATCAACTCTGAAAAATACGAAATTTGAAATCCGGCAATAATTCAATATTACGGATCCAATGGAACTGGTTTCGTCGAATTCCGAGACTGTTCCTCGGACGGCTATTTTTGAATATCGATTCAAACGATTTAATTTCAAAACTGAACAATTCACTTTCAAATTCAATTCTGAAGCTTCTATTATCTTCAGTACTATCAATATGAATTTTACAAGCCTTTGAAATATTTTTAATCGGCTTAAAATTAAAGATTCAACTTTTTATTCAACTTTCAATAGATTAAATTCTAAAATTTAATCGTCAAATTCAAAGTTATATTGAAAATTCAATCCAAACCATCATTCAAATATTTAAAATTAATTAAATATTTTCAAATTAAATTGTTCAAAATTCTGGGTCGTTACACCCTAGCTCGAAGACGCGACTTCAAAATTACGAGCGTCACCATCGAGATCGAATCCAGCGACGATGAGCCTTACTTCCTTGCCATCACCGACTTCTCGGCTTAATCGAATTTTGACTTTGATAGATTTTTTTTTGAAGATGAAGAGGGCACGGCTCAGAGTTGAATAGAAAGAGGAAGTATCGGCTATTATATTTTTTATATCGGGTCGCGATTGCCTGAAGAGAAGGAAGAGGGGCTGGGTTCGATTATAGATGTTCGAATGATTTTTAGGAAGAGGGAAAATCGAATTGGAATTGAAAATGAGGGAGAGGAAGGAGATATTTTTCGATCGGCCATTTTCTTCTCTCTGAAGATTTTCTTCTGAATTTTCGAAGTACACAGCTTAATAAAAGAAAAGACACAGCTAGGTTGACGCAATTCAATTTCAACCATTCAATTTTCTTCAATATCATCTTTATAAATTTCATAAGCCTTCAAATTATTTTAAACAGCCTTAGAAATTTTCAAATTCGACAATTTACCCAATTTCAATTATTAAATTCAATATTTAAACTATATAATTCAATGATTTAATTGTCAAGTAAATATTGATACCTGGAATTTAAGTTAAAATTAACTTTTAAATATTTTAAATCAATTAACTATTCAAATTTAAATTGTTAGAAATTCCGGGTCGTCACAAATTAACCTTTAATTAATTAATTATTCTCAAATTAATTGCCTTAATTAATAAATCTCATAAATTAATTAATCAACCTTTAAATAACTTGATTAATCAATCTTTAATCATTAATTATCCATTCTTAATTACCTTCATTAATTAATTATTTTAAATTAATTATTCATTAATTACTTGATTAATTAAACTTGGATTATTAATCAATTTTATCTTAATTACTTTTATTAAGTAATTAACTTCAAGTAATAAATTTCTTTTAACAAATATGTTAACTCAAACCTTGAAAGTTAATTAACAATTTTAAAACATCCTTTATATAAATTAGCTTCTTTAAATATTATTAAGTTTATTTAAAATAAACTTTAAATATAAAAGTTATGTTTATTTGAAACCAATTTAAAACTTGGCCAATTAAAACAATTTATTTGGAACCTTCTTGAACAATTTAGACTGGGATAATCATCCATTTTATAAAAGAAATTTGGTTTAGCAACATTTATTTTCGATAAAACTTGATTTTTCTTAAGATTTCAAAACTGTTTTGCCACAACTCAAACAACCGGAGACAAATCTCGTTCCATCCGAGCCTTGCTTCGAGTCTTCACGCTAGCTACTTCGAGTTTGAACCCGAGCATCTTCTTCTTCTTCCTTTTCTTTAAAACTTTGTTTGGTTTTAAAATTTCAAAACAGATGTATACCCCACTCGAGTCTCCCCGAAACAAACTCGAGCCTGAAGCAAACCTCCCTGAGCATAACTTCGAGACAAATTCTATTTTTCCGAGCTTCTCTTCTTCGTTGCCAAACAGCCCAACTTTCACCTGATACAGGTGATAAATTGGTGCACGTGAACACGTGATCGAAGAGATTCCGATCATTGTCGCCGACATCTACCAACCACCGATGATCCGCTCGACTTGCCTGAGCTCTCAGATTACTCCAACTCGTTTTCAATCAAAATCGAGCTTATCCACTTCTTCTTGGAACCAGTACAGTCAACAAAAACACCCTCTTGCCGACGATCCCAGTCACCATCGTCCACGCTGTCCTGACCAAAGTCCCGTCACATTGCCGACCTTTCATTCCCCTAGGTCCGGCCCCTTTCGGTGCTTCGCCATTGACACCATCTCTTCGAGAACGACGACAACCAAACTCCTTCCTTAAACCCTACATTGACTCAGACCCGCCACCTCGGTCCATTACAAATCCATTCACCATTTTTTCCGACACCCCTGACCTCCTTGCCAACTTCACCAGCGATCCCGAAGACCAACAACTCTCCGATTACCAGAATCTTATAAAAACCCATTTTATGTTCAATTCACAAATTATTGCAATTTACCAAGTTAAAAATTATGAAATCTTTACTAAAATTCATCATTTCCAAATACTAATCAAGATATGAAATCAAATCGTGAAATTACATCAATTGATTTTCTGACTTATATTGATTATTACTGTAAATCTCTTATCTAATATAGAAACCTGAAACTATTTTTAAAAATCATGTTACCTATACACATGCATTTTTCATTTAGAGTTTCTAACCTAAAAAGGTTCAAGGAAAGAGATTTTGAATTTTGTTTATACACGTTTGAAACCTGTAGCATATAACAGAGGTAATTTATGCCTGTTTCCAAACATGCACAAGTATTTGTACACATATTTTTATACATGCACACAGATTAACTGCTTTTCATCACACATAAATCACCACATCATGTCATAAATTAAATCAAAGAGGTAAATTTGCTCACCAGTTTAAAGGCAGAGGCCAGACTTGATGATTTTGAAGTTTGAACATAGGCTTGTTTTTAAATTTTGATTATGATCTGGAACCTTCATACAATTGATCTGTTAGTTGTTGAATTTGAACTTGATGTTGTTAGCTTGCTTGATCTCTGAGTTGCTTGTGAATCAGGTTGAAGCTTTTGCTTTCCCGAATTTTCAACCTCTTTTTCTTTCCAGATAAAAAAAATTTGAATCCAGACTTTATTTCCATGCTTGAAGTTTTGATTTCTACGGTGAAACTTGAATTGAATTTCTTTTTATTTTACAGGCTTTAAGATCCTTTGAAAACTGTTTTGATTGAATTTTTTTCTGTTTCTTTTGTTTTTCATAAACGATGAAGAGAAAAATGAGCAACCTATTTTCTTTTTTTAATTATATGTTCTTTAAACAAATGTGCCACTTGGCTTATTTTGTTTACACTTGTTAGTTTATGTTTTTCTTTAATCTACACTTGTTTAAAATGAGTATTATTATTTTAAAACCTTGTCACATTTTTAATTTATAAATTTATGTCTCAAACCTTTTTATCAAATCTTAAATTTACAATACATTCTCTTTTATATTCATACATCTACTATACATATATAAACCTTAATTCATGTATATTTTAAAAGGAAGAATATTAAATCCTATTAATTTTCAAAATATGTGTATATATTAAATTTTAACCTTCAAATAGCTTTTGAAAATTTATTTATATCAAATTCAAATTATGCTTTTATTATTTATGTATGTGTTATGTTTTAAATGTTTATATTTAAACTATCTTTATTTTTTTACTTATACATCCTTAAAGAAAGATGTTTGGAACTAAATTACTTTAATAAATAATCATGTATTCATATACAAATATTAACATTGGAAAACAAAATTTTATTAGTTTCAAATACATAGAGATTTGAAATCCAATTTATTTGCAATACCTTTCTGTTTGAATTTCAAAGCAAATTTTCAAATTAAAACTCATCTATATAAATAAACAAACATGTATACTCATATATATTAAAATTCGAAAACAAACTTTATTATCTTATTAATTACAAAGATATGTATAAATTAAAGCTTGGTATTTACCTTTGTTTTAAATTTCAAACTCAAGTAATTATTCTTTTTAAATAAATAAACACACATATGCATATTATAGAATTTAGCTTTAAACAATTGCTTTGAAAACCATTTGTATTTATAAATGAATAAACCATTAAATACCTTTTTATAAATATATTTTTATATTTCATTCATCATCTATGTTCATTTGTATTAATAAACAAACAAATATATATATATATATATATTTGTGTGTATATATATATATTTAATTTGGAAAATCCAAATACACCTAAAATTCTATGCACAATATATTTTATTCCTAAATTCCCAATCCAAATTCTATTCAAATACATATTTTTATTTATCCTGGAAATTTCTCCAATTAATTCATTATTAATTATCCTTAATTTAATAAAAAAATAAAATTAATTACTAAATTAATTCTGGCTAAAATCCGGGAATGTTACATAATATTTAGGTAATCTCCTAAATCTCGGGTTGTTACATGAGGCCTTTCCAACTCGGGCTCATATTCAGTGAAATCTTAGTATTGCTTTTATAACTTTTCTGAAATGTTCTATAATTTTACTCACCTTTTGAATCTTAAAACTCGTTCAAAGTATAAGGTGCGTATGTGGTTGATAATGCCAAACAAGATTAACATAACCGATAATCTTACCCACAAGCAGATTGGATATGCTTAATGCTACTTCATATGCTAAGATTACATGGACTCTTGCACATACATATTTTATTCTTGTGATTACACCTTCTAGATTTGGGCGCTTTGTGCCACAAATTTAAATATTTCCTTTTCATACTTTGAGCATGCTTGGTTTAAACTTTGGGAATCCTGCGATCATACCTCGCCTATGGCCCATCAAGTCCTGGCCTTCTCCTGGACTGTTTAGGTGGAAAAAATGATCAATGCTTCAATTCCAAATTTAATAATTATACGACTCTCGCTAACTATATATATATATATATATATATATATATATATATATATATCTGTGTAACAACCCATAAATTTTTGATAATTAAATTTAGTTAATTCAATAAGTTTAGTGATTTAATATTGCAAGAAATAAAAATTTGCAATTTATTAATGAAATAATAACCAGAGTGAAATGTAATAATGTGAATTTAAGTTAACTATTAAATATTTTAATGATAGTCCAATCAATTGAAATAATTTAAATGTTATACTTGGTTATAATTTGGATATAAGTAAATAAATGTGAAGTTTGTATAAATTAAGGAACTAGTATATAATTTATGGAAATTGAATAAAAATTGTATCATGTAAGTAATTGTAACATTTGTTTGTAAATACTGAATTTATAAGTGTGATTAAAGATTGATGGTAACAATTATTATATGTTAACTATTCATTTGGTCTATTAAATTTAATTGGAAATCGATTACAATTAATTCACTTAATTAGTGCAGTTAATGTAGGTTAAATAGATAATACGAATGGTGATTTATTAATGTAATAAGGTGTAAAGAATTGTAATTGATAATAGTAGTGGGGTAGTAGTAGTTATAACAATTAATTGTAAATGATAAACTTACAAATGTTATAAAATGTAATAATGGTGACGATTGTTGTTTGTTACCAATATATTTAATCACTTGAAATTAAATGAAATTAAATGTTACATTAATGTGAGTTGAGACAATAACTGTAAATTAGTGAACGTAATAAAAGGAATAGAAATGTAATTATACTTACTTAGGCAATAATTGATTTAATAAAAGAGTGAAACCAGAATAAATAATTAATTGGGATTTTTTATTCATAATTAATGTGTAAAGTTGACAAGATTCAATAAAATCAGAATATAGTAGTCAATACAAATAAAAGATGGAAATTGGAGTATACTAATATAATAAAATGTGAAACTAATATTAACTACGTTTATAGAGTAATAATGGATTTAATAAAAAGATTGAAATTGAATCAAATCAATTTATTGGAATTAATTATAAATAATTGGATTTAATCACGTTTGAAATTAAACACTGTAATTGGTAAAATAATTAACATTGAATTGATATAGAAATTTGTTTTAAAGAATTATAGATTACTAAGAAATCAAAAATGATAGAAATTGTAAGTTATTAAATTTGAATTGAAAAGGTGATTTAATTAATTTAATATTAATTAATTTAATTAAGGTAAAAATAGCCATTTTGGCCGCTGACTCGGATTTCAACGAAACTAATTTCTTCGAATCCGTAATGGTGAATTATTGTAAGATTTCATAGCGATCGGATTTGTCGTTTGATCGTACGGACTCGAAACGCATAAAAATTAATTTAATTAAAATCAATTTGAAATAAGATGATTTTAACATAACTTTTTCATACGATGGAATTAGGACTTGAACCCTGTTCCGTTGAGTTTAAAAGTACGAAATATCTATTTTGATATATGGGATGACACATTTTCGTTCCGGAGACAGAACGGGCATTTTGGGTCGTTTATCGTTCAACTTCCAAATCAATCTTGTCCATTCATTTTTCTTTCTGATCTGCTTATAAATAGCCTGTTATAAACCCTACCTATTTCTTATTCCATTATTTTGTACGTACATCTTCTGTCTATCTCCTCCTTTCCAATGGAAAAACATATCCAAAATTTCAAACCCTCAATTCAATTTCGGAAACAAATCCAAAATTCAAACTCCTCAAATCATATCATATTATATATCGATTTAAAGCTCTCGACGAGCGCAATCAAATTTGTTATCTGTTTTTCAATTTAGGTATCTCTTTGACCGAAAATCGGGCATTTATTCTCGTCGTTTATTTGGGAGATGATCAAAGGGGTTGGATCGTCGAGTCTATTGTACCGGGTTGTGGAGAGTGCTCTGCGTAGCTCATCGGTGGACTTCATATGGGGAATCGACGGTTGGATTGGCTGCGTAATTTGCCTAGGGTTTATGAAGCAAGGTGGCGGCTGCTTATTTTGGAGGCACCGATTGAGCTAGGTGCGACGCCAACTGCGTACGTGGTTGGGCGGAGGACCGAAGGTGGCGTGGCGTGTCAGAGGGAAGAAGGCGGTGTCGATTTGGGTTGTGTGGCGGCATGCAACTGTTCAACGAGGGTTCACGTGTGTTCGTGTTTGCCTGGGAAGAGAAGTTTTGGTGACGTGTATTTCTAATTTAATTATTTTATTATTTTAATTCAAATCGTGTAATGTTCTGATATATGTAACTTTTGCTTACGAGCTCGGATTGACGCGCAATTTTCTCCGTTGGGATCGTATCAGAATTCCGAACAATTTGACGTTGGTTTGGTTGAATTCTGAGACTGTTTGAATTTTGAGCTTAAATTGGATTTTAATTCGTTTTAAAATCGAAAGTGAGTGTTTTGACCCACTTACGACTTCTAAAATTTCTTATGTTAGTTAAATTAAATTTATATTGTGATTAGAAATTTATTTATGGTTGTTTGATATATTTAAATTGCTATTCCTGTAATTTGAATTATTTATGGATTTAATTGTTATTTAAATTTTTATTGAATTTAAATTGCCAATTAATTACCTGTAAATGATAATCTTTTATTGTTGAAAATTATTAGTTGAATTGGGTGATGATTATGATGGATGTTTGATTGTTGATATTGAATAATTGGATGTTATGTTAAATTTTATACTGTTATCACTCTGCAAGTTCCCTTAGTTATTATTTAGGAAAATAACTATGGATTGAAATGATATATACCTGAACGATCTATAGTTAGGGAAAAATCATTATAGGTTGAAATGATAGACTCGAGCGATTTTATGGAATTTATTTAATTCGGGACTACGGTTTGAAATGATATATAACCGTAAAATTTTAAATTGTAGATTGAAATGATAAATATCCGTATCACTTGACTCTATGATAGAGAATTATATACAGACACCAGATTGGTTAAATTTAAACGATTTTAAATCCTTAATTTTTTTGAATTTAGTTAAATGATACTTTGAAATAAAATTTAATTACATAAATCGAATTATTATCAAAATCCAAGTTTTATGTTAAAATTGGAATTGGTTTGAAGGAATTGTTTAAAGGAGTAAAATTGAAATCTTAAAGTTGATTTTGAAGTATAATGAAAATTTATCGGAGTTGAGTTATTAAAATTGTTTGAAATTAACTTTGGAGTATATTGAAATTTGAGTAAATTTACATTGGTATTTCGAACATGGATTGGAAGCGATGTTGAATTAAATATTTTATTGAGAATTGGAATTTTAAAATCTGAAATTGGGTTTTGAAAATTGAAAATAGTCCAAATGTGTTGAAATGAAATAAAAAGTTAAATTGATATAAATTTCAAATTCATGTTTTAATATAAACTGTTTTAAAAATATATTATGTAAAGACTTCAATTATTAAGATTTTAAAACTATAAAACTATTTTATCATATATTAACTATATTAAATCATTTTAACCTATTTTGAACCATCTAATTTATTTTAAACTATTAACCCATGTTAACTTATTTTAAATCTAATTAGTCTATGTTAAAAGCTATTTAATCTATTTTAATTATATTTAATCTATTTTTAAATTATTTAACTATCTTAAATCAATTTAACAATATATTTGATCTATAACTACACAATTTTAGAGTATTTTAACTGTTTATAACTATTTTAAATATTTATAATTATTTAAACTATTTTCTAAATTTTCAGACTAAGTAAAGGGAAAGTGTTTATATTCAAGTTCACTGGTTTAAAAGCAAATACAGTTAAATGATGTTATAACCTAAGTTGGGATTTAAATGTTATAATAAATTGAATATGATGATTTTGAAGTGAGGATTTAACCTAATTGGAAATATGAATTTTGAAAGAAATTTTGATTTCAGAAACGATATGATTTCAAAAGTGATATAGTTTTGAGAATATGATATTTTGATATAAATTGTGAATTGACTTTTGAAATGTAAAAGAGCCATTCGGTGTGTAATAAGCGATCGGTTGTTAAAGAGGCCGCGATCGGATATTGTCATACTCTCTGCCAATACCGAAAACCACTTTAACAACCGTGCACCTTGTGGATTCCAGAAATGAAGTATGATGGTTTGGTGAACGATTTCTGTATGAGGTATGACGTGACCCTGACTCCTATGAGTCAGCTTAGATATGACTAAAACAGGAGCCACGTCGGGCCAAGTGAGGTCGCACCTCCGATCTGGCACAAATCTTCGATACCATTCTATTACTTTGTGATTGATTTGGTGGCCACCCTTGATTTTGATTATGGGAGTGTATCCGAGGTAGGTGGTAGTAGCTGCTATGCATTACCACCATTTTGAATCCGCAATTGGTATATCTACCCTGGAATTGCCTCGAGTGTCGTGTTCACATGACCTACAACGCCTTATACGAGTTTGTTTTGTACCATACCTATGGGGTGCCCTCTGTGTAAACCTCTTGGAGGAGCGTACGGTACTGTATAGACTATGAGAATATATAAAATATGTTAATGGGCATATGGGTAACTCCTTAATGCTATTTTAATACTTTTACTTTACAGTAGACATATTATAACAGCGTATTGTACTATATAGTAGATAGTTTAACGGATCCTTAGGAGATATGAATCCTGAACATCTATTAAGTTATTGCACTCACGTTAGACACTGGATAGGAGATGTCCAACCCCATAAACATCTCTGACGCCGTCACAAGCATATTTACCGTTGATTTAACTTACATAAGATCTTTCAGTTCTGACTCGATTATTTTGTTTTTTCAATTCGCTCGGGTTAGCCTGAGCATTTCAGGTTTTGAAGACCTTACTTCTGAAGGACAAAGACGCAGATTTGTACTATTACTATTTATTATATTTATACCACTGCATCATGTTGTTCCACTGCATTTATTTATTTATTCATTCATGTTTACGTAACTCTGATGTTTGTGTTGTAAAGAATAGTTGAATGTATTTATAAAACTTCTTCATGAACTGCTATTTGATTATTATATTTTTTCATTTCACTTCGAGATTCTATATTTGGTTTTTTCTATTTCTCTGCTTTTTCTTATTTATCCCAATAACAATTTGCCCTTTTGTATGGTTTGAGCCTGATATGCGTGTCTTCTTAAAACGTCCAAAAGGGCAAGTTGTTACAGTTGATATCAGAACTATGGTTTAGCGATGGGGTTTGGCTCGTATTAAATGGGGCAGTAATACCCTAGAATGAGTCGTTGAGTGTATATATATAAGTGAGCGTATTTGTTAGTGTTATAAAAGGTTTTTATATTGTGTTAATTTATTCTGTTTTGCATTTACAAATTCTGGTTGGTGCATAGGATGCTATGACATTTATAGGGATTTCTAAACACTTAATAGGACAGACCGACATAATACTTTTTGAAATATAGGTGAATGAAATAATTTTGCCTATTTTATATTTTTGTATACAAAATAATAAATTTAATAATTGATATAGTTGGTTGTTGTATTTGTTTGTTAGAAAGTGAAATTTTATAAGTATTGATTGAAAATAAATTTTACAAATAAAATGAATATAAACTGAAATTTGAGAACTTAGGTTCCAGGATTTTTGAAAATTCTTTCAAAGGATTTTTGGAATGTAATATTTGAAAGTATTTTGTGGTATAAATATTTCAATGTGATTCAAATGAAAGTTTTAAAAGAACTTTTAAAGGGAATAAGTTTTGTGCTCCCTTATCTATCGTTGGAAAGTAATTTCGGTGTTGAGTGCACACATCATCGACATTCATTTTCGAGTTTCAAAGTGGGAAGGCCATTGTGGTAGTTTTACTACAGATTTAATTTGATAAACAAATATAAATTTCAAAGTTTAAATATGAGTTGATATGAAAGTTTGTATATATATATTTATATTATTTTAATTGATTTGAAATGGAACACGACATTTAGTTCTTAAATTTCTATAAATTAGAGATTTCAATTATTGTAATGGAATAAAAAATTTAACTATTTAATAATTGGAACTTCTAAAATTGAAAGTAAGATTAAATGCTAAGTTATAAATGAGATATTCAAGAAATTTGCAACCTGTAAATAAAAAGGGATATGAAAATGAGAAATGATAACTATTGAGAATTTTGCAAATTTAAAATTAATAAGATAAACTTGTGTAACATTCAATTACATTCTTAGGACAATATATAACTTACCAAATATTAAAAGTTGAAATATTTAATAAGAATATGTAATGGAATATTATACAAGTAAAATTTAAGTAATGAAAGTGTTCAATGGAATTTCTTTTATAAATAAGAATTTTGATGTTATAATGGTTATGGACTTAAGTTATAATTGAAATTATACTAATAAAAGGTAATAGAAAGTGTGTACTGTAAGTAAAAGATTATAAACTTAAGTTAATGTTTGAATCCATTGACAATTAAAGTGAATAATTAAAATGAATACTATATTAAAATTTAATGGCTATAACTTCAGAAAAGTTGAATTCATCCAGGAAATGGATTTAATAATCAATGACACTATATAATAAAATGAATGTAAATTAAAAAAGTAAAAAAACTTAAGTATGAACTTATACACTAATGGATATTAAGGTCTAAAGGAAATCAAGTATATGAATTAGTAAATGTAAACTAGAAATAAAAGGTATGTAAAACTTAAATAATGAATTCATTGACCATTATAAACAACTGAATGGAAATAACTTATGTAAAGAAATGAATATAAAATAATGAAATGACATTGTATGAATAAATGAAAAATGAACAGATGAAATGGAAAATAAAAAAAGAATGACATATGTAAGCAAATGAATATAGATTGATGAAAATTGGTAATGTATGAATAAATGAAAAAATGAATTTTGTAGGGAATAAATAAAAACAAATGGAAATAAGCACTGAATGATGAATGTGAATTTATTTACAAAGAAATCTATATAGTACTCTAAGAATTGATTTACATATGTTTAAAATTTTGTGTATAAGTAACATATATAAGAAAATGTAAATAACATATGTAAGAAACTATAAATAACATATGTGAATAAATGAATGTAAATAAATGGAATTAAGTATTATATGAATAAATGGGAATTGAATTTGTGAGAAATAAATGTAAATTAAAGAAATAATCATTATGTGAAAGAAATTGAACAATAAATGTTGCGAAAAGAAATTTATAAGAATAAACTTAAATAACATTGTAATTTATTGTTTGTTTACTTATGGATTGTTTGGGAATGGATACTTCTAATTTGTTTGGATGTATGAATAATCTATGGAGTTTATCTAAGACTGTAGAGTATATGGTATACTTAATAGTTTATTTGTCATTCTATACGATTAAAAATATCTAAACCTGAACAAACCATTTGTTTTGGTTGTATGGATGGATGGTTGATTATTTTGATTGCATGTGATGGTTGTTATGGTTCTACTGCAAGTGCTTGTTGTATGTTGTTTGCAATTGAATTGTAACGACCCGCAAATCCGTACCCCTTGAGTCAATTCTATTCTACCTAAATCAACTCAAGTTGCACAGAAATACGAACCATTTGGGTTAAAGAAGGAGAGGTAGAAGAAGAAAATAGAAAACAACATCAGAATCTAACTATCGCAGCGGAATAAAATATAATAGATAATAAATACTCTTTACTCAAACATCAAATATCTTTGTTTATATATTACATCATCAGAGTACATCAATCAAAACTCAACATCAATATCATACAAATGGATATACAGTTAATCAACACAGCGGCATATATATATAAAACAAGTACGAGAATACGCATCGTCGCCCAACTCGTCTCCTGAGCTCCACAGCAACAAATCCTGTATCCTATAATACTCGGTCTGACCCGAGCATTACAGTTAAATAATACCCGAGTCAATCTAGAATACCAGCGTGAGGAAAATCACACCCAGTTGATTATTAAAGTTTCAAAATCCTTTGAAAACAAAAGCATCTCGTAAGACCACGCCACAAATAAACATGTCGGGTTTTTACCTTACGATAGCTAAAACAATTTTTATAGAAATCCTCTGATATTGTAATAGGGTCTATATACAAATACTTATAAAATAGCCAAAATTGTTACATGATTAAATTCCAGCTACTAGCCACAGAGTGAGTAATACAAACAAAACTCGTACAAGGCTCGTAGGGAGAATGGATTTCCAACCAATGACTAGGCACTGGGGTACCACCTGTCACAGTACGGGGCCTAGATCACCGTACCGAGGAGTACGCCCGCTCCCCTGCAACACAAGGCCGGGACTACCCCTTACTGGATAATCCCGAGTGAGATCACCCCGCGGTTAGGATCAGCAACCGCCCACTAAGCCGAAATAAAAAGGGACATCTAGACAGGAATGACCTCACCCTGCTTGGGTGCTACCCACCTAGCCTTGCTGCATAACCCCTGATTTTCAGTCATTCCCATTTGATGAGGCTTGAGGCTAAGTGTTACCTTTTACAGAACATATCCTTTAGAATGCCCATCGTCCACCTGACGATGTTTCGCAAGCATTCATCCATACAAGTCCGTCCCGGGTTTGAACGGAACCGAAGGCACTATTCCTACTACATCCTTTTGGAAATATCCTCAGGATTAGTAGCGACTAGCCCTTGCACTTCACTGCTTCATCTTCGAATCCAAAATCGTTTTCACGAATCGTACAAACCGGATCGAAGTGGTTTTCGAAAAATAAATCTCGATCCCGGTCTCTTCGAAACGATCAGCGCATTTGTCCAATATTGATAGTCGGTGATTTAACTATCAATTCATATTCACAAACATCCATCCAACAATAAATAATTTCCCAAATTATTTATTAATCTCAAAAATATCTTCACAAGATATATTTCTATTTTCAATTCTTTGAAAACAGTTTCAAAACCATCTTTCCTTTCAGAATAAACTTTCCAAATTATTTTCTATCTCCTCTGAAATCACCAAGCACAAAACTAGATTTTAAAATAATTTAAAACACTTTACTATGAAATATACTTTAAAACATTTATTTTAAAACTACTTCAATGATTTGTAAAAAAATACATACTATATGAATATTTGAAAATAAGGTTACTAAATAAAATATAAAACTAGATTTTCACTTTTAAAAATAAAATACTATCACTCTTAAACAATTATTGCTATAATAGATTAAAAAGAAATACTTACTTTAGAATTAAAATATCTAGAAATAGTAAATTTTTCAAACATATTTCTTAAGCAACTTTAAACCTTTAATTTATACTTAAAAATTTACTTTGAAAACATACTTCGTTATTCAGAGAGAGATTTCCAATCTCAATCACTTAAATCAATTCTCCAAATTGATTCCCAATTTATTCCATTTGAAATAAATTTCTTTACTTATCAGTTCATTTCGAAATTCATTAATTATGAACTTTATTGTTATTTTCAGTTTGATTTTTAAATCCTTTAGCTGAAATATACAAATTTCAGGTTATTCCCAATTTCTTCTTTGTTCTTCTTAAATAATTTAAATCCTAAATTCAAAAGAAATGCTTTGTTCTTTTAAACAAAAACATTGAAGTTTAAGTTTCATTAACTTTCTGTTTATTTAAATTTTCCTTTCCATACTCAAGATTTATTTGTTAAAATTTTAGAGTCACTTTATTTCCTTCCCAGTTCATTTATAAATTTATTCAACTTTTCTATAATTATTTTACTTACAATTTCACTTCTTTTATTTCCATTTCCAAACTCAAATTATATATTTGGTAATTCGTTATTGCCCAATTACAACAATCAAGCCATAGCATTCAATACCTTCACATACTTCACTACAGGATATCAAATATTCAGAACAGAGAATATTAAATAATTAAACAAAGTTGAGGGGTCCAGTTGGATCCCTCCAACCTGTTCTCCCTGCATCCACAGACGTTAGCACAATATAAAATGCCAATTCCAAATGCCACACTACAGCACATAAATCAATTCGACCAGTTCAAACAATTATTTAAATTTAATCGTTTAAATTTAAATTAACTGAGTGAGATTAACTCACCTTTGATTTTCTTGTAATCCGATCCAAATCTGACTTGACTGGTTTCACGATTTTTAACCTTGTACAAACAATTTATGATTTATTAACATTCGAATAAACCAAACAATTTATTACTATTTAACAAATTTAATTAACTAAAATTTAATTAAATTCAAACTAATTATTTCCCTTTCACAATCTTTTCGTAACTGCAATAAATCAAATAGGTAAATTTAACAATTTAATCACCAAATCCGTTTATTTGAAATAGACTAATAAATGGAAATTTGTATGTATGCTTTTATATAGATAGGTTTATATTTATATTTTTTTCTCTTTGTCTTTAAAACTCATACAGTTATAAAATAAATTTATATAGCTTCAAAAACTTATTTTACCTACTGTTCAACATTTTAAAATTCATATACATATAATTTTTTTTTCAAAACCTTATCCGTATCTAAATTTTTTTTCACTAGCTTACTTATATAATTAAATTAAAATAGTTGTGTATATGTATGAAAATTGAAAACCGCACCTATAAATATCTTCCTACTGTAGATTTTCCGTCTACCTATATATATATACTTTCTTTTTTTCCTTCTACTGTATAATTCCATATATGTATAAACATTTTATCCCTCCAGATAAAATCAAATAAAAGAAATCTCGATACCTCACAGACAATTTCGCTCACAAGAATGATTCCATCTCCATCGCGAAGCCTCAACTCAAGCCCGAGCTGCTGGCATCACCAACCTGAAACCATCGAGCACACTGCCTCGCTCGATACCGCGAGCCTCCATTGAAGTCTTGTCGGTGCTAATCCATCATCGCTCGTCGCTGCGGTAATCCCTGCTAGCTCGACTCGATCGAGACCCAGCCGCCAAGAACTTCCATCGTGAATTGGGTCGCGACCCTCCCCCTGGTTGCCTCAACTCCAGATGAACTCGCCGCCGCACGCAATGCTCGAAATCGTATGATTAGACGAGCCGCGAACCCTAACTCACCAAATCCAACCATCACGTCGCACATCTCACGATGAAATCGAACTCAGACATCCTCTTCATCATCCCAACTAACGCAACGAGCTAAAGTACCTCCTGCGTGTGCATCTATGGCAGTCGCTTGTCTCGTCCCTTCTTCGGCATGTTGTTGGCTCTCGGCTCTTCCGCACGAACGTGATTTTTTTTATATCGATAGCGATTTAAAAATTAGGGGATTAGGGTTATCTGAGAGGACAGGCTCTGCTTTCATACCAGGCACGAGAATTAGATCAAGGTTTTTTTTATATATATATATTAGAAGGAGCTGCGATTTTTGTTTGATCGGCCAATTTACTTAAGTGGAAATGGATTAAGCTTGCGCTAGAAGATAGAAAAATGTGGCTTCTACGAAAAGGTTTGACCGTGTAAATTAAAGTTAATTAATTCTTCTACGCATTAATGGGGTGTACGATCAAACGGTAACTCCGAATGTTGCGAAAATTGAAATCCGATAATAATTCAATATTACGGACCCAATGAAACTGGCTTTGTCAAATTCCGAGACCGAGCCTCGAAAGACTATTTTAAAATTCAACTTAAATGATATAAATTTCAAAACTTAATAAACCATTTTAAAATTTGATTTCAACACTTCTATTCTCTTAAGTATTATCAATATGAATCTTATAAGCCTTCAAATTATTTTGGACAGGCTTAAAACTCCAGATTCAACATTTAACTCAACTACAAATTATTTAATTCAATAATTTAATTATTAAATAATTAGTGATATTTGTAATTCAAGTTAAAATCACTATATTGAATATTTAAAATCAATTAAATATTCCGAGTTTAAATGCTTGAAAATTCTGGGTCATCACATTCCTTTCCCCTTAAAAGAATTTCGTCCCCGAAATTACTAGTTAGGAAGAATGGTCCAATACGCGTTACTATATTTCCAAAACCAACAATTTAACATCCTACCAATTATCTTTTTAATAAAAGGTCCATTATTATTCTTATTAACATTCCAAACTATTCCAAAACCTTCTATAGTTTTCAAATAACTTACTTGTTCAACCATTCAAATTATAATTCAAAACTAAATTTTGAATTATCAAAATTTTCTCAAAAATTTTCTAACTCTTTAAATTTTCGAAATTTTTTGCCAACGTCTCCTTTGCGCGGCTAGCTCGGTACAACTACAAAATGGCCCTACGGCCTCCCAAATCCAAAAAGAAAACAAAAAGCCAAGTGGCTCAATCCAAAATCCCAATCCAATTTCATACCAAAATTTAAATACATACCTTTTTGTCGAGCATTTCAAATTTATCTCTTGAAATCAAATCCAATTTTCTTTTCCCTTTTATATACCTGCATATCCTGTTTAGCACCAGTATCCAATCACAATATTCCCAAAACATTATATCGATTTTCTTACAAATGTCAATATCTATTCATTTCAATATCATCTTAGATTATATTTGTAATATCAATTTCCAATCTAGAATTTACCATTCCTTTCTTAAGTTAGTATAAACATTTTATATGCTTCTTATACTTATTTTCATCTTACCACATCAGGTTATATCTATTTCTAATTAAATTGATTCTATTATTCCCATATGAATTCAATTTATCTTTCACTCTTAGTATTGAAATTTTATTTTCTATTTATAACTAATTCATATCATTATTTTAAATTGGTTTCATTTACTAGTTTATTTTAGTTTTCAAATTAAATTCGTTAGTCGTTAACACAATTTTCCAAAATTTTCTAACTCCCAAAATTTATGAATTTTTTTGGCAGAGTCCCCTTTGTACGGAGGAGCTTTTGCAATTTGACAAAAGAGATAAATATATATACATCGACCCACCCGGTCGGAAAAACTAAAAACAATTCATATTTCCTATTTTTATTGCGTAGGCGTACCTTATTTAGCATTTTTAAGCAGACAGCTTATTTATTTAGCAGATAATGTAACCCAAATCCAGCCACACGGCTTCCAAAACCTGTACTTACTCAATTCAAACATGTAAGTGACAAATATACAAAGTTTATAGCATTCCACTTAATTTCAGTAGTTAAACACATGTATAATATAAACAATATACACTAAACACTTCCAAAAGCAAATTAATAAGGTTCCGATACAAATTTAGTTGTTTACAACTAAATCACCCATCAATTTCATTCCATTTAAATGGTTTACACTTCATTTCTTACATTCTATTCATTTTAATCCAAACGAACACATATTTATCTCAATTGATTCAAAAATCAATTTCATTGCTTATATTAACTCATAGATTTTTATACAATCTCATTTGCGTCAACGACGACCATTTTTAAGCAAATTCAATGATGTTCACTTAATAGAATATCCATTCTATTTTATAACTACTTAAAATTGATACCAATTCGATTTATACTTTATTCTGTTTTATTTCCAATGTTCCAACATAATTCTTAATTGTTGACAACCAATTCATATATCGTTCCACTTAAATCCGGATGGTTAACAACTCACAAACTTACATTTAATTTATTTTTAAGCAAACTGAACTCATATTTAATTCAATCGCTTTCAAAATCAATTTATTTTACCCTTATCAACACATAGAATTTTAATTACTTCCAATTACATCCAACGACAATTTATTCCATGCAATTCGACGAGATTCATGTGAATAAATAAGTATTTATGTTTATAACCAATTTAAATTGATTTCAACTCAATTTATACTTAATTCTATTTATTTTTAAATTTATTCACAATCCATATATTCTCATTTTGGTTGCATTTTAAATTTGAATCCATTCACTTGCATTTCATTTTATTAACCAACTAGTTCCATTATTCAAACAAGCTCCATACAAAACCATTAAAAACTTAGGTTCATCTTTATTACTAATTAAATTTCCTTTTTATTCTAATTCATCCACGACCATTTATTTAGCCCGACCCATTCAAAGCTTGCATATTACTAACCATTCCTGAATTAATTCAAACCAAGCTTCAATTAAATGGTCTTTCAATTTTTTTATACATTTCCGATTATATTTAATTTGTTAACACCTCAAGTTAAATTTTATTTATAGCTCAAGTTCTAAGACCATTATCCATTTTCAATTTACCATCCAATTTCATTACTCACAATTCAACCTCATTCTCAAACATTTACTCCATCAACAATTTAAATCGAATTTACTTTGTAACTTGAGTTTATTTCCAAACTTCATCATAAACTCACAATTCAATTTCATTAACTAATTAGTTATCTAATTAATTCTTCCCTTGGACAAAATTCAACACTTGAGTTTTAATCTCAAAATCTCTTCATTTAATTTCTTAAGTTCAAATTTATTTTATAATTCTAGTTTGGATTCTCTTTTCCTTTTTCAATTCATCAAAATATGGATTTTGGGCTTTGTATTCCATTGTCAATTTAATAAGTCACAACTTATTATTTTATACAATCACATTCATTTTAGGCTTAAATATATTCATCTTTATTTTTTAACTCAAACCTTATGCTTATTTATAACCCAAGCATATTTTAATCTATGGATTTTTAATTCTTTTACAAGTCATTCTAATTTATTTATTTCAATCCAATCCTTAACCAAATTATTTCTTATCTAACTTATTTCTTACCCATTAAAATAAGAATCCAATTTCATTCAATAACTCGCTGAACTTTTACTTCAATTCAATTTTATTTAAGCCCAGATTTATTTAACTCAATTCGATTTCAACTTAATTCGAATACAACTGGTTATTATCTTCAGCTTATTCAATTAATTTCAATCCAGTCAAATTTTTATTTCCCATCCAAGTTAATTCCATTTTTAACTTTTAAATTCCAACATTTAAAGCTTATATTTCCATCATGATTTAAAATCATCTCAATTTATAAGCTTACAACTATCTCATCAGGATTTTTAAATACCCGACTTTGGTTCCAAATCATTTTGAAATCTTCAACATCTCAAAATCCGGCTTCTCAAAAATTTTAAACCAATCCTGATTTTATTTCCAACAAATTTCCTTCGAAATTTTCAAAACAACTAGCTTTCCCGAACAAATTTATTTTTTTGCAGCAATCTGTCACTCAGAAATTCAAAAATGAATACTGATGATGCGGCCGTCATCATCAGAATTATTTTCCAATAATCCAAGTGATTTCAATGCTGTATCACTTCCAAAATTCATTCAAAACAAATTCTTTTCAGAAATACCCCCAAGATAATAATGCTATATTTTATCTTCAAAACACTTCCAAATTTCCGGGATTTTAAATTTCCAAATCCTGCTTAAATCACTTTTAACTATAATTCATTTGCACATGCTCATACAAATTATCATTTGATTATATTTCAGTTTATAATTTACCTTTATAATTCATATTTATAAATTTCATTTCATAATTGAATTTATCTCTTTAATCTTTGGTTGTATTCACAATTTGTAGTTAAATTTCCACTCAAAATGATAATAATTTGAATATCATCATTCCTAACGTCCAAGCAACCATATATTAGCTAAATAGTTTATAAAAACCCATTTTCTTATATCAAAAATATATTTTTGGGTAAAATTATTTCATTCACCCATATTTAAAACAATACCGTGTCGATTGTTCTATTTAAGTGTTTAGAAACCCTTTCGATACAGTTGTCCAGACTGTGCCGACGAAGGTTCATATGCCACTCAATAAACCAATCAACACAATATTAAAATAATTTATATTCACTAACAAATACACACTCATATCTATTAATACGCTCAAACTCATTCTAGAGTACTACGGACTCTATTTTAAATGAGTAATTCCCACCAGAGCCAAGGTTATCTCCGACCTGGCTCTGATACCAACTGTAACGACCCGCAAATCCGTACCCCTTGAGTCAGTTCTATTCTACCTAAATCAACTCAAGTTGCACAGAAATACGAACCATTTGGGTTAAAGAAGGAGAGGTAGAAGAAGAAAATAGAAAACAACATCAGAATCTAACCATCGCAGCGGAATAAAATATAATAGATAATAAATACTCTTTACTCAAACATCAAATATCTTTTTTTATATATTACATCATCAGAGTACATCAATCAAAACTCAACATCAATATCATACAAATGGATATACAGTTAATCAACACAGCGGCATATATATATAAAACAAGTACGAGAATACGCATCGTCGCCCAACTCGTCTCCTGAGCTCCACAGCAACAAATCCTGTATCCTAGAATACTCGGTCTGACCCGAGCATTACAGTTAAATAATACTCGAGTCAGTCTGGAATAACAGCGTGAGGAAGATCACACCCAATTGATTATTAAAGTTTCAAAATCCTTTGAAAACAAAAGCATCTCGTAAGACCACGCCACAAATAAACATGTCGGGTTTTTACCTTACGATAGCTAAAACAATTTTTATAGAAATCCTCTGATATTATAATAGGGTCTATATACAAATACTTATAAAATAGCCGAAATTGTTACATGATTAAATTCCAGCTACTAGCCACAGAGTGGATAATACAAACAAAACTCGTACAAGGCTCGTAGGGAGAATGGATTTCCAACCAATGACTAGGCACTGGGGTACCACCTGTCACAGTACGGGGCCTAGATCATCGTACCGAGGAGTACGCCCGCTCCCCTGCAACACAAGGCCGGGACTACCCCTTACTGGATAATCCCGAGTGAGATTACCCCACGGTCGGGATCAGGAACCGCCCACTAAGCCGAAATAAAAAGGGACATCTAGACAGGAATGACCTCACCTTGCTTGGGTGCTACCCACCTAGCCTTGCTGCATAACCCCTGATTTTCAGTCATTCCCATTTGATGAGGCTTGAGGCTAAGCGTTACCTTTTATAGAACATATCCTTTAGAATGCCCATCGTCCACCTGACGATGTTTCGCAAGCATTCATCCATACAAGTCCATCCCGGGTTCGAACGGAACCGAAGGCACTATTCCTACTACATCCATTTTGGAAATATCCTCAGGATTAGTAGCGACTAGCCCTTGCACTTCACTGCTTCATCTTCGAATCCAAAATCGTTTTCACGAATCGTACAAACCGGATCGAAGTGGTTTTCGAGAAATAAATCTCGATCCCGGTCTCTTCGAAACGATCAGCGCATTTTTCCAATATTGATAGTTGGTGATTTAACTATCAATTAATATTCACAAACATCCATCCAACAATAAATAATTTCCCAAATTATTTATTAATCTCAAAAATATCTTCACAAGATATATTTCTATTTTCAATCCTTTGAAAACAGTTTCAAAACCATCTTTCCTTTCAGAATAAACTTTCCAAATTATTTTCTATCTCCTCTGAAATCACCAAGCACAAAACTGGATTTTAAAATAATTTAAAACACTTTACTATGAAATATACTTTAAAACATTTATTTTAAAACTACTTCAATGATTTGTAAAAAAATACATACTATATGAATATTTGAAAATAAGGTTACTAAATAAAATATAAAACTAGATTTTCACTTTTAAAAATAAAATACTATCACTCTTAAACAATTATTGCTATAATAGATTAAAAAGAAATACTTACTTTAGAATTTAAATATCTAGAAATAGTAAATTTTTCAAACATATTTCTTAAGTAACTTTAAACCTTTAATTTATACTTAAAAATTTACTTTGAAAACGTACTTCGTTATTCAGAGAGAGATTTCCAATCTCAATCACTTAAATCAATTCTCCAAATTGATTCCCAATTTATTCCATTTGAAATAAATTTCTTTACTTATCAGTTCATTTCGAAATTCATTAATTATGAACTTTATTGTTATTTTCAGTTTGATTTTTAAATCCTTTAGCTGAAATATACAAATTTCAGGTTATTCCCAATTTCTTCTTTATTTTTCTTAAATAATTTAAATCCTAAATTCAAAAGAAATGCTTTGTTCTTTTAAACAAAAACATTGAAGTTTAAGTTTCATTAACTTTCTGTTTATTTAAATTTTCCTTTCCATACTCAAGATTTATTTGTTAAAATTTTAGAGTCACTTTATTTCCTTCCCGGTTCATTTATAAATTTATTCAACTTTTCTATAATTATTTTACTTACAATTTCACTTCTTTTATTTCCATTTCCAAACTCAAATTATATATTTGGTAATTCATTATTGCCCGATTACAACAATCAAGCCATAGCATTCAATACCTTCACCTACTTTTACAGGATATCAAATATTCAGAACAGAGAATATTAAATAATTAAACAAAGTTGAGGGGTCCAGTTGGATCCCTCCAACCTGTTCTCCCTGCATCCACAGACGTTAGCACAATATAAAATGCCAATTCCAAATATATACCACACTACAGCACATAAATCAATTCAACCAGTTCAAACAATTATTTAAATTTAATCGTTTAAATTTAAATTAACTTCGTGAGATTAACTCACCTTTGATTTTCTTGTAATCCGATCCAAATCTGACTTGACTGGTTTCACGATTTTTAACCTTGTACAAACCAATTTATGATTTATTAACATTTGAATAAACCAAACAATTTATTACTATTTAACAAATTTAATTCACTAAAATTTAATTAAATTCAAACTAATTATTTCCCTTTCACAATCTTTTCGTAACTGCAATAAATCAAATAGGTAAATTTAACAATTTAATCACCAAATCCATTTATTTGAAATAGACTAATAAATGGAAATTTGTATGTATGCTTTTATATAGATAGTTTACATTTATAATTTTTTTCTCTTTGTCTTTAAAACTCATACAGTTATAAAATAAATTTATATAGCTTCAAAAACTAATTTTACCTACTGTTCAACATTTTAAAATTCATATACATATAATTTTTTTTTCAAAACCTTACCCTTATCTAAATTTTTTTTTCTAGCTTACTTATATAATTAAATTAAAATAGTTGTGTATATGTATAAAAATTGAAAACCGCACCTATAAATATCTTCCTACTGTAGATTTTCCGTCTACCTATATATATACTTTCTTTTTTTCCTTCTACTGTATAATTCCATATATGTATAAACATTTTATCCCTCCAGATAAAATCAAATAAAAGAAATCTCGATACCTCACAGACAAGTTCGCTCACAAGAATGATTCAATCTCCATCGCGAAGCCTCAACTCAAGCCCGAGCTGCTGGCATCACCAACCTAAAACCATCGAGCACACTGCCTCGCTCGATACCGCGAGCCTCCATTGAAGTCTTGTCGGTGCTAATCCATCATCGCTCGTCGCTGCGGTAATCCCTGCTAGCTCGACTCGATCGAGACCTAGCCGCCAAGAACTTCCATCGCGAATTGGGTTGCGACCCTCCCCCTGGTTGCCTCAACTCCAGATGAACTCGCCGCCGCACGCGATGCTCGAAATCGAATGATTAGACGAGCCGCGAAACCCTAACTCACCAAACCCAACCATCACGTCGCACATCTCACGATGAAATCGAACTCGGACATCCTCTTCATCATCCCAACTAACGCAACGAGCTAAAGTACCTCCTGCGTGTGCATCTATGGCTGTCGCTTGTCTCGTCCCCCCTTCGGCTTGTTGCTGGCTCACGGCTCTTCCGCACGAACATGATTTTTTTTTATATCGATAGCGAATTAAGAATTAGGGGATTAGGGTTATTTGAGAGGACAGGCTCTGCTTTCATACCAGGCACGAGAATTAGATCAAGGTTTTATATATATATATATATATATATATATATATATATATATATATTAGAAGGAGCTGCGATTTTTGTTTGATCGGCTAATTTACTTAAGTGGAAATGGATTAAGCTTGCGCTAGAAGCTAGAAAAATATGGCTTCTACGAAAGGGTTTAACCGTGTAAACTAATGTTAATTAATTCTTCTACGCATTAACGGGGTGTACGATCAAACGGTAACTCCGAATGTTGCGAAAATTGAAATCCGATAATAATTCAATATTACGGACCCAATGAAACTGGTTTTGTCAAATTTCGAGACTGAGCCTCGAAAGACTATTTTAAAATTCAACTTAAATGATATAAATTTCAAAACTTAATAAACCATTTTAAAATTTTATTTCAACACTTCTTTTCTCTTAAGTATTATCAATATGAATCTTATAAGCCTTCAAATTATTTTCGACAGGCTTAAAACTCCGGATTCAACCTTTAACTCAACTACAAATTATTTAATTCAATAATTTAATTATTAAATAATTAGTGATATTTGTAATTCAAGTCAAAATCACTATATTGAATATTTAAAATCAATTAAATATTCCGATTTTAAATGCTTGAAAATTCTGGGTCATCACATGAATATTGTTATGTTGCATTGATTTGTTTTGTTATTAGTTAAAACAACCTAAATATTTCACTTTTGTATAATTATTAAATTATTTGGATTATATAAGTGGAATACGGGTTATGGAAGCAATTGCTACTACTTTTGGTTTCATAAATTAAGCATTGTTTTCCCAACAAATAGGTACGTTCTCGGATTATGGTTTTATAGCGATTTTATACTATTTTTCCTATTGTTGGGATATATTATTTTGAAAATTATTATTTTATTATTTTGATATTATTATTTCTCCCGAGCCTCTCCATACAAAGGCGTTTCTATCGATTTTTTTATGAATTTTGAACGTAGAAAATTTTATGAAATGTTTTCCAAACAATTATTAACTTGAATATAAAGGATTTAATTGTTATAAATTGATATTTTATTTAAATTATTTAATTATCTAAAATTAGTTGTTTATAAAATTTAATATCTTGAATAAGATATATTGATTACTTAATTCCATTTTCCCTCTTTTTCCTTTTCGGGGATGAAAAGTTTTGAGTGGAGGAGAGCGTAACGACCCATAAATTTTCGAGAATTAAATTTAGTTAATTTAATAAGTTTAGTGATTTAATATTGGAAGAAATAAAATTTGCAATTTATTAACGAAATAATAACTAGAGTGAAATGTAATAATGTAAATTTAAGTTAAGTATTAAATATTTTAACGATAGTCCAATCAGTTGAAATAATTTAAAAGTTATACTTGGTTATAATTTGGATATAAGTAAATAAATGTGAATGTTGTATAAATTAAGGAACTAGTATATAATTTATGGAAATTGAATAAAATTTGTGTCATGTAAGAAATTGTAACATTTGTTTGTAAATAATGAATTTATAAGTGTGATTAAAGGTTAATAGTAACAATTATTATATGTTAACTATTCATTTGGTCTATTAAATTTAATTGGAAATCGATTGCAATTAATTCACTTAATTAGTGCTTTAATGTAGGTTAAATTGATAATTCAAATGGTGATTTATTAATGAAATAAGATGTAATTAATTGTAACTGATAATAGTAGTGGGGTAGTAGTAGTTATAACAATTAATTGTAAATAATTAACCTACAAATGTTATAAAATGTAATAATGGTGATGATTGTTGTTTGTTACCAATATATTTAATCAATTGAAATAAAATGAAATTAAATGTTACATTCATGTGATTTAAGACAATAACTGTAAATCTGTGAACATAATAAAAGGAATAGAAATGTAATTATAATTACCTAGGTGATAATTGATTTAATAAAAGAGTGAAATCAGGATAAATAATTAATTGGGATATTTTATTCATAATTAATGTGTTAAGTTGACAAGATTCAATAAAATCGGAATATAGTAGTTAATACAAATAAAAGATGGTAATTGGAGTATATTAATATAATGAAATATAAAACTAATATTAACTATGTTTATAAAGTAATAATGGATTTAATAAAAATATTGAATTTGAATCAAATCAATTTATTGGAATTAATTATAAATAATTGGGTTTAATCACATTTGAAATTAAACACTGTAATCGGTAAAATAATTAACATTGAATTGATATAGATTTTATTAAAAGGATTATAGATTACTAAGAAATCAAAAATGATAAAAATTGTAAGTTATTAAATTTGAATTGAAAAAGTGATTTAATTAATTTAATATTAATTTTTTTAATTAACGTAAAAATAGCCAATATGGCCACTGACTCGGATTTCGACGAACCTAGTTTCATCGGATCCACAACGGTGAAATATTGTAAGATTTCAAGCTTCATAGCGATCGGACATGTCTTTTGATCGTATGGACTCGAAATGCGTAGAAATTAATTTAATTGAAATCAATTTTAAATAAGATGATTTTAACATAACTTCTTCATACGATAGAATTAGGACTTGGAACCTGTTCTATTGAGTTTAAAAGTATCAAAAACATCTATTTTGATGTATGGGATGATCCATTTTCATTCCGGAGACAGAACGGGCTTTTCGAGTTGTTTATCGTGCAACTTCCAAATCAATCTTGTCCATTCATTTTAATTTCTGATCTGCCTATAAATAGTCTGTCATAAATCCTAGCTATTTCTTATTCCATTATTTTTCACATACATCTCTTGCCTATCTCCTCCTTTTCAATGGCAGAACATATCTAAAATTCCAAACCCTAAATTCAATTTCAAAACCGAATCCAAAATTCAAACTCCTCAAACCATGTCATATTATATATCGATTTGAAGTTCTCGACGGGCGCAAGTCTAATCTGTTGTCTGTTTTTCGATTTAGGTTACTGTTAGACTAGAAATTGGGCATTTATTCTCGGCCGTTCGTTTGGGAGATGATCAAAGGGGTCGCATCGTCGATTCTATTGTACCGGTTGTGGAGAGTGCTCTGCATAGTTCATCGGTGGAATTCGTATCGGGAATCGACTGTTGGATTGGCTGTGTAATTCGCCTAGGGTTTATGAAGCAAGGTGGCGACTGCTTATTTTGGAGGTGCCGATCAAGATGGGTGCGGCACCAGCTGCTTACATAGATGGGCAGAGGATCGAAGGTGGCGTGGCGTGTCAGAAGGAAGAAGGCGGCGACGATTTGGGTTGTGTGGCGATGCGCAGCTGTCCAACGTGGGTTCGCTGTGTTCATGTTTGCCTGGGAAGAGAAGTTAAGGTGTCGTGTACTTCTAATTTAATTATTTTATTATTTTACATTTAAATCATATAATGTTATGATATATATAACTTTTTCTTATGAGCTCGGAATCACGCGCGATTTTCTCCGTTGGGATCGTATCGGAATTCCGGTCATTTTGACGCTTTCCGAGACTGTTTGAATTTTGGACTTAAATGGATTTTAATTCGATTTAAAATCGAAGATGAGTGTTTTAACCCACTCACGACTTCTAAAATTTCTGATATTAGTTAAATTAAAATTTATAGTATGATTAGAAATATATTTATGGCTGTTTGATATATTTAAATTATTATTCCTATAATTCGATTATTTATGGATTTAATTGTTATTCAATTTTTTATTGAATTTAAATTGCCATTTAATTACTTGTAAATGATAATCTGTTATTATTGTAAATTATTAGTTGAATTTGGTGATGATTATGATGGATGTTTGATTGTTGATATTGGATGATTGGATATTATGTTAAATTTTATACTGTTATCTATTGTTTAGGAAAATCATTATGGGTTGAAATGATATATACCCGAACGATCTATAGTTAGGGAAAGATCGTTATGGGTTAAAATGATAGACTCGAGCGATTTTATGGATTTTATTTAATTCAGGATTGCGGTTTGAAATGATATATAACCATAAAATTTTAAATTGTGGATTGAAATGATAAATATCTGTATCACTTGACCCTAGGATAGAGAATTATATACGGACACCGGATTGGTTAAATTTAAATGGTTTGAAATCTTTAATTTTCTTGAATTTAGTTAAATGATATTTTGAAATAAAATTTGATTATATAAATCGAATTATTATCAAAATCCAAGTTTTATGTTAAAATTGGAATTGGTTTAAAGGAATAAAATTGAAATCTTAAAGTTAAGTTTGAAGTGTAATGGAAATTTATCAGAATTGAGTTATTAAAATTGTTTGAAATATAACTTTGGAATATATTGAAATTTGAGTAATTTAAATTGGTATTTCGAACATGGATTGGAAACAATATTGAATTAAATGTTTTATTAAGAATTGGAATTTTAAAATCTGAAATTGGGTTTTGGAAATTGAGAATAGTCCAAATGTGTTGAAATGAAATAAATAGTTAAATGGATATAAATTTCAAATTCATGTTTTAATATAAACTGTTTTAAAAATATATTATTTTAAAGACTTTAATTATTAAGATTTTCAAACTATTAAATTATTTTAGCCTATATTAACTATATTAAATCATTTTAACCTATTTTATACCATCTGATTTATTTTAAACTAATTAACCCATTTTAACTTATTTTAAATCTAATCAATCTATTTTAAAAGCTATTTAATCTATTTTAATTATATATAATCTATTTTTAAATTATTTAACTATCTAAAACCAATTCAACAGTATCTTTATTCTATAACTACACTATTTTATAGTATTTTAACTATTTATAACTATTTATAATTATTTAAACTATTTTCTAAATTTTCAGACTAAGTAGAGGTAAAGTGTTTATATTCAAATTCACTGATTTAAAAGCAAATACGTTTAAATGATGTTATAACCTAAGTTGGGTTTTAAATGTCATAATAAATTGAATACGATGATTTCGAAGTGAGGATTTAACCTAATTGGAAATATGACTTTTGAAAGAAATTATGATTTCGAAAACGATATGATTTCAAAGTGAAATTTCGAAAGTGATATGCTTTGAGAATACGATATTTTGATGTATACTGTGAATTGACTTTTGAAATGTAAGATAATCAATCCGGTGTGTAATAAGCGATTTGTTGTTAAAGAAATCGGATCAGATATTGTCATACTCTCTGCCAATACTGAAAACCACTTTAACAACTGTGCACGTGGTGGAGCTACGCCGGGCCAAATGAGGTCGCACCTCTGGTCGGGGACATTTCTTCGATACCATTCTATTACTTTGTGATTGATTTGGTGGCCACCCTTGATTTTGATTATGGAAGTGTGTTCAAGGTGGGCGGTAGTAGCTGCTATGCGTTACCACCAGTCCGGATCCGCAATTGGTATATCTACCCTAGCATTGCCTCGAGTTTCATGTTCACATGCCCTATAGCGCCTTCTACGAGTTTGTTTTGTACCATACCTATGGGATGCCCTCTGTGTATGCCTCTCGAAGGAGCATGCATTATTGTATAGACTATGGGAATGTATAAAATGTGTTAAAGGGAGATATAGGTAACGCCTTAACGCTATTATAATACTTTTAGTATACTGTAGACATATTATAATAGCGTATTGTACTACATAGTAGATAGTTTAATGGATCCTTAGAAGATGTGAATCCTGAACATCTCCTAAGTTATTGCACTCACGTTAGACACTGGATATGAGATATCAAACCCCGTAAACATCTCTGATGCTGTCACAAGCATATTTAACGTTCATTTAACTTACATAAGATCTTTTAGTTCTGACTCGAGCGTTTTATCTTTTCAATTTGTTCGGGTCAGCCTGAGCATTTCAGGTTTTGAAGACCTTAGTTCTGGAGGATGAAGATGAAGATTTGTACTAGTACTATTTATTATATCTATTCCACTGCATCATGTTGTTCCGCTGCATTTATTTATTTATTTATTCATGTTTATGTAACTCTGATATTTGTGTTGTAAAGAATAATCGAATATATTTATAAAACAGCTACATGAACTGTTATTTAATTATTAAATTTTGTCATTCTGTTTCGAGGTTCTATATTTGATTTTTTTTCTTTTTTTTCTTTTTCTTATTTACCCCAATAATAATCTGCCCATTTATATGGTTTGAACCTGACATGCCGTCTGCTTAAAACGTCCAAAAGGGCAGGTTTTACACGACCCATAATTTTGACTATTTTAAATTATTGAATTTAATTTAATTATTGAATAAAAATGGTTAGAAATAAATATTTAATAATCTATTATTGTAATTTATTGAATATGAACCTGAGTAAAATCTTAAAATAACCAATTTCGAAAATATAGGCAATAATCGATATTAAAATGAAATTCTATATATTAAATGTGTTTATAATCAATAGCTGAAATTGAATAGTGAACAATTAATTACTGTAAAATGAAAGTAGTTGTTTTATTATTTGAATTTGTTTTAAAAGTAAATTTTATAAGTTAAATAACTTATATTTGAAATAATGTAATTTATTGGATAATTAAATTGTTCAAATGTAATATTGAAAATTGTTTAAATATTTGAATATTGAATTTAATATGAATGAAAATGATATTGGAAATTAATTTAAATTTTATTTAAATAAAAATGAAGATTGTTAACTTTTAAAATTGAATTTAAAGGTGAATAAATAGAAATAAATTTTTTTATATATTAATTATTGTGTAAAAATAGCCATTTTGGATACTATCTCGATTTCAAGGAAACTAGTTTCGTCGGATTCGTAGTAGTGAATTATTTTAGGATTTTAAGTTTTGTAGCGATCAGACTTATAGTTTGCCCGCGCGAACTTGAAATGCATAGAAATTAATTTAAGGAATTTAACTAAAATAATTAAATTTGAAAAACTATTCCATTGCGTTCAGAATGTGGGTGAAACATTAAGAACGCCAGGCCGTACACTTCCTTTAGAGTTCGAAAATTTCACGGGTCAATAGCGGCAGATATATATATAATGGGTCGTGTCGTTCAGTCTTTCACGGAAACCCTAGCATGAAATTCGCGGTCGCTCCTTTCTTACGTTAATGGCCGAAATCACCCCACCTTCTCTCCTCGATATCTCTCAATCCGTTCATCGAAATGTGATGACCGCCCATGACTCCCGCACCAAAACAAGGAAATAGTGCGCTGAAAGTGTGCCAGGCAGCCATGGACGATAGTCAAGGGTAGAATAAACATTGCAGAATCTATCGTATAACTCACAGCGCATGGACAAAATACAATAGAGAAATATAATATAGTGAAGCTCCCATAGAACAGAATATCATCATCTAATCATAATAGCTTTATACATGGTCTGAATCATGAATACAAGAAGCCTCACTACATAGCACTCAGAGTAATCAACAATCAGCGGAATATCCAGTACATAGAATATGAAAATAATATGTAAAGCCTCATGCTCGTCTTCGTCATCATCAGCGTGCGCCACTAAGATCAGCACCTGCCACCCGTCACCTAGTCTGCCCATCCCAAACATGGATGAACAGCCCAAGGTAATAAGAGGAGACATAAAACCTTGAGTCAGACAACAGTCTTAGTGAGCAGTAAATCAACTATCAAACATACCAAAGGAACATAAAGGATAAAAGGAATAGGAACCCAAATCATCCCACTCCACCTCTTTCTACGGTGATAGCCCCCAGACACACACTAAGGAGAAGTAAGCATAGCAAAGCAGATAATTAAAGTAAAGCAATAATCACTCGAGTCAAGGTCGATGTTTTCCAAATACAAAACCCCAAGGCCTAAACCAAGATCAGATAAGCACCCAGAAAACACCGCTCTTGAGACCGAATGATGATACAACCAAACATCCATGACTCTGGCTATCACTGTTATCATTGCCTTGATTTTATCGTTAATTGAATGACCAACTCATCTTTCAACCATCCGTCAAGGGCTAATGGCAACCCCGGTTCTAGACATAACTCCGCACGTCACCGTGACCCGTGCCTAGGTATAACGAATCTACCCAGAGTACTAGCACGTCATCATGACCCGCGCCTGGGTATAACGGATCTACCCAACGTACTCTTGCTTTGAGCTTGCTAGAACCTTCAATAACGATAAGATCTCAGCCTTCTAGTCATCCTCCTCGACGACTATTCCCATTATAGCTCAAGCACCTCTCGAGCCCACCATTATCCACCAACTCGAACCGCATCATCGAGTAATCAACATGCTTGGGATGATCCCGTCTGGATTAAACCAAGGCTTCCACATCATGCTTTGCTCCAACGCATCTTAGCAAAGTCCATCTCATCATCATACTTCGCCTCAACATATCATGGCAAAGTCCATTTCGTCATCATACTTCGCTTCCTCTAACTATAGCAAAGTCCTCGAACCCATCCATATGAGCTTCATCATCCGCTTCATATGCCACAGCAGCTTTCACCATTCAAGAGCCTTTCCACTTAGCTTTTGAATCATCTTCAACCATCTTGTCCCAAATCAACTACAAACTAACTCGAGACAATCAAATCAATCATACATCCAAACAATCAAGCATTCAAACAAGATCTAATCAAGCAATATCAACTATAATGGCAATTTCGTAAATAAAAGAGCATAAGTCTAACATATATGAAATCATGGATTTTAGCATAGATCTATCAAATATAAAACATGGGTTTTGTCTCTATAACTTGTTAATTGAACTTGCATAGGTAAACATCTTCAAAAGTAATGAATCTAGTCTTGGAACTAAGAAAAATGCATAAAATCTCTAACTTTAACACTCAAACAAGCCACCAATCCAATATACTCCTTTGGGTTCGCGTGATAGATAACTACCACTCACCGAATCACCCAAACACTTCAACAACTATCAACTAAAGATCTGGACAGCAAGGATTCAAGCTCGATTCGTTGAAATCTCGCTTGAAATGGTGAAATCTAGCTTCGTCGGATGAAGATCTTCAACTTTGGCTCTTGAATCTTCAATCTTGATCTTCGATCTTAGATGGATGTTAACACTAGATTAGAGTAGAGAAAAGAAGTGAAGAACTGTTATAGACGAGCTCTCAAAATGGCAGCACTTCGTTGCTTCGAAATCCGGATCCCAAAAAGTGCACTAGTGGTCGCGTATTTATAGGCTAAATCGCCCCTTAGGTCGCCCAGATCTTAACTCGTAGGCTCGCTATTAGGTTGTTGCCGACCTAAAAAGTCTCGACCTAACTATACTACGACCTAAGACCCACAGTATGCACGCGACCTAAAAACATAAGCGCGCGACCTAACAATCTATGCAACCTACCTTAGGTCGTCTAACGACCTAACTGCACCACATAACTACCCAGCGACCTAACTATTGCCGACCTACCATTCCTAACGACCTACGACTCATCGAACCCAACGACCTACGACCTAACTGGGACGAGGCTTATCACACGACCTAAAAACTCAACGACTTACTTAGGTCGCTCACGACCTAACTGGGTTACTACCTATCAAATCCACTCGACCTAACACACCCCCTATCTTAGGTCGCTTACGACCTACCTATACACATCAAACTTAGGTCGTTAATCCTCCTAGGTCGGTCAAATACTTATGTAGGTTAAATTCCTTAGGTCGTTAACTACCTCTAACCCATTAACTCGTCTAACTGCTAGGTCGTTAACCCTAAGTCACTCATATCTATAGGTCGCTCCACTCGACCTAACTCCCTCACGACCTAAACTGCTCTAAGCCTTAACTCGCTAACTCTTAGGTCGGTCATTCCTATAGGTCGTAACTCGTTAACTACCGACCTAACTTAAGTCGCCCCTACACGAGTTAGCTTCCTCACACGATCTAACTACCATACGACTTAGGCCATAGATGACATAAACAACACTAACGACCTAATAATTCTACGATTTATCGATACGTAAAATACGGGTCGTTACATTCTCTCCTCCTTTGGAATTTCGCCCCCGAAATTCCAAGCAAACAAGAGCAACCAAAACTATTCTGCATGCCTACCATCCATAGCAATCAACAAACCATGCATCCAAATTCTAGCCTAGCATGCAGAATTCTAAGATTAGAACAAGTTACAAATTCATGAGATGTCACGACACCTTAGGGCCATACCTTGAAGAGTTCAGGATGAGCTGCCTTCATCCTCTCTTCCTCCTCCCATGTACAGTCGTTAACATCATCACTCCATTGTACCTTGAGCAACGTAATCGTCTTCCTCCTAAGCTGTTTCGTGTCGGTTTCTACAACACGAAGCGGCTTACGAGGTCTCGTAACAACTGGATCAACCTCCAAATCTTCACAGCTATCAGCAGAAACCACTGTATTCGAGTCGTGCACATACTTCCGCAGATATGATACATGAAAAACATTGTGCACACCTGACATCTTTTCCGATAACTCCAATCTATAAGCGAGCTTCCCAATTCGCTCGATAATCGAGAATGGTCCAACAAATCTCGGAGTCAATTTTCCTTTCTTCCCGAATCGAATAACATTCTTCAGAGGAGAAATTTTCACAAAAACCATATCACCTACGTCGAATTCCAAATCTTTTCGACGCTTATCGGCATAACTCTTCTGACGGTCTTGGGCTGCCTTCATTCGTTGCCGAATGATCTCTATACAATCCGAAGTCTGACGAATCATCTCAGGCCCAAGTATCAGCTTTTCTCCAGTTTCCAACCAACATGTTGGAGAGTTACACGGTTTTCCATACAGTGCCTCATATGGTGCCATACCAATACTTGACTGGTAACTGTTATTATATGCAAATTCCACCAAATGAAGATGATCTTCCCATGATCCTCCGAAATCCAAAACACATGCCCTCAGAAGATCTTCCAAAACTCGGTTGACTCTCTCAGTCTGACCATCTGTTTGAGGATGATAAGCTGTACTCAAACACAACTCGGTTCCCAAAACCTCCTGGAAGCTCTTCCAAAATCCACTAGTGAACAATGGGTCTCGATCACTCACTATACTCTTCGGAATACCATGGAATCGAACTATCCACTTAACATACAATTCAGCCAACTTCGATGCAGTCCTAGTTGATCGAACAGGAATAAATCTTGCACTCTTAGTCAAACGATCTACAATGACCCAAATCCCTTCATTTCCCGTTCTGGTTCTAGGTAGACCATCGATAAAATCCATCGATATTTGCTCCCACTTCCATGTGGGAACTTCTAACGGCTGAAGCAATCCACTGGGCTTCTCCTGCTCTGCTTTAACCAACTGGCAATTCATGCACTTGGAAATAAAATTTCCAACATCCTTCTTCATACCTTCCCAGTAATAGGTTCTCTTCATGTCCCGATACATCTTATTTCCCCCTGGATGAATTGTCAACTTCGAGTGATGACTTTCCTTCAAAACTTCATCTCTCAACTCATCGATATCGGGAACAACCAGTCGTCCTTGCTTACGAAGCCAACCTTCTCGATCGACTTCGAATCTTTTATCCTTCTCCGGGTCCAATCCAGATTCCAAATCACGGATAATCTTGACAAGCTTATCGTCTCACTTTTGGCTCTCGCCAATTCTTTCCACAAGAGTAGGCCTTATCGATAAGTTTGCCAACATTTCAGGTTCCAATTCACATCTGGGCCTGAAGTCAAATCTAGCTAAAAACTCGAGACTCTTCCATTCCGAAAACATGGCTCCCAATCCTGCATGTCTTTGACTTAACGCATCAGCTACTGCGTTACCTTTTCCCGGAGTATAGGCTATACCAAAATCATATGATCCTAAAAACTCTAGCCATCGTTGCTGCCGAAGATTCAAATCCTTTTGGGAGAAAAGATACTTCAACGACTTATGATCTGTAAACAACTCGAATCGAACTCCCAATAGATAATGTCTCCACATCTTCAGAGCAAAAACAATCGCCGCTAACTCCAAATCATGAGTCGGGTAATTCCTTTCATGCGGCTTCAGTTGTCGACTTGCATACGCAACAACTTTACCCTTCTGCATTAGCACTGCTCCAAGTCCAGTACCACATGCATCAGTGTAAACCACCATCTCATCATTTCCACTCGGAATGGTCAAAACAGGAGCACTCGTCAGTTGCACTTTCAGGATTCCAAAGGCTTGTTCACACTTAGCATCCCAACTGAACACTTGGTTTTTCTTCATCAATCCTGTTAACGGTGCAGCTATCTTGGAAAAGTCTTTGATAAACCGACGATAATATCCTGCTAATCCAAGAAAACTTCTCACATCGGATGCATTCTTAGGTCTAACCCAATCCTGGATTGCTGCCACCTTAGCGGGATCAACCGCTATTCCATTTCCAGAAATAACATGGCCTAAGAACCTCACTTCACTCTTTCCAGAAGTGACACTTCGAAAACTTAGCCTTTAGCTGATGTTTTCGCAAGATTTCCAAAACAATACGCAAGTGCGTCTTGTGCTCTTCTTCAGTTCTGGAGTAAATCAGAATATCATCCACGAACACAAGTACGAACTTGTTCAACTGATCTCTGAACACTCTATTCATAAGATCCACAAAATATGCTGGTGCATTAGTCAATCCAAACGGCATTACCAGCCACTCATAGAAACCGGATGGTGTCCTGAATGCAGTCTTCGGCACGCTATCCTTCTCCACTCTCAACTGGTGAAATCCCGTTGCCAAATCCATCTGAGAAAACACCTTACCTTCGTGAAGCTGATCAAACAAGTCATCTATTCTCGGCAATGGATACTTGTTCTTCTTAGTCACCTTATTCAGCTCACGATAATCAACACACAACCTCAACGATCCATCCGCTTTGGTTGCGAACACAACTGGTGCACCCCATTCGGACACACTACGCCGAATGAATCCTTTCCATAAAAGGTCATCAACCTGCACCCTCAACTCTTGCTGTTCTCTAGGCACCATCCGCCTAAGAGGCATCACAACAGGTCTGGCTCCCTCAACTAGATCGATACGAAACTCGATCTCCCTATGCGGCGGTAACCCGTTGACCTCGTCAAAGACATCCTCGAATCCATTCACGATTGGCATCGATGACGGTCCATCCCGTGGAACAACCAGCGAATACATGAAGCTCATGAAGACGCCTTCTTCATGCTTACATCGTATCACAACCTTTCGCCCCTCCACATTCTCGACTGTCACCTCCAATCTCTCACAATCAACCTTTGCCGCATACTTTCTAAGCCAGTCCATACCCAAAATAATTCTGAACCCCGCAAAGTTCAGAACAAAGCAATCACAAAAAAAAGAGCAATCATGACTCGATATAACTAGACCACGGCATAGCATACACAAACAAGACGAACCCCCAACTGGATTAGTCACTACCAATGGTCTATCAACAATATCCGGTTCCAAACCCAACCGGTCTACCAACTCATTACAAACAAAAGAATGAGACGCTCCAGTATCAAATAACACTCTAACTGGAACACCACAAATGGAAAGAGTACCTTGAACCACCACACTCTTCCCCTTCTCTTCAGCAGTAGGAGCTTTCGAAGATGACGGGACAGCCCCCAAAGCATAAGCTTGCACAACCTGCCTGTCCTTTATCGGTTCCGGACAGTTCTTCTTAATGTGCCCCAGCTTATCACAGTTGTAGCACTTCAACAACACCTTCGGATTCTTGCAATCCTTGGAGAGATGGCCCTTCTGCCGACAATTATAGCAGGTCTTTTCCCCCTTCAGCTTCTTCTGACCATCCTTACCCTTCTGCCGTTGCTGCTTCCTCTTCTTGTTTCCACCCTGCGGTGGTTTAGATTCCTCCTTGGTCACAGCAACAACAGATACTTCCTTAGGAAACAAACTCTCGTGCCTGAGAGCTTTCTCCACTAGCTTCTCAAATGGATCGTCCAAATGATCCACCAACTGTCTTCCAAGATAACTATCCAAGCCTGTCACAAACTTCTCATTCTTCTGATAAGAAGATTCAATATACGACCGAGCATACTTGGACAAAGCCTCAAACTCAGAAACATACTCAAGAACCGATCTCCCACCTTGCTTGAGCTCAACAAACTTCTTAAACAAGACAGACTTCTGAGCCGTAGAAATGAACTTAGCTTCAAATCTAGCTTGGAACTGCACCCAAGTAATTTCTTCCTCCGGAGTATCAATGGTGATAGAGTTCCACCAATCAGAAGCTCTCCCTTGAAGCTGTCTTGATGCAAGCTTCCTTTTAGTTGCATCCTCAATTCCCAAGTCACCAAAGATCCTTCTACAAGCGTCTATCCATCTTTGGACTTCAATGGTTGACTCTGTCCCTAAGAAAGCCTTCCCTCCAAGAGCAGTATAATCCTTATAAAGCTTAGCAAAATCCACCGGTTTTGGAGCTTGAACTTGAACTCCAACATCTACAGATGGCCCTGGAGCTGGTATCCTTCTCATGATAGAAGTCATCATGGCTTCAAACATAGCTCCATAATCAGCAACTCCTTCAGCGGCACGGCCTTCCCTTGCAACTGGTCTCCCTCTTCGACTCATCCTTAGTATCTACAAAAAGGACTGATTAGAACACCTTGAGGAACAACTACATAAGGAGTTCAAATCCATCTAAACTACTATATTATATATAGTGATCATCCATCAAAATACAATTACGTCTCTCTTACGTAGTTACGTCAGCGAGCGTTGGCTAAAATCGATTAACCAAAGCTCTGATACCAAATGTGACGACCGCCCATGACTCCCGCACCAAAACAAGGAAATAGTGCGCTGAAAGTGTGCCAGGCAGCCATGGACGATAATCAAGGGTAGAATAAATATTGCAGAATCTATCGTATAACTCACAGCGCATGGACAAAATACAATAGAGAAATATAATATAGTGAAGCTCCCATAGAACAGAATATCATCATCTAATCATAATAGCTTTATACATGGTCTGAATCATGAATACAAGAAGCCTCACTACATAGCACTCAGAGTAATCAACAATCAGCGGAATATCCAGTACATAGAATATGAAAATAATATGTAAAGCCTCATGCTCGTCTTCGTCATCATCAGCGTGCGCCACTAAGATCAGCACCTGCCACCTATCACCTAGTCTGCCCATCCCAAACATGGATGAACAGCCCAAGGTAATAAGAGGAGACATAAAACCTTGAGTCAGACAACAGTCTTAGTGAGCAGTAAATCAACTATCAAACATACCAAAGGAACATAAAGGATAAAAGGAATAGGAACCCAAATCATCCCACTCCACCTCTTTCTACAGTGATAGCCCCCAGACACACACTAAGGAGAAGTAAGCATAGCAAAGCAGATAATTAAAGTAAAGCAATAATCACTCGAGTCAAGGTCGATGTTTTCCAAATACAAACCCCCAAGGCCTAAACCAAGATCAGATAAGCACCCAGAAAACACCGCTCTTGAGACCGAATGATGATACAACCAAACATCCATGACTCTGGCTATCACTGTTATCATTGCCTTGATTTTATCGTTAATTGAATGACCAACTCATGTTTCAACCATCCGTCAAGGGCTAATGGCAATCCCGATTCTAGACATAACTCCGCACGTCACCGTGACCCGTGCCTAGGTATAACGAATCTACCCAGAGTACTAGCACGTCATCATGACCCGCGCCTGGGTATAACGGATCTACCCAACGTACTCTTGCTTTGAGCTTGCTAGAACCTTCAATAACGATAAGACCTCAGCCTTCTAGTCATCCTCCTCGACGACTATTCCCATTATAGCTCAAGCACCTCTCGAGCCCACCATTATCCACCAACTCGAACCGCATCATCGAGTAATCAACATGCTTGGGATGATCCCGTCTGGATTAAACCAAGGCTTCCACATCATGCTTTGCTCCAACGCATCTTAGCAAAGTCCATCTCATCATCATACTTCGCCTCAACATATCATGGCAAAGTCCATTTCGTCATCATACTTCGCTTCCTCTAACTATAACAAAGTCCTCGAACCCATCCATATGAGCTTCATCATCCGCTTCATATGCCACAGCAGCTTTCACCATTCAAGAGCCTTTCCACTTAGCTTTTGAATCATCTTCAACCATCTTGTCCCAAATCAACTACAAACTAGCTCGAGACAATCAAATCAATCATACATCCAAACAATCAAGCATTCAAACAAGATCTAATCAAGCAATATCAACTATAATGGCAATTTCGTAAATAAATGAGCATAAGTCTAACATATATGAAATCATGGATTTTAGCATAGATCTATCAAATATAAAACATGGGTTTTGTCTCTATAACTTGTTAATTGAACTTGCATAGGTAAACATCTTCAAAAGTAATGAATCTAGTCTTGGAACTAAGAAAAATACATAAAATCTCTAACTTTAACACTCAAACAAGCCACCAATCCAATATACTCCTTTGGGTCCGCGTGAGAGATAACTACCACTCACCGAATTACCCAAACACTTCAAAAACTATCAACTAAAGATCTGGACAGCAAGGATTCAAGCTCGATTCGTCGAAATCTCGCTTGAAATGGTGAAATCTAGCTTCGTCGGATGAAGATCTTCAACTTTGGCTCTTGGATCTTCAATCTTGATCTTCGATCTTAGATGGATGTTAACACTAGATTAGAGTAGAGAAAAGAAGTGAAGAACTGTTATAGACGAGCTCTCAAAATGGCAGCACTTCGTTGCTTCGAAATCCGGATCCCAAAAAGTGCACTAGTGGTCGCGTATTTATAGGCTGAATCGCCCCTTAGGTCGCCCAGATCTTAACTCGTAGGCTCGCTATTAGGTCGTTGCCGACCTAAAAAGTCTCGACCTAACTATACTACGACCTAAGACCCACAGTATGCACGCGACCTAAAAACATAAGCGCGCGACCTAACAATCTATGCAACCTACCTTAGGTCGTCTAACGACCTAACTGCACCACATAACTACCCAGCGACCTAACTATTGCCGACCTACCATTCCTAACGACCTACGACTCATCGAACCCAACGACCTACGACCTAACTGGGACGAGGCTTATCACACGACCTAAAAACTCAACGACTTACTTAGGTCGCTCACGACCTAACTGGGTTACTACCTATCAAATCCACTCGACCTAACACACCCCCTATCTTAGGTCGCTTACGACCTACCTATACACATCAAACTTAGGTCGTTAATCCTCCTAGGTCGGTCAAATACTTATGTAGGTTAAATTCCTTAGGTCGTTAACTACCTCTAACCCATTAACTCGTCTAACTGCTAGGTCGTTAACCCTAAGTCGCTCATATCTATAGGTCGCTCCACTCGACCTAACTCCCTCACGACCTAAACTGCTCTAAGCCTTAACTCGCTAACTCTTAGGTCGGTCATTCCTATAGGTCGTAACTCGTTAACTACCGACCTAACTTAAGTCGCCCCTACACGAGTTAGCTTCCCCACACGATCTAACTACCATACGACTTAGGCCATAGATGACATAAACAACACTAACGACCTAATAATTCTACGATTTATCGATACGTAAAATACGGGTCGTTACACGAAATCAAATGCTTCCAAAAGGAAAAGTGAAGTTCTCGAAGAGATCTACACATCCAATAGTGGAATCATGGCGGAACGTCTCGGAATCGCCTGGATCTGCATTTGAAGGGCGTGTGCGTTTTGTTCTCTCGAGGATGATAAGCAGTGGCGGCATCGAAGAAACTCCTGGTGATGGTGGCTCTGAAGGTGGCGCATCCGATGGCGTTGTCTGATTGATGGCCGAGGCCTTCTGGTGGCGCGTGTAGGGAAGTGGATGATCGGGTTCGTGGGTTCTGCGTGTGGCTGTTCCGCGAACGAAGATGAGAGATAACATTATAATTAAATTAGTTTATTATTAAATTTAGTAATTAGTTTAATTATATTTTTATAATTATCGTTATATTAATTGTATCGTATCGTTTTCATAAAAGGTCTGTTTCGGACGAAACAAATTGTATTGTTACCCTAGCGACGTCGTCTACAGCATAGAGTGGAAGTGAAATTTATTTGAAGCTGAAATATTTTCAGTTTCAGATAAAAGGTGAGTGTTTTATACGGTCATGAAGTACTAAAATATTTTTTATGTAAGTTAAATTTATATCATGAAGTGATTTAAATTTATTGACTGTTGTTTAGTAAATTTAACTGACATTAAATTAATAAGAATTAAAATGATAGGAATGTGAATTGACAGTTCAAATTTGAAATGGGAATTAAATTGCCATTTAAACTTCCTATTATTGATAACTGGTAAGTTGTTATGATATTTTGACCGATTTGGATGTTGATTTTAATGTATGCTAATGATTAATATTTTGGATAATGTGGATGTTTGTTTATTTTGATATATCCTTTTATCATCTTGTATATTTTTACAGTATATAAAACTGTAAATTGAATTATTTCGAAAAAAATTAAGAAATATGTTGAAATGATACATACCTATGACATTTATATGGATAGAAATGATATATATCCATCCTTGAAATTAATGATCACTTGGTCGTAGGGTAGAAAATTATATACGGACACCGGTTTGATAAAATGAACGGTTTTAAATTCTTGGATTTGAATTTATTCAAATGATTTCGTTTTATAAAATAAAATTGAATTGAAATATGGAAATTAGATTAATCCCAAATTCGAGTTTTTGAAATGTTGAAATTAAAGTTAGTTAAACAAAATGGTTTAAGAATTGAATTTGAAAGTAAAATTTATAATTGAAATATGATTTAAATTATGGAAATTGTTATTTAACAGATTTGAACTTTTATTCGAACTATGAAATAAATCCAAGCAAAAGTAATTTAAATGGATATTTCGAATTGAACTCGAAATTGATTATTCTAAAGATTGAACCTTAAATCAAATATTGAAGTTTAATTTGATTTAAGTGATTTAAATCTATATTATGGAATCGAACTCTAATTTATATAAATCGAAATGGTTTTAAAATTGAGAATTGAATTGAAATTAATTCAAATTGGAATTAGATTGAGATTAATTGGAATTGAAATTGAAATTGAATTAATTTGAAATTGAAATTGATTTGAATTAAAATTGGAACCGAAGTTAATTCAAATTGAAATCGAAATTGAATCAATTTAAATGGAAATGGAAATTGATTTGAATTGGAAGATTTGGAATTGAATCAGTTTGACTTTGAAACTATTTTAAAATAAATTATTTTATTATAAACTATTGAAAATCTATCTTTTTAAATATTCAAATTTTTTTCCAAGCTATTTTGTAAAACATTTTAAACACTTAAATCTTTTGATATCAAACTATTTTAACTACTTAAACTATTTTTAAACAATTTCATTTTTTTCCAAAATATTTTCTAAAATTCAAACTGGTCAAAGGTTGGAATATTTATATTTAAATCGTTGATTTAAATATAAATTGGGTTAAAATGATGTTATAACCCAAATTGTAATTCAAATCGAATTTTGAAGTGAAGATTACTTTCAAGTGGAAATTGACATATTTGAAGTAAATAAGATAATTCGAAATGAAATTGATTTTGAAACGAATATGATATTTTGATATCAAGTATGAATCGTTTCGAAATGTAAAAGTACCAACCAGTGTGTAAAATGTCGTTTAGTTGTTAAAGAGACCGGGGCCTCTTATTGGCATGCTATTTGTTAATATTGGAACCGCTTTAACAATCGTGTACGCGGAGGGAGACTCCAAAACGAAGTGGTTGGATTTGGCGTCGTTTGCTAGATTTGAAGAAATAAAACGATGACGGATAGACCCCGACACTTGTGTGCCAATTTGAAATGACTAAAACAGGACGGCTTGATAGGGCCAAGTAGGCTAATTACCCCTAGTGGACATCCGTTCTTCGATTTTCTTCTTGGACATGGTCCATACTATTACTCCTATTTTTGGTTTTGGTTGGTGCACCTTGATTTTGTGATAACCTCCCTTTGACGATATGGGATGGATGGACATAGTGGGCGGTCGTAGCTACGATGCATTACCATCAGCCCTGCAATTCGAACTGGTAGTATCCCACCTTGGAATTGCCTCACGTGCCTTGTCATACTTTTATCCCTATACAAGACCACTATGATTTTGGTTTAGTGTTGTCGTATTACGGCGCACCACTAGCTACCGATGTACTACTGGTTGTGCTAAATGCAAAATGTACAGCAATGTCTAAAAACGCATTAAGGGAGATTAATGTAAAGCCTTAACGCTAAGAAAAATATTTATTTTACTGATTAAACGTTATATATGTAGCGTATTCTACTATATCTAAATATTTTAATGGATCCTTAAGAGATGGAAAATCCCGTAACATCTCTTGAGTTATTGCATGCGCGTTATACACTGGATAAGATATGTGAAACCTTGTAAACATCTCTTACGCCATTACACTCATGTTATATGTGATATCGATTTAACTCACATAAGGATATTTTGGTCCTGACTTGAGTGTTTTGTCTTTTTATTATGCTTGGGTCTGGCCTGAGCATTTCAACGCACTGAAGATCATTTTTTAGAGGACGAAGACGAAGATTTGGTATATTATTACTATTATTATTTCCTGCATCATGTTGTTCTGCTGCATTTATTTTGTCTCTGTTGTATATATAATCTGATAAATATTGTATAAATTATAGTCAAATGTATAGCATAAACAGCTTCATGAACTGTTTATTTGATTATTATATTTTGTCATTGCGCTGCGAGATTCTGTGTTATTTTCTTCTTCTTTTCTTATTTTCTTAATTAACTCCATTGATTATGTATATTACGGATTGTTTAAGTTGAACATGTGTAGATTATTGTCGATTTAAACCTTCTGAAATGTGGGTCATCACAGTTGATACCAAAGCTTTGGTTTAGCGATAACCTTAGCTTTGTGGGATTTGACTCATTAGAAATAGGGTAGTAGTACCCTAGAATGAGTTGTTGAGCGTGTGCGTGTGTATATATGTATATATATGAGAACGCATACTTGTTAGTGTTATAAAAAAATTTATATCGTGTTTACTTATCCGTTGAGTTGTTTATAAATTTTGGTCGGTGCGTGGGACGCTATGATATCATCAGGAATTTCTAAACACTTAAGCAAGGCAGGTCGACATAACATTGTTTTAAAATTGGGTAAATGAAATAATTTTACCTAAATTATATTTTATACATATAAAATAATATTTTTAATAATGTTGTTAGGAGAAGATGATATTTAGTTATCATCGATTTTTGGTTGAATTAAATTTAAAAACGAACACTGTATGAACACCATTTCACAAAGCGTTCGATAATTAAATTGAATTGAAATCCATTTACAATAAGAATGGTTTAAAATAAAAAAGTTGTAAATTAATGAAATGTTTTGGTAATAAGGTAACGAAATTTGTATAAGAAGATTTATAATATAGTTCATAAATAGAAAGAATTTAAATGCTAAGAATTTTTGAATTTAAATACCTATCGCTTTCAAAGCCTTCAATTTTTTTAATAATAATATTATTTGAAAGTTGACAAGAAATATTTTTTGAAATTTTTTTGAAAGAAAGAAAAGCATTGAATATGCTTTAATTGCCAGAAAATAATTATGGGGATGACTGCAGCATTGCCAGTTTTGATTTTTGAGTTTCTGAGTGAGAATTGCTACCAAAAGAAATTTATTTTCAGTTAAAACGAGTTCTGATTGTGAAAAATATTCCAAGAATGATTTGATGAATATATGAATTTTTTTTGAACTTATAAATTGAAAGTAGTATAGATAGAAAAAAAATTATGTTTATAACTTATAAATTTGAATAAGGAAATAAAACCAAATTTTAAAAAAACTGAACATCTTGGTTAAGCAAACAAAAGAAAATTTTGATTTTGGGATATGAAATAAAGGTATTAACCTGAGAAATGTTGAATATATAGAGTTAGTGAAATGAAGTAAATAAAATAAAGTTTAAATCAAGAAAGTTCAAATGAAAGTGAATTGTATTTGAAATGAATTAGATAAAATAATGAAATGAAATTTTAAGTGAATAAATTTGTATAAATTATAGATTTGAGAAATATTAAGCTAAAAAAAAATTTTAAATTTGTTGAATGTGAATGATAAGAAGAAGAAAAAAGTTTAGCTTAAAAAAATTGAATAAACCGAGAAATAGATTAAATGAAATAAAATTTAACTTAATAAAGATTAAATGAATTGAGTTGGATTTGAATTAAACTAAATGAATTAGTAAAGTGAATTAATTCCACTTAAGCTATAAAATGAATTAACAGAATGAATATGAACTTGAATTGTAAAATGAAATGCAAATTAAATTGTGAAAGAAATTGAATGGGAATAATGGGTGTAAGAAATTTTTTATGAGTAATTAAATTTGATTTAAATTTGATGTAAATGAATTAAATGCAAATGGAATGTGTTTCGATAAAATTGAATGTTAATTAATTTAATATGGAATAAGTTAACAAAATGAATTATAAGATGAAGTTAACTAAATAAGTTGAATGAAAATGATTGTGAGAAAAGAAAATTTTATTTATATGAATTTGAGTTATAAAATAAAATTTACTTAAGTAAAATTATTAATATGAATTTGAATAAATGAAATGAACTAATTAAGCGAATCAACGAATTAATATGAACTTAAGATATGAAGTAATAATAATAAACATGAGTACTGTTATATATAATGTTTACAATAAAATTAAATGGTTTATAAATGATATTAATATTAAAAAGAATATACTAAATGTTAATAAAATAAAATTTAACTTAAGCAAGGTTAAATGGAATAATTTTATAAAATGGCCAGTAAATGAATTTATATGAAAGATGTTAAACAAAAAGCGAAACAATTGGAATCTAACAAACTGAATTGAATAAATTGAATGCGAATGAAACAGATGCGAATAAATTTGAAGCAAACCAATCAAATGATAATAAAAATTGGATGTTAATAAGAAATGAAGTGTATAAATTAAATATGGATATTAGATAACGTAAATTGATATAGTTATGATCTAATTGAATGAATATTAATGGTTGAATGATTTCTTTTATTGTAAATCATTGTTTTAGTTGTTTTGATCGCATATGATTGTTGTATGTGGTGCATTCGTGCTTGTGTTTATGGTTTGGATTCACAATACATGTTATATGATTCTATTAGACTCATATATGTTGATATATCTTTTGTAAGTTACTAATATTCTAAATTGAATTGAAATAGATATGTACGAATACTATTCGGACGTATACGTAGATTTTATATACTTTTTCTTGCTTAATACGAGCGAACTAGCTCGTGTTAATATAATAAGGTACGTATCTCGGATTACATACCGCACTTTTATATTTTTCCCTACGGGATGCCTCATCATTGAGATGGGATGTATATTTGGTATATTTGATATATATCTGTGTTATATATTCAATTGTAAAAATACTCCGATCGAGCCGCGTAAAGGAGACTCTGCCGAAATTTTCCGTAAATCTGGATGTTAGAAAATTTTTGAGTTTAAAAGTTTTATAACTTGTTTCTATATATATAAGTTATAATTTCCATAAAATTGATATCGGAGTGGCATAGCGAGAGCGTAGTAAAGGTTTTGTAAATAAGATTTTAATGTTTTATAAGTTGATTATTTTGAACAAAACATATCACTTGTTAAATTCCTTATCTAACCCCTTTTCGAGGATGAAAAGTTTTGAGTGAGGGAGAATGTAACGACCCATAATTTTAACTATTTTAAATTATTGAATTTAATATATTTATTGAATAAAAATGGTTAGAAATAAAAAATTAATGATTTATTATTATAATTTATTGAATAAAAATCTGACTAAAATCTTGAAATAACCAATTTCGAAGATTTAGGCAACAATCGTTATTGAAATGAAACTCTATATATTGAACGTGTTTATAATCACTAACAGAATTTGAATAGTGAACATTAAATTACTGTAAAATGAAGTAGTTGTTTTATTATTTGAATTCGTTTTAAAAGTAAAATTTATAAGTTAAAATAAATTATATTTGAAATAATGTAATTTATTTGGATAATTAAATTATTTAAATGTGATATTGAAAATTGTTTAAATATTTGAATATTGAATTTAATACGAATGAAAATGATATCGAAAATTGATTTAAATAAAATATTATTTAAACAAGAATTAAGATTGTTAACTTCTAAAATTGAATTTAAAGGTGAATAAATAGAAATTGAATAATTTATATTTTAATTAATGTGTAAAAATAGGCATTTTGGCGACTGTATTAGATTTCAAAGAAACTAGTTTCATCAGATCCATAATAGTGAATTATTATTGGATTTCGGGTTTCTTAGCAATCAGACTTGTCATTTGGCCGTGCGAGCTTGAAACGCGTACAAATTAATTTAACTAGTTTAATTAAAATAATTCGATTTGAAAAGCTATCTTCTGAATGCGATCGAATTAGGCCTCGAGACTTTCCATTACGTTTGGAATGGGGGTAAAACAATAAGTAGGCTAGTGACACGCTTCGTTTGAAGTTCGGAAATTTCATGGGTCAGTAGTAGCAGATATTTATGTAATGGGTCGTATTGTTTCATTCTTTCATGCAAACCCTAGCATGAAAGTCACGGCCGCTCCTTTCTTTCGTTGATGGTAGAAATCACCCCACCTTCTCTCCTTAATATCTCTCAATCCGTTCATCGAAATCAAATGCTTCCAAAAGGAAAAGTCAAGATCTCGAAGAGATCTACACATCCAATGGTGGAATCATGGCGGAACATCTCGGAATCGCTTGGATCTACGTTTTAAGGGCATGCATGTTTTGGTCTCTCGAGGATGATAGCATCGACGGTGTGACGAAACTCCTGGTAATGGTGGCTCTGAAGGTGGCGCATCCGGTGTCGTTGTTTGATCGATGGCCAAGGCCTTCTAGTGGAGCGCGCAGGGAAGGAATGATTGCGTTCGTGGGTTCTGCATGTGGACGTTATAATTATATTAGTTTATTATTAAGTTCGGTAATTAGTTTAATTATATTTTTATAATTACCATTATATTAATTATAGCGTATTATTTTCATACGAGGCCCGTTTCGGACGAAACAAATTGTGTTATGACCGTAGCGACATCGTCTACATCATGTAGTGGAAGTGAAATTTATTAAAAGCTAAAGTATTTTTAGTTTCAAATAAAAGATGAGTGTTTTATACGCTTACGAAGTACAAAAATAATTTTTATGTTGGTTAAATTTATATCGTGAAGTGATTTAAATTTATTGACTGTCGTTTGGTAAATTTAACTGACATTTAAATTGATATGAATAAAAATGATAGGAATTTGAATTGAAAGTTCAATTTTGACATGGGAATTAAATTGCCAGTTAAATTCCCCAATATTAATAACTAGTAAATTGTTATGATATTTTGACTGATTTGGATGTTGATTTTGATGTATGCTATTGATTGATATTTTGGATGATGTGGATGTTTATTTATTTTGATATATCCTGTTATCATCTTATATATTATTTACAGTATATAAAACTATAAATTGAATTGCTTCGAAAAAATTAAGAAATAGGTTGAAATGAAATATACCTATGACATTTTTTTGATTGAAATGATACATATCCATCCCTAAAATTAAAATCGAAATAAATGATCACTTGGCCATAGGGTAGAAAATTATATACGGACATCGGATTGGTTAAATGAACGGTATTAAATTCTTGGATTTGAATTTATTCAAACGATTTCGTTTTATAAAATAAAATTGAATTGAAATATGGAAATTGAATTAATCTCAAATTCGAGTTTTTGAAATGTTGAAATTAAAATTAGTTAATGAAATGGTTTAAAGAATTGAATTTGAAAGTAAAATTTATAATTGAATATGATATAAATTATGGAAATTGATTTGTTTAAAAGATTTGAACTTTTATTCGAACTGTGAAATAAATCAAAGCAAAAGTAATTTAAATGGATATTTCAAATTGAACTCGAAATTGAATTATTATAAAAGATTTGAACCTTAAATCGAATATTGAAGTTTAAACCGATTTAAGTGATTTAAATCGATATTCTAAAATTGAACTCGAATTTATATAAATCAAAATGGTTTAAAAATTGAGAATTGAACTAAAATTAATTCAAATTGGAATTGAATTAGAATTGGAATCGAAATTTAATTAATTTGAAATTGAAATTGATTTTAATTAAAATCGGAATCGAAGTTGAATTGAAATCGGAATTGAATCGAGTGAAATGGAAGCGGAAATTGAAATTGATTTGAATTGGAAGGTTTGGAATTGAATCAGTTTGACTTTGAAATTATTTCAAAATAAATTATTTTAATGTAAACTATTTAAAATCTATCTTTTTAAGTATTCAAAGTATTTTTTGTTTCCAAACTATTTTATAAAAAATTTTAAATACTTAAATCATTTTATATCAAACTATTTTAACTATTTAAACTATTTTTAAGAAACTTAATTTTTTTCCAAACTATTTTCTAAAATTCAAACTGGTCAAAGGCTAGAATGCTTATATTTTAATCTTTGATTTAAATACGAATTGGGTTAAAATGAAGTTATAGCCCAAATTGTAATTTATATCGAATTTTGAAGTGAAAATGACTTTCAAGTGGAAATTGACATATTTAAAATAAATACGATATTTTGAAATGAAATTGATTTTGAAGCGAATATGATAGTTTGAAATCAAGTATGAATCGTTTTGAAATGTAAAAGTATCAACCGTTGTGTAAAACGATGTTTGGTTGTTAAAGAGACCGAAGCCAATCTGAAATGACTAAAACTAGACGGCTTGACAGGGCCAAGCGGACTAATTACCCCTAGCTGACATCCGTTCTTCAATTTTCTTCTTGGACTTGATCCATACTATTACTCTTATTGTTGGTTTCGATTGATGTACCTTGATTTTGGAATAATGTCCCTCTGACGATATGGGATGAACGGACGCGATGGGCGGTCATGGCTAGATGCGTTACCACCAGCCCTACGACCCGAACTGGTAGTATCCCACCTTGGGCATTGCCTCACATGCCTTGTTATACTTTTATTCCTATACAAAACCCTTATGATTTTGTTTTAATATTGTCGTATCACGGCGCACCATTGGCTATCGACGTACTACTGGTTGTGCTAAATGCTAACTGTACGACAATGCTTAAAAACGCATTAAGGGAGATAATGTAAAGCCTTAATGTTAAGAAAAATATTTATTTTACCGATTAGACATTATATTTGCAGCGTATTCTACTATATAAATATTTTGACGGATCCTTAAGAGATGGAAAATTCTGTAACATCTCTTGAGTTATTGCACGCACGTTATACATAGGATATAAGACGTGAACCTTGTAAACATCTCTGACGACATTACACTCATGTTATATGTGATATCAATTTAACTCACATAAGGATATTGTAGTCCTGACTCGAGCGTTTTTGTCTTTTCATTACGCTGGGGTATGGCCTGGGTATTTCAGTGCATTGAAGATCATTTTCTGCAGGACGAAGATTTGGTATATTATTACTATTATTATTCCGTGCATCATGTTGTTCAACTGCATTTTATTTTGTTTCTTTTGTATATATAACTCTGATAAATGTTGTATAAATTATAATCAAATGTATAACGTAAACAGCTTCATGAACTATTTATTTGATTATTATATTTTGTCATTCTGCTGCGAGATTTTATGTTTGTTTTCTTCTTATTTTCTTATTTTCTTAATTAACCTCATTGATGATCTATATTATGGGTTGTTTAAGTTGGGCATGTGTGGATTATTATCGATTTAAGCCTTTCGAAATGTGGGTCATCACGATATGTCTATACTGAAATTGGACAAGAACTCCGGTAGGCACGTTGCAATTCTTTCTAACAAGCATGGAGGTGTAGGAGTCTGCGGGTAGTAACAATACACAAGGATGATGCTCTCGTCTGAGTTTTGCTTCTGATGCTAATGCTTATATATGTAAATTATTTATACCCGGGGTGTATTTTGTTGTACTTTTCGATTTTAGGGGTTGTTGTGTGTATGTATTTGGATGTAACTCTTATTATGCTTTATAAACTTTTGGGCTATTGATTAGTCCTGTTAGTCAGATATTTCTACTTTTTACGCAAATACGTTAGTGTGACACTTGTTGCATATCCTTTTAGTTAAAAACCATGGAACTAGATAGTTTTCTTTTAGTTAATATAGCTAAGGTCAAACATAAAATATCGATATGAGAATATTACATAATTTGACTTTGTATTTAGACTATAAAGTAGAATGTGGATGATATTGGATCTTGGCCATTATCATATTGTTTTGATAAAGAGAATTGGTATAAATAATTGTCACTACCAGGTAATACTTAAATAAGTAAAATTGGATTTTACTGAAGTTATATAAGCGACAATTTTGACCATAATGTCACACCATTAGCTAATACGCGTGAACATTAATATTTGAATTATTCAATATTAATTGCTGGGTTGAATTTACAATTAAGAGGCTAAGAGTGTCACAACCGAATTATTGAATACTCCGACTAACACCTGATTTAATTAAATTATAACTGTTATAAATTAACTAAATTAATTAATATTTGTGAAATATTAACTATAAAGTTTTATTTGATTTATATTGATAAGTATTGACAATATCGTGTATCCAAAATTTGTACATACATGTATCGATATATGATACTGATGTACGTTTATATTAGATGTAAATGGATTATTATCTAACTAGGCTTGAAAAGGTTTGGTGACCTATATTTAGGGCAGGGATAGCCAGCTATAGGTGGGTAGATATGGGATTGAATTTGATCCAAAAAGAGTTTGAATTGGTAGAGATATTTATAGATCTAGATCCATTTTTAGCTCCTCTCTCTCTTTACTATTTAAACACCACTAATCCTTCTATTTCTACTCTCTCTTTGAGTCTTCACTCTACCCATTTTTTGGATGAAATATGCATCCATCCTCCTCCATTAATTCAAACTTTAAAACATACAATCGAATCAAATTCAACAATGCTGCGTAGTGCTTTCAGTCAGGTAGCTCTCTTTGGAAGATTTGAATACATATTCAAAGGAGTCGATCGATTCAACATTCAACGTGTACTATTTAGGGCTACAATCAAGGTAACTATTCTTTCTTTTATATATTTATTTGATAATTATCTTGTAGTTTAGTATAGCATGAATCCCTATATATGTGAGTGTGTGTGTGTGTTATTAACATAGGATGTGTGTGTGTGTGTGTGTGTATAGGAAACAATGCTCTGGTCGGTTGGTTGAGTCACGTAAATCATCGCTCTTAAATGAACATTATAAAATGTTCTCCAAAATAAATGGATCTGACTTGACCGTTTCATTATTGGTAAAAAAATGTTAAAAAATTTTGTACCAAAAATATAAGTGCCACACCAGCTCGATCTAGGCCGGGTCGAGACGCGTCGAGTCAGACAATCGGCGTGCATGTGTGGTGGTTGCTCCCTCTTTAATGAAAAAGTAGGATTGGGTGCCTAAAGGACCTAATATAGGAGCTAAGAAACTCGTATAAATATGAGTTTCTTTCCATATATTCCTTATAATATGGGACTAAACAATAAATTCACTTATTCAATCATTTTATTTTTTTAAAACAATTTTTGAACAATTTTTTAAAATATTTTTCAAGCATTTTCCAAAAAAATATAAGATTGCACATAAACAAAGTATCTTTCAATTTGAACCTTTATATAGTGAGTAGGTAAAGTGACTCGTAGTCTTGAACTCTATCTCTAACATCAAACCACATAAAATCTTTTCAAGGTACAGTCTAAAGCCACATACATTTATCACCATGCACGTATATCTTGGTATAGTGAACGTACGCTCTAGGGGTTTCTGCCCAAAAACACCATAGGAAGCTACCTTATTTCTACATTAGTTTAACAAGAGTACTTCTATAGCTATATACTTTACCCCACATGGAGTATAGAACTCATTAAGAGTTGCTACCAACTCATCCTTCTATTGCTTTAGGAATGCATACCTTTACAGCATGTTTAACTCATATCACTTTACAACTTGTTATTGCCCATCGAACCTTTTTCTTGGGATCTCCAGTCTTAAGATTGGGTTATCATTATGAGCGAATCCTCATTCTAAAGGTAGTAATCCCAAAAGCTTTATGGACTTTCCCCTTAGTCAATCCTTTCAATAAAGGATCGCCCAAATTATCTTTAGTACGTATAAGATCCACTTTAATAGCTCCTAAAGAAAGAAAACCTCTCAAGCTTACGATGTAACCGTTATAAAAACGGATTTGAACTTTTACAATAGCTGTTGCACTATTGCAATGGATCAATACGGCTAGTATTAGTCTTTCCCATAAAGGAATCTCAGTTGGAAGGGCGGTTATGATACACACTGTCATTACACTCGTTATCTTACATTGGCTTCTCATATATCATTTACTTGCCTCCGTCCTTAACAAACTGGAAATTATGTGTGCTAATTTGTTCTAGGGATAGATGATGCATAAGATAGCTTGGGACATATTATGTAGACCAAAAAATGAGTGTGGTATTGGCTTTAGAAGATTGTCAGATCTTCGTACTACTACTATGATAAAACTTAAGTTGGAATTTGCTAACTACTTCTTCACTTTGGACTACTTGGGTGCGCCATAAATATTTGACAAATAGACATTTTTGGAGCATGGCACTAGATAATAACTACTTAGTTATAGTGAAACAAATTTTGAGATGCATAAATATTACAAGTACCCTATTTACCAGAGTGATTGCTTATGGTAATTCCACCTCATTACGGTTTGATCCATGGATCAACCATAGATCCTTTATTTGTTGGGATGGCAAAGAGTAGAAACTTTTAAATCCACTAGCTATACAGTACCTTATATTATTCAAAATAATCAATTCATGCAAGAATTACTGCTCGAAGCAAGAGAAGTACACGAGCACATAGAATCTGTTAATATTGCGGGAAATCATGTTGTAGATCATAAAAGTCTGTGGATTAGATAAATTTACTTTTACATCTGTCATGAATGAAGTTTGATCTAAAAAACCTGTTGTTAATTGGTTTTCTTGTATGGAACAAATGCAGTCCGAAGAAAATGTCTACATGCATATATAAAGCAGCAATGAGGAGATTACCTACAACTGACATATTATTAAATTAGGGTATTCCAATCGATAATCATTGTCAGATGTGTCAAGTAGATCTGGAGTCGCATGAGCATCCTTTCTCCACATGTTCTTATAATTTATATCTTCTCAACTATGTGAAACTCAAATTAGGGATGACGCGGTAAAGTTCTGGTGACTTGCATTCAAAAATTAGATCCTTTTAGGATAAATTTCGAACACCTAATCTACAACACCACTTTGCCTTCGTTGCGCTTGTGACCACTGTTTACCATATTTGGTCGGAACAAAACAACAGAATCTTTGAGCAATGGTAATCCTCAACTTCACAATGTGCCAAAATCATGGATATGGAGACTATATGTCAAGCTTATCGACCCTGTGAGGATCTTCGTTATTCGCCAGCTGATATTTCATTTTTAAGAAATTAGGGTTTAGACAATGCTAAAAATGGATGATAGCGATAGGGTTTTGCAACTTATCTGTTCAATTCTGTAATGCGGTTTGTATTTGGTGGGCTTTTGATTGGGCCGGTGGAGTTGTATTTACTCTTGCTTATGTTGGGATGTATGTAGTATGTGTTATATTAAATACAAGTGGAAGCCTGTGCGTTGCGCGGGTGCATAGGTTAATGGGTGTTATAGTTTGTAGGCATGAGTAGATTGGTAGAATATATTTGATAGACATGAGTAGATTGGTAGAATAGACATACATATTTTACAAAAGATAGCTTTATGTATGCCGTTAATCGTAAAAATTGTGTCACTATATCGTTTTCTATAATCAATAAGATACGTTGGTTAAACGCAGTTATAAATTTGCACGTATGAATGATTTGCACGTATGAATGGTTATTTGAATTTCATAGTTCATATTCATCTTAATTTTCTGTTAATGTACTTAATTAGAAATTTAGTTTGACGTGTGTGATAAATATTAGTGCAGATTATTTGTTCTCATTATAAAAATGAAATAAACCATCAAATGAAATAACATAAGCCTAATTTACAACTGTTTTTCAAAATTTCTATTTAAGATATGTACACACCTCCACTATGTTATCATTTTCTAAATATCTTGAATGTGACACTTCAGTAAGTAGTGACACAAAATGAACACAATACAACAATACGGAGTTGTCTGTATCATATAAGCTGTAATATAAGACTTATCAAGTGGATCAAAAAGGCCAGATTTTTAAGTAAATGAAATTTAGTCAGGAATAAAATATCAAAAATAAATCGATTACTAATACCTCTACTTGGAAGCGTAGCTATAGTGAAAAAATTAGAAAATGAAGCTTTTGAGCTCTATCTAAACATTTTTAAACTTTTCCTTAAGATTCCTAAACCTAAAATAAAAATATGTTTATATAAAATTTTCAAGCAGCGAGTAGATTTTCTTCACAGTCATTTTTAAGTCGAGTGAATTATGATCGTGTTTGATTTCTCATATATGTTTTAGTTGTATAAAGATGATTGTGCTGGTTTTTCGTATAATGTCAATAACTTTCAGATTGTGATTATATTTTGAACTGATGTAAATAGAATTTTCAACGGTAGTAATAATTTAAAGTATGTAGGAACTTCGATTATATTTTGATTTTTTTTATATCCACTGTGCTCAAAATATATAGGTTTGAAAAATAAAAAACAGTACTTTGTGTAGATTTATGCTGTAGGACAATCGCTATAATGCGGGATTCTCACAAACTTTGTTTCCACTATGCATAAATAATTTTCAGTAATTTAGATGCTAATGTTAAATGAGAATAGATTTATTCTCTTACCGTAGAACCTGGTGGCCGAAAACTAATCTGGTAACATTTTTGAAAGGATAACACAACTTCAGGAAATTAACTGTACACAAAACAGGCATTTACACAAAACAGACATAAAAAAGAATTCAAATATCAAATTGCAAATATAATGAAGAGTAATAAGTGAGATCAAACAAAATTTTAATTGATTGTACAACCGGTAAATGAACTTGATGAATAAACAATTTACACTATTTCACTTTTTACTTTTCACCTTTTAGTATTATAAACCGATATGCGACCTTTAGCACTGCCTCCAGGATTCAAGAACTCGGTTTTACCATTAATCTAAATGTTAATTCAAGGATATCAAAATGACAGAGTATGTTAGAATTAGGACAATAACCTAATACAACATTCATCAGTCATATGTTCTTCCCGTTAAGTCTGCAGAAAATGAAAGAATCAAAAATATTTTCAGCGAATACATGTAATACTTTAATTGAATGTGAATAAAATTAAAAAGATTGTTTATAAGCACTGCATTTATTCAAGAGCCACCTCTTAAATCAGTAGGCTCGTGATGTTAGCCAACTGATGGTTGGTAGAAATTTAATTATTTTGTGTTCTATTATCAAAAGTATTATATATAACATTATTTTGACAATATGATATATTTTGTATTTAAGTCAATTTGTTAAGCATGGTATCCAACTGTGAGTTATAACATTATTAGGCCCAGTGAGTTTTTGACTGTGAGCTTCTAAAAGTGTATTTTCACGTATCTTCATTCCGATTGTATTAACTTTAATCATGTAATACCATTTCACTACATCCATTGTTCTATTAGCACACAAAGATAAATTACAGGTTAAAGGGGCACCTTCTACCAGAGATAATACAAATATGTCTAAGCGTGTACTATAAGAAGGAAATTGGATAATTAATGAAAAGTGAAATGTCACACCTGATAGCTGAAATCCAACTCATGTGCAGCAACCATACTAACAAAATTATGAGTATACATTGCCAAACTTCCAACAATCTGAACACAATGTTCCCTTCCCCTTTTTTCTTTTCTCGACATTCTCAATTTTCTCCTCTGTTAAATCGTCTTGCTGCTCTGGTCTAAAAGACCTAGCTTTCTCAAAAATTACATAGACTCCGACTCCGTAGCTATGCTGTTCAGTTCAAGAATATGAGGAAAAGCGAAAAATTGATAGCACAAAAAAATGATATTTTTCATCCAAACAAAAAAATATCAGTTTTTTTAAAGAAATTAAAGTTACCTAGATTTATCTATACCGCTAATCATCAACTTTTGGTTCAGTTTCATAATTTAAGATTCTTTTTTTTCCAAGAGAGAAAAAAACAAATATTTGGTAAAATTTGATTAATATATATTCAGCTACAAATCAAGTTGATCGATCAATTCTGAGTAAAAGTAAATTCAAATATTATTTAATGAGAAAATTTACTGGTCTTGGCTATAAATTAGATGAAGGCATTTTTAGTACGTATAGTAAATAATGATGGAAAGATAAAAAGGTCAACTATAACAGCTGAATTTAGACTAATACTAATTGAAATTCATTAATATCTTACCAAATATTTTTTTTAACTCAAATTGGTAATTAATTCATTTATTATAGAATAGTAATAGTTACTTCTAATTTTAGTCAGATTGGCCAGCAAAATTTGATTAAGTAGCATTAGGCCAAGTAGAGTAAATTAATTTGACTAAAACCTAGAGCAGCTAATTCCAAAGCATGTACAAACCAATTTTTACTAATAAAATAATCAATTTTTAGAAGTAAATATGATTTTATATATTAGTCAAATTATTTACTGCTGAATACTACTCAAATTATGTACTATCAAATATATAAGTTAATTCAAGTTATTCATGTAAATTAAATCAAAAAAATTAGTAAAATTGGATTATATTTCCTTTTAAGATAGCCAAGTAATCAAATTTCAGAATCAACTTTAGTCTACAAAAGATATAACAGATATGCCTACAATTATATAAAACTTCTTAAGATTGAATCAATATCACAGCAATGATCTACAAATTAGAGCAATTATTAATTTAATTTGCTTCATGAGTTATTACAGTTAGGACATGATAAGGTATAACTCTGACAGTCAAAACTTCATTGATTTGACTGCAAAATTTTGTATTAAAGAGTTGAAATGATTATTTAAAAACTCTGTACGTACATTAATTCCCATAGGGGAACATTTTGCCTATTGAATATATTACTCAAATTGTTTAGTACTAAATATATTAGTTAATTTAAAATATTCACATAAATTAGATCAAAATGCATAGTAAAATGAAATTTAAAAGGTATTCTATAATATCCAAGTAATCAAATTTCAAAATTAACTCTTCTCTACAAAGGTATAACAGCTATGCCCACATTGATATAAAACCCCTTAAAATTAAACCAATATGGCAACAGTAATATAGAAATCAAGGAAATTATTGATTTATTTGCATCATAAACTATTATTAGCACGTGATAAGCGTAACTTGACAGTCAAAGCTATATTGATTTGATTGAAAAATGTTTAATTGCTAAGTTAAAACGATTATATAGCAACTACCATAAGTAATCTTGTTGCCATATGCAATTTTATTTATTTATTTTTTTGCAAATGTTAGCTATATGTACATGCTTACAACAAACTTGAAAGATTGTTATACTGACACTCGAATGGAGGGCCATGTTCAACAAAACATGATAAAACGACCTTATATTTAATTTAGCAAGCATCCTAACATTCTATTGTAATGTGAGCTATTTTTACATCCACATATCCATATATCCACTTTGTAAAATGTGCAAAGTTAGTGCTACTAAATTAGCAATGATTTTTATATCTCACATGCAAACAAAGTATACACTGATTATCATAAATATATTGGTTAATTAAGAAGTAATCCATAAGCATTCATTCAAATAGGTAGAAAACGTAAACACATTTTTATCAGTACATAAAGAAAATATGTTAATGTGGAATGATACCTTATAAGCGTGATGGTGTTAAAATGTTTCATGCTTCTTATTCCTCACCAAATTCAAATTTCTCCAGCAAATATTTTCTCATCATTGTGTTTCCACAGTATAGATTCCTATTAGCTACACCTTTAACTATGAACCACGTAGAGTCGTTAATCAGAGATTCTATTGTGAAAAAATTAAAATCAGAAACAGGACATCAAAAAATATAGGTTAACAAATCATTGTGATGGAACTGATTAATATAGTTTAGACTTTAGGAATCAAATTCAGGAAAATGGACTATTGCAATTGTCGCATATATAGTGAAGTAATTATGCGAATGAACATGTGATTTAAAAGAAAATTCAGAGTTTAATACTCAAACAGCTTAGGTGCATGCATATGAAATTACATGGACAACCTCAAAATTGACAGGAAATAGTGGCGGGGGGAAATGAATAAAGATAAAGATAGGATATTTCTGAACTGCTAATTATATAGTTGGTACACTCATGCTCCTCTTCCTAGCCTTGGCTTCTTTATACATTTCAGAGAGAGAATGAGCACAGAAGATTAGAGAAATACACCGATAATTTTCTCACTTCAAGCAGACTTCCAATAATAATACAACTGCTGTAGAAATTGAATTTATAATGTGGAGTGGTTAATTTGACTAACTGGAAATAGTATTAATGAACACGGTCTAGGAGAGAGTAATTAGTGGCCTTAGTTTAATCAGACATAAGCTATAATAAGATAAAAGCTAGGTTATGATTAAACAAACATAAACTATGATTAGTGGCCTCATCCGACAACCAAGAAAAAAAGGTTACGCAAAGAGCACATTTGATAAAAGCTAGATTATGATTAAACAAACATAAACTATGATTAGTGGCCTCATCTGATACTCAAGAAAAAAGGTTACGCAAAGAGAACATTTGTGCCTAAAATTCATTATAAAGTTGCGTTTTGAAGAAGAGGAAGAGACTAAAAAGAAATATATATAGATTAGTTACGTAAAGTCTGATCAAAATTGGGGGAAACTCAAGTAAACTGACTGAAATGCAATCAGTTTGATAATAAAATTTAGTGGTGAGTAAATAAACAATTTAACTAACCTTATTAGATGCAACAAATTTCACTACCGAGATTGCTTTATCCAACCCGTCATTCAAAAACCCAATTCTTTGCTTGAAAATCATCAACCATACTTTCTTCGAAATCAAAATAAACGAAGAAGTAACTACAATCTGAGATGAGAATAGGAATTGGGATAGGTTGCTTACCGTGGGAGTCGGTTGAGAAGTTAGAAGGATATGAGAGAAGGTGCTTATCGTGGGATGGTTGAAGTGAACGGAGAAAAATCTAACGCTGTTAAGTTTGGTGAGGTGGTTTAATAATAACCATCTGATATACATGTTATCTTTAAATCATAGCCCTTCTTTATCCTTTGTTTATCTTTCCGTTAAACCAAAGGAAATTTGTTATATAGATAATGTTCGTTTGTCGCAATCTTTTTCCCTACTACTCTGTACGTAGGCGAGTTCGACGATGTTCTATATACGTCACTAATAAAGAACCCATTTTCAATACACACACGTACGTATGTGCGTATGTATTGTAATTACAAAAATATGTGTGTGTAGCTCATGGCCAAAAAGGAAAAATTGAATTCAAAAAATATTTTTAAAGCGATTTTAAAATAAAATTTGATTTTTAAAGTGTGTGTGTATGTATTACATATAAAAATTTATTAAATTATATGCATAATATTATATAAAATAAAAAAATTATTTTTTGTACATATATTATTTTATAAAACCATTTATAAATATATAAATTTGGATATATAATGTACTAAGTTAATTTAAAACATATATTATAATACATAAAAACATATGCTTAATAAACACAAAATTTTAATGTTGTGAAATTATACTTTTGATATATATATATATATATATATATATATATATCTGTGTGTGTGTGTACATGTGTATGTATGTGTGTGTGTATGTATGTGTTATATATATATATATATATATATATATATATATATATTAACTGATTTCCATATTGAACTTTTTTAATAGAAAAGGTATTTTAGAACCGTATGTTTTATTATAAAAAAATTAAAATTTTGTCTTAGTCAAAAGTTCATTTACAAACGCATATGTACCTATTTATTTATATTTTAATATATGTATGCCATCATTTTTATATATGTTTAATTATTAAACAGTAATTTTAATATATAAATATACATTTATATTATACATATTGTGACGACCCGAAATCTTTGGACATTTGAAATTGAAATATTTAATTTATTTTAATATTTTAAAGTTAATTTTTAACTTGAATTCAAATATCGCTATTTATTTGATAATTAAATTATTGAATTTAAAAATTGAAAGTTGGGCAAAATATTGAATCTCCAGTTTTAAGCTTGTTAAAAATAATTTAAAGGCTTGTAAAATTTATATTGATAATACTGAAGATAGTAAAAGTGTTAAAATTGAATTCGGAAGTGTTTTGTTCAGTTTTGAATTTATATCGTTTAAATTGAATTTAAAAATAGCCTTCTAAGGCATAGTCTCTGATTTTGACGAAACCAATTCCATTGGATCCGTAATATTGAATTATTATCGAATTTCAATTTTCGTAGCATTTGGAGTTGTTGTGTGAGCGTACAATATATAAACGCGCTGCAATCTATATCAAAATTTAATATTATAACTGAGTCCAAAAAGCTATCTTCTCCATACGATCAAATTAGGACTCGAAACTTTTTCCATTGCATTTGGAATAGGGGTATAACATTATAAACGCCTAGCAGCACACCTCGATTGGTGATTAGGATTTTTGGCTTCGTTTTCTCAACAATTTAAATTTGAATTTAAATTTAAAGATGGATAATGAAATTGCATTGAATACTGTAGCTAGCATCACATATAGAGATTTAAAAGCTCGTGTTACCTTCTTTAATACGCTTCTTCGTTTGATAAAATAAATAAAAATAAAAAGTATATATTATCCTTCGTTCAGAAAAAACGAAACCTCTCTCTTCTCGTTCAAATTCAAGGTAACGGCCGAAGCCTCCAAGATAAAAAAATAATAAATAAAAGAAGTTCGTTCTTCTCGAAAAAAAATAAAAACATATGGTGATCGTTCAAAACTCAAAACAAATCAGAATCGAAACCCAGTGTTCGAGCTCGGAGTCGAGGCGACAGTTGGAGTTTGAGTAGCTCAATCGATTTCAAGTCGACGATGTCTTGTGTTTTTTGGGTTCTGCAAACCCTAGCGCTGTCGAGCATGGATGGGAAGGAGAGCTGCAGCCGCGTGGGCCGCACTCGCAAGGCTGACTCGGTGGAGTTCGGTGACGATTTTGATGCGATCTGGTAGGCAATTGGGATCTCGTGCTCAAGGGAAGCAGCGGCGACATTTGCTAGGGTTTCGTTGATAGCACGGTGGTCGCGAGTTCCTGAAGACGAGGTCGTGCTGAGAGTCGAGTCAGAGAGGTAAGGATTTCTTTTAAATTGAATAAATAGATGTATTTTGCTTAATTTAATTTCATGTATGGACAGTTTTTCAGTTTACAGAATGATGATAATTTTAATGATTAATAAATTTTAAAGTTTAGAGTAATAAGATAATTTTGTTTAAATATATAGGCTAAAAAGGGGAACTTTTTATTTAGTCAGAGGAATATATATATATATATATAAGTTTTAAACAAATAATAAAAATAATATAAAATTCGCATAAGGATTTGATTTTCAAGTCTATACATATTATTTATATAAGTATATGTGTTTTCAAAAAAAATAGTTTATTTATATATTATAAAGGTTGTTTTATTTAATAAAACTTATTTAATTATTTTTACAAAAGGTTATTTATTTAATTTAGTTTTGAAAGTTAATTTTCAGTTAAAAATTTATTTGAAGAGAAATTAGTTTAAAACTAAAGCATTAGCTAATTAAGTTATTTAATTGTAAGTGATTTTTCAATTTGTTCAAATCTTTAATTTAAAAGAAAATTTATTTATAACCAAATTAATAGTTTAATGTAAAGTATTAGGAATTAATTGATCGATTAATCCAAATATTAATAAATCTGTGAAATTGTTTATACAAAGTCTTAAATCGGGGAAGGCAAGCCGGTGTGGATCGGATTTGCAAAACATAAATCAAATGTGAGTTAATCTCACTCATCTGGGTTGTTTAGATTTAAATAGTTAAATTTAAATATTTGGTTGAATGATTGAATTGTTTTAATGTGCTATATTATAGTATATAATATATCTTGGAATGATTGATTTCCCGCATTATATAGCGGATGAGACCCTATGCGCCGCATATTAGCGGATGATATTATATTTAAAACCCATATACCACGATATTCCGCCTCGAAGTGGAATTGGTATTTTATATTGTGCTAACATCTGTAGATGTAGAGAAACAGGTTGGAGGGATCCAACTGGATTCCTTAAAGTTATTTATATTGTTTAATATTCTCTGTTATGAATATTCGGTATTCTGTGATGAATATTATTGATAATTGGAATATTGAATGTTATGGTTTACTTGAATATATTTCGGTACACTAAGTTATCGAAATATATAGAATTGGATTTTTGAAAATAAAAGGAAGAGAATTTGTATGTGAAATAATTATAGAGAATTTAAATAAATTAAGAATGAACTGGGTTTATAAACGTAAAGTAATAATCAGTGGATATTTGGAGAAATAAATCAACGATGGAAAGTTATTAAAGGAATGAGAAATTTTGTTTAAAAATAAATAGTGATTTATTTTATAAAGATGTGAAAAAGAAGAGTATTTCTCTGGATAGACAAGTACGTTTTCAACTTAAATTTTTAAAAATAAGTTATGTTGTTTAAAAAGCATGTTTTAGAAAATCTAGTAATTCTAAATGTTCAAATTCTAAAGTAAATATTTTTCAAATCTATTATCGTAGTAATTATTCAAAGGTGACTTGGTATTTTATTTTAAAGGAGAAAATCTAGTTTTATATTTTATAAAGTAACCACATTTTAAATATTCCTAAATTTATATTTTTAATAAAGTACTGAAGTAGTTTTCAATTTAAATGTTAAAGTATTTAAAATAAGTGTTTTTAAATTATTTTAAAAATCTAAAGTTTTTGTGCTTGGATGTTTTCAGTGGAAATAAATATTTTAAGATTTAATTCATGAGAAAGGTGTGTCGAAAACTGTTTTCAAAAGGGTTGAAAATGGAAATATAGCTTGCGAAGATAGTTTGAGGTTAATAAATAATTTGGGAAATTATTTATGAATGATGGTTGTTTGTGAATGTTAATTGATAGTTAAATAACCGACTATCAACATTGGCTAATGCGCCGATCGTTTCGAAGAGACTGGGATCGGGTTTGCTATATTACAGCATGATAGGGGGTTCTCGCTTTGTGTTAGGTGGCGAACGGGAGACTCTTACCCCTACATGTCCCCGGGGGTAGTATAAGGCCTTTTGGGGTTGGTTGCGAGTCGAGAGGCTGGCCGTAAAAGAAAACCCGAGGTATCACTGTGAGCCACGGTGGGGTTGGGATGGTTGAAAAGCCTACCGATCGAGTGAGCCGCTACCGATGGTTGAAAAGCCTATGTCGTTACAGTTGGTATCAGAGCATAGGTTGGTGATAACCTTGGCTCTGGTGGGGATTACTCATTGAAAATAGAGTCTGTATTACTCTAGAATGAGTTTGAGCATATTAATAGATATGAGTGCGTATTTGTTAGTGAATATAAATTATTTTAATATTGTGTTGACTTATTGGTTGAGTGGAATATGAATTCTGATCGAGTAAGTTGGCCGCTATTCGAGAAGAGTTTGTAAACACCTGACACGATAAATTGACACAGTATTGTTTTAAAGATGGGTGAATGAAATAATTTTACCCAAAATATATTTTGATATAAAAGAAAAGTTTTTGTAAAACTATTTTAGCTAATATATGGTTGCTTGGATGTTTGGAATGATAATATTAAATTATTATCATTATTGTGTGGAAATTTAATTAGAATTGAAAATATAACCAAATGTTAAGGAAATAAATTCAATTATAAAATGAAATTTATAAATGTGAATTATATACGTGATTTATAAATTGAAATATGATTAAATGGAAAAATGGTATGAGTATAAATTATACCAATGAATTATAGTTAAAATTTGATTTAAATCAAATTTGAAAATTTAAAATCCCGGAGATTTTGGAAGTGTTTTTTCGAAGTGTTTTGAAGACAAATAATAGAATTATTGTTCTAGAAGTATTTCTAAAAGGAAATTGTTTCAAATAAATTTTGGAAAGGGATATAGCATTGAGCTCACTTCAGTCGCTGGAAAATAACTTCGGTGATGACTGCAGCATCATCGATGTTCATTTTCGAGTTTCTAAGTGACAGATTGCTGCCAAATTGATTTTTTCAGGAGAACCAGTTTGTTTTTGAAATTCCAAAGAAAATTTATTGGGGATAAAAACCAGGATTGGTTTAAAAACTTGAGAAATGTGATTTTGGGATGATTTGAGACCAAAAGCAGGGTGTTTAAAAATCCTGAATCCTTATTTGAATTGAAGATCCTGATGAGGTAAGTTATAAACTTGAAAAGTTGAGATGATTTTTTTTTAATAAGGGAGGAAAATATGAGCTTTGAATGTTGGAATTAAAATTTAAAGTGAAAGGTTAAAAATGAAATTAACTTGGATTGATGAAGAAAATTGAATCAAATTGAATTAAATAAATCTGAGTTAAAATAGAATTGAATTGGAATAAAATTCAGTTGAGTTATAGGTGATAGTGAATGGAATTAGATCCTTACTTAAATAAACGGAAGTAAGTTGGATAAGAAGTAAGTTGGATAAGAATTGGATTGGAATAAATGAATTAGAATAACTTATAAAAGAATTAAAAATCTATGGAATAAAAATATGCTTAGGTTATAAATAAAACAAAAATCTCGAGTTAAAAATAAAAGATGAATATATTCAAGTCTAGAATGAATGGAAATGTGTAAAATAATAATTTATGACTAGAAAACCCAAAATAAATATTGTTTGATGTTTTGGAAAATAAAGTAAAAATCCAAACTTGAATTATAAAATAAATTGAACTTAAGAAATTAAATGAAGTGATTTTTGAGAGAAAAAAATTCAAACTTGAATTATAAATAGGGGGAGAACTAATTAGATAATAAATTAGTTATTGAAATATGTAGATGGAACCTAATGTAGTTAAATAGAAGCTGAATTTGTGAGTTAATTTTGAAGTTTGGAAATAAAACTCAAGTTATAAATCAAATTCGACTTGAATCGTTAGTGAAGTAAATATAATTGAAAATGGATTAAAGTAGGGATGGTTTAGTTGTAAATAAAACCCAGATGAGCGGGAATAAATTGAAAATGGCCTTGTAATTAATTAAATGAATCGAGAATGAATTGAATCTGGAAATTTAAAATTTATACGAAACAGATGAACTAATCAAATAAATTTGTAGTTTTAAATGAGATCTGATTTAAATAGAATCAAGTTAAATTAAAAAGGGAAATTTATTTTCAAAATAGAAATGAGCTTATGTATGAAATTTGAATAATTTGAAATAAATTAATTTAAGTTTAAAATTAGTGGAAGCTTGGCTTCGAGTAAGGGTAAAAGTCCATTAAATAAAAGCTTGGGTAAATTTGAATTGGGGAATGGTTATCGATATATAAGCATGGAATAGTTCAAGCTTAATAAAATGGTCTCAAATGAAATGAAGGCAAATATGGAATGAAACGTAAATGAATGGATCGTGAATAAAATTGAAAAGGAATAAAATTGAAATAGAATGTGTCGAGCTAAATAAAATGGTTGTGAATGAATTAAAATAGAAGGAATTAAATAAGAAATTGAGTTGGAATCAATTTAAAATGATTATAAGCTTAGTGATTGTTATTTGCATGAATAACATCAAATTTGCATAGAAAATTAGTCATTTTATCATAAACGAAAGTAAATGTATTAACAGAGGTGAATATAATTGATTTTTAAATTAGTTGGAATAATATGGGTTTGTTTAAAATTAGAAATGAATTGAATGTAAGCAAGTGGGTTGTAAACTATTCAAATTGAATGAAAATGGTATATGAATTAATTGAAAACAGTTGAATTAGTATTAAAACTATATAAATTGCTTACGAAAAGTGTTTAGTGTGCATTGCTTTTAGATTTCATGCGCTTAACTATTGCAAATAAGTGAAATGTTGTTAAACTTCATATATATGGCACTTACATGTTTGAATTGTGTAAGTCCAGTTACTGGGAAGCCGTTTGGTTGGATTTTGGGCACGCTAACTGCTAAATAAGCCGTTTTCTTAAAAATGCTAAATAAAGGTACGACTACGCAATAAAAATAGGAAATATGAACTGTTTTTGTTTTTCCGACCGGGTGGGTTGATGTATATATATTTATATCTTTTGTCAAATTGCAAAAGCTCCTCCGTACAAAGCTGTGCAGTTAATGCGCTCGGTAGATTCAAAGCGGTGGAGGTGCAAAAAGTCATAGCGGGGATGCAGCGAGGATATTGCGGGATATAGAGGATGACTCTAAAATAGCATATAAAACTCGTACTTAATGTTTTTACAAATATATAAATGGTAATTAAATGAAAACTTATCATTCAATTGAATTATAAATGATACATAAATAATTTTAAATAAAAACATGTGCGAATATACTTTAAATAAACGAAAAACTGTTATATAACATAATTGAATTTGGTAGAATATTAGAGTATTTTCATTTCTGAAAATAGATTAAAAATTAAATCAAATAAATTAGTTTCATAATTTTATAATGTATAAATGCAATATTTTAATTCATTTTATTAAAAAAGATATAGCGGGAATAGCGGAATATAGCGGAAATAACGGGATATAGCGGAAATAGCGGGGATTAAAGTGGAAAGGCTATATTCTGGGGCTATATGGAAAAATTGTAGCGGTAGAAATCCGCTATGAGATATAGCGGGGTTGTAGCGGGGTAATAGTGGGGCATTAACTACACAGGTACAAAGGAGACACTGCCAAAAAAATTCGCAAATTTTGGGAGTTAGAAATTTTTTGTTAGCGACAAACGATTTCAAATTGGAAATTGAAGTAAATTAGTGAATGAAACTAATTTAAAATAATAATATGAATCAGTTATAAATGGAAGATAACATTCAATATTCAGAGTTGAAGATAAATTAAATTCATATGGAAATGGAAAAACTAATTTGAATAGAAGCAAATAGGAAAACTTCTGTAAGGAAATGTATAAAATGATTTTAAAAGCTATGATTGGATATTATTGCTAAGTAGGATATGCAGGTAATATAAAGGGAAAGGAAAATTGGTTTTGATTTCAGAAGATAAATTTGAATTGCCCGACCAAAAAGGTATGTGTTTAAATTTCTGTATGAAATTTGATTGGGTTTTTGATCTAGCCACTTGGCCTTTTGTTTTCTTTTAAAATTTGGGAGCCCGTAGAGGCATTTTGTAGTTGTACCGAGCTAGCCGCGCAAAGGAAACGCTGACAAAAAATTTCGAAAATTTAGAGAGTTGGAATTTTTTTTGATAATTCAAAATTTGGTTTTAAATTCAAATTTGAATTAATAAATAAATAATATTATTGGGACTTATGGATAAGTTTGGAAAGCTAGAGAAAAGGGTTAGTGTGTCTTTAATAAAAGATTGTTTTGAGAATTTTTGGAATTGTTTGGTTTTGGGGAAAAGTAAATGGGTATTGGACCATTCTTCTTAACTAGCAATTTCGGGGACGAAATTCTTTTAAGGGGGGAGGAATGTGAGGACCTGGAATTTTTGGACATTTGAAATCGGAATATTTAATTTATTTTAATATTTTAAAGTTAATTTTTAACTTGAAATTCAAATATCGTTATTTATTTGATAATTAAATTATTGAATTTAGAAATTGAAAGTTGGGTAAAATATTGAATCTCCGGTTTTAAGCTTGTTAAAAATAATTTAAAGGCTTGTAAAATTTATATCGATAATACTGAAGATAGTAAAAGTGTTAAAATTGAATTCGGAAGTGTTTGTTCAGTTTTGAATCTATATCGTTTAAATTGAACTTAAAAATAGCCTTCCAAGGCACAGTCTCGAATTTTGACGAAACCAATTCCATTGGATCCGTAATATTGAATTATTATCGGATTTCAATTTTCGTAGCATTTGGAATTGTTGTGTGAGCGTACGATATATAAACGCGCTGGAATGTATATCCAAATTTAATATTATAACTGAGTCCAAAAAGCTATCTTCTCCATACGATCAAATTAGGACTCGAAACTTTTTCCATTGCATTCGGAATAGGGGTAATAAACGCCTAGCGGCACGCCTCGATTGGTGATCAAGATTTTTGGCTTCGTTTTCTCAACAATTTAAATTTGAATTTAAATTTAAAGATGGATATGAAATTACATTGAATATTGTAGCTAGCATCATGTATAGAGATTTTAAAGCTCGTGTTACCTTCTTTAATACGCTTCTTCGTTTGATAAAATAAATAAAAATAAAAAGTAGATATTATTCTTCGTTCAGAAAAAAGAAACCTCTCTCTTCTCGTACAAATTCAAGGTAATGGCCGAAGTGTCCAAGACAAAAAAATAATAATAAATAAAAGAAGTTCGTTCTTCTCGAAAAAAATAAAAACATATGGCGATCGTGCAAAACTCAAAACAAATCAGAATCGAAACCCAGTGTTCGAGCTTGGGGTCGAGGCGACAGTTGGAGTTTGAGTAGCTCGATCGATTTCAAGTCGACGATGTCTCGTGTTTTTGGGTTCTGCAAACCCTAGCGCTATCGAGCATGGATGGGAAGGAGAGCTGCAGCCGCGTGGGCGGCACTCGCAATGCCGACCCGGTGGAGTTTGGTGATGATTTTGATGCGATCTCGTAGGCAATTGGGATCTCGTGCCCAAGGGAAGCGGCGGTGGCATTTGCTAGGGTTTCGTCGATAGCACGGTGGTCGCGAGTTCATGAAGACGAGATCGTGCCGAGGGTCGAGTCAGAGATGTAACGATTTCTTTTAAATTGAATAAATAGATGTATTTTGCTTAATTTAATTTCATGTATAGACAGTTTTTCAATTTACAAAATGATGATAATTTTAATGACTAATAAATTTTAAAGTTTACAGTAATAAGATAATTTTGTTTAAATATATAGGCTAAAAAGGGGAACTTTTTATTTAGTCAGAGGAATATATATATATATATAAGATTTAAGCAAATAATAAAAATAATATAGAATTTGCATAAGGATTTGATTTTCAAATCTATACAGATTATTTATACAAGTACATGTGTTTTCAAAAAAAAATTATAGTAAAGATTTTAAATGCAGTTTATATATATTATAAAGGTAGTTTTATTTAATAAAACTTATTTAATTATTTTTACAAAAGGTTATTTATTTAATTTAGTTTTGAAAGTTAATTTTTAGTTAAAACTTTATTTGAAGAGAAATTAGTTTAAAACTAAAGCATTAGCTAATTAAGTTATTTAATGGTAAGTGATTTTTCAATTAGTTCAAATCTTTTATTTAAAAGAAAATTTATTTATAACCAAATTAATAGTTAAAACTAAAGTATTAGGAATTCATTGATCGATTAATCCAAATATTAATAAATTTGTGAAATTGTTTATACAAGGTCTTAAATCGGGGAAGGCAAGCCGGTATGGATCGGATTTGCGAAACATAAATCAAAGGTGAGTTAATCTCACTCATCTGGGTTGTTTAGATTTAAATAGTTAAATTTAAATATTTGGTTGAATGATTGAATTGTTTTGATGTGCTATATTATAGTATATAATATATCTTGAAATGATTGATTTCCCGCATTATATAGCGGACGAGACCCTATGCGCCGCATAATAGCGGATGATATTATATTTAAAACCCATATACCACGATATTCCACCTCGAAGTGGAATTGGTATTTTATATTGTGCTAACATCTATGGATGCAGGGAAACAGGTTGGAGGGATCCAACTTAATTCCTCAAAATTATTTATATTGTTTAATATTCTCTGTTATGAATATTCGATATTCTGTGATGAATATTATTGATAATTGGAATATTTAATGCTATGGTTTACTTGAATATGTTTCGGTACACTGAGTTATCAAAATATATAGAATTGGATTTTTGAAAATAAAAGGAAGAGAATTTTTAAGTGAAATAATTATAGAGAATTTAAATAAATTAAGAATGAACCGGGTTTATGAAAGTAAAGTTATATATCAGTGGATATTTGGAGAAATAAATCCACGATGGAAAGTTATTAAAGGAATGAGAAATTTTGTTTAAAAATAAAATAGTGATTTATTTTTAAAAGATGTAGAAAAGAAGAGTATTTCCCTGGATAGCCAAGTATGTTTTCAACGTAATTTTTAAAAATAAGTTATGTTGTTTAAAAAGCATGTTTCAGAAAATTTATTAATTCTAAATGTTCAAATTCTAAAGTAAATATTTTTCAAATCTATTATCGTAGTAATTATTCAAAGGTGACTTGGTATTTTATTTTAAAGGAGAAAATCTAGTTTTATATTTTATAAAGTAACCACATTTTAAATATTCCTAAATTTATATTTTTAATAAAATATTGAAGTAGTTTTCAATTTAAATGTTAAAGTATATTTAAAATAAGTGTTTTTAAATTATTTTAAAAATCTAAAGTTTTTGTGCTTGGATGTTTTCAGTGGAAATAAATATTTGGAGATTTAATTCATGAGAAGGGTGTGTCGAAAACTGTTTTCAAAAGGGTTGAAAATGGAAATATAGCTTGCGAAGATATTTTGAGGTTAATAAATAATTTGAAAAATTATTTATGACTGATGGTTGTTTGTGAATGTTAATTGATAGTTAAATAACCGACTATCAATATTGGCCAATGCGCTGATCATTTCGAAGAGACCGAGATCGGGATTTATTTCTCGAAAACTACTTCGATCCAGTTTGTACGTTTTCGTGGAAAAACGAGTTCGGAGTCGAAGATGGAGCAGTGAAGTGCGAGGGCTAGTCGTTACTAATCCTGAGGATGATTCCAAAATGGATGTAGTAGGAGTAGTGCCTTCGGTTCCATTCGAACCCAGGACGGACTTGTATGGACAAATGCTTTCAGAACATCGTCAGGTGGACGATGGGCATTCTAAGTGAAACGTTCGAAAAGGTAACACTTACCCTCAAGCCTCATCAACCGGGAATGAAAGAAAATCAGGGGTTATGCAACAAGGCTAGGTGGGTAGCACCCATTTCGTGGTGAGGTCATCTATGTCGAGATGTCCCTTTATTTCGGCTTAGTGGTGCGGTTGCTGATCCCAACCGTGGGGTGATCTTACTCGGGATTATCTAGCAAGGGGTAGTCCCGGTCTTGTGTTCCAAGGATCGGGAGTGATCCTCGGTATGCTGATCTAGACCAGGTACCATGACAGGTGGTACCCCAGTGCCTAGTCATTAGTTGGAAATCCATTTTCCCTGCGCGCTCGTACGGTTTTGATTGTGCCCAACTATTGCTGAAACGTGAGATGCAAGCATTTCATCTAGATTCTATTTTACTTTATATAGACACTATTATAATATCAGAGAATTTTAATAAAAAGGTGTTCTAGCTATCGTAAGGTAAAAACCCGACATGTTTATTTGTGGCGTGGTCTTACGAGATGCTTTTGTTTTCAAAAGAATTTTGAAACTTTAATAATCAATTTGGGTGTGGTTTTCTCACGCTGGTATTCCAAACTGACTCGGGTGTTATTTAACTGTAATGCTCGGGTCAGACCGAGTATTATAGGATACAGGATATGATGCTGTGGAGCTCAGGAGATGAGCTGGATGGCGATACATACTTACGTACTTGATTATTGTTCCACTGTGTATTCAGTTGTATGTTATTGATGTTGTTGAACTCTGATGATGTACTCTGATGATGTATGTATAAACATATATAGTTTTCTTTTGTGTAAAGATCATTGAATATTTATTATATTATATTCCGCTGCGATGGTTAGATTTTGATGTTGTTTTCTATTTTCTTTTTCTTCTACCTCTTCTTCTTTAACCCAAATGGTTCATATTTCCATACATCTAGAGTTGATTGATGGAGATTAGTGTCGACTTAAGGGGTACGGATTTGCGGATCATTACACATATTTTCAAAAAAAATACACATATACTACATTTATATGTATAGTTTGTTATAAAATAGTTTTGAATTTGAAATTAGAAGATATTTTATAATCTAGATCTAGATATGAAATTTGACGTTTGAAATTTGGAAATTTTCATACTTGTATCTACATATATTACTACTTTGTAATGTTATATTCGTACAAATATTCATATTATTTTAAATATAATTTTAACAAAATAAACTATATATATATGACACCACATATGTATATGAAGGGGCTAATATATCCATTGCAGTGTAAATCTCAACACTTATATGTAGGCATATTAAACTATGTATACTGTATATGCTGCACGTGCACGCGCGCGCATACATATATATGACACGCATGTTCATATTACATAATACAATTATAATATCCAAATAAAAATGAATTTACAAATAAAATAATGATTTTATTTAAAATTAATTTAGGTTAAATTTAAAATAAATATAGACTTCGTAGGCCCAATAAGATCCAAAATGACATTTTTTTTTGAAATTTACCCATTTAACATGTTGTGTGCTGGCATGGATCCAACAATGATATCGATGCCTAAAAGTCTATGCGGTCTAGATTAGTAGTATTATGGCTAACTTATTAATGCATACCTATACAGTAGGGTGTCTAGAAAAGCAGTGTCCAAGGTTGGATTTGCGTAATCAAGTACTTTGTCGTACTTGACTATTGGCCAGACCTGAAAGGATGAGGTAAGCCCGAAGATTATCCTCAGTATAAAGTCCCAATGGTTTCAGAAAAATTTTTAAAATCTATTTTAAAAAGAAATAAAAATCTTAAATTTAAAAGGTTAAATTTAATATAAGTAATGATTTTATAAACGTTATAAAATTATTTTCAAGATTATTCTAAAAATGAAATAATTATTTTTGAAATAATTAGATTAATCAAATTACATACATACATACATATATATATATTAATATATGTAAAATTATTATAAAATGTTATAGTAATATATATATAATTTTTGAAATTACTTATAATTAATTGAAATTGTTTACTTACACAGATTGATTAAATGTCAATTAATAAATAATATAATACATGTATATAAGATATACGTATATAACTATAAATGATATAGTGCACATATTCGATTTAAATGATTAAAATGAAGAAAGTAAAATTAATAAAAATATTAATTAATTAATTAGGATTTAACTAATAAAATTAATTTAAGATTATACATAAGATTATTATATAAGTTAATTAAACTATAAAATGTTATGCTTATATAATATGAACGCATAATAAATGGTGAAATGATAAGAAACCCTAATTAGACTTATGGGATAAACATATATGTATAGTACGTATATTGTGATTTCAGATGTATCGACACTTGAATCATGATGGTATTTCATAAAATTCATTACTCCATAAGTTGATATCATTCAATTAAACATATTAAGGATTATCAATTTTTAATAGAAAGTTGTCATCTACCATTTATACATCAATAGATTACCTGCATGCTCCTTAATTGTTAAGCTTTCCTCAAGCTAGGGATGTTATGTGTAGTACTATTAATATATAAAATAGGCAAGGTAAGATAATTACACATATTTACTGATCTTTTCTTTATGTATGTGCATTATGCTTAGGCCATTGGAAAACGGTAGGTACAAGTGAATAATCTCTCTTTACGTATTGAGCTTTCCTCAAGATAAAAATAAGATTAGGACAAGGAACACAAGGCTAGAAGTTATATGCGATACAAACGATAATGTGTTATCTATTGTGTACGGGCCTATATTTTTTTAGCTTTCCTTAATGTCAGAATCCTAGGACATACGAGTCCTAACACCCACTATAGAAGTCAAAAGATTTGTATGTTTCGTCTTAGGATTTTGAAAAACATAAAAGTCTAGTAGGAGACTTATTAGAAAAATGAAATGTGACATTTAACCTTTCTGATATTGTAAAAACATCTGCTATATAAGGAAAAACAATATACATCGACAAATTTATGCAATTGATAAAAAAAATTATCAATTAAAATATATAAAAGAACCGAATTAAGATTGACAAATAGAAATATAAGATGTACTTAATGATAAATTTTTGCTGCTTCTTAATTTAAGGCCCATGCAAGCACCTTATTATATGACCACTAAATACGGTCGCTGGTCACTTATGCGTTTATTTGCCAAGACCAAGAATACATATATTTGACTCATATACGATCACATAAAATGTTATATGGTGAATGGTCACAACTTGTAATGTATGAAACCTCGATGAAATTAGTTTAATTGAAATAATGAAGTAAGCCATAGTATGAGATCATGTATTCAATGTGATTAAATATAATATGGATCTTGTGTTAAATGTAACATAAGACCAAAAGCTATGAGATAGGTACAAGAATTTTGTTACTGAACTATAAGTTTGATCAGTTTACATAAAATGCAACTTATTTGATATCCGTAAAAGTTATGAATGACCAAATGCATTTTTGTAAAGAGTTCATTATGATATTGTAGTATGAGTTTATTTTGAATGGTTTGACCACTTAGAAAGAAAATCAAATGTATGAGAGTGGATGTAATCTAAGGCACATTTGGGATAAAGAGAATGAATGGTCACTTCTACTTCATAAAGGATCCGTGGGAATGAGAATTGTAAAGCAGTAATAGATACTTAACATTGAATGAGAAAAATGACTTATATTTTGAAATGTATTTTCGTATAGAAAATTATTTTTATGAGATTTATTTCTTTAAGTTCAAGATATTTGATATAAAAACTTCCAACTATAAACTTGTTACTGTAGATGGAATAAATAGCCTATATTAGGTGATGGAATAAAGGTTTATATTTCATACGTTGTTATAGTAACGATGGTAATAATGAGAGCATGTCATATAGCACATATCGGTCGCATCAAGTTACGATAATTATTTTCTTAAAATGTACCAAACATTATTTATGAAATAATAAGTGTTTTTCAGCGTTGACTAAAAATAGGCAATTTATTTATATATAAATATTTTGAATATTTATAATAAAATGAAACTATAATAATAGTATTTGTTTTTATAACAAAACTGGTGCATTGGGAATTACAAGTATATGAATTTATTTGCAATTATTTTGGAATTATGGACTAAGCCACATTTTGGAGAAATAATTCTTTTATTATATGATTATGAATCATATGGTTCTAGTGAACAATGTTCGAAATAATAAAGGGAAAAGCACCTGTTGGGTGAGAGCAAGATAAGAGTTGGTGAACTCTTAGATTTATACATGTAGATGTATGCAATCATAAGTCTAATGATACCTCACATTTTGTTAAATTCACCGATGAATAACCACATATATGAAATGTGTATTTGATACACATGAACTGTGTCTATGGTACGCTTGTAGAATATAAAATTAAAGTAAATAACATAACATGCAAAATAAAATAAAATGATTCGATTTGATCAATTAGGTAAGTATATGGGAAATAGTTCTAAGTGTATCGTAACATGAATAAAGATTCGACCATATAAGTCAATCCTCCCTTTAATACGTAATAATGAATCGATAAGGAGTATTTGGATTTTACTGAAAAAAGTACAATTGACAATGAGTGAAGTTGAGTTAACTTCTTTCTATAAGATCATGTACTTAAGTGTAGTGCATACGGTTAAAATTAGTTTCATCTAATGCATAGTTTGCGAGATTATACAAGATAAGTGTTTTTAAGAAATTCAAACATATCCTTGGTCAAGGGGCTGATAGGTCGTACGAGTCGAAAGACTACACATAATAATTGCTCGTGAGGGATATTGTGTGGAACCACCACTAATGGAGTTTGGGAACGATTATCATTGAATAGCCAATTTATTGAACATAAGCTTCGTAAATTAAAATCAAATCAATTATATATATAAAGTGATTAATAAAGAGTTTATGAATATGTATTCTGTTGCACCGAGAAACAATTATTGTTTCAAGAAACTCCAACTTCACGACTAAGAAATTTCTTTTAGAAATTATTAGTAGTAAAATAGATTTTAATACGATCCAAAGATAAAATAAATTACCAAGAATGAAGGAAAATTAACCAAACCTAAGTGGACAAAACACATTAGAATATCAAACGCATATTCTAGCACTTTAAAGAGGAACTATGAGTTTCTTATCAATATCGAGAATAGATGTTTCTCAGTTGTCAATAAAGCCATTAAGTGTACGGACTCAGCCATATGGTATGATATGCATACTAGAAATGGATTCGATTTGACCAAATAGGTAAGCATATGGGAAATAGTTCCAAGTGTATCTTAATATGAATAAAGATTCAACCATAAAAGTCATTCCTCCATAAAAGTCATTCCCCTCTTTAATATGTAATAATGAATCGATAAGGAGTAATTGGACTTTACTGAACAAATACGATTGACAATGAGTGAAGTTGAGTTAACTTCTTTCTATAAGACCATGTACTTAAGTGTAGTGCATACGATTAAAATTAGTTTCATCTAATTCATAGCTTACAAGATTATACAAGATAAGGGTTTTTAAGAAACCCAAGCATATCCTTGGTCATGGGGCTGATAGGTTGTACGAGTCGAAAGACTACACATAATAATTGTTCGTAAGGGATCTTGTGTTAACCCACCACTAATGGAGTTTGGGAACGATTATCATTGAATGACCAATTTATGTTTTGAACATAAGCTTCGTAAACTAAAATCAAATCAATTATATATATATAAGGCAATTAATAAAGTATTTATGAATATGTATTATGTTGCACTAAGAAATAATTATTGTTTCGAGAAACTCCAACTTCATGACTAAGAAATTTCTTTTCGAAATTATTGGTAGTAAAATGGATTTCGATATGGCTATGAATAACATCATAAATTTCAATTGTTGAAATTAGCGTAACAGAACCATCATCCAATGCGCTCAAGTTAACTTGGATTTTTTCGTAAAATTATCGCCCGGTATGACATTGCATTTTGGTACATATGTTGTAATAGAAAATTCTAAATAATGATTTACAATAGACTATTTGCACATAACTACCAAAGTGTCTTGAAGTTAATGGGAATGATATTGAGTTTGTGTGTTTTTGGAAATGATCTAAGCATGTATATGAAAGTATCATTCGACAAGCATCGGAGTAAAACAAGTATTTTGATAGAAATATCATTTATTTGGACTTTTAGTCGAAATGAAGAGGAAGCATACAAGAAAAAACATTAAAAAGTACATAGATATATCTAAATTATAGGTAAAACATACTGTTGATTGTTAACGATGTACTTATGTCAAATCGATTCTAATTTCTTATTTAATACTCGATAATGGATTTGTAGATTATATCTTTTATAATAAGTATAAAGGATGTTGGGAATTTCCCAAATGATATGCACATACACCATATTAAAATGTTTAATATGTAGCATGTACAATAGATTCCTTATGCATTAGCGATAGGAAATATCATACATGATGTATTGTGCACAATATCATATTTAGCTAATGTATTTGATACATTAAGCAAATATCAAATCCAAATTAAGATCACTAATAGTTTATAGCATTCTAATTAAGATCACTAATAGGAGTGATTCCAAGTATTGAAAATACTACATCATTGTTATATGATAACAACGTCATGATAAAAGCTTATTAGAAGTTGAGAAATATAACTCGAAATATTCCACATGACAAAGGTAGTTTATCAACATCGGAGAAGTTGATTGACAGAGTAAATTATTAAAAGTAAAAAGCAGATCCGTTCACAAAGGAACTAGCTAAGCCAGTTCTCATCAAACTGATCAAAGGCACGGGATTAAGATTCTATAATTGGTCCTAAGCACAAATGTGAGATTGATAGTGTTATGGGTCAGCCCTAGGGGGAGTCCTGTAATTTACTGTAAATTATTAACTTTGTAGTAAAATCTCAGTCGAAATAAAAGGTGTTTTTCTTTCTATTATATACTTGATATGATATGTTATATTATTTATTTATTTAATTTAAGTATATTTAATAGAAAATTCATAAATGATATGTTTTCGTTATAGTGATTATGATGTGTTGTAGTCATGAACAATTTATTATAATGAAAATAAACATATTTTTTTAAATATTCATAGTCAAGATGTATCAAGATTGATATCGATGCATCCGTTGAGACTGGAGTACGTAACGCTCTCTAAATATTGGGAAGTGTATTACTCATGACTGTTGTAGGAACCAACGGGTTGCGTATTGATAATTAATGGATCTATGGAATGAATCATTTAATAGTTTTCCATTGGTTAATATAACTAAAGTCAAACAAAAAAATACTGATATAAAAACATCATAAAATTCTCTCAAATTTAGAATACTGCCAAATTTCAATGTGGAAACTCTGCTTTGATTATAGCTAAATCGTGGCACGGTGTCCATCGAATAACTGTAGTTAGGTCGAGTGGAAGCATTGGAAGTGAAATACTACTCATGAGAAAATTCGTCTCCTCGGTTTTATGGGGTTAGTATTATGGTGAACTGAAGTTAAGTCAAAGTCAAAGTTTTGGTTAGAGCGGTTCGGTTAGTAATAATTGTTATTATTGAACTAAGGACTTTGTGTTTAGACTATAAAGTTAATTGTGGATGATATTAGAATTTTAACCATTACTAAATTCCATAAGTCCTAATGTGATATAGCTTTAATGAAAAGAATTGGTGTAAATAATTATTACTGTCGGGTAACGCTTAAAATAAATAAAATTCGATTTTACCAAAGCTGTGTAAGCAATAAATTTGGCCATAATGCCACACCACTAGCTAAGGTGGCATGTGAATGTTAATATTCTAATTTTTAGATATTAATCACTGACCGATTTCATACCTAAGAGTCACACAAACGAAATGTTGAATCCTCCTACTACTACCTGATTTAATTAAAATATAATTTTTACAAATCAATTAATATTTGTGAAATACTAATTGTAAAATTTTATTTAATTTGTGTTAATAAGTGTTTATAATAGTGCATGTATAAAAGTTGTACTGTTTTGACCACCCTGAACCACCGGCACCCCATATGCATAAGATAGTGCGCTGTTGACGTGCCCGACTGATGCGGAATAATCATCAAGGTCTTAAAATAAATAAACATCATAGAACCTGCGGTATATCTAGTAGTGCATGGAAAAATATAACATATATTATAGATATAAAACAGGAGAGACGGCAATAACTAAGTGACCCAAATATCAGAGTACAGATTCACAAAGTTATACAATTAATAGATTTTATACAACGAAAATAAATTAAATAATCGCATCACAATAATAAGCAAACACTATTTGGGCTTCATAGTGTTGCATAATAGAATAAGCATATAAGTCAATATATAATAGTGTGTAACCCGTGTGTTACATACGGTACGTTGTAGAAAAATAATATTATAATATTTTTGAAAACAAAATTTGTTATGCAATACATGGTGAATTTATTAGGATAAATGAGTCATGAATCGAGCTTACTATATTTCTAAGTGTACAATTTTTATCTTGAGATTTATGTATTTTTATATTTGAATATAAATTAATTTATTATTTTTTTCCATAAAAACGAATTAAATATTTGTTTATTATTTTCTAGGATTCAAAATTTATTATACATGTAAATAAATAAAAATTAATGTTCATAGTTAATTTTGAAATTAATATCCGTGTAAAATATTATAGAAAAATATTTATGTACATAGATTTTTTTTTTTGGCAAGGCCGACGGGGTTAAATGGACCCCGACCATTTATTACTACACCATAGAAAACTACACACAAACAACAGAATACAGGGAACACTTGGCATAGCAAGCACGGGGGAAAAAACAAAAACAAAAGAAAGAGAGGAAGACAACAACTAAATGTTTAGTAGAAAGGAAGCTCGTATCCCAGGCTCAATTGCGAACGACAGCTGCCCCAAAGAAAGACATATCTCACACATTATCCACCTTTTAAACACCACGTCAGTTTTAGCATTGACAACATCAAAAACCCTGGCATTTCTCTCCCTCCAAACAGCAGAAATAAAGCTTTTAAGAACTACATTGAAGATTCTTCCTCTTTCGCTATTGATTCCAGCATGATAATAAACTCTTTCCCATTCAGTTCGATTGTCGTGGGATACATTCTGCCTATGAAGCCTCGCCATCACGGATATCCAGATTAGTTTAATAAAGGCGCACTCGAAGAACAAATGTTCGACCGATTCAGGCATATAACTGCAGAATTTGCATGAGAGGTTAAAGCCCAAACCCATGCAAGCAAGCTTCGCATTAGTCAGCAATGCGCGATTCAAAACTTTCCAAAGCATGAAGTCATGTCTCATACTGCTATCTCTTCCCCACGTACGTTTCCACCATTTCCATTGCGGTCTAGCTCTGTTCTTCATCATAAATTCGTATATGTCTCCAATTTTGAAGGTAGCTCTCTTGTCCCCCCACAGTATACGCGCAGCTACATCAGAGACAGGCGTAAAGTTGCTAATTCTTCTCCATATATCATGTATCCTCGGGTTTGACCATGAAGTACGTGCATTTTGTATGTTGTGTAGAATGTCCCTAACTTTGGCTGCATGGTGAATACCAGCCTGTTGCGTTTCACAGTGATTAAGTTGTCGCCTTAGGATGAGACCCGCCTCCAACCAAGGGTCATCCCAGAATTTCACACTATACCTTGGGTTCGTGTTCATTTGGATGAGAGGAAGAACCTTATCTTTGAGTTTGAATATGCACTGCCACGTCCAACTCAAATTTTGAGGCTTGGTCATGCACCATATACTCCTCCCTTTGATCACATTCTTGTCAGACCATTCAGCCCAAAGACTGTCATTGCTATTATAAAAAGTATCAATATGCTTAGCGAAGGCTGCCATGTTCCATTGTTTTAAGTTGAGAATACCCAACCCCCCCTTATCCATTGGTATTTCAACTAAACTAAATTTGATCGGAGCTATATATCTACCTGAAGTCCTGCCCTTCCAAAGATATCTCATGAAAGCACCTCTGATCATTTTAATCAATTTAAAGGGAAGAATGTAGGTTCTAGCCCAGTACACTTGCATAGAGAAGATCACGGATTTTATGAGAGTTAATCTTCCAGCTTGACTGAGCAACTTGGAAGTCCAACAGCTCAACTTGGCAGTAATTCTATCGAAAAGAGGAAGGCAATGGTTCGAAGTGATTCTAGAGGTTGTAACTGGAAGACCCAAGTAAGAAATTGTATTGTGATTTAGAGATAACCCAGTGATTTGAGAAATAAGAGCACATTGCTCAGAACTAACACCAGCAACGGTGATGTCAGATTTTAGGAGATTCACTTTCAACCCCGTCATTTCGTAGAAATTGTCAAGAATGTGCATGATGTTAGTAAGAGTACAGGTGTCAGGAGTACAGAACACAACAAGATCATCAGCAAACAACAGAGCAGAGATCCTTGGTTCAGTGCAGTTAGGATGAAGCTTGAATTTACCTTGATTAATTATCCTGTCAATCATTCTTGTTAAAAGCTCCATGACAAGAATAAAAATATAAGATGATAGGGGGTCTCCCTGTCTAATCCCTTGTTTACTGACGAAAAAACCCTCATTCCTGCCATTCAAACTAACAGAAAAGGCGGGAGTAGAGATGCATTCGTAAATCCAAGCAATGAAATGTGGTGGAAAGTCCATGAACCCCATGACCCTAACAATGCTGTTCCATTGCAGCATATCAAATGCCTTCATTATATCCAATTTCAACATTGCTCTAGGAGTAACATTCCTGCGCTTATATCCCTTAATGAGTTCATGGGATAGGAGAACATGATCCAAGATGCTCCTACCAGGTAAGTAGGCAGCCTGATTCTTAGACACTATGGTTGGAAGCACATTCTTAAGTCTGATAGCTATGACCTTGGCGATACATTTGTATATCGTATTACAACAGGAGATGGGACGGTATTCATTAACATTGTGAGCATTCTTGGTCTTGGGAATCAGAGCTATGTTAGTATAGTTGAATGACCTGTAGAGTTTACCTTTTTTAAAAAAGAGAAGAATTGCATTAGTAACGTCGTCAGAGACAATAGACCAACAGGTTGTATAGAATAAGGCGTTCAGACCATCCGGTCCACCACAAGATTCAGTATTTAAAGAGAACATAGCCTGCTTTATTTCTTCATGAGTTACTTCATTGCACAGACTAGCTTTCTGAGCTATATTGAGTCTTGGAAGTATGTCACTGGGTATTTGGTCAATTAGTGGCGTGAAGTCGTTCATATTGCCATATAGGTCAGAGAAATGTTTGACAATAGCATCCTTAACCTTGTCAGGTGTATTATGAAGATTACCATACTTGTCATATATTGTTGTGAAATTTTGGCTTGTTTGCTTATTCTTTAGGCTGGCGTGGAAGTAGGCGCTGTTTCTGTCACCCTTTTCTCGCCATTTGATTCTTGACTTCTGCCTAATCATATCACTCTCTTTACTCAAAGCTTGATGATATTGCGTAGTGAGAATACTCTCCTCTTCGGATAGATTAACATTATTGACTGAGGCCATCATTGCTGACTGTACTACAATAAGCCTTGCCTTGATCATGGTACTCAACTTGTCACCTTGACCATATTTATTGTACGCCCATTGCTTTTTGAAATTGATGTTAAGCTTTTTGATACACTAAACGATAACTAATGTATAAATTAAATTCCAAATATTACTCGAGAATTGGCGTAAATACCTTAAATTCAAAATGTAATGGTAATGAATCAATATATTTTAATGCATTTAAAATTTGCAGCACATATTTATCAAAAATAAGTATATAATATTAACAAAGTGGTAAATAAAATATTTATTTAACTACTAAAAGAAATATTAAATGAAAATAAGACCTAAAATGATACAAATTACATTATCATTTTAATTATTATATAAAAAAAGATTTTTAATTCATTATTTCATACCTTGGGATTATAATTTATAATAAAAGTTTCGTGAAATATTTAAGATCTACTTCTAAAAAATAAAAAATACAAAATAAAAAAATTTCTAACCAAAGTATGATATGATTCTTGTCAATTGGTTAACATAAATTATGAATATACATAGTTAAAGTGAAATTTGAAAAAACATTCTAAATGAAAATGTTATTTATTTTTTAGCGTTATAGAATACAAATATTAACGGCTTATCATTAACTGTTGTGTCATTCTTCACAAAAATAAATTTGATGAACAATTCACTTAACATATAAACTTTCAAAAGTAAAAACGCTATGTTTAAAATGATATACCAATTTTGAAAAGAAAAAATTGAATATGTATTTATTGCAATGAATTACCAACTTTAGAAAGAAAAAAATTATATGTGTATTTTTATGTATTAAAATACTGATTTTAGAAATAAAGAAATTTTATGTACTTGAATGTAGAATAATATAGTAGAATTAAAGATAATTTTTTATATAACTACGAAAATTTTAAATGTATGGACTTAAATGAAAAAATAATTTTATCTTTTCTGTCAATAGGAATGTGATAATTTTTAACATGTGATATGAATATATAATAGAATTAGATTAATTAATAATTATTTGTCAACCGGTTTTGTTTAAAAGTGTAAATTTAAGAAAATTTAGGAGAAATCCGCATATAATTGTAAAAACTGTTAAGTGTTGGTATTTAAATATAAAATAACCGAGGAGAAAAACATTTTAATATTTTTTATATACTAGTGAAAATTTAAAAATATATAAACTTGAATGAAAAATTATTTACCATTTGCCAATATCACGAATGTGGTACACATTAAATTGTCATTTTTTTAACGAAATCATTAGATTATAAAATGGATATTTGTTGGTTGTATTTATTTAAAAAGTTTGAATTTAAGATTGCCAAATTATTTTTACATATGAACTTCAATTTAAAAAATAGAAGAAAATTTGAGAGCTTTAAATAATTGTACAAAATTAGTAAATATTGGTAATTAAATGCAAAACGATAGAAGGGAGAACCAATAGAAACTTTGTAATAATCATGATAATGATAAATAACATGATTGGAAAATTAAATACCAAGAGGAACTTAAGGAGAGATGAGAAAATCCCTAGAATTAATAAAAGAGTAGGAAATTCTTCTGTTTTACTATTACTTAATAAACAGGAGAGAGCTCCATCCAGCTCGTCATCTGCACAACTATTATATCGCACCTAGACATGGTATCTAGTCTACTTATTTAAGAGTACTCAAGATAATAAGAAGCAATATATAAAACCCAGAGTCAAACAATAGTCCGGTATGAGCGGTAAATGAATCCCAAAATACTATAGAAGTCGATATAGTAAGGAACAGGGATATACGAACTATACTTGACCTGTCCCTGCAACTAAAGAGTTAGCACATAACGAACATAATATGCTACTCTACAAATATAGTAAAGGTACACTGCAAACCAAATGTGAAGACGGGTGTCTAGGTATCCCTATCGCTAATTCCTATCTACAATGACATCCCTAGAGTGATAGTCTATGGAAGAACAATCAAGACAACTGTAATATCCATCAAACAATCTTCATTGTCACTCGGTTTGCTCTGGATATATGATAACTCGTATGGCCTTTCAACTGCCAGGGAAAAATGGAAATCCCAGTTTTCAATGTTCTCTCTTTAGCCCGAAGTTGATACTAGATCCCTACAACCGGTTCTAGGTACATTGATCCATTTAGCCAATCTAGGGTAGCCTTTCAAAGTACCCATAAGCGTACTTACAATACCCTTACTTTGAGTACATCAAAAAACATTTCGAGTATCAATGATCCTTTAGCATGCATATCCGAGCCCTTTCCTTGCCCCTCCAATTTTCATTATCCTTGAGGAACCATTATACATTCCTTCATTCCATGATAGAACCATTCAACCATTCTATCCATGGGTAACCTTGCTTAGTACCCTCCCTTCATGGTTAACCATTCTCATGACTTCATTCAACATCGAGCCACTATTATCAGAACCTAACTTCTTTCACTATCGAGTTGTCACAAAAGTCTCAAAATTGTCATCGTGCTACTATGACACCATCAAACTCCAAAGGAATAAATAAACACCTTCTGTATGACCTACAGAGTCCTCCTGTAAGTTGCACTTTAATCCCATAAACATAAATAACTCGGTACCAACCTGCAACAGCTCGACACCAAGCTATACTTTACCAATTTTGGCGAAGTCTCCTTCCCTAGTTCTAGTTCTTCATTCCCCAAGTGCTTTGGACCCCGACCCATCCTTTAAAATAGCTTGGCATTACTCTAAAGCTCTAATCTCCATGTTCTAGAAATATTTCAGCATCTTGCTCAATACTTAGCCACTTTTACACATCATGCCGTTGTCCACCTCCTTTAGCATTATCCATCGAGCCATCAAGTCGTCGACCCATTTTGGCCATTAAAAATTACTCAGCACCGACTTAAATAACTTTTGCTGAGCTATTTTCTTAGCCCTGTTTTTGTTGTGACTTGTAGCTTAGGTTTCCATGCTCAGAACCCCTCCTCCAAATTTCATCCAATTCTGACCATTTTTGCCTTCGATTTGTCGAATTCGCCAATCTGTTCTCCAACTACTTAAAATACTAGAAAATAACATTAAAGCACAACATACAATCATATAAAACTATGCATGTATATCCATTCACACAACAAATATATAGGAATATGATAATCAAGCAAATCTTAATCTAGATCTAACTTTTACACTAGCATATGCATATGAATACAAGGGATTGCAAACCTATTTAAGAACCATTTTGAAGCCTTTATAATTTGTCCATAAACATGTATAAAAATGTACCTAAGTTTAGAAAAGGTTTTAGGATCAAATTATATCAAAAACATCATTTTTAATTACATAAACATGTATAGTAGAGTGAGAGGTCAAGAACCACTCACCAAATATTCAATATACTAAATTTTCTCGTTAGATCTGAAGTAGACAGTAAAGGAGATGAACCCAAATCAGCAAAAATGATAATCTAAAGCTTTCCTATGCTAATCGCCCCTCTAATCAAAGAATTGACTAAGATTAGTAAGGAGAAGATGCGATTTTTGATGAAATTAGGTTTAATGGAGGTTCAGAGCAATTTTAGGGAATGACGTAGATCTGTTCTTACAGCCTCCTCATAGCATACTTGTCGAGATGGGTTAATGGGCCTAAGCATGGGCTTAGTTAATTACCCATTAAAAATTGCCAATAGCAGCCAAAACTTAAAACAGTTGCAACTTTCAAACGATAAGTCTATTTTTCGTTTATGACCACTCTACGGAATGAGAAACCATCATCCTAAAGAAAAGGAAGAAGTGGTTTGAGACTTTAATTCAGCTTCTATCAAATTGATAGTCCAAACAATGTTTTTAGGCTCGAAATGGTCACGTAGAATTTCTAAAAATCAAGAATATGGAAAATCTCCCTAGGAGTCACTTTCCAAAATTTCAGAGTCATATGACCTCCTATGGTTAAAATAAAAATATTTTAGATCATCCATTACGTAAAACACGGTCATTACACTCTCCCTGTTTTGGAATTTCACCACCAAAATCCCTAAAATAAATCAAGGAATAGTCAACCATACTTACCCTGGACGCCTATCAATCACATGCGACTACGAAACATATCAAACAAGCAGTTATGCAATCAATAACATAAGCAAACCTATCCTAGCATGCGAAATACCACACTACTCTTTATGACATCAAAGGTGAAATTAAATATGATTAATAATAGGTCTTACCATTCAAAGAGCTTCAGATATGTGGCCCTCATGTTCTCCTTGAATTCCCACATGCAATCGTCTTCACCATTGCCCCATTAAATCTTCACTGACCCACCATCTTCCTCCTAAGCCATTTTATAGCGTATACGGCAATACGAACCAGCCTACGAGGTCTTGAAACTTCTGGTTCAATCTCGATATCATCTAGTTGATCTGGTGTAATAGTCCTGCCTTAGTCGTGAACAAATTTTCGTAAGTGAGAAGCGTGAAAGGCATTGTTCACACCCATCACCTTTTGAGGTAAATCGACCCTATATGGTAGGTTCCCATCCTCTCTGCTACCGAAAAAGGGCCTACGAATTTTGGCCCCTACTTCCCCTTACCACCAAATCAAATAACATTCTTCGAAGGAGAAATCTTCACAAACACCATATTGCCGATGGAGAATTCCAAATATCTACGTTTTTTATCGATGTAGCTATTCTGCTTATCCTGAGTAGATTTCATTCACGATCGAATGATCTCTGCCTTTTTTGAGGTTTCTCTGATCATATCTAGCCCAAGTACTAGTTTCTTTCCTGCTTTCCACCAATATGAAGGGATGTTATATGGTCGGTCATATAATGCTTCATATGTTGCTATATCAATAGTAGACTGATAGCTATTGTTGTATGTGAACCCCACCAAATGTAAATGATCATCCCACGAGCCTCCGAAATAAGTATGCAAGCCCGCAAGAGATACTTCAATATACAATTCATCTCTCGGTCTGCCCATCCATTTGTGGGTAATAAGTTATACTGAAATGCAGTTCGGTACCCAATGCCTCTTGTAAGCTCTTTTAGAACCCACTTGTGAGCGACCGGTCTCGGTCGCTCATAATGCTCTTTAGCACACCATGGAATCGTACGACCAATTTCACATACAATTCATCCAGTTTGCCTGTCATCCTACTTGACTTAATGGATATGAATTGAGCGCTCTTAGTCAACCAACCGACTATGACCCAGATGCTGTCGTACCCTTCTTGAGTCCTTGGCAGTCCATCGATAAAATCTATCGACGTTTGCTTCCACTTCCATTTTAGAATTTTAAGCGATTGTAACAACTTACTTGGCTTCTTTTGCTCTGCCTTTACCAACTGATAGTTTAGGCATTTTGAGATGAATGTCCCAACATCCTTCTTCATCCCTTTCCAAAAATAAGCCCGCTTTATATCACCGTACATCTTATTACCGCTGGGGTGTATGGTCGACGTAAAATGGAAGGACTCTCGTAGCACCTTATCTCATAGTCCATCAACATCAAGAACAAACAGCTCCATATCCTTACCGATCCAACCTTCCCAGTCAAGTCTGTGTTGCTTCATATCTTCAAACTCTACACCTCCTTCTATTTTGCTATAATATCTGCTAGTCTAACATCTTGCCTCTGACTAGTACTGATCCACTGAATCAGAGTAGGTCTGATAGTCAAGCTCGCCAACGTCTCTGGTTCTAACACGCAATGGGGTCTGAAGTCATAGCCAGCAATATACTCCAACTATTTCTAGTCCATAAACATCGTTCCCAAACTAGCATGTCTTCTACACAGTGCATCAGTGACCGCATCTCCTTTATCAAGTTTATAAGGTATGATGAAATCATAGGAGGCCAATGTAGGAAATGCGGATTACGGACCTTAAGGCAGAATTAACACTGGAAGAAGGGATTGAATAGTGTTTAATTAATTTACGAATCCCTTTGAAATCTTTTCAAATTAAACCCAAACAGATGCAATTCACAAACATAGGGACAATCACAGAACCAGACACAGATGAAAATAGAAAATAAAAGAAGTAATGGAAAGAACAGACTGGAATTTTATACTAGTTCGGAGTTAACCTACATCAGTCCCACATAATTTCTTGTGGAGATTTCTTTTCAAATATAATATCGATAATCGATATTACAACCTCGATTTCAAGGCTACAAGATACACCCTCATTCTCCGAGTCTAGTGCAAACTCTCTTGATTTAATCAGGCTACATGATCATCTAATTGATTTACAGGCTATAATCACACCCAAATGATTTACGGGCCACAATCACAATGTTTCCAATCATACTTTGATAGAGAGAGACTCGATACACTTCGATCTCTTGATCTTTGATTACAAATGATCCTATAACTCTGAATAGCACTGAGATCTTTGAGAAAGAGTGGCAGAGAATCAAACTAGAGACGATCGAGTTTGAATCACTTAGGATTTCAGCAGAGTTTTGTTAAAAATGTTTGAAAATAAGAATGGAAGAAAATAGGAGAGAAAACAAAGTAAACTAAAGTGAAAATTCGTTGAAAACTACTGGCATATATAGGAGAATAACGGCCATGTCCATTCGTGAAAGGTTATGACGAATAGACACATCTTTTTGAAAATTTGAATTCTACGACTACCATGTCGACATGGGGGTGTAGGCATGTCGATATCGCCTAGTGTTTTTTGAAAATTGATTTTTGTTTTAAAAGAGATTTTCTTTCTAAAGTTCGTCGAAACAATCTTAGAACTTTGTAAACTATTTTAAATATACTTTATGATTATAAAAACTTTTGGAAAGTGTTCTTACGAAATATAAAAGTAACAAAAACTAAATACTCAAATATTTTTGAGAATAAATCTAAACGTTAAAAATCAGGAGATAGTTTAAAAACAAGAAATTATTTTTAAATTAATATGATTGAAAATATTTTTTGAATTAAGGCTAAAATATTTAAACTGAGAGAGAGATGTCTTTTAAAAAGGATAGTTTTGAAAAAAAAAATCTAAAAATAAGTCATTTTGAAAATTTTGTGGATTTCATTCCACTAGAGAAGGTCGAGGGTTCCATCCCACTAAAGAGGTCTTGGGTTTCATCCCACTAAAGAGGTCTTGGGTTTCATCCCACTATTAAAGCGAGAAGATGGATTCTATTCCACAATTAAAATCCGAATAAAGATTTAGTGCTATTATGAAGTTTTAACATAATTCCAAACTCTATTACTTAACTTGATATCTTGGACTCTAGAACTCTTGATAATCTTGATACTCAGGAGTCTTCAGGCTTGATTCCTAAAATCTTGAATTCATCAAGTCTTGAATCTCTATGCTGCACAGTCTTCATTTTCAGTACCTGCATATATATATATATATATGTATGTATGTATGTATGTATGTATGTATGTATGTATGTATGTATGTATGTATGTATGTATGTATGTATATGTATATCCTGGATATACATAAATATCTAGACAAAGATATTAGTATTTATATTTTATAACATGTCCTAAAGTTGTTGTCATCAAAACCATCTTCTCAGGAATAAGCAATCTCACTTTTTTTATGATGACAACATTTGTTTATAAAATGTACTCCACCAAACTCTAATTCTACTCTAACTCCCCTTTATTTCAACAACTCCCCCTTAATATATTAACTCCCCCTTGATCTCAACCTAACTAACAACCTAACTATCCTATTTTATAATTATTTCCCCCTTTTTGATGATGGCAACCTATATTTATAAAATATACTCCACCAAACTCTAATTCTACTCTGACTCCCCTTTATTCCAATAACTCCCCCTTAATGTAAGCCTAACCACAGTCTAACTATCCTATTTTATAATTCTCTCCCTTTATCATCAACAAAAACTAAGCCTAAACTACATAACCCCCCTTAAACTAATACTATGGAACTAAATGCTAATAACGAAGTATAATAAGCGAAAACATAAATCTAATTTTATTATATATGATGTTACATTACACATATATATGAAACATAGACACAAATATATACAAGTATACAAAATATATAAATATTCATATATAACAATCTAACAAGAGTCCTTGACAATTGGTAACTTGTGAATTGAACAATTAGTGCAATGGAGATAAAAGTTTCCACATTATTCGACCAAATTACCGTTTTTTCAAAACAGACTTCTCCAACGTAAACAACATTATCATCCTCGTCCATTTGCGCTTCTTCTTCTTCCTCCTCCTCCTCCTCCTCTTCATCATCCTCTAATGGATTATGAATACGTATGTTAGAGGAATCATCTTCAATCACAATAAGGTCTGCGTGATTATCCATTAGAAATTTTTGCAAATTTCTAGGAATCTTCACTTGTTTCTCTTTTTCCTTCGCCATCCTTATTTACATGACTTTAATTTAGTCCATTTGCAGATAATCCTTCATAATTTCCTCGATCTTCATTACTCGAGCCAATGTAGTATGTTGGAATGGATCAAAGTTAAGAGAAGGAAAGGAAATGGTTGCATTTTGGTTTGATTTAGAAGAGGAGGCCATTACTTTGTATTTTTATTATAGAGAAAATGAAGTGAGAAGACAAATGAATTTGAAATATTGTGGTTATATAACCACCAAACTGATTTTAAAGGGAAAATCAAATTTTCAAATCTGACCGTTGTATGTCGACATAGGGGATCGGGGCATGTCAACATCCCTTTGAAAATTTTGAAAATTTTATTTTTCTCTATTTATTTAAAAATATATGTTACAATATCTATATTATATATCTAAGTTATAGAACAAGTACCTAGTTCTCTTCTTAATTTAGTAAATGTTGATTGATTCAACGGTTTGGTCAGAATATTAGCTATTTGATTCTCAATGTTGATAAATTCAATAAAAACAATCTCTTTACATATATTATCTTTGAGAAAATAATGTCTGATATCAATATGTTTGGTTCTGGCATGATGAGTAGAGTTGTTGGATAAATTTATTGCACTTGTATTGTCACAATAAATTGGTGATTTTGAAATATTTAATCCAAAATCCTTTAGGGTGTATTTCGTATAAATAACTTGAGAATAAGCTAAAGCAGCAGAGATATATTCTACTTCAGTTGTTGATAGTGAGATAGTATTTTGATTTTTTACTAAACCAAGAAACCAGAGAATGTCCTAAAAAGTGAGAAGTCCACTTGTACTTTTTCGATCTGATTTACAACCAGCATAGTCAGCATCACAATATGAGATTGAATCAAATGAATCATTTTTAGGGTAAAATAGGCCATAGTCTAAAGTGTGTTTAACTTATCTTAGCGTTTAACAGCTTTCAAATGGGTTTCTTTGGGTTGAGATTGGTATCTTGCACAAAGGCGGACACTATGCATGATATCAGGCCTACTCGCAGTTATATAGTAGCAATCCAATCATTCCCCTGTATAGTTTTTGATCAACATCTTTTGATATGCCTTCTTTATTCAAGGCTTCGTTGGTTGCCATAGAAGTTGGTTTTCCATTCACAGTGGTCGTACAAAACTTAGTAACTAGATCCCTAGCATACTTTTCTCGACTAATGAAAATACCACTATCTAATTGTTTCATTTGCAATCCTAAAAAGAAAGTAAGTTTTATCATGTGACTCATCTCAAACCTTTTTGTCATTATTTCAAAAAACTCTTTGTTCATTTCATTGTTTGTTGATCCAAAAATGATATCATTTACATAAATCTATACTAATTGGATATCATTTTTGTTTCTTTTAATAAAAAAGAGTATTATCTACTCTACCAATTTCAAAATTTGATTGTAATAGGTAAGATCTTAGTCTGTCATACCAGGCTCTAGGAGCTTATTTCAGACCATATAAAGCTTTCTTTAATTTGTAAACATAATTTGAAAACTTTTCTTGTTCAAAAGTGGAGGTTGTTCAACATAAACGTCCTCTTTAACAAAACCATTTAAAAATGCACTTTTGACGTCCATTTGAAATAATTTAAAATTGTTGTGGCTTGCGAAAGCAAGTAAAATTCTAATGGCTTCTAATCTTCCCACGGGTGCAAAGGTTTCATCACAGTTTATTCCTTCTTCTCGACAATAACCTTGCGAGACCAATCGAGCTTTATTTCTAACGACCTCACCTGGTTCATTCATTTAATTTTTATAAACCCATTTAGTTCCTATTATAGTTTTGTCCTTGGGTCTAGGAACAAGTTCCCGTACTTCATTTCTGGTGAATTGATTCATTTCTTCTTGCATAACAAGAATCTATGAATCATTTGATGATGCTTCTTTTGGATTTTTGGGTTCAATAGTTGATATAAAAGCTCAATTACTCATCTTGTTTAGTCGATTTCTAGTTCTAACAATAGACTCAATATTTCCTAGTATATTTTCTATAAGAAGATATTTTAAAAGCCTAATCCTTTTATTACGATGAACAGTTCCACAATTTGTTTCATTTGATTCATCATTTAAAGTAAGAAAATCATCTTCATCGTTTATTTGAACAAAAACTTTGAAATTTTCATCAAAAGATACAGGTATTGTTTCTTCAATGGTTTTAGTATTTAAATTGAAAGCTCTGTATACTTTACTTCTATTAGAATATCCGATAAGACTCCTTTTTCGGATTTAGGATCAAATTTATCCAAATTGTCCTTTGTATTTAGAATAAAGCATTTACTTTCAAAAAATTTAAAATAATATACCTTTGGTTTCTTATTGAAAAGAAGTTTGAATGGTTTTTTATTGGTTAGAGGTCTAATGAAAATCCTATTTAAAATGTAACAAGCTAAAGTGAATGCTTTAGCCCAAATATTTCTTAGTAATCTACTATCTGAAAGCATAGTTCTTGCACACACTTGAATCATCCTATTTTTACGCTCTACTACTCTGTTTTGTTGTGGAGTTCTTGCACAAGAAAAATTATGAGTTGTTTCTTTCTTATTGCAGAAATTCTCAAAATTATCATTTTCAAATTCTCCACCGTGATCACTACGAATAGTTTTGATTTTTAAAGAAAGTTGATTTTGAATTCTTTTGGCAAAAGTTTTAAATAAATCAACAGCATCACTTTTATGTTTCAAAAAGATTGTCCATATAAATCTAGACTAATCATCTACAATTACAAAAACATATTTACTTTGATTTATTGAATGAATTTGAGATAGACCAAACAGATGAAAATGAAGCAAGTCAAGAGGTTTTGAAGTTGAAATCATATCTTTCAATTTGAATGAACTCTTCCTAAAATTTCCTAATTGACAGAAATCACATATCTATCTACTTTAAAATCCATTTTAGGGAGACCTCTTACCGGATCAAGTTTTGAAAGTCTAGATAAGAGTTTGAAATTCAAATGCCCAAATCTTTTATGCCAAATCCAAGGGTAAATTGTATTAGCCAAAAGACATAGGTTATCATTTGAGATTTTAATACTGAGAATATAAATATTTTTCTTCCTAATTCCTTCAAAGATAATATTTGATTTATTATCTTCAATATGACACTTATCCTTTTTAAATTTAATTCTGTAACCCTTGTCTCATAGTTGACTTATGCTAAATAAGTTGTGTTTTAGATTCCTAATTAATAGAACATCATAAATAGTAGGAGTTTTAGAGTTAACGACATTACCGATGCCAATCACATATCCTTTTGAATTGTCTCCAAAGTTGACCGGTCCTCCATCTTCATAAATTATGTCATTCAGTATCTCCGGATTACTAGTCATGTGTCTTGAACATCCACTATCAAGTATCCATTTGTTTTTCTTGGTTTTCACCATTTGTCCATTAAGTGTTGATTCTTCAAAAGCCATCTAACACATCTGTTCCTTCACAACACAGTAATTCGATAGATAACTTGATTTTCTATAATAATAATATGCAAACTTATGAGGCAATGATGATTTGGATAGTTTTGAACTAATATTAACAGGAATCTTCAAAAATTGCCATTTTAAACTTTTTCAAAATTAAGATTATGATAACTTTGAAAGCCAATGCTCTGATACCAAATGTAGGAAATACAGATTACGGATCTTAAGGTAGATTTAACACTGGGGGCAAGGGGTGAATAGTGTTTAATTAATTTTATAAATTTTTTGAAATCTTTTCAAATTAAACCCAAATAGATGCAATTCACAAACACAGAGACAATCACAGAACCAAACACAGATGTAAATAGTAAATAAAAGCAGTAAAGTAAAGAACACGCCGAAATTTTGTACTGGTTTGGAGTTACCCTACATCCAGTCCCATAGAATTTCTTATGCAGACTTCTTTTCAAATATAATGTCGATATTACAACTTCGATTTCAAGACCATGAGATACACCCTCTTGTCTTCGAGTCGAGGGCAAACTCTCTTGATTTAACCAGGCTACAAGATCACCTAATAGATTTATGGGCTACAGTCACACCCAATTGATTTACGGGCCACAATTTCACCATTTCTAATCATATTTTGATAGACAGAGACTCGATACACTTCGATCGTTGAGTGAGAGTGGTAGAGAATCAAGCTAGAGACGGTCGAGTTTGATTCACTTAGGATTTCGACAGAGTTTTGTTAAGAATGTTTGAAAATAAGAATAGAAGAGAAAGAGGAGAGAAAACAAAGAAATCTTAAGTGAAAATTCGTTGAAAACTACTGGTATATATAGGAGAATAACGGTCATATCCATTCATGAAAGATTATGATGAATAGATACTTCTTTTGAAAATTTGAATTTTAAAATCTACGGCTAGCATGTTGACATGGGGGGTATAGGCATGTCGACATCCCTTAGTATTTTAAAAATTGAATTTTGTTTTAAAAGAGATTTTCTTTCAAAAGTTTGTCGAAACAATCTTAGAACTTTATAAACTATTTTGAATATACTTTATGATTATAAAACCCTTTGGAAAGTGATCTTACGAAATATAAAAGTAATAAAAACTAAATATATAAATATTTTAAGACTAAAGCTAAAACATTAAAACCAGGAGATAGTTTAAAAACAAGAAATGATTTTGAAATTAATATGATTAAAAATAGTTTTTGAATTAAGGCTAAAAATTTAAACCGAGAGAGAGATGTTTTTATTAAAAATAGTTTTGAAAAAATATAAAAGTAAGTCATTTTGAAAATTTCAATGGATTTCATTCCACTAGAGAAGGTCGTGGGTTACATCCCACTAAAGAGGTTGTAGGTTCCATCCCACAATTAAAGTGAGAAGGTCGACTCCATTCCATATCTAAAATTCGAATAAAGATTTTGATTCTATTATGAAGTTTTAACATAAATCTAGACTCTATTACTTATCTTGATATTTTGAACTCTTGAAATCTTGATACTCATGAGTCTTCAGTCTTTATTTCTACAATCTTGAATTCGTAAGTCTTGAATCTCTATACTATACAGTCTTCATTCTAAGTACCCGCATATATATATATATATATATATATATATATATATATATATATCCTGCATATACATATATATAAATACATATACATACATATACACATATATATATATATATGCATGTATGTATGTATATAGACAAAGATATTAGTATTTATATTTTATAACAAGTCCTAAGGTTATTGTCATCAAAACCATCTTCTTAGGAACTAACAGTCAAGAATTCCAACCATTGCTGCTAGCGAAGGTTAAGATCCTTCTAAGAGAAAATGAACTTTAAGTATTTATGATCTGTGAACAGCTCAAACTTTTCTCCTAATAGGTAGTGCCTCCAAATCTTTAAAGTAAACGCTATGAACACCAACTCCTAATCATGAGTTGGATACTTCCTCTCCTGTGGTTTTAGCTGTCGACCAACGTAGGTGAAAACTTTCGTTTCTGCATCAATACTGCACCTAATCCAGTACCACGAGCATTTTTGTATAGTGTCAGCACCTCATTCCCACTCAAAATGGTCAATACTGGTGCACTCATCAACCTCTCTTTTATACTTACAAATGCATGCTCACACTTTACATCCCAAACAAATGTCTAATTCTTCTTTGTCAAATTGGTCAACGGTGCTTCTATTTTCGAGAAGTCGTTGATAAAATATCTATGATATCCTACTAATCCTAGGAAACTCCTCATACCCATAGCATTCTTGGATTAGTTCTAATCCTGAACTGCTGCCACCTTGGTAGGATCTACTGTGATCCCTACTTCGAGATGACATGACCTAAGAATCTCATTTTCCTCCTCTAGAAGTGTAACGACCCAGAATTTTTAGAAATTAAAATTTGAATATTTAATTAATTTTAAATATTAATAAGTGAATTTATAAGTCGAATAAATTTTTATTTGAATTATTGGATTTAATTGGATAATTAAATCGATAATTTAATATATTAAATTATGGAAATAATTGAAAATCGAGTTAAATATGATTGAAAATGATTTGGGAAATTTTATTTTATCATGTTGAAGTTAGAATGATATTTTAGAACTTTTAAAATCGAATTAAAAGTTAATTTGTGAAAATCGAATATTTTAATATTAAAATCGACTAGTGAAAATAGTCAATTTTTGAACAGTCTCAGAATTGAACGAAACTAGTTTCATTGGATCCGTAATAGTTAGTTATTATCGGATTTCAAATTTCGTGTCAATCGGAGCTATCGTTTGATCGTGGCAGCTCGAAACGCATCGAATTATTTTTAATTTTAATTTGGCGAGTTAAAATAGCCATTTTTCAAAAAATCTCAGATTTCGACGAAACTAGTTTCATCAAATCCGTAATGTGATATTATTGTAAGGTTTTAAATTTCGTGTCAATTGGATTTACCGTTTGTCCGGTACAAATTAAAACGCCTAGAAATCGATTTAAATCGGTTTAATTTAAATTGAGCGTTTATTGCCATAACTCGCACAGATGTCCGAATTAGCTTTCGAAACCTGTTCCATTGTGTCCGGAACGCGGGGTAAACCCTAGAAACGCTAGTTACGGCGCGTAAATCGGAGTTCGGAATTTCCGGATGAATAGTGTTCGAAAATTCTCTATAAATAGCCATAAATTCACAAAAAAAATAAAAGAAAAAAAAACAAAACCCTAGTTTCAACGTTGCAGCCGCCTCCATTAGCATGAACGGCCGAAATTGTTCCAACTTCCTCCCCAAATATCTTTCAATCCACTCATCAATTCGAGATGTTGTCAACTAGGAAAACGTAGAGGCTAGTGTGCTCTACATATCCAACGGTGGAGATTGGGAATGGAGTTGTGGATAGACGGCAAAATGGGGTTGAACGTCGCGAGTTCAGCCTTGAAATACGTGTAAACGAGTTGACCGAGTCGCAAGGGGTTCAGGCCGGTGGTGGCTCATGGGGAGGCGCGCGACGTGGTGCCATTCGATCGTCTTCAATTAGCTCGGGGGGAGGCCGACGTCGAAATTTTTAAATGGAGGATGGGTTCGGTCTTTACCGAAGAAACGTGAATGAAGAAGAAAGAAAGGTGCGGTTGTGATTAAGTTGCAGTGGATCCAATGGCCAAGGGCTTGTGTGGTTTGAAAATTATAATTTAAATTGTAATTTATGATAATAAAAATCGTGTAAATGTTTAAACTGTGATATCTTTTTCATACGAGGTCGAAAACGCGCGAAACCAGTTGCGTTGGAATCGTATGGACGAGCACTACGCGATGAAATTGGATTGGAGTCGTTTGGAGTTAGTGAGAATTTTGGGTAAAATTAAACGTCCGTTTAATTTTATTCGAAATAAATCGCTAAAACGGAATTTAAAACCAAGGTGAGAACTTCTCACTCAATCGAATCAGTTTCGATTTTATTTTAAATAGTTAGATTTAAAATATTTGAATGCATGTTTGAATGATGATTGATATCTATTGATTGTTAAAATAGACATTATACGCCGTTAGTAAGCGGATGTTATTTATTAAAAACATATACCGCGAATATTTCATAAACAGTGAAATTGGTATTATATATAATAGCAATATATATATATTGGCATATGTATATATTGGAGTTATTGATTTCCCGCATTTATTTGTTTAGCGGATGAGACCCTATTGCGCCGTCTATTAAGCGGATAATATTTTAAATCCCATATACCGCGATAATTTCGTACTGGAGCGAAATTGGTATTGTGCTAATGTTTGTGAATGCAGGAAAACAGGTTGGAGGGATCCAACTGGATTCCTCAACAGTATTTATTTGATTTCAGATATTTTGATATTTGATGGATTATCATATCGATATATGATATCGTTGTTGTCGTGATTGACTATTTGGTATGTAGCATCATTGGACCAAATTTTGAAACTTTAAAATGATTTTTAAAGTGATTTTTGAAAAGTATACATTTTATAAAATAATTTTGGAATTGATCCATTTTAAATAAATAAACGTTATAATTTTTAAAGTTATAAAAATTATGATTTTTGAGAAAAATAGTTAAAAACTGATTTTTGAGAATATGATGCTAATGATTTTATAAAATAGTTTAATCGGGATTTTAGAATTTATTGTGAAAAGTTTAAATATAGGATTTATAAAATTTAATTATTTATGAATCAAAAATGGTGAAATAATAAAGGAGATTAAAGACGTTTTAAAAGAATAATATAAATTGAATTATATTAAGAGATTTATAAATGGATATTTATAAATTGAAATATTGAAATTATAAAACGAGTTTTTATAAGTGTTTGAATGAAGTGAAAATGAATTTCATAAATTGAATGAAATTTATAGAATTATAAACGGTGAAATTATAAATAGAATTTTATAAACAGTAGGTTTATAAAATTTATAAAGTCATTAAAAGAATGGTTTTGGATAAATAATTGAATCTTATAAGTTATAAGATTTATAATTATGAAGTTCAAAGGAACGATTTTTGTGAACGAATAAATTATAAGTATTTAACTTATAATATGAACCTTTAGTTTATAATTGAGTTATAAATCGAATAGGTTAATAAAGAAAATTTATAAAAGGAAGTTGTTATAAAATAGTTAGAAATGAGATTTATAAACGTTGTTATATAAATTCGCAAATGACTTATTTTGATAAGTAAATTGTTGAAACCTATAAATGAATTTATATTCACGTTTTTGACAGTGAATAACCCTTTGAAATAAAATGAATGGAAATGATGATATTTGTTAACGTAGTATATTCACGTTTTTGAATAGTGAATAAGATGTTAAAGAAATTGTTTTGAATGTGATATTTGAAATAGAATTAAAACGATCTAACGATGTTTTAAAATGTGTTGAGATTCGAAACCATAGATTTCAACATTGATTGTTGGAATAGACGTTTTCGAGAAATAGAAGGAAATGGTGGACTATAACACTGTTGTTATAGTAAATGATTTCCGAAAAGAAATGTTTTGTATAGTATTGGGATGTATATATCTATTTTAATTTCGAATCCCTTTACTAGTGATTTTGGGTTGTTGTAACGATGTTTTACGCAACATTCGTTTTGGCCCAAATAAATATGTTTAAGAGCATGATTTCCTTAAAGAATGAAATATATACTTAATTTCGATTTAAGTATATTGAATATTTTCCAAGTGTTGAAAATAAATAGATTTGTGAATTACTTATTTAATAAGTATGGAATTGTTTTCCGATATAAAGTGAATATTAGAGAATTTATCTTTTTGAAGATAAATTGAAATGAATAATTGAAATCGAATATTCATAGATATTTTGGATTATAAATTCACTAAGGAATTTATAAAAGAAAGTGGAATTTGTTAAAAATAAATGTTGATTTATTTTTGAAGTGTGAAAACTATATATCTAGTAAAGATATCTTTGGGAAATAAATAATTTGGAAAATTATTTGGAATCTGGTGATGTGTGCATATCCATTGATAGTTCAATAGCCGACTATCAATATTTCCCTTTGAATGGGTAATTGATGTGATTTGTTTGAATGTGAATGCCACACTTATTTTTGAATAAGCGCTCACTATTCGGGTTAACCGGGAAAAGACCATGGGGTCGTATAACCCATTCTGAATATGTGATATGTCGTTATAATTGCATTGAAGATCGGTGTTGAAGACCCGGTATTTGCGAGAGCGATAGGATGACCTGTCGATTGACTCTGCACCGAGTAGCTACGGTATTGAGTTCTCCATATGTGATGGTGAATCCGATCAGGATTGTGAATATCCGGATTGCAAGGACTTCTTTGTAAGTGCCTTCGGTTTTGTTTGAGCCCGGAACAGACTTGTATGGATAGTATGCCTGACATTACAAATTGAGATGTAAAGCCGATTTCTTTCAAATATATTTCTGTTGGTGGCGGAGAATTTATTCTTTTAGCTTAACACCCTTCTCTGAGACGTACGAGCTCAGAGGTTATGTAGTTGAATGTTATCAGTGATATATTCCCAATTTGGTAATGTGACATGCTGAGTGTTGCTGTAAATGATCATTGTGTTGATTATTTGTGATAGGATCGTTTATTTGATCGTCTATCCTGGTGATCATTTCTATGATCATTTGTTGACCCAAAGCATGGCTTTTGTATAAAGTATGTTTTTGTGGACGTGACTTCGTCGAGCCTCACACCCCGTGAATGGTCAAAACAGGAAAGAAGCAGCAAGGTTATGAGGGGTAGCGCCCTTTAGGATGTGTGCATTTCCTTCTGGAAAAGGGTGGTATCATGGTATGGAGCCCAGATACTTACTCATGTTGAAAACACTTTGTTATGATTGTGTGAATTGATTGCGAGCGCTCGGTGAAAAGGTCCCAAAGGACCGGGGGATGGCATATTCGGTCAGTTGTTACTCAGTTAGGGGTAACCCGGCCTTGTGTTGGTAGAGATCCGGTTTGGTTCTCGGGGATGTCCATCCAGAGGCATTCTCATGTGGCAATGGGAAGTTCCTTGGCCTGATCATTCGTTGGAAATCCAAAGAAACAATACGAGACTTGTACGGTTTTAGTTGTATAACCTGCTATGGAATGTGGCGGTAACCTGCTATTGAACATAGTTAGCTATAGTAGGCATAGTTCGGAATGTCTATGCTGGCTAAGATTTATATTCTACTTTCGAAATGAATTTTTCCTACACTATGCACTAGTAATAATATAAAATGTTCTTTTAATGCGTATCAAGCATCTTTGACTATCATAAGGAGAAATCTCCTCCGATTCTGCGTTTGCATTGTGTGTGTGTGCGGGAGGCCTTATGGTAGTCTCATTTTTAAAAGCATTGCGAATTGACTTTAAAAATATTCCTCTATTTTGATTTAAAAGATAAATAAACTGTTTTGAGTTCTCACACCAGTCACATGACTGACTCAGAGTTTATTGTTTTCCTTCCTAAACTCTAGGTGCCCACCAATTTTCACACGGGCAGTCAAGAGTTAAGGTTTATCAGGATATTCTGGATATTCTGGAGTTGCTGGATGCAAGATGGATGGCATGGCGTATTATTACTTATATAGTATTTCTTTTTCCGCTGCACTGTTTGTTGTTGTATGATGTTGTACACTCTGATGATATGATGTAATTAAAATGTGATGTAATGTAATAACTGATATAGTTCTTTGTTAAAGATTATTCATTTATTATTATATGTTGTTCCGCTGCGAATTGTGAGATTCTGTTGTTGTTCTGTTGTTTTCTGTTCTGTTCTATTTTCTATCTCTTCTCTATTTTGTTGTTTTCTTTTCCCCATCCTTTTCTATTCTCTTTTCTCTCTTCTTCTGTCTTTTTCTTCTTCTTAAAACCCTCAGTGTTCGGTTTTCCGTCGTTCGATTACTCGGCAGTCGATAAAGTGAGTATCGATGTTGAATTTTCGAAAGTCGAAGAATCGGGTCCTGACAAGAAGTGACATTTTGAAAACTTCGCTTTCAACTTGTGCTTCCTCAACACTTTAAGCACAATCCTTAAGTTTGTCTTGAGTTCTTCCTCTATTCTATAATAAATCAAAATATCATCCACGAACACTAGCATGAACTTGTTTAGATGATCCCTATGATTCATGAGATCAATTGAGTATGTCGGAGCATTGGTTATCCCAAATTACAAAACCAACCACTCATAGAAACCAGACGACATATGAAATGTGGTAGTCGACACACTCTCCTTTGCTATTCTCAACTAGTGAAATCCTATCGTAAAATCCAACTAAGAGAATAGCTTCACACCATCGAGCTAATCAAACAAGTCATAATATATGGAACTGGATACTTATTCTTCTTCGTAACTTTATTCAACTCATAATAATCTACACACAACCTCAGAGAGCCATCCACCTTAGTGGCAAATGCTATAGGTACACCCCATTCGGATATACCCATACAATGAACCCCTTCTTCAATACGTCATTTACTGGCACCTCTAACTCCTTTTGCTCTTTAGGTGTCATACGCCTCAAAGGCATAACTATTAGCCTGACATCCTTTACTAAGTCTATTTGAAACTCAGTCTCTTTATATGATGGTAATCTGGTCACTTCCTCAAACACATCTATATTCTCTCTAATGATGGCATAGATGACAATCCATCCAGTGGAGTCTCAACGGAATATAGAAAGCTAACCATAAACCATCCTCCGACAGGCAACCAATCACTACCTTCTGCCCCACCACTGCCCCAATTGTCACTAACAGCCTCTTGAAATCCACAACTACCACATACTTTCTTAGCCAGTCCATTCCCAAGATAACTCCAAACCCAATGAAATTTAAATAAAGAAATTGCAAACAAAAGAGCATCCATGACTCAATAAGGTCAAACCACAACAAACCATGCATAAGCTAATAGAGCCTCCAACAAGGTTCGTCATAATCAAAAGTCGGTCAACTATTTTGGGTTTCAACCACAGCCTATCTACCAAATCACTAAATATAAAGGAATGCGAAGCCTTGATATCGAATAAAACACATATGAGAACGTTGTAAATAGAAATCATACCTTGAATGACAATGTTATTCCCCTTCTCTTTTGCCGAAGGAGCACTCGATGAAGTCGGAACAGCGTCCAAAACATATGCCTTCACAACCCATTTCTACCGTGTTGGTTCTGCAGTATTCATCAGTATATTTCCGAGTTTGGCACAATTATAACACTTCTTCTTCCCATAATATTTACAATCTCTGATTAGGTGACCCTTATCTCTACAGCCACAACAACTAGGATCCAATTCGCCTTCTTCTAAGCATTCTTTCCTAAGACAACATCCTCTTTCCATTCCATTTCTTCTTGCCTCCACCGTTTTTTTATTTTTTTTTGTTCTTCCTTAGCAACTACAGCTAATTTGGACTTGTGGTATAAACTCTCCTGGCGAATAGGTTTCTTGACAGGTCTTTCGAATAGCTCATTGATATGGCTAACCAACTTCATCCCCAAGTAGTCGTCCGAACCCATAATGAACTTCTCGTTTTTTCTCAACATAGTGTCAATAAAGACATGTCATACTTTGACAAAGCATCAAACTCAGCAGTACATATGGAGATCGACATATCTCCCCGCTTTAAATCATCAAATTTCATTAATAGCATCGACTTTTAAGCAGCCGGAATGAACTTCTCTTCTAACCTAGCCTTGAACAAGTCCTAAGTAAACTATCCTTAGGTATAGCAATGGTAATGGCATTCCATCAGTTCATAGCATGGCCTTGAAGCTGCCTAGAGGCCGGCTTCTTCTTCATGGCATCATCTATTTCAATATCACTAAAGATATGCTTCTAGATGTCCAACCATTCCTGCACTTTGATAGCCGATTATATTCCAAGAATGGTTTACCACCCGGTGGAGTAATCTTTGCATAACTTGGAAAAGTCAACAGCTGGGGCCTGCACTTGAACACCACCACTAATAACAACATTTAGAGCTAACCCTAACTGTCAAGGATGCACGGTGTTGCACGGAATAAGCATACAAATCCATATATTGTAACGACCCGTAATTTTAACACTTTGAAAATGGGATATTTAATTATTTTAAATATTCAAATGTAGAATTTTCAAACTTAAAAAATCAAGTTTTATATGATAAATAAGAGTGACAAACTTATTTTTGATATAAAGATTTTGGATTTTCATTGTAAAATTGACAAAAGTCGGATTCCAATAAAGTAGGATAAATATTCGTGAATTTTTTTAAAGGATAAATAATTCCTTTTATATATATATATAATAGGTATCAAACTCATTTAATAATAATAGTAATTTAATTCATAATGGTTGGATAAATATATAAAACTTGTTTTATAAAAATTGACAAATTTCGTCGCATATCAATAAATCAATGTCATATTTTACAAATTGATTGGATATTATTTTAAAATATTTTTTAATTATTTAAATATAACAACAAATAAATTTTGAAGTTTGGTTTACATGAATAAATAATTTAACAAAAACGTCAAAATGTGACCATAAAACGTTTTGTCGAAAATCAACATTTTATTCAAAATAAGTTGCCGCAACATCGTCGCACCTTTGATAACATATTTCAAATACATATTACACATTTTAATACTAAACATGTGTAACGACCCATAAATTTATTTATTTATATGTTGGTATATTCGGTGGTTTACAAAATAATAAATTCATTTAACTATTTAATTTCAGAAAATTATACTTATATATATATAGAATATAATCACACAAAATTTATTATTTCAGTCTGCTTTATTTAGGTGTTTTGAAATTTCTATCGATAGCGTTAATCAGATGAATTGATCGAAACCCCAAATCAATATCAACAACTCAAACAACATGCAATAAAATATTTTTATATTAATTACAAATACACTACCTCACTCGATGATAAATACATTATAGAACAATGATAGAGATTCAAATTTAATGGGACCCTAATCAAAATGAATTTCTAATTAAGATAGGCTCAAAATGAAGATGAGATAATTATATTTCAAAATAGAAAGATGGATAAACTAATATAGATTGCAGGTAACCTTAACCGGGTCAACCATGATGACTTCAAGAATAAGATCGATGAAGAATTCTGAGGCAAATCGACATCCGATCACAAGAGATAGAATTCAGGCATAGCAAGAGATAGCAGCATCTAAACCGACGATACAGAAATCTCTGATGAATCAATGCATATTGTAAAGAAGTTTTCACCCCTTTATAAAAAATTCAGGGGAGCTATGGGATGCTCCAGAATCAAGAAATACGAATAAGGAGAGGAAAGAATGGATTTCAGAACGAATGGGGAAGTTCCAAAAATTCAAAATAAAATCAAATCGAAGAGGAAGAAATTTAAGCTCGAACAAAGGCGATTCTGTAATTAAATTTTGCTCTATATGCGAAGTTTTGCCTAAAACCAAAGCTCTGATACCACATGTAACATCCCGATATTTTCAACCATTCGCACCCGCACATGTCGGACTTGAATTGCTCAAAATATCAAATTGTTAATTTCTATTTGGCAAAACTCATCATATATAGTACATAAATAAATCACAGAATCACAGACATAGAGTGATATAACAATAAGCAGCGGAAACAAAATAATTGTAGTTCATACAGCTACTATATATATATCAGAGTTAAAACAAGATACAACAGAAGTCTCGAATACATAGAATTTTCAATACAATAGTCAAATAACAAAATCTGAATATATCATTGGAGTTAACTGAATAACTGAAAGCTGGATAGACAGATGGATCTCCAATCGAAGCTCAAACTCCAAAGGTGAGTCTCGAATGCTGTGACACTCAGTCTGACCCGAGCGTAAAGCAAAAACACAAAACACTCGAGTCAGGATTAACATTCTTATATCAATAAATCCAACTCAAGTGAAATATCAACTGAAATACAAGTAACTTAAAGGATGTTTGGGATATCCATCCTCTAAGGATCCGTGGAACCGTCTACTATGTAGTAATATACGCTATTATAATATGTCTATAGTAAAGTAAACTATTAAAATAGCATTAAGGAGTTACCCATATTCCTGTTAACGCATTTTACATATTCTCATAGTCTATACAGTACCGTAATCTCTCCCGTACTAGGCGTCGTCAAAAGTCACTCCATAGGTATGGTACAAAACAAACTCGTAGTGGTCTCGATAAAGTAGGTGACATGACACAACTAGGCAATGTCATGGTAGATATACAAATTACACTTTTGGGCTGGTGGTAACTCATAGCCGCAGCTACCGCCCACCTCGATCCACACTCCAAAAAATCCAAAGATGCACCCAATCAATCACAAAATAATAGAATGGTAAACGAAGAAGTGTGTTCGATCGAAGGAGCTACCTCATTTGGCCCATCAATTGCTCATGTATTAGCGACCTTAAGCCAACTCACGAGAGTCGAGTCTATGTATATACCTCAATAGGATCATTTCCAACCATCCTACTTAATTCTGGTATCTCCACCGCATATATGGTCGTTAAAGTGGTTTTAAGTATTGGCAGAGAGTATGATAATAACCGATCCCGGTCTCTTTAACAACCAAACATTATTATAACACCGCGGTCATTTAAAAATAGTTTATACTTCAAAACCAAAATACCATTTCCATTTCAAAACCATATCAATACTATATCATTTTTCACTTAAAATATACCCATTTCCAAATCATAGCACTTTCAAAGTTATAACACTTATGAGATTATAAAACTTAGAATTTATAACACTTTGGAAACATAATAATTTAGAATTCATAACACTTTGAAAACATAACACTTCGAAAATATAACACTTTGAAATATATAATACTTCGAAATCATAATACTTCCACTTAACAGTTTAGATTCAAAAAAACAATATATATAATAAAATAGTTTATATAATAAAATAGTTTATGAAACCAAATAGTTATAAATTAAATAGTTTATATTAAAATAATTAGTATATTAAAATAATTAGTATATTAAAATAGTTTTATATTAAAAATAGTTTGTATTAAAATAGTTATATACTAAAATAGTTTATACTAAAATAAAATAATTTATAAAGTAAAATATTTATATATATATATATAATAAAATACTTTATATAATAAAATAGTTTCATCAAAGTTCACAAATCGTTTCAAATCAACCCAAATTCCAAAATCTAATTTTAATCAAATCTCAGTTCTTCAATTTCAAACCAAATCTCAATAAACCATTTTGTATCATTTTCAGATATAGATATAAACTATAATTAAACCATTTCCACTTCAATAGATTTCAAAGCTTTAAATATTTAAACTTTACAAAACTAAATTTGACAATTTCATTTATATCTCAAATTCAACTTTACTATTATTTAGTTTGAAATATTTACTTAATCATTCCAATATTATTTAAATAAAACCTTAAATTACAATTTTAAATAATTAAATTTCCCATTTCAATTTATGTAAATTTGAAGATATTCCTTTAAATCACTTTTAATCAAAATCAAGTTATAAAATCATATCTTTAAAATCTCAAATTTAATAAAGTTCAAATCAAACTTATTTGATTATAATTCTAAAATAAATACAATTTCAAACCAATTTCTATTTATAGTTCCAACCTTAATTTATTAAAAATTATTATAAACTCTATATTTGAAATATAATTTTAAATAAATACTTAAACATATTATTAAATTTATTTACATATTAAATCTATTTTCCAAAAACTCCTGTCATTTTATTTAATCCAAAAAATTATATATTTTAAAAATAGTAAAATTATAAGTGAATTCTTAGAATTTATAATATCAAAATTAACTTATAACTATAAAATTTTCAAAACGTATAATTAAAAATCTAAAATTTAATCGTATATAAAATAACATTTATATGTATAATATTCAAAAATCAATATTTTTATAAAACTATATATTTTGCTTTTTAAAACTCCTGGAAATCATTTTAGAAATATATATATATATATACACACACCAACGGCGTCTATATATAATTTTTTATCCTATGGTCACCTGATACGGATATTTATCATTACAATCCGTAATTTAAATAACTACGAGTATTATCTTTTCAACCCGCAATCCCAAATTCAATTCAATGAAGATCGTTTGGGTTAATAATTTCAACCCATAATGATTTTCTCCTATTCTACAAAATCGTTCGGGTATGTATCACTTCAACACATAAAGAATTCTATACTAACAGGGAACTTGCTTAGTGAGAACAATGATGATAATAATATAATATATCAACAACTGGCATATGTCATCAAAAATAGACAAAATATATATAATAGATTATGGCGTCAGATATCATAGGTGAACAGATACAGATAATGGCATATATATAGCAATTGGATAACTAACAGTAGCATATTCCAATTGTCATTTCAAATGAAATCAAATTCAATAAATATAAGAACGTTAATCGTGAGTGGTTTCTCACCTTTCGAGGTTAGAGATGAATGAGAATGAGATGAGCTACGAATCCAAGCATGAATTTCAAAGAAAAGCTAGATGGACCCGAATTCAACGAACAAAGCTGATAAATAAGAATTGACGAAATCAAATCAGAACTGTATTGATGAATATAAATGGTATAAGTGAACTTATATATAATTATATATATATATATAATCATATTCTAAATTAAAAAAAATATTAAATAAAATACATGTGTATTTCAAATTCCACTGCTTCAAATTAAAACACATATATTAAAATCAACATATATATACATAATATATTTAAAATCAATGCTTATATATATTATATTCATTTCAACTTAACAATCATGTATATATTTTAAAGTACCATATTTTACTGCAACATTCAACATTGAAATTCCTTAAACATAAAAATGAATATATGAATACACATATATGTGAAGCATGTAGCTTATATTATAAAGTAAACTATTATAAACTTACTTTATCCATATAAACTCATATAAATTGTAACTTATATAGTAGACTATAATGTATACATACATACATATATATATATATATATATTAAAATAAAAAATATATAATAATCTATTATAAATCTAAGCATCAAAACTCAATAGTTTATATAAAATGATACATATGTAAAACTTATTATAAACTTATACAACATAACAGACATGCTACAACTTATAAAACAATATATATGTAATATATATATAAATAACATTATATATATAATCTAATATATCAGCAACACATAACTATATATATATATGGAAGAATCTACTCACATATACAATATATAACCTATATATAATGTATAACATATATCTTCTATAATATAATACACTGTAAGCATATTTACAACACACGCAACATATATATATATATATATATATATATATATATATATATATATATATTTTAATCTAAATATCTATGAATATGTTATATCTTAAAATCACGATATCTATATATATAATATGGTTACAACAACAAAATACATAGCTTTTAACATAATTCATATAACAATATATATAACTTGCATATTATATAAATATATATTACCTATATACAAACAAGTGGAGAATTGTGCATTGAAGAAGTGCTTGGCTGCACGTGGAGGCATATGCTGCTATAGAAAAGAGGGGAGGGGCGCATTAGGGGTTCGGCCAGGCTAGGAGGTAAAGATGTGCATGGAGTTGCGTGCGAGTAGGGAAAGGCCAGGAGGATGAGGGAGGCTTGACGTTTGGAAGAGGAAGGTGCACTCTGATCGGTGGAAGGAGGGGGAAGAAAGAGTAGAAGAGGCTCGATGCAGTGGAGGAGCATGAAGAGAAGTTGGGTGGAGGAAAACAAGGCTATGGGGAAGAAAATAGGTGGCTTGGCCTTGCGTCGGTTGGGGTATGAGGAAGATGAAAGGGGAAGAGAGAGCAGCGGGGAGATTAGAAGTTGGAGAAAGGAAAGCAAGCTTTTTTTTATATATCTTTTTATAATATTTTACTTTTCGGGAATGAACCAAAACCGAGCACAGGAAGCAAGCAAACCAAAAAAATTAAAATAAAATAAATCGAAATGGATGGGATAGCAAAAGCCATAGGAATGACAAAAGTCAGCAATTGGGTTGCAAGTGGCTGTTTGATTTAAATAGGTAGGTAGATGAAAAGACGGATGGAGACCGAAAAGGTTTTTAAACGGGTACCGATACGAAATCATTTTCTGATTTTTCGACGCGTATCGGACACTGAAACAAAAATATGAATATGCTACGGAGATCCGCACGACGGGACGATTAAAACGGTATACAGATATCGGTGGTACGATCATCCTATCAAAAGTCGATAATCGATGTCGACAATGCTGCTAAAACACCAGAAGGAGTAACAGCAGTCCAAATTTGATGAAATGAAACATGACGTCTCACTTAGAAGATGATTTACAAATTGGTTATGTAAAAATATTCAGTTTTGGACAATATTTTATTATCATACAATATAAACTGATTTAAATTAAAATAAAATTACACCAGAAAATTAACTTCCATATTTTTAGATGAAAAATTATTATTTGCTATGTTTAATTAGACGTATTCCAAATATCAAAATTTTATTTCAAAATTCAATTATTTAAAGTTTGACAAAATTTCAATTAAATACTTTAATAAAACCATTAAAATTTATGGGTCGTTACATTGATGTTGGTTTGGACGAATTCTGAGATCGTTTGAATTTGGGCCATAATTTGGATTTAAAATCGATTTAAATCCAAAGTTGAGTGTTTAACCCACTCACAACTTCTAAAATTTCTTATGTTCGTTAAATTAAATTTGTGATGTGATTAGGAATTTATTTATGGTTGCTTGATATATTTAAATTGCTATTCCTATTAATTTGTGATATTTTGAATTAAATTGTTATTTAATTTATTTTTGAAGTTAAATTTCCAGTAAATTGCCTGTAAATAATAATATGTTAATTGTTGATATTTATTGGTTGAATTGGATGATTATTGTATTGGATGTTGATGGTTGATATTGGATGATGGGATGTTATGTTAATTTATATATTATTATCACTCTGCAAGTTCCCTTAGTTATTGTTTAGGAAAATCACTGCGGGCTGAAATGATATATACTCGAACGATCTATAGATTAAGAAAAAATCGTTATGGGTTGAAATGGTAGACTCGAGTGATTTTATGGATTTTAATATTTATTCGAGATTACGGTTTGAAATGATATATAATCGTAAATTTTTAAATTGCAGATTGAAATGATAACTATCTGTATGACTTGACTCTAAGGTAGAGAATTATATACGGATATTGGACGGTTAAATTAAATGATTTTAAAATCTTTTAATTTTTCGAATTTAGCTAAATGATATTTTGAAATAAGAATTTGATTTATATAAAATTCAATTATTATCAAAAATCAAGTTATGTTGAAATTTGAACTGGTTTGAAGGAATTGTTTAAAGAAATTAAACTGAAGTTTTAAAATGGAATTTGGAGTATAAGTTAAGTTTGTCGAAACGGAGTTATTAAAATTGTTCGAAATATAACTTTGAAATATATTGAACTTGAAGTAATTTAAATTGATATTTCAAATATAGTTTTGGAAGCGATATAGAATTAAATATTTTATTGAGAATTTGAATTGAAAGATATGAAATTGGGTTTTAGAAATAAAAATAGTCTAAATGTGTTGAAAGGAAATGAATAGTTTAAATTGATAATAAATTCAAATTCATATTTTTAATATAAACTGTTTAAAAAATATAATATTGTAAAGATCCTAAATTTTAAGATTTTCAAATTATTAAACTATTTTAGCTAATATTAACGATATTAAATCAATTTAACCTATTTTAAACCATTTGATTTATTTTAAACTAATTAACACATTTTAACTTATTTTAAATCTAACTAATCTATTTTAAAGCTGTTTAATCTATTTTAATTTTAATTAGTCTATTTTAAATCTATTTAACTATTTTAAATCAATTTAACAGTATCTTTAATTCTTTAATTAAACCACTTTGGAGTATTTAACTATTTATAACTATTTAAACTATTTTCTAAATTTTCAGACTAAGTAAAGGAGAATTGCTTATATCCAAATTCATTGATTTAAAGGCAAATATGATGAAATGATGAAATAACCTAAGTTGGGATTTATATAGCATACTTTGAGTAAATATGATGATTTTGAAATGAGGGTTTAACCTATTTTGAAAAATGATTTCAAAAGTGAATATGATTTTGAAAGTGATATGCTTTGAATTGAATACGATATTTTGATATCAACTATGAATTGATTTCGAAAAATTAAAATAGCCATCCAGTCTGTAATAAGCGATTGGTTGTTAAAGAGACTAGGATCGGATATTGTCATACTCTCTGCCAATACCGAAAACTACTTTAACAACCGTGTACGTGGTAGAGATTCCAGAAATGAAGTAGGATAATTTGGCGAATGATTTCTGTACAAGGTATGACATGACCCTGTCTTCCGTGAGTCAGCATAGATGTGATTATAACAGTAGCCATGCCGGGGCAAGTGAGGTCGCACTTCCGATCAGGCACATTTCTTCAATACCATTCTATCACTTTGTGATTGATTTGGTGGCCACATTTGATTTTTATTTGGAAGTGTGTCGGAGGTGGGCGGTAGTAGCTGCTATGCATTACCATCGGTCCGGATCTGCAATTGGTATATCTACCCTGCCATTGTCTCGAATGTTGTGTTTCCCTAGAGTGCCTTCTACGAGTTTGTATTGTACCATACTTATGGAGTGCCCTCTGATAGCCCTCCAGTTTATGGGGGGAGTTACGGTACTGTATAAACTATGGGTATATATAAAATGTGTTAAGGGGGATATGGGTAATGCCTTAACGCTATTTTAATACTTTAAATTTACTACTAGACATATCATAATAGCATATTGTACTACAAAGTAGATAGTTTAATGGATCCTTAGGAGATGGGAATCCTGAACATCTCCTAAGTTACTACACTCACGTTAGACATTGGATAGGAGATGTCATACCCCGTAAACATCTCTGATGCCGTTACACTCATATTTACTGTTGATTTAACTTACATAAGATCTTTAGTTCAAACTCGAGTATTTTGTCTTTTCAATTCGCTCGGGTCAGCCTGAGCATTTCAGGGTTGAAGACTTTATTTCCGGAGGATGAAGACAAAGATTTGTACTACTATTAATTACTACATTCATTTCACTGCATCATGTTGTTTGGCTATATTTATTTATTTATTCCTATTATCTGTAACTCTGATTTTGTATTGTATAAATATAGTCAAATTTATTTGTGAAACATCTTCATGAACTGTTATTTGATTATTATATTTTGTTATTCCACTGTGAAATTCTGTATATTTTTTTATTTCTTTCTCTTTTTCTTATTTACCCCATAACAATTTGCCCTTTTGAGTGGTTTGAGTCTGGCATGTGTGTTTGCTTAAAACGTCCAAAAAGGCAGGTCGTTACAACATGTGAACTTTTACTAAATAAGATTAGAAAAAAGGAAAATAGACACAAGGAAGAAGCTGAAAAAAACTAGTCTCAGGGACAGCAAGTTTGCTTTTTGGTCTTGAGGACATTTTCTACTGTAAATTGAAAATGATAGTTACAATTATCATTCTGTGATTTACACTGAAAAATGTCCTTGAGCCTAAATATCAAACTTTTTTTTCCTTAAAACTAAATTTTTTTCCAACTTTTTCCTTGAAACTAAAAACCCCTAAAACTTCTAGAAGTCATTAGTAAAAGTAAGTAAGAATTAACAAAGGTAAGAAAAATAAACATCAAATCACATCAAATCAAAATCCAACAAAATAATTACTTTTCTTTACTTAATCTTTAAGTGACTAAGACATAAAGTAAGGATGTGAAAGTTGATGTTAAGTATTGAAAAAGTGGAGATTGCTTTAGGTTGAAGTAAGGTTTGTTTGGTAATTTGGTAAGAAGTTACTTTGGTAAATTTACCACTTCTTTATTTTTCTAAATACCCACCTCTTTCTTCATTGCACATTTCTTCTTCTTATTCTTCTTTTCTCAATCTTCTTCACCTTCTTTCTCTTCTCTTTAATGGCTTCCAAGCCATAGAAAAAAATTAGAGAGAAATAATGTCAAAATATTTACAAAATATTCCAAAGAAATCAATATTCATCCTCTTCAAATCTAACTCCTTTTTTCTCCATATTTTACCTCTTTTTCTCCCGTCCATAAATTCTTCAAAACAGAACCAAAATGAATTTTTTTTCAAATCATGTATTTTTCAAGTGGCTACAATTATTATGTTGACTACTTTGTCTGTTTCTAAACCTAACTATGTCAAAAATCCACTTCTTTCCAATGCATTCTCTGGCCCAATTTTTAAGCCAGAGAATAGCCATTTTGTTTTGATCAATAATCGATCATAACTAATCCAAATTAAGAAATTATTTTTCTCAAACTATATAAAATTCCAGTGGCTACAACTTTTATGTTGATCGATTTTTTCGGTTTTGAGGTTTGCTATACATGAAACTCAATTCTTTGAAGTACATTTTCGGGCTTTATATTTGTAGATCCAAGAATAGCTCTTTTTCTTTGACCATATCTTCCTCAAAACTAATCAAAATCAAGTGATTATTTTATTTAAATTCAATAGAAAAGAATTTTCAACAACTTTTAAAAGGTTTTTCAAATTTTGAGAGTAAGAGAGTCAAAAACAAGAGAGAAGATGACCATTTTTCATGTCTAATTTTGAGAATTCAAGATCAAAGCTCAACCTCTTCTTCTCTATACTTTCGGCCCACCTCCATCTCAAGCCTTGGTCGTGCACTTCAAAGGAAGGGAAAGTTGTTTACTAATGTTTAAGTGGAGTAGGAAGTAGTTAGTGAAGCGTGGATTAGTTTGAATGTTGGTAGGAAGTTAATAGCTTTAGTTTATGGTGAGAAACTCTATTTAACACCTCTATTTATATATATACATGTTTGACGATGTGTTATGATTGCTGTGAATGCTTATATATGCTTTGATCATCAATCATTGATTATTTGATATGATTGTTAAATTGGTTTAGCAAGTCACGTTAGTGCACGTCGATAAGCACAAAGGAAATCGCTTTCCTTTTGAAAATGAAATGGTGTATATGGAATGCTTAAAACTTTTAGAAATAGCTTTAAAATGAGTTAGAAATGTTTTGTAAACATTTAAATATGTTTAAAAAAATAAACAAAGAAAATCAAGATTTAATCTTGTATATTTTAAATATGTCCAAAACAATTTTCCAGTGCGCTTTTGCGGTAAAGTGACCAATGTTTAAAATTGATTTTTAAATATTTTAAAAATATGAAATAAATTATAAAAATATTTTTAAATGTTTTAAAAGATATTTAAGTTGAAAATATGGATTTCTAAATGATATAAAAGTCATTTTGAAGAATAAGCTTTTAAAACACTATTTGAAAAGCTTTTCACAACGCGTTTCGCAGCAGTTTTAATAACTTTTGAAACATAGTTTTAAACTTAACAATTCTTTTCTAGAATCTGTTGTGAATAATTTTAAAGGATAATTAAGTCATTTAAAGATGATTTGGAAGTTTAATAAGAGTTTGAATGTAATGATCCGATTTTTCGACGCCCGAAAATCGACATTAATACGTCCACTTTATCAAATGCCAAATAATCGAATGCCGGAAAACCAAACCATTTGGGTAAAAGAAGAAGGAGGTAGAAGAAGAAATAGAAACAATATCAGAATCTCACAATCGCAGAAGAACGATATATAATAGATAAATGACTGATCTTTAAAATATTTAAAAGGATTATATCTGTTTTACATTACATCATCAGAGTACAGTAAAATCAACAACACAATTCAGGACATTTATGATAAATTGTCCCCACGGAAACTTACTATACACAACTTATACTGCAGAATGAATAATACATCGAGTACGTGTGATACGTCTCGCCATCCAGCTCGTCTTCTGAGCTCCAAAACAGTCCGTCCAGAATCTGTACTCTATAATACTCGGTCTGACCCGATCATTATATTTAAATAACAACCGAGTCAGTCTGGAAAACCAGCGTGAGAAAACACACTCAATTGGATTATTAAAGTTTGTAGAGTCTTTGAAATCAAAGGTATCACGTAAGTCCATGCCACAAATAAACATGTCGGGTTTTTACCTTACGATAACCAAAACTTTTTTGTCAAAATCCGTCTGATATTATAATAGTGTCTATAGAAATTAATATAGAATCTAGCTGAAATGCTTGCATCTTACGTTTCAGCAATAGTTGGGCACAATCAAAACTGTACAGATGCTTATTGGAGATTAGATTCCATACAATGGCAGGGCTACTGGGCTACCGTCCGTCACAGTACGTGCTCTAGATCACTGTACTGAGGATCCATCCTGATCCCCAGCATCAAAAGACCGGAGCTACCCCTTACTGGATTGTCTGAAAAAGTTCACCCCGAGGTTGGGATCAACAACCTCCCATACAGTCGAAATAAAGGGACATCTAGACAGGGGTGACCTTACCCTAATTATATGCTAGCCACTTAGCCTTGTGTGCACCTCCCCTGTTTTAGCGATTTTCGGTTGATGAGGCTCGAAGCTATGCGTTACCTTTTTAGCACACAATCACTTACAATGCTCATCGTCCTCTTGACGATGTTCTGATAGCATTCGTCCATACAAGTCCGGGTTCGAATGAACCGAAGGCACTACTCCTACTACATCCATTTTGGAATCACCCTCAGGATTAGTAGCGACTAGCCCTTGCCCTTGCACTTCATTGCTCCATCTTCGACTTTCAGCTCTTGTCTTCCTCACGGAAACGTTCAAACCGAATCAAAGTGGTTTTCGGGAAATTAATCCCGATTCCGATCTCTTAGAAACGATCATCGCATTGGCCAATATTGATAGTCAGCTATTTAACTACCAAATAACATTCACAAACAACCATCAGACATTAATAATTTCCCAAATTATTTATTTTAGAATTATCCTCGCAAGATATATTTCCACTATTCAACCCTTTGAAAAATAGATTTCAAACCACATGTCTCCCATGGAATAAATTTCCCAAATATTGTTTATTTCCACTGAAAATCACCAAGTCCAAATACTTTAGATTTAAAATAATTTAAATCATTTTATTCTAAAATATACTTTAAAACATTTAAATTAAAACTAATTAAACACTTTATTCAAAAATATATACTTTAAAAGTATTTAAAATAAACTACTTTATAAAATATAAAACTAATTTTTAAAAATAAAAGTTAAGCCAAACTAAATTTTAAAATAAGAGTTATGAAATTCTGTACAAGTTTTCAAATAAAACTTTAACCAAACTATCTTTAAAATAAAACTATTTTATAAAATATAAATTTTAATAATTATCTTTTTAAAACATAATACCAATTAACCTTTTTAAAATAATTACTACTATAACTAATTTAATAAATATTTACCTTTAGAATTTTAACAACTTAAATAATAATTTCTTAAAAACATTCCTTTAAACAACTTAAAATTTTTAATTTATACTTAAAAATTTTCTTTGAAAACGTACTTGGCATTTTTGGAAAATACACTTCTCTTTCACACCTTTAAAAATAAACCACTATTTATTTTTAAAACAAACTACCCGTTCCTTTATAAATTCCCATCGTGAATTTATACTTTCAAATATCCACTAATATCTTATTTCACTTTATAAACCCAGTTTATAAATTCCATGGTCTCAATTTTTTTTAAACACAATTTCAAACTCTAAATCAATTTCCAAATCGATTTTCAGATTTTACTCATTTTAAAAAAAATTCCATTACTTACTCAATTTTATTTCAAAACCCATTAATTACAGATTTAACTTCTTTATTACGATTTAAAATCTTATTTAAACCGAAAATACCAATTTCATATTTATTTCAAAATTCTTCTTTTATTCCTTCCTAAACCATTTAATTCTGAATCAAAAAAAGAAATCTTTTATTCCCTTAAATATTGTCACTTAAGTTTAAGAATTCATTTATTCAAAAAAATCTCTTTTCCTACACTTGGAATTTATTTACCAGAATTTAAAAATCAACTTTATCCTTTTTCATTTCATTTTTTAAATTAATCCAAACTCTCTATGATTATCTTACTTAAAATTTCTCTATTTTTTTTTCCTTTAAAAACTCAATCTTTATCTTTGATAATTCGGTATACCCAAATATTTAATCAAAGCATAACATTCAATATTTTCAATGACCAATATAATCTATCTCAGATTATCACATAAATCATATCACATAATATTAAAACAATCTAAATATTTTGAGGAATCCAGTTGGATCCCTCCAACCTTTCCCTGCATCCACAGATGTTAACACAATATAAAATACCAATCCCACTTCAAAGTGGGATGTCGCGGTATATGGGGTCGTTCTCTATTATGCGGGGCGCATAGGGTCTCATCCGCTATATAATGCGGAAAATCAATCACTCCAATATATACTATATATACTACTATATAATATACCACATCAAGACAATTTAATCATTCAAAAAATCATTTAAATTTAACTATTTAAATTTAACGGGAATTCCAAATGAGTGAGATTAACTTACCTTTTATTTTGTTGTTTGCAATCCATTCTAAACTGGCTTGTTTTCTTGATTTTAAACCTTGTATAAACATTAAACAATTAATTAATATTTGAAACAATTGGACAAATCAATCTCCATTTAATAATATTGATTTCAAACTAATTTTCTATTTTAAAAAATATTTTAGCGATTGAAATAATTAATTAAGTTTATAAATAAATTTATCTTCATGATACATTAATTTAAAATAAACTAGTAAGTCCAAATATATATATATATATATATGTATGTATATATATTCTTATATAGATACATACATATACCTACATTTCTTTTCTATCCTTTGAAATCCATACACTTAAAAAATCAACCTATATAGATTCAAAAATCTAGTTTTTATAAAACTTTTTCAACACTTAAAAAATCTGTATAAAATAAATTTAATTTAACTTATAATTTTTATTTTAAAAGTCTTTTACTAACTAAAATAATTAAATAAGTTAATTGAACAAATCTATCACCAATTTTGTTATTTAAAATAACTAGCGAATTTAAAATAGGTATATGTATATTTATTTTTCCTTGAAACTACCTATATGTTAAACATGCATGATTTTTTTTTATAAACTCTACACCATTTAAAAATTCCTACTTTTTCAAACCCTATCTATAAATATATTTTTCTTTCTAAATTAAAAGGGTAAGTGTGTATATGTATATACATTTATATTTTTAAAATTTGACAGTAAGTTCTAGGTATATATATATTTTTAACCTAAATATACATATATTTATCAAACAAAACAAAAAGTAGGATTAGCTATATACCTTACGGCACCACACCCATTCCTAGGGCTGTCAATTTCCTACACGACCCGAAACACGACCCTAAACCAACACGGAAATTAGCAGGTTCACCCGCCCCGTTTAAGTTGGTGGGTCATTTTCGGGTCAACCCGAATTTCACCCGTTTATAAACGGGTGGGTTTCGGGTTGATCCGCTAACCCGAAATTGACCCGTTAACAACCCGTTTATACTTATACGGGTTATACGGGTTGACCCGGCCTGTTTACGACCCGTTCCGACCCGTTTACGACTCAATTATACCTTATACGGGTTGACCCGACCCGTTTACGACCCATTTACACCTTATACGGGTTGACCCGACGTTTTTACGACCCGACCAGACCTGAACCGTTTATAATCGGGTTACACGGGTCGGGTCGGGTCAACCCGTTTATAAACGGGTCGGGTTCGGGTTGAGTTTTTATGACCCGTTTAATAACGGGACGACCCGACCCATTTAAAATCAATCCGAATCCGACTTGACCCGACCCAAACCCGACCCATTGACAGCCCTACCTATTCCCAACTTGAAGCCTACCATCGTCGACATCCACCTGACTCTCAGTCCTTCGCCGCCAACGAGCACGAGAGACGCATGCCGCATCGGTAACGCCGCATTGGAGATGCTGTGACACGAGTGCGGCTCCTCTTCCGGTCACGACTTCACTCCCAGACACGAGTATCAATCGATTCGACCGATTCGTCTACCCTGGCCAGAGCGTCGCCGACCCCTTCCTCGCGCTCAGTCACCCTTTGGAACTCTAGCCGCACCCTTGCCAACGAACTCGAGATCGAAATCCTAATCCCCAAAAATCTTCGGCCTTAAAGTTGATGAATCGAAATCAAATTGATTTCTCACGAGTTCAAAAAATTGAGACGAGGTGATGAACGATTTGAGGAGAAGCCATTATTATTTAATTTTGTTTTCTACGACCATTAATTTCAAATTGTTGTTTTGAATGAGAAAAGGGTTTCGTTCCAAATGAAATTTGATTTTTGATTATATTATCTCGGCTCGTCGATTATTATTTTCTTACCAACGCGTGTCAAAAATTTTGCCAGGTGTTGGAAGAAAGAAGAAACGTGTAATTGCCTTGTGAAAATAGTATTATATTAAATACTGTATATATTATTTTTAAATTCAAATTTAAATTTTAATCGTTACAATTACGCAACTCACAATCTCGACGTCCTATCGAGGCGTGCCTCTAGGCGTTTATAACGTTATACCCATATTCCAAACGCAATGGAAAATGTTTCGAGTCCTAATTCGATCGTATGGAGAAGATAGCTTTTTGGGCCCAGTTATTATATTAAATATTCGATGTAAACCCAGTGCGTTTATATATCGTACGATCACACTACAAGTCCGAAAGCTAAAAAATTGAAATCCGATAATAAAACACTATTACGGATCCAATGGAACTGGTTTCGTAAAATTCCAAGAGTTTGTCTCGGAAGGCTATTTTTAAATATCGATTTAAACAATATAAATTCAAAACTGAACCAATCACTTTCAAATTCAATTTTAAAAGTTCTATTACCTTTAGTACTATCAATATGAATTTTCTAATCCTTTAAAATATTTTTAACAAGCCTGGAACATCCCGATTCAACAATTTTTCCCAATTTCCAATTATTAAATTCAATATTTAAATTATCCAATAAATAGCGATATTTGAAATTCAAGTTAAACATTAACCTTTAAATATTTAAAATTAATTAAATATTCTAATTTCAAATATTCAGAAATTCTGGGTCGTCACATTTCTCCCTTAACGAATTTCGTCCCCGAAATTACTTATTAAGAAGAATGGTACATAACCGTACACTATTTTCCTAAAACCAACATTTCCAAACAACTTTCCAAAACTAAACGGTTTTTCAATGATTTCCCAAAACAATCATTTTATTAAAGACACCCCAACACCCTTACTAACTTTCCAAACTAACCATGGTTTCCAAATAATGCTATTTACTCAACCATACAAATTTTAATTTAACCCAAATTTTAAATTATCAAAATTTTTCTCACTCCCTTAATTTTCGAAAATTTTGCCAGCGTCTCCTTTGCGTGGCTAGATCGGTACAACTACAAAATGCCTCTACGGGCCCCCAAATTTTAAAAGAAAACAAAAAGCCAAGTGGCTAGATCAGAAAAACATCAAATTTCATACATCGCATACTTTTTATCGAGCGATTCAATTTATCTTATGAAATCAAAAATCCCAATTTATCCCTTGCCTTTAAAACACCTGTATAACCTACTTTGCAATCATATCAAATCATATAATCCAGATTCATTTCATTCATTTCTTTACAAAATTTTCAATATTCATTTCATTCAAACCCGTACGATGTTCGTATATCATTCATACGCATCACCAAATTCGATCGCTCACTTGATCACACAATTTCATTTCCGAACTAGTATCGTTCACCCGACCTCCTAGTGTGGACCCAGATATGGTTTCTTGATCTGAAACCGTCATTCTCCTTGCATAGCCACAATTATGATAGAGAATTACCAGAATGAATCAAAAATCCATATCCAGGGTTCGCCGTCGAAAATCGAGTGAAAAAATCCCAACTTGGATCGATATAACTATCTTGAAATTCTATGCTCGAATTTGGAACAAGTCACTATGTGAATAAAATAATATACGTACATCCTACGTATTTATTTCAATTGGTTATTAGGTATATCAGTTCTCTTTTATTCACATTTGATTTTGATTTCCATTCACTTATTCACCCTTATCATTTTACACACCTTTATTAAATATTCATTCACATATTTACTTAGAATATGTTTCCCCAACACTAAATTTTACTTAATAATTCACCATTTCTTCTGAAGTTCGATATAAATATTTTATACACTTCTTATATTTATTTTTACTTTACTATTGAAGTTTATATCCATTTCCTTTTACTTTGCCTTTACAATTCCACTTGAATTCAATTTACCTTCCAATTTTAAATATTGATTTCAATTCATCTCATCTCAAACCATATTTAATTAGTCATTTCTTTAATTAGTTACACTTACTAATTTATTTTAACTCTTAATGGATTTTATTTCCAAACTTTAACTATTTTTAGTCTACCTTGACTTAATTTTTCAACTTCACCTACTATGCACAATTTAAATTTAATTCAAATATTAAATTTCACTTCCATTTAGTTACGGTTTAAATTAATTTATTCATTCACAAATTTATTTCCATCTTAATAAATATTATTTCAATGACCATTTTACTAAGCCTACTATGATTCATTTCCTCAAAGCTCTCCTTTAATTAACTTAATTTAGTTAAATCCCAATTCAATTCAAATTTTAAACTTCTATTTCATTTACATCATTTAATTGGTATATCTATCACTTTACTTTATTGTCATACTTACTTTAACATAACTTCTTATTCAAGTTGAATTTTATCCCAACAAGTTTCAAATTTTATAAGTTATCAAATCATTTATGTTCTATAAGCATTTTAATTAAACTTCCAGAGTTTAAGAAATTACTTAAATATTTCAAAATTATTTTCGAAATCAAGTTTATCCTAAAATCCTTCAGTATATCCAATATTCCTTTGTATTAAAAAAAAAAAAATGGTTTTACCAAACCGAAACTTCAACATTTCAAAATCATTTTTGAAAGTAATTATACGCATAATTCAATTGCATATCCAATTATTCTTTGAATTTTAAAACCCATCCAGTTTTGCAAATAACTCCAATTTAAAACTTTTTGGTAGCAATTCCTCTCTTGGAAACAGGAAAATGAACATCGATGATGCTGCAGTCCTCATCGAAGTTATTTTCCAACGACCGAAAAGAGTTCAGTGTTTTTACCTTTTTAAAACATCCCCAAATATTTTTAAATTCTAAATCTCACCAGATTTCAAATCAATTCAAAAATATTCCCCAAATAACATCACCATTATTTCTCCCAAAACCCTTGAAAATGATTTTCAACTCAAAGGAAATTAACTTTTTCCAAATTCCAAATCCTTTCACTCATATTCAAATATTACTCTGGAATTTCATTCCATTTCCAATTATAAACCACATTAAAAGTTCACATTTACAAATCCCATTTGTATATGAATTTATTTCTTAGCTTTTAGTTATGATTTCAATTTCTTATTAAATTTTTACACAACAATGATAATAATTTAGTATTATCACTTCCTAACAACCAAGCAACCAGTTACTATAATAATTTACAATAATTACTTTATATACAAAAATAATTTGGGTAAAATTATTTCATTTATCCTATTTTAAAACAATACTGTGTCGGTTTATCCTGCTTAAGAGTTTAAAAATCCCTATCGATGCAGTTGGCCGGACTGCACCGACCAGAATCTATAAACACTCAACCAATAAGTCAATACAATATAAAATAATTTTTATATTCACTAATAAATACGCGCCCATATCTATTAGTACACTCAAGCTCATTCTAGAGTACTACAGACTCTATTTTAATAAGTAATTCCCACCAGAGCCAAGGTTCTCGCTTAACCTTTCGCTCTGATACCAACTGTAACGACCCGATTTTTCAACGCCCGAAAATCGACATTAATACTCCATTGTATCAAATTCCGAATAATCGAATGCCGAAAAACCGAACCATTTGGGTTAAAGAAGAAGGAGGTAGAAGAAGAAATAGAAACAATATCAGAATCTCACAATCGCAGCGGAACAATATATAATAGATGAATGACTAATCTTAAAATATTTAAAAGAATTATATCTGTTTTTATATTATATCATCAGAGTACAACAAAATCAACAACACAATTCAGGACAGTTATGATAAATTGTCCCTATGGAAACTGACTATATACAGCTTATACTGGACAGCGGATTCTACGTCAAGTACGTATGATACGTCTCGCCATCCAGCTCGTCTCCTGAGCTCCAAAGCAGTGCATCCAGAATCTGTACTCTATAATACTCGGTCTGACCCGAGCATTATGGTTAAACAACACCCGAGTCGGTCTGGAAAACCAGCGTGACAAAACACACTCTATTGGATTATTAAAGTTTTCAAAGTCTTTGAAATCAAAGGTATCTCGTAAGACCATGCTACAAATAAACATGCCGGGTTTTTACCTTACGATAACCAAAACATTTTATCAAAATCCATCTGGTATTATAATAGTGTCCATGGAAAGTAAAATAAAATCTAGCTGAAATGCTTGCATCTCACATTTAAGCAATAGTTGGGCACAATCAAAACCGTACATGCAGTTATTGGAGATTGGATTCCATACAATGACACGGCTACTGGGGTGTCGTCCGTCACAATACGTGGCCTAGATCACCGTACCGAGGATCCACCCTGATCCCCTGCATCACAAGACCGGAGCTACCCCTCATTGGATAGTCTGAATTTGTTCACCCTACGGTTGGGATCAACCACCGCCTACACAGTCGAAATAAAGGGACATCTAGACAGGGTGACCTTACCCTAATTGGTTGCTAGCCACTTAGCCTTATGTGCACCTCCCTTGTTTTAGCCATTCCTGGTTGATGAGGCTCGAAGTTATGCGTTACCTTCTAAGCGCACAATCATTAGAATGCTCATCGTCCTCTTGACGATGTTCAAATAGCATTCGTCCATACAAGTCCGTTTCGGGTTCGAACGGAACCGAAGGCACTACTCCTACTACATCCATTTTGGAATCACCCTCAAGATTAGTAGCGATTAGCCCTTGCACTTCACTTCTCCATCTTCGACTTCCAGCTCTTGTCTTCCTTACGGAAACGTTCAAACCGGATCGAAGTAGTTTTATAGAAATTAATCCCACTCTCAGTCTCTTCGAAACTATCATCGCAAGGCCAATATTGATAGTCGGTTATTTAACTATCAAATAACATTCACAAACAAACATCACACATTAATAATTTCCCAAATTATTTATTTTCAAAATATCCTCGCAAGATATATTTCCACTCTTCAACCCTTTGAAAAATAGATTTCAAACCACATTTCTCTCATGAAATAAATTTCCCAAATATTGTTTATTTCCACTGAAAATCACCAAGTCCAAATACGCTAGATTTAAAATAATTTAAATCACTCTATTCTAAAATATACTTTGAAACATTTAAAATTAAACTAATTAAACACTTTATCCAAAAATATACACTTTAAAATTATTTAAAATAAACCGCTTTATAAAATATAAAACTAATTTTTAAAAATGAAAGTTAAGCCAAACTAAATTTTAAAATAAGAGTTACGAAATTCTATAAAAGTTTTCAAATAAAACTTTAACCAAACCATCTTTAAAATAAAACTATTTTATAAAATATAAATATTAGCAATTATCTTTTTGAAACATAATACCAATTAACCTTTTTAAAATAATTACTACTATAACTAATTTAATAAATATTTACCTTTAAAATTTTAACAACTTAAATAATAATTTCTTAAAAACATTCCTCTAAACAACTTAAATTTTTTAATTTATACTTAATAATTTGCTTTGAAAACGTACTTGACTTTTCAGGAAAATACACTTCTCTTGCACATCTTTAAAAATAAACCACTATTTATTTTTAAAACAAACTACCCATTCCTTTATAAATTCCCATCGTGAATTTATACTTTCAAATATCCACTAATATATTATTTCACTTTATAAATTCCATAGTCTCATCTTTTTTTTAAACACAATTTCAAACTCTAAATCAATTTCCAAATCGATTTTCAGATTTTACTTATTTTATTTCAAAACCCATTAATTCCAAATTTAACTTCTTTATTATGATTTAATATCTTATTTAAACTGAAATACCAATTTCATATTTATTTCAAAATTCTTCTTTTATTCTTTCCTAAACCATTTAAATTCTGAATTAAAAAATAAATCTTTTATTCCCTTAAATATTGTCACTTAAGTTTAAGAATTCATTTATTCCTATTTATTCAAAAAAAAAAATATCCTTTCCCACACTTGGAATTTATTTATTAGAATTTAAAAATCAACTTTTATCCTTTTTCATTTCATTCTTTAATTCATCCAAATTCTCTATGATTAACTTACTTAAAATTTCCCTATTTTATTTTCCTTTGAAAATTCAATCTTTATCTTTGATAATTCAGTATACCAAAATATATTAAATCAAACCATAACTTCAATATTGTCAATCATCAATATAATCTATCTCAGATTATCACATAAATCATATCACACATATTAAAACAATCTAAATATTTTAAGGAATCGAGTTGGATCCCTCTAACCTGTTTTCCTGCATCCATAGATGTTAGCACAATATAAAATACCAATCCTACTTCAAGGTGGGATATCGTAGTATACTAGGTCATCCGCTATTATGCAAGGCGCATAGGATCTCATCCGCTATATAATGCGGGAAATCAATCACTCCAATATATATTATATATACTACTATATAATATACCACATCCAGACAATTCAATCATTCAATAAATCATTTAAATTTAACACTTACATTTAACGGGTATTCTAAATGAGTGAGATTAACTCACCTTTTATTTTGCTGTTTGCAATCCATTCCAAACTGGCTTGTTTTCTTGATTTTAAACCTTGTATAAAAATTATACAATTAATTAATATTTGAAACAATTGGACAAATCAATCTCCATTTAATAATTTGATTTCGAACTAACTTTCTTTTTTTTAAATATTTTAGCAACTGAAATAATTAATTAAATTTATTAAACAAATTTATCTTCATAATACATTAATTTAAAATAAACTAGTAAGTCCAAATATATATATATATATATATATATATATATATATATATTCTTATATAGATACATACATAAATCTACATTTCTTTTCTATTTTTTGAAACCCATACACTTATAAAATTAACTTAAATAGATTCAAAAATCTAGTTTTTGTAAAACTTTTTCAACACTAAAAAAATCCCTATATATTTTTCCCAAAATCTTTTCTGTATAAAATAAATTTAATTTAACTAATAAGTTTCCTTTTAAAAGTCTTTTAGTAACTAAAATAATTAAATAAGTTAATTGAACAAATCTATCACCAAATTTGTTATTTAAAATAACCAGCGAATTTAAAATAGGTATATATATATATATATTTTTCCTTGAAACTACTTATATATTAAACATGCATGAATTTTTTTTATAAACTCCACAACATTTAAAAATTCCTACTTTTTCAAAACCCTATCTATAAATATATATATTTTTTAAATTAAACAGGTAAGTGTGTATATGTATATACATTTATATTTTTAAAATTTGACAGTAAGTTCCAGGTATATATATATTTTTAACCTAAATATACATATATTTATTAAATTAAATAAAAATTAAGATTAGCTAAATACCTTACGACACCACACCCATTCCCAACTTGAAGCTTACCGTCGCCGACCTTCACCTGACTCTTAGTCCTTCGCCGCCAACAAGCACCAGAGACGCATGCCGCATCGGGAACACCGCATCGGAGATGCTATGACATGAGCGTGGCTCCTCTTCCGGTCACGACTTCACTCTCAGATACGAGCATCAATCGATTCGAACGATTCGTCTACCCTAGCCAGAGTATCATCGAGCCCTTCCTCACGCTCAGTCACCCTCTAGAACTTTGGCCGCACCCTTGCCGACGAACTCGAGATCAAAATCCCAATCCCAAAAAGCTTCAGCCTTAAAGTTTTTGAATCAAAATTGATCCGATATTTCACAAGTGCAAAAAATTGAGACGAGGTGATGAACGATTTGAGGAGAAGCCATTATTATTTAATTTTGTTTTCTACAGCCATTAATTTCGAACTGTTGTTTTGAACGAGAAAAGGGTTTCTTTCCGAATGAAATTTGATTTTTGATTATATTATCTCGCCTGGTCGATTATTATTTTCTTCCCAACGCGCGTCAAAATTTTTTCCAAGTGTTGAAAGAAAGAAGAAACGTGTAATTGCCTTGCGAAAATAATATTATTATTAAATACTATATATATTATTTTTAAATTCAAATTTAAATTTAAATCGTTACAATTACATAACTCAAAATCTTGACCTTCTATCGAGGCATGCCACTAGGCGTTTATTATGTTATTCCCCTATTCCGAATGCAATGGAAAAGGTTTCGAGTCCTATTTCGATCGTATGGAGAATATAGCTTTTTGGGCCCAGTTATTATATTAAATATTCGATGTAAACCTAGCGCGTTTATATATCGTACGATCACACGACAACTCCGAATGCTATAAAAATTGAAATCCAATAATAAAACACCATTATGGATCCAATGGAACTGGTTTCGTCAAATTCCGAGACTGCGCCTCAGAAGGCTATTTTTAAATATCGATTTAAACAATATAAATCCAAAACTGAACAAATCACTTTCAAATTCAATTTTAAAAGTTCTATTGCCTTTAGTATTATCAATATGAATTTTCTAAGCCTTTAAAATATTTTTAACAAGCCTGGAACATCTGATTCAACAATTTTCCCAACTTCCAATTATTAAATTCAATATTTAAATTATCCATTAAATAGCAATATTTGAAATTCAAGTTAAACATTAATCTTTAAATATTTAAAATTAATTAAATATTCCAATTTCAAATATCTAGAAATTCTGGGTCGTCATATTGAATAAATGGTCAAAAGGAATTGTTTATAACACTTAAACAATAATTGAAGAATATTGAATATAATAACAAATTGAGTATGCGGAAACGACTAGTACATTTGTACTGCTTGTGAGAGCTAAATGGTAAAAATAGGTATGTAACTAACATTAGGAATGGAGCCACCAATGCTCTAAACTTACCCGGACTTTGCTTTATCTTTTAGATGAAGGGTGGAATAGATCAAAAGGAAACCCTGGATGCTCTAAAAGATCATATTTAAAGTTTTTCGAAGATAAAAGAAAAGATCTTCGTGATGTAGGATTACTTGCCACTAGTCCCAAGAGGTGAAATTTACCCTATTTAAGGTGGTAGTAGTGCTTTGTTATGAAAATCTTCAATTTGTAAGAATATGATTTGAAGTTAAGAAAGAAATCTTTGATTTAGATTTAATGAATAATTTGGAAATATTGTCCTTAAGTTACAAGTTATAACTTGAATGAAAGAAATCTTTGATTAAGATTTAATGAATTATTTGGAAAGGTTTTCCTAAATAAAAGAGAAAATGATTTGGAATTATTTCAGGATTTAAGAAAGGTTTAAATAAATCAAATGATTTAATAATTGAGGCTTATTGATTCCATATACTCTTGAAAAGAAAATGGAATAAATTGAAGAGAATACATCTAAGAAAGATATTTGATATAAATAAAAGATGTAGTAATTGATTAATGGTTGATATCCACATATGAGCTTAACCTCTTTTAAAACGATGATTGACTTCGAAGGAACCGGGGCCGGATTTAGGTGGTTCCTACCCGAAAACCACTTCGAACCAATTTACGTGTTCGAAGATTGAAGATAATTGAAGACATAGATATTGAGACAAATAACAACAAGTAATACTTGTTGATTAATTGGGGATAAACTCTCGATTCACTATATTGTAGCGGTGGTCTCTTTGTTATGAAAAACCTCAAAATCACAAGGGCTTCTCGCCTTGTAATGGCCAAGGAAAGTTCCTTTGGTTTCGTTCGGTCCCAGAACGAAACTTGTATAGATGAATGTCTAACCTTGCTTTCCAAATCATAATGAGTGATTTGTATAAATGTATATCAATCAATGGTGGAGTAGGCACCTTCTCTTAGCTTAACACCCTTTCCCGAGACATACGAGCTCAAGAAGTTATACATTTATAGAAATTAGTTGTGTGAACGTGGAATGGCAATGTGACATTCAAAGTGAAAGAAATGTTCTATGTGAAAAGGTAATCATTGCCTCAAGCCTCATCAATCGAAAATTACTAAAACAGGGTTAGATGCGGCAAGGCTATGTGGGTCATTCCCATTAGGGTATGATCTTCCTCTTTTAGATATATTTCTTCCCGTTATGACGTTTGGGATGCAAATTACTGTGGTTTGTATGCTCGTGCGCCCGGTTTAAAATTTTTAACGATTGGAGGATGACATATTTGGTACTATCTAGTTATAGAGGTAGGCCGGTCTTGTGTTGGTAAAAGAGCTTTGTGATGGTTCCACGAGACATCCATCTAGAGGTGTACCTATCGGAATGTAGTTCCTTCACCTGGTTATTTGTATGGAAATCCATTCTCTAATAAGAACCTATGGTTTTGTTTGTTTTGGTGTAATGAATATCCTCGAAATGCTATATGAGCAACCATTTCGGATAAGATTAATGAGCTTATTTGCAAATGTTATCAGAGAGAATGTCATTAGAAATAATATCGAATGTTTTGATATAATGTGTTTTAGTTATCATAAGGTAAAAACATGTCTGTGTTTATGTGTGGGATGTCTTATGCGATACTCTTTCTTTTTAAAGGATTTTATTCCAAGACTGATATATGACACTGTCATTTATATTTGAGTTTCTCATGCTGGTTTATCAAGCCTGATCCGGGTATTTTCAATACTTGGGTCAGATCTAAGTAGTTTCAGGTTTAGTGAACACGGTTGAAGTTTTCGGAGGAGCACTAGAGATATTAATGTACGTATGGACATATTCTATCATCTGCTGCGGTTTGTTAGTTTTAGTTTGATGTTATCAGAAATTACAAGGACATATGTTAATAACTATCCAAAGCTGAATTTAAGTTAGACTCTAATATATGTAATGTAAAAGTTTTCCACTGTAAAGGTATTTGTTCAATATTATATATTATTCCATTCATGTGAGATTCTGTTCTGTCTTATTTTCTTTATTACCCTTCATGTTCCGCCTTTCTATGCAATTTGAGTTGGACATGTGTGGTTTATTGTCGATTCAAATGGTACAAAAAATTGGGCCATGACATATATAATACGAGATATCTCCATCAAGCTCGTCTCTGCATAGCTACCGCTTCGCACTCGGGCATGCTATCTAGTCTAATCATTTAGTAGTACCCGAGATAATAAGAAGCATAGCATAAAATCTCATGTCAGACAATAGTTTGGTGTGAGTGGTAAATAAATTTCAAAATACTATACAAGTCAGTATAGTAAAGAATATGGATACATGAACCATACCTGACGTGTCTCTACAACCAAAGAGTTAGCACATAAGAAACATAATATGCTACTCTACAAATATAGTGAAGGTGTACTGCGAACCAAATGTGATGATGGGTGCTCAGGTATCCCTATCTCTAATACATATCTACAATGACATCCCTAGATTGATAAATTATGGAAGAACAATCAAGACAACCATGACAACCACCAAACAATCCTCGCTATCACTTAATGTGCTTTGGATATATGATAACATGTATGACCTTTCAACTGCAAAGGACTAATGGAAATCCCGATTTTCAGTGTACTCTCTTTAGCCCAAAGCTGATATTAGACCCATTCAACTGGTCTAAGGTACATGAATCCATTCAACTGATCTAGAGTAGCCTTTCAAATTACCGATGAGCGTCCTTCCAATTATCGTGCTTTGAGTACATCAGAAACACTCTGAATATCAATGATCCCTTAGCACGCGTATCCGAGTCCTTTTTTGCTCCATTCGATTTCCATTATCCTCGAGGAACCATTCTACAATCTTTCATTTCGTGATAGAACTATTCAACCATTCTATCCACGAGTCACCTTTCATAGTACTCGCTCTTTGTGGTTAACCATTCTCACGACTCCGTTCAACATCGAGCCGTCATTACTAGAATCTAACTCCTTTCACCATCGAGTTGCCACCAAAGCCCTGAGACTATCATTGTGCTACTAAGCCACCATCAAACTCCAAGAGACCAAATGACACCTTTAGTATGACCTACAGAGCCTCTACTTATTCTCTTGGAAGTTGCACACCAATCCCATCAACATAAATAACTTGGTACCGACCTATTATAGCTCAGCACCGAGCTATATACATTGCCAATTTTGGCTAAGTCACCTTCCCTTCTTCTAGTACTTCATTCATCAAGTGCTTTAGACCCCGACTCATCTTTCAAAATAGCTTTGCTTCACTCTAAATCTCCAATCTCCATGTTCTAGAAATAACTCGAGATCATGCCCAATACTTAGCCATTTTTCTACATCTTTCCCTTGTCAAAAGCATTCCTATGCTAGTCACCCCTCCAATCGATGATTGAGCTAAGATTAGTAAGAAAAAGGTGTGATTTTTTATGAAATTAGGATTAACGGAGGTTTAGTGCTATTTGGGAGAGGGTGGAAATGACTTAGATCAGTTTCTATAGCCTTCCCTTAGCCCACCTTTTAAGATGGGTTAATGGGCCGAAGCACGGGCTTAGTTAATTACTTGTAAAAACTGGCCAGTAGCAGTAAAAACTTAAAATTGCTATAAATTTTAAACGGTATGTCTGTTTTTCTGCTATGACCACTCTACAGAATATGAAACCATCATCTTGAAGCAGTGAAAGTAGTTCGAGACCCTAATTTGGCTCCTATCAAAAGTTATATTCCATAAAAAAAAATTAGGGTCGAAATGATAACATAGAAATTCGATAAAAATCATAGACGTTGAAAATGTCCATAAGAATCACTTTTCAAAATTTTAGAGTCATACGACCTCATATAAATAAAATAAAAATATTTTACGTTATTTCGATACGTAAAATACGGGTCGATACATGTATACACATGTATTGATTCATGATACCAATGTATGTTTGAATTAGATTTAAATGTATGATTTTCTAATTTGGCTTGAGGTGATTTGGAGGCCCATATTTGGGGAAATGATGGCTGATCATAAGTGGGTAAACGTGGGGATGAATTTGATTCAAAAGGAGTTTGAATTAGTAGAAATATTTGTGGATCTGGATCCACTTTTAGCTCCTCTCTCTACTACTTAAATACCCTTAACCCCTCTTTTTCCACTCTTTTTTTGAGCCTCTACTCTACACAATTTCTGGACGAAATTTTGCATCCATCCCCATCCATTAAATTAGGCTTTAAAATAGACTATCGAATCAAATTCATCAACAGTGCATAGTGATTTCAGTCGGGTAGCTCTGTTTGGAAGATTTGAATACAGATTCAAAGAGTCGATCAATTCAGCATTCAACATATACTAATTAGGCTATAGTCAAGGTAACTATTCTATTTATGTTTTTATATATTCATTTTATAATTATCTTGAATCATATATGTTCAGGTTGGTTTATAATACAAAGAATCCCTTTGTATGTGTGCCGTCAACATAGGATGTAAATACACACACACACACATATATCTATGTATATATACACACATATATATACGTACACACACACACACACATACACACACATATATATACGTACACACACACACACACACATATATATATACATACATATACATATACATACACACACACACATATATAGCACACGGCCAGAAAGAAAAATAAAAAAATGAATTTAAATAATATTTTTAAAATGATTAAAACAAAATTTGATTTTTAAGGCATTTATATATATTACATGTAAAACTTTATTGTGTGCAAAATATTAATACAAAAAGTTGTACATATATAAATTTATAAAACTGTATATTTATTTTTGAAATATAATGTATTAAATTAATTTGAAATATATATTATAATACATATAAATAATGTTTAATAAACACAAATTTTAAATGTTATGAAATTAAACTTTTGGAAAAAATAATATACATATATATTTTAAATAATTTCCATATATAAATTGTTTTAATTAAAATATATTTTATAAACATATGTTGTAATAAAAAATTAAATTTTATTTTGGCAAAAAGTTTATATATGGACATGTACGTATTTATTTATATTTTGCAATTATGTATATCATCTGTTTTATACATATTTGATTTTTAAACATTATTGTAATATATAAACATATATTTATATCATATAGATTTTCATTTTAAAAAAATACATGCATATTATTTTGGTACATATAGTTTATTATATAATAGTTTTGAATTTGAAATTATAAGATATTTTATAATCCAAATATAGATATGAGATTTAAAATTTAACATTTGAATTTAAAATATAAATTTTTTTACACTTTTTTTTACAAATATTACTATTTTGCAATGTTATATTCATACATATATTTATGCTATTATAAACATAATTTTATTGTAATAAACTATGTATGTGTGTGTGTGTCCATATATATGTATGTATGTATTCATGTGTGTATTTGGAAATTGGCTCCTTTTTTTGCTTTACGAATAACAGAAATTACAAATTAATATATAAACAGTGGCCTAAGCAATACAAGGCTACTTGATCTACTTAATCCTTATAGATACAACTGAGAAAATACATAAAATAGTTTCCTCCTTAATATCTCTAAAACTTCAAACGTTATGAACCAAGCCCAATACTTCAAACACTTCAGCCCACTTTCGATCATAACATCCAACACAAATTGCTTAAAAACTTGCATGGACAACTGTCGCGCATGATTTCTTCTTGAAAGAATAAAGCGGTTACTATTACCACACTCAAATTCCACAATGTATTCATCTTCTTAGATCTCCATCACGTGACCTTGTTGAAACTCGTTTCCCTTGGCAAACTCCTCAATGTCTAACCCTAAATGCGACTCAGAAACTATGTGGCAATCGAACGTTACAAAAACGGGTACGCAAAGTCCAATGTTACCCCATTCGAGCCTGCCCGGGTCGTTGATTGCAGGTTAGCTTCGAAAATGTATCTCAAGCCATAATCATAGTAAAATTTTTGTCATATCATAACTGACCGTTACCACGCAAGTCTGTCAATCTGAAAATTCTATCCACCAAACACATAATTCCCACTTTTTTTCCAAAAGGACAGTGTGATTTATGAAAATAGCCCATGCTACTTTTGGGATTTGAACCACTAAGAGTGAATCAATTTTTGGATCTTACTATTTCCCCAATTCTATGACCCTCCAATTATACTGGAGATGAATCGACATAGGATTCGGAAGTATGAAACACTATTTCTCCTAATTGAATTAACCCCCTAATTTATTGAATTTGATTTGAAGTGGAGTGAAATGGTATAAGATTTGGTGAGAGGAAACACGATTTTGCCATTACCTACGCGATTTCGGACTCATCCCTCAATTCTTTGAATCGCGATTTGATGAAGCAGTATAAGATCTAGAATTAGAAAATGCATTTTCGCCTTTTACATACAAACAAAGGGAACGGTGGAACTGAAACTTTGATTTGCAGATCCCTAAAATTGAAATTAAAACAACATTGCCTGAGAAAACACAATATGTTGGCCTATATGTATGTATTTGTGTGTGTAATTTGGTATTTGAGCAAAATCCCATAATGAATCGTCCTTTTTGGTTCTTGGGGTGTTGGCGTCGGTTCGAGCGTCGGAACCAGGGGTCGAAAAGTCGGATTATTACATTTAGTATTAGAGCAAAACATACCCTTAATATAAGAATTAAGAATATATTAAGAGAGCGTATTTGTATTTTTATATATGTTTAAATATATTATATGAGTCAAATATGTTTGTAGCTATTCCAGTTGAGATGTTTATCTACTAGTGAGTTGCTAATGATTCCTAATTACGAATAGCAGAGGATGAGTAAGTTAGTGATGATGGAAAACATAACAGATATAGATATTGGTGGGGCAAGGTAAAAAAATTGGAAATGGTACTAGAAGCGATAATAGGGTTATTACGGTGTGAGCGTCCATGTTTGGCGCCATCGATATCTGTAAGGATAAGCCATACCAGGGTAAACCCCATAGTATCTACACCCAGTGTATGAAGAGTAGTTCTTTATCATATGTTGGAATTGAACCCCAATTGTTAATAGGGTCAAGGTTAAGAACTTGTGAGAATAAATGCAAAACATTTGGATTTGTGTTGATAAATGTACTAGATAGGGGATTAGAGAATTGGGTTTTGGAAGCAAGATATTTTTAAGCGCAAATACTTTTGAGAAATTATTAAAAAGAGAATTAGTTTTGAAACTTGGAATTTTTAACACAATTTATAAAAACTTTAAATTATGTTTTAAATTTTTATTTTAAACATAATTCGAATATATCTATTCAGCACATATATTTTTGGGTGAAAATTTAAAATACTTCTGATGTTATATTTAATATATTAGTAGATGATCCATGGTAGCGAAAATAGTTTAGAAAACTAAAATGAATATGGTTAGCACCCAAAATGAGTTTTAAAAAGAAATATGTATATATATAGTATTATTTAAAAGTGTTGGAAATTTTATGTTTACAAAATAAAATGGTATATACTTATATATATATATATGATAAAACGGTTTTCAATTGTAAGGAATGATACTTTGAAATGCAATAGGAGTATTTTAAATTAACCATAATTTAATCAAAATTTAAATATATTTAAAATGATTCATTTTAAGTTATTAAAGTTAAAAGGAAATAATTAGTTATAAAAACCCATATTTTTAGAGTGCTCTGAGTATTTAAATTTTGGATATTTAAACATTTAATTGGTTTATTTATAGATGAGCTAGAAATTCAATTTTTTGCAGATGGACTTTTTAGGACTCAATATTATTTCCATTAGGTGCAGATGGTCCGAACAAGCCAGGATGAGCATAAGCTTCGATATATTTGGACTGTTTGGTTTTGAGTTAGAAGGTCGAGTTCGGTTCGTAAATCGAGCAACTCGAAAAGTTAACTTTTGTATATGTTGGAATTAGGTTTTGAAAATAGGTCCACTGAGTTTGTAATAAGAGAATTTGGCTAGGAGCGTTAGTAAGCACATCTTGATTTGAGTTCGTGAAATTTCGTGGTGAATAGTGTCAGATATTTGTCTATATGTAGGACCCTTACTCCCTTTCTTTTGGCCCAAATGCTAAAACTAACCGTAGCCACCGTTTTATTTATCTCCTTCATAAACGACCATGGCGATCTAAACCATCACAGGCCATTTCAGCTCACGACCCCAACTATAAAATTACGCGGCTAGTGAAAGGGAGTAATTTGGATGGTGAGATCATTGTAGTTTGATACGGGGCGATAGAAATCAAGTTCAATGCCATTCGACTTTTGTTGCCTTTTCTCCATGACGGTGGCAGGTGGGATGACGGCTCTGGTGGCATTGGAGGTATCTGAGGAGAGGCTACGTACAATAAGGTCGTGGCGGCACGTGGGGCCCTATGACTGTAGCTGGAGCGAGTTGATTGAGAAGTGGGTTTCATGTTTTGGGGCGGCCTGAGTTAGAATGAAGATGATTAGGGCTAACGTGGATTAGGAAGGATAATTAGCGGGTTAATTATGTAATTAAGTGATTTATTATATTTTAATTCGAGAATCTTATTAAAACCAATAACTTGTTCATACAGGGTCCAAATCGAACGCGGTAAGCCACATTGGATTCGTAATGACATTAACTACATCTTGGAATTGGATTGGTTGAGATTGGAGCTTGAAGAATTCCAAACTGTTCGATTTTAGATGGAACCAGAACGCTTCAGCAATAAGTGAAATTTCGGTGAGTTAAATTCACCTCTTTGGATAATTCAATATATTATATAATAGATAAAATTTCACTATTATGTTTGGTTAAAATTATTGGCTGAATGATTAAAATATCCGCTTTGAAAAGCAATTAATGTTTAAAATTAAAATACAGGAAAAATTTGTAGGGAAATTTGGATTTCTCAAAATTACGATTATTAATTTCCAGTTATATTCATGTTGTTTTATTTCAGTTATAACCCTGTTATATGGATTGTTAATTGCTGAATCTTAATTGTTTATAGCTATTAGTTATGACATTGTTATATATTCATAACTTAATCTTTGTAGTGATAAAAATCACTAACAACATTGGTTAAGTGTTTTAGGAGCTATTAGCGTCAATTTAGTATTTTGAAATACTATTAATTGCTATTTGACTTGAAATTGGTTTTTGATTCGGAGAATGATTTTAAATCTAAAATTTGAGTTTTCTAGAATATATTTGTTTAAATGGATTTTGAACTTTTCTATTTTACCCCAACCTTTCTATTTGTCTTTTCTAAACCATTTAGAAATATTTTAAAGTTGTTTAACTATTGCTTAATTGTGTTTAAAAAATTGTTTATTTATATTTGATTATTTGAAGTTATTTACCAATATTTTAATATTGTAAAAAGTTATTTACTTAAATAATTAATGTTATTTGAAAATAATTAATAATTATTATTTATTAAAAAGGTTTTGAAATTTATAATAGTTATTTATTAATAACATTTTAGAATTAATAATTATTATTTATTAACAATGCATAGGAAGTTAATTATTATTTATTATAATAATGTTTCAAGATTAATTATTATTGTTTTGTTAATAAAGTTTGAAATTATTAACTATTATATTTATTATGTTTGAAGTTAATAATTAATATTTATTAGCAATGTTTTGTAGTTAATAATTACTACTATAATAATAACGTTTTGAAGTAAATTATTATTATTTATTTATAATGTTTGAAGTTATTGATTATTATATTAATAATGTTTTGGAGTTAATAAATTATTTTATTAATGATGTTGGAAAGTTAATTTATTATTCATTTAGGATCTTTGAAGTAGATTAATTTATCGAATTAATTGTATTTATAAATAATAAATTGATTTATAAAAGTAATCTCATTTAGAAAAGAGATTAAGAGTTTATAAATGAAAATGGGGTTTGTATTTATAGGAATATTTAAAAGGCTTTATAAAGGATTTTATAAAGAAGTTTTATAAATGATTTTGGATACTTGTAGAAGAGTTTTATAATTTGGATTTTTAGTAAAAGAGATGTTCATAAATGAAAGACATTTATTAAAAAGCATTTGTTGAAGAAATTTATAAAGGAAATTGAGATTGGATTTTTCAAAATTGACCTTCTTAATTTTGTGGTATGGACTTTCATTCCATGCTTAACAGCGAAGGAATAGTGTTTGGGTTTATCCTTATCTCTGTTTCTTTTTAACAGTATTTGTTTTAATCCTTTTGATATGGTTTTGAAATAAGAACTCTTTCATAGTGTTTTTGTGAATATACTTATATTATTAAGATAACTATAAGAATACATTTTCTAAGTAGTGAAAGTTTAGTGTTTTTATGAATAAACTTATACCATTGAGATGGGTATATGGATAAATTTTCTAAGCAGTGTTTTTATGAATATACTTATATCGCTGAGATAAGTATATGGATACATTTTCTAAGTAGTGAAAGTGTAGTGTTTTTATAAGTATTTAGGAAAGGGTAGGCCAATTCTATGTAACAGGAGTGCAAAATGTTCATGTTGGCCTCAACGTACATTTTCAAGAGGTGTATTGTGGTAGGTGGTTCTCCGGTGCTTTCCCATTGTTGGAATCCATTCTCCAATAAACGCCGAATGGACTTAATTGTATACTTATTATGCTAGAATTTAATTAATGTTACAATTTCGGCTATATTCGTTTACTTTAAACCCTACACACTATGATAATATCAGAAGATTTCCTATGCAATGTTTTGGTTATCGTAAGGTAAAAACATGTCCGTGTTTATTTGCAGTGTGGTCTTAAAGATACCTTTATTTTGAAAGGTTTTATAACATTAGAATTCAATTGAGATGTGTTTTGCACGCTGGTTTACCAGGTTGATCCAGATGTTATTTTCTAATGATGCTTGGGCCAGATCGAGCATATTTACTGATCTAATTTGGATGCCTTGGAGTTTCGAGAGACGAGCTAAATGTCAAAGATGTATCTTATTGTAACGACCCGTATTTTTACGGATCGAAAGATCGTAAAACTGTCGACATTAAGTCGTTGATGTTGTTAAGTCGTTTAGATTATGAGTCGACCAAAGTTTAAGTCGTGTCAAGTTATCTCGTGTGGTTCTTAGGTCGTATGAGAGTTACGTTGAGTGGAGCGACCTATAGAAGTAACGACTTAAGTATGATTGGGCGAGTTAAGGGATTTGAGTTGAGCGACTTATAGGTTTGGAACGACCTATGAGTTAGATCGTGTAGGGGTTAAGTCGTATAGGAGATAGGTCGTGTGGAAGTTAGGTCGGTTGAGCGACCTAAGGTGTTGAGCGACCTAAGGTAGTGGAGCGACTTATGGTAGTTAGCGAGTTAGTGGCTAGCGGCTTAGGGATAGGTCGGTTGAAGCGAGTTAGCGACCTAGTGGTGAGTGTCGGGTTATAGTTAGATCGTGAGACGACCTAAGGTTGCAAGCGACTTAGGGTTAGGTCGTAAGTCGCTGGGTCGTATGCGACATATGGTGGTTTGCCGTGTGTAGTTAGGTCGCTGTAGTGGTTAGGTCGGCATCTCAGCTAAGTCGTAAGTCGCGCACGTGTGTTAAGGACTTAGGTCATTAGGTCGAGGCACTGCATGTGTTGAGTCGTGCCTGTGTTGAGTCGCGCATAGGTTAAGTCGTGGACTTGTTAGGTCGTTGACTCGAGACTGTAGGCCGCATGAGTGTTAAGTCGTGCGCGTGCTAAGCCGTGTGTGTGTGTTGTGTTGTTGGGTCGGCAAGGGGTGTTAGGTCGTTAGGTCGCGGCCGACCCAAGAGCGACCGACCTAAGTACGAACGACCCAATTTCCAGCCTATAAATAGAGGGGTTTGGTTCACTTTTTGGCACCGGATTTTGAAACGACGAAGTGCTGCCATTTTGAGAGCTCGACTACAACACTTCTTCACTTCTTTTCTCCACTTTAATCATGTGATTCCTTCCATCTAAATTGAAGATCAAATCGAAGATCCAAGAGCCAAAGTTGAAGATCTCCATCCATCGAAGAGAGATTTCATCGTTTGAAGCGGAGCTTTGGAGGATCAAGCTTGATTCTTTGCCGTCCAGATCTAGAGTTGGTTGTTTTTGAGGTGTTTAGGTGATTCGGTGAGTGGTGGTTATCTCTCACACGGACCCAAAGGAGTATATTGGATCGGTGGTTTGTTTATGTGCTAAAGAGAGTGATTTCGTGCATTTTTCTTAAGTCTGCATGTAGATCTATTGCTCATGATGATTTGACATCTATTTTACTACATGTTCACTTATGCAAGTTCATTCATCAAGCTGTAGAGATATTGTTCATGATTCATGCTTGTTAGATTGCATGTTAGATTTGGGCTCTTTATTTACGAAATTGTCATTATTGTTATAACTGCTTATTTAGATCTTGTTTGAATGATTGATTACTTGGATTAATGTTTGATTTGATTGATAACTTGATTTGGACAAGTTGGTCGAAGATGATTCAAAAGCTAAGTGGAAAGGCTCTTGAATAGGGAAAGCTGCTTGTGGCATATGAAGCGGGTGTTGGAGCTCATATGGATAGATTTGATGATGATGTTGAGATAGGACTTTGCCATGATGCGATGGGGCAAACCATGATGTTGAGATGAGACTTTGCTATGATGCGATGAAGCAAAGCATGATGCGAGAAAGCCTTGGTTTAATCCAGACGGGATCATCCCAAGCATGTTGATAACTCGGTGATGTGGTCCGGGTTTGTGGATAATGGTTAGCTTGAGAGGCGCTCGAGCTAGTATGGGAATAGTCGTCGAGGAGGATGACCAGAAGGCTGAGATTTCATCGTTGTTGAAGGTTCTAGCATGCTCAAAGCAAGAGTACGTTGGGACGGGTCACGATGACATTCCAAGCACGGGTCACGATGACGTGCTAGTACTCTGGGCAGATGCGATAGTCCTAGGCACGGGTCACGACGACGTGCGGAGCTATGTCTAGAACCGGGGTTACCATTAGCCCTTGGCAGGCGGTCATTCAACTAACGGTGAATTCAAGGCAATGATAACAGTGATAGCCAGAGTAATGGATGTTTGGATGTTTGGTTGTATCGTCATTTGGGTCAAGAGCGATGTTTTCAGGGTGCTTATCTGATCTTGGTTTAGGCCTTGGGGGTTTGCACTTGGAAAACACCGACCTTGACTCGAGTGATAATTACTTTACTTTGAATGTCTGAATTGCTATGTTTACTTCTGCTTAGTGTGTCTGGGGGCTATCACTGTAGAAAGAGATAGAGTGGGATGGTTGGGTTCCTATTCTTTTTTACCCTTTATGCTCTTTTGGTATGTTTGATAGTTGATTTACCGCTCACTAAGACTTTTGTCTGACTCAAGGTTTTATGTTTAACTCTTATTACCTTGGGCTGTTCATCCGTGTTGGGATGGGCAGACTAGGTAGCAGGTGACATGTGCTGTTCTTAGTGGTCAACGCTGTTGATGACGAAGACGAGCTGGAGGCTTTTGCATATTGTTTTCTTACTATATGTACTGGGTGTTCCGCTGTTAGAATATTCTCTGAGTGATATGTAGTGAGGCTTGATGTATTGACTTTGCTGATTGCTGTATCAAACTATTATGAGTTTATATGATGAGATTCTATTCTATGAAGCTTCACTATGTATATTTTCTATTGTATTTTGTCCATGCGCTGTGAGTAATACGATAGAGTTTATTGATTTACCTTACCCTGATAATCGTCCATGGCGGCCTGACACACCCTTCAGCGCACCATTTCCCTGTTTTAGTGCGGGAGTCATGGACGGTCGTCACATTTGGTATCAGAGCTTTGGTTAATCGATTTTAGCCAACGCTCGCTGACGTAAATACGTATGAGAGACGTAATTGTATTTTGATGGATGATTACTATATATAATATAATAGCTTAGAAGGATTTGAACTCCTTATGTAGTTGTTTCTCAAGGTGTTCTAATCATTCTTTTTATAGATATTAAGAATGAGTCGAAGAGAGAGACAAGCTGCTAGGGAAGGCCGTGCTTCTGAGGGAGTTGCTGATTATGCTTCTATGTTTGAGGCCATGATGACTTCGATCATGAGAAGGATACCAACCTCGGGGTCATCAGTAGATGTTGGAGTTCAAGTTCAAGCTCCAAGACCTGTGGATTTTGCTAAGCTATGTAAAGACTATACTGCTCTTGGAGGAAAGGTTTTCTTGGGAACAGAATCAACCCTTGAAGTCCAAGGATGGATATATGCTTGTAAAAGGATTTTTGGTGATTAGGGAATTGAGGATGCAACTAAGAGGAAGCTTGCATCAAGACAGCTTCAAGGGAGAGCTTCGGATTGGTGGAATTCTATCACCATTGATACTCCAGAGGAAGAGATTACTTGGGAGCAATTCCAAGCTAGATTTGAAGCTAAGTTCATTTCTACAGCTCAGAAATCTGTTCTGTTTGAGAAGCTTGTGGAGAAAGCTCTCAGGCACGAGAATCTGTTTCCTAAGGAAGGATCTGTTGTTGCTGTGGCCAAGGAGCAAGGTGGAAACAAGAAGAGAAAGCAACAGCAGCAGAAGGGTAAGGATGGCCAGAAGAAGCCGAAGGGCGAAATGATCTGCTACAATTGTCGGCAGAAGGGTCATCTCTCCAGAGATTGCAAGAATCCGAAGGTGCCGGTGAAGTGCCACAACTGTGACAAGCTGGGGCATATTAAGAGGAATTGTCCGGAACCGAGGAAGGATAGGCAGATTGTGCAGGCTTATGCTTTGGGGGTTATGCCATCGTCTTCGAAAGCTCCTACTACAGATGAGAAAGGGAAGAGCGTGGTGGTTCAAGGTACTCTTTCCATTTGTGGTGTTCCAGTTAGAGTGTTGTTTGATACTGGAGCGTCGCATTCCTTTGTTTGTAATGAACTTGTAGGCCGGTTGGATTTGGAACCGGATATTGTTGATAGACCATTGGTTGTGACTAATCCAGTTGGGGGTTCGTCTTGTTTGTGTATGATATGCCGTGGTCTAGTTGTATCGAGTCATGATTGCTCTTTTGTTTGTGATTGTTTTGTTCTGAACTTTGCGGGGTTCGAAATTATTTTGGGTATGGACTGGCTTAGGAAGTATGCGGCAAGGATTGATTGTGAGAGGCTGGAGGTGACAGTCGAGAATGTGGAGAGGCGAAAAGTTGTGATACGATGTAAGCATGAGGAAGGCGTCTTCATGAGCTTCATGTATTCGCTGGTTGTTCCACGGGATGGACTGCCATCGGTGCCTATTGTGAATGGATTTGAGGATGTCTTTGACGAGGTCAAAGGGTTACCACCGCATAGGGAGATCGAGTTTCGTATCGATCTAGTTGAGGGAGCCAGACCTGTTGTGATGCCTCTTAGGCGAATGGCGCCTAGGAAACAGCAAGAGTTGAAGGTGCAAGTTGATGACCTTTTGTAGAAAGGATTCATTCGGCGTAGTGTGTCCGAATGGGGTGCACCAGTTGTGTTTGCAACCAAAGTGGATGGATCGTTGAGGTTGTGTGTGGATTATCGTGAGCTGAATAAAGTGACTAAGAAGAACAAATATCCATTGCCGAGAATAGATGACTTATTTGATCAGCTTCACGAAGTTAAGGTGTTTTCTCAGATGGATTTGGCAACGGGATTTCACCAGTTAAGAGTGGCAAAGGATAGTGTTCCGAAGACTGCATTCAGGACACCATCCGGTTTTTATGAGTGGCTGGTAATGTCGTTTGGATTGACCAATGCACCAGCATATTTTGTGGATCTTATGAATAGAGTATTCAGAGATCAGTTGAACAAGTTTGTACTTGTGTTCGTGGATGATATTCTGATTTATTCCAGAACTGAAGGAGAGCACAATACGCACTTGCGGATTGTTTTGGAAATCTTGCGAAAACAGCAGCTGAAGGCTAAGTTTTCGAAGTGTCACTTCTGGAAGAGTGAAGTGAGGTTCTTAGGCCATGTTATCTCTGGAAATGGAATAGCAGTTGATCCTGCCAAGGTGGCCGTGATCCAGGATTGGGTTAGACCTAAGAATGCATCTGATGTGAGAAGTTTTCTTGGATTAGCAGGATACTATTGTCGGTTTATCAAAGACTTTTCCAAGATAGCTGCACCGTTAACGGGATTGACGAAAAAGAACCAAGTGTTCAGATGGGATGATAAGTGTGAGCAAGCTTTCGGAATCCTGAAAGAGCGACTGACAAGTGCTCCTGTTTTGACTATTCCAAGTGGAAATGATGAGATGGTGGTTTACACCGATGCATGTGGCACTGGACTTGGGGCAGTGCTAATGCAGAAGGATAAAGTTGTTGCGTATGCAAGTCGACAACTGAAGCCGCATGAAAGGAATTATCCGACTCATGATTTGGAGTTAGCGGCGATTGTTTTTGCTTTGAAGATGTGGAGGCATTACCTATTGGGAGCTCGATTCGAGTTGTTTACAGACCATAAGTCGTTGAAGTATCTGTTCTCCCAAAAGGATTTGAATCTGCGGCAGCAACGATGGCTAGAGTTTTTAGCATCATATGATTTTGGTATAGCATATACTCCGGAAAAAGGTAACGCAGTGGCAGATGCGTTAAGTCGAAGACATGCAGGATTGGGAGTCATGTTTTCAGAATGGAAGAGTTTGGAGTATTTAGCTGGATTTGACTTCAGACCTAGATGTGAATTGGAACCTGAGGTGTTGGCAAACTTATCGATAAGACCTACCCTAGTGGAAAGAATTGGCGAGAGCCAAAAGCGAGACGATAAGCTTGTCAAGATTATCTGTGATTTGGAATCTGGATTGGATCCAGAAAAGGATAAAGGATTCGAGGTCGATCGAGAGGGTTGGCTTCGGAAACAAGGGCGACTGGTTGTTCCCGATATAGATGAATTGAGAGATGAAGTTCTGAAGGAAAGTCATCACTCGAAATTGACAATTCATCCAGGCGGAAATAAGATGTATCGGGACATGAAGAGAACCTATTACTGGGAAGGCATGAAGAATGATGTTGGAAATTTTATTTCCAAATGTATGAACTGCCAGTTGGTAAAAGCTGAACAGAAGAAGCCAAGTGGATTGCTTCAACCGTTAGAAGTTCCTACATGGAAGTGGGAGCAAATATCAATGGATTTTATTGATGGTCTACCTAGAACCAGAGCAGGAAATGAAGGGATTTAGGTCATCATAGATCGTTTGACTAAGAGTGCAAGATTCATTCCTGTTCGATCAACTAGGACTGCATCGAAATTGGCTGAGTTGTATGTTAAGTGGATAGTTCGATTCCATGGTATTCCGAAGAGTATAGTGAGTGATCGAGACCCGTTGTTCACTACTGGATTTTGGAAGAGCTTCCAAGAAGTTTTGGGAACCGAGTTGTGTTTGAGTACAGCTTATCACCCCCAAACAGATGGTCAGACCGAGAGAGTCAACCGAGTTTTGGCAGATCTCCTTAGAGCTTGTGTTTTGGATTTCAGAGGATCATGGGAAGATCATCTTCATTTGGTAGAATTTGCATATAATAACAGTTACCAGTCAAGTATTGGTATGGCATCATATGAAGCGTTGTATGGAAGACCGTGTAACTCTCCGACATGTTGGTTGGAAACTGGGGAAAAGTTGATATTTGGGCCAGAAATGATTCGTCAGACTTCGGATTGTATAGAGACCATTCGGCGACGAATGAAGGCAGCCCAAGACCGTCAGAAAAGTTATGCCGATAATCGTCGTAAGGATTTGAAATTCGACGTAGGTGATATGGTTTTTGTGAAGACTTCTCCATTGAAGAATGTTATTCGATTTGGGAAGAAAGGAAAGTTAACTCCGAGATTTGTTGGACCATTCCCGATCATCGAGCGAATTGGAAAGCTCGCCTATAGATTGGAGTTACCAGAAAAGATGTCGGGTGTGCACAATGTTTTTCATATATCGTATCTACGGAGATATGTGCACGACCCAAGTACGGTGGTTTCTGCTGATAGCTATGAAGATTTAGAGGTTGATCCAGTTGTTACGAGACCTCGTAAGCCGCTTCATGTTGTTGAAACCGACACGAAACAGCTTAGAAGGAAGGTAGTCAAGTTGCTCAAGGTACAATGGAGTGATGATGTTAACGACTGTACATGGGAGGAGGAAGAGAGGATGGAGGCAGCTCATCCTGAACTCTTCGAGGTATGGCCCTAAGGTGTCGTGACATCTCATGAATTTGTAACTTGTTCTAGTCTTAGAATTCTGCATGTTAGGTTAGTAATTGGATGCATGGGTTATTGATTGCTATGGATGATAGGCATGCAGAATAGTGATGATTGCTCTTGTTTGATTGGAATTTCGGGGGCGAAATTCCTAAGGGGGAGAGAATGTAACGACCCGTATTTTTACGGATCGAAAGATCGTAAAACTGTCGACATTAAGTCGTTGATGTTGTTAAGTCGTTTAGAGTATGAGTCGACCAAAGTTTAAGTCGTGTCAAGTTATCTCGTGTGGTGTTTAGGTCGTATGAGAGTTACGTTGAGTGGAGCGACCTATAGAAGTAACGACTTAAGTATGATTGGGCGAGTTAAGGGATTTGAGTTGAGAGACTTATAGGTTTGGAACGACCTATGAGTTAGATCGTGTAGGGGTTAAGTCGTATAGGAGATAGGTCGTGTGGAAGTTAGGTCGGTTGAGCGACCTAAGGTGTTGAGCGACCTAAGGTAGTGGAGCGACTTATGGTAGTTAGCGAGTTAGTGGCTAGCGGCTTAGGGATAGGTCGGTTGAAGCGAGTTAGCGACCTAGTGGTGAGTGCCGGGTTATAGTTAGATCGTGAGATGACCTAAGGTTACAAGCGACTTAGGGTTAGGTCGTAAGTCGCTGGGTCGTATGCGACCTATGGTGGTTTGCCGTGTGTAGTTAGGTCGCTGTAGTGGTTAGGTCGGCATCTCAGCTAAGTCGTAAGTCGCGCACGTGTGTTAAGGACTTAGGTCATTAGGTCGAGGCACTGCATGTGTTGAGTCGTGCCTGTGTTGAGTCGCGCATAGGTTAAGTCGTGGACTTGTTAGGTCGTTGACTCGAGACTGTAGGCCGCATGAGTGTTAAGTCGTGCGCGTGCTAAGCCGTGTGTGTGTGTTGTGTTGTTGGGTCGGCAAGGGGTGTTAGGTCGTTAGGTCGCGGCCGACCCAAGAGCGACCGACCTAAGTACGAACGACCCAATTTCCAGCCTATAAATAGAGGGGTTTGGTTCACTTTTTGGCACCGGATTTTGAAACGACGAAGTGCTGCCATTTTGAGAGCTCGACTACAACACTTCTTCACTTCTTTTCTCCACTTTAATCATGTGATTCCTTCCATCTAAATTGAAGATCAAATCGAAGATCCAAGAGCCAAAGTTGAAGATCTCCATCCATCGAAGAGAGATTTCATCGTTTGAAGCGGAGCTTTGGAGGATCAAGCTTGATTCTTTGCTGTCCAGATCTAGAGTTGGTTGTTTTTGAGGTGTTTAGGTGATTCGGTGAGTGGTGGTTATCTCTCACACGGACCCAAAGGAGTATATTGGATCGGTGGTTTGTTTATGTGCTAAAGAGAGTGATTTCGTGCATTTTTCTTAAGTCTGCATGTAGATCTATTGCTCATGATGATTTGACATCTATTTTACTACATGTTCACTTATGCAAGTTCATTCATCAAGCTGTAGAGATATTGTTCATGATTCATGCTTGTTAGATTGCATGTTAGATTTGGGCTCTTTATTTACGAAATTGCCATTATTGTTATAACTGCTTATTTAGATCTTGTTTGAATGATTGATTACTTGGATTAATGTTTGGTTTGATTGATAACTTGATTTGGACAAGTTGGTCGAAGATGATTTAAAAGCTAAGTGGAAAGGCTCTTGAATAGGGAAAGCTGCTTGTGGCATATGAAGCGGGTGTTGGAGCTCATATGGATAGATTTGATGATGATGTTGAGATGGGACTTTGCCATGATGCGATGGGGCAAACCATGATGTTGAGATGAGACTTTGCTATGATGCGATGAAGCAAAGCATGATGTGAGAAAGCCTTGGTTTAATCCAGACGGGATCATCCCAAGCATGTTGATAACTCGGTGATGTGGTCCGGGTTTGTGGATAATGGTTAGCTTGAGAGGCGCTCGAGCTAGTATGGGAATAGTCGTCGAGGAGGATGACTAGAAGGCTGAGATTTCATCATTGTTGAAGGTTCTAGCATGCTCAAAGCAAGAGTACGTTGGGACGGGTCACGATGACGTTCCAAGCACGGGTCACGATGACGTGCTAGTACTCTGGGCAGATGCGATAGTCCTAAGCACGGGTCACGACGACGTGCGGAGCTATGTCTAGAACCGGGGTTACCATTAACCCTTGGCAGGCGGTCATTCAACTAACGGTGAATTCAAGGCAATGATAACAGTGATAGCCAGAGTCATGGATGTTTGGATGTTTGGTTGTATCGTCATTTGGTCAAGAGCGATGTTTTCAGGGTGCTTATCTGATCTTGGTTTAGGCCTTGGGGGTTTGCACTTGGAAAACACCGACCTTGACTCAAGTGATAATTACTTTACTTTGAATGTCTGAATTGCTATGTTTACTTCTGCTTAGTTTGTCTGGGGGCTATCACTGTAGAAAGAGGTGGAGTGGGATGGTTGGGTTCCTATTCTTTTTTACCCTTTATGCTCTTTTGGTATGTTTGATAGTTGATTTACTGCTCACTAAGACTTTTGTCTGACTCAAGGTTTTATGTTTAACTCTTATTACCTTGGGCTGTTCATCCGTGTTGGGATGGGCAGACTAGGTAGCAGGTGACAGGTGCTGTTCTTAGTGGTCAACGCTGTTGATGACGAAGACGAGCTGGAGGCTTTTGCATATTGTTTTCTTACTATATGTACTGGGTGTTCCGCTGTTAGAATATTCTCTGAGTGATATGTAGTGAGGCTTGATGTATTGACTTTGCTGATTGCTGTATCAAACTATTATGAGTTTATATGATGAGATTCTATTCTATGAAGCTTCACTATGTATATTTTCTATTGTATTTTGTCCATGCGTTGTGAGTAATACGATAGAGTTTATTGATTTACCTTACCCTGATAATCGTCCATGGCGGCCTGGCACACCCTTCAGCGCACCATTTCCCTGTTTTAGTGCGGGAGTCATGGGCGGTCGTCGCACTTATGTATGTTTTATTTCTGCTGCATTTGTTGGTTGTGTTCGTTAGCATTTGTGAGGACGAGCTGTTATAACTGTCCAACCCGTTGAATTGATTTAGTGCACTTTGATTTGATGTATGCATATTACAATTTTCTTTTTTGGTGAAGATCTGTTGTATGTTATATATTACTCGTCATGATGTGAGATTCTATTCCATCTTTTCTTTCTTTTCCCCCAACAATCTGTCTTTTGGCACTTGAATGCTCGGCACGTAAATACCATGGATGTATTAGTGTCTACTTTTGAGGGTCGAAAGGGCGAATCGTTAGAGTTGGTATTAGAGCTTAGAACACCTAGGCTTTGGTAGGGTAAAACTCATTATAAATAGGGTTAGTAATGCATAGGAATGAGCAACTTATTGGAGGTAGGGTCAGTAGCACCGTAAAATGAGTTGAGTATCTGTGTGTGTGTGTATATGAGAACGCGTATTTGTTAGTGATTGTAAAAATGTTTTATATTGTGTTGATTTATTTGTTGAGTGATTTATAATTTTTATCGAGACATGGGACACCAATGTATCAATATGAGTTTTTGAACACTTAAACAAAGCAAACCTCACAGTTTTTTTTTAAATTGGTAAATGAAATAGTTTTACCAAGATTTTATATTTTCTATACAAAGGAAAAAGTTTCATAAAATAAGCACAGTTATTAATGGTATGTTTAGTGTTAAGCAATGATAGTTTTAATTATTGTCATTTATTGTTTGATTAGTTATACTCATCCAGTTTGGAACATTAGCTATTGTTTATTCATTAAATAGTAATGCTTGTACATTTTAAAGCTTTACCACTGTTTGTTGATTATTAAGTAATTTATCATCTTATTACATGGATTGGGTAGATAGTAATTTATGGGAAAATTGAAACAAACACCTCGTGAATTTAGTTTCACAGCTTGACTATAAGGCGTTTGGTGACAATGTTGTGTTAAAATTTAACTTTAATAAAAGTTGTTTATTATAATGAAACAAAGTAACATTTGTGAAATGATTTTATATAAAAAATTGAAATTATCTTAAGTATAATTTATAAATGTGGTTATAAATAAAAAAAAAGATTTAAGCTAAAAATTTGAGAACTGAAACCCCGATGTTTTTGAAATTTGATTTTCAAAGCTTTGAAAGAAAATAATAGTAGTATAATTAGAAAGAAATTTTAAATGGAAATATTTTTAAAGGATTTTGAAGGATATAGAAAGCACTGAACTCACTTTAATCGTTGGAAAATAATTCTTGTAATGACTACAACATCATCGGTGTTCATTTTCGATTTTCTAAGTGGGGGATTGCTATCACGATAATTTATTTAGAGTTGTTTTGGTTAAAACAGACCATGATTTTAATATCACTAAAGTATGATTTCATATGCAAATGAACATATGTATATTATTATTATTATTTCAAAATGATTTGAAATTAAACCGAGTGTTTAACTCTGAAGTTTTCAGTCAAGTTATTATATGGATGCATGTATCCTATATATTATGGTAGTTTGGTTTTGCATCTTATTATGACATGTTGTTTGATAGTTTTCATTTATTGAAATGAAATTGGATTTTAGATGATTTTGGATAGTCGGGACTTTCAAATTTGTTATGAAAATTTGAAGGTAGGTGTTTTTTGTGGAATTATAAGGAAATAAGTTTCTGTAGCTTATAAATTTGAAGAGGCATAAGTTAAAACAAGTTTTAAATTTGTTGACACTGGTTAAGTAAAACAAAATCTAATATTGTGTATATACTCTTAAGATGTAGAAGATGTATGAATATATGAACTTAAGTTTTAATGTGTTGATAAACCTAAGTTGTGTTTTGTAAGGCGTTTATAAACTTAAGTCATGAAATATTTGTAAACTTAAGTAATAATTTTACGAATTGGTTCATAAATGAATTTAGTGTGAAATGAAATCCCGTTTAATGAAACTGAAGGTGATTTAAATTAAAAAGGAAATGGGTGAGGTTAAGAAACCTATTAGAATAAATAGGTAAGATGTACATAGATCGTTTTATTCACATAAGGATCTTTGATCCCGATTTAGACAAATGATTTCGAGATAATTTACATCGGTTTCGAATAAGGATTTTTTACTTGATTCTTAATGGCGAACACTTGATACAGATTTTTGATAAGATCCCAAAGTTCTCTATCATAGTATATGGCTATGCTAAGAGAACGGTGGTTTCTAATCAAGAAACCGACCGGAATCTGCATTAGAGAATCGAATGAGAGATACTAGTTTAGAAGAGATATTTGTGTGATTGAGCGAGTGATCAGATTTTATATTGCGCACGGATGGCATATGTACATCGTACGAGCTTTGATACAAATTTTTACTACTTACATCGGAATGTAAATGACTTGATTTGATTTGACATGTTGGTTGAGATGATTGTTATTTATTGTTTAGCATGCTTAGATTCATGTTATATATTGTTGGGTTATTATCCTATTTCATTGTCATGTTTAACTCTCTTTTTGGTTGTATAAGTGAGTTTCAAATACATGGAAGCAAAGGCTAGCTTGCGGATTTTGGTTTTATGAGTAGAATTTGTTACCTGACAAATAACTATGTAGTGATTTCGAGTTTGGGATTTGATTGGTGGTTTTATGCCCAAGATTCAGAAGGCCAATTTTGGGGTTTAATTTTCTTTTATTGGTTTGAGCCATATGTGGTAAGTTGTAGTTTTTCGGATCAAGCCGCGCAAAGGAGATGTTGTCGAATTTTTTTGAAAATTTAATAAAAGTTAAAACAAATTTAGAGCAAGGATTTTTGAATATGACCGTAGTCATAAGAATCAGGGGCAAAGATTGTTAGAATAGCCCTAAGTGATCAGGAAATCTTAGTGATGATATGGAATGTTGTCACTATAGATGCAGTTGCTTATTCATTTTGAGTATTTATAACTCGATTCGGGTAAGAGTGCCATGTGTGCTAACATGTGCTAGGATAGTGCCCATGATAGATTAATGTGAAGTTTGTTAATTTAGCATAAGTTGCAGATGATTTTTATATCATCGAATATGCTTTAGTGTTGGGTTTGTTCCTAGTCCTTTAGAATTTCGTAGTCAAATTCTTTTAAAGAGAGGAGAGTGTAACAACCCATATTTTTAGAGTGTTTTGAATATTTAAATATTTAATTGGTTTATTTTATAGATGAGCTGAAACTTTAATTTTTCATAGACGGACTTTTTATGACTCGAGATCATTTTCATTGGGTCCAGATGGTACGAGCGAGCCAGAATGAGTACAAGCATCTATATACTTCGATTGTTTGGTTTTGAGTTAGAACATCGAGCTCGGTTCATAAATCGAGCGACTCGAAAAGCTAACTTTTGTGTATGTTGGAATTAGGTCTCGAAAATAGTTCCATTGATTTCGAGATAGGGGTATTTGGCTATGAACGCCAGTAAGCACGCCTTAATTTCGTGAAATTTTGAAGTGAATAGTGCCAGATATTTGCCTATATATTGGACCCTTGCTCTTTCTCTCTCTTTTGGCCTAAATGCAGAAACTAACCCTGGCCACCGTTTATTTACCTCTTAATCCAATGGCCATGGTAATCTAGACCACCAGAGTCCATTTCATGTCATGATCCCAGCTACAAACTTGTGCGGTTAGAGGATGGGTGTAATTTGGATGGTGAGATCGTCGTAGTTCGACGCGAGACGGTCGAAAATCGAGTTCAACAGCATTCAACTTTTGGTTCTTTTTCTCGATGACAGCGACAGGTGGGCGGGTGGCTCCTGTAGCTTGGAGGCGCCTGAGGTGGGACTACATATAGTAAGGTTGTAGCGGCAGGTAGGGCCCTACGGCGGTGGTTGGAGCGAGTTGATCGAGAAGTTGGTTTCGTGTTTTGGGGCGACCTGAGTTTGAATGAAGATGATTAGTGCTAAGTTGGATTAGGAAGGGTAATTAGTGGGTTAATTATGTAATTAAGCGATTTTTTGTATTTTTAATTCGAGAATCTTATTAAAGCCGACAATTTGTTCATACAAGGTCCAAATCGAATGCGTCCAGTCGCGCTACATCTTGAAATTAGATTGGTTAAGATTGGAGCTTGTAGAATTTCAAGCTAAATTTTAGACGAAACCAGAATGCTTCAGCGACAAGTGAAATTTCGGTAAGTTAAACTCACCTCTTTGGATAAATCAGTATATTATTTAATAAATGAAATTTTACTATTGTGTTTGGTTAAAAAAATTCGCTGATTGGTTAAAGTATCTGCTTTGAAAAGTAATTAGCATTTAAAATTAAAATACAGGAAAATTTGTAGAGTAATATGGATTTCTCAAAATTTTGATTATTAAATTCTAGTTATATTCATGTTGTTTTATTTCAGTTATAACCCTGTTATATGGATTGTTAATTGCAGAATCTTAATTGTCTAGCACTATTAGTTATGACATTGTTATATGTCCTAAACTTAACCTTTGTAGTGATAAAAATCAATAATAACATTGGTTAAGTGTTTTGGGGGCTATTGGCCTCAATGTGATATTTTGAAATACTATTAATTGCATTTTGCTTGAAATTAGTTTTTGATTCGGAAAATGATTTTAAATCTAACCTTTGGGTTTTCTGAACTATTTACATTTAAGCGGATTTTGAACCTCCCTATTTAACCCCAACCTTTCTATTTGTCTTTTCTAAACCATTTAGAAATGTAATAAAGCTGTTTAACTTTTGTTTAATAGCGCTTTAAAAGTTGTTTATTTATATTTGATTGTTTGGTGTTATTTATAAATATTTTAATATTGTAAAAATTTATTTGTTTAAATAATTAGTATTGTTTGAAGATAATTAATAATAATTATTTATTAAAAAGGTTTTGGAATTTATAATAGTTATTTATTAATAACATTTTGGAATTAATAATTAATATTTATTAATAATGTTTTGGAAGTTAATTATTATTTATTAATAATGTTTGAAGATTAGTTATTATTATTTTATTAATAATGTTTGAAATTATTAACTATTATATTTATAATGTTTGATGTTAATAATTATTATTTATTAGTAATGTTTTGTTGTTTATTATTATTATTATATAATAGTGTTTTGACGTAAATAATTATTATTAATTTATAATTTTTTGAAGTTATTAATTATTATATTAATAATGTTTTGGATTTAATAAATTATTTTATTTATGATATTGGAAAGTTAATTTATTATTTATTTAGCATGTTTAAAGTAAACTAATTTATATGATTAGTTGTATTTATAAATAATAAATTGATTTATAAAAGGAAACTTATTTAATAAAAGAGATTTATTAAAGAGTCTATAAATGTAAATGAGGTTTGGATTTATAAGAATTTTTAAAATGGTTTATAAAGGATTTTATAAATAAGTTTTACAAATGATTTTGGATACTTGTAGAAGAGTTTTATAAATGGACTTAGAATTTTAGTAAAGGAGATGTTCATAAATGAAACAGATTTGTTAAAAATGATTTATTGAAGAAATTTATAAAAGAAATTAAGATTGGATTTTTCTAAATTGAGCTTCTTAATTTTGGTAGTGTGACCTTTCGTTCCATGCATAGTACCGAAGGAATAGTGTTTGGATTTATCCATGTCTCGGTTTCTTCTGAACAATATTTTATTTTATCCTTTTGATATGATTTTGAAATAAGAAATCTTTCATAGTGTTTTTCTGAATATACTTATACCGTTGAGATAAGTATATGAATACATTTTCTAAGTAGTGAAAGTTTTAGTGTTTTTATGAATATACGTATACCGAAATACATTTTCTAAGTAATAAAAGTGTGTGTTTTTATGAACATACTTATACGGTTGAGATAAGTATATGAATACATTTTCTAAGTAGTGAAATTGTAGTGTTTTTATGAATATACTTATATTACTGAGATAAGTATATGGATACAGTTTCTAAGTAGTGAAAGTGTAGTGCTTTTATGAATATACTTATATTGTAGAGAAAAGTATATGGATATAGTTTCTAAGTAGTTAAAGTGTAGTGTTTTTGTGAATATACTTATACCACTGAGACAAGTATATAAATGTTTTTCCAAGTATTGAAAGAGGTATAAAGGGTTTGTGAATATATTTTTGTAAAAGTAATTTGATACAAGTATTTATAAAGTGATTTTAATTAATGAAATAATTAATTAAAGAGTTTAGTGGTTGCTAATGTGCTTAACCAATGTTGGTTTCCCTATGGAAATAAATCCCTGATTTGATTGTTATTTTTATTTGATAGTTAAATAACCGACTATCAATCTTGGCCAGTTTTAAACTATCATTACTGGTTCGGAGGGATCAAGATCTGATATGTTATTCAAAAACCACTTTGAACTGGCATAAGCATTCGAATGGATGACATTTGAAGATGATGATTTTGAAGACGGAGTTCTTTGAAGTGTAAGGGATACTTGCTACTAATCCTAAGGGTGATTCCAAAATGAATGTAGTAGAGGTGGTTTCTTCAGTTTCATTTAGACCCTGAATGAACTTCTATGGATGAATGCTGGCATTGTATGTTTGTCTAGAGGATAGTGTTAGCATTCCAAGTGGAATGACTATCAAAAAGGTAAAATGTAGCCTCCTGCCACATCAACCTAGAATGACTAAAAAGGAGCATATGCAACAGAGCTAAGTGGGTCAAACTAGGGTATGTTATCACCCTTCTAGAAATATGTACATTTATGGATTTGGTTGTGCATGAGAGCTCTCGGTGAAGGTTGCAAAGAAACCGGCGTGATGACATATTCGGTACTATCCAAGAAGGGGTAGGTCATTTTTGTGTAGTAGGGGTGCAAGATGTTCTTGTTAAACTTGGTACATTTTCTAGAGGTGTATTATAGTAGGTGGTACCCCAGTGCCTTGCCATTGTTGGAATCCATTCTCCAACAAGCATCGTGTGGACTTAGTTGTATACCTATTATGATGGAATTTAATTAATGCAACAATTTTGACTATATTCGATATTTCATTTAAACCTTAGACAAAGATTTCCAATGAAATGTTTTGGTTATCATAAGGTATGAATATATCCGTGTTTATGTGCGGTATGATCTTACGAAATACATTTATTTTGAAATGTTTTAGAGCATTAGAATTCAAATAAAGTGTGTTTCTCATGTTGTTTTACCAGACTGATCCGGGTGTTATTTTCTAATAATGCTCGGGTCAAACCGAGCATATTTACTGATCTAGTTTGGATGCCTTGGAGTTTCAGGAGAGAAGCAAGATGTCCAAGACATATCACTTGTATATTTTGTTCTCCAATGCATTTTTTGGTAGTATTTGTCAGCATTTGCGAGGATATCCATCCATACAAGTATCTAGGAACTAGACAAACTGAAGACACTCTCCTACCATATCCTGTTTGGCATTACCCCTGCGATTAGAAGCAAGTAGTCCTTATATACGAAGATCTTGAGTGAAGGGACCACTGCTATTTATTTATTTATCTCGGGAGCTATTCCAAAATTATCAATAAGCACTCCTTCTGTTATGAAGATCCCCACCTTCAACTCCATTATCTTTAACATGTCTTCATTTTCGAACTCGTAAATTGGTTCGAAGTGGTTTTTGGATAGGAATTATCCAAATCGGACCCCAGTTTCTCCGAATCAATTACTGATAAAAGATGTTAAATAAATTGGTGCTTCTTATTTGTTCAATTACTTTGTCTTTATCAAAAATATCTTCTAGAGATATATATATTTAAAACCTTTCATTTGGGTATATACAGAATCATTAAACCTCTCTTATCAAATCCCTTGATTACTTAAAAACTTTTTTAAACCTTGGCGTAATAGTGAATCATTTCATCCTTTACTTAAGAATTTTTTTTTCCAAATCATTTATTTAAATCTTTACAAAGATTTCCTATTTACAATAAATAGGTCGAAAACAATTTTATTTTGAAGTTTAATTTAAACCCAAAACAACTAATTTTAAGCAAAAGGATCCATATGAATTAAAATAATTTCAAATCATTTATTTAAATCTAGATTTTTTTTTCTTATTTCCAAATCATAACTTTTTAATAGGCTGAAACCATGTTATCTAAGATGGTCAATCCAAATTAGTTAGTAATCAAGTAAAGCGGATCAATAGAAAGTAAACTAATTTTGCTTGTCACGACCCACTTTTCCGTACAGTTTAAACTGATAATTTAAAAAACTTATCCAGCCCAAATTGCATGAAAAGGAGGATAGTTAAGAAAAAGAAGGTAGAAAGAAGATAGAAAGAAAACCAAGCAACACAGAATCTCATAGCGGAACGAATAATTTGTAATATATATCAATCTTTACACAAAATACAAAACTGTAATTTCTATAAATATACAGACATCAATCAGAGTATGCTAACCCATTCAGCATGGATAGTTATAACAACATATCCTTACAACTGCTGATAAACACAACTAAAATGCAACAGAAATATAACCATCTACGTCTATATGGATCGGAGCTCGATGATTACGTCTCTATCCCAAAAAAATCCAAACTTAACTTAGGCAATCTCTGCCTCCCAATTTCCGTCATGCAATAAATCATAAATTGTAGTTTGCACAATGTTTACATCGCTATCCCAGTGGAAACATCCCAAAACGGTAGGCAATCTCTATCCTTGAACTACGCTATGAAATTATCCCATTACTTCCCAAAATCTTTTATTTCAATAACCATCTCAAATAATACTTATAAAGTTTCTACAATAATTTCGAAGTTAATTTAGGAAATACTCTTTTATATCGGTTTACTATATAATATAACATTTTAAAAAACAATATTAATACAGAACAAATTATGTTTGAAATAATAATATTTTAATACTGATAAATTATTAGATAATAATTAACTTTAAATCAAATCATTATAAGATAACTGTAGTTAACAATTGAAATATACTTTCAAACACTTTAAATAATTAAATAACTTTAAAGCCAATACTTTCAAATAACTTTTTAAAATTCATAAAATAATTAACCTTAAAACAACCTTGATTCAAAAATCAACTTCCAAATTTGGAAAAAGGCGTATTAATTCCAGTTGTATTTCATCAAGTCGCTATTTATTTCATAACAATCCAGAATAACATATTCACATCAATCCATTTTTTACAATCAATTCAACATCATATTGCACAATATAATTATCAAGATAACAAATAGATGTCCAAAAAATATGATAGCAGAACAGCGATTTATTTCTGCTAATCAATGTCCAAGAACATGCTTATTTAGAAATAAGAGCAGAACGATGATTTTTTCTGCCAACAGGAAACCAATTTAAATACATTTAGCGGAACAGTATTTTATTTCGCTAAACAGATGTCATATCGTCTTATTAACTTCAATTCAATTCATTAATATTTTACTTGGCAATTTACGTCGATAGATGGAACATATAAATTTAAAATGACCAAATTTATTTAATTCACATATTTTAAAACTTGACCGTTTTAAAATACCATAAATTATCATCGAGTCAAATCTGATAACAGGCTTCATGAAAATGAAGTACTCGACGATACAAACTCATCGTAAAAAAAATTAGGTTGATTTGGTTTTATATGAACGAGTTATGATAATTTAAAGTATTTAACTATATAAAGAAATAAAACAACTTAAATAAGCACATACCCACCAAAAACCCGTTCCCCCTTTCTCCTCTCTGCTCTTGTTCTTCTAGTTTCCAGTTTCTCAGCCAAAACCAAATAATCCCAAATCTAAGCCTAATATCTCGATCAACCTTGCTACCTTCACTTATAATCGCATCAACTTGCGACATCGAGACCCAACACTTGAGCTAACTATGCACGCACCATCCCCTTCACTCATCCCTGCTCTAGTTCACCAAAGAAGAACTTTGCGTGCACGTTGTGCACATGCACATATGTCCAGGCGCCTACACCACTACCGCAACTTCCCAAATCCACTCCACTCCGATCCCCGAGCTTCCTACTCACCTCGCCGAAGCTCCAACGCCATCGATCAAGGATCGAGCCTTCCATCCAAACACACAAAGAAACACACCTCCACAAATCTCCGAACTGCTCGCACCTCACCCCACTAATCCACTTGCCGCTACCACCATTCGAATCTTAGTACCTATCACATCCTCCATGCCAAGTCCCACGACCTTCGGTCACTCCATTGTCCTTTAATTCGGTCGCATTCCATAGCCAAAATCCCGACCACCAAAACACTAAAAACACCTCGCCTCTCTAAACCGCACCACTAGACTGAAATCCCTTTGGTCAAAATGTTGCCCACCTTCCCACGGTCACCTCGGAGCCATTTACCCACCGCCTCATCCATTCCCAAACCCAAATTAAATTTTTAATTAAAAATCCTTCAACCTCAAATTTCTCTTGATTTAAGATCCTAAAAGTCAGGATTTTTCCACTAAAATTCCCGATTTAGTAAAACAATCATGGTTACAATCTTGATTCAATGTTTTGAACAGGTTGGAAATTATCAAAAACTATGATGCTTACTGTCATTTGGCAATTTCACACAATATATAAAACGAACAAGCTACAGACTATTTTTAGTGTGTTCTATACCCAATAACAAACAATTCATTAGTTTACATCATCTATAATTGGAATGAGAGATATTGAATTTTAAAACTAAAGCATATATAGGTGGTTTAACTCTTTTAAACATGACAGAGTACCATTAAAGCATTTCCAGGCATTTAAATTTGAAGTTCTCACCTTAAACATTATTGAAATCTTTGAAACTTCTAGTTTAAACTTTAGTCTTCAATCTGCCACCTTGATTTCTTGTCTTCCCTATTGAAATTTTGAAAGAGCGGGTTGTTTTCTTTTCCTCTTTTTTCTTTCTCATACTTTGTTTATTTATAGATTATTGTTTGTTATAGGTTTTAAAGCATCTAAACTAACCCACCCATACACCTATATATATATACACACACATGTTTGCACGTGAAATGATGTGCATTTGTACAGGGTTTTGGGCTCAAGAACATTTTTGGCTATTGTATAATGTTTTTGATAGATTGAAAAGGAATTTTGGTGGCTGAGTTGATCTTTGTGGCTGAGGTTGATTTTATGGTGGTTGGTAGGAAATTGAATTGAAATAATGTTTTCAACCCACATAAATTCGTTGGCCAGGCAATGTATATGTTTGTATTTTCTTTCCTTCATTGACCAGGCAACTTATTTTTGTTATGTAAAATTTGTTTTACTTTTTTACTTCCATTTTTACTTGTACTCTTGGTTATTTTCTCTTCTATTTACTTAGTTAAGTTTCTTTTGGTTTATAATTTTCTTCCACCATATTTTGAAGACAAATTTGTAAAATGTTGTTAAATAAAAATAATTTTTTTAAGTCTTCATATCATATTTATTCCTATTTAAACTATATAAATCAAAGCAATAAAAGTTTTGCTATTCCATTTTTATAAAAATAACATTTTTGTTTACACTTCTTGTAAAAGGTTTCTTATTGAAATGGTTTAAAATAATTTTATAAATTTTCTCGTATTCATCATATAATATTCTCATATATTTTCTTCTTTTCACTTACCATATATATATATTGTTTCTAACATATTATTTATATTTGGTTCATATATATATTTTATATTCTTCCTTCTCAACTTATATGTACATATAAGAAATTCCCAGATTTTAAAACTCTTTCTATTTATTTTTCATAAGCTATATCCATTTTATAATAATTTGGATTTGTTTTACATATAAATTCTTTTGTTGTTATAATTATATAAGAAATTCCATTTTAAATCAATTTTCTATTTTATAAATAAAATCTGGAAAAATTAAAATTATTATCTGAATTAAAAGCAATATATTTTTACAAATTGTTATTTAACGGGGATTTTGATTTTGATTACAGGACCTTATTATTGAATATTTAAAAATAAATATTCATATTCAGGACGATAAAAATCCCGGGTCGTTACATTTCTTCCCCCTTAAAGGAATTTCATGCACGAAATTGCCGTAACCAGGCTAGTAAACATAACTAACCGAACTTTAATTAGCAAATTAATAAACAACAATATCACACAAGTTCAATCATATATATTTATATCCCAAAATATCAGTCGTACATGAGTATCAACTAAGATACTTCGACCCTACAGTCACCATATACATAAACACATATCCAGGAGATATCTATAACCACTAGCCCATTATACACATATGTATATACCCACACCAAAGTGTCTACTAAGATACCTCATTAATTTATAATCCAAACACACGTCCATGGCGTCTAAGGGCTACTAATAGGTTCAATAGGGCGTACATCCTAAAAGAAACTATCCTAACCCAAGCTAAAATCTCATAGTGGACTCTCTCCATCAGAGTCCTCCACTTCCAGTCCTTTCATTTTCCTTGTCTTAGCATCATTATCTGTAATCCATATGATTTCTGGGCTTGTTTCCTTAGGCACCAACATCTCTTCCTTAGACCGTAAGTCATCCCTTAGAAGGTTATCCCAGTCTGCAAGTGGCTTACCAACAATCTCGCCCATTTTCCAAATAATACGTCATCGTTTTCCGATTTGGGCTCCTCTTCTATCTCATATTCCTCTTTCTCTTCCTCGAATTCCTCTTCATATAAAGATGGCTACTCAATAGGTTCCATGATATCTCTGGCCACATCTTTGCTGCAATACTACCTAATCTTCATCCGCTCTCCTTGGACAACACTACGAGTCCTCTATAATCGGTTGACACAACCTAAGAATGAGATCCTAAGGTTTTCAAGAATTCACATATGCCAAAGAGTACATATCAGTACATACTCCAAATACATCTTCTTTTAAATTACTACCATTTAAAAAATTTACTTTAAGTAATACCAAAATCATTTTTCCCCTACAAATTTGTTTAAAACAATTTTTCGCAATCACTGGAGTTCTAAATCCTCAAATATCCATTTTTATAAATCAATTTTTACTTTTATATATGAAAAATGTCCCTCAATATTTACCCTCAAAAATATTTTAATTCTCTTTTAGTAAACACGATTTACTCAAAATCAAACTTTCCAAAGCTTCTAACTACAATACCCAGGTTTCTAAAGGAAGGCTCAAGTCAGATGGACATGTAATAAAGGATACTCAAAACTAGATGGTTATGTCCAATTATATCCTAGATGATAAAATATTATCATCACTTATCAAACAACATCTCGAAATACTACATTTTTGAAAATCATAGCCTTTTATATATGAAATATATCCTGGAAAATATTTTTCATTTACCCTCTTAAAACAATATTGTGTTGGTTGGTCTTGTTCAAGTGTTTAGATTGCCCTGTCAATAACGTTAGCTACTCGTATTGACCAGAATCCATATACCACTCAACAGATCAATTAACACAATATAAAACATTTTATATCACTAACAAATACGCACTCTCATATATGTACACTCAAACTCATTTTAGGGTACTACTGACCCTATCTCCAATGAGTAATCCCACCCAAGCCTAGGTATTCGTTCAACCTAAGCTCCGATTCCACAATGTCATGACCCACTTTTCCATACAGTTTAAACCGACAATTTAAAGCACTTGTCCAGCCCAAATTGCACGGGAAGGTAGATAGTTAAGCAAAAGAAAGTAGAAAGAAGATAAAAAGTAGGTAGAAAGAAAACCAAACAACACAGAATCTCATAGCAGAACGAATAATCTATAATATATATCAATTTTTACACAAAATACAAAATGTAATATATATATATATATATACATTAATAAGAGTATGCTAACCCATTCAGCATGGACAGTTATAATAACCTGTCCTTAAAACTGCTGATAAACACAACTAAAATGCAATAGAAATATAATCATCTATGTGAATGCATCTCTGGGCCTCCAGCTCCTCCTTTGAAACTCCAATATCCATCTAACCTAGAAATATGCTCGGTCTGACCCGAGCATTTAAGAAAAATCACACCCGGGTCAGTCTGGTAAAACCAGCTTGAGAATTTAAATCTCAAGGAATTTTATTGATGTTAACTTGTAAAATCCTTAAAAATCAAAGGCATCTCCTAAGACCGTTCCGTACATAAACACGAACGAGTTTTTACCTTATGAGATCCGAAACCTTTATATCATAAAATCTAGTGATACTATAATAATGTCTAAGGGCAAAAATATTAATAATAATCAAGTAGCTGTGATGCTCATGCAGTGTACATCACAATGACACTAAGTATATAATTGAAAGTCGATAAGGCTCATTTGCTAATTGTTTAGGATTTCCATGGAGGTACCCTCGGTACTTCGAGAACGGTCCTCCTACACAAGGATCAAAATTATCCTTCCGAAGCATCATACCCATCTAACCGGGGTATCATATTAAAAACATAACTGGCCTTGCTAAGACCGAATGCATCGCTCCGGCATGCCAAAACAACTGAAGGTACCTGTATTGCTAAAGAAGGAGTCGAGTACACCAATGGGTTTGCCAGCCCTACTGGCCATGTTTCCTATCTCTGGTTTTAGTCATTTTCGCTGATGAGGCTACGTCCGACATTCCAACATACGCACTGCTCTAAAAATAGATCATGGAATCCCTTATGGATTCCCACACAAAATGGCCTTGGAATCATATACAGATTCCCACATCTCAACAGATCTTGGAATCTCACACAAATTCCCACTCCAACGAGTCACAGAACCACATATGAATTTCAATATCCCAAAATATAACCCATCTACTCCATTTAACCAGCAGGTCATGGGTTCTGAGTCATCTCTTACTAGTACACTCTCCATTTCCTGGGTGCTCCAAAAACCATTCGTCTTCTTTTCGGAATGCTCAATACCAGTTCTCTCGGAAATAATCTGACAATACATAAGATCGGGGATCAGCCCTTAATCATTTAAGTGGATGGATCTCCTTATCATTAGTCCTAGAAGATTCACAAGCTCATATGTATGGCGTAGTAATCCGATGGTACATGTACCATACAATTCTCGCATTTCCTCTAGATATTTTCAGAGTTAAAATCTTTCAGTGTTAAGTAGGGAATAATTATGTATCATCAAACCTAAGAAAGATTACATATTAGGTCAAGATTTGATAGTCGGTTATTTAACTACCAAATAAACAAACATTCAACCAAAATTTCATTTCCCACTGAAATCATTAAGCCTTATTTAATTTAATTTTAATAAATTAAATCTCTTTATCAAAACAGATATATACTTACCTCACCGGGACAAGTCTATTCACAAATCATTCCTTTCAAAAATACTTGAAACTTTTTTTATAAATATGGAAAGCACCATTTTGTATCGACCATGGATCGCAGCCCGATGATTACATCTCTATCCAAAAGAAATCTAAACTTAACTTAGGCAATCTCCGCCTCTCGATTTCTGCCATGCAATCAATCATATATCGTAGTTTGCACAATAGTTACGTCGCTATCCCAACGGAAACATCCTAAAACTAAAGCCAATCTCCATCCTCGAATTACGCTATGAAATTATACCATTACTTCCCGAAATCTTTTATTTCAATAACCATCTCAAATAATACTTATAAAGTTTCTATAATAATTTCAAAGTTAATTTAGGAAATACTCTTTTATATGGTTTCCTATATAATATAATATTTTTAAAAACAGTATTAATATTGAAAAAATTATGCTTGAAAATAATAATCTTTTAATACTGATAAATTCTTAGATAATAATTAACTTTAAATCAAATCATTATAAGATAACTTTAATTAACAGTTGAAATATACTTTCAAACATTTTAAATAATTAAATAGCTTTAAAATCAATATTTTCAAATAACTTTTTAAAATTCATAAAAAAATTAACCTTAAAACAACCTTGATTCAAAAATCAACTTCCAAATTTGGAAAAAGGATTATAATTCCAATTGTACTTCATCAAGTCGCTTTTTATTTCATAACAATTTAGAACAACAGATTCACATCAGTCCATTTTTAACAATTAAGTCAACATCATATTGCCCAATATAATTACAAGATAATAAATAGATGTCCATACAAATGTGATAGCAAAACAGGGATTTATTTCTCCTAATCAATATCCAAGAACATGCTTATTTAGTAATAAGAGCAAACCGGTGATTTATTCTGCCGACAGGAAACCAATTTAAATACATTTAGCAGAACGGTATTTTATTTGCTAAACAGATGTCATATTGTCTTATTAACTTCAGTTTAATTCATTAATATTTTACTTGGCAATTTACGTCAATAGATGGAACATATAAATTTAAAATGACCAAATTTACTTAATTCACATATTTTAAAACTTGACCGTTTTAAAATACCATAAATTATTACTAAGTCAAATCAGACAACGGGCTTTATGAAAATGAAATACTTGATGATACAAACTCGTCGCAAAAAGAATCAAGTTGATTTGATTTTTATATGAATGAGTTATGATAATTTAAATTTTTAACTATATATATAAATAAAACAACTTAAATACTCTATTTTCATGTAACTGGGCCGAAGCCCATACCCAATACCAAAAACCCATTCCCTCTTTCTCCTCTCTTCTCTTGTTCTTCCAGTTCCCAATTTCTTAGCCAAAACCAAACAATCCTAAATCCAAGCCTAATATCTCGATCGAACTTGCTGCCTTCACTTACGATCGCATCAACTTGCAACATCGAGACCCAACACTTGAGCAAACCACTCATGCACCATCCGCTTCCCTCATCCCTACTCCAATTCGCCATAGACGAACTATCGTGCATGTTGTGCACATGCACATACGTTCAGGCGCCTGCACCACCACTGCGACTTCCTGAATCCATTCCACTTCGATCCCCGAGCTTCTTCCTCACCTCACTGAAGCTCCAACGCCATCGATCAAGGATCGTGCCTTCCACTCGAACACACAAAGAAAGCTACCACCACAAATATCCGAACTACTCGCACCTTACCCCACTAATCCACTCACCGCTACCACCATTCGAAACCCAGTTACCATCACCTCCTCCATGCTAAGTCCCACGGCGTCCGGTCACTCCATTTTCCTTCAATTCGATCACATTCCAAAGCCAAAATCCGACCATATAAACCTTAAAAACACCTCGCCGCTCCAACCCGCACCACTTGAACATAATACCTTTAGTCAAAATGTTGCCCATGTTCCCACGGTCACTCCGAAGCCATTTACCACCCATCTCATCCATCCCTAAACCAAAATTTAATTTTTAATTGAAGATCCTTCAACCTCAAATTTATCTTGATTTAAGATCCTAAAATAAGAATTTTTCCACTAAATTCGTGATTTAGTAAAGCAATCATGATTAAAACTTGATTCAATGTTTTGATCAGGTTGGAAATTATCAAAAACTGGGTTGCTTACTGTCATTTGGCAATTTCACACAAAATATAAGCGCACAAGCTACAAACTATTTTTAGTGTGTTCTATACCCAATAACAAACAATTCATTAGTTTACATTATCTACAAATTCGAATTGGGATGAGAGATATTGAATTTTAAAACTAAAGCATATATAGGGTTTTACTTTGTTTAACTTGGCAATTAAAGCATTTCCAGGCATTTAAATTTAAAGTTCCCACCTTAAACATTGTTGAAATCTTTGAAACTTCCAGTTTAAACTTTAATCTTCAATCTGCCACCATGATTTCTTGTCTTTCCTTTTGATATTTTGAAAGAGCTGGTTCCTCTTTTTAACTTTGTTTGTTTACAGAGTATTGTTTGTTACCGGTTTTAAAACATCAAAACTTACCCACCCACGCACACATATATACATGTTTGCACGTGAAATGATTTGCATTTGTAGAGGGTTTTGGGCTCAAGAAGATTTTTTGGCTGATGTACAATGTTTTTGATAGATTGAAAAGGAATTTTGGTGGCTAAGATGATCTTGGTGGCTGAGGTTGATTTTGTGGTGGCTGATTGGAAATTGAATCGAAATAATGTTATCTGCCCATATAAATTCTTTGGCCAAGCAATTTATATGTTTGTATTTTCTTTCCTTCTTTGATCAGGCAACTTATTTTTGTCTTGTAAAATTTGTTTTACTTTTTTACTTCCATTTTTTACTTGTATACTCTTGGTTATTTTCTCTTCTATTTACTTAGTTAAGTTTCTTTTGATTTATAACATGCTTTCATTATATTTGATGACAAATTTGTAAAGTAGTATTAAATCATTTTTTTTAAAGTCTTCGTATTCATATTTTTTCCTATTTAAAATATAAGACTTAAAGAAATAAAAGTTTTTCTATTCCATTTTTATAAAAATAACATTTTTGTTAACATCTTGTAAAAGGTTTCTTACTAAAATGGTTTAAAATGATTTTATAAATTTTCTCATATTCATCATATAATATTTTCATATATTTTCTTCTTTTCACTTACCATTTATATATAGTGTTTCTAGCATACTAATTATATTTAGTTCATATATATTTTATATTCTTCCTTCTCAACTAATATGTATCTATAAGAAAATGCTAGATTTTAAAATTAATTTTATTTATTTTTCATAAGCTATATTCATTTTAATCTATAATATATTCTTATTCATTTTATATTAATTTTAATTTGTTTTACAAATAAATTCTTCTTTTGTTATAAGTATATAAAAAACTCAATTTTAAATCAATTTCTATTTCATAAATAAAATCTGGAAAAATTCAACTTATTATCTGGATTAAAACTATATATTTTACCAATTGTTGTTTAACGGGAATTTTAATTTTGATTACAAGACCTTATTATTGAATATTTAAAAATAAGTATTCATATTCAGGGCGATAAAAATCCCGGGTGGTTACATTACTCGATATCAATTTCCATATTTAATCTTTACTACCATCGAATAATGATGAAACAACCTTTAAAATTCATACGGATGGTGTGAGTTCCCTCCTCGGAATTTAATACCAAGTATAAAAAGATTATTTCTATACAATTCAAGTTGTATTAAATTTGGAAAAATTAAATCATTTATACTTGCTTCGTTTCCGACATTTCGACCTTATTTATTCCTCGTCCAGGAAAAAGGCCAGGTAAGCCAGGGCACTAGTTTCTCCTAAATATCTCCTTATTTTAAGCCCTTATATCCACATCTCACGAATAGAAAAATTCAGTCTACTCATCGGTTTTAGAGCCAAGATTAAATCATTTATTTATAATAGCATTTTATTTTAACCATTTAGTTAAACTTAAAGTAATTTTAAAACTTCCAAATCGTCTTTAAAATACATAATTATTTATCAGAAAATATTTATAAAAGATTTGGATGGAATACTTAAATTTAAAGTCATATTTCAAAAGTTATTAAAAGTGCTGCAAAATGTGCTGTGAATAGTGTTGCTATTAGTGCTTTTAAGGCTTATTTGATCAAAACAACTCTATCATATAGAAATTCATTTTTATAACTAAGATCTATTTTAACTTATTTATAGAATTTATTCCATAATTTTAAAGAACTAAAAATATCAATTTTAGAGAATTTGTCGCTTTGGTTTCCGAACTCTCAAATCGCGACTATTTTGAAAACTTATTTTGATCATATTTCAAATCTACTAAATGAAATCTCGATCCTTTTATTTTGCTTGAAAACTATGATTATAAGAGTTTGAAAAATTATTATTCCAAAGAATTCCGACTTCGAATATATCGGATAAATGGATTTAACTTTCTACGGTGCGAAATCACGAACTACCATTACGCGACGCGTGTATTTTTGACTCAACTTTCATAACTTGTCCAAACTTCACCAAACTGAGTTTTAGTGTTTATAAAACATTTATAAACCACTTAAATAGGTTTAACAAGCTTATATATGCCAATTCATTTAATTAGGTAAAGTGATTTCCTTTGTGATATTCAACGTGTATTAACGTGACTTGTTTACACAATTTAAACAACTATATTAAGACAACCAAATTTGATGATCAAAGCATATTATACATCCATGGAAAATATATTACATCATCTCTATCATATATAGACACACACACACACATGTATGTATATAAAATTTTATAGAGTTTTCTCACCTTCGTTGGTTTCTAACTTTACAAAAATTCGCTATAGCTTCTCTAAGATTGAATCAAAGCCTATGGAATCGAGCCTGGTACCTTTGGATAGCCATGGCCTAGCATGGAATGAGGTTGGAGTGCTTGGCCAAAGTGATGGAGGTGGTGGCCGTGAGTTTGGAAGGTGGAGAGGAGGTGTTTGACTTGGTTTGGAGGTGGATTGACATGGTATATATGTGTGTGTATATTTTACTTTACTTAGGAATATTTTGCCATAGAATTGCTAATAGTTTTTCAAGGCATGGAAGCTGTTAAAGAAGTGCTTTTAAAGCTTTAAGAAGAAGAGAAAGAAGAAGAGAAATGTTTGAATGAATGTGTGAATGTAGGTAGGTATTTATAGATTTTTCAAGCCTTATTTCTTAAGCAACTTAGCCAAAATATCTCACATCCCTTCCATCAATTTTTGGTCATGATTTCTTCCCCCCATCACTCTCCATGTGCTCGGTTCGCACCCCCTTCCATCCTCACCATAATATCATAACATGTGCATTGACTTTTGTATACTTAAAGGTGAAGTATTAAGAGAAATATCATGATATTTTTTTCATTTGTATATATGCATGCATGTATGTTTATTTTTATGTGTATGTGCATATATGACAAGCATATGCATGTATATATGTGTGCATATTTATCTTGTAAGGTTGCAACGACTTAAAACAAATTTTATTTGTGAATTCCAGTTTCGATCTTCGGTCATACTTTTACTTCCTATTTAATATATATATATATATATATAATATTTGAAAACTAACTTCTTATAGTTATAGATGAATTAAAATGATCGTATTTGAGTTATAAAACAATAAAAATCCATATTAAATAATTGTTTACAAAAAGTGCTATTATATCGATAAAGCGATACGAATTTTCTTATATTTTCAAATCAATTATATAACTTTATTATAAATGATTTACTATCACTTCATAACTAATTAAAATGAATTATTATTATTTAAAATTATTATTTGAATAACTATAATAATTATTAAATCATTAATCATTAAGTCTCAATTTAAATTCATAAATCAATTATTAAATATGATGCCGTTATTGATGATGTGATAAACACATTTTATTTCCTAAAAATAAAATAAATAATTTTATTTCATATTCTTATTTAAATGGATAAATAAGTGCGTATATCTAGCTCCGTTCATGACTTTTGATAACTATAAAGTTGTTTATTGATAAACGGTTTCGGTCATGTTACTGATATTTTTCCAAAGTTTATATTTTTGTAAATACTTATTTAAAAATAAGATTACCATCATTATTTATTTCTCAAAACATCATAATATATGTTTTAAAAAGCTTATATTTGAATATTTAAAATAATATAATTTATCAAAGTGATAAATTTGCAGGTCGTTACAGATATCAAACCTTTTTCCAATATTCCTAAATATGTTATGACATAAGGTATTACTATTATTATCATTGAGTGTTATGTTGATTTGATTTATCTCGTAAGACACCATTCCTGTTGGGTTATCTCGTCCGTAATATGGAAGAATGGTAAGTTAGTGAAATGGTATATAAGAATAGATACTACTTATTTGGTTATTATTAGAATTGATTTAAGCTTGGACTTTTGGGTTGAGGAGAGTATTGAGTTTAGATTTTTGATTGTAAAGCATATCATGGATTTGAATTTGTATTAATTTTTTTATGAAGATAGGTATTTTGGTAGGAAGGATGAGTATTAAAATCATATAAGTTGTATTGTTGATAATGGAATGAAGTTTTAGAAATTGTATAAATAGATATGATTTGGAGAATAAATAATTATGGAGGGTTTTGATCTCTGCTTATAAAATATATTCCAAATGGGATTAGCGGTGAGGATTATATAAGAAATATTTTTGATTAGTGTAGATAAATAATTTAGATAAAGGATTTTGATAATGGATTTTCAGCTAAAGGCATTGAACTAGTAAGGAATTAAAGAAAAGATATACTAGATTTAAATGGATACTAAGGTAAAATAAGAAAGTATCTCAATTGATTTGAATTCAAGTTTTTTATGAATGATTGAAGAAAATTAGTTAGAAAGTTCGAGGAAAGAGTATCATGGTTAGCATGTAAAAGGAATGCAGAGGCAATTTTATAAGAAATGGAACTTTGAAGGATTCATATATGATTTTGAGTAAGGAGTAGATATATTATTTTCAACCAACCCTCAGATTAAAGGGAGACTATCCATTCAAAGAAACTCTTTTAGAATAGCGACCTGAAGGTGCATAGTTTACATCGCATATGAGGTGCATGTAGGTAATGCATTATGTAGTCAATTCTTATAATCCTATCACTATCTTAGGTTAACATTTCTCTTAGGTTAAAACTCCACTTACATTTAGGATTTTAATTATATTGTTGCAATGGATGAATTGAATAGGATTTCTCTTATTTGGATGCTTGCTTAGTTGTAGGCAGTTTATTGTCAAACTTAGGATGGAATGTTTAGATTATTAAGGAGGTGATACTTTAAGCATCAAACTTATTGGACATTTGGAAAAGTGACATTATAAGTGTAATGATATCACTTAAGTTAGATTGGATAAAGATGTGTCATGTTCACCTGTTAAGACATGAGTTGATTTTCATGTTCATATGTAAAAGAAAGAAGGGTACGGTGATTCAAATTGTTTGGATTTATTTGGATAAGACACTATCTCCTTTGTGTTCTCTTACCTTAATAGTCCAAAAGGTTAATTGAGGAAACCACTATTGGAGGATTTAGGTGTTAAGTACGTGCATTTAGGGATGTTATGAGAAACTATAATTTTATTAAGTACATTGGTACTAAGGCTACCTATTGTTATGTATTGTGGTGTCAATTTTTCGAGATGGTAGCACATATTGCAGAAGTTGTAGACATGCATGTGTTTCTATGGTTAATGTTTAGGAGTGAGTTTATGCCAGTAATAGAGATAGTTAGATTTAGTTAGGGATAATGATTTGGTTAGGGGTATTTGAAAAATGGAGAAGTAGATTCGGTCTTTCAAATTAACTCAGTTTCATAACGTTTTCCTAGTTACTTGGCTATTAGTTAATTGATATCTAGGTTTGGTTGATTGACTGCTTGGATTTATTATTGTTGTCACTTATGTTACTTGATAGCATTTGCTTTGGATATTTTTATTTCATGTGATAGAATGTTTTATTTCCTAAATATGTTTAGGTGTTTGATTTTTATGATTCATCATGTATATATTTACCATATGTTGTGTTAATGCAATTAGTTATGCATATATGTAGAATTTATATGATCACCCTAGGATGCTTGCTTCATGTTTTGTATGTTAGATAATCTTATTCATAAAGAATGGCCCATGTAACGACCCTTTTTTTTGCATATTGGATGATCATATAATAATTTTATTTTATTTATATATAGTCGTATGACTCTAAATTTTTGTAGAATGACTCTTAGGCACATTTTCCATATCTATGATTTTTTTCAAATTTCTATGTGATCATTTTGGCCCTGAAAATCTTATTTGGATTACAACTTTTGATAGGAGTCGAGTTATGGTCTCAAACCACTTTCATTACTTCAGGATGATGGTTTCCCATTCTAAAAAGTAGTCGTAATAGAAAAGCAGACTTACCGTTTGAAAGTATTTTTGTTTTAAGTTTTTTCTACTGCTGGCTTACATTAGCGTGTAATAAAATAAGCTTATACATATGCCTATTAACCTATCTCGAAAATTTTGTTAAGGGAAGGCTGATAAGACAGATCTAAGTCATTTCCATCTTCTCGAAAATAGTTATAAGCTTCCATTAGCATAATCTCTTCAAAAATCATTTATTTTCCTTATTAATCTAAGGGAAGCCTGGGATTGCTACTGCTGGTTACATCAGTGTGTAATTAAATAAGCTAAATCATCAATAAAAGTAGTGATTACACATAAGAGCCTGGGATTATCATTTTGGTTGATTTGTATTCCTCTTCCTTGCCATCCACTTTAGATCTAAGGGGAGGAATTAGTATTTTAGGTATTTAATGAGCGGCTCTTGACCTCTCACTCTACTATGCATGTTTATATATTTTAAAAATGATTTTGACCCTAAATTGATCTAACATTTATCACATTTTAAAATATGTTTATAGTCAAATTTTAAATGTCTTAAAGTAGTTTTTAAATGGTTTTGCAACTCCTTTTTTTTCATATATGCTAGTGTAAAAGCTAGATTTAAATTAGGATGTGCTTAATTATCTTGTTCTTAGGTATTGCATATATGAATGGATGCTGTATGATATTCCATGTTGTATGTTTCGCTTTGATATGGTTTGTTAGTTCTTTTAGACAGCTAAGAAAGAGGTGGTTAAATTGGAAAATTAAAGGCAAAGATGATTGGAATTGGATAAAACTTGGAGGAGGGACTCTGAAGCATTGAAGGAGCACAAGATTTAAGTCACATCAAAATTAAAGTTAAGTGGAGGAGTCAATACCGAGAGCTCTTGTGCAGTGGAAATCGGCTCGACGGGCGATGGTTCTTCAAGTTGGGGCGTAGAGTGATGAGCAAAAGGCAAGTGCCAAAGTTTGGCTAAGTGATGGACCATGCACCGAGAGCTCGAGGGGCACAAAACAAGAGCTTTTGGAGTTAGCTCTAAGACCTTTAGAGTAGATGCTAAAGCTTCTAAGAGGAGTGGTCAAGGTCCAAGCACTTAGAAGATGGAACGCTAGAAGAAGATGAAGAAAGTGAGCTAAAATTAGCTAAGTGTACCACTCGGTATCGAGAGGTCCGATCAGTATCGAGAGGTCATTTTTGTTGTTATCGGGGTGGAAATTCCAAGAGAGGAAATGTAGACTCTGTAGGTCACGTTGAATATGTTTGTTTGTTCGCTTGGGATTTGATCGCAATGCAGTAGCACGATGATAGCTACAGACTTTGGTGTTGGCAACTCGATGGTGAATGAAGTTAGGTTCCGATGATGGAGGCTCGATGTTGAAAGGGATTGTGTAATTTTTTTCGACAGAGAGCGGGTTTTAGGAAGGGTGATCCATAAATAAAATAAGAGAATGGTTCTATCGCGGAATGAAGGAATGTAGAATGGTTCTTCGAGAATAATGAAAACTAGATGGAGCAAAGGAAGGGATCAAATATGCATGCTAAGGGATCGTTTTACTCGAAATGTGTTCTGATGTACTCAAAAGTAGGGGTATTATGGGGACGCTCATGGGTACTTTGTTCAGTTACCCCAAGTCAATTGTTTAGATCTATTTACCCTAGACCCATGAATTTGGGTCTAGTATTAACTTTGGGCTAGAGACTAGTACACAGAAAATGTCGATTTCCATTAGTCTCTGGCATGGGAAAGACCATACGAGTTATCATATTTAGAGCACAATGAGCGATGATGAGGATTGTTTGATGGATGCTATGGTTTCTTTGGTTGTTTCCTTCTATAATCTATCACTTTAGGGATGTCGCTAGAGTTAGGTATTGGGGACAGGGATATCAGGACACCTATTATCGTAATTAGTTTGTAGTATACCTTTATAATACATGTAGAGCAGCATATTATGCTCGTTATGTGTTAACTCTCTAGTTTTAGGGCAAGTCAGGTATGGTTCGTATACCCTTGTTCCTTACTATATTGACTTGCATAATATTTTGAGATTCATTACCACTCACACCAGATTGTTGTCTAACTCGATGTTTTAATTTTTGCTTCTTATTATTTCGAGTACTCTTAAATGAGTAGATAATATATAGCTGGTTTAGGTGCGATGCAATAGCTGTGCAGAGGATGGTTGGATGGAGCTATCTCATATTATATGTGGGTTTCTATGATTATTTTACTATGCAATACCGTGGAGCCTTGGAAGTGCTTGTATATTACTATTATTATGGGATAGTTATTCAAGTTTATTTCTATTTTGTATAAACTCCATTACTTTCCATATAACTTTGTGGATTGTGCTTTGATATTTGGATCACTTTATTATTAATATCTCTCCTGTTTTATATCTATGATGTATATTATATTTTCATGCATTATGAGATGTACGATCGGTTTTATGATGTTTTTTACTTCATTTTCAATCCTTAACGATCGTCCTACATCGATCAGGTACGTCAGTAGCGCACTATATAGTTATATTGGATGCTGACGGTGTAAGCCGCTCGTCACAGCCTAAGTGTTAGATATTTGCATGTGTAATTTCATATGTCATCTTAATATATATCATGATGCTAATTTATTGGTTCCACTTCATAAAGTACGCAAGCACAACCATATGCAAACATATACGAGCTAATGGAACACATACACCAATTTGAATAGTTTGATTTCATATTTCTTTTGTAATGTATAAATGCTTGATTTGATTGTTTTTTTATTATGTGAAACATTATTTGGTTAATGGCTAGATGATTGATTTGATTGTTTTTTTATTATGTGGAACATTATTTGGTTAAATGCTTATGTATTTGTATGTTATGCATTTTGATACGTGATATGATAGAATACGATAAATTCTTTTAAAGGGGAGAATGTAGTACCCTAAAAAATTGGTAAATATTTTAATTAAATATAAAAATTAATAATGTCTAAATAATTGAATATAACATATTAATAAAATAAATTAAGAACAAGAATGGTCGAATTGGTCATTTTCATGAATTTAGAATTTGACGATGAAATTGACGCCATTGCGACCATCTCATTTCTCTAATCTGCACAGTATTTTGGTTTACCTCATTAGGAGTCCATATAAAGGAATTATATTCAAAATGGAATCAGGGTTAGTTGGGGGCCAAGACTTAGGTTTGATTTTAGAGTCGACGGTTACTTCCCTCCTTCTATTTTAAAAGAAAAGCCATGTATACTTAAATTTTCAGAAACCAATGACCACTCCTGCCTCTTGCATACTAAAGCTCAAATCTCTCTAACTCTCTCAAATCTGTATGAAATTAAATAAAATCAGCGGCATTGTGAGGTTATTAGAGAGGACTAGACATATACATCAATTTGGAGGCGAAATTCTAAAGTAAGGAGACGTAGCAGGCCTGATAGCGAAGATTAAGGCGATGAATGACGATTCTGCTTTTCCTCTTCATATGATGCAATCATGATGCTACAATTATGATATGATAGCTATAATAGTCTAGAGAAATACTTATATACACCGATAATCAAATTAAATGGGGATCTAAGAGGGATTGATGATAAGCAGTAAATTATAGTTATGTTTTCACTAGATTCTTCTAATTTAATGAACATGCACCCAAATTGATGAAATAAAAAATTAAATCGAACATAGAAAATTAGGTTTAGGATACTAAGTATGTTCTCAGACAATCAGAGGTGGAACGGAGGCGGTCAGAGGGGGAAACGACAAGAAAAGATTAAATTCACGGCTTGGCAACTGCTAAGAAAACGTGTACACTGGTGCATCAGTCGCCCCAATTGGTCCACTGATGCATTATAAATTTGGAAAGGTTGAATCTGGACCCGTAAGAGTCTATAAAAAAAATCATCGATTTAGATCAAGTTCTCATTGTTTCTTGAAGGCGATTGGAGGCTATTACCGAGGAAAACAATGGTGTTATGAATTGAATGAATGTGTGTGACGATTGGATTCTATTTGAAGTAGATATATGCTATTATGATGTGGAAACGTGATAAGATGGTAACGTGAACGTGAATGATCCTATGGCACAAATAGGTGTCCTGGGATGCAAATGTGGATACGAATACATGTACAAATACAGATATGGATACAAATACGGATACAAAGCCGTGACATAAGTATGTGATCTAGGTATCGAGTTGCTCCCCTGAAGGTCTTGGTAGACCGGTATGGAGGTGAATGTTAAGCTAACCTATAGGGCGTGAGACTGGTCTAGGGCATGAATCCACATAGTTAGTGCGAGCACAAGATGCAACCCTGTAGGGCATGAGGCTAGTCCAAGGCGTGAGTCCTATATACGATTAATGTAATTGTGGATAATAGGCGATCTTGTAGCACATGAGGTGAGTCCAAGGAAGTGTGTCCATAGAGATATGATGCAACATGACTAGATATATAAGAAATTAGGTATGACGTGACCGGCAAAACGTAAGATGACTGAGTAATAGACTCATATCATTTAATAATATTATTTTTGGCGTGTAAGTAGAGTAAAGTATGACTCACTCACTAGAATAATGTTTGATCCACTCTTATTTTCCCCTTATATATGTGTGTGTATGCATGTATGTAACAAATCCTATGCCGATACTTCAATCCACATCCACATTCAGAGAATTGGGGGATTCAATTAGCAAAATCGTGTCTCAAATTTCAATTTCTTATGTCGTTTCAACCTACAACAAGAATGCTATTTTGAAACACCCCATACACCTTTAGGTATCCAAAAGGACATATTAAAAGGCATGGTGCGTTGTAGGTATAACTGAAACTAATAGAGACTAAGATTCATAAGACAAAATAGGTAAAAATAGCGGAAAATAAAATAATAACTTAATTAAAAAAAGTTTCAAAATTACTTCATGAATAAGTCAAATACCAAATACAACATCCATATCTCAAAGCCCATCATGTCTTATGAAATAAAAATTCATAATCTCAAAAACAGAGTCATAATATCCTTCATAATAAGCCAGTATACAAAAAGAACTAAAGCTGAAATAAAAGAAATACATAGTGGAGAACTCCTCCAACAAACCACCAAGCAACAACAATTTACTAACTTCTCCCTTGATTGCCTATGGGGGGAAGGGAAAATAGAGGAATGAGTCAGACTAAAAGTTTGGTGAATGATAGTACTTACTAGAGTCTTTAAGCAAGATAAAAGTAATAGACTCTATAATAGTTCTAGCATTAATAAGGATAATGAAGGAAATATGAAAGAGATAAACAGAAAATAAATACGATTAAATATTGCCCAATTTATAAGATAGGTTAACTTTGATTGCTTGCACTTGTCCTCGATTTCTGCTTTGATAAGGCTGAATTGCTAATCCTGTAATTAGGATGCAACCCTATTTCTACCCTTTCTGATCGACCTGCTACTCCATAGTACCTTTCTACGAACCAGCTGCTATATAATTCTCTACACAGAATGTTAACATGGACCAGACGACATATATATCTCCATACACAGAAGGCATTTATTTACCGTGGACCAGACACTACATATAACTCCCTATAGAATGTTATTGTGGACCAGATGACATATATAGTTCCTTACACAGAAGGCATTTAATTACTATGGACCAGACACTATATTTAACTCCCCACATAGAATGTTACCGTGGACCAGATGACATATATAGCTCCCTACACAGAAGGCAATGGTGTCTACGAAAGACACCCATACTAAGCGCTTGGAACTCATAGCTATTACTGAGCACCAGAATGGAAGTCGCACGTGTAATTGCCACCATGCCGATGCTACCTTTTGCTCCACCTATTGGTTCTTCTTATTACCTCCAACTCCAGCATAAGCATGCCCCTCATCCCACTTCAGGCTAATGTGAGAACACCGTGTGTCCATACAATCTATAGGGGAAATGCTGGTGGTATTGTCTCTTCATCCAAACAATATCTAGTTGCGTCCTTTATCCAAATCCTTCATGATTTGGATTTCTATTTGACTAATAACTACCATTCATAGCATAAGCATGCCCTAGGCTTACCGTTTTGTCTAATAAGAAATGTTATTTGGTACAGGTCCTACTTTCATCTTTTCTTATTAACTTAGGTAAATTATTTAAGTAAGCCTTTACATTTTTCTCTGCTATCTGTGCTTATCAATTTCTCCTAAGCCTTAAAATAAGCCATATTATGTTCTTTTTCTTATTATAACCTACGTTGTAATCATACTTATTACTTAACCCAACGTCTAAGTGTGAAAATAAGCTTCTTAGCTCCCATTTATATTATAGTCTTTGAAATTATAGTCTTTGAAATTTACATCTTATATTACATTTATAAATTATAGTCTTTGAAAATTTCTTATTCCTTCTTAAAATATTTCCATTTATATTATAGTCTTTGAAATTTACATCTTATATTCCATTATTTTAGTTTTCTTACAATTTAATCCGTATTCGCCTAATCCTATTCTAATCCATACTCGAAGAAGGAGGAGGAATAAAAGAAAACCGAAGAAAATCCAAAGCGTAGAAAGAAGATATATAAATGATAGTAAATAAACTAAAATACTGTAAGTAAACTGTAAATAAAAAGAAAAGCTATAAACTCTAAGTCTCTCCTCAACTTGTCCGCATACGACTTCTGTCTGTCTTGAGCCGTCTTCATCCTTCGCCGAATCAAGTCCAGCCTCTCAGAGGTCTCCCTAACCATCTTGGGTCCAATTAATAACTTCTCCGTAGACTCTACCCAACATGATGGGGACTTGCAAGGTCTCCCATATAAAGCCTCAAATGGTGCCATTCCTCTACTTGTTTGGTAATTATTATTGTACGCAGACTCAACCAATGGAAGATGCTCCTCTTAAGTTCCTCCAAAGTTCAAAATGCACATCTGTAACAAATCCTCAAGCACATATTTACCCTCTCCGTTTGGTCATATGTCTAGGGGTGATAGGCCGTACTCAATCTTAGTTGTGTCCCTAGCGCCTCCTGTAAGATTCTCCAAAACTCACTAGTGAAAATGGGATCTCTATCACTAACAACACTAGAAGGAACTCTGTGTAGATGGACCATCACTCGAATATACATGGATGCCAAAATATGAAGCGGTACACTTACTCTTAACTGGGATGAAGTGAGCACTCTTGGCCAATCTATCAACAATCACCCAAATGCTACTGCTCCCTTTACTAGAACAGGGTAGACCATCAATGAAATCCATAGAAATGCTGTCCCACTTCCACTCTGGCATGTCAAAGGGCTGAAGTAATGTACTGGGCTTCTACTGCTATGCTTTTACCCTTTGGCATATGAGACATGTTTAGACAGCTAAATGTCTATTGAGTTAGGAAGTAGCCGAACGAATTTTGAAATTAAAATAACTACAAGCGCACGGTGTACTATCGTAGTACGTGGCGAGTATGGGTCGATCCGTAGGGAGTTGTTGATTTTAAATTTTCTATTCAATCAAATTAAACCAAAGTTGATAATTGTTTAAGCTAGAAAAGGAGAAAAACAAAAAAAAGAAGATTGATAAAAATATGAGAGTGTTAAGACAATTTAGTGGCAATTTCCACTCTTTAGATCACATAAATCAACAATTTGAAGCTATGATCTCTCTTTTCTTGTCATTAGTGTAATTAGTTGATGTGCTTATCATAAGTATGGTATATTTTTGCTATTAATTGGCCCGGTATAAACCATCAAACTATAACACAACCACTAATAAACATTTAACTCTCATGAAATATAACAACAAAGTTGAAAGCAAAATCTATTTTAAGCATGGCCTATTAACTATTGTTTAGAAATATAGGCCATCAAATTTCAATTTCAACAATCACTTCATTACCATCATCATATGCAGATGAAGAGGTAATTATTGTTTGTGATTGTTTAAGCATAGTTTATTTGATGTCAACAATATAAGCTATCAAATTCAAATAAAAAAACAAGTTAAACCACTTCAAATCATTTCATTTAAGCACAAAAGAGAGCATAAACAACAAAATGTTGGATTTACATACAGAGAGCTTCATTACCCCTAAATTAAAGGGATTAAGCTCTCATATTTGTTATCATATGAATAAATGTAGAAAGCAACATGAAACATGAAGAGAAAAGGAGAGTAAAATGAAAGGAAAAATTATTCTACTTGCATAAAGTAAAATAGATCTACACTACAAGATGAAAGGAAAATAAACAAGAGAGGAAAGGAGAAATATATTAAAGTTGCATAAAACAATTACATGAAACAAAATAGCTAATTAGCCATGGAAAAAGAAATAAGAGAGCTTGATTTATTTTTGAAGCAAAAACTAACTCTAAGAGGAACTAAGGTATGAAGAGGGCTACATGAAACATAAGAGGTATATATACATGTGTTAAACTCTAATTCATATTTTTGGGGAATGCCCAAAATACCCTTGAGAAAGTGTGGAGGCCAAGTTATCATTAGCTTCTACTAATCATCATTTAAGTGTACATAAAGCCGCTAATTCCATAAGCATGTGCATTAGCCTCTAATTTGTACATTAAGGTGGTGGCTAGATGGGGTCCTCCATGTTTTTCACTTTGAATTATTTCCATCTTCATTCCTTTGTATTCATTTTGTGCATGCATGTGTCTTCATGAAACCACTCCTATTTGAGATCAAATTCCTACACAAATATATATAAATTTCCAATTAATTTTTCTCAAATAAATATATGCACACAAATGACATTTTGCCCCTATATGAAGATAAATATGTGACAATTTGAAAATAATTTGAATTTGGTTTAAACAAGTTAAACTACCCAATATGATCATTTATTCAATTTAAATAGATTAAATATGATGGTAAAAATATGCACATTTATGTGCACGTCAAATACCCTTGCACTTATCTTTTTATTCGTACTCGAATAAAGAAAAACTAAGATAAATCCATTTTCGAGGAAGCACGATTGCATTGAGCATATGCAACAAGCTGTTAAACCTCTGGGTGTCCACATTAGGACGAGTGTTGTCTCGTGAGGGTTTTCAGCGGATACTACCCACACAATCCAAATGCAGGATAAAAATATTTACAAAATGCAAGATTTATTTACAAAGGGATGAATGTGAGTTTTTGAAATATTTACAAATGAAAGATTTATTTTTAAATCTACACAAATAAGTTAAATACAGGTTTTGGTCATTATCTTGAAAATTTAAGCCATTTACTCGTCAAAATTTCTAACAAAAATCAAGTTATCATAACAAACAGACAATAGTTTAACTCGTTATTTAGGTTGATAACAAAGTGTAATTATGAAATGGATCCTTAGTTGATAAGCAAAGTCTATCAAAGTGGTATTTTCATTTATATTCAATAATAAGTCAAATCAAATAAGTTAAAATAGTGCTTGGATTTCATTTTCTTACTCTCCTCATTTTTTCTTTTGAAAATTAAATTAATATTAACAATATTTATATATGCCTAACTCAGATAAACTAAGGCCAGATATATTACCCGTGCACTGCCTTGCGGACTTATGTGAGAGGAGTACAGAGCGTGGCCAGTAACACACGAGTGTGAAGACCTATTGACTGTAGGTGTTATTAAAATGAATATTTATATATACACCTAGCTCAGATAAACTAAGGCCAGATATACCGATCGTGCACTGCCTTTCGGGCTTACGTGAGAAAGGTACAGAGTATGGCGAGCGTACATACAAGTGTGTACGCCTATCGACCGTAGGTGTTAATAGAAAATATCTACATGTATACAAATGTTTTGTTTTTTTTATATGTTTTTTCAAAATTTTTCTTGAAAGAGAGAGTTTTGCAAAATAATCTTAGCACCACTTTACTTAAAAGACAAAAAAATGTTACATCATTTACTTTAAATCAACCACTTTTTAAAACAAAGATTTTCAATTAGGATATATTTCATAGTTATCATGTGTGAACCTTCCTATATATTAGTTAAACTGTCGTTATTTGTAATCAAACTTCATTTTTATTTTTGTTAAGATGATTAAATTTTCAATAATTTCAATTTAATGAACCAAAACCATATATTTATCTTATAATGTTTCTTCAAAAATAAATCAAAATGCTTTTTTTTGGTATTTTAAAATTTTGATATATTTTTTTAAGTTGTGGAAGAAAAAAATGAAAAATTAATCATGAAAAATCGAAAAGAAGATGAGTCTCCCCCACATTTGATTTTGACTGTGTCCCCACAGTCAACCCAAGTAGAAGGAGGAAAAAAATAAAAACATAACATTTATTTAAATGAAAATGAAAAGATGATTATTTACATGACATCAGAAAGTATGCCGTTAAAGAGTAAATGAACCGGTCTTCTAAAAACCGATTCAGCTGTCTCGTCAAGTATGCTCGACATGGCTTAAGCGCAAAAAACCAAACTATAAAATATTTTAAAGTTGAACGTTGATTTGGAAAACCAAATGTCGTTTTATTAAAAATCATACGAGTTGTTTTATTTTCGATGATTTTTGGGGTTGATAAAATGATTGATTGAAATTCAAGTTTATTTTCACCAAATTGAAAGTTAAGCTCATCATCAACAAAATTTTCAAAATTATCGATTTCAAAATTGAAATGGTGATTTCGATTTTTCCAAAGAAATTGTGTTCATTAAATTCGTCATCCTTTGTTGGATTATCAACAACTTCATTACATATGTCAAGTTCAAAATCGAAACTTGTTGTTTCGAATTTTCAAAATCGAGAAAAGGAAGATCAAATTTAAATTTGGTTCCATACACTCAAAAGAATTGAAATCCAACTCAATTACCAAATTTTCAACAACTTCGTTAAGATTTTCGTTTTCAATTTCAAAAGTTGTTATTTGAAAATCGTCAATTTGGGTAAAAGATGGATTATCACTCGACTCATCACACGTTGGGATTTGCTTTTGTTTTTAACATTGTTTCATATATATTTCAAACAACAAATTTGTGTGATCATCATAATTTCGTTCATTTGTTCAACAAAATCCAACTTATATTATTGACTTGAGAATTTTTGATTTGGATTTGTTGAGGAAAAAAAATTTCAATCGCATCATAGTCGAGATCATTCCCATTGCCAAAATTATTTGAAAAGTGGCTCACAATTTCCTTTTGATCTTGAAATTCATTTTGGAGTTTAAAATTGAATTGACATGGGTTATACTCAAAAAAATTTGAATTTTGAAGTGAATTCAAATATTGAAATCCTTGACTCGATTTATTACACAAATATGAATTACACAAATCATTTATACTTTGATTTTGTTGTATAGAGAGTTTGATTAAAGTTGAAATGCTATTTTCAAGAGTCGAGGGTTGATCATTGTTTTGAAAATTTTGTTGTTCAAAATTCGAATTGTTTATAGAATAGTTTTCGTTAAAATATCCATACGAATTCGGAGTGAAATCATATGGATTATATTGATTTTCACAACTATTGTAAAATTCAAGCGAATATGGAAATTCAGACATTTTCAAGAATGTTTTTTGTAGGAAAAACATTTACAAATAAAATTTATTTTTCAAAAGGAAATTGATTTTTTTTTTTGGGTTTTCAAATTTTTTCTTTGTTTTTGAAAAGGTTTTATAATTATTTTTTTGGGTTTTTGATTTCCCAAAAAAATAAGTAATTTTTTTTTGGAATTTTGATATGAAAATTTTCAAAGGAAAAGGAAAAAAACTAAATTAAGAGATATTTACAATTTTTTTAGTTTTGGATTTTGAATTTCTTTTGTTTTTGTTTTTTTTAATGCAAGCAAAGAACAATGTAAAGCAAATAAAAACAAGAGGTATAGCAAGCAAGCAGTTTATTTTTATTTTTCTTGGCAAGCAGCTCCTTCCTTTATCTGCTTTGGCAAGCTGAAAATAAAAACAAGATATAATATATATACACATATACACACACACATATACACACATACACACAGTTTTTTTTATCAAAGAAGAAAATCAAACCACAAAAAAAGAAAATAAATTAAAACAAATTGAAACCTTTTTTTAAGAAAGAAAAACTAGAACAAAATGAAATGAAACTTGTTGATTTTTTCTTTAAAGAGAACAAAAAAATGGAAAATTAAATAGAGAAAGGAAAATTAAAAACAAAAAGAAACACGACCCAGCCCACTTTACTAATAAAATTGAAAAGAAATTCCCCTAAATAAACTCACAATCAAGCTACCGCCCACTTCAGTTTTCTCTTCTTTTTTATGAATAACACTTCTTCGTCCTCGAGTCAATTGACTACTTCAATTCTCAAAACCAAACTCACTCTCAATTTCGCAGTCGCTAGTTAACAGCGGGTATATTGATTCTTCGTCGAAGGCAGTGGGTAGGTTGGAATCGGGTTTAGGTATGGTTTTGTCATGATTCGTGGTGATGACCGAAGGCAAATCATGGTGATTTTGGAAGTCGACAGGGCGAATTGGAGGTTGTGGTTTTCGTTCGATGATTGATTGAAGCCAGGAACTGCAATAATGTGGTGGTCGTAATGCGATGGCTGGTGATTGTGGAGTTTAGGGGTCTGTTGTTAGAAGAAGTAGGGTAATTGTGCGGTGGTGATAGGTATTATTGTGTTGAATGAAGCATTGGTGGAGGAAGAAGTCAGATGTCGGGGTAGATGGTGTTCCGGCAGCAAGAAAGAGAGAATGAGAAGGTAGCAGTAGTGTGGGTAAGTATGCAGTGGTAGTTTGTGTAGTAGAAAGAAGATGGCAATAATGGCAGCAGCAATGTGTATCAAGCAAGCATAGAGGATGTTTGGGTTAGTTGCGATGGCTATTGGGAATGGTGGTTAAATGCAGCTGCTTGTAGTGAAGGGAGGTTTGTTGAAATTACTGTTGTGATGTTGTAATGGTTATGGAAGATGTATTGGCAGCGGAGAAGCAACAGATTGAGGTAGCAAGAGGAAGGCTGGGTAAAGGAAGTATGCAACTGCAACAGTGTACAGGGGTTTGCTGGCAACAGTTTGCAGTGGCAACAACGTGGTTCAGAAGATGATGGCAGTTGCTAGTAGGAGGTTGAGGTGTAATGAAATTGAAGATGATGGTTTTGTGGAGATTGTCAGAGATGGTGGATGAAGCAGTTAAAAAGGGGTTTGGAGTTGTGGTTGTGGAAATGCAGTATGAAGGGCGGCAGCTCGTTGTTGTAGTAATGGGAAGGCGGTAGAAAGGTTGAAGACAGCGAGTTAGAGGGAGAGCAATGTAATGTAAAACAATGAAAACAAAGAACAATGCAATGTGAATTGTATTACACTGTCTGTAATGTTGAAATAAACAGATATTGTTAGGAAATTGTAAAAAATTTGTGTTTTTTGTTTATTGTTTTTTTTAAAGAGAACATAAAATTAACTGAACCTACAGAAAATGAAACTACAAAGAAAAATGAAATTGCAGAGAATGTACGTGACGCCCCACCTCTATACTCACACTAGCCAAGGACACTACGAGGTAATGCCGTCAACTAGAACGAAGAATAAGGCTGTTGAGGAGCGACCATCTGTGTAATTGCCTTGTGCGAGTACCGATATATCAGATAGTATAACATGCTTTTCATTTCAAGAGGAAATTCGACATATCAAATACAAACCCAAAGCTATTACACAGTGGCTATGTGATCTTCGGGACAAATATAGAAATAAGCATAACACAAATCAGTCACAGATATCCATCTCACAAAGGAGGAAACAAATATGAATATATCACATAAAAGTGTACGTCAAAGTAGTGGTCATATAAGAACCTCTACATCACAAAAGAATAGGTACAAGTGCTAGGCAAAAGAATATGTATACATCAAGGAATCTCTATCTCGAATGTATAATGACAAAAACTACTAAATTAAGTAGTTAGACAAAAGTCAAATGATGGTCCCAGATAAGGAGTCAAGCAGAAGCACCTGTAACATCTCGGTCTGGCCCGAGTATTATTTAATAAAAAATAATAAACGGATCAGTCTAGCTATAAATATCAGATAAAAAATGAGACATAACAAGAGATATGACAAAAACGTATGATAACAATAATTCCATACTGTGAAAAGTATACATTCAATAACAACAAAAATCATACTATATCTCAAGAATCACAAAGGTCAAAAAGAATGTCGTATTCTTTATTTTATTCACCAAACCACAAATATTGACAAATATGTCAATGCCAATCGCAAAATTGGTGAAACACAAATTCTAGAAATCATCAAATAGAAATCCAGTAAATCACAAAAAGGGGGAGAAGGCCTATCACAAACGGGAGCATGAAAACTCACTAACACGTGCATCACAAACGAGACGCTATCCCATGGTCGCTAACCATAGAGTCGGTGCAACGACGTAATACAATAACAGTACGCCCGAGGAACCTGAAACTCGAATAATTTGGAACAACGACGTAATACAATAACGGTACGTCCGATGAGCCGAACTCCATAAAAGAACATGGGTCGCTAGCCCATAAAAATGAGTCGAAACTCCAAAGAACCCATAGGTCGTTAGCCTATAAAAGAAATGAGGCGAAGCTCAATAAACGAGGTATAGTCCCCCACAGGAAAATAAATCAGTTCATCAATTTGAAACTCAAAGGAAAATAAATGGAAGATATGCAAATTCATTTAAAAATATGATATGAATGGATTAGAGCACAGGTTGTTGTGGCACCCCCGCTTCTATACCCATATTACTCAAGAGTATTACTAAGTAATACTATTGAGTAATACGAAGAATGAAGTGATTTGAGGCACACACGTGAATATTCCCTTGGACTAACCCTGATACGTATTAAAACATTAGATAAATAACTCACTAGTATGTATGTAATGTTGGCACAAAGTAATAAACATGTATGCCTCCAAGATAGAATAATACATAATGTACAAAAAAATTATAGAGATCACATAATCAATCGCAACAATAACATATAATATACAATATACAATATACAATATATGTCAAATACAAATCACAATAATATAGAGACTATACAATACATAATGATATCTAAAATACAGAATATCTAGTCTCCTTTATGCCTAAAAAGTAAAAATGGTCTCGTCGTTCCTAAACCTATATGTCTCGGACTGACCTGAGTATTATATATTCTTGATGTTTTAATATGTACTCGTGTTAGTCCAAGGGAATATTCACGTGTGTACCCCATATAACCTCATCCTTTGTATTATCTGACAGTATTACTCTATAATACTTAGCATGGGTATAAAGGTGGGGTGTTTCATCCTATATATGCGTATAATATGCTTACCTCCTTCGAGCTATAACTATATATGTATGTGTCTATATATACATATATATAAACAATGTACTACCAAAAAACCTTGCCACTTAATACTACTTAAATAGAGAGGAGGCAGACCCAACGGCCATTTAATACCTCAGTCCCCGAAGTAGGCCCCTGTAACGTAAAAGCTAGTCAACCGGTTCTATCTATAGTAACCAATTACCTATATATACAGCTCTATAATTTATATTTTAATTGTTGTACTACTAATGCATCTCAAATACTCATCTACGGTTAACTAGCCCACCTTCAACAAACAAATTTTCGTCTAACCATCTATTTTGAGTCTGTGTGTCTCCTATACAGATTCTACACTAGTAGGAAGTAAAATCCGTCAAGGCATAACCTAAGTCTTTGCTACCGTTCGCTCGGGACCTTGGATTGTCATAGCCTATATGCTAGACCTACTGCTAAATGCTAGTACAAAATACTGACATAGCCGTCGACCTTCCACGACTGAAATTCCATTTAAACTAACATAAGTAAGTCAAGGAGAATGCCCCTTCCTGTTACTTAGTACCTTTTATTGAAAGCGAACCAGACCCCATGTCCTTAAAAGTATTAGGCCAATTAATACTTCAAATCCGAGATGAACCCTTGGTATATTTTCTTCCATTTATCCTCAACGCATATCCTTTCCCCACAGTTCTTGTGGTTGAGGATTCTCACACAGTAGTAAGTATACACAATTGCTAGTAGCCTCTAGGTGAAGGACGGACTTTTGTTAGGTAACTCTACTGACCTCGTATCCCAACCCGCCAAACAAAACTGGACACCTAAAGCCTAACTGTTGGGCGAGGCCCACTAATTCATGCTCATTCTAGATGTGTAATTGAAGCTATAGAATTTCCTACAATGAAAATTATATTGCCTTCTACGTACATTTAATAATGTTAATATTTACTTGTTCGCTACGTAGTTATTCTTATTTTAGACGCTTAGGCTTTGGGTTATCGTTTCCTTCTTATGTCTATAAATGTCAATTATCCGTAATAACTGGTCATTAATGTCAAAATTGGATAATCTATAATGATATTTTTTTAACCCGCTTCAAAGTCCGCTTATTATGCCTATTCAATTTCACCATTAATGCCATCTTAAAATCCCTAATCATTCCTCGTTTAATTATTTTAACTCTCCATTAACTATAAATTTATTGCCCATTAAATTTGTAGTCCATAAAGTTTGAAACTAGTATTCCTTCCTTTTTCAACCTCCTAGTCTTATTTTATTATTAATAACTAGTATGAATATCGTTGTAAATTATGCTATGTACATTTACCGTTAAGCGCGGTTATATTTGTGTGTGTGTATTTCTATTTCTAACTATTAACCCCTAAACTAGAACATCCATTTTTATATTTAAATTTATCGGAGCTATCCTTTCAAAAAGGATTACCTTTATAACTTCCCATAAATTATCCACTTTGGCTCCGTTAGAAATTACAAGGAACTATCTCTTTTATTTTATTGAAATAGAAAGTTCAAACTATAAAGAAGAATATTTGTACTTTGAACATCTCTTTTCTTTTTGGTATAATCCTCATTAATTTAAATATTGTACTTTTATACATTTGTAAAATTAGATAATTTATGGAACTTATATGGAAATAGATATAATTAAATTATACCCTACTTCAGATAAATTAAAACATAGAAATTCACATTCCAAGTCAACTAGGGCAACTTAATTTACAACCTAACTATAGACTTGGAATAAACTCTACAACTTTACAAACATTTTTTAGTAATAACTATTTGGAACCGATTTAAAATTTTCATTTTAGATTCTACATACTATTCTTATTCCAATTACATATTTTATGAAATATGTAGGAGATAATCCTATATGTTTGTTTTAGCCCTGCAGCTTATCAGATCTTATACAGGCATAATAATTAAATAATATTCAACGATATAAATTTCAATGTTATAAATAAATTGTATAATTTTCCACTCACCTTTCTAGCTTTCTAAATCTCCAAATCTGAATTCATCTCTTTACTTGGCTCCTCTTCCATTTAGGTGATTGAAAAAATTACATACTTTGCCCATACCACTAATTTATGCTGATTTATTTCATTTAAATGTTATGTCTATTACTTACGGCTGATCCGTTAAGTCCTATATATGCATATGATAAGCCTTACCTCCTCCAAGGGGGTGTGTGTATGTCTATATATATATATATATATATATATATATATATATATATATAGACACACACACACACGAACCACTATCCAAAATCCCCAGCCAAATAATACCTCATAAGTAAGGAAGATGCAGACCAAACAATCATTTAATATATTTGTTCCTAAAGTGGGCCAACAGCAATGCAAATGCTAGTTAATCAATCTAGCTACAGTAACCGATGTGTAACGACTTGCTTTTCTGCAATTCAAGTTGACAATAAATCATACATGTCCATCTCAAGTCAAATGGAAAGACGGATAGTTAAGAAAAGAAAGAAGAAAGAAAAAGAGAAGAGAAGAAAAAGAGAAGAGAAGAAAACGAGAAAAGAAACTAAAAACAACACAGAATCTCACAATCGCAGCGGAACAACATATAATATAATATCAATAATCTTTACAAAAGAGAAACTATTATATACGTACATCCATCAGAGTGTGACAATAAGCACAATCGTCAGCCTGGACAGTTATAACATCATGTCCTCACAATTGCTAATAATTTCAATAACAAAGCAGCGGAAAAATAAACATATACAAGAATACGACTTGAAGACCTCCTACTCGTCTCCTGAGCTCCAATACATGCAAACCAATATGTAAATATGCTCAGTCTGACTCGAGCATTATAACAAAATAACATATGAATCAGTCTGGAAAACCAGCATGAGAAAACACACTCAGCTAGATTTTTAAGACATAAAAACTTTGAAAACAAAGTTATCTCGTAAGACCACGCCGCATATAAAAACACAAACGGGTTTCCACCTTACGATAACCAAAATATTTCATATAAAATCCTCTGATATTATAGTTGTGCCTACTATACAAATACTTGTTAATCATAGCCGAAATTGTTACATTAATTAAATTCCAGCATACCAGGTTCTACAACCAAAACCGAAGGCTCGTATTGGAGAATGGATTCCAACTATGAAAGGGTAAGGGTTTACCCACCGAATCCGTACACCTCTAGATAAATGTACGAGGGGTCATAACACGTTGCACCTCTACTACTCGAGATCAGACCAGCCCCCTTCTCAAGTAGCATCGAATAAGACCACCTCTTGGTTGCAATCAACAACGACATAATGGGATCCTAAAAAATACATGAATATTGCTCTAGATTTGGGATGATCATACCCTACTTGGGTACGACCCACTTAGCCCCGCCACATGTCCTGTTTTATTCATTTCCTGGGTGTAAGGCTTGAAGAGGCAATGCTCTTACCATTTATATAACACTTTCCACTTGGAATGCTAACATTACCCTTCAGGCAACAATGCAATATCAGCATTCATCCATACAAGTTAGTTCTGGGACTGAATGAAACGATTGAGAGCTCCGTCTCCAATTCCATCAATTTCAAAACATCTTCACTTAGAATGCTTAAGTTGGATCATAGTGGTTTTCGGATAAAATATCTGATCTCGGTCTCTTCGAAACAACATTCAATAATTGCTGATAAACTCAACCCCGGTTCTTTAGGAAATAAACAATCAAAGATAAAATCAGAGATTACCTCCTAACCGTTAGTGGATGAATTTTCTTATCATTGTCCTAGAAGAATGAAACGAGATTTACATGCACAGTACAACATCATAAGAGATGATTATGCGATATAATTCACGTGTTTCTCCTAGATATTTCCAAAGTTACTTTTGGGTCCAAATTTTGGCAGTCGGTTATTTAACTATCGAGTAACAAACATTCAATCAGGGATTTAATTCCATAGGAAAAACCAACATAACCAAGCAACACGAAGCCTCCTTAATTAATCTTTCATTAATTAAAACCATGTTGTAAATGCTTGTATTAAAATACTTTTACAAAGATCTATTCACAAACCCTTCTACTTCCAATACATAGAAAATATCCATATACTTATCTCAATGGCATAAGTATATTTTCCAAACACTAAGTAAGATCTTCCTTTTACCAAATTCTAAAATCATTTATAAACTTCATTATAAATTTCTACAACCCTTTAGAAACCATTTATAAATTATTCCTCAAGTCATTTATAAACCCTTTATAAAACCATGCAATTATTTATAAACTCTTTTTATAAATCTATAACCCATTTCTAAAATTCATGTATAGATTTCTATCTATTTATAAGCCTCTTTACCTTGTAATAATCTTCCTTTAAATCTTCAAACCATTTTATAAGTTCCTCTTATAAAAATCCAAGTCCGTTTACAAATCACTATTTATGAATCTCGAAAACATCACAAATAAATAATTATTAACCTTTAACCTCTTAAAAATAATTACTATAATTCAAAACATTATGAACAAAACAATCGTTAATCTTTTCCATGTAAATAATAATAGTAAGTTACTAAAATATTATTAATAATCATTATTATTAATTTCAAACCATATTAATAATTTAAATAATTAACTTTTCAAAATTATTTAAATATTTATAAATAACTATAAGCAATATTAACATGAATAACCAACTTTAAAACATAATATATTTCCTTGATAAATACCCATTCTTAAATCTTCAACCAGCTATTTCCATATTTATAAAAACTTCCTTTCATAAATCCCATTTATATATGAATTCCATTTATAATTTTTTTTATGAATCTCACTTTTCATAAATCTCACTTAATGTCAATCACCATCGTTTTAGCGCTACTTCTATATGGATAAGTTCCTTTTGTAAATTCTTTTCTATTTATAAAATATTGTTTAACATTCCAATTTACCCTCACCTTCAATTTTCAAAATAGAGTCAATTATTTATAAAATATCAGTAAGTATCTTAAAATGAATCAACCGTTTGATTTATTTCTCCAATTTATTAGACGATAATGGTTCCCTTTAATTAATAAACCCCACTTATAAATTCATACTTTATTAACAATATACGATTTATAAATCTTTACTTCCTTTGTAAAAATATCACTTTGTAAATTATCCCATTTATAAATTTCCCGTTTATAAATAAATCATAATATATGTACCTGTATACATATATCACTTTATACAAAGATGATTAATAAATATTATACCAAAATATTTCTAATTTCTTTTAAAACATATCCAGTTTTATCCCTTTATTATAAAAAATGGACTCATTTTCTAAGATTTTAAAATTATATATTTTACAGTTGGAAAATCTCTATTAGAATATTTTATAAAACCCTCAATTTGTAATATCTAAAATCATACTTTCATTTTAGGAAACTTATTAAAACATATGAAAATTCTCGAAATCACTTTGAAATCCCTTTCTAAATCAAATCACTATTTTATAGTATTTTAAAATACCAAAATGAGGCCTGGTGCTACTAAAGCACTAATTAAGCAAAATCATACCCATGTCATCAATATGGCGTTCAACGAATCATATATCACCATATATATGAAAATAAAATCAACAGCATGGGGAATCCTATTGGATCCCTCCAACTTGTCACAGACAGCATATAATCATAAAAATATAAATCAACCGCTTTGATATGGGTTTCGTATATAAGGGGTTATCCATTCTTACACGGGAATGTAATAGGCTCTCATCCGCTATAATAGGCCAGAATATATCCAATCCAACTAATAAATAATTGGTAAATTATCCAAACAGTTAATAAATATCAATAATAAATATCCAAACATCCAATAGATAACTTTTATCGACTTAAAAATATATTTCCGGTTAACCAAAAAGATGGGATTAATTCACTTTGATTTTAAATAGTCACCAAACGTCATGATTTGGATTAAAATTTAACGGATGTTCAATTTTGATCCAAAATTTTAAGTAGCTTTGAATCCTTCTAATCTAACTCCATAGTGTAGTATTCGTTGATACGAACGCAATGCAACTTGTCACGCTCGAAATGGACCTCGTACGAGAAAGTTATGGATTTATTAATACTCAATATAATTTAAAATTTAATTAACGTAATTAATATAATTTAAACTTTTAACCTTTTCCTTTCTCCCTCCCTCAAGCTACAGACCGTGCTCGTCCATGACATTTTTTTCTTTTCTTTTTTTATTTTGCAATCGATGATCGCTCGCGCAATCCAACAGCTGGCCGCCCTACGCGCCACCGCTGCTCCAGCTCCCAGCATCGCCTTGACCGGCACTCCAACCTCTCACACGTGCACGTATAACGCCGCAAAACCCAATTTGTTGCAGATGAATGGAGGGCCTTGGCCCCCGCCTCGACTCATCGTTCGAGGATCCCACCATTGAATAAGCTCGTATCGTTGCCCTCTATATTTCCCTACATGAAGTCGTCGGCTAATTTGGCCCCTGGAGGCTCCGATCGATGATGGCCATTGGATTACTTAGTTTAATGGCGGTTGGAAATTTAAGGTTTGCAAATGGATGGAAGTTGAGGGCTATTTAGAGAAAATTTTCCAAATATTATTCATCCATGAAAATTTCAGACTCCAAACAAAGCATGCCCCTCTGACGTTCTATATATTACACCCCTATTCTGATCATAATGGAATATATATCGGAAGACAAGTCCATCATATCCAGAAGTTAGCTTTTCAAAACCAAATTATTTTAATTAAAATTCCTTAAATCAATTTCTACGCATTTCGAACGCGCACAACCAAACGATATGTCCAATTGTTATGAAATTCAACGACATAAAATAATTTACTATTATGGATCCAACGAAACTGGTTTCGTCAAAATGGAAGATTATGCCCCGAAAAGCTATTTTTACACGTTTAAAACAAGAAATTTCCAAAATTAGTTAAATCACTTTTAAATCAAAATTAAAAGTTCACCATCTTAATTCTTATTCAAATAGAATTAAATAAACTTTTGAAATCATTTTAATTAATATTAATTCAAGATTCAATTATTTTAACAATTCCAAATATTAAATTCAACAATTTAATAATCAAATAAATCGTTATATTTGAAATTCAAGTTATTTAAGTTACAAAAATAACTTTTCAATATTTAAAATCAATTAAATATTCTAAATTCAAATGACTAAAATTCTGGATTGTTACACTCTCCCCCCTTAAAAAGAATTTTGTCCCCAAGATCACCAAGTAAAAAAGATGTCACAAACCCATTTATTTTCCAAAACAATTAGTTAAAATGGATTACCAAATTTCTAAGTCTTTCAACTCAATTCATAGTTACTAATTAATACCATTCCAAGTTATAAAACCAAAAATCCAAATTTTAGTTATCAATTTTTTTTCAAAATTCTCAAAAATTTTCTAACGCCTTAAAATTTCATGAGCATCTCCTTTGCATGACTCGATCGTAGAAAATCACAATATATATATAATCACAAATATACATCTCATCTTCGAGGATGAGGCATCCCGTAGGAAAAAATAATATAAAAGTATGATATGTAATCTGAGATGTGTACCTTTTATTATGTTAGCAAGCATACACAATAAATATAGCACGAAAACTAGTATCAATATATATAACATAAACTAATACATTAACTACATGCAAATGTAGCAAAGGTGACAAAAGAAACCATCAAACAACTAATATTCTTTCAATTAATTCATAATCATATCAGTTTACATTGTACAATGGCAATATTAAATTTATTAAAGCCAGTACGATGTACATATATCATCCGTACGCAAAACCATACATATTCGCTCTCTCGATCACACAATTTCACTTTCGAACTAGTATCGTTCACACTATTATTCTAGTGCGGACTTAGATTTGGTTCCTTGATTAGAAACCACTATTCTCCTTGCATAGCCATATATTATGATAGAGAGTATCAGAATCAATCAAAAATCCATATCTAGGGTTAAAAGTTAAGAAACCGAGTGAAAAATCATAACCTAGATCGATGCAAATCACCTTGAAATCGTATATCGAATCTGGATCAAACTGTTATGCGAATAAAATAATATACATACAATTTACGTATTTATTTCGACTTTCTTTTAACTATACCAAATTCTTTTCGTTCACATTAATTTCCACTTACATCCAATTTATTAATATTCACTTTAAATTCAATTTATTTTTAACAAGATTTCATTCCATATTCAATTTACTTAGTATAATCTCTTTAGTACTAACAACACTCAACAACCATTCTATAAAGTTATTTACGTAAGTTCATTTTAAACATTTTATACAACACTTCTAATGTTTATTTCTACTTCATAACTTTAGTTTATATTCAACTCTATTAAGCAACATCGTAAACCATATTCAATTCAATAATTCATTTCATTAGCTCAATTTAATTCATTCATTACATTAATTTATTTTACAGTTTACTTCACTAATTTATTTCATTACTACAATCAATTTTATTTATTTCTAGCAAACAAGATTCCAAAACATATTCAATTCATTTTACAACTTAAGTTGAATTTAATTTTATAACTCAAGTTCATTTCCATTTCATTAATTTATTTTATTAGTTCATTTCATTAATTCTTTACAAATCGAATTCAATTTCAATTTCATTTAACTTTGCTTTGGTTAAATTTCATTAACTCCATTTATTTAACTTTACTTAAGTTAAATTTAATTACCAATCTCAGTTTACGATTTCCATTCCTTAACATTCAAATTTAACAAATTTAAAATTTGTTTTTAGCTCAGTATTCCTCCAATCCATAGGTTATACAAGCTTATTTACTTAAAATTTCATGAAATTTATTTGACTCAAGTTTATTCACATACTATATCTATAATCCAGGGTTATATAAACTTAAGTGTATATTCATTTCATTATTTTTTCAATTCAATTTAAATCCCATTTCAATTTCATTTAACTCTTTACTCAATTTATTTAACTTAACCTAAGTTAAATTTTGATTTCATATTTTGGTTCCAAATTTTTTTTCTTATCCATATTATTCCCAAGTTATAAGTTCAAAACTTATTATCTTAGGTTTTCTCAAAACATATAGATAAAATTTTAGGTTTTTAACTCTCGATTTTATTTTCGAATCGTTTTGAAATCATATCCATACATAACTCATTTATATATCAAATTACACCTTTGGAACCTAAAAAAAATTCTCAAAACAAAATTTCAATGGTAAATTACTCAGGTAGCAATCTCTCACTTAAAAACTCGAAAATGAATGCGATGATGCTGCAGTCGTCACCAGAATTTTTTATCCAGCGATTAAAGTGAGTTCATTGCTTTCTATCTCTTTATTTTAAATATTTTTGACCCAAAATATTTTCAAAATAATACTGCTACTATTTCCCTTAAGCTTTTTGAAAAATAATTTTCAAAATCAATAGGTTTTAAGTTCTCAACTACTTGTTTTTAACCTGTTTACATTAACAAATCATATTTATAAATATACGTAAGAAATTTTCATTTCCTTTCCATTTAAAAATCACATTTATAACTCATATTTATAAAACATCACTCTGATGAAATTCATTTCACAATTGTTAATTGTTGTAATCATAATCAATTCTCTATAATTCAGTTTACAATTGTTTGTCGTTGTTAGATTATAATAATAACAACTTTTATTAGAACAACAACAAATGATAATAACCAAATATTATCATTCGTTAACATCCATGCACACAATATATAATAATTTCTAAAAATTATTTCTTTCTATATAAAATATGATTTACTTAATTATTTCATTTGCCCACTTTCAAAACAATACTATGTCGGTTTGTTTTGTTTAAGCATTTAAAAATCCTATCGATATCATGGTGTCCCACTTATCGACTAGAATTCGTAAGCCACCCAACATATAAATTAACACAATATAAAACTTTTTATAATCACTAACAAATAAACGCTCATATATATACATGCAAACTCATCCTAGGGTCTTGCTTACCTATCTCAAATGAGTAAGTTCCCACCAAAGCCTAGATGTTCACTCAACATAAGCACTGATACCACATTGTAACGACTCGCTTTTTCGTACAGTTCAAACTGACAATAAACCACATATATCTAACCCAAATCAAACGAAAAGACAGATAGTCAAGAAAAGAAAGAAGAAAGAAGAAGAGAAGAGATGCGACGACCCGCAAATCCATACCCTTTGAATCGACAAAAAACCACACATGTTCGACCCAAAAAAGCATAGACTGACGAAAAGTCAAGAAAAAGAAAAGAAAAGTGAAGAAGAGAAGAGAAGAAAAAGAGAAGATAGAACCAAACAAAACAATACAGAATTTCACATCGTAGCGGAATAAAATATAATATCATATCAATGATATTTACAATACAGAAACTGTATATACATACACCAATCAGAGTTTAACAATCATCCACAAGTTATCAGCCTGAATAGTTATAATAACATGTTCTTATAATTTCCGATAATATACAACAACTAGCAGTGGATAATCAAAACAGATACGTGTATACGAAAATGAAAATCTCCAGCTCTCCCGCCGTAGCTCCAAAAGCACCAAATCTGAACATGTAAATATACTCGGTCTGACCCAAGCATTGAAAAGAAGAACGCCCGGATCAGTTTGGTAAATCAGCATGAGAAACACACTCAACTGAATTTATTAAATTACCAAACTTTTCCTTTATCAAAAACAAAAGTATCTCATAAAACATGCTAACACATAAACACAGACATGTTTTTACCCTAAAATAACTAAAACATTTCATAGCCAATCCGTTGATATTATAACAGTGTATATTAAACAAATAATATTAATCATAGCCGAAATTGTTACATTGATTATATTCCAGCATATAGCCCAAAATGGGTAATACAATCAAAATGACAAGCACGTAATGGAGTTTGGGCTTCCATACAAACGATCAGGTGAAGGGACTACCTTCTGGTAGTACATCTCCAGAGGAATGCACCGAGGACCATCATAAAAGATCCTCTACCAACACAAGACCAGTCCACCTCCATAACTAGATGGTACCGAATATATCATCCTCCGGTCATTACCGACCTTTTTCGAGGGCCCTCATAACATACAATCCACAATAATTAGATACACGACGTTTGTAACGACCCAGAATTTCTGTTAATTGAAATTCATATATTTAATTGGTTTTAAATATTAATAAGTAAAATTTGTAAGTCGAATAAATTTTATTTCGAATATCTGGATTTAATTGGATAATTAAATCGATAATTTAATATTTGAAATTACAGAAATAATTGGAAATTGGGTTTAATGTGATTAAAATGATTTATAAAGTTGTATTAAATCATATTGGAGTTAGAATGATGTTATAGAACTTTTAAAATTGAATTAAAAGTTAATTTGTGAAAATTGAATATTTTAATATTTAATTGACGAGTAAAAATAGCCATTTTGCAAACAGTCTCGGATTTTGACGAAACCAGATTCATTGGAACCATAATGTTAAATCATTGTATAGTTTCAAATTTCGTGTCAAACGGATTTACGGTTTGTCCGGGGCAAGCAAAAACGCACTAAAATCGGTTTGAGTGAATTTAAAATTTAAATAATTCGATTCGAAAAATTATCTTCCAAATTTGATCGAATTGGCTTCCAATATATATTCCATCGCATTCGGAATGAGGGTAAAACATTATAAACGCCAGGCGACACGCTTCGTTTGGAGTTCGGAAAAATTTCGAGTGAATAGTGTTTGAGAATTTTCTATAAAAGCACCCCTATTTTCATTTTTTTCCCTCAACACCCTGGCTAGGGTTACAGCCGCCAGTTATATATTAATGGCCGAAATTTCATCTCCTTCTTCCCTCATTTTCTTCAAATCCACCAATTAATTCAAGAAACCTTCAACTGCAAAGTTGTAGAGTGTAGTGAGAGCTACATATTCAACGGTGGTGATCGTTTTAAGAGCTACGGACCAACGGAAATTTGCTCGCGTTCGTATTAGGGTTGTGCATGGATTTCCATGCTTAGGAGTGGCCGAGCTTGCCTATGCTCTGACCAAGCATGGAGTTTGGGTCGTGCTTCGATGTGGCGGTGGTTGATCGACTTGGAAACGATCGTGGAGGGAGGATAATTCGTCGATAATACGGCGGCTATGGGTTCAAATGCGTGCGTATAGGTCTGGGTTTCACGTTTGGGGAAGAAATGAGGGTGCGGCCCTGATGAGATGAAGCAAGAATCAACGATCCAGATTGAATTAGGGTTTGGAAATTAAAAATAAAAGTTGAATTTTTTTTATTTTATAATTCGTTCAATCTTTAAAATAGCATAACTTTTTCATACAAGGTCGGAATTTGACGAAACGAATTGCGTTGGCTTCGTGTAACGACCCAGAATTTCTACTAATTAAAATTCGTATATTTAATTAATTTTAAATATTAATAAGTGAAATTATAAGTCGAATAAATTTTATTTCGAATAATTGGATTTAATTGGATAATTAAATTGATAATTTAATATTGGAAACTACAGAAAAAAATTGAAAATTGGGTTAAATATGATTGAAAATGATTTGTAAAATTTTATTTAATCATATTGGAGTTAGAACGATGTTTTAGAACTTTTAAAATCGAATTAAAAGTTAATTTGTGAAAATTGAATATTTTAATATTTAATTGACGAGTTAAAATAGCCATTTTTCAAACAATCTCGGATTTCGACGAAACCAGTTTCATCGGATCCGTAATGTGATATTATTGTATGGTTTCAAATTTCGTGTCAATCGGATTTACCGTTTGTCCGGGGCAAGTTAAAACGCCTAGAAATTTGATTTACCGATTTAATTTTTAATTGATCGTTTATTGCCGTAACTCGCACAGATGATCGAATTAGCTCCTGAAACACGTTCCATTGTGTTTAGAACGCGGGGTAAACCTTAGGAACGCCAACAGGCACGCTTCGTTTGGAGTTCGGAAAATCCGGGATGAATAGTGTTTTGGAATATTTTCTATAAAAGCCCTTTACTCTTCATTTTTGCAAAAAAATAAAAACCTAACCCTAAACACCTTCAGCCGCCTCCATATAAAACCAATGGCCGAAAATATTCTTCTCTTTCCCCTTCATTTTCTTCAAATCCGTTTACATTTACAAGAAACGATCAACTACAAACTTGTAGAGGGTGGTGAGTACGTCATATCCAACGGTGGAGATTGGAAATGGAGCAGTGTGGTGGTCGCTATGGGGGCGCGATGGCCTGCCGTTCGTGCACGAATTCCCACATCTTGGGGAGGCCGAGTTCAAGGGGGTTGCAGGAGTGGGTAGCGTGGTTATGAGCATTCGCGTGGAAGTTGCTGATCGTGGTGGAAGTCAACGATGTGGTCACGGCAATTCAAGAAGAAGGGCGGCAATAGGGTTAGTTCGAACTGTACGTGTTTAGGGAAGATGAAGGAAGTCACGGCCTTGATCTTAGGGCATAGGAACGAACAGCCCAGATTTGTTGAAGGTTATAAATAAAAAGAAAATTGTAAATTTTTAAATATTTAAATTCGTGTAAACTTTAAAATGCGATATCTTTTTCATACGAGGTCGAATTTCGACGAATCGAATTGCGTTGGGTTTGTATGGACGAGCACTACGCTATGGAAATGGATTGGAGTCGTTTGGAGCTAGCAAAAATTTTGGGTAAAATTAAATGCTCGATTAATTTTATTCGAAATAAAAGCTGAAAACGAAATTGAAATCAAGGTGAGAACTTCTCACTCAATCGAATCGGTTTCGATTTTAATTTTAAATAGATAGATTTAAAATGCTTGATTGTATGTCTGAATGATGATTGTTATCTATTGATTATTAGAATAGACATTATACGCCGTTAGTAAGCGGAGGTTATTTATTAAAAACATATACCGCGAATATTTCACAGTATAGTGAAATTGGTATTATTTATGTACTTGGAGTTGATTTCCTGCATTATATAGCGGATGAGACCCTATTGCGCCGCCTATTAAGCGGATAATATTTTATAAATCACATATACCGCTATAATTCCGTACTAGAACGGAATTGGTATTGTGCTAACTTCTTTGGATGCAGGGAAACAGGTTTGAGGGATCCAACTGGATTCCTCAACAGTATTTATTTGATTTCAGATATTTTGATATTTATTGATTATCATATACAGATATATGATGATGTTGTTGTTGTGATTGACTATTTGGTGTGTAGCATCATTGGGCCGATTTTGGAATTTTAAAAGGATTTTTAAAGTGATTTTTGAAAGCATACGTTATAGAATATTTTTTGAATTGATTCATTTTAAATAAATAAACATTAAAATTTTAATGTTATAAAAATTATGATTTTTGAGAAATATAGTTAAAAGTTGATTTTTGAAAATATAGGGTTAATGATTTTATAAAATAGTTTAAATCGGGATTTTTGAATTTATTATAAAAAGTTCAAATATAGGATTTATGAAATTTGATTATTTTATAAATCAAAGAAAATGGTGAAATTATAAAGGAGTTTAAAGACGTTTTTAAAATAATAATACAAATTGATTTATATAAAGGATTTATAAATTGATATTTATAAATTAAAATAATTGAATTATAAAATGAGTTTTTATGAATGTTAGAATGAAGTGTAAATGAATTTCATAAATGAATGAAATTCATAGAATTATAAACGGTGAAGTTATAAATGGAATTTTATAAGAAGTAGATTTATAAAATTTGTAAAGTTATTAAAAGAATAGTTTTGGGTAAATAAGTGAATCTTATAAGTTATAAGATTTATAATTTCGGAAGTTTAAAAGAACGATTTTGTAAACAAATAAATTATAAGTATTTAACTTATAATATGAACTTTTGGTATATAATTGAGTTATAAGTTGAAATAGGTTAATAATGGATATTTATAAAAGGAAGTTGTTATAAAATAAATAGAAATGGAATTTATAAACATTGTTTTATAAATCCGCAAACGATTTTATTTTGATAAGTAAATTGTTATAACTTATTAATGGTGTTATATTCACGTTTTAGATAGTGAATAATCCTTTAAAATAAAATGTATAGAAATGATGAAATTGGTTAACGAAGTATATTCACGTTTTTGGGATAGTGAATAATATGTTAAAGAAAATGTTGTGGATGTGATGTTTTAAATAGAATTAAAGCGATCTAACGATGTTTTTAAAATGTGTTAAGATTCGAAACCATAGATTTCAACATTCATTGTTGAAATAGACGTTTTCGAGAAATAGAAGGAAATGGTGGACTATAACACTGTTGTTATAGTAAATGATTTCCGAAAGGAAATGTTTTGTATAATATTGGGATTTATATATCTATTTTAATTTCGAATCCCTATATTAGTGATTTTGGGTTGTCGTAACGATGTTTTACGCAACATTCGTTTTGGCCCAAATAAATATGTTTAAGAGAATGATTTCCTTAAAGAATGAAATATATACTTAATTTCGATTTAAGTATATTGAATATTTTCCAAGTGTAGAAAATAAAAAGATTTGTGAATTACTTATTAATTAAGTATGGGAATGTTTTCCAATATGAAGCGAATATTTTGAGATTTTATCTTTTAAAGATAAATTGAAAATGAATATTAGAAATCGATTTGGACATCGTATATTCATAGATATTTTGGAATTTTAAATTCGCTATGGAATTTATAAAAGGAAGGGAAATTTGTTTAAAAATAAACGTTGATTTATTTTTGAAGTGTGGGAATTAATTTACGGATTTGGAACGTAAATATAAAGTAAATCGTTAAGGGTTTATTTAATTTGTTTAAATGAACCATGTTGAAATGAAAGTATTTCCGCGTAAGGAAAATGATTGAAATTTGTTTTCAAAAGTGGTAAAGGTGAAAAGTGATTTGAAAATTTGTTTTTAAATGGTTGAAATGTGTAGAAAAAAAATCTTGTAAAGATATTTTTGGAAAATAAATAATTTAGAAAATTATTTGGAATCTGGTGATGTTGTGCATATCCATTGATAGTTCAATAACCGACTATCAATATTTACCTTTGAATGGATATTTGTTGTGATTTGTTTTAATTTGAATTCCACACTTATTTTTGAATAAGCGCTCACTATTCGGGTTAGCCGGGAAAGGACCTTAGGGTCGTATAACCCATTCCGAATATGTGATACGTCGTTATGGATTGCATTTGAAGACCGGTGTTGAAGACCGGATATTTTTTGAAAACGGAAGGATTACCGTCGAATGTCTCTGCACCGAATGGCCCCGGTATAGAGATTCCATATGTGATGGGAAGTCCGGACGTGATTAGTGAATATCCGGATTGCAAGGACTTCTTTGTAAGTGCCTTCGGTTCTGTTCGATCCTGGAACAGACTTGTATGGATAGTATGTCTGACATTACAAATTGAGATATAAAGCTGATTTCTTTCAAATACATATCTGTTGGTGGCGGAGAATTTATTCTCTTAACATTAACACCCTTCTCTGAGACGTACGAGCTCAGAGGTTATGTAGTTGAAGGTTATTAGTAATATACTCCCAATTTGGTAGTGTGATATGCTAAGTGCTGTTGAGCATTTGTTGAATCAAAGCACAGCTTTTGTATAAAGCGTAGCTTTGTGGACGAGACTGCGTCGAACCTCACACCCCGGAAATGGTCAAAACAGAAAGGATGCGGCAAGGTTATTAAGGGGTAGCACCCCTTTAGTGTATGTCATTCCTTCTGGATAGATGTGGTATCATGGTATGGAGCGAAGATACTTAACCTATGTTGTTGCTGCAAACTTATTACTTTGTGGTTGTTGGAAATCGAGGATCCTCGGATGTAGATCGGTTACGATCGAGGGATGACATATTCGTGTAAGTAGTTACCCAGTTAGGGGTAACCCGGTCTTGTGTTGGCAGAGATCCGGTTTGGTTCTCGGGACGTCATTCCAGAGGCGTTTCCATGTGGCAATGGGAAGTTCCTTGGCCTGACCATTTGTTGGAAATCCAAAGAAACAATACGATCTTGTACGGTTTTAGTTGTAGAACCTATCATTCACTTATGGTGGCGCCCCACTATTTGGATGGTAGCTATAGTAGGCATACGATAATGGTCGTATGTTGGCTAAGATTTATATCTTAACTTTCGAAATGATTTTCCCTACACTATGCACTAGTAATAATATCAAATGTTTCTTTTTAATGCGTATCAAGCATCTTTGACTATTATAAGGAGAAATCTCCTCCGATTCTGCGTTTGCATTGTGTGTGTGTGCGGGAGGCCTTATAGTAGTTTCATTTTTAAAAGCATTGCGAATCTATTTTAAAATTATCCCGTTCTTTGTTTTAAAAAATATAAACCGTTTTAGTTCTCACACCAGTCACATGATTGACTCGGAGTTTATTGTTTTCCTTCCTAAACTCTGGGTGCCCACCAATTTCCACACGGGCAGTCAAGAGTCAGGTTTATCAGGATATTCTGGAATTCAGGTGTTGCTGGAGGCAAGATGGATGGCATGGCGTATCATTTAGTATATAGTATTTCTTTTCCGCTGTTTGTTTGTTGTTTGATAGTTGTACACTCTGATGATGTAATGAAATGAAATGTAATATAATAACTGATATAGTTCTTTGTTTAAAGATTATTCATTTATCTATTATATGTTGTTCCGCTGCGATTGTGAGATTCTGATATTGTTCTGTTGTTTTCTTTCTATTCTATTCTATCTTTTCTCTCTTCTTCTATGTCTTTCTTCTTCTTTAAACCCTAAGTGTTCGGTTTTCCGGCATTCGATTGCTCGGCAGTTGATAAAGTGAACGTATTGATGTCGGTTTTCGGAAGTCGAAGAATCGGGTCCTTACATCTGGTATCAGAGCATATGGTTAAGCGACAACCATGGCTCTGTTGGGTATTACTCGTTAGAGATAGAGTCAGTAGTACTCTAGAATGAGTTTGAGTGTAATAATAGCTATGAGAGCGTATTTGTTAGTGAATATCAAATTGTTTTATATTGTGATGACTGGTTTGTTGAGTGGTGTATAGATTCTGGTTAATACGAGTAATTAACGTTGTTGATAGGGATCTCTAAACACTTGTAAAGAACAATTCGACACGATATTGTTTTAAATTGGGTAAATGAAATAATTTTACCTTGATTATATTTTATATATAAAGGAATAATTTTTCAGAATTATTAAAGTGTATGTAAGTAGATTGTTTGGTTGTTGAAAATGTAAGAATATATATGTAAGTTAATTAAAAGATGTTTGAATAATCTAAATTAAGGAATTATTGTATAAGTAAAAAAGAATTATAAGAATTGAATTATAATTAATGTGATTTACAATTGTGAAATAAACTTATGTATATAAGAAGTGAAACTATATGAATATATTTATGAATATGAGTTGTAAATAAAAAATGAGTTTGAATAAGTGATGAAATTTGACTTTGGTATAGGTTAAATAAAATTTACTTTAGAATTGGAATCTGAATTGATTATAAGTGAGAATTTAAGTTAAGTAAAACCAAGTGATGTTTATAGAATGGAATATAAATTAAGAGATGTTAAATGAAGTTGACTTTGGTATCGAAGTAAATTAATAAAGTGAAGTGATGGATATAAACTTGAGTTATATAAATGAAATTCAACTTTTGTAATTGAATTAATTAATGGATTGAATGTTAATCAATTAAATGTAAATAATTGATATGAAATAATGAATGTAAGTGTAATTCATTAAAATCTAATGTTATTGGAAGTTGAATAATTGAATGAAAATCAATTTAATTAAACCAATTGAAAGTAAAGGTGTTAAACCAAATTGAATGAATATAGGCAAAGGAATTTGGTTGTAATTAATATACATTGGTTGTTATATGATAGTTAGTTGATTGTATATAATTCATTAAGTATTAATGAAATTGAGTTAATGAAATTGAAAGCTAAAGTAAAAGTGAATCTTAAATAGAATTGAATTTGATTTGGAAGTGAACCAGCTTGAATATGAATTAGTGAATATAAACTAATTGAAAATGAATGTTAGTAAAAACATCCACTGTTAATGAATCAAATGTGATTAAATTGAAAACCCATTTCGTCGAATATTAATGAGAATATCAAGGAATATTTATTGGTTATGGATGTTAGTTGAATGCTAGTTGGATGATAGTTGGTTGATGGTTGAATATATTGCTTTTACTGCATTTGCTATGATTGGCATATATAGTTATTATGTTTCTATATGTTGTATATCGATATTATTGTCTATATACATGTTTCTCATCTGTTTGTTGAGTGTTTAGTAGGCGCGGATCGCATTTGCTTCGCATTTGGAGCTCGCTTTCGCGCTATATTAGCCGTATAAGCTCGCTAATAATATATAAGGTACATATCTCGGATTAAATATCGTACTTTTACACTTTTTTCCCTGCGGGATGCCTCATCACTTGATGAGATGTATATTTGTGATATATATACTGTCATTTTTTTTCGGATCGAGCCGCGCAAAGGAGACTCTGACGAATTTTTTCGAAAATTTAAGGTGTTAGGAAAAATTTTGGGAATTTTGAAAAAATTTGTGAAAACTATAATTTTGATTTGGAATTGAAAGTTAAACAATAGTTTTGTTTGAAAAGATAACTAAGTATGATTTGAAAACTTAGTAAAGTTATTATAAGGAGTTTAACTACGAATTTTGGAAAATTTAAACACTTAAGAGATTTGAAAAATCTAAATTGAACGGTTATTTTGGAAAACTAATGGATTTTGTAACTTTTTCTTACTTGGTAATTTCGAGGACGAAATTCTTTTAAGGGGGGAAGTATGTAACGACCCAGAATTTTTATTAATTAAAATTCGTATATTTAATTAATTTTAAATATTAATAATTGAAATTATAAGTCAAATAAATTTTATTCGAATAATTGAATTTAATTGGATAATTAAATCGATAATTTAATATTGGAAACTACAGAAAAAAATTGAAAATTGGGTTAAATATGATTGAAAATGATTTGTAAAATTTTATTTAATCATATTGGAGTTAGAACGATGTTTTAGAACTTTTAAAATCGAATTAAAAGTTTATTTGTGAAAATTTAATATTTTAATATTTAATTGACGAGTTAAAATAGCCATTTTTCAATCAGCCTCGGATTTCGACGAAACTAGTTTCATCGGATCCGTAATGTGATATTATTGTACGGTTTCAAATTTCGTGTCAATCGGATTTACTGTTTGTCCGAGGCAAGTTAAAACGCCTAGAAATTTGATTTACGGATTTAACTTTTAATTGATCGTTTATTGTCGTAACTCGCACAGATGATCGAATTAGCTCCCGAAACATGTTCCATTGTGTTCAGAACGTGGGGTAAACCTTAGGAACGCCAACCGACACGCTTCGTTTGGAGTTCGGAAAATCCGGGATGAATAGTGTTTTGGAATATTTTCTATAAAAGCCCTTTACTCTTCATTTTTGCAAAAAAAATAAAAACCTGACCCTAAAAACCTTCAACCGCCTCCATATAAAACCAATGGCCGAAAATGTTCTTCTCTTTCCCCTTCATTTTCTTCAAATCTGTTTACATTTACAAGAAACGATCAACTACAAACTTGTAGAGGGTGGTGAGTACGTCATATCCAACGGTGGAGATTGGAAATGGAGCAGTGTGGTGGTCGCTATGGGGGCGCGATGGCCTGCCGTTCGTGCACGAATTCCCACGTCTTGGGGAGGCCGGGTTCAAGGGGGTTGCAGGAGTGGGTAGCCGTGGTTATGAGCATTCGCGTGGAAGTCGCTGATCGTGGTGGAAGTCAACGATGTGGTCACGACAATTCAAGAAGAAGGGCGGCAATGGGGTTAGTTCGAACTGTACGTGTTTGGGGAATATGAAGGAAGTCACGGCCTTGATCTTAGGGCATAGGAACGAACGGCCCAGATTTGTTGAAGGTTATAAATAAAAAGAAAATTGTAAATTTTTAAATATTTAAATTCGTGTAAACTTTAAAATGCGATATCTTTTTCATACGAGGTCGGGTTTCGACGAAACGAATTGCGTTGGGTTCGTATGGACGAGCAATAGCTATGGAATTGGATTGGAGCCGTTTGGAGCTAGCAAAAATTTCGGGTAAAATTAAACGCTCGTTTAATTTTATTCGAAATAAAAGCTGGAAACGAAATTGAAATCAAGGTGAGAACTTCTCACTCAATCGAATCAGTTTTGATTTTAATTTAAATATTAGATTTAAAATGCTTGATTGTATGTTTGAATGATGATTGTTATCTATTAATTGTTAGAATAGACATTATATGCCGCTAGTAAGCGGAGGTTATTTATTAAAAATATATACCGTGAATATTTCACAGTACAGTGAAATTGGTATTATTTATGTACTTGGAGTTGATTTCCCGCATTATATAGCGGATGAGACCCTATTGCGCCGCCTATTAAGCGGATAATATTTTATAAATCTCATGTACCACGATAATTCCGTACTGGAACGGAATTGGTATTGTGCTAACTTCTTTGGATGCAGGGAAACAGGTTGGAGGGATCCAACTGGATTCCTCAACAGTATTTATTTGATTTCAGATATTTTGATATTTGTTGATTATCATATACAGATATATGATGTTGTTATTGTTGTGATTGACTATTTGGTGTGTAGCATCATTGGGCCGATTTTGGAATTTTAAAAGGATCTTTAAAGTGATTTTTAAAAGTATACGTTATAGAATATTTTTTGAATTGATTCATTTTAAATAAATAAACGTTAAAATTTTAATGTTATACAAATTATGATTTTTGAGAAATATAGTTAAAAGCTGATTTTTGAAAATATGGGGTTAATGATTTTATAAAATAGTTTAAATCGGGATTTTTGAATTTATTATAAAAAGTTCAAATATAGGATTTATGAGATTTGATTATTTTATAAATCAAAGAAAATGGTGAAATTATAAAGGAGTTTAAAGACGTTTTTAAAATAATAATACAAATTGATTTATATAAAGGATTTATAAATTGATATTTATAAATTAAAATATTTAAATTATAAAACGAGTTTTTATGAATGTTAGAATGAAGTGTAAATGAATTTCATAAATGAATGAAATCCGTAGAATTATAAACGGTGAAGTTATAAATGGAATTTTATAAGCAGTAGATTTATAAAATTTGTAAAGTTATTAAAAGAATAGTTTTGGGTAAATAAGTGAATCTTATAAGTTATAAGATTTATAATTTGGGAAGTTTAAAAGAACGATTTTGTAAACAAATAAATTATAAGTATTTAACTTATAATATGAACTTTTGGTATATATTTGAGTTATAAATTGAAATAGGTTAATAAAGGAGATTTATAAAAGGAAGTTGTTATAAAATAAATAGAAATGGAATTTATAAACATTGTTTTATAAATCCGCAAACGACTTATTTTGATAAGTAAATTGTTATAACTTATTAATGGAGTTATATTCACGTTTTAGACAGTGAATAATCCATTAAAATAAAATGTATAGAAATGATGAAATTGGTTAACGAAGTATATTCACGTTTTTGGGATAGTGAATAATATGTTAAAGAAAATGTTTTGGATGTGATGTTTTAAATAGAATTAAAACGATCTAACGATGTTTTTAAAATGTGTTAAGATTCGAAACCATAGATTTCAACATTCGTTGTTGAAATAGACGTTTTCGAGAAATAGAAGGAAATGGTGGACTATAACACTGTTGTTATAGTAAATGATTTCCGAAAGGAAATGTTTTGTATAATATTGGGATTTATATATCTATTTTAATTTCGAATCCCTATACTAGTGATTTTGGGTTGTCGTAACGATGTTTTACGCAACATTCGTTTTGGCCCAAATAAATATGTTTAAGAGAATGATTTCCTTAAAGAATGAAATATATACTTAATTTTGATTTAAGTATATTGAATATTTTCCAAGTGTAGAAAATAAAAAGATTTGTGAATTAATATTAATTAAGTATGGGAATGTTTTCCAATATGAAGTGAATATTTTGAGATTTTATCTTTTAAAGATAAATTGAAAATGAATATTAGAAATCGATTTGGACATCGTATATTCATAGATATTTTGAAATTGTAAATTCACTATGGAATTTATAAAAGGAAGGGAAATTTGTTTAAAGATAAACGTTGATTTATTTTTGAAGTGTGGGAATTAATTTACGGATTTGGAACGTAAATATAAAGTAAATCGTTAAGGATTTATTTAATTGGTTTAAATGAACCATGTTGAAATGAATGTATTTCCGCGTAGGAAAATGATTGAAATTTGTTTTAAAAAGTGGTAAAGGTGAAAAGTGATTTGAAAATTTGTTTTCAAATGGTTGAAGTGTGGAAAAAAAAATCTTGTAAAGAAATTTTTGGAAAATAAATAATTTGGAAAATTATTTGGAATCTGGTGATGTTGTGCATATCCATTGATAGTTCAATAACCGACTATCAATATTTACCTTTGAATGGGTATTTGTTGTGATTTGTTTGAATTTGAATGCCACACTTATTTTTGAATAAGCGCTCACTATTCGGGTTAGCCGGGAAAGGACTTTGGGGTCGTATAACCCATTCCGAATATGTGATACGTCGTTATGGATTGCATTTGAAGACCGGTGTTGAAGACCAGATATTTTTTGAAAACGGAAGGATTACCGTCGAATGACTCTGCACCGAATGGCCCCGGTATAGAGATTCCATATGTGATGGGAAGTCCGAACGTGATTAGTGAATATCCGGATTGCAAGGACTTCTTTGTAAGTGCCTTCGGTTCTGTTCGATCCCGGAACAGACTTGTATGGATAGTATGTCTGACATTACAAATTGAGATATAAAGATGATTTCTTTCAAATACATATCTGTTGGTGGCGGAGAATTTATTCCCTTAGCATTAACACCCTTCTTTGAGACGTACGAGCTCATAGGTTATGTAGTTGAAGGTTATTAGTAATATACTCCCAATTTGGTAGTGTGATATGCTAAGTGATGTTGAGCATTTGTTGAATCAAAGCACAACTTTTGTATAAAGCGTAGCTTTGTGGACGAGACTGCGTCGGACCTCACACCCCAAAAATGGTCAAAACAGGAAGGATGCGACAAGGTTATTCGGGGGTAGCACCCCTTTAGTGTATGTCATTCCTTCTGGATAGAGGTGGTATCATGGTATGGAGCCCAGATACTTAACCTACGTTGTTGCTGCAAACTTATTACTTTTTGGTTGTTGGAAATCGAGGATCCTCGGATGTAGATCGGTTACGATCGGGGGATGACATATTCGTGTCAGTAGTTACCCAGTTAGGGGTAACCCGGCCTTGTGTTGGCAGAGAACCGGTTTGGTTCTCGGGACTTCATTCCAGAGGCTTTTCCATGTGGCATTGGGAAGTTCCTTGGCCTGACCATTTATTGGAAATCCAAAGAAACAATACGATCTTGTACGGTTTTAGTTGTAGAACCTATCATTCACTTATGGTGGCGCCCCACTGTTTGGATGGTAGCTATAGTAGGCATACGATAATGGTCGTATGTTGGCTAAGATTTATATCTTTATTTTCGAAATGATTTTCCCTACACTATGCACTGGTAATAATATCAAATGTTTCTTTTTAATGCGTATCAAGCATCTTTGACTTTCATAAGGAGAAATCTCCTCCGATTCTGCGTTTGCATTGTGTGTGTGTGCGGGAGGCCTTATGATAGTTTCATTTTTAAAAGCATTGCGAATCTATTTTAAAATTATCCCATTCTTTGTTTTTTTAAAAATAAACTGTTTTATTTCTCACACCAGTCACATGACTGACTCAGAGTTTATTGTTTTCCTTCCTAAACTCTGGGTGCCCACCAATTTCCACACGGGCAGTCAAGAGTCAGGTTTATCAGGATATTCTGGAATTCAGGTGTTGCTGGAGGCAAGATGGATGGCATGGCGTATCATTTAGTATATAGTATTTCTTTTCCGCTGTTTGTTTGATGTTTGATTGTTGTACACTATGATTATGTAATGAAATGAAATGTTATGTAATGTAATAACTGATATAGTTCTTTGTTTCAAGATTATTCATTTATCTATTATATGTTGTTCCGCTGCGATTGTGAGATTCTGATATTGTTCTATTGTTTTCTTTCTGTTCTGTTCTATCTTTTCTCTCTTCTTCTATGTCTTTCTTCTTCTTTAAATCCTAAGTGTTCGGTTTTCCGGCATTCGATTGCTCGGCAGTTGATACAGTGAACGTATTGATGTCGGTTTTCGAAAGTCGAAGAATCGGGTCCTTACACTTCGTATTGACGAACACTACGCGTTGGATTTGGATTGGAGTTGATTAGAGCTAGTGAAATTTTTGGGTAAAATTAAACGCACATTTAATTTTATTCGAAATAAAACACTGCAACTGTATTTGAAACAAGGTGAGAACTTCTCACTCAATCGAAACTGTTTCGATTTAAATTTTAAATAGTTAGATTTAAAATTGCTTGATTGTATGTTTGGATGATAAATTATTATCTACTGTTTTGAAATAGACCCTTTATGTCGTATATTAAGCGGATGTTATTTATTAAACACATTTACCGCGATATTCCATCTTGAAGTGGAATTGGTATTATATATGTACTTGGAGTTGATTTCCCGCATTATATAGCGGTTGACACCCTATTGCCCCGTATAATAGCGGATAATATTTTATATGAACCCATATACCGCGATATTCCATTTTGAAACGGGATTGGTATTGTGGTAACATCTGTGGATGCAAAGAAACAGGTTGGAGGGATCCAACTAGATTCCTCGACAATATTGATTTATTTACAGATATTTGCGATATATTCTATTCTCATATTGATATATGATGTTTGGATGCCATGGTTGATATATTAGTGCTGTTGCAGCATTGGGCCTATTTTATAAAATTAAAAGTGTTAAAATGATTATTTCCAATTTTTAAAAGGATTTTTACAGTGATTTTTGAAAGTATATGTTTTATTAAATTTTGGAATTGATTCATTTTAAATAAATAAACGTTATAATTTTAATGTTATAAAAATTATGATTTTTGAGAAATATAGTTGAATTGATTTTTGAAAATATGGAGCTAATGATTTTATAAAATAGTTTTAAATAGAGATTTTTGAATTTATTATAAAAGCTTTATATATAATTTATAAAATTGGATTATTTTTATAAATCAAGTGATGAAATTATAAAGGAGTTTTGAAAATGTTTTAAAATAATGTTATAAATGGATTTTATAAAAGAATAGAATCTACGATTTGTGTAGTTATAAAATGAATGAATTTGTAAATAAAGAATTATAAGTGATTTGCTTATAATTTGGATTTTGGCGTGTAAATGGGATATGGATAGAATTTGTTAATAAAGTGATTTTATAAGTTGAAGTTGTTATAAAATATCAATGGAATTTATAAACACTGTTTTATAAATCCGAAAATGACTTATTTTGATAAGTTAATTATTAGAGATTATTAAAGGAGATATATCCACGATTTTTGACGGTGGATAATCCTTTAAATAAAATGTGTAGAAAGATTGAATTTGGTTAACGAAGTATATTCACGATTTTGGAGAGTGAATAATATATTAAAGAAATGTTTTGGGAAGTGATATTTTAAATAGAATTAAAACGATTTAAAGATGTTTTAAAATGTATTAAGTATCGAAAACACAGATTTCAACTTTCATTGTTGAAATAGACGTTTTCAAGAAATAAAAGGAAATGGTGGTCTATAACACTGTTGTTATAGTAAATGATTTTTGAAAGGAAATATTTTATATAGTATTGGGATTTATATATCTATCTTAATTTCGAATCCCTATATTAGTGATTTTGGGTTGTCGTAACGATGTTTCACGCAACATTCCTTTTGACTCAAATGAATGTGTTTAAGAGAATGTTTTCCTTAAAGAATAAAATATATACTTAATTGTGATTTAAGTATATTGAATATTTTCTAAGTATTGAAAATAAATAGATTTGTGAATTACTTATTATTAATAAGTATGGAAATGTTTTCCAACATGAAGTGAAATGTTTTCAGATTTTATCTTAAAAAGATAAATTAAAAATGGATAAATATTTGGAAGTGTTTCCGCGTAAGGAAAATGTTTTGAAAATTTGTTTTCAGAAGTTGTAAAGGTGAAAAGTGATTTGAAAATTGTTTTCAAATGGTTGAAGTGTGGAAAAATATATCTTGTAAAGATATTTTTGGAAAATAAATAATTTGAGAAATTATTTAGAATTTGGTGATGATTGTTCATATCTATTGATAGTTAAATAACCGACTATCAATATTTACCTTTAAATGGGTATTTGTTGTGAATTGCTTGAATTTGAATGCTACACTTATTTTAAAAATAAGCGCTTGTTATTCGGTTTAGCCGGGAGAGGACCTTTGGGTCATAAATCCCATTCCGAATAATGATATTTCGTAATGGATAGCATTTGAAGAACGAATGTTTTCGAAAACGGAAGGATTACCGTCGAATATCTCTGCATCGGCTGATCTCCGATATAGAGATTTTATCACCCTTTGTGATGGGAAGTCCTGTCGTGATAAGTGAATATCTGGATTGCAAGGGCTTCTTTTGGAAGTGCCTTCGGTTCCGTTCGATCCTGGAACAGACTTGTATGGATGTGTCTCTGACGTTACAATTTGAGATTTAAAGCTGGTTTCTATCAAATTCATTTCTGTTGGTGGCGGAGAATTTATTCTCTTAGCTTAACACCCTTCCCTAAGACATACGAGCTCAGAGGTTATGTAGTTGATGGTTACTAGTGATATATTCCCAATTTGGTAAGGTGGCATGCTGTGACGACCCGACTTCCTATCTCCAGGAAATCACATCATCTTGAAGAAAGAAAGGGAAAGAAGAAGAAAAGAAAGAGAAAGAAGAAACAGAACAACATCAGAGAACTCACAGCGGAACGAATAAAATATAATATATCACATAAAATATTACATAGTATCTCATTACATCAGAGTACACAACTTAAAACAATACCTATTAGACAGTTATGAACATCTGTCTAACTATACACTCAAGTACTACAGAAATAGATATACAAACACAGCGGAATCAATATATCTCTACACGTCGAAGCCTCCTGCTCCATATCTACTCCAGAATTCGTCAAGCAAACCTGATCCACTTGACTACTCATACATAATATGGGTACCCAAGAGTTTAATAAAACAGAAAATAAACACTCGGGTCAGACAGGGGTCTGGTGTTAGTAAATGGGTTAAAGTTGCTTAACTTTAGAAAACCTTTGAAAGAGAAGGTACCACGTAAGACTTCCCACACATAAACATGGAAAAGTTTTTACCTTACGCTAACCAAAACATTTGATAGGAAATTCAGTGCTATTATAATAGTGTCTAGGGTTTTCAAGTAAATAAGAAATAGCCGAAATTGTTACATTCATTAAATTCCAGCTACTAGCCACAAAAGTGGGTAATACAATCAAAACCGTAGGGTCTCGTAGGAAGAATGGGTTTCCATCAATGGCAGGGCTACTGGGGTACCGCCCGTCACAGTACATGGCCTAGATCAACGTACCGAGGAGTACGCCCGCTCCCCTGCAACATAAGGCCGGAACCATCCCTTACTAGACAGTCCCGAACAAGACCACCCCGTAGTTGGCGCGACCAACCATACACTAAGCCGAAATAGAAAGGGACCTCTAGACAGGGGTAAATCTCGCTCTCAAGTGGGGGCTACCCACGAAGCCTTGCTGCAGCTCCCCTGTTTTAGCCATTCCCGGTTGATGAGGCTTGAGGTTACGATTACCTTTATAGAACACATCTATCTTAGAATGCTCATCGTCCACCTGACGATGTGCTGAAAGCATTCAATCCATACAAGTTCGTTCCGGGTTCGAACGAAACCGAAGGCACTATCTCGTTGCACTCATTATTGGAATCACCCTCAGAGTCAACGACCATAGCCCTTGCACTCTGATTCGCCATCTTGAATCTATAAGCACTATTCCGTCAACTCATTACGGAATCACCCACAGAGTTATACTGACGTATAGACCTTACACCTCGAGTCTTCACTTGCTCCACTTGGTTACACGACCTAACGTTTAATTGGAGTCGATGTGGTTTTCGGATCCCAAATATGGAAACCCGATCCAGGTCTCACCGAAACCAAACGCCATTTTAATGTCCAAGTTGTACTTAAGGGTTTAAACAATTTAAACTCATATTCAGGATGATATAAACAGATAGATGAACCATATTATCACAAGAGATAATTCATATCAATATTCATCTTCACAAAGCAGCATATCACATAACAAAGATATCCAGTATCAACCAATATCAAACATCCAATATCAACCAATCATACAGTATCAATCTCCAAATATTGATCATCCAATATCAATCAATTAACCAATATTAATCAATCAATCCATATTAATCAAACATCCAAAACAGAATTGATTATCTTTTAATCAATTGAATTACTTAAAACCTTCTTCATTTATTTATTTCAAATAAATAAATTAATCATCTCTAACGATTTTCCTTAATTAATCTTCCTTGATTAATTATCCTTTAATTACATTCAAGTAATTATCCTTAACCATATTCAGTAATTAACCCTTTAATTACTATCATTAATTACAATAATTAATGATCATTCATTAATTAATTAATTATAATTAATTACATTAATTCTTAAATAATTACAATTAATTAATCACATTTAAATTAATCACTTATATTAATCAACCTTGATTAATATCATTAATTGATTAATTATCCTTTAATTACATTCAAGTAATTATCCTTAACCATATTCAGTAATTAACCCTTTAATTACTATCATTAATTACAATAATTAATGATCATTCATTAATTAATTAACTATAATAATTACATTAATTCTTAATTAATTACAATTAATTAATCACATTTAAATTAATCACTTATATTAATCAACCATGATTAATATCATTAATCACCTTCATTAATGATCCTTATTAATTAATAATACTTTAATTAAATAAATAATTAACTTATAATTAATTAATTTATTAATCATAATCAGTAATTAAAAATTTGTAGTTACTTAACTTAATTAATTAACTTCTTAATTAATTAATTTCTAATTTAATTATGTTAATCCTTGATTAATTAATTCAATTAATTAATCTTTAATTACTTATTTAATAAATTATTATTCAATTCAATTAACAAATAATCCTTAATTAATTACTTTATTAATTAATTATAATTTTAATTAATTACCCTTAGTGATTAATCTTAAATTAATCTCATTCATTAATTAATTAATCACATTAATTAATTAACTAAAATAAATTAAGTAATTAACTCTTAATTACTTACATAAGTAATTATCTCTAATTACTTTCATTAATAAACCTTAATTAATCTCTTAATTAAGTACTTAATAAATGATTAATTCCATCATTAAATAATTCTTAATTGATTCTCCATAATTAATTAACTTCAAAACAACTATATTAATTAATCCTTAATTAATTGCATCATGTGATTATCCATTAATAACTTCCACTTTAATTACTTCCATGAGTAATTCCTCTAAATACTTCATAAGTAATTACCTTCTTAATTACATTCAATTATTAACCATTAATTACTTTATTAAGTAATTATACTTAATTAATCTAAATTAAGTGATTATATAAAATTAAATAAGCAATTAACTAATTATTTAAAATTAATTAAATAATTAATTAACTTATTATATTTCAAAAATCCTTAATTAATTAAGAAAACATAAATCTTAATTAATCTTTTACTTATTTACAAATCATATGTAATTAAGTATTCTTAAGTTAATTATCCAAATAATTTTAACCTTATTTATTTTCATAAATAAATTATTTGAATAATTTAAATCTTATTAATTCAAAGACAAATTATTAAACTTGGTTTACAAAATCCTAATAATAGTCTTACTTAAAATAAAAGTATTTATAAATCATTTCCAATTTAAAAACACTTTGAATTATCAAATTTTAAACTTATTTAATTCAATATAATTTGAAAATTCTGTTATTAAAACATCGCTTCAAAACTTAACTTAAATCTTAAATTCAAATTCTCTTTTTAAATTTGAATTTTTATAACCTAATTAAGATAATTATTTTTAAGATCAAACATCTTAAAATATTTTTATATTTAAAATATAAATTCAATTTACATTTAAAAAGATTGATTAACCTTTCTTCTAAGAAACAAGTTTTAACTTGAAAATTCTTTCCTTTTATAAAACTCAATTTGATTTATTTATTAAGAATAACATATTCAGTTTGTAAACTTATTATTTTTATATAACTTGAGCATTAACTAGCATTGCCGAAAGTCTCGGGTCAAACCCGAGTAAAATTACAAAAGAACTCGAGCAAGTCTTGAAGCAAACCCAACTCAACACGGCTTCGAGTCCTACCCAGCATCCTCACGAGCCAAAACTCGAGCTCCATTCATCTTCCCCAAATCATTTCCCCCAGCACCAAACTGTGCACGAGAGACACGGTGCATATGCACCCCCGCCGCCGACCTCCATCGTCCATCGCGATGATCCTCCATACTCCCAAAGCCACTCGCGAGCACGTAGGTGAACCCAGATCCAACAAATTCTGTTCGAATCGAAATTCGAACATCATGCTCGAAACTACAGTAAACTTCCACCCCAAAAATCCTCCGACGCCGACAATCCCCACGTCGATGAACTTGCCAACCTCACCATCAAAGCGCCTCCACCCCGAGCACCATTTTCCCCGACCGCGAACATCTCCGGTTCACTACACATGACCAAAACACTTCGGCAACCAAGCCGAACAACCCACAGACTTAAACCCTAGTTTCATTGATTCCATCAAATTATTCATTAAAAAAATCAAAAGTATTTTTCCTAAAATCTACAGCTTATAAGCTAGCTACTATTCAAAAATCAAAACGAATTAATGTACATATCATCAGAAATCTACAAATTCCCAATTTCATTTAAACCCCAAATTCAACATAATTACTCAATTAAAAATTATGATAATAACATCAAAAATCATGATTTTCCCTCACCGTTCCATACTTGTAATTCAAATTTGAATTTAAAGTAGAAAATTTTTAACCAAAATTTAAGTTTACTGTAAATTTGGAAAAAAATGAATAACTAATTCATTTAAAATCCTACAACTATTTTTAGATCATAACTCACTTGATTACAAACAATTTTCATTAACAAATCACTGTCTAATTCATGTTAAAAATCAAGTTATTTGGGTTTTTGAAGATTTGGAACTGTTTTTAATAACACTGTAACCATATTATTATTATTTTTCTTCAGGCAGTTCCATATTTTTATAATCATGCATTAAGGTAACAAAAATTCATCATCAAAGCAAACCATTTGCATGCAACATTCAAACAAAAAATATTAAGTCAAACTGCTTTTAAAATAGGATTTACTCACCTCTATATTATAAGCAGAGCAGGTTTTCTTTTGCCCAGGTTTTAAATTTGAAAAGAAATTTTGATATGCTGTTGAAATCTTTGCATGCATACAACTTGAGGTTTCAGTTGTTGAAACTTGCAATTGATCATCCAATTGAATTACAGGTTGATCTAGGATTTAGAAATGCAGACTTCCCATTTGCAGGTTGATTGCAGATTTGAACTTCATTGCAGGTTGAAGATTTGCAGAGTGGAGTTGATATTGCAGGTTGATGGTTGTAGATTTGCTTTTGATTAAATTCAGATTTTAACTTTGCTTCTGGTTTTGATTTCAGATTTTGAAAGAAATCTCTGGTTGCCATTATTTTTGGTCAAGAAAAGTAAACTAAGAAATGAAAGTTTTTGGGAAAATCAGTTTTCTTCTTTCGAAACATTTATTAAAAATTAAAAATGAATATGCCACTTGTAAAAATTTGAACAAATGTCATTTAAGTATTTAATTGTTGTACATGTGTTCATGAGATGCCTTAGTATGATTACACATGTACATAAGTATTTTAAATAAATTTTTATTTAGTTTTAAATGTAAATATAACCTTACCTTTTTAATTTACTTTATTACTAAATACTTATATGTGTAAATATAAATTTACTTTAAAAGAAAGTATTATAAAACTAATTACAATACAAATAAATCTTATATATGTAATTTAAAATCTAAACATCTATATTTACACAACCATTTTAAATTTAAAACACTTTAAAGAAAACAAAAAGAAAACTTTGATTAAATCCTTTATAAACTATCATTTTTTTTTTAAAATAAACAATTGTCTTATGGTTTGAAAACAAATGAATTAATCTTTAACTTTTGAACGATATTAAATTTAAAACAAAGCTTTTTAAAATTACAATTCATACATATATAAATTATCAATATATTTAAATTAAATTTCAAAACAACATCAAATTATAACATATACATACATATATATTACAATTTAAAAATTCATCTTTATTTAAAACAAAAGATCTTCTATTCACAATATATATCAAATATATATTATAAATAGAATTAAAATTTCATTAGCTTCAACAAACAAATCTTATCAATATTGTCAGATTAAATATTTATTAACTTTTAAAAAGAATAAATTTATCAGTTTAAATTAAAATTATAAAGAAAATTATCAAACCGGTTAAATTATTTACACAGATTATTAAATTGATATTGCCAAAATTCTGGGTCGTTACAATCCTCCCCCCTTAAATGAATTTCGTCCCCGAAATTTAAAAGCAAAGGTAATTTAATAATCCAATACAGATTTTAATTTCTAACAGCAAAGCATTCCTATCAACCAGTAACTAACAACCATAGCAATCAAATAAACGAACAAACCTAACAAATTATTTTGACAGAAATCAGAATAAATCCCCAATATTATTTCGAGTTTCCCCGAGTAAAAATCACCGGGAGACTCGCTCAACAAAAGCCAACAAACCAACTACACTACCAAAATCCAGAGCTCCTCTCATCTCTAGATCCATCAATTTAAACAGAACATTATACCATACTCAAGTCTAGCACAATTTCCAAAATCCAACTGAACTACAGATTCAACAACCAATAATGAATCATACACGTACTCCCTTAGAGATACGTGATACACAATGAATTCCAGCTATCCAAACTGGCAATTCAATCATGTCCTATCAAACACAGATAAGAAATCTCAAATGCCTCAGCACTAACCAACCAATCTTATCCAATATCTGCTTTCTTAACCAGAGAATTTGAACCACAATGAAGTCTCTAACTTCGAATTCTAAAAATCCTTATCTCATATCTGTATAACTCAACAGATAATCCAAGGCTGCCAATATTCTTCCTGGTCAGTTCAACCAATGCCGAAGCTTCCAGAAACAACTAAACCAAAGCAAACCAGTTCTTGGATCCTATTCAACAGAAAAGTCTTCAAAGATTCATTGATATCTAGAACTCAAGCTCTACTACTCAAGCAATAACAAACTAAACTCGCTTCCTTCCTTGCATAGCTGCTACAGCGCTTCCGCTGCGCAACTCTGATTCTGAAATAGATGAGAATACTGTTGATGAACTCGAATATAAACTTATCCAATATATCTGGGAAACTTTGTTCATCAAATCCATAAAAATCTGAGTTACTCATCCGACTCAGTCACACAACCTTATAGCAGAAATCCAAACTCATAAACTAGATCGAACCAATCTAAAAATATTCTAAGCTGCTACACCAACTCTTTTCTCTCCAAAAACCATCCTACTACCAGGCTAACTACCAAAATTTCTTCTGGAACCAAAATAATAGGGAACTCAACTCCAGATGCAGACAACCTTCTGATTACATCAGTAGCTCCTACTTCCACATGAGAACCCTCAGCCTCAAATAACAAATCACCCAAGATAAATTCCAAACAAACTGTCATCTCTTTACCAATTAGAACATCTTTAAACTTTTCCAAATAAAAC